>CM056505.1:34636327-36124973 GCA_029783415.1 Anisodus acutangulus | reverse complement strand
GCGAGCAGTATAAGCCCTTCTCCGGCCTGGGAAAAGCAGCGCAAAACCTTCCATGAAAGATGGCTAGCTCCAATTCCGTCTATTTGGAAATGGGCAATCAGCTGCTACGTCGTCGAGTGCGCGATCATGACAGGACTCGAGGAAGAAGCCCCTGCTAACTCCGTGCCAGCAGCCGCAGTAAGACGGGGGGGGGGGGCAAGTGTTCTTCGGAATGACTGGGCGTAAAGATGGATCAAGAGAAGACCAGGTCTGTTGTGGACTGGGAAGTGCCGAAGAAGGAGAGAGCAGGCAGCAGTGGTGAAGCTGGATGCTCGAAGTCATTTTAGATACGCATGCGATTTCAAATCATGATTTCACAATTTGATTTTAAGTCATTGTTTATTTATGCAGTTTGGACATAATTTCAACTTCAACTTTATGTATTTCAAATCATCCAAAAAGGTGTAATTTGATATTCCAAATCATGATTTCAAAAATTTTAAATATAAAATCTGACCCATAAATTTATATTTTATAAAAAAAGATCCATAATTTAGTAGATATATTATAGGGCTGGCCAGTGGGCCGGGACAGCCCGACCCCGACCCGAGCCCGTCCCGAGCCCGCCCCGATCCCGCCCCGACCCCGCCAAAAAAAAAATTACGGGGGCGGGACTCGAACTCGGGACGGGACGATGTCTCGTCCCGCGAGACCCGACCCCGCCCCTTTGCAAAAATGGCCGTTGCACCAACGACCATAATCTAAAATGGCCGTTGGCCAACGACCATTTTAGCCCCCCCCTCCCCCAACCCCCTACCCCTTAATATTTATTTTTAACCCATAAGTTATTATATTTACACTTTAACCCAATTTTTCAACTATAAATAACTCATTTTCTCTTCATCTTTCTCACAAATCTTCCTACAATCTCTCTAATTTCTCAATATATCTCTCTACAACGGGGGGAATTGTAGGCTCTAAATACAATAAACATAGAGATAGGGAAGCAATATCAAAATTAGTTGCTGTGGAGGGTTTGCCTTTTTCATTTTCTTCATCTCCCGGTTTTATTCATTACATTAGAGATATATATAATCCTGCTTTTAACGGTTTTTCTAGATCAACTGTTAAGAGAGATGTATTTAAATTCGCGCATGAATATCAACAATATTTACGTTTTTCATTATATCATTTTAATGGCAAAGTATCCATCACGTCTGATATAGGTCGTAGTACTAACGGTCATGATTATTTAACTGTAACTTGTCATTGGATAGATTATAAATGGTCTATGCAAAAACGTATTTTAGCGTATAGATATATAGATGATAGGCACACTGGTACTTTTATTGCAGAAAATATTTATCAAGTGTGCGATTATTACGGAATTACCGATAAAATTATGACTATTACATTAGATAACGCTTCTAATAACAATTACGCAATTACAATTTTAAAAAATAGTTTAACTCCGTCTTTTCCAGACCATTTTCATATAAAATGTGCGTGTCATATATATAACTTAATTGTAAAGGATGGTCTATCACTTTTTGAAGACATTCTTAGTAAAATACAATTTGCTATAAACTTTATTTTTAAAAGTAATAAAGTACAACGTAGAAAAGAATATAAAAAAATTTGTCATGATTGTGGACTACCTTTTAGAAAAATTCCAGAAGAAGTATCCACTAGGTGGAATTCTTTATACGAGCAACTACTTGTTGTTTATAACTATAAATTACCTATAACTTTATTTTTTAACTCTCATAATAAAAAGCCAGCTGATATGATTTTAGATAGTGATTGGGAAAAAATTTCCGAACTTATTGTATTTTTAGAGAAATTTTTTCAAGCAACAAAAGAATTTTCCGGTATATATTATCCTACTATTTCAACTATGTTATTTTATATAACTCTAATATTTTTATTACTTAGTGAATATATGAAATACTAGCTTATAAGGCAATTATTAAAAAATGTTTCTCAAAATAAAAAATATTTTATTCCTATTCCCTCTATTTATATTATTGGTGCAGTATCAAATCCTACTATAAAAATAGACGGTACTAAATCACTAATTGAAACTATTTACGATTGTATAGAAGTACTACCACCTCCAAGTCCCAAAAATCTAAATCACCCACCACCTATTGAACAAACTAAAGAAGAAGTATTGTCTAGCGTAGAACACCAATGCAAAAATATATATAGATTTTATCAACAAGAAAATGCTAGTAACTTACCAGCTTCCATACCATCTTCTTCATCTTCAATACAACCTCACAAAAGACATGTTATTTCTGCGGCTAGTATTGAAAGCCTCGTAAATAGAATGTGTGGTCGTACCTCTACTACTAACCAAATTAGCGAGTTGGATATTTTTGTTTCTGGTGGTTCTGCATCGTATCAAGAAGTTATCAATGAAGATGGACATGAAGACTTCTTTGAAATCTTTGGAGGGAATGAGAAGACCTTTCCGACACTTTCATTGATGGCTCGAGATGTTTTGAACATTCAAGCGTCGCCAAGCTGCGTCAAAACGTTTTTCTGCAGGCAGATATCAAATAGGAGACCACAGACACTCATTAGCCGGAGACACCTTGGAAATTGCAGTATTATTCAGAGATTGGATACGAGCGGAGCGGAGAAGGTGCGGTCAACCGGAGATCAACGAAGAAGATGATGAAAACTACAACGAAATCTTAACCGAAGGTAGTGGAAGCGACGTGGATCAATTTGACCAACAAATACCAATTCCAACCGAAGAACCACATGAAATCATCAAGCAATTAGAACGAGTTTTTTTGAGAATGTAATTTTTTTAATTGTAATTTTATTATGTAATTTGTAACTTTTGGACAACACCACAAAGTTGCAATTTAGATTTTAGACAATTGTATTTGTATTACAAAAAAATCATATGTCTATTAAATAATATAAGAGGCACAAAACAGCCTTGGGATGTTTTTATTACACTATCTTGTTTTGTTTATTGAGTTTTTTTTATACATATGTTACTTAAAAAAAAAAAAAAAAACCCGCCGTATCCCGCCCCGAGCCCGACCCCGACCCGATACCAACGGGATCGGGATCGGGACGGGACTTGCTCCAGTCCCGCCAGACCCGACCCCGCCAGAGCCCGCCAGACCCGATCCCGCCCCTTCTCCCGTCTCGCCCCGACCCCGACTCCGCCAGACCCGGCCCGCCAGACCCGAGCCCGGCCCACTGGCCACTCCTATCATATATACCAATTCATCGACTTTATATTATATTGGATATAATTATCCAAGATAAAATTCTTTTTGATCGGAAAATGCATGCACGACGTAAAGAGATTGTTCATATTATGTGGAATAATTATATTAAAGAGTAGTTACACTACAATTCATGTTCAATTTTCCTTTTTATTGAACTAAAATTCGATCAAATGATGTTGTATTTTTTAGAAAGGCCTTTTAGCCACGTATTAATTTTATTATAAACTATAATTTGCTCATTTGGTAAGATTGCATAAGAATTAGAAAAGTTTTGATGATTTTCATGACTTGTGGGGTTTTATGTCAATGAGAAAAAATACAACATAAAAATCCAAATTACAATACTAAACAAAACTTTAACTTCAACTTCAAATCATCATGATTTCAAATCATGTCCAAACTGCTCTTAGTACAGTGTTGTGCAGTAACCATACATAAATTTGGGCCATAAACCAGCCCAGAATCAATTCTCATAAAATCTGCGTTTGTAGGCGTTTGGACAACATTTGAGTTTATACAGAAAAACAAGGTGATTCGTAATTGAAATCCAAAAAACTCTAGTAAGTTGCAGTTGTTTTTTGACGCCGGCTTCATTTGGTACAAAAGTTAAAACTTTTCATAATATTTTGAAGTTGAAAAAAATATGAAATTGAAGCTAAATAAAGTATTGAAAGTTTAAAATGCTAAACTTTCATTTATTAAGAGTACATTTTAATCAATATTTCAATATTTTAGTTGAAGTGTTAAAGTAGTAATATTAGTTGAGGTTCAAATGTATAAATAAATACTGACAATAATTATGAGTAAACGGATATATTTGGAGATTTTATAGCTCCTTATTCACTAGGCAATTTCCCTAGGAAACATTCCTTAATGTTATGAAGTGGTCCAAATCAAAAGGCCCAAAAACCAGTCTTCCAGGTTCCAGCAAAACCCATAACGGATTTGTGAGGATCGTTCTTGGATGCTTTGCACAAATAAGATCATTGTTCAAAGGGAAAATATATAAAATCCCCTTTTAAGTTGTCTCTAAAACTCACTTTATCAGTCTAATTTATGGGACTTTATATACTCCTTTATTCTTAATTAAAGTGAAATCAATTACCCCCTAAAGGATGATGTGGCAAAACTTCTTATAAATGTGTGAAGAGGGAAAAAAGCAACAACAACAATAACATATCCAATGAAATTCCATAATGTAGGATCTGCGGAGTGTAGAGTGTACACAGACCTTACCCCTACCAAGATAGGAAGGTTGTTTCTAAAAGACCATCGGCTCAAGAGAAAGCATAGAAAGAGGCCAGATAAGGACAAGAATTTCAAAGCAGTATGAAATGGAAATAACGAAAGCTACACAGATAAAATAAGATAATCGAAGTACGAAAAATACCAGATAATAGCAGAAATCAAAGCACACAAAACAATAGAGCAATACTGTGACTATTAATATGAAAGGATAAACGATACTAACTACTAGCCTTCTACCCTAATCTGAGTCCTCCATAACCTCATATAAAAGGCCATGTCCTCGGTAAGCTATAACTGTGTCATGTCATGTCTAATCACCTCTTTCCAATACTTCTTCAATCTACCCCTAACTCTTCTAAAACTGTCCATAGCCAACCTCTCACACCTCCGTACTGCGACATTTATGTCTCTCCTCTTCACATGTCCAAACCATACCGAGGCCACTCCCACGTTGTCCTGAATAGCCTCATTCCTAATTCTATCTCTCCTAGTGTGCCCACACATCCATCACAACATTTTCATCTCCGCAATTTTCATCTTTTTAACGTGAGAGATCTTAACTGGCCAACACTCTGCCCCGTACAACATAGTCGGTCTAACAACCACTTTGTAGAACTTTCTCTTAAGTTTTGGTGGCACCTTCTTATCACATAGCACTCCGGAAGCGAGCCTCAATGTCATCCACCCTGCAACAATACAATGTGTGGCATCATCGTCAGTCTCTCCGTTGCCTTGTATAATAGACCCAATATACTTGAAATTACTTTTCTTCTGGATGGCCTGGGTACCAAGCCTCACTTTCACGCCAGCCTCATGTGGTGCGTCACTAAACTTGCACTCTAAGTATTCTATCTTGGTCCTACTCAACTTGAAACATTTAGACTCTAGAGTTTGTCTCCAACTCTCCAGCTTAGCGACTCCCATCGATCAAGACTATGTCATCCGCAAAAAAACATATACCATGGCACCTCACCTTGAAGTTGCCACGTCAATCCATCCATCACTAAGGCAAATAAAAATGGACTAAGAGTTGATCCTTGATGCAACCCCATCACAACTGAGAAGTGCTTCGAGTTCCTTCCTACTGTCCTTATCCTAGTCTTGGCTCCATCACACATGTACTTGATCATCCTAATGTACGCCACAAGTACACCTTTAGCCTTCAACCATCTCCATAGGACCTCCATTGGAACTTTGTCGCAAGCCTTTTCTAGGTCGATGAATACTATGTGTAAGTCCTTCTTCCTCTCCTTGTACTACTCCACCAGTCTCCTTACAAGATGAATGGATTATGTAGTTGAGCGCTCTGACATGAATCCGAACTGGTTCTCTAAAATAGACATGCCTCTCTTCGCCCTCATCTCCACCACCATTTCCCACACTTTCATAGTATGGCTTAACAACTTGATACCTCTGTAGTTGTTGCAACTCTGGATATCACCCTTGTTCTTGTACAAATGAATCATTATACTCGACCTCCACCTCGAACATCCTCGTGTCTTAAAAATGATATTAAAAAACCTAGTCAGCTACTCTAAACATGTTGTGCCAGTGCTCTTTCAAAATTCCCTAGGAATTTCGTCAGGCCCGGTCGATCTTCCCTTGTGCATCTTACTAACATCACCCTTAACTCCCTCAACCTTAATACTCCTACAATACCCAAAATCGCTACGGCTCTCGGAATATTCCAAACCTCCCAACATAATGTCTATGTCTCCTTCTTTGTTCAAGAGTTTATGGAGGTATGACTGCCATCTCCGTCTAATGAAATCATCCTCCATCAATAATTTGCTATCCTCATCCTTTATGTACTTCACTTGATCCAAATCACATGTCCTCTCTCCCTCGCCTTGGCTAGCCTAAACAACTTTTTGTCCCCACATTTTCCCTCTAGTTCAACATATAGGCATTCAAAAGTTGTCATTTTTGCCGCCAAAACTGCCAACTTCGCCTATGCCACCTTCTTTGCTTCCATCTTTCCTTAAACTTCTCTATTCCACCACCAGTCCCCTCGATGCCCACCACGATTACCTCTCGAGACTCCCAGCACCTCCCTAGATACTACCCTAATGCAACTGACTATCTTATACAATATACTGGTCGTATCCCCATTACTCTCCCAGGCCCTTATAGCCGTCAATTTCTCCCCCATCTCCAAGACACTATTTATGGTTAAACTTTCTCATCTGATTCTAGGTCGATCATCAAAGACCTTCTTCTTCTTCACTATCTTGATCTCTAAATCCATCACCAAGAGTTTATGTTGGGTTGTAAGGTTCTTACTCGGGATAACCTTACAGTCTTTACAAAGACCTTTATCGTCCTTCCTAAAGAGCAAAAAGCCTATCTGGGTCTTAGCCATCGAATTGCGGAAGGTTACCAAGTGCTTCTCCTTCTTTGGGAAACTCGAATTAGCTACCACCAATCCAAACGCTTTTGCGAAATCCAAAAGTGAGACTCCTACTCCATTCCTGTCCTCGAAGGCAAAATCTCCATACACATTGTCATAACCCCCCGAAATAGACCCGATGTGTCCATTGAAATCACCTCTCATGAATAGCTTCTCAGTGGGTGGTATACCTCCCACTATCTCGTTCAAATCCTCCCAAAAATGCCTCTTCTCCTTCTCGTCCAAGCCCGCTTGCGGCGCGTAAGCACTAATAATATTTAAAGTGAGCCCTTTAACGACCAATTTAATCGATATCATCCTATCAGTAGCCCTCCTAACCTCTACCACCTGATCCCTTAGCTCACTATGTACTAAAATGCCCACCACATTCTTATACTTCGACCTACCATAGAACCATAGCTTGTACCCGTCCACGTTCTTAGCTTTAGGACCTACCCATTTGGTCTCTTGGAAATACGCTATATTAATATGCCTCTTTTTAAGAATCTTAACTAGCTCTATGGACTTCCCCGTTAACGTCCCAAAGTTCCAAGACCCTACTCTCAGCCTAGAAGCTCCATTAATCCACTTACCCCTTAACCCTAACCCCCGTTACCGACCGAGACCATGACCCTAGTCCACCATCAGTCACCAAATCTACTATAGCGAATATAAACTAATAAACTAATCTAAGGATTACCCTAAAACATGAAGGAATCAAAGTGAAAGCACAAGTTATCAAAAATCTAGAGGCAAGTAAATCATTACGCCAAGAATGATACAACTAAAGGCAAGAATAATAAATGTAAGAATGTAAAATCAAGAATCAATACAGTGATGCGGCAAAAATTTAACTACAAGTATAAGGACAAAGAATGGACACATGCAACCAGAGGTACCAACTTCAGTTGAATCGAACCTATTTGAGGTAAGTCTAACTATTACGACAAGAATGACAGAATTATATGCTAGAATGTAAAGTTCATGTTGACACACAATTTTGCCCCATCTTTTCTCAATATCATCGTTATTTTTATTATTCGCATTTTTACTACTATTTTCCTTTTAATATCATAAACATAGTTTTACCCTAATATTCGGCGTTTTTTTCTTCCGCAAAATAGCATCGCATTTCTATTTTTAATCAAGCATTAAGCATTTCGTAAATATTATGTTTTTATTATTATCACATTATTATTTTTATCTTTATAATTTATATTTTTACAAAGCATTCTTTTTAATAATAAACCCATTTTCTATTTTTTAACCACAACTCATTCTCCCCTTAACCCAATACATTCTATCCCTTTTATACAAACCCACAACACATTCATTTTTCCTTAACCTAAAACATTCTACCAACCCACCAAACAAAAGCCCAACCAAAACCCAAACCACCCCAAAACATTCCACCCCATTCGGCCGGCCCAAACCCAACCGAGGCCCAATTCGCCCAACCCATATTACTACCCCAAAACTAGGGATGGACGTATATCGATTCGGTTCGATTTTGTATCCGAAAAATATGAACCGAATCAAAATCGTTTTTTTTTTTAAAAAAACGAATACAACTTTTTTTAAAAAAAAAACGATCTATCGGTTTATTTCGCCAAACGTATCGGTTTATATCGGTTTTTTTCAATTCAAATATAAAGTCCAAATGATTTATGTTTTTTTAAACATCAACAACAATTCAAAGAAATGCAAAGAAGATATTAGTAGCAACCACAACAGTCAATTTTAACAGAACATACATAGATTGGTTTTAAACAACAACAAGAAGAGAAGCAGAAGGTGAAGTAAAGAAGAAGAGCAAAGAAGAATAAGCAAAGAGGAGGAAGCAAAGAAGAAATAGGAGGCAAAGAAAGAACCAAGAAGAGGAGGAGAAGAAGCAAAGAATAAAGAAGAAGAAGCAAAGAAGCAGGAATTCCAAAGAATACCAACAAAGAAGAAGCATCAGCAGAAATTCCAGCAACAACCAATAACAACATCATAGGAATTTCAGCAGTTTCAGTTGCTCTAGCAATAGCAACTAAGACTGCTTATGAGTCAAATATAGATAGATACTAACAGCAAAAACTAATTTGAAGGATTGTAGATTTGAGAACTTTACCATTATGACGCCAATATCAATCCATTGTCAAGTCCTCAACTGCGTGTGTTTGTTCTATTGGCTGTGATTGCGGTACGGTTGAAAGTTTCTCAAAGTCTACATATGATTTGCCGAAACGTCAATATAATAAATAAAATATTAAAGTATAATGATTCTATTAAAAACAATATATAAAAAATAATATTGTTACTCAATTCAACATCTTCATAAAACTCAGTTTCTTCTTCCGTTGGTTGCACAATTTGTTCTCCTATAAGAGTTGAGCGAAGCCAATTCTGTGTGCAAATTAATGCTTCAACTGTCTTATGAGTTAATGTACTCCTAAAAGGGTCAAGAATGCGCCCCCGTGCTAAATGACGATTCGGAAGCCACGGTAGACACAAGAATTGCCAAAATATCTTTGGCAATCTTTGCCAAAGTCGGATACCTAGACGAATACAACTTTCACCAACTCAAAAAATTAAAATTCGGATCATTAGGACTTTCATTCCGCTCTGACAAATATTTCTCAACATCATTCTTCACCCCAAAATCATCATTTTCAGTTGCCTTCATCTTTTTAAATAGTTGAAAACGATCAATTGATTCTTTTCTACTGCTGCCAATATCACAAACTTCACTTAACTGAGCAATTGAACTACTACCCACACCACTATTTGGGCTAACATCATTATAATTTTCAAATAACCGTAACAACAACTCTTTGATATCAGCTTTAATTTCATCAACCTTCCTACTATCAAATATACTTCCAAAGCACCAGTTTATAAATTCAAATTTACACCGAGGATCAAGCACATTTGCTAAAATTAATAGCTTGTTCACCTTTTCTATAGAAGTACCCCAATATTTCACAAACTTATCTCTCATGCCATTAACAATTTTTTTCACCAACAAATCAGTAGATTCCGATAGTGAGCAAAGATGAAGATAAACTTTCCACAACTCATTCAAAAAATCAGTAGAAGTCACACATTTTGTACTACTGAATTTTAATGTCACATCATAAAAAACTGATAAAAAATGTACTAACCTCTTAGCATTATCCCAATCCACAAAAATTGGAGGCCCAATCCTTTTTCTTCCATTCTCATCTTCGTTAAACCATTTTTTGTAGTGGCCATCGTCCTCCTCTAACCTATCAAACGTCTTTTCAAATATCACAGCTTTTTCCAACATTAAGTATGTCGAATTCCATCTGGTTGGCACATCCAAAACCATAAGTCTCTTATATGATATTTTCTCTCGCTCAACACATGTCTTGAATTTTTGCAACCTTGTCGGAGAAGATCTTACATACTTCACCGCATTACGAACAACAGCTATTGAGTCCTTCGCTTCTACCAACCCATCCTGAACAATCAAGTTCACTATATGTGCAGCACACCTCACATGCATATGATCACCATTTAAAACCATCGCCTTAGGACTCCAATTTGTCAGTTTCTTCTTCACATAAGCAATTGCAACTTGATTAGCACTTGCGTTGTCCACAGTAATTGTGAATAGCTTATCAATACCCCAATCCAATAAGCATTTCTCTATAATCTTTCCAATACCATCTCCTTTATGATTAGAAATTGGTGTAAAACAAAGTATCTTTTTATGCAACACCCACTCACAGTCAATAAAATGCCCAGTTATTACCATGTAGCTACTCATTTGAATTGATGTCCACGTGTCTGTTGTAATACAAACTCTCTTGGTGGTTTGAGTTCATGATTCTTTTAATCAAAGCCTTCTCAGTCTGATGCAACTGAAGAATATCCCGTGCAATCGTTCTTCGTGAAGGCACCACAAATCTGGGACAACAAACCCTCATATACTCCACAAAGTTCTGACTCTCCACAAATCTAAAAGTTAACTCATCTTTAATAATCAACTTCACAAGTGCGGCTCTACAAGCCTCTTGATTAAACCCCACAAATACAACTTTATCATTGTCCTTACCCTTGTCACGAGTTAGTACTTTTTGATTCTTATCCTCTTCAAGCTTTGATTTCTTGTACACTTTGCATCTAGCCAAGTGGTTCCTTAAATTAGTTGTCCCAACTAACGAGCTATCACAAGCATAATCGTTTCGACAAAAATGACATTTGGCTTTCTGTCCTCCAAGTAACTTAGTAAAAAAATTCCAAACTTTTGATCTCAATTTTCCCTCGTCGGTTCGTTTCACCACTTTTGTTCCATCATTCCAGATGTCTTCCATTCTACAATATTAGAGAGTTCATGAGCAATTTGTCAAATACACCGTGAATACAAAACATCAACTTCATTTTAGATAGTAGGAAGGTTGAATACACCATGAAACTATAGATTGAATATGCTTCCTTCTTGACATAAAATCAGAAATTACTTCAGTAACTTCATTTTAAATCAGAAATTATCACCTTTTCTAAGAAAATTAGAAACTATAGATTGAATATGCTTCCTTCTTTACTTCAATTTGTCAAATACACTATGAAACTATAGATTGAATATGCTTCATTCTTTACAGAAAATCAGAAATCACTTCAGTAACTTCATTTTATAATTCTCTTAATCATAAATTACTTGATAAAGCAGTAACCGGTAACTACATTTTAAAATCAGAAATTATCACATTTTCTCAGAAAATCAGAAACTATAGATTGAAATTGAATATGCTTCCTTCTTTACTTCAATTTGTCAAATACAATACACCAGAAATTACTTTATAATTCTCAGAAAATCAGAAATTATCAATACATTTTATAATTTGTCAAATAGAATACATTTTATAACTCTCAGAAAATAAAAAATTATCACATTTTCTCAGAAAATCAGAAATTACTTCTGCAACTTCACTCTAAATAATCAGAAATTACTTCAGTCATAACAACAAATCAGAAAATCAAAAATTACTTCAAAAAATCAGAAATCAAAAATTATCTCATAATGTTTTAACAAACATGGTTCAAACATAACATAAAACAGATGACAAATCAGAACGAGAGAAAGAAATGAGTAAATGGATTGGATTACCTTTTGTGGTGGCACTGGCAGGGTCGGGTTGAACCGTTGAAGCTTGAACTATTGAAGTTTGAAGCTTCAACAGTTAAAGCTTCGAGTTCGTGTCTTCGAGAGAAATAAATCGAAATCGAGTTATCAATCGATTTGGAAGCTTGCAAATCGATTTAGAACTGTTGATTTGGAACTGTTGAAGCTTGAACTATTAGGGCTTGAAATCGATTTGATTAACTATTGGAACTTGGAAGCTTGAAGAATTGGTGTTGAAGATTTATGGGTTGAAGGCAAAACTAAAATTCATTTGAAGATTTAGCGTTGAATGAAGGCAGCAAAATGAAATCCATTTAGGGGTCAGGGCTTTTATTTATATAGGGGTATGCTAATTACAAGAATAACCCCGATTTTCGGTTCGGTGTATCACAAAATTATGTGAACCGAACCGATTCGATTTAAAAAAATTTGAATCGGTTTTTTTGAAATCGGGTTTGTAACAAAATTTAAACCGAACCGAAACCGAATGAATTCGCCGGTTCGATTCGATTTTTTCGGTGCATCAGATTTTTTGCCCACCCCTACCCAAAACCTAACAAAACTTTTCATTTTAAAATCACCCAAACCCCTTTTACCCCATCAGCCGCATCCCACACAAAAAAACAGACCCTTCATTTTCTCTCCTTTCTTCATCGACCAACACCTCTCTCAGCCGCCGACCACCACCACCACATCACCGGCGAACGAGAACAAAGCCCACAACACAACCGCCCTACAGCCACTGTTCAATACCGCCACCAACAACCACCCCGATCTCCTCTCTCTCTTCCTCTCTTCCTCTCTTCCTCGGCTATGCTCGAATCTCCGATGGATATTCTCTTATGGAGTTATGTACATGTCTATTGTTTAATAGATCTGGCCGGAGTTTAAAACTCCAGCGGTGCCATTTTTGACTGTCTAGGCTATTTGGCACTGAAGTTGATTTTTCCGATGAACGCACCTCCGTCGCACTGGTTCTGTTCATCTCCGATGAACTGACTTCGTTTTATATGATATTTGTTTGTTTATATCGGTTCAGCCGAGTTTTGTAAGCACTTGCGTCGCTCCAGTATTTTTCCGTTGAAGTAACGTTAATCCGATTCCGGCGGTCTCTTTTATGCAGCAGTCACTGGTTTTGTTCTTGGAACACAGCGACTGCCTTTCTAAGGCAGTGTTGCTGTTGTATCCTTGCTGTATTTTTGGTTCATTATGCTTGCCTTTACAAGGTCGATTTGGCTGTACCTGGGTTTACTTTTATGTTGCCTTCTTGAAATATTGTTTTTATTTGATGTGGCCGCTTACGGCTCCATCTGTGGCTGGTGTTGGGTGGCATTGGCGGCTGCAGCTTGATGCTCCTAATGAGCTGTTGTTCAATGTCATTTGTTGCTTCATTTTGACCATTTGCTGTAACATTTGGGCCAGACAGTCTTACTGAATTTTGAACTTTCTAGTTGCTGTTGGGCCCTATGTTATTGATGCCTTTAATAGGCTGCTGCACTCGGAAGAACTGATACTGCATCTTGATACGTTTGGCGCAGCATTTTTTTAGAAGTTCAAAAGCATTTTAAGCTTCTAAGCAGTTGCTGATTTGAACAGTTGCATTCCGATATTCTCAGATGCCATGCTGGGTGGAAATTCCACTGATTTGAACACGACCTCCTAGGTTGTAAAGAAAGAAATAAAACTTCTGGGTAAAGATGAAATTTAAATTTTTTTATTTCACCCCAGAGACTAACACGTTTGGTAGGCAAGGCGGCGGAAATGACCAACGAGTCATATGTTCGCAATCACGACGTAATTGGAATGATCTTTTCAAAATTTAAGTCCTCCGTAATTAAATATTTACTGTTTTGAGTAGGATCCGAAGTTATTTATATTGAATTGTTTCTAACCGTTTGTTCTTGATAACTTGGAAGGAGCACTCACGAAAGTTAAAGAAGACAAGATACCCTTCGGAGATGATTTATTTTATTATTTTATTTTCTTTAATTCAATTTTATTTTATTCTGTGTTGTAATATTATTTATTGTACTTGTGTAATTATTGAAATGTTTAGAATTGGTAGACTTAGAATTAATAATCTAGAAAGAGTAGATTTAAAATTGAAAACTGCTAGTTTATCTATTTTAGGCTTGTCCCTTATATTTTCAAAACGTTAATTTATTTATTTTAGGTTCGTGCTCATACCTTTAAAACTCTAACTTATTTTTGAACTATTCAAAATTTTCAAAACTATTAGTCACCTTTTACTCGCAATATAAATCATACAAAATAGAGTTTTATTTTTATTCGATGCGTTATTTAAATGACTTCTAAAATGTCATTTTCTTGGCATTACAGATAAGTTGTTTTACTTCTTACAAAAATCACTTTATATATATTTATAAATAATGCCATATAAATGCATACTTATACAAAATGTATCTTTTTACTAAATCTTGTAAAATCATTTTAATTTTATATTTTTTTACATGCATTTTCTTAATACAATAATTAAATCTGAGTTTGATTGGGTAACCGTAAATTAGCGGATTTTAAATGGTGCTTAACCACTTACTTTTAAAATAATAAAAAACCTTATCTAGAATCTCATAATTTCGCAGTCCAGTAATCGGGGTTCACATTGCAGCATTTAGTTAATATTTATTTTCTTTAATTCATTTTAGAATAATTAGGTGATGACTCCTCAACAAAACATTTTTATCCAATCCAGAGGGAATCGACCCATCACGTCGCGAGCCGCGGGTTAAAAATGGGTGCGATAGCATGGCGACAACACTGATGAGTTTCAGGGTTTTAACCATAGCAAATTCAGGTTAATTCAAAATCCAGCAAGCACAATATCAACCACAGGATGACGAATAAAAAATCAATAAGAGCGATCGAAGGTACCAACTCCAGGTTGGTAGTTCCTGTTTTCTATCGAAAATTACTGTTCACCGTTGAAAAGTATTGTTCACCGTCGAAAAGTACTATTCAGTGCCAGAAAGTATCGTTACCGTCGGTGGCTGCTGGATCATAGATAGTCGGTGCAGATTTGACTAAAAATCTGGTGGAGATGGATTTCCGGTGGCAAAGAAGGGAAAAAAGACTGAATATAAGAGAGAGAAGAGGGATGATGAGTAAAGATCTGACCAGACTTAATGGTGTGTGGTCGTAGCAGGTGTTCTTACTGTTGGATTCACCGTCCCAACGGGTAGGGGATTGAGGTTGGAGGGTTGGTGTTCTTACCGATGGAAAAGAGAGAAGGTAGAGAGATGAGAGAGAGAGAGAATCAACTGATTCAAGAGGAAAAAAGCGCAAAATTGATTCAAACTATACACGTCATCTTCTAAATGAATGGCATACAACTACTTACTTATTAATTACTTTTCTTAATACTTAATTTTTAATTTGATTCTCCTCTACCTCCCTACAATTGCTGCTAATTCTCTAATAATCATCTCCACCTCTATTCTAGAAGCTCTAAGGCATGGAGCTTAAAACTCCACTATTTTTCTTTCCGCGCATTTTTGACTGCAATTGACTTCAATCTTATTAATCCTAGTTGAATTTCACCTGCATATTGATATTGGTAGACCCTTTTCCATAAATTAGATGATTCTGATCATGAAATTCGGATATCCTTCAAGACCCAACTTCATTTACAGTTCTTCTCTTCGATCAATGCGCTCAATTCGAAGCCCTAGCTCTTAATAATCAATTCCAATATAATGATGGTGATAATTTGATGTAGAGAAACTAGGTTTTGGTGTTGGAAAAAATATAATTATTTAAGAAATTTAATAATTAATTAATGTGAAAATATGATTATGCATATCAAATAGTATGATTCAGTTAGTCTGGACGAAAATATTTTTAAAAAATTCGTAAATGACGGGACGAATGAGAAAGCGAGTAGATCAACAACACCACTTTTAATTGGTTTGAGTTAAATTGTTAAAGTAAATTTCAAAGACAAGTTAAAGGAGAATTTTATGTATTTTTTCTTGTTTTTATTTAACAAAAAATAACCTTAACTCTATGCTCAAAAGAACAAAAATTTACGCTTTTACTAGTTTCATCACCAAGGCGTAACTTTGTTAGATTAATCTCCATTAGGGATAACAACAGATCAGATCCTACTAGATTCAGATCCATTTTTCATATCTGGATCCGGATTCAGATTCATCGGATCCATAAAAATAAGATCTAAATCCTGATCCACGGATCGGATCTGGATCTACATGTAAATTTTTTTAGTTTGAATAATATTCCCACATGTTTAAACTTTTATGACAAAATGAAACGTAATCTGATTGAAAAAAATGATTGAGTTTATTCAATCAACCTACACAAACATGACATCATTCTTCCAAAATACTGAACAAAGTTTTAGCATCACAAGAAAATAAAGACGATTGACTTCATTAGTGATGCTGAACAAGTTCCAATTTTGAGCTAATTTTTGGAGGCTTTAGTGATGCTCCACTTGTAGTTCTACTGATTGACTTCATTAAACAACATAAAACAATGTCAGTCATATATCAAAAGTCCCAGTTTTTTTTGTTGATCAAACAAACGAGAGAAAGATACTTAAAGCTTACGGCTAGCAGATTCAAGTTGGGTAATTTAAAGAAGAATGATATTTTTTTCTTTTTATAGAAATGAAAATATGAGAAACTGCAGAGAACATATATGTAAAAGAAATGAAACTTCAAAGATAAATTATATGTCTGTGTAATTTGTGCCTTATCTTGGTTCAACTCTTTACCCAATACATAAATTATGAAAAAAAATTAAGAAAATACTTATAAAATTACATTCTAGGTTATGAATATATTTAATAAAAAATGGATCCACGGATCAGATGTGGACCGGATACGAATCTCAAATACAAGATTCAGATCCGATCCGTCAGAAACGGACCCGGATCGAATCCGGATCCGTCGTGTCCAAATTTTGAAAATTCATATCCTATAAAATGGATCTGGATCCACCGGATTCGGACTGAATCCAAAATCTACTGCCATCTCTAATCTCCATTCTACCTAGTCTTGTTGTTCACAAGTTTGATTGGATTAGAAAAACTTTTTTATTCTATTTATCTTATCAAATTGTTCACAAATTTGAACGGTTTAAACACCAAGGCATAGCCGTGTTAGATTGATCTCCATTCTAAACTAATCTCATTGTTCACAAATTTGGCTGGATTGGAAAGACTTATTTTATTTTACTTATCTTTGTCAAACTATTCACCAAATTCAACGGATTGACAAATCTTGTAAAGTGATATTCAATTGTTTAATTTATTTTCATGAATTATTCTCTTGATTCCATACTGACATTAATATGTCGAACTTCATCAAACGTTAAATGTCCTCTCTTTGATGTTAATTTCATGATTTTTCAGGGTATAAAAAGGGCGGTCCGGTACACTAAGTGTTAAACAGAGCAATATACCTGTGATATACACTCAATATACAGCAGTGTATATCACAGGCAAAGCAGTGGACTGAACTGGCCCAAGCAGTGGGCTTTCGGCACTGGCCCAGAAATGGGCTCTCGGCAGTGGCCAATTTCGGACAGATTGTGGACAAAACAATTTTGTATATATGATATATATATTTGTAGTATATTGTAGTATAAAGGTTACCTTAATTAGTGTTATACACTTACCATAATTGTATAGTTAGAATTATGGTAGAATAATGTTTTAGAAATAGAATAGGAATAGGATTCTCCTATTATGGAAATATGTAACTTGTATATATAGCCTTTCAATTAATGAAAATGATCAAGGGGGATTATTTCTTTCATGGTATCAAGAGACTAGGTCTAAACAAAAGTTTTTCTCTCAACTTTTGTCCTCTCTTTTTTCGGCCGAGACACCCCACCCCCCCTCGGGTTTCTCTTCCAAAATTCGTATTCCGCTCTCAAAAACACCTATCTTAAATTTCCATTCCTTCTTTGTTCTTTCAATATGTCTAAGAACAATTATCATCCTGCCCTCATGGTTTCCAACATCAAGAACTGTATCCCTATTGTCCTTGAGATGGAAAACGTCTAATATGCGACGTGGGCGGAGTTGTTTAAAATTCACGCTATCTCCTATCAAGTTCTTCATCACATCATTCCTCCCGCTAGAGCTCTTCCTGCGGAGGATCCTGAGTTATGGATTACTCTTGATGCTACCGTTATCCGGTGGATCTACGCCACTATTTCAGTGGACCTTCTACAGACTATTATTGAGCCGGATACCACGACTATGGCTGCATGGAATAGATTGCGTGACATATTCCAAGACAACCAACATTCACGTGTCGTCACACTCGAGCAGGAGTTCTCTCTAGTTCGAATGGACGAATTTCCGAACGTTTCTGCATATTGCAAGAAACTAAAAGAGTTGGCGGATCAACTCCGGAATGTTGGCGCACCGATAACTAATAATCGTCTCGTTCTACAGTTGGTTGCCGGTCTTTCGGAGGCTTATAATGGTATTGGAACTCTCCTTCGCCAAAGCAACCCTCTTCCCGACTTCTATCAAGCCCGCTCCATGCTTACTTTGGAAGAAGCCGGTTTGGCTAAAAAGGCGGCTACCAGAGCAAGCCCCGTCGTCATGGTGGCGTCCTCTCCTAGTTCTTCGGGTTTTGTTAATAATTCGGGCCAAAACCATAATCATAGTGGCGGCAAGAATAATAACAAAAACCGCGGGAAAAAACGCGGAGGTTCTGGTGGCGGTTCCGGTGGTTAGCAAGCAGGCGGTGGGTCCCATCCAGGGAACAGTGGCCCACCACCCCTCTGGGACCAGCAGTGGGGCCCATGGTAGTGGGGCTGGGGCAGTGGGCCGTGGGCCAGCAACCCTTCTACTCAGGCAGCAACTTCCAGCGGCCAGTGGGTTGACCAATAGTTCAGGCCCAACACCCAGCAGTGGCGGCCCACTGGCCAGTGGCCCAACAGCAGCAACTCCAGCAGCTACGGCCCAGCTCCATCACGGTCAGGAATTCTTGGGCCCCGACCTCCGCAAGCCCATCATACAACAGGCCCCACTCAAACCGATATCGAGGCCGCAATGCACACGTTGGGGTTGACTCAACCGGACCCAAATTGGTATATGGACACCGGTGCCACTACTCACATGACTTCCGAATCAGGTACTCTCTCATCTTATTCCAATTTGAGCACCCCTCGGGGGATAATTATTGGTAATGGCAGTTCTATTCCAATTTTAGGGTATGGTCAGAAAACGTTGTCTCCCCCAATCCACCCCTTCTCTTGAAAAATACTTTACATGCTCCTAAATTGATTAAAAATTTAGTGTCTGTCCGAAAGTTCACTACTGACAATTTCGTTTCCGTTGAATTTGATCCTTTTGGTTTCTCTGTGAAGGATTTCAAGGCGGGGAGTCATCTCATGAGGTGTGATAGTAGGGGGGATCTGTATCCTATCATGCATGGTTTCAATCCATCGAGTCAAGCCTTGCCATCAGCTTTTACAGCCATCTCTCATTCCATGTGGCATGCTCGTCTGGGTCATCCGGGATCTTCTATTTTATCAGTCTTAGATAAAAATAGTTTTATTTCTTGTAAGGGTACGAGTCGTACTCCATTTTGTCAGTCTTTCTCATTAGGAAAAATTATTTAGTTGTCATTTGTAGACTCCAATTCTCATACTTCAATGTCATTTGATATTATTCATAGCGACTTATGGACGTCTCCTATTCTTAGTTCATTAGGTCATCGATATTATATTCTCTTTTTAGATGATTATTCTAGATTTTTGTGGATGTTTCCAATTGCGAATAAATCACAAGTGTTTTCCGTCTTCATCAAATTTAGAACGTTCATTCGTACTCAATTCGAGAGAGAAGTAAAAAATATTCAATGTGATAATGAGAAAGAGTATGACAATATGGAGTTTCGGAAATTCTGTGTTAATAATGGGATCAATTTTCATTTTTCATGTCCTCATACATCTTCACAAAATGGGAAAGCCGAATGCAAAATTCGTTCCATAAATAACATGTCCGAACTCTCTTAATTCATGCCTCCATACCTCCCTATATTTGGCATCATGCTCTACAAATGGACACATATCTTCTTAACATAATTCATTCTAAAGGTCTGACATATTCTTCCCCCTCAAAATCCTATATAATAAGAACCCGTCTTATTCTCAACTTAGAATTTTTGGATGCTTGTGTTATCCGTTATTCCCATCCACCACAATTAACAAACTTCAGACTCGGTCTACCCCGTGTGTATTCTTGGGTTACCCGTCGAATCATCGTGGTTATAAATGCTTTGACTTATCTTCCAAGAAAATCATAATTAATCGCCATGTCATTTTTGATGAAACCATACTCCCGAGCCTAAGTCGTATAATTTTTTGGATGACCAAATATCCCCGTATATTATTAGGAATTTTTCGGACATCTCCCGCACCCAAAATCCTCCAATGGCCCATCGCCACTGGACCCACTGCGCCGCTCTCCGCCCAGCTCGATCGGGCCCCAAGAATTGGGCTACCCACACCTCGAACCTGGTCCAGAAGACGCCCTAGTTTACCGATTTGATCCAGCAGGCCCACTGCCTGCTGACCCGTCCGTCCCGAGCCCAGAAAATTCCCAAAATTCACTCAATTCTTCCTCGAGTCATAGACCGGTCACTCGTAGTCAACGGAGTATTTTTACACCTAAAAGATATTTTAATTTACATTCTGATGTCTCTAAATCCCCCTTACCCCGTAATCCTGTGTCCGCATTAAATGACCCTAATTGAAAAATTGCTATGACTGATGAATATGATGCTCTTATTGATAATAAGATGTGGGAGTTGGTGCCCCGTCCATATGGTATTAATGTTATCAGGTCTATGTGGATTTTTGCTCATAAGGAGAATTCAGATGGGTCATTTGCTCGACATAAGGCGCGACTTGTTGGTGATGGTAAGACTCAGCAGGTTGGGATAATTGTGGTGAGACGTTTAGCCCGATGGTAAAACCGACTACCATTCGCACTGTGCTTAGCTTGGCTCTTTCAAAGACTTGGCCAATTCATCAGTTGGATGTTAAGAATGCTTTCCTACATGGTGATCTCAAGGAAACAGTCTATATGCATCAGCCGTTGGGTTTCAGGGATCCAAATCGCCTTCATCATGTCTGTTTGTTGAAGAAGTTATTATATGAGCTTAAACAGTCTCCACGGGCCTGGTATACGAGGTTTGCTGACTTTGTTTCGACTATTGGGTTCACTCACAGCAGGTCAGATAATTTCTTGTTCATCTACCACAGTGGTTCGTCATTGGCCTACATTCTGTTGTATGTGGGTGATATCATCTTGACTGCCTCTTCCAATGCCTTGCGCCAGTCTATCATGACCATGCTCAGTTCTGAGTTTGCTATGAAAGACTTAGGGCCTTTGAGTTATTTTTTGGGGATTGCCGTCAAGCGTCATTCAGGTGGCTTGTTTTTGTCTCAACGAAAGTATGCTGCTGAGATCATAGAGAGGGCTGGGATGTCATCATGTAAGTCCACTTCCACGCCAGTTGATGCAAACCCCAAGCTGAGTGCCGCAGCAGGTGCACCATACGAGGACCCGATCCGCTATCGCAGTCTTGTAGGGGCCCTCCAGTATCTTACCTTTACCAGACCGGATATTACGTATGCGGTTCAGCAGGTGTGTTTATTCATGCATGATCCAGAGTTGAGCACATGAATGCAATCAAACGCATCATTCGGTATATTCAGGGGACACTGGACTATGGGTTGCACTTGTATCTTTCATCTACATCCACACTTGTCTCTTACACGAATGCTGATTGGGGTGGTTGTCCCGACACCAGACGGTCGACTTCTGGCTACTGTATGTTCCTTGGCAACAACTTGGTCTCATGGTCGGCAAAGCGTCAGACAACTCTATCACGCTCGGTCAGGCGAGAATATCGAAGGGTAGCAAATGTGGTCTCCGAATCATGTTGGCTACGTAATTTGCTTTTGGAGCTTCATTGTCCCATTCAGAAGGCAACCTTGGTATATTGCGATAACATTAGTGCCATCTACCTTTCAGGTAACCCAGTTCAACACCAACGCACCAAGCATATCGAAATGGACATTCACTTTGTCCGTGAAAATGTTACAAAGGGTCACGTTCGCGTATGTCATGTCCCGTCTCGTTATCAAATTGCAGACATCTTTACAAAGGGTCTACCAGCAGTTCTCTTTGAAGATTTTAGGGACAGTCTCAGCGTTCGAAAACCGCCCGCTATGACTGCGGGGGTGTGTTAAACAGAGCAATATACCTGTAATATACACCCAATATACAGCAGTGTATATCACAGGCAAAACAATGGACTGAACTGGCCCAAGCAGTGGGCTTTCGGCACTTGCCCAGAAATGGGCTCTCGGCAGTGGCCCATTTCGGACAGATTGTGTACAAAATAATTTTGTATATATGGTATATATATTTGTAGTATATTGTAGTATAAATGTTACATTAATTAGTGTTATACACTTATCATAATTGTATAGTTAGAATTATGGTAGAATAAGGTTTTAGAAATAGAATAGGAATAGGATTCTCCTATTATGGAAATATGTAACTTGTATAAATATCCTTTCAATTAATGAAAATGATCAAGCGGGATTATTTCTTTCACTAAGCTCCCGCTATGCGCGAAATTCGGGAAAAGATCGGACCACAAGGGTCTATTGTACGCATCCTTACTTCACATTTCTGCAAGAAGTTGTTTCCACGCTTGAACCATGACTTCCTGATCACATGACATCAACTTTATCAGTTAATCCAAAGCTCACCTTCACTCCAAGGCTCCCTTCAGGATATATTTTGAGGAATTCCGCCACACTTGCCCTCTTTTCTCTTTGATTTTATTTTCATGATTTTCCACGAGCACTACATTTTCACTATTTATTAGAGGAGAAGGGTGAGAGGGAGGTTTTCTTATTGGATTTAACTTCAGATGTGTTAATGTTGAGTTTGATATTGTGACATTTGACCCAACATATCTTCTAAATAACTGATTTGAATGTATAAAATGTTGGAACAAATGTCAAAACATTCAGACCAACATTTTTTTATAACAGTTTTGTCTTAATTCACGTTGAGCAGTAATATTTTACTGTGGGGTAAAAATGACTTAGGCTTTGTGAAATGGAGCTGTGTAAAACGTGGGAGAAAGAGTCAAAGCTTGGGGAAGAAGTCGAGTGAAGAACAAGTGAAAGCTGTTGAGATTTCGACTCCATGATCTTCTCCAACAAACACACCAGCTTCCCACCTTTTCCTCAACATCCTCAACTGATCGATGAACTTTTCAAAGAAGACTCTCTACTATAAATAGAGAGGTCACAACAGTGAATCGATTATCCAGAATCAAAATGTAAAAATATCAAGAGAGCTCTCGGGATTTCATCTCAAAAATCTGGATCACAAGTGTTGTTTGAGTGTGTCGACAACATTCTGTCCAACATTACAATTGTTGTTTAGATTCTAGATTAGTTTTGTATTGAACAATTGTAATGAAAGGTTGTCTATGTCTACTTAGTTAGATTTTTCATGCAAAAGTCATATGCGACTTCAACTTTTAATTGATTTCCGTTTTATCCTATAAATCTGTAAAGAAATAAATTTATATATTTGTATATAATATATATACCATACATTTGATCATTAACCGTCATAAGTTATATAATATATATAACTTATGAAAATTTTAAACATTTATATTCTTTAAATTTCGTTGCATTTACTCTTTAAAGTTTTTATTTTACTACGTATTAGACGACATAATTACCGACATTCAAAAACTGTAATTATAATCGATTGAATTCTGTTTATCTTATTTTTATTTCATCCGTAGCTCCCCTTCCAGATGAATTATATAGATTGGATGTGGAGAGACTCCATTTTTCTGAATTTTCTTAATACAACCAAACAACTGGCAAAGTTCCAATTGATACCTATATTCCAATCTCAGCCTAATCCAATATGCATTTAATAATACACCATTAATACATCCCAAGAGCTAACACATCGTCTCGAACGTGACACCCCTCTTTTTTTCGTCATTTTCCAATCTTTTCCTCAAAGCCATAATTAATGCCAGAAAGCGTGGCAACCTCTTTGTTCTTATCTGTTTGTTTCTGCCCACAATATTTCACACTAATCCTCCTTTTCCTTTGCAATTAAGATTAATGCTAATCACATAGCAATTAGAGTACTATTTAATCAGGCCTCAATTTTACATTAACTGCTTGGAAAATAGAAAAACGTACATAAGAAATATAGATCTAAGCATAAATGATTCAATACAGTAAAACACAAGCCATAAAGCTGAAAATTTAGGACAATATAATGTTAAATATATCAATTAAGTTGATTTATTAGCTTTGAAATTCATTTTCTCATAATACCGAATTGATAGTAGCGATAACGATAGATTCACTTCATCTTTTCCCCATCGAGTGTTCGTGGCGCCGTATTTTAACGGCCGAGTTGACGGCGGTGGAAGACAAGGCCAGGCGGAAGACGACGGAGACGGAGACGGTGACGGCGAAGGCTTGGAGAGTGGCCAGAGGTAAAGCGAGTAGAGACGCCGGAAACCGCCGAGAGCGAGTACGACGGCGCGTAGCTGTTGTTGTTGGTTACGGTTGTGTTTTGTGCAGATGAGTTCCCAAAGACGTTCATCTAACGCCGTTTGGTTCCATTGCTTGCTAACGCACGCTGCTGTTGCTAACGTGCGCCCGTCCACGTGTTTCAACACTTCGTAGAGAAGATTCTCATCTAATAACACCTCCGACGTCTCTATAACTTGCTTCATCTTCATCTTCTTATTATTCTTCAAGTCACCGTCATCGTTGTCACCGTTAAATTGCCGCTTCATCGGCAACTGTAGAACCTGCTTCATTTTCATCCTCATCTTCTTCAACTCATCTCCGCCGTTTAAATTGACGGAATCGGTTTCTCCGCCGTTAAATTGACGTTTCATCGTTAGATCTGAATGAGGAGATCAAAGGATCTCGAAGGTCTTTTATTCACTCGATTAGGGGGTGGGGTATTGAGGGGGTAGGGGTAGGGCGTGGTGTGTTAAAGGGGAGCACATGTTATGGGTGTGTGTAGCAGGCTCACAGTAGATCGGGTGGAGCTCAATCCGGCTCCACCCGCCATCCATCCATCACCCGATCTATCAATCATCCTATTTTTTCTTCATTCACATCCGATCCACCCATCATTCACGGGAAAATCTGGTGGATCGAATATTTCGCGGATAAAAATTATAGCACAATCAGTCAATCACCTAAAATCTTTGGTAAAACAAAAAAAAGTACATCAAATAAATATAATCATACTGTTTTTACAAGCTGTATCTATGCTCCAAACATGCAACCAAAAAAACAAAAAGGAGCCAAAAGCCAATAATAGTCCGAAGTAACTAAAATGGACGAATTACATGTCACTTCTAATAATACAAATAATTGAGTTTATAATTAGCTACAATTTTAATAGATTAAAATATTAAAACACAACAAGTCTTCCGTCTTCATATCACATCCTCTAAGATACATTCATTTTTCAAATCACATATCCATGTTCTTTCCATCCTGCAATTAATGAAATAAAAGCATATAAAAAACAAAACATATCAAAAACAAAATATTATTAAAGCAAACATTATCGTAGGAAATAAATGTGATTAGTTTACCGAGTTAACATCAATTACTTTACTTGTAGAGCTTCCATCACCTCCCACATCGGCATTATCCAAAATAGTTGCACATGTGTGTGCATTATCAAAAGAAGATTCTAAAAAAAAAATCCACCAGAACTCATAAATTATCATCATATCAATTTAAAAAAAAATCGATTCAAGTGAATGTAAATAAAAAATATATATTAACTGAATACTCTCCAATGATCCAATTTTGCATGCACAAAGGGTTTGATAATACAATTGAAAACAAATGATAAAACTGGAAATAAATGATAAAATCTTTTCACATACTCGTAAATTACTAGTTCGAGTAGTTGAAATTACCTCAAAATATGTGAATCTTGAAAATCACTCTTTTAGAATTTTATTGTTCTAGAAGAGATTTCTTAAAATCTAACATTTTTTCAAGTTGAATGATCTTAATATATGTGTTAACTATTTTTAATCAATACAAAGTATATTACAAACTTACCTTAGGTGGCAGGGAGGGAGGTCTTGGCCGAGAGCCACCTGAAAAATCAAGAAACTGAAGAAAGTTTCTATGTGATATTCTGTTACGTCTATTTCTATTTTGATTTGGATAAATAAATAATGTGATATTTATGGGCCCAAATTTAGTAATTGGAAAGGAAATTGACCTAAATACTTGAGTCCATTTAGTCACCACTAAAAGACCATATGTATATTGAAAAAAATAAATTATAAACGAGTAGATGGATGAGTCGGGTGGTGGATTGAATATATGTCTATTTGTCACCCGATTTGATTTATCCATCACCTGATTAAAATTTATGATTTATCAAATTTTCGTTTATATAATTGAACCGCATGAATAAGATATCTATCGGGTAAAGTGAAATTGACAGCCGTGTAGAGATGATAAGACGACAAAGAAAAGGTAATGAATTGGCTTTTGGGTTGGGGTTGGGTGGGAGCGATGAAATGACACGTTTGTCCATATGATTGGGTACTGTGTCCTAAACTTGTCCTTGTCTTTTTATATAGCCATTTGTCTGATTCAATAACAATGCCTAATAGGCAGTGTTTTTGGTCCAGTCCTTCGGCTTTTCCCATTTCGTAGAGAGGTTGGCATTAAGTTTGTTCTATGTTTGTAGTTTTGTACTCTCAATTCCAAAAACAAAGTCGTATATATTTTTTTAAAAATTAATGAATTTCGGTCAAATTCAATTTAAAAAGTATCTTTGACATTTTTTTATGAATACCGTTGATCTATATGGTTTATATTTTTATTGTTTAAAGTTCTGTTTACCTTTTAAAATAATTATATTCATAAGAGTATTTGGACTTTGGCTTTCTCTCTCTTCTCTCCTCTCTCCCTTCCCCACAACGGTAACACACACCCTCACCCCCACTCCCTCCCCACCCTCTCCGACGGAAATCTCATCTTGATGCGCCACTCCGACCGGTGATCGGTGACCAGGGTCCCGTTTGCCGACGGACATAACTGCGTTCTGACCAGGTTTTCGGTTAGATCTGCACATGTTTCAGTTGTTCCGACAGGCTCCGGCGGCGAACATTAATTTTCCGACAGGGAACAGTAATCCGACAGTGACTTTTTGGTGAACAGTATTCTCCGACAGTGAATAGTATCTTACGGTAGTGAGCGTTGTCGGACAAGCATCTGACGATTTGCTCAGGCCAGTGTACTCGATTTCCGGTGAAAGAACCCGATGCCGATCTGAATGCGTTCCTGCCAAACATTTCTTCTCTCTCATCCTATCTTCTTTTTATTCCTTTTTCTCCTCGATCTATACAAGTACTCGACTTTTTGGTGAAAACTCAAGTGAACAGTACTTCCGGTGCCGGTGAACAATGATTTTCGTTGGCAAACAGGTTTGATTCAACTGGAGTTGGTACCTTCGGTTGCCCGTATCCATTTTTTGTCCTTATCTTTGTTGTTAAATTTTGCCGCTTCGCTGTATTGATTCATGACTTTACATTCTTGCATTTACCCTTATTATCTTTAGTTATTGCATTCTTGGCGTAGTGGTTTTACTGAACTTTAGATTCTTGTTAACTTGTGCTTTCACTTTGATCCCTTCCTATTGTAGGGTTAACATTTGATTAGTTTATTATTTTATATTTGCTTTAGTAGCTTTGATAACTGATGGTAGACTAGGGTTATGTTCTCGATCGGGGAAGGGGGGGTGAGGGTTAGGGGTGGGAAGTGGGGTAAGGGAGATGCTAGGCTGAGAATAGGGTCTTGGAACATTGGAATTTAACGGGGAAGTCCATAGAGCTAGTTAAGATTCTTAAGAAGAAGAGGATTAATATAGCATGTGTCCAAGAGACCAAATGGGTAGGACCTAAGGCTAAAGATGTGGAAAAGTATAAGTTATGGTTCTCAGGTAGGTCGAGGTATAGGAATGGGGTAGACATTTTAGTAGACAGCGAGCTAATGAATTAGGTGGTAGAGGTTAGAGGGTCAATGACAGGATGCTATCGATTAAGTTAGTAGTTGGAGGGTTCACTATGAACATTATTAGTGCTTACACGCCGCAAGTGGGCTTGGATGAGGAGGAGAAGAGGCAATTTTGGAGGATTTGGATGAGGTGATGGATGGTATACCACCCACTGAGAAGTTATTTGTAGGAGGGAATTTCAATGGACATATCGGGTCACTTCCGGGGGATTATGATGACGTGCATGGAGGCTTTGGCCTCGGGGACATGAATGGGGGAGGCGTCTCACTTTTGGAGTTCGCTAGAGCATTTAGGATGATGATAGCCAATTCGAGGTTCCTGAAGAAGGAGGAGCACTTGGTGACTTTCCGTAGTTCGGTGGCTAAGACTCAGATAGACTTTTTACTCCTTAGGAAGGTTCACAACGGTCTTTGTAAAGACTGCAATATTATTCCGAGGGAGTATCTTAGAACACGACATGAGATTTTGGTGATGGATTTGGAGATCAAGATGTAGAATAAAAGGAGGTTGTGGATGACAAGTTAAGAATCAAATGGGGAAGTTTGACCATGGCTAGTGCAAAAGAGATGAGGGAGAGGTTGATGGCAAGGGGGCTTGGGGAGTAGTGGGGATACGACCGGTATGTGGGATAAGATGGTCTGTTGCATTCGAGAGGTAGCTAGAGAAGTGCTTGGGGTTTTGATAGGTAGTCGTGGTGGCATCGAGGGGACTAGTGGTGGAATGGTAAAGTTCAAGAGAAGGTAAAAGCGAAGAAAGCAGTGTATACAAAATTGGTAGAAAGCAAGGATGATGTGGATAGTGGACTAATAGAGAACTGTATAAGATGGTGAGGAATAAGTCAAAGCTTGCGATTACGATGGCAAAAACGATGACTTTTGAACGCATGTATGTGGAATTAGAGTAAAAAAAGTGGGGATAGAAAGTTGTACAGACTAGCCAAGGCGAGGGAGAGAAGGGCCCGTTGTTGACACCGAATTTTATCCCGTCTTTTCCAATTTATTTGCAATTTTAAATATTTTTAACACATCAAAATAATTTTAATTTATATACATACATGCGTATATATATATATATATATATATATATATATATATATATATATATTATTCTCTTATTATTATTATTATTCACATTTTTTACTCTCATTTGCATTTTTTTTATCATAATCATAAGTTTTATCCGAAAATTCTATGTTATTTTATTCTTGCAAAATTGCATCGCATTTCCATTTTTTATTAAGCATTAAACATTTCGCAAATATTATATCTTTATTATTATTATCACATCGTTATGTTTTTATTAAAATAATTTACATTTTTTCTTCAATGCTTTTTTAATATTAAACCTCTTTTATATTTTTAAATCCATAACCCATTTTATTTCCTCAACCCAAAACAACATCAACCCACCAAAGCCCAACCCTTTTCGGCCCAACCGGACCAGCCCTTCACCCAAAACAACCCAAGTCTCCCCCCAACCCGTTGAGCCCAAATTCCCATTTCCCCATAACCCATTCATTCCAACCCAAATACAATTTCTACCCAAAATACAATTTCTACCCAAAACAAATTCTACTCAACCCAAAATAATTCAACTCTCCTTTCTCTTATTTCGGCCCACCCGAAATTCCATCGCCCCAACCCAAAACTCCCAAGCCCACCAACCCTTTTTCCCTTTAATTCCCCCCAAGCCCAACCGGCCAACCCGCAGCCCACACCCGAATCGCCCAAACTGTCGGCCCAAACCCATTCCCCTTATTCCCCTTACCCTTTAAACCAAAACAAAACCAAAAAAACCAAAAACAAAAAAATCAAAGCTAACACCCCTAACCCTCCCAATCGCCGCACACCCTACACCCGTACACCTACGTCGCCGCACCCTACGCCTGACACCACCAATCGCCGACACCGCCACCTGACACCACCAACCTACCCCATCACCTCTCACCACAACACATGCCCCAAGAAATCGCCCCAAAAATCTGTTTTTGTTCGCCCTTTATTTTGAAATTTGAATTCGATTTTGTAAGGGATATGGGTGGGGGTGAACGTCGGGTGAGTACCTATAAAAAGGATCGGAGGACGAGATCGAGAAAAAAATGAAAATAAATACTTATTATGTTCTTGAGTTTGATTTTAAACATTTGCCTTCTATTGTTGTTCAAGAAACAAGTCCAAAATCCGAAAGAAAGGGGAGAGTTTCGATTTTAAATACTTCTATTTGGCTTTGTAAAGCCGAATCTGAAAAATCTGTTTGACATATTGTTGTTGTTCTTCACTGTTTTGATTTTGCTTTTTTTTTAATTCCGGGTCGGGTCGACCCGGGTAGGGTAAGAACCATTTTTTTGTTGATGTTATTGGTTATCTGAAATTGGTGAAAATATTTGATTTCGGGTTGCATCTCTGATTCGAGTCGGGTCGACCCGATTTGGATATTTTTCAGAATTTTTGCATTTCATATCTAGTATGTTGGTTATCTGAAATTGGTGAAAATATTTGATTTTGGGTTTGACACCCGATTCGGGTCGGGTCACTGATCCGGTTCGGGTCTACCCGGTTTGGGTATTATTTCCAGATTCTTGCATTTTATATCTTGTATATTGGTTATCTGAAAATCTGAGAAGAATTTGATATCTTATTCGGGTCGGGTCACTGACCCGGTTCGGGACGACCCGATTTGGGTATTATTTCCAGATTCTGGCATTTTATATCTTGTGTATTGGTTATCTGAAAATCTGAGAAGAATTTGATATCTGATTCGGGTCGGGTCGACCCGATTTGGGTATATTTCCAGATTATGACATTTTTCTTATATGTTGTTGGTTATCTGAAAAATTTGAATTTTTGATTCCGATTCTGGTCACTATTCCGGGTCTGTTTTCAGAATTAATTCACTGTTTCATTCGGGTCACTGTTCATAATCCGGGTTGGACATTTCCTTACTTACTATTGTATGCGGCTATGTTGTTCATTTTACTGTTTTTAACTAAATCGCATTCAGGCCAATGAAATTGAATTCGATGCCGTTTTTTTTGTTTCGTTTCTCTGTTTTCAGTACTGTTTTAAGCATCCGTGAAACATATATCTTACTGTTTTATTGTTTTTACTAATACTGCATTTAGGCCGATGAAATTGAATTCGAGGCCGCATTTTTTTTGTTTCGTTTCTCTGTTTTCAGTACTGTTTTAAGCATCCGTGCAACAGATATCTTACTGTTTCACTGTTTTATTGTTTTTTACTAATACTGCATTTAGGCCGATGAAATTGAATTCGAGACCGCATTTTTTTGTTTCGTTTCTCTGTTTTCAGTACCGTTTTAAGCATCCGTGTAACGGATATCTTATTGTTTTACTGTTTTATCGTTTTTACTAATACTGCATTTAGGTCGATGAAATTGAATTCGAGGCCGCGCTTCTTTCGTTTCTCTATTTTCTGTTTACTGGGTTAAACATCCGAGCAACAGATATTTACTATTTTTACTAAACATCCCGTCTTCTCGGGAATTGCCTCTCTGTTTTTTGCCTACTGCTTACTGCTGCTGCTTACTGTTCCGATTTAATTTTGCTGATTTGAACACGATACTACACGTGGCCGATGAAAAATATCCGTCGATTTTGAGGCCTCCACAGTCGTAAAGACGGAAATATAACTTCTGGGCAAGGATGAGGCTTAAACCTTTTTTTTCATCCGAGGGATCAACATGTTTAGTAGGCAAGGCGATTAAAATAACCAACAAGTTATATGTTCGCAGCCACGACGTGATTATAATGATCTTTTCTTTTCATCCGAGAGACCAACATGTTTAGTAGGCGAGGCAATCAAAATAATCACCGAGTCATACGTTTGCAGCCACGACGTGATTGGAATGGTCTTTTCAAAATTTAAGTCTGAGCCCTCCGTGACCAAAACACTCATTGTTTTGGATACAGATCCGAAGTTATTTGTATTTAACTGTTTCTAACCGTTTGTTCTTGACAGCTTGCAGGGAATAAAGTAAATAAAGGCAGATGTTCCTCGGAGTTTATTTATTTTATTTACTTTCTTTAATTCAGCTTTTATCCCGCAATGTATTGTAATATTATTTATCGCACTTATGTAACTCTTGAAATGCTTAGAATAGGCAAACTTAGAAACCCTTCGCTAGTTATTTATTTTAGGCTCGTCATGCATGTTCAAAATTTTCTAAACAACTTTGGTCATCTTTAATTCGCTTTATCAATCATACAAATAAGTTTATCTTTTTAAATTTTCAACTCAACGATTTCCAAAAGATTTACTTCTTTGGCATTATAAATAATTTGTCTTTACTATCAATTGTTAAAAATGCATACTTTTCAACTCTACATGTATTTCTCTTTAAATATCCTACAAATGCATACTTGTACAAAATGCATCCCTTTACTAAATAATTGCAACATCATTTTATGTTTATATTTTAAAACATGCATTTTCTTAATACAATAATTAATTTGAGTTTGATCGGATAACCGCAAGGTAGCGGATCTTAAAGGATACCTAACCCCTTCCCTTTCGGATAATAAATAACCCTTACCTAGAATCTCATTAGTTTCGCAGATCTTAAAATTGGAGTTACATTGCAGCATTTATTTGATATTTAGGTGTCCTAATTCACCGTAAAATAATTAGGTAGCGACTCCTTAACCATTTACCCAGGAATCACCGAACACGTTGTGCTCCGCTTCTGACCTCTCGCGGGTCGGTTAAAAACGGGCGCGATAGCGTGGCGACTCCGCTGGAGATTTTCATGTTCTTAACCATAACAAATTCAGGTTAATTATTATTGTGCTTTATATTGCTCCTTATTTGATCTATTATTTTTAATTATTTCCTTTTGAAATTTTGTATGCATAGCTGCTTTGATTGCTGCTCTCTTACTGCTTTCCTTAAATTGGCATTTCGCTCATATTTCTTCCACTCTGAAAAATTGACACTATCACACATTACACGCGAGGTGTGTTTTGCGCACGCGCAAATTTCTTTCAAATTTCCAAATTTTTAGGAGAGTTGGTATATGCGCGGAGCGTCCGGACCATCCGGTTGGCCGCGTAGCCTTCTCACTCGAGTAGTCCGCTCGGGAACCTTGAGTCTAGTAAGCCAAATCTTAGAAAATTTAGGATAGAGCTATACCACCCTTTAATTTAAGTCATGCATGCATACACCTTAGGTGGGTCGATCCTTGACATCGACTCCACAATTAAGAAATCCACCAAAGTTGTCGACGGGTCTCACAACCCAACGACCAATCAACATATTGTGTGTAGCGTGATAATAATAGACGAATCCAAGTCTAATCAGGATATGCCGAAATTGGAAAATGCACTTTCATTTTTTCAACAAAGGCATTTCAATTTAGTAGTTTGGATCAATCTATCATAATCTCGCATATTTGGCGTTTAGGCCCACCTCTGGCATAAGAGAGGCCCCTTGCATATTAGGACGCACATTTAATTTCCATACAATCTGTTTGTTATTTTCTGCTGCTTCCTATTTTCTGTGCACATTATTTGAAGCAATAATTACTCGCCTTATACTAACTTGTTTTTTTTTCCATTTTTTTAGAAGGTTTATTTTGCCTAGATTATTTTTCCCAAAGGTTGATTTGCGTTGACTAAAACTGGCGGAACACCCCTACTTCACGCGATCAAAGGCCCGATCATTTCCAGAAAATGACTAATTCAGATGCATCCGAACATACTGGCCTGGGACTTATCGCTCTTTCAAGAGATGAACCAGAAGATTCGGAAAATAGAAATGCTACCGTCCAAGAAAAATACATCACCCAACTGTTACAACAGATGGCAGCCATGCAGACTGAGATAGAGCGGCTCCAAAATCTCACCAACTTGTCCATTAGCGCCAATACCCCACTCCCTGAAAAAGAGATGAATGCAACTGCACCGCAAACTTTTTCATCTCCTGAATCGCTATTTTCCCAAAATCTCCCCAAAAATTCGCCACTAAGCAAAACCAATCCACAACACACTAACCCACAAGCTAGTCCACAACAAAGCCCGCTACAAAATGATCCGGCATCCTTCACAACTCCACATACCCAAATTACCCCACTCATCCAAAACACCTCTTCCACGCAAAATCACCCGGCAGCCCATCACATACTAATGGCACACATCGCTGATCACAGCAAGAAGTATGTGCCGCCAGTAAATGTAACGGAAGCCCAACCTTTTACTACCGCAACACCAAACATAGCTCTTCAGGAAACTGGCCAGTATGAAGAGATGGAGAGACATGTAAGGATCAGAACCGATGAAAGTGTGGCAAGAGAAATTCATATCCTAAAAGAAACATTCAAGAATATCCAAACCAGCAAGGGGCATGAAGGACTCGAGTACGAAGATCTGTGTATGTATCCCGACATTGAATTGCCTGTCGGATATAAGGTGCCAAAATTTGACTTGTTTGATGGGAAGGGAAATCCTCACACTCATTTAAGATCGTACTGTGACAAACTGATTGGGGTAGGTAAAGACCAGACTATCATAATAAAGTTGTTCGTAAGGAGTTTGACAAGAGAAACACTCGACTGGTACACGAGCCAAAAACCACAAAAATGGCGTAATTGGAGCACGATGGCACAGGATTTCATGGACATATTTAAGTTCAACACTGACACAATCTTGGACAGATTTTATCTGATGAAGTTGGAAAAGAAATCCACAGAGACCTTCAGAGAGTACGCTATGAAGTGGAGGGCGGAAGCAGCAAAAGTTCAACCACCGATAGCGGAAAGTGAGATGACCGCTCTCTTTGTACAATCTTTGGAAGATGCAATATACTATGAAAGAATGATAAGCGTCATAGGACGAAGTGTCTCTGAAGTTGTAAGGATGGGAGATTTCATAGAAGAGGGAACCAGAACTGGAAGAATTACAAACTTTGTAGCGTTGCAAGCAACGAGTGAGACAATTCAGTCGGACTCATTTGAGGGAGCAGTAAATAGGAAGAGAGACGGTGTATCCCCTGTCATGACAGTTCAGAGACATAGGCCAAATTAAATGTCAACCTACCAAATGCCATCACCCCAGCCTCCCTACTACAATCAAAACAACCAAAGTTCTCAACTTTCCTATTATAGCCCATACACCCAAAGCCCTCAACCTTATTATCAATACTCACCTGCTCCCTACCATGTCTACCATACCCATCCAATATATAGCCTGCCTCGAGCGCCTGCATATCCGAATCCCCCACAATATCAGCCCGCATACTTACCTCATCCACAAGTCCATGCACCAAATGCACCCAGACCACACGCAAAATATGAAAGAAAGCCAGCCAAAACCTATACACCTTTAGCCGAACCTCGAGCCCAGTTATATGAAAGACTGAAAACCGCAGGAATACTCCAGCCCATCCCATGAAATGTCCCCAATCCTGTTCCCAAATGGCACAATGAGGCTAAGAATTGTGCATACCACTCGGGAATCCCTAGACACGACACTGAAAATTGCTACGCCCTCAGAAACAAAATCGAGGCATTAATCAAAGAAGGAGTTATCCAACTGAAAGGACCTTCCTATAATGAAAACAATAATCGTTCGCCAAATCATGACGATGCCAATGTGAACATGATTACTGTTGATGAAGAACACAACTTGGAATGAACCATTGTGCCAGTCCAGAAAGAGAAAAAGGTTGAATCATCGGCCTTTATCACCCCTATGATTACAGTCCAAGTGAGGGCACCGTTTGGAGTGGAAGTACTTCCTCCAAAGTCGCGGGTCATGGCACCGTCTTTTCTTGGAAAAGTCTTATCAACCAACCTCCAAAGGAAGAGAGATGCTCCTTTACCAGAGCATGTTCCGCCTCTAGGTCAGTCATTTGTCAAAGCATGCGCCCCTCAGGAATCAAAGGAGGACAATGCAGCCAACCTCGTTGGGGGATTCAAAAGTTTTTTCATTGTTGAAGAGGAATCAGGATGTAGTGTGATTCTCGATGATTACGCTAAAGACTCAACCATTTGGGATGCATAACAAGTAGATGTTTTGGGAAAATTGGACCTGTGCCCCGGCCTTGTTTCTCCCGGAAACTAGTTAATTTCGTTAATGTTTAATGAAACAATGCGATTCAGATTGAGGCCTGAACCACATCTATGCATTTAATGTGTTTTGCCTCCACCTTTTGAAAGCTTAAAAAGACAAACCTGCATTGCTTTTGCTATTTTAAAATCTGTCTTGTTTAATAATTTTCTTTTCTTTTTCATCATGCAAACTAATAAATTTGTCGATAATATATGACATATAATGAAACAGGAAAACAAAGTCCCAAACAACGAACAAGACTTCGAGGAATATGAGGAAGACTCACAACCGGAAGAACTGGGGCATAAACCAAAGCCAGGTTTGGATGAAACATCAAGATGGTTGATAATTATAAAGCATTGGTACGATCATTTTATACTGGGGCAACGATATATATTTCGAAGCCAAGTGGATACAAAATCATGTACGAAGAGACTGATTGATGAAAAACAGATGGACGCAGTTTGTCCGGGGCCACTTTATCATAATAGAATGGCAAAAAACCATCAATGCAGATGCAATGAACGGATACCATATCTAAGATTTGTTATTCTCTATGTAATACTTTTTTTTATGTTGTAAAAGTTGCGCTCCCTCGGCGGGACACGCATAAAACCCACATAGGGTTTCGTCTCTTTAAGACAGAAGTTTCCCGAAAAAATTGCATTTTTCTTGACATGAACTACGTTATGACTTGATTCCCTTGGCGGGATACGTAGGCGGCCACATCAGCTTCGGTCCCACTTTTTGAAAATTCCTTACAATCCCCTTTGCTTGTAATGAACTACGTTATGACCTGATTCCCTCATGGGGATACGTAGGCGGCCTAAATCGGCTTCGGTCCCACCATTAGGAAATATTTTCTCCTTTATTTCACATATGACAAAATGCACCCATCTGATCACCCTGATAGGACAGGCAAGCAACCCACACAAGACTCGGTTGTCCGTTCGAAAGTTCATCATCCTCACATATCAGAAACTGGGATATTTTTTTAGGGATCACTGCCAGAGGACGCCGATAAATATGGAAAAATATCGGCAAACTAAGTCTTCAGCCAGAAGAAAGATTTTGGATAAGAGGTTAGCTTTGTTTCACCGCATGTCACTGCTCGACAGACATTTACATATATGCATACTTTCTTATAAATAAATTATTTTCAACAAATATTTTCATTAGAGTTCGACAAGAACTTTTTACTAATAAACATACTTTCTTTTAAACAAATTATTTTCAACAAATGTTTTCATTAACGGTTAGCCAAGACTGGGAACCAAACATGGGCTACTGGACCGAATCAGCAGGACATGCAACTATCAAGGGCAGACGCTACAAAGTCAATGCGAATCAACCGCCCCTCCCCCGAACTCACAAATTTTCTTTGAGTACAAGTTCTTTAGGTTGAAAGAAGCAGGGAAGCCACATCACTTATGATCAACTTCACAAAGAATTTCTGCATGACGGCTCACCGCAAGGATCACGCTCCTATTTTGCATCTATACAAAGACATCGTCTTGACCTACAGAGGCCCAACCATTATGTCTGCACAAGGATTTTATTTCGAATCACAGGGAGCTTAAACATAGCAAATCGACGTGGAACCATCTATTTTAGCAAACTGACGGAAAGAACGTCATTTACATCAAACGACGACAAGGACGTCGCATCATATTTTTGTCTGGGCGACATTTCAATTCACAGTCCACAGGAGTTTGAATCGGTAGAAGATTCAGCACAACGTGAAACTATCTTTTACAGCATCTCAACGACGTCAACAGCATTACAATGACGTCTTCAGCGCAACAACTATCTTTTACGGCAACACAACAACTATCTTTTACAGCATCTCAACTACGTCAACAACATTACAATGACGTCTTCAGCGTAGCAACTATCTTTTACGGCAACACAACAACTATCTTTTACAACATTTACAGTGGCATCAACAGCATTACAACGATGTCATCAGTATTATCATCACAACGACGTCAACATCATTATAATGACGTCTTCAGCGCAACAACTATCTCTTATAGCAAATAACATTACAACAACATTACAACAACATCATCGACGTTATTGCAACACATAAACTATCTTTTACAACATTACAATGACATCAACAGCATTACAACGATGTCATCAGCATTATCATTACAACGACGTCAACAACATTACAGCGTCGTCTTCATCGCAACATCTATCTCCTACAACAAACAGCATTACAACAACGTCACCGATGTTACTGCAGCACAACAACTATCTCGTATAGCAAACAACATTATAACAACGTCATCGACGTTACGGCAGCGCAACAATTATCTTTTACAACATTACAATGACATCAACAGCATTACAATAATGTCATCAGCATTATCATCACAACGACATCACCAACATTATGACAGCACACCAGCTATATCTTACAGCAGATCGCATTACAACAACGTTATCAGCATTATGTCTACGCAACACGACTATATGACGACGTCTTTGACACAACACGTTCATACAACGATGTCATCAACAACATTACCTTCGTGTAATAACAGCATCACAATGACGTTTTCAACACAACACGTTGATACAACGACGACATCAACATTACATTCTTGCAATAACGTCATCAGCATTACATTCTTGCAATAATGTCATCACAATGACGTCTTCAACACAACACGTCGATACAACGACGACATCAGCAACGACATCAACGTTACATTTTTACAACAACGACATCAGCATTACATTCTTGCAACAATGTCATCAGCATTATCAGCATTACATTCTAACAACAACATCACCACATTACGTTTCGTGAGCTTTTTAATTCGCAGGAACTTCAGCATAACGAGGAGCCTCTTACGACGAACCGAGGTAATTTCTCCCGATGATCAAGACAAAATTGGCTACTTAGTCAACTTCTTTGGCCGAAAACTCTTTAATCGTCTCCGGCCAAAGAGGGGCATCTGTTGACACCCAATTTTGTCCCGTCTTTTCCAATTTATTTATAATTTTAAATATTTTTAACACCTCAAAACAATTTTAATATATATACATACATGCGCACACATATATATATATATATATTATTATTATTATTATTATTATTATTATTATTCTCTTATTATTATTATTATTCACATTTTTTACTCTCATTTGCATTTTTTATCATAATCATAAGTTTTATCCGAAAATTCTATGTTATTTTATTCTCGCAAAATTGCATCGCATTTCCATTTTTTTATTAAGCATTAAACATTTTGCAAATATTAAATATTTATTATTATCACATCGTTATGTTTTTATTAAAATAATTTATATTTTTTCTTCAATGTTTTTTTAATATTAAACCCCTTTTATATTTTTAAATCCATAACCCATTTTATTTCCTCAACCCAAAACAATATCAACCCACCAAAGCCCAACCCTTTTCGGCCCAACCGGACCAGCCCTTCACCCAAAACAACCCAAGTCTCCCCCCAACCCGTCGAGCCCAAATTCCCATTTCCCCACAACCCATTCATTCCAACCCAAATGCAATTTCTACCCAAAACAAATTCTATTCAACCCAAAACAATTCAACTCCCCTTTCTCTTATTTCGGCCCACCCGAAATTCCATCGCCCCAACCCAAAACTCTTAAGCCCAACAACCCTTTTTCCCTTTAATTCCCCCCAAGCCCAACCGGCCAACCCGCAGCCACACCCGAATCGCCCAACCCGTCGGCCCAAACCCATTCCTCTTATTCCCCTTACCCTTTAAACCAAAACAAAACAAAAAAAAATATCAGAAACAAAAAAAAATCAAAGAGCTAACACCCCTAACCCTCCCAATCGCCGCACACCCTACACCCCTATCCCTACGTCGCTGCACCTTACGCCTGACACCACCAATCGCCGACACCGCCGCCTGACACCACCAACCTACCCCATCACCTTTCACCATAACACATGCCCCAAGAAATCGCCCCAAAAATCTATTTTTGTTCTCCATTTATTTTGAAATTCGAATTCGATTTTGTAAGGGGTATGAGTGGGTGTGAACGTCGGGTGAGTACCTATAAACCCCCCCCCCCTTTGTTCACTGTTAAAAAAGAAAAGAAAAAGAGGGACGACCGGAGGACGAGACCGAGAAAAAAATGAAAATAAATACTTATTGTGATTTTAAGCATTTGCCTTCTATTGTTGTTCAAGAAACAAGTCCAAAATCTGAAAGAAAGGGGAGAGTTTCGATTTTAAATACTTCTATTTGGCTTTGTAAAGCCGAATCTGGAAAATCTGTTTGACATATTGTTGTTGTTCTTCACTGTTTTGATTTTGCTTTTTTTTTATTCCGGGTCGGGTAAGAACCATTTTTTTGTTGATGTTATTGGTTATCTGAAATTGGTGAAAATATTTGATTTCAGGTTGCATCTCTGATTCGGGTCGGGTCGACCCGATTTGGATATTTTCCAGAATTCTTGCATTTCATATCTTGTATGTTGGTTATCTGAAATTGGTGCAAATATTTGATTTCGGGTTGCATCTCTGATTCGGGTCGGGTCGCTGACCCGGGTCGGATATTTTCCAGAATTCTTGCATTTCGTATCTTGTATGTTGGTTATCTGAAATTGGTGAAAATATTTGATTTAGGGTTTGACACCCGATTAGGGTCGGGTCACTGATCCGGTTCGGGTCTACCTGGTTTGGGTATTATTTCCAGATTCTTGCATTTTATATCTTGTATATTGGTTATCTGAAAATCTGAGAAGAATTTGATTTCGGATTTGATATCTGATTCGGGTAGGGTCACTGACCCGGTTCGGGTCGACCCGGTTTGAGTATTATTTCCAGATTCTAGCATTTTATATCTTGTGTATTGGTTATCTAAAAATCTGAGAAGAATTTGATATCTGATTCGGGTCGGGTCGACCCGATTTGGGTATATTTTTCCAGATTATGGCATTTTTCTTATCTGTTGTTGGTTATCTGAAAAATATGAATTTTTGATTCCGATTCTGGTCACTATTCCGGATCTGTTTTCAGAATTAATTCACTGTTTCATTCGGGTCACTGTTCATAATCCGGGTTGGACATTTCCTTACTTACTATTGTATGCGGCTATGTTGTTCATTTTACTGTTTTTAACTAAATCGCATTCAGGCCAATGAAATTGAATTCGAGGCCGTGCTTTTTTTGTTTCGTTTATCTGTTTTCAGTACTGTTTTAAGCATCCGTGAAACATATATCTTACTGTTTTATTATTTTTACTAATACTGCATTTAGGCCGATGAAATTGAATTCGAGGCCGCATTTTTTTGTTTCGTTTTTCTATTTTCAGTATTGTTTTAAGCATCCGTGCAACAGATATCTTACTGTTTCACTGTTTTATTATTTTTTACTAATACAACATTTAGGCCGATGAAATTGAATTCGAGGCCGCGTTTTTTTTGTTTCGTTTCTCTGTTTTCAGTACTGTTTTAAGCATCCGTGCAACGGATATCTTACTGTTTCATTGTTTTATCGTTTTTACTAATACTGCATTTAGGCGATGAAATTGAATTCGAGGCCGCGCTTCTTTCGTTTCTCTATTTTTTGTTTACTGGGTTAAACATCCGAGCAACAGATATTTACTGTTTTACTGTTTTTACTAAACATCCCGTTTTCTCGGGAATTGCCTCTCTGTTTTTTGCCTACTGCTTACTGCTATTGCTTACTGTTCCGATTTAATTTTGCTGATTTGAACACGATACTACACGTGGTCGATGAAAAATATCCGTCGATTTTGAGGCCTCCACAGTCGTAAAGACGGAAATATAACTTCTGGGCAAGGCTGAGGCTTAAACCTTTTTTTCATCCGAGGGATCAACATGTTTAGTAGGCAAGGCGATTAAAATAACCAACAAGTTATATGTTCGCAGCCACGACGTGATTATAATGATCTTTTCTTTTCATCCGAGAGACCAACATGTTTAGTAGGCGAGGCAATCAAAATAATCACCGAGTCATACGTTTGCAGCCACGACGTGATTGGAATGGTCTTTTCAAAATTTAAGTCTGAGCCCTCCGTGACCAAAACACTCATTGTTTTGGATACGGATCCGAAGTTATTTGTATTTAACTGTTGCTAACCGTTTGTTCTTGACAACTTGCAGGGAATAAAATAAATAAAGGCATATGTTCCTCGGAGTTTATTTATTTTATTTACTTTCTTTAATTCAGCTTTTATCCCGCTATGTATTGTAATATTATTTATCGCACTTATGTAACTCTTGAAATGCTTAGAATAGGCAAACTTAGAAACCCTTCGCTAGTTATTTATTTTAGGCTCGTCATGCATGTTCAAAATTTTCTAAACAACTTTGGTCATCTTTTATTCGCTTTATCAATCATACAAATAAGTTTATCTTTTTAAATTTGCAACTCAACGATTTCCAAAAGATTTACTTCTTTGGCATTATAAATAATTTGTCTTTACTATCAATTGTTAAAAATGCATACTTTTCAACTCTACATGTATTTCTCTTTAAATATCCTACAAATGCATACTTGTACAAAATGCATCCCTTTACTAAATAATTGCAACATCATTTTATGTTTATATTTTAAAACATGCATTTTCTCAATACAATAATTAACCTGAGTTTGATCGGATAACCGCAAGTTAGCGGATCTTAAAGGATGCCTAACCCCTTCCCTTTAGGATAATAAAGAACTCTTACCTAGAATCTCATTAGTTTCGCAGATCTTAAAATTGGAGTTACATTGCAGAATTTATTTGATATTTAGGTGTCCTAATTCACCGTAAAATAATTAGGTGGCGACTCCTTAACCATTTACCCAGGAATCACTGAACACGTTGTGCTCCGCTTCTGACCTCTCGCGGGTCGGTTAAAAACGGGCGCGCCACTCGTGACTTGGATCACGTGAGGTGCATCAAGGACGAGGATGATAAAGTACCGGTGAAGGATGCGCATATTAGGCGGAGGTGGCAGTCTTACTTCCATAAACTCTTAAACGAAAAAAAAGATAGAAACATTGTGCTGGGAGATTTGGAGAAATCTGGTAGGTATGGGGATTTTTGGTATTGTAGAAGTATTAAGGTTGATGAGGTAAATGGTGTTGTTCGTAGGATGCGCAGGGGACGAGCGACCGGGCCTAATTAGATCCCAGTTGAATTTTGGAAGAGCGCAGACAGGATAGGTTTGAAGTGGCTGACTGAGTTGTTTAACGTCATTTTTAAGAAACGAGAATGTCCGAAGAATGGAGGTGGAGTAAAATGATCCCTTTTTACAAAAACAAAGGTGATATCTAGAGTTGCAACAACTATAGAGGTATCAAGCTGATAAACCACACTATGAAAGTTTAGGAAAGGGTCGTGGAGATGAGGGGTGAGAAGAGACGTGTCTATTTCCGAGAATCAATTTGGATTCATGCCGGAGCGTTCGACCATAGAAGCCATTTATCTTATTAGGAGGTTGGTGGAGCAGTATATAGAGAGGAAAATAGACTCACATATGATTTTCATCGACCTCGAGAAGGCATACGACAAAGTTCCTAGGGAGGTTCTATGGAGATGTTTGGAGGTTAGAGGTGTACATGTGGCGTACACTAGGGCGATCAAGGATATGTATGATGGAGCCAAGACCAGGGTACGGACAGTAGGAGAAGACTCAGAGCATTTTCCAGTGATGATGGGGCTGCACCAGGGATCAACTCTTAGCCCATTCTTATTTTCCTTGGTGATGGATGGATTGAAGCAACAAATCCAAGGGGAGGTGTCATGGTGTATATTATTTGCAGATGACATAGTCCTGATTGATGAGACTCGCAGCGGAGTGAACGCTAAGCTAGAGGTTTGGAGACAGACTCTGGAATCTAAAGGGTTCAGGCTGAGTAGGACCAAGAAAGAATACTTAGAGTGCAAGTTTAGTAACGGGAGAGACCTTGCGAGAAGCGTGGAGGTGAGGCTTGGTACTTAGATCATTCCAAATAAAGGAAGCTTTAAGTACCTCGGGTCTATTATCCAACGAGATGGAGAGATTGATGATGATGTCACACATCATATTGGGATAGGGTAGATGAAATAGAGACTCACATTTGGAGTCTTATGTGACAAAAAGTGCCACAAAAACTTAAAGGTAAGTTCTATAGGGCGGTGGTTAGACCGACTATGTTGTATGGGGCGGAGTACTGACCAGTCAAGATTTCGCACATCCAAAAGATGAAAGTTGCGGAGATGAGGATACTGAAATGGATGTGCGAGCATACAAGGAGGGATATGATTATAAATGATGATATCTGGGACAGAGTGGGAGTGGCCTCGGTAGACGATAAGATGCGAGAAGCGAGGTTGAGATAGTTTGAGCATGTGTTGAGGAGAGACACAAATGCCCCAGTGCGGAGGTGTTAGAGGTTGACTATGGACGGGTTCAGAAGGGGTAGAGGTAGGCCGAAGAAGTATTGAAGAGATGTGATTAGACGGGATATGACGCAAATGCAACTTACCGAGGACATGACCTTAGATATGAGGTTGTAGAGGACACATATTAGGGTAGAAAGGTAGTAGATAGTCGAGCGTAGTCCTACTTACACATACAAACTGGTAGTTGTAGTGTTATTATTGTAGGCCCACTTAGCATATCATACTAATAGGAGCAATATTGCTTTATAGTCCCCTGTAGTTTGATTTCTGCTGCTATGTGTCATTTAGTGTAATTTGTTTAGCTTATTTACCTACGCTAGTTACTGCTTACTTTTTCAAAATGCGCTATCATGACTTATTCGCTTTTGATACCAGCATTTTCATACTGCTTTAATTTTTTTTGACCAGGTCTGACCGTTTCTCTTGTTTTGCTTTTGCTTGTGCTTATGCTCTGTCTTGAGCCGAGGGTCTCTTGAAAACAGTCACTCTACCTACCAAGATAAAGGTAAAGTCTGCGTACATTCTACCCTTTCCAGACCCCACGTTGTGGATTTTACTGGGTATATTATTGTATATTCATAAGAGTATTTGATTAAATTTATCTATTTCTAACTGTCTCATTTAATTAATTGATACATTTATCTTTCTCAACATATCACACTAATTAACACTACACTGATAACGAAACAACATATTTATTAAGAAAATAATTATGGCACCAAATGATTTCTTGTTTTAAGATATTAAATATTCTAAAACAAATTTGATTTTCCAAAAAGGATTAATGTTTGGGACCAGAAGAAGTATAATGTAAAGAATTTATAATTTTCAAGAAAACGACATAAAATTTATATAATACTTTTCCTTAACAAAGTTCAATTTAACTTTGTCATAGATATTAATCATAACAAAAATTCATACTCTTCCTACTTTTAGGACCTCTCATCCTTTTACTTCAATCAAGCAATTGTGCTTCACAATGTCATTAATGCCAAAAACATCTCATCTCAAGATTAATATTAAAACGTAATTTAAACTTTAAAAAACATGATAATATTACTGCTTAAATAGATCACATAAGGAGACCAAATCGATTCGAACCAATTAGATGAAGATGTTAGGGCAGATGAACACGGGATAATAGTGTTGCTTAAACACGGAAGAACAATATCTTAGGAAATCGCTTCAGAAAATGACACCTTAACACTTAGTAATATGTTTGTCTATTTGTCAATCATTTTTAGGATGTCAATTTTACCCTGACCCGATGGATATCCCATCCACCCGACCCGATTATATGGATCAAAATCCGACAAAACACATATTTTAATTGGGTGACGGATCGGGTCGGATTCGGGTGGACATAACCACCCGACCCGATTATATGGATCAAAATCCGACAAAACACGTATTTTAATTGGGTGACGGATCGGGTCGGATTCGGGTGGACATAACCACCCGACCCATCCATCCACCCGTTTATAAATTAATTTTTTTTAATGTACAACTAAATTCTAGCATTTCATTAAACAACTAAATTCGTCCTTTAAACTTTTTTTTTTAATCTATTAAACAATACATTCCAAGATAGGGGCAATCAAAGACTTACCTAATAAAAATTTGAGATACTAAATGCTATGCAATGGAATGAATTTGAAGTAGCTCATTATTGCTAGGTTTTCCTCTAGAAGAAGAAAAAAATTGGTGGCTTTCTGTTACATGTACTCTTTGCAGTACTGACAACTAAAAAAAATGAAAGAGAATTCTAGCTAGAATCTTATGTTACCCGCTCTTCACTGAATCTAAGTTCCAACCTATTCACTGCATTCCCTTCTACTACAGGCTCCCCATGCTGCCTTAGCTAATAAGAGCATGGTGATCATGCAAAGAGTCATCTGCTTGCCTGTAGCTGCAGCGCTACTTTCATCCGCGAAGCACCCGATTCACTCGTGGATGATGGGTGGATCGGATGTGGATGAAGAAAAATAGGGTGATGGATGGGTCGGGTGATGGATGGATGGTTGGCGGGTGGAGGCGGAGTGAGCTCCACCCGATCCACCTTCGAGCCATTGCCAGCCCTAATCATTTTACGTTAACGTATCCGCAAATTACGACACAATCATTTCTTGGGCCACCCATATTGACTTGAGATGGACATAGTTACAAACTCTTACTAATTCACATTCCGCTCAATGAGAAAAAAAAACATTTTGTTTGCGCAGATTTCCCTTCATATGGACTGGTCTTTAATTTATGTTCCCTTAATTCAGTGATATTTAATTTTTGCCTCTATTTCTTATTTAATAAAAATTTATAGGTCAGAATATCCTTATTCGCACGTCTACAAAATCATAGATTCGAGTTCGAGCCCAGCTTAGTAAAAAAAGTAAATAATTTCGCAAGACAAAAGTTTCACAGAAGTTATGCCTTCTGTACTTCTGGGTTCGAACTCAGCTCAGTAAAAGTATTTTTTTTTTGCAAGGTAATGTCTTAGGCATAACTTCTGTATAACTTGCCCGAATAGGCATAGTTTGCTCTGAAACTTTGCCTTGCGATTTTTTTTGACTTTGCTAGGTTTGAACCCAAAACCTCAGGGGAATTTTTGTCCATTTTTTTAGGTGGAAGAAAAAAATTAAAGAACAACAATTTGAGGGACAAAAATTAAAGACCACCCCCAAATAGGAAAATTTGTGCGAATGGCCCGAAAAAAAGGCCCGATGATAGATCTATGTGCATACAGTCCGAACGTTTATGGGCTAAGATTAATACACCTAATGCGACTATATGCTAACCAAAAATAACTAAAAGTCCATGTATATTTTGGGTTGCATAAAAGAGATCTTTACATAAATAGCTAGTCGAATTCTTCAAACGACCCGGCTAATTCTCTATATACAACTATCTAAATTTCTTCTAAGTATTGTATTTAAAGGCGTAAGCGCATAGGTTTATTTAATGCCCTTCCAAAAGGGTAACAAGTTAGTTTGACCTTGGAAAGGCTTATCTTTCTTAGCTTCGGGATGGAGGTCCTAATTAACAACATGCACAAGCAAATTGGTAATTGAGAGATCGAAACCGACCTCGGACCCGGATAAGTTTTATTCTAGTCTAACTCTAATAATTTTATGATATAATCCTAGTCTAAGTATATTTGATTAATTGTAATTATGATAGTTTTATTAAAATATGATTTTCTTGTTAGACTAGGGAAATGAAGATTTTACCTTTATATAAAGAGGTCATTATGATGAATGAAATGCAGAAATAATTCTACCATTCTTCTTCTTCTCTCTAAATTTCCACCCCATCTTGATTTTAACTTGGTAGTAGAGCCTCGTTAAAAGAACACAAAAACCTAAATAATGGCGAGTGACAGAGAAACCGACGATAAAAATAAAGGAATCGCCGGTGAAGAAAATAAAATTCAAAGAAAAACAATCTCCCATTATGACATTACGTCAAATGATAACCCCGAAGTTGAGGTGACACAAGTCCAATTGAAGGGAGAGAATTATGAAGAATGTGATAGATTTATGAGGACGACCCTAAGAGCAAGAAAGAAATTTGGCGTCGTTGATGGTACGATCAAGAAGCCGGATGAAGAGTCATCGGACTTGAAAGATTGGTGGACTACAAACTCTTTGTTGGTGTCGTGGATTCGCAACACAATCTAACCAATGCTTCACTAAACGATTTCTCATAAAGAGAAAGCGGAAGAATTATGGACGAGCATCTGGGAGCAATTTGCTGTTATCAACGACCCTCAGATGCAACAACTGAAGGCAGAACCTGCGGAGTGCAAGCAGAAGGGAAGGACTATAGTGTATTACTATGAAAAACTAAGTAAGTTGTGGGAATAATTGACAAACTATGAACAAATTCCGACATGTAAGTGCAGAAAAGTGCACGTGCAATCTGGGGATGATATTAAAAACCAAAAGAGAAGAAGAAAAAATGCATCTTTTCCTCATGGGATTGGATGAGGCAATGTATGAAACAGTGAGATCCAGAACCATATCGACGTTTGGACGGTTTACTGATATACCTCAGTTTTACGCGATCAGAGTTGTCCTATTGTGTGCATGTTCTGTCCTAATTCATGCACCAATCGAAGAAAGCGCACTGGAGAGCCGCTCTCCGAGTAGTGCAATACTTGAAGAAGAACCATGGGCAAGGAATAATGTTAAGAAAAGATTTTGATCTCTGGTTGTATGAGTGGTGTGATTCAGACTGAGCTAGATGTCCGTTGATTTGATGGTTTATCTCCCTCGGAAATTCACCAGTATCATGGAAAACCAAAAAGTAACACATTGTCTCTCACTCGTCAGCAGAGGCGGAATACCGTTCAATGATAATGACTATTTGTGAATTGAAATGGTTGAAGGGAATTCAACATAGTTTGGGCGTTGAACATAAATCTCCGGTGATAGTCAAGCGACATTGTATATTGCTCGAAATCTGATGTTTTATGATCAGAATAAATATATTGAAGTTGACTGTCATTATGTCCGAGACGCACTCTAATCTGGTATAATACTTTCGAGTTATGTATCCACCAACGAGCAATTGATCGACGTTTTTACAAAAGCTTTGGGCAAATCACAACATGAATATCTTCTTGGCAAGTTGGGCATTCGAGATCCCTATGCTCCAACTTGGGGGGGGGGGGAGTATTGAGAGACCAAAACTGACCTACCGACCCCAGACCCGGACAAGTTGTTTCCTAGTCTAACTCTAATGGTATTATGGTAGAATCCTAGTTTAAGTATATTTGATAAATTGTAATTATGATAGTTTTATTAGAATAGAGTTTCCTTGTTATACTAGGAAAATGAAGACTTTACCTCTATATAAAGAGGTCATTATGATGAATGAAAGACAAAGAATTCTCTCATTCTTCTTCTTCTCTCTAAATTTTCGTCCCCTCATGATTTTAACAGAAGGGACGAACACTTTTACTCCCCCACCGAGGAGCCGCTTTTGCGAGAATCAACTGTTTAGGTTATTTCGTCTTGCATGAATTCCTTAGATTAGTAAGTGGCTTCAAGAAGAAGACTCATAAATTATTTTGAAGAAAGTTGATGATGCTTTGACATGTATTTCTAGAGAGCAGGATAATTCGCACCAAAAAAAATGTTTTCCACATAATTAACATGGAGTAACAATACAGTTGGATAGTAAAATTCTATCTTGTAAACGGTCACACTCCTGCGCAAACCAAAAAGTAAAAAATAACATTCTATTATTTACCATGGACCATGGCCTAAGCCTTTCAAGTGGGTAGGGTCGGGCCATTTTAACGTGGCCGCACCGGGCCAGTTTGGGGCTGGGACGGGCCTTGTTAAGGGGCCGGGTTTGGGGAGAGAAAAGGGTGTCCGACCCAACCCCTATCCGAATAGTGGTACATAGTGGGCTTACATGACCGGGTTTAGTTAGTGGGCTGAATCGGACTTTAGTTAGTGGGTCAGACCATGCTTTAGTTAGTGGGCCGGATCGAGTTTTAGTTTTTTTTAAAAAAAATTCTAATACTAAAATAGATATTTAAATTTACTAATAATAATAAAATTAACATTTACATAAGATTGCTAAACTAAAAAAAATAGTGGTTGCTCAATTCAAAAAACTAGCCGTTGTAAATTTAATAAACTAGTCGTTGCCAATTTTATTTGAACTCCTAAATTTATGAATAAAATATACTTTGGCTCTATTTTCAAACTATAAATACCCCTCCATTCTTCTTCATTTTTACACAGTTCTTCCACAATTCTCTCTTTATCTAAATTTTATGTTTAACTAGTATACATTTCTACTTTCAACTTCCATGGATAATCCTCCACCTCCACCTTATCCTCGAGTTCGAAGATCAACTTCAAGTGCGGGTGGTTGCATTTTGAGCGAGTAAACGAGGAGCATGTTAAATGTCAACATTGTGGTGACATATATCTCCATAAGTCTGGAGCGTCGAGTATTAGGGGGTACCGATGTGTTGCGTAGGCACTTGGTGAAAAGGCATGAAGTTGAACTTTGAAGTTTATCTCTTCTTTAATTTTTTCAATCGATGTTAGTCGTTTAATTTGTATGCTTTGAACTTTTGAATTGCAATATTTCGCCGTTCAAGTTTGTGTGTTTTGAATTTGCAATGTTATCAATTTATGTTTTAAGTTTTATTTTAAATTATTTATGTAGTTGTTGATATGTCTATTAGACTGGACACATAATTTAAGAAAGAAGAAAAAACTTTAAACTTTGTGGTGTTAAATGAGTCACATATATTTTGTGTGACTATAAATAATTGCATTTGTAAATGGTTTTCAAATTAAATATTTAACTTTAAGAAGGATGAAAGGGTATTTATAGTTTAAAGATAAGATCAAAATGTAATATATTAAAGTTTGGGGTTAAAAATAAGTTTGGGAGGGTAGGGGTTGTTTTGGGGATAGGGGAGGGGTAAAAAATAGCTATATAGCCGCTTGGAGATTAATTGGACCGTTGGTGGCCTCATTCCCAACGACTGATTTTTTTTTTAAAAAACAAATTTATTTATAATGATCCTATATGATTGCTAATTGTTTTAGGTAACAAATAAGGATATAACTCAATTGTTCGAACCCCTGCCGTCTCCAAATGGTACTATTTTTCAGACTATGAACAATCTTCGAAGTGGGTAAGGCCGGGCCATCAACCGGGCCACTGGTGGGCCGGTCTACCGGGCTTTCCACCTTGTCTGGCCAGTCCCCTACCCCTTAGCCAGGTCTGTGCTGGGTCAGGCTCAGGCCGGCCGGCCCACTTCACAGGCTTGACATGGCCGCGTTATTCTCTTACAAGAAAAAATGCGATACATGTAGAAGATTAAGGAATATATATAGTAAGAATCATCAACTCGAAAATGAAGTTACTTAATCAACAAGAAGATGTAGTGTAAAATGGCTTTGTAATCATGTGCTCAATTCAAAAGTATGTAGGAAAATGAATATGATGTGAAAAGAACAAAATAACTCGAAGAATACATTTTTTTAGACTACAAATTAATACAGTAATCAATGGAGTAAATTATCTAATGGCCACTTCCTCTCTGACTAGGGCCAGAATATGCTTGATGTTTCATTGCTGTATCAAGTGATGGTGAAGATAAAGAGTTGTTCTTATTCTCAGTAAACCGTTTTGAGTTGCTAGCATCGAAGCTTTGTTGTTGTTGATCAACATTAACCTTTGGTGGCGAAAAAAGACGATGGTGTTCTTTAAGTTTCCTCGAACTTTGGACTTGGATTAATTGGAGGGAGGATACAAGGACGAGAAATACTAGGATTGTTATAACATGTTGCTTCATGATGTACTCGAGAGTTTTTCTGTGTTTTGCTTTGTTGTTCTTCTTGAAATGTTGAAACTAATTGTAACATGATATTCTACGAAGAGAAGTCATGTGTTTTTATAAGGGGGGAATACCGTATTCACCAACTAGGTTGTGTGATCAGGCACTTTGACTTCCATGCAGATTTGTCGGAATCGTCTCAAACAAATTGAAAGAATGATAACATTCTGCAGCTTGTTATTTAAATTTAGATTGTACATATTTGGCATAATTTATTGTACCATATTCAAAATTTTATTAACCTTTAATTAAACAAGAGTTTGCATGTTAGTTATATAGGAGTACTTATTACTAATCAATAAACGTTAGAAAAGATTAAACCAAAATATTTCACGTGTACAAAGGGGGAAAATGATCTCATTCACCTGACACATTAACCACTCAGAGGTGTGGTAGGATGAATGGAATCTCTCCACTCTTAAAAGAGTCTCAAGTTCGAACCATCGGATTGAAAACATATATGGCGGGAGCTCTTTTCCTCTAATAGGCACTACATGGCACAAATCTAAATTAATCGGATCAGTAAATTCCGGATAATATATGAATATAAAGAAAAACTAATTTATTAAGAGTTTTAACTTGTAATGGACTTTATATTATATTGTCCAAAAAGAGTATGGTCTTTACCTATATGTTAGATTATTGAAATTTGGATGGTTAATTAGCAAATTTGCAGTGGTTATACCGGAAAATAATAATGAGAGATCTAGTCATGTGTCCTATAAAATTGGAAGTTGTAAAAATTAATTGCACATATTGCGCCAACTTGTTCTACACTATGAGAACCAACTTGGCCCAGCTGGATATCCGTTAATCCCTGAACCGGAACGCACAAACCGGTGTCTTGTCGGTAACCATAAGAACTGCCACAATTCCTAATGAAATTGCCGTATTACACTTAAAAAAATAGGAATTAACAAGTTTGATAGCTAACCAATAAATTTCATTACTACTTCTATTTAGCGACAAATTATAAAATAAAATTGTTAACTACAAGCTGTATATATTCCACGAAGTTTGTAATTAAATTGCAGTTCTTTTGTAGTGTTATTTCTTCAAAATTTGGATATATATAAGTAAACTATTTAGCAATATTTTGTGCTACTTCACTTAAAGCTTAAACGCTCAAAAGTTCTTTTTCATATAAGATGATCATTATTCTATGAGAAATTAACATGATTTTAGTAGGGCCAGATTGGAAATGACGAAATGGAAAATCCAATGTTTAAAGAATGAATATTAACATTCTCGTTCCGTGATGATGGGAATTAATAGTTGATAATATATTACTAGTATAATACTATGGCAGATTTGACAGAATAATTTCTTTGGTGGTACCTAAAGAAATATAATACTTCGAAGTTCAAAACAAAATAGTGAGGGAATATATAAATATTACAAAAATTCCAGTGAATTTGTTAGAGGTACATGTGATTCAGAATACACTCGAAAGAATAACCACTATGGTATTATTTTAAGTAAAACAGTCCGATTAGTCACCCTCATGCATTGTGCAGGGAGGAAAAAATAGGGATCATAATCTTGGAAAGTGAGGGTTCACAAGTTGGGCTACCTACATGTAATTAGATGAGTACTTGCATAGTTGGATGGAAAATTTTAACACAAATTTGATCATTTTTTTTCACACAATTTTTCGACGATTTTCTCTTTTTGAGATAGATGTTTAGTAAATAATTTTATGGCGGGCCCTGTCCCGACCTTTGATGTTGCTACTCCTAGAGGCTTGTAGACAGGTGTCCTGTGGATAGTGGTCTTGTATGGCCTTGTCGGCCTTTGTATGGGTATGTGTATATATAAGATGGTTACCTGATTTTCATAATTTTCTTTCGTCTTAGTCCGTAATTAATTACGATTAGATGTTAGTTATACGAATGGTGGTACCTGGTGGGTGGGATCCGGGTGCCCGTCGCGGCCCTCCGGTTTGGGTCGTGACAGATTTGGTATCAAAGTATGTCTGTCCTATGGAGTCTACAAGCCGTGTCTAGTAGAGTCTTGTTTATGGGTATGTTTTGCACCATACTTATAAACAGGAGGCTGCCTGACATTTAGGGATGATTTCCATTCTTCCATATCATAGATCGTGCTATAGAACTGAGTTATAAGTATTTCGCCCCTAATCTATTTCGTATTTACGATTCCAGCAATGCCTACCGCAAGGAAGAAGTCCAAGAGTATAAGGGAATTGAATACGGCTGCGGGCGAAGGTGCCAGCCGATTGCTACCCGCTAGCAAGGGCCAGGGTGAGACCCTCGGTGCCGGTGCGACCCTTTCGTACGATTCTCTTAGTTCGTCACCATCGGAGGAGAGTAGTAGAGATGCAGTGCCCCCAGTTCCTCCACAAGATGCTCCAGGCGTGGATCTTGATATGCGAAGTGCGGTCCAGTTATTGACAAGATTGGTAGCCGCTCACGCCCAAGGTCAGGCTCCCAGTCCTTCTGATAGAGCTGCTAGCGCAAGAGCTTGGGATTTCATCAATCTAGAACCTCCGGTTTTCACAGGAACAGACTTGAACGCGGACCCGCATAATTTTCTAGATCAGGTACAACGCACTTTGCGGGTGATGGATGCTACGGATACCGAGTCGGTAAAGTTTGCTTCTTAACTACTGCAGGATATCACAGTAACCTGGTATGATACATGAGAGCAATCCAGGGGATCTCGTGCTTCACCGGCTGGATGGAGAGAATTTTCAGACGCCTTTTTACAGCATTTTCTGTCAGTTGACCTTCGATGGGCCACGCAGGACATGTTCCTACATCTTGAGCAGGGTGACCTGAGTGTTCAAGAATATAGTTTTCAATTTAATTCGTTGGCCCAATATACTTCTACGATTGTAGCAGAGATGAGTGACCGGGTACATAGGTTTGTTACCGGCTTGGGGCCGCACTTGATTAATGAGTGTACTATGGCTTCTTTGAATCCGAGTATGGATATTACTCTCATTCAGGATTATGCACAGAACTTGGAGGATCGTAAGAAGCAATAACGTGGAGATCGAGAACGTGATAAGGGCCATTATAAGAGGGCCTGATCCGTCGATGACGTGGAAGATTTCAGAGATGGGCCCAGGCCACAGCCTCATGGACACCCATCTTATCCGGTAGCTAGCTCATCATTACCATTTTCAAGGACGAGGGTTGATCGGATTGTTCAATCGGGACCAGGTCAGGGTTCACACATGTCAGAAACTTGTTAACGGAGGAAATTCTATTCAGAGGAGGCCACCGTTGATTCGATGTAAACAGTGTGGTAAGACCTATCTAGGACCATGTCGAAAAGGAATAAATGTGTGTTATTCTTGTGGTGAACCTGGTCATGTTATGCGAGACTGTCCGACAAGAGACAAAGGTGTTAGGATCCGGCCGGTCGAATCTGCAGCAGCTTTATCTCGGTCAGTACGCCCATCAGGGCAGAGTCATCACACATTATCCGGTCAAGGTAGAGGTAGGGGAATATCAACTAATTTTGATGGGGGACAGAACCGTACTTAGGAATTGATGGGATGACGGGATCGGGAATCCTCACTTGATGTCGTTACAGGTACATTATCGATTTTTTACATAATATGGATGTGTTGTAAATACATATCTATTGAAATTATGCAATATTAGTTTGTAGTCATTAGACCCTAGCGGATTTGGTGGGACTAGGAACAATTTTATTTCTGGGGTACATAACGGGGATTAGATACGTACCGCAACATTCGAGGACGAATGTTTCTAAGGGGGGAAAGATGTAGCATCCAACATTTTTGGGTCACGGTTTGAATCGCTAAGCATGTGCAAGAAGACCCGAACTTTGGAATTTATGTTATTTACGTATGATAATAAAGAGATTAGTATATAAAAGAATTAAACTCTGAAATAATTTTGGACGTAACAAGTGTGACAACGGGGATCGAAAATAAATTTGGTGTGGGCATGAAGAGGTTATGGACTAGTATCATATCACACAAATTATGACATTGAGGATATGAAGGTTTTATAAATCACCAAGATTTAAGTGAATTGGGATCACATAATTAATTATGTGTGTGATTGATAAATTTTATGGAGGCAGGTCACTTAATTAATTTAAGTGACCGTGCATGGGAAGGCAAGGTGGCGTCAAATTGAGGCTCCCCACCGCCAAAGAATTGGCTGGTGGGAGACCAAATCATGAGATTCCATGTTGTTTGCAATTGAGATTCACATTTGTCTTTGGAATTTTTTTTAAACGTTCAGCATACTTAGCATGTCTCATTTTAGTAACAACTCTCTTTGTTTTATTTGAGAATTCTTAACAGACCAAAGAATCATCCCTATTTCATTCACTTTGAGAAAACAATTTTTGCTCCTTTCCTTTCTGCAATCCAGTGTTGTGCTCGGCTAAATTCTTAGTTTGATTAAGGTTTCTCCGCTTATCAAGGTATGTTAAGATAAATTATTTCTTTCTTTTGGCATGTTCCATATAATGAAACGTAATCGTGATATTGCTCCATAATTTATTCTATTCATAGTAGTTAAGAATATTCATATTATTGATTCATATGTTAAAAACATGTCTAAATATATTCCTAAGTCCTTATTAAGGCATACAGAAAAAATGTTAATATTTACGGCATTAACCGAAGGTACAAGGAAATTATGTCATATAGGATATTTTATTGTGATTCATGCATTTTCATTTGCATTACATTCACGTTTTACCCAAGACCGTATATTGGGGACGGGAAACGGGAAACGCAGACCACCTGATCAGCTGGGATATGATAATGATAAAGCATGTGTGGCTTAATGAGGAAGATGCCTGATTAAGGGCCATAATATATCTATATATGATGTGGGGAAGAATATGCCCTTGTGTGGCCAGTATATGTGTATTTACCGCATTATGCATGACATTTAGACATAATATGCCCATAGAGGCCGACATGAAATGATGCCCACAGAGGCTGTTATGGTAAGGAAGATGTCCGATGGGGCCGATGTATATGTATACCGCATTGTGCATGGCATTTAGGCATATGTATTAGGACTCACAAAGATATTTACTATTGGTCGGTTGTTCCTATTTCAATTATTGGTATATATCTGGTATGCTATTATTCATGCTTGGCATACTCAGTACATCAGTCGTACTGACGTTCCTTTTGTCGGGGGACGCTGCGTTTCATGCCCGCAGGTTCAGGTAAGGAAGGTGACGGTTCATGTTAGTTGATTTCGGACCCAGCTGATTTTTAGAGCACTCTCCTTGTTTGGAGTGTTGGTCTAATTTTGGGTACGGTACATTTTTGCTTATATATATGGATATGGCGGGGCCCTGTCCCGACCTTTGATGTTGCTACTCCTAGAGGCTTGTAGACATGTGTCCTGTGGATAGTGGTCTTGTATGGCCTTGTCGGCCTTGGTATGGGTATGTGTATATATAAGATGGTTACCTGATTTTCATAATTTTCTTTCGGCTTAGTCCGTAATTAATTACAATTAGATGTTAAATATACGAATGGTGGTACCTGGCGGGTGGAATCCGAGTGCCTGTCGCGGCCCTCCGGTTTGGGTCGTGACACGCCTCTTGCCTTGAAAAATGTCCTTCATGCTCCACCCTTAATTAAAAATTTAGTGTCAGTCCGCAAATTTATCATTGATAATGGGGTGTCTGTTAATTTTGATCATTTTGGATTTTCTGTAAAGGATTTCAAGACGGGGATACCTCTAATGAGATGCAATAGTGCGGGGGAGCTTTATCCAATCACCGCCACTTCTACGAGCCACGCCTTGCCATCCACCTTTGCTGCCCTTGCTCATTCCTTGTGGCATGCACGCCTAGGTCATCCGGGGTCATCAATTATGTCTTCCTTACATAAAAATAATTTTAGTTCTTCTAAGGGTACGCGTAGTACTCCAATTTGTCATTCATGTCCATTAGAAAAATATGTTAGATTATCGTTTGTAGCCTCTACTTCTCGTACTTTGATGCCTTTTGATATTATTCACAGCGATTTATGGACATCTTCCGTTCTCAGTTCTTTGGGCCATCATTATTATGTTCTGTTTTTGGATGATTATTCTAATTTTTATGGACTTTTCCGTTAGCGAAAAAGTCTCAAGTGTTTTCCACATTTTTAAAATTTAGAGCATTCGTCTGTACCCACTTCGAACTGGAAATAAAAAATATTCAATGTGATAATGGCAAAGAATATGATAATGAGGTATTTCAGGAATTTTGTGATGCTAATGACATAGTTTTTCATTTTTCTTGTCCGCATACGTCCTCACAAAATGGAAAAGTCGAACGAAAAATTCGTACCATTAATAATATTGTCCGTACTTTATTGCTCCATGCTTCCGTACCTCCTTCTTTTTGGCATCATGCTCTACAAATGACTACTTATCTCCTTAACATACTTCTTACCAAAGGATTGACATTCATCCCCTCTTAAAATCATTTATAATAAGAATCCTTCGTATTCACATCTTAGGGTCTTTGGGTGCTTATGTTATCCCCTATTTCCATCAACTACAATTAACAAACTTCAAGCCCGTTCTACCGCTTGTGTGCTTTTAGGTTATCCATCTAATCATCGTGGTTACAAATGTTTTGATTTATCATCTAATAAAATCATAATTAGTCGCTATGTTATTTTGATGAAACCCAATTTCCGTTTGCTAAAGTAAGTAGTCCCGGACCTAGTTCGTATAATTTTTTAGATGCCGAGGTATCCCTATATATTATCCACCATTTATCGGACTTGTTTCGCACCCAAAATCCGCCAGCGGGCCCACTTCCTGCTGGCCCTACTGTTCCGTCGTGACTGCCCAGTAGGCCAGACACTGGACCCAGTACCGATCTCGATACTGTTCTGTGATAATATTAGTGCCATATATCTTTCTGGGATAATATTAGTGCCATATATAATATTAGTGCCATATATCTTTCTGTGATAATATTAGTGTCATATATAAATTGTATATATACTCATTCATTAATTAAAATAATGAAGGAATTATTTATTTCAAGTATTATGTATAAACGTACAAGAATTATATACACAACAAAATTTATGTGCACGTCTTGGTGGACATTACGCGAAAATGTAGTATAACAGATTTCTATAGATTGTTATTCTTTGATCTCCAATCTTTTTCTTAACCTGGTATTAGTTCATTTTCTCGTACTTTAGTAGCTACATGCTAATTTTTTCGATAAATTACTTTTATTGATTACGGCTGTACAAAAACCTAGTGATGGATCTTCCCTTCTTTCCCCAGAAGAGATGTCTACTTTGCATCCTATCTTTGTTCCTTGGGAAGTACAAGCCCCACCACGACAACAACCAAACCCTCCACGATCAAACAACCTAGAAATACCTATTTCACAATCAATAGAACCAGAAGATCTAGTGGAATGAATTCATGGTAGAATTTTCAAATCTAAACGAAGTAAAGGTTTTTCTATTCGAGGAGATGCAGAAAAAGAGGCATGTGCTCAGTTGTCCACTTGCACTGTTCAAGTGTACAATGGACATCAGGCCACCCCAGGATCCAACTGTAGGAAGCCATGCAATGATCCTTGTGCCATCTCTGAAGAGAAACCCTATCACTCAGATGGGGAATATGGAGAATGGGAACCTATACACCAACCAAATGACAATGAATAGACCTACTTGTTTTATTATTTGGAATGCGAGAGGTGTCAACAATGGAAACTTTAAAAGAAACTTTAGGGAGATGATAGATACACATCAACCCTGTCTAGTTGCCTTACTAGAATTAGGATGGCAAATCATCTCAATCTCCTTAATGACTTCAACTTCTCTACGATGATTGAGGTTCCTGCCAATGGTCAGTCTGGAGGAATGGTGATTTTGTGGAAGCATAATATAGTGTCTGTCAACAACTTTGTTAGGAGGGACCAAAAAATACATGCAAACATTGAGGTAGGACCTAACAGTACTCCCTGGCTTTTCTCTTTCATTTATGTTAGCACTAATAAAAATATTAGAGATGACTTATGGAATAACTTAAAAAATATTGCTGATAATCATAATAGCCCTTGGCTCATAGGTGGAAATTTTAATGATGTCATGAGATATGATGAAAAATTTGGTCAAAATTCTATAAATATTAGAAGAACTAGTAAATTATGGTCTTACTTGAATAGTTGTAAATTACCAGACCTAGATTTCAAGGGTTGTAATTTCACATGGTCAAATCATAAAGCTAAAAATAAGGGTTTGATAATGGAGAGATTGGATAGGGTCTTAGCTAATGATGCTTGGATTAGGTTATTTCTCAATGCCTCAGTGACTCATCTTCCTGAAACCTTTTGAGACCATAATCCTCTGTTGGTTTACAAAGTTTGCAGGAAACGAAAATTACAAGTAACTGTTAATGTAAGAATTGAAATTACAATTCAACTAGAAAACTGAAAATTACAAAGATGTTGAACAAGAAAACTGGAAAGTGATTTTTATTGCTGAGTCGAGTGTGACACTCTGTCCTTAAGACAATATTGCCCCGTATGTATCCTTTATACGTTCTGGACAATTTGTCTCCCAAGATAAAACAGCAATGGAACAATTGAGCAAAGGAAACTCAAGAGCTACCGTGAAGAATATTGAGTAACGAAATGATGCTTGGAAGTTGTAGGAAGAACTATTTTCTGCTTGTGTATTTTCGTGTATTGTAAGTGTGCTCAACAATGGTGCAATGGGTGTTTATATAGGTGAGGGAGGGGCTGTTTAACTGCCTCAATAACATCCATTATTGGCCAAATAATGACCATTATGGAGGTAGTAAAGCCACCAAATAAATGGTGAGAAAGACCAACGGATTGGCCATTATAGGAGGAGTAATTCAGCCAAAATAAATGGCTGAATTGAGTGCTTGATGTTTCTGTTCTGACTGCCCAAATTCTGACTTTCTGGAAACTTCAGGGACCAAACTGTATATCTTGAAACTTCAGGGACCAAACTGTACATCTGAAAGAATTCTGGTCCAAACTGTACTTCTGGCAAAGTTCTCTGGCCCAAAAAGATAATGCCCGTGAGCCCGGACGGGATGGGCGGCGGTGGCACGCATGTGGGCTTTCCTCGAACCGAAGCACATCTAGGTCCTCCCTCCTTTAAACACATGGGATACCCCTTGGGGTCCCAAACCCCAAACAAGTTCGAGTCTTATATACACAACAATTCTTTCTTCCTCTACCGATGAGGGAGAATTGATCACACACCACACTTTTCCATGCTTCAAACACCTTACTTCGTGAACCAATATCTCTTTCATTTCTCAATGAAATTAGACGATTCTTGGCCCTACGGTTATCTACGTACTTAGTAGATCATGCATGTGTGAAGAATCGGATTCTCCAATATGCGTAACACTAGTGTTTAAGTCATTAAAGTTGGTCGGTCGCAACTCCCGCCAAAAGCTAATTTCCAACATCCTCTCCTCATAGAATCATGCATAGACCCAACATACCTAAAAATAAACCCTTTAGGCATGAGATTTGTTGGTGTAACCACCCAGATTTTAAGAACTTACTTGGAAAATGCTGGGATCAAAATGACTACATAGATGCTTCTATCAAATTTAGCCATGAAGTAAAAGACTGGAAAAATAATATTTTTGGGAATATCTTTGCAAAGAAAAAAACTCTTAGCAAGATTACAAGGTATTCAAAATTCCTGTCATTACTCTCATAGTAGTTTTCTTCAGAACCTAGAACAGTCCCTTAAATAAGAATATCAGGGTTTACTTAGAATAGAAGAAGACTATTGAAAATTAAGATCAAGGATTATGTGATTTAATGAAAGAGGTTCAAATACCAATTTTTTTTCATATATCTGTCACTAATAGGAAGAGACAAAATAGGATAAACTATTTTAAAGATGACAATGATCATTGGATAGATTACCCCCAAGATATTATTGATCATACTTTTAAGTACTACAGCTCTATGTTTATCACCTCCCATAATAAGACAGACTGGGTTGGATTAAAGAACTCTAGTGTCTGTTTCAACACCATTAATTTAGATTCCTTAGATAGACCTCTTCATGATAAAGAAGTTACCCAGGCTATATTTTCTTTTAAAGCCCTTAAAGTTCTTGGTCCTGATGGTTTACACCCTTTTCTATACCAAAAATACTGGCACATCATTGGTCCTTCAGTTATCTCTTTGCCATAAGATTTTTGATACTGGATCTATTCCCCAAACCATCAACAATACCTATTTATGTCTTATCCCCAAATTTCATAATGCAAATAACCAAAAAAAAATTTAGACCCATAGGAATCGGCAATACTATTTATAAGACAATAACTAAGATTATTGCTAATAGTATCAAATCATTCTTAGATAAGCTTATTAGTCCTTTTCAAAGTAGTTTTCTCAAGAATAGAAGGGCCTGTGACAATGCCATAATTGTTCAAGAAACTATAAACTTTCTTAAGAAATCAAAAAGAAAAAAGCATAACATGATCCTTAAAATTGATCTTGAAAAAGCTTTTTACAGATTAAAATGATCTTTTGTATACATAACTGTTAGATTTTTAAGTTTCCCCACAAAATTTCTATCCTAATCTTAAATTGTATTTCCACCAGTAATATTGTTGTGCTTGTTAATGGTTGCATCACTCCTTACTTTAGTCCTAGTAGAAGCATAAGACAAGAAGATCTCATGTCCCCTTATATTTTTATACTTTATATGAAAATATTTTCAAAACTTATTAATCACCAAGTTGATATCTGCAATTGGGATCCTTTTAAAATCAAGCCCACTGCTCCATCCTTGTCTCACCTATTCTTTTGCTGATGATTAGATGTCAAAAATACCTTTCTCCATGGAGAATTAAATGAAACAATATAAATGTACTAGCCTTTGGGATACAGGGACTCCGCTTATCCGAACCATGTATGCTTTCTAAAGAAATCATTATATGGGTTGAAACAGGCCCCCCAGGCCTGGTACAAGAGGTTTGCGGATTTTGTTTCACATATTGGGTTTTCTAACAGTCGTTCGGGTCATTCTCTGTTCATCTACCGTCAGAGTAATAATATTTCTTACCTTCTTTTATATGTGGATGATATTATATTGACTGCCTCTTACGATGCTTTTCGCAAGTCCATCATGTCACTGCTTGACTCTGAATTTGCTATGAAAGATTTAGGGCCATTGAACTATTTTTTAGGGATAGCGGTGACACGTCATGCAGGTGGTTTATTCTTATTCCAAAAGAAGTACGCAAAAGAAATTTTCGAATGGGCTGGCATGTCATCCTGTAGGCCGTCAGCAACTCTGGTTAATACTAAACCCAAGTTGAGCGCCTCTTCCGGCAAGCCATTTGCCGACCCGACACTTTACCGCAGCCTAGCAGGGGCCCTGCAATATCTTACATTCACAAGGCCAGACATTTCTTATGCGGTGCAACATGTGTGCTTATTCATGCACAATCCGATGGATGATCATATGCATGCTCTCAAACGCATTGTGCGTTATATTCAGGGTACTCTAGAGTATGACTTGCATTTATATTCATTATCGACGTCCACCCTTGTCTCCTACACAGATGCCGATTGGGGGGATGCCCGGTTAACAGACGCTCCACATCTGGTTATGGTATATTTCTTGGTGATGACTTGGTATCTTGGTCCTCCAAACGGCAAGCAACGTTGTCCAGATCCAGTGCCGGAGCAGAATACCGAGGTGTTGCCAATGTAGCATCTGAATCTTGTTGGCTTCGGAACCTTCTTCTAGAACTCTACTATCTGGTTTCGAAGGCAACGTTGGTGTACTATGATAATGTTAGTGCTATTTACCTCTCAGGGAATCCGGTCAACCATCAACGCACTAAACATATTGTGCTAGATATTCACTTTGTTCGTGAAAAGGTCGCTTGCGGACAAGTGCGTGTCTTACATGTCCCGTCACGCTATCAGATAACAGATATTTTTACTAAAGGTCTTCCACTGATATTATTTGAAGATTTTTGGGACAGTCTCAGCATACGCCTACCTCCCGCTTCGACAACGGGGGAGTGTTAGAATAATTATAATTAATGTTGTATTTATTATAATTATTTAGTAATTAGTGCAATTGATAGTAGAATCATATGTATATGGTAGGTAGACTAGATAACATGATATTAGCTAATCATATCTTCATATTAGCATAAGTCTAGCCTAATATGATGTTGTATTTGTGGTATATTAACCACATTTTTAGAAGATGATAATTGAGGAAAATATACTTACAGATACAAAGAGACTGTATATGGGGAAGCATTGTTGATAAAAAAAGATTGCATCTTATTAGCTGGAAAACTTTATCAAGAAGTAAAGAAAAGGATGGCCTAGGAATCAGACATGCAAAACCTAAGAATCTTGCTTGTCTTACCAGACTAACCTGGAGACTCCTTAGCAATCCTAATGCCCCTTGGGCACAATGAAAGTATATTTATGTCCTAGAGACAATCTGTAATAGGACAAATATACTTTATACACATTCGTATTATTATTAATGGAGATTAATATTTTGACATTTGCAAATTATTGAATTATTAATTGATTGTTTGTAATATTTTATAATATGCATCCATGGAGGTTACGCTGTTATTAAGTGTGAGATATTAATATTATAACATATCTCTTAAAATAGCCTCGACTAATGATCATCGTGAATGGGATATCGATGATATGTGACAAGTCGACATGTGGTCTGCATCACATCCTTGGAGGATGTAGTATGTCTCACCTGCTACGAGTAATGACAACTCGTGATGGACACATGGATACTTTGGAAGTATTGGTATACCCTACTGATATACTATTTGTTATACTTGTCTAAAGTATGATCAGTGTGTGGGAGATAGAAGTCCTTAGACTTGAGGTCAATACGCGCCTTGTCTACAAAGTAATGTACTTTATTCCCGTCCTAAGCTCAAATGCCTTATAGGTTGAGATACGGCTTGTATTGGGTACATTATGATGTGTATTAAAGGTGGTAGTTGAGCCAAGATTAGGATTCATTCCTCGAATGTATATTCGAGAGAACACTCGGATTCTCAGTGATATTAGGTTGACTAAGTCGTTGGCCAACGCAATAGACGTATTTAGAATATGGTCTAGCTGTCGACTAATATAGGTGAGATACAATGATTAAGCCATTTGGATAGACACTTGACAAATCCTAAGATTGATCGGGTGTGTCGTGAATGAAAAGATTTTATCTTACCACATAAAGGTTAAGTTTACTGGATTCGCGTAAACGTACTTCACATATTGAGTTCGTCTTGCGGCGCCGTCTAGGAGTTCCGCGTAGACCTTAATTTGATTAATGTCGATATGAGAAGGCATGTAGGGTCACACTATGTCAATTGTCCTTTCGATCTAAAGATGTATTGAGAGAGTAATTAAATGTTCGATTTGGAATCGAGATATTTAAATGAATAATGATTATTTTAATTACGTCAAAATTAGATTTTGGATTTAATTAAAAATGCGGAGAAAATAAATCGAGACAGTGCAGGAACACGTCGAACACCGTGGCGCCTATACCCTAGGGCCGCGGCGCCTCTGCCTCGATTTTTAGGCCAGGCCCAAGGTCAAACCCTAATCCGGTTCGTCCTAATTTTCACCTATAAATAATGACATTCTCTTCATTATTCTTACACTAATTTTCAAATTATCATTCTAAGTCTTAAAGACTTAGGATTAAAATACTCTCTCAAACCTCTGCCGGATTTCCTAGCTTTCCGAAATAGAAATACATTGAAGCTTGGAGCTTGCAATCGGAAGGGCAACTGCGTGTCAACCTTATAGTAGATAAAGATTTCAGATACTATAACCTGTAAGTATTATGCTTTATGTTACAAGTTTGATTGTTGTATAACCATACTAGAAAACTTGTTGGGGTAAGTAAGAAATAAAAATTTTAAATTTCCGTTGTGCCTTACTTATGTGTTTTGAACCCAACAAAAAAAACCTACACACAAATCATTAGACATTGTCAAAGCATTGTCTAAGGATGGAATATCTGTAATAAAGCGGCACTCTGGCCTGTTAACTCAAACTCTAGCACAAATATATGGGATACCAGATGGATACCCAATTTACCTAGTCTCAGAAGCTGTATTCGAGGACCTCTTCAGAAACATGAGCTCTCTTTCCATAAAAAATATCATCCATAACAATAGATGGAACTTTGATTGTCTTTCCTTTGAACTACCTGTTATACCCCATTTTAACCGGGTTAAATTAGGTTACAACATATTGGTGATTCCTAAATTAATTAACTAACTTAAGGAGTCGCCACCTAATTATTTTAAGGTGAATTAGGACACCTATCAATTACTTGATATTAACTCCGTAAGGTCCGCTAACATTTAGAGATTCTAAGGTAGGAGTTCAATTAATCTAAAGAGGTGTTAAGCACCCTTTAAGATCTGTATTAAAACGGTTAACCTACCGGACTTATTTAATTAATCTAAGCTAGGTGACTAGTTGGAATTGATATAAAACGTGAACCATGTGAAATAGATCACGTTGTTTGAATAAGAAACCATTTTTTGACAGCAAATTCATTGGCAAAAGAAGTAGCTTTCATATCCTTTTGAAAACTGATTTTGGAAAGGAAAAAAAAGTGACTCAAACATACACACTTTTTCCGACTAAATAGTAAAATTTGACACAACTTTGCCGAAGGCTTAAAACACTATTAGCATTTAAACTCAAGGTTTTAGAAGATAGATCTAAAAATACAAAAAAAGGATTTAATGATAAGTGAGTTGAAGCTCAAAATAGTTGAATGTTGGGTTTTGAAAACTAATTCTAAACATAGTCCTTTATTATAGCCGTGATCTGTTTCAAAATCAATACTGCCAAACCCTTCTAAGCATTTAACTTGACACTATTAGTCAGAGAGACCAGTCCAACGTGATCAAATAGTAAATCAGTTACTAACTAGAAGCTGCCCTAAAATAAAATCATTCATCAACTAGATGATCCCTCAGACAAGCAAATAAATATGACAATAAACAAATAGTAGTAAAAGAAGAGAAATAAATGGCATCCGCTATGGTGTGGTATTCAGATATATAGTCGGATGACAATAGCCAAGGATTTCTAGAGATGTTGCGGGTGTGATCGACTCCATCGTCGGATTTAGGAGAGTCCATGTTTGCTCCAAAGTGTTCATGCAAAAGAAAGAGGAGAAAAGAAACTAGAAGTCAATACTTTCTTAATAACAAACCTGGATATGATTTAAAGGCACAAAAACAAACATCCGCAAAGCATACGGGTTCAAATGGTTCAAGAAGCATACAAGTTCAAATACTTAAAAATCTTAACACATTATCATATATTGTTTCTCTTTGGTCATGAGCCAGTACTTGGAGCAAAAATAAATAAGAAATTCTAACCACGATTTCTACCAGGCTCATTTAGAATATACAAATCAAGACTTCAAAGTTAGATATCTCAAAGACATGATTTAAATAACACATTTCTGGAAATTTTCATACGAACATACAATTACTACCACCTATATTTTAAGTAAACATGGTTTCTAAGAAAAGGACTAACTTTCATAGTCCTATTTAAATACAACAGAGGAATCAAACTTGTTTATTTTAAATGTACCAACAAACACAAGCAACACTCTGTGATGCAAAAAAAAAAAAAAACCTAAAGCATGATTTCTTTATAGGATCTGAAGCAGATTTACGTAAAGAAGAAAAATTATTAAGTAAACCAAAGAAGAACCATAGTAAGGCTCTGGATATTTATTATTCAAAACAAACCAGATACTAAATTCTAAAACATGGATCTCTAAGCAAACATAACCATTTGAAATGAAAGTCGGATTTACCTTCCACCGGAGGAGTGACTGGGGCGAGGAGGTCAATGAGATTCGGCAAACAGAAAGCAAGCAAACTAGTGTGGTTGAGAAAAATACAAGCAAACGAAACGGAAGGATAAGAGTCTTAGAGAGATTTTATGGCCCCAAAAACTTGGTTATGCGGCTGTGCTATTAAGAATATTTATAGGCAAGGAGAACTAGGGTTAGGGTTTTAGATTCCTGAGAGGGAAAAGAGTCAAATGCCCGTTTAGGATCGATCCAAAATATGGGAGAAGATATTTGGCTCATTATGGCCGAATGTAATGGTCCTTTTCCTCCATTAAATAATTTACTTGAACTTCTTTGTCTTAATAATTTGGACTAAAATGAACCATATAATTATTTGTTAAGAATAAGTAATTATATAATAATAAAATCTAATACTAAAATATTTGAAAATATTAATATAGTACTATGTTAAGTAAATTTGTCGGGAAAAAAAACTAGATATAATAACATGTCTGAATTATTAACGATCAAGAAGCGTAAAAAATTAATTGGAGGAAAAGTGGGACAAAATTGAGTGTCAACATTACCTTCTAATATTGTTAAAAGCATTAATTCCGTCATGCTTAATAATGAGTCAGTTTCTTTAAGCAAGCCCTTATGGTCTCCTTATAGCAATGGTCTCTTCTCTATTAAGTCTTTTATTGTTTGGAAACTGTGGCTAAACAGAAATTTCAATAACCTTAATAATACTACCAACCACCTCTCACTGGCCAGAGTCATCAGCATGGCTTCTTAATACAAATTCTTCACTGAGAAAGAAGTTGTGGAAAAAAGTACTATTGCCATTACTATTAATTGGCACAAACCTGCTAAAGGTAACTACAAGCTGAACATTGATGCTAGCTTTATACAAAAAAAAATTATGGCAGGAAGGGCGGGGGGGGGGTGTTCTTCGAAACAGTGAAGGTAAATGGATAGTAGGATACCAAAACAATGGCTATGCGTGTACTTCTCTGCATGCAGAACTCCTGGCTCTTAAGGAAGGACATAGAATGATGGATGGTTATTGGCTAAATAACAAGTGTTCCACGTTGGTAAACGAAGGAAGGATTATGCGAAGTGTAAGATGGTACGGGTCGGAAAAGGGCCACGGAGCCGAGAAGGGCCGCGGCGCCTCCCGGACTCGGCCGCGACGCCTGATTGGCAGTGAGCATCGTGAGTTTTCTGGTTGAATTAGTGTCGCGATGCTAATGTGGTAGAGCCGCAACGCTTCATTGGCAGTGACTGCTCGACGGAATCCCAAAGGTTTGGTTGTTGAGGTGGTTTCAATGGTATTGAATCCACCCAATAATGTCCATTACTTGGACCATTATGTTGTTGCATTACTTGGCGGTTAAATGCCATCCATTACATGGCAATTGAATGCCATTATGGGGCATTTGAAAGGTCGTCTTGCACACCTATAAATTGAGGCCTTTATCTCAATTCTATAGATGAACAGAAATGAACAAATAAATATACATACAAGTATACAACACCACAAAGAGATCAGTTTTCCTGATAAGCAATCATTCTCTTAGCAATTTTCATTGTTCGTGTTCTTTGCTGGGATCATTTGTGTAGGCTTTGCACACTTGATATTTTATTGTTTCATCTTGGGAGACTATTGTCCACACTTCCGTAAAGCCTATAGACGGGGGCAATCTTGTCTTAAAGACAGAGAGCCATCTCTCGACTCAGCCGGTGGTGTTGTGATTATCTAATTGGTTGCTAAGTGTTTCAGGTGTGAACTTGAATCTCAAATGACTCTAACCGTTCGGATTCTTAGCTGTTCTACAAGCCACAAGTGTAGCAGTTCACGTTCTTGTATTTATGAATACAAGATTCAGATTTGGAGTTTTAATTCAAGATCAAGAGATTGACAACTTATTGTTGTAATCTTTGTTGTTTATTCTTTCGATCACTGTAATAGTTATTTACTATTCCCGTACGTGCTTTACATATCCAGCAATTTTAAGACAAGATTGTATTAGTGCTCGAAAGATGTTTGCCAACAGATATGGTCCCAATTATAGCTGTGGTTTTCTTCTTGAAAACTGTTCTGTTGCCAGTTCAAACACTGTCTCTATCAACAACCGTGCTTTCAAATCTGGTCCTAGTTTTAGTTCTCTCTTTGACGACAGTTACAAATCTATTTCCGTAAAAGGTGGGATCTCTGGATTTGATGCTGAGCTTCAAAATACTGTTGATAGTCATGCTAGTACGACGAAAGATCAAGGACGAGTTGGTATCACCGCTCCCGAGGGTGGTGGAAACAAGCATCCACGAGAGGCTGAGGATGTCAACTGGAATAAGAGGAGAAGACTGAAGATGATGTTCTATCATGTAGCAAAAGGCCTATATCTGTCCCAGACAAAGGATCCGAATTATGATAAGGAGGATATAGACACTCAGTCTAACTGAAGTGGGCCAGAATCCAAAAGGTCTAAGTTAATTATCCTTCCTTATCTATAATATGTTTAGTTAATATCTGAATAAAAGTGTGTAAAGCAAGGTTGGGAATATGAAAATGTTCTCATAAAAAACTTATATTACCTACACTCTAAAATCAGATATTGAATCTCCTTCCTTCCCGGTTAAAGATTGGACTATTGTAAATAAAACTTAAAAGATCAGTTCTTTTGGGTGTAATTATTAAAAATGTGTAAAGTATGTTCGCACATACGAAAGAGAGAGATCCACTGACTGTGCGAAAACTGTTACCACTCTTAAGTAAGCGCCATATATTTCCCTGGGCACTAATCACAAGGAAAGAAGACTAAGAGATAATGACTTATCTTAAGAAGTTGAACCTGTCACCTATCTGACAGAAGATCCTTCATTTGATAGGATGCTATTGGACACTCAGTCGTACAAAGGCTATGGGCGACTGAGGTGGGCTAGAATTTTCAGGTCTTAAATGATCTGAAGGCCAGACAAAAGCCAGAAAAGTAATGGACACCTAGTGAGGTGGGCAAGAGTTTCAAGGTCTTAAATGATCTGAAGGCCAAAAGAAAGGCAGAAAAGTAATGGACACCTAGTGAGGTGGGCCAGATTATTCAGGTCTTAAATGATTTGAAGAACAAAAGAAAGGCAGAAAAGAAATTGGACACTCAGTCTGCCAAAGCAACTGGAGTGAGCCAGAGTATCCAGATCACATATGATCCGATTACGCCCTAACCACGGGCAAAAGGTTGTTCATATGAAGCAACGCCACCTCTAAAGTAGAAGGGGGTGGAGAGGTTGTCCTCAAAAGGACTTCAGGGAATGAGATCACTCTAAAAGGAGGTGATACATGTCCCTAACTTGGTTACAGGGACACTGTTGGTCAAGAGACTATTCCAATAGGTCTGTAATAACTAAGAATGGTACAGTATGTATGTAGCTAAATGAATGATATATTTGTAATTCATGCATCTATGCCATCATAGATTAAGACACGTTAAATATGAAGTCATTCAAAAGCTAACGAAGTTGAGGTTGTTGCCTTCTGTTGACATAAACTCTCAAAATGAATGTGAGGTAGGCGAAGAGGCAAAATCACCTTTCTATTATGTCATAGGAATAGCGAAAGAAGCATCGCTCCTTTAGAACTTAGTCACACCTACATGGGTGACTTAAAGTGTATACAAAATAGAGGGGGGAGATAAGTACTTTATGACCTTCATTGATGATGGTACAACGTATTGCATTATTTATTTGTTGAAAAGCAAAGATGGAGTTGTTGAAGCGGATAAACACTACAAAGCAGAAGTTGAAAATCAACTAAGCCTACAGATTGAGGAATTCGTAGTGATAGAGGGGGAGAATGTGAAACATCGTTGATCAAATGACTGCTCATTACTCACCTCAGTCTAACGGTGTTAGCCAAGAGCAAAGCCGCACGCCCAAAATATGTGGGGCAAGACGATCCTTACCACTAATGTTATTCTCAACAGAACTACGCATAAGGATAAGGATAACCCTCCATGTGAAACATGGAAAGGATCCCACCTACAAATGTTGTGTTGTGGAGTGGCTTGGTAGAGGTTAGAATACCGAAACATGTCAAGTTGGACCTAAGACTGTAAATTGCATATCCACTGAATTTGCAAATAACAATAGCGCTTATCGCCTCTTAGTGTCAAATAATGCTGAATTCTTTGAGGATAACTTTCCTTGAGAAGGAAAAAGAAGTAATTGCTCGAGGTTAACAAGAACCCGCGAGTGACTGATTATCCGAAACCAGACATTCCAGAGCTACAGGACTCAAAAGTTACTGACTATCCAGAACTAAATGTTCCAGATCTACAAAACTCAAGGATTCCAGATGTTGAACCGAGACGGAGAAAAGAGGGGACAAAGACTTGTGCAGGCCTTCTAGTTTGTATAGTTGAGAACGAACCATGGATAATTAATAAAGAATTGTCATCTCCAGAAGCGCTGCTTTGGAAAGAAGCTACAGAGAGAAATATATTCCTTCATATATAACCATACTTGTGTAATGGTTGACCTTCCTCCGGGAAAAGAACCTTTGAGTTGTGAAAGTGGATACTCAAAAGTGAGTACAAAGTGGATGGATCTACTGACGAGTATAAGGCCTCGACTACTTGTACATATGCTCCCCTGTGAATAGCTTAACATCCAGGGCCATTGCAGTCTTGCGTGACATGGATGTTGAAATAACCTTCCTAACCGTAGAGTTAGAAGGGGAAGATCAGAGTTGATTTGTTGGACTATTGAGATTCTTCCTGAACTTTCATTTTGGTCCCTGAAATGTTTACATTTTGGTCCTGGAGGTTTCAGATAAAACAGAAATAATGAATCTGACAACAGAAATATTGACTCTGAAGTTAGAAAGCCAACAATTGAAAAACCAACAGTCTGAAAGTAGAAGTCATTTTGAAACAAAAGTCACGATATGAAAGATATGGGTATCACAAATGACATCTTAGGAATCGAGATTTCTAAGACATCTAACAGACTAGTCTAAATCTAAACTAATTTGTGAGGTACTTGACAGTCTCGTTGAAGCCACCAATGGATATGAATCATAGAACTGATTGGAATCATGGTGCACCCATATACAAGGAGCGATATGCGCAGGTCACATGTAGTTCAATGTATTGTACACACTACAACCGAGTTGGTATCGGCCTACAAAGTAGATCAGTTGAACTAAGGTTCACTCGTGATTCTAAAAATGATCGATAGAAGACGTTAAGTTAGATATGACGATATCTGAAATATTCGCTTATCTACGGATTACGGTATTCTGGATGTCCAGCGGTTCTGGGAGAACACAGTGATGCAAACTGGACATCAGACTTGAAGAACACCAATGCCACAAGTAAATGTGTATGGTGGGTCTTGGAAAATCCTCTAAGAAAACTTGCATCGACCGATTCATGATGGAATCAGAGTTTATCGCTTTTAACAAAGCATGAAAGAAGTTGAGTAACTTCATGACCTCTTATAGGATGTCCCTTATTGGGAGAAACCAGTTCCTTCAGCAGTTATACACTGCGGCTAACTAGTGCTTTAGAAAAGGGCACGGATGACGGCATCTGGACATAACTGTCGGATCTGTCAGAGACATAAGACCGTATGGTAGTTGATCACCACGGGTGTCACTTCCTTGATTACTAATAAAAGGATATAGCGGACCCTTTAACTAAGGGACTATTCGAAGATCAAGAGTTCTGCCTATCTAGGGGAATGGGCTTAAAACCCAAACAATACAAACCTTTGCGGTGGTAACCCAACCATACTGACTGGAGATCTCTAGAATTTGGTTCAATAGGAAAACTAAGCTGAAAAAGGTTCAGTTGAGCGCTTCGGTGGAAGCAAGAGCACTTCAGATTATGATTTCTGTAGAGAAACATAAATCCAAAGTCGTTCCCGCCATAGAAATTAAAGTGCTACCTGCATGGTGGGTAAATATTAAGCTTCCAAACCTTTAACGATCCTCGAATGGTTGAGGTTAAGGTTGGGGAAACTTTTAATGAATCCTAACACTTGTGAAGTGGGGTATCACAGGATACCTTGTAAGAGATCACCTATTTAAGTGCGAGGACAGGCCACCTCAAGTGAACGTACTTAAGAATCCAAGTGTGTCCACTGTCACAACGGACATAACAATAAGAAGAAATGAATAAATGAGAGGTATTGTGATGGTACCGTTGTCTTGGCTTACATTAAACACTGACGGTTCAAGACATCACGTTCACCGCGCAGCAAGTAAGTCCGATGGTATTCAACTAGGGAAGGTTCAAAGCGGAAGCTACCTCTCCTGATGCAATATCTTTTCGCTATAAGATTGCTGAAAGAAGGCACCTTATGTGTGCGCCAAAATCTCTTTCAAGAGGGGATTGTTGGAAATTTACTAATGTGGAATTAAGTTTATCCCATAATTTATGACTCGAACAATTGGGGCCCCGAACGTCGGAAATGTCATTTTCACACACGTGCAATCTTAGTGCCAAGTATCGTAAATTTCGTTAATGAAAGAGATATTGGTACGTAAGTGAAATGTTTGAGACATAGAATGATGGACGATTATTGGATAAATAACAAGTGTTCCACGTTGGTAAACGAAGGAAGGATTGTGCGAAGTGTAAGATGGTAGGGGTTGGAAAAGGGCTGCGAAGCCGAAAAGGGCCGCGGCGCCAGAGCGTCACGACCCCCCTGCAGCACCGCGTCACGACTTTTCTGTTCAAGAATTTTGATCTTCTCGTTACTTAGAATTTTCTGGCGTCACGGCCCCCCTGCAGCACCGCGGCACCTGATTAGCAGTGAGAATCGTGAGTTTTCTAGCTGAATTAGCGCTGCGGCGCTTCATTGGCAGTGATTGCTCGACGGAATCCCAAAGGTTTGGCTGTTGAGGTGGTTTCAATAGCATTGAATCCACCCAATAATGGCCATTACTTGGACCATTATGTTGCTGCATTACTTGGGGGTTAAATGCCATCCATTACATGGCAATTGAATATCATTATGGGGAATTTGAAAGGTCATCTTGCACACCTATAAATTGAGGCCTTTGGCTCAATTCTATAGATGAACAGAAATGAACAAATGAATATACATACAAGTATACAACACCATAAAGAGATCAGTTTTCCTGATAAGCAATCCTTCTCTTAGCAATCTTCATTGTTCGTGTTCTTCGCTGAGATCATTTGTGTAGGCTTTGCACACTTGATAGTTTATTATTTCATCTTAGAAGACTATTGTCCACACTTCTATAAAAGCCTATATACGGGGGCAATCTTGTCTTAAAGACAAATAGTCATCTCTCGACTCAGCCGGTGGTGTTGTGATTATCTAATTGGTTGCTAAGTGTTTTAGGTGTGAACTTGAATCTCAAAGGACTCTAACCATTCCGATTCTCAGCGGTTCTACAAGCCACAAGTGTAGCAGTTCATGTTCTTGTATTTCTGAATACAAGATCCAGATTTGGAGTTTCAATTTAAGATCAAGAGATTGACAACTTTTTGTTGTAATCTTTGTTGTTTATCCTTTCGATCATTGTAATAATTACTTACTATTCCCGTACGTGCTTTACATATCCAGCATAACCTCCATCCAATTGAGATAGAATCCGACTCCATAGAGGTAATAAAATATATTATTGAAAATAACTATACTTATGCAAATATAATTCATGAATACAGGTTGTTAATGCTCCAGCTAAAGATCTTAATTTTGTGGCATAGCTTCCGACAAGGAAATAGAGTATCTCATATGTTAGCTTAGGAAGCTCTCAAGAAGTCGAGTTACTGTTGGAAATTTGCCTTTGGCGGGAGTTACGTCCAACCATCTTTAATGACTTAAACACTAGTGTTCCGCCTGTTGAAAACTTCGGTTCTTCACACGTGCATAATCTACTAAGTAAGTAGATGACCGTAGGGCCAAGGATCGTCAAATTTCGTTGAAAAATGAAAGAGATATTGGTCCACGAAGTGAGGTGTTTGAAACATGGAAAAAGGTGGTAAAGACCAATCATCCCTCATCGGTGGGGGAAGAAAGATTTGTTTAGTTTATAAGTCTCAAAGTTGGCTTGGGGTTTGGGACCCCTAGGGGTATCCCGTGTGTTTAAAGGAGGGAGAACCTAGATGTGCTTCGGTTCGAGGATAAGCCCACACGCGCGCTGCCGCCGCCCGCCCGTCCCGTTCGGTCCGGTATCGGGTCACGGGTCACGGGTCACGGGTAAGTCCTCTCCTTCAACTATATATTGGAGCATTTGCACAATTGTTGAGACACACAAAAACATACAAACGAATCAGATTCTTCCTATTATTTTCTAGCATAATTTCAATACTCAAAATTCTTCAAAGTAGCACTTGAGTTTCCTTTGCTCAATTGTTGAGTTGCTGTTTTATCTTGGGAGACTATTGTCCAGAACTTAGAAAGGATATATACGGGGCAATCTTGTCTTAAAGACAGAGTGCCATCACTCGACTCAGCATATCAAAACTGTTCTAGTTTCTTGTTAAGTTCATTGAAATTTCAATTTGTTATAATTTCATTGTGTTATAATATTTAGCAGTTACTCATTTTCATTTCCTCATCATTGTAACCAACAGTTACAAGTATATTGCATACCACTTTCAGCCCCCCTATTTTGTGGAAGATGTTTTGGAAAGTGATCGTGCAGAATTCAAGTGTTTTGTTAAAAATATAAATGTAATAAATCTTAATAGCCTAGCTGCCTATGGTAACTTAGATGTTTCGAAGACTACCTTGTCTAGCTCTATGTTTAACAATGATGGTAGGACTAGTTATGATGCTAGTTTGTTTGTTCAGAATACTCTTCGAAGTAATCATGTATAGTTTATGTAATATATTTTCTTATATATAATATATTCGTATTTCCTCAAAAAATAATTCTGTAGCCAAATTCAAAATTGTCAGTTTTCTTAAAATAGAGCTCATTATTCTAACATTAAAGGAGAATTTGTTGACTTTGGTAACGGGAGTTGAGTGCCCAAATAAAATATTGGAGCAACTTATACTAACTCTACAACCATGCAGTATTTCTTTGTCGTTTTCTTCTTTCCAATTCTTTCCTCCCTGATTTAAATAATGTATATTATAATACAAAAGATTTTTTACATTATTAGAATGATTTTTTTACTATAATAAGCTACTAATCATCATCTGTACAAGTTACCAATGGCTCTTTAAGTAAAATGTAGGTGTAAAATTTCAATACACTATTACAGTAGCACATATGTTAATCTCTTTTCCATATCTTAATAACCTCGTATAATTAGTAGATTCAATATAATTTATTTCAGGTTACTAATAAATGCTAATCATATAAAAGTATTTTGAACTGTATTTCACTTTTATGTGAATATTTTTTATACCATCAGTAATACATAAACCTCATTCAAATTTAATTTGCAAAGCTTTATTACTACGGTCCTTAACTCGTTTAACCATTTTTTAGTGTTTGAATATCAAAGTCAAAGCTACCGTTCGTCAACACAGTGGACATCGATTAACTCAGCCAGCTTATTACGGAGTAATATTTTCTTTTTCAACATCTTTTTCTCGATTTTCTTTTTCAACTCGAGCTCATCAATTTGACCAATGTCGGCACGCTTTGCAAGAATTCTAATCAGGCAGTTCAAAGTAGAGGCAATGGAAAAAAATGTAATATTGTATTAATCTCCATTGGGGAGGCTTTCTCATTAATACAAATATATATAGTGTACAATGTGTAGAACCCTAGTATAATCATAATCCTCTACTTATCATAATTCTACATCACTAAATATTTACACAATATATGGGATATATTCTAATTATGGTGGTGGGATTCTAGGTAGACAATGTACACGTAAATACACCCCCTCAGTCGGAGCGGGAGGAGGCCGGACGCTGAGACTGGATCTGAAGTCGAGGAATAGCTGTCGAGGAAGACCTTTCGTGAAGATATCTGCGTACTGATATGATGAAGGCACATGCAACACTTTAACATGACCGAATGCAACCTTCTCACGAACAAAGTGTATATCTATCTCAATATGCTTGGTTCGCTGATGCTGAACTGGATAATGAGATAAATATATGCCGGATATGTTATCACAGTAAACCACAGACGCCTTACGCAAGGGACACTGGAACTCCAAAAAAGGTTCCAGAGCCAACAGATCTCAACAACAACATTTGCAACTCTTTTATACTCTGTTTTTGCACTCGAATGTGACAATGTGGCTTGGCTCTTAGCAGACTAGGAGATAAGATTATCTCCTAAGAAGACACAGTAGCCGGAGGTAGAGCGTCTCGTGTCCGGACAACTTGCCCAATCAACATCCGTATAAGCTAACAACATGTTCGGTGCTGAGGGGTATATGTGTACTCCATAATCAAGTGTGCCCTTAACATACCGAATGATACGTTTAAGAGCAGTAAAATGAGGCTCCCTGGGGGCATGCATAGATAAGCATACCTGCTGAACATCATAAGCGATGTCAGGCCTGGCGAAGGTAAGATACTGGAGTGCACCTGCAAGACTTCTGTAAAGAGTGAGATTGGACACTGGGTTACCATCAACAACACTAAGCTTTGATTTAAAGTCAACTGGAGTGGACATGATCTTGCAGTTTGCCATTTTAGCCCTATACATTATATCCTCTGCATACTTGCGCTGACATAAGAACATAGTATCTGCAGAATGAGTCACTGATATCCCAAAAAAATAGCTCAACTTCCTCAAGTCAGTCATAGCAAATTCGGTTTTAAGTAGTGCAACAATCTTATTTTTCAACACATCAAAGGAGGCAGTAAGTACAATGTCATCCACATATAACAGTAAGTAAGCAATGCTACTACCTCGATGAAAAGTAAAGAAAAAATTATCACACTTGCTGCAGACGATCCCAATTTGCATAATGTACTATGAAAATCGATCATACCATGCTCGAATGGCCTGTTTTAAACCACATAGTGACTTACGAAGATGGCATACATATTGAGGAGTGGCTGGATGAACGAAAGCAGGCGTCTAGTGCATATAAACGGTTTCTTTCAGATCACCACATAGAAATGCATTCTTTACGTCAAGCTGATGAATAGGCCACTGCTTACCCATAACAATACTCAGAACTGTGTGAATGGTAGTCGATTTGACAACCGGACTGAATGTCTCACCACAATCAATACTCTCCTACGGATTAGTGCCATTTGCCACAAGTCTAGCCTTATACCTTTCTAAGTCACCACTGTCTCTGTATTTGTGACGAAAATACTACAAGCATCGGGTTACATTCACCCCCTCCGGTCGAGGAACCAAATATCAAGTGTGTTGTTTTGTTAAAGAATTAAACTCCTCACACATGACCGCATTCCAATTTAGGTCTAATTTGGCTAGTTTTGGGTTTTTAGGAATTAGGGAAATGGTTTGTGTGGATAGGTTAAAATGGACTTTAGGTTTGAAAATCTCGTGTTGGGCATGGGTTTCCATAGGGTGCGTGGGGGTAGTGCGGGTGTTTGTGCTGGTAGCCGGGTGTGGGTCACGGTATGGGATTGGTGTGTCAGTTTTGTTGCTGGGTAAGGCCGCAGGTCGATCGGTGTACGGGTTTGACGACGGGAGGTGTGGATAGACCGATCTGGGCAGATCGATACTGGGTGCGATGAAGTTTGTGGGGTACGATGTCGGTGGAGGGTTGGTATGGATGGGTTGGTTTACTGGTTCTAGTGGGGTGGTATGGTGTGGGGTACTAGTGGCTTGGGGGTTAGTGGAGTTTCCATGGGATGGTGGAGGTGACACAGTGAAAGGGATGACAATTGGTGGTGAAACAGAGACAGAGGGCTGACAGGCTTTGGTGGCAGTCGGTGGTAGTTGTGACGGAAAATAGGGTGGCGACTGGGATACAGAGGTGCGGTATGTGGTGGTGGCAGAACCACAGACAGTCGGTCAGCGGTGGCGGTAGTGGGTGGCAAAGGTGATGTTTGGGTGGTGGACTGGCATAGTTCATTGAGAATGACGGGGGAGATGTCGGACTCGTCAAGAAATGTATAGTCTATTTTTCAGAATTTGTGAATATCCGAAAAAGGGAAGGTGGTTTCGTCAAACATGACGTGACGAGAGACATGGATTTGACGAGTGGACATGACATAACAGAGATAGCCCCTATGATTAGATAGGAAGACTACGAAGACACATGGTGTGGTTCTAGGTGCTAATTTGTGATGGGCGGTGGAGGCAAGATTGGGAAAACACAGGCAACCAAATATCCAAAGTTGGTCGTAGGAGGGAATCCGACGGTACATAATTTCAGTTGGGGTCATATTATGAAGGGTGCTGGTAGGTAAAATATTTAGAATGTCTTCTAAAATTTTGACGGCATAGACCCAGAAGAACGGAGGACTGAAGGCATGAAATAATAAAGTACAAACCATGTTATTTATGGTGCGGATAATTCATTCTGCTTTACCATTTTGAGGTGATGTGTGGGGACATGAGAAATGAAAGACCATGCCATTGTTACGACAGAATCGGTGAAATATGAAATTATTGAATTCACGACCATTATCACACTGAAAAGATTTAATGCATTTTTCAAACTGTTTTTGATGAAGGTACGAAACTCAAGAAATTTTGCAAACACTTCGGATTTAAATTTGAGTGGGTAAATCCAAATATAATGAGAAAAATCATCTAACAAGACAAGATAATATTTGTGACCCAATGAACTAGAGAGAAAAGATGTCCACAAATCAGCATGAATAATATCAAACGGAGAAAATGTAACACTTGTAGATGATTTAAAAGGAAGACGAACATGTTTTCCAAAAGAACAAGAAACACAGTGCTGGGCAAGTTTCTCATTATTACATTGAATAAAATTATTGCCTCTAACAAAATTAAAAACTGGGGCTCTTGGGTGACCAAGCCTATTATGCCAAGTTGACGGAGAGATAGCGGCTAGAAAAATGGGCGAGCAAGAGCTGGAAACAGAGGTGGATGGGAATGGATAGAGATACCCCGCGCTATTGCATCTCGTAAGAGGTGTCCCCATACGAAGATCCTTCACAGTAAAACCAAAAGGGTCAAAGTCAACAAAGACGAAATTATTACGAGTAAATTTGCGGACAAAAATTAAGTTTTTGATGATGTTCGGGGCATACATGACATTATTAAGGGAAAAAGGTGGATGAGGCGGTGGTGTGTAGGCGGTACCATATCCCTGGATTGGAATATGATGACCATTTCTAACAGTAATGTATTGAAGATGCTTTAAACGAAACAATTTGGGAATTTTACCTGCAAAGCAGGTGAGGTGAGATGTGGCGCTCGAGTCCATGTATCAATTTTCGTCAGGTTGTTGCAAGTTCAAACTGCTAAAAGCCTGACCCAATTCAGAGGGGGCCATATTACTAGGTTGCTGCGAGAGGTGGGCCTGTGCGATGTGGGCCTGCGGTTGCTGAAAGTGGGCTGGTCGATATCCTGGACCAGGGCCCAAGACATATTGGTTCTGAAACTGGAACTGGGCTGGCTGGACTGCTGGATATGCAGCCCAGTTCTCGTGTTGATATGCGCCTACGGGGCCGGCCCACGAGGCTGAATAACTGGGTTGCTGCGGCTGCTGGTTGGCCTGCTGTCCCCTGCCGCCTTTTCCGCGGCCCTTTCCATTATGTCCACTACCGTGGCCTCTGCCTCCCCTACCGCCGCGGTTCTGCCGCGGCTGACTGTTTTTCGACAGTGGTGGCTGGCCAGCGGCAGTATTGTTTTGTGTGGACGTGTCAACCACTAATGCCTTTTGGTTGTGCTTGTCTTGCTTCGCACGTCGTGTCTCTTCCAACAGTAACTTCGAACGAGCTTTGTTAAAATTGGGTAGGGGGTCAGCCTGTTGTATCATCGTGGCTAACGTGTCATATTCACCCTTTGGTAGGCCTGCAACCAATTGTAACACCATTTTCATTTCGGAAACAGGCGTGCCTACGTTGGACAATTGGTCAGCCACCCGTTTTAACTGTCTGTAATATTCCGACATATTAGAAAAAATTTCAAGACATGTGTTGTTGAACTGCTCTTCCAAGTACACTGTGTGAGTGTTCTTGTTATTTGAAAAAATTCTTCCAAACGTGTCCATAGATCACGGGCAGAGGCACCCGTTTTTATAATTGTGTAAAGTAAATCCTTGGATATAGTGCCATATATCCGTTGTTTGACCATGGCATCGAGGCGACGCCATGTGGTGTCATTCATATCAGGAGAACGAGAGAAAGAGTCATCTATATGATCAAGCACATCATATACAGATGTATGGCTTCGAAACAGTTTCACCCATGACCAGTATTGGCCATCTTCCTGATCAAGAATTAAAGGTATAAAATTCTTGATGTTAGTAACGGCGAGAGCCGGATGGAACGACGGTGAGGAGAGGGTTGTGGGTGGTTGGGTGACGACTCGGGTAGAAGCGAAAGCATCGGAAGAGGTGGGAGTAGCCAAATTCTCCATTGGAGTAGTGGGGATTGGAAAAAAAAAATTGCCATCGGGAAAAAAAAAAGGGGGGGGGGGTCGGCGGCAAAGAGGAGAATTTTTCTAGGTTAGGATTTTGGCTTCTGATACCATGTAAGATTGTATTAATCTCCCTTGGGGAGACTTTCTCATTAATACAAATATATATAGTGTACAATGTGTAGAACCCTAGTACAATCATAATCCTCTACTTATCATAATTTTACATCACTAAATATTTACACAATATATGAGATATATTCTAATTATGGTGATGGGATTGAATTGAGATTCTAGGTAGAGAATGTACACGTTAATAAAAAATGTATCCCGGACGATTCAAACTTCAAACAACTAGGTCATATATTTCTCTTTTCTATTCCTTATAGTATATGTGAACAAGTTAATTTGGAATACTCTTTAAGTAGTCACGCAACATATACATGTAGTGTGATGTTGGGACAAATATAGCAAACAGCTAGTCTCATGACGAGTTACTTTGAAACCGCCCTCGTTATTTTTTCTGCATATAATGTTTTTCAACTTTTTGACTTAACAATTGGTAGAGGTTGAGCTTCCTCTTATTATACCAGTTTTGTCGGCAATTTATTTTTTCATGTGTTACAGTCATCGACTTGAATAAATCTGTATACATCCCCTTTCTTCAAAGGAAGCATTTTAGAACTTACAGTGGGAAATTAATTTAATTCCCAGGGATGTTTTTTATTTGCATTCCCGTTTACTTTGGTGACACCATCACCACAATTAATTTGTTATCAGAACTTATTGCTAAATGATTTTGCAATGCTGATGCCAGAAACACAATGACGCTATAGTAGAGTCTGTATTTCATCACAAGAAACAAATATAGAAAAATAAAAGTGTAAATATTACTCCATCGTCCCAAATTATGTGATATAGTTTGACTCGTCACAGAGTTTAAAAAATAAAGGAAGACTTTTGAATCTTTTGGTCTAAAACAAATTAAATATATTTGTGTGGTTATAGTTTATCTCATTAAGCATAAACGTTAAATGTTAAAATTAAATTATTATAAAATAAAAAAATACATTATTCTTTTTGGAACAGACTAAAAGCGAAAGTGTATCATATAAATTGAGCCTAAGGGAGCAGTATAGATGAAAACGCACCTACCAATATTCTCAGTCTCAAAATAAGACAACGAAACATGTTAGGTGAGAGTTACTAATTAATGTTTGATTTTACCAAAATCAAGAAAGATTAAACAAGATGCCAATTTTAGAGTAGATCAATTTCCAATTTGCCTAACTGCATATAATTCGATAATGTTCTACAGACTCTCTAGATATAACGTAGTATTAAAAAGTTTATTAATGTGTGCACTGAGACAAATTCTCATGCTCTCAACAACCTTTAGTTGTCTTCTCAAAAATATGTCTGGATGTGTGTGTATTGAATAGATTATTTATTAATTGTACGAACATTTTGTGTGTATTAGTTATATGTAATAATTGGGGAATTTGATGTTTCTGGATTAAAACTCCTAAAAGGCATAACATGTCATGAATACTTATCGAGAGATGAAATAATTTATTTAATTCATTGTGTGTGCTTATGTTAATTACACTAGTTAGTAGTTAGTTAGGGATTTAGTTCGTTAATTGAGTGGACCCAGCTGTCAGTTCAGTTGTCCACATTTTCACTCCACTAGTTAGTTACAATTAGTTATAGATATTTTTGTACAAGTATGTATATATACGTTTGTTCAATGAGAAAGAGAGCTGAGCTTTCATTTCCACTTAATCCTCCTTCCAGAAACTTCTTTCACCTCCATTGTTGGTGAACTTTGTCTCGAGCTCAAACCACCATTAAAGCTTCATCTTGAGCTCAATTTCTTCTTAGTTCTTGTCATGGTATCAGAGCTACAACTCTAGTTTGTAATTTCGCACTCGAAATTTTGGTTAGTTGTGTTGAAAATTAGCCTTTGGCGGGAGTTGCGATCGACCAACTTTAATGGCTTAAACACTAGTGTTACGTATGTTGGAGAATCCGGTTCTTCACACATGCATGATCTACTAAGTACGTAGATAACCGTAGGGCCAAGAATCGTCAAATTTCATTGAGAAATGAAAGAGATATTGGTTCACGAAGTGAGGTGTTTGAAGCATGGAAAAGTGTGGTATTGTGTTCAATTCTCCCTCATCGGTAGAAGAAGAAAGAATTGTTGTGTATATAAGACTCGAAATTGGTTTGGGGTTTGGGACCCCAAGGGGTATCCCATGTATTTAAAGGAGGGAGGACCTAGATGTGCTTCGGTTCGAGGAAAGACCACACGCGCGCCGCCGCCACCCGTCCGTCCGGTCCGGTCCGGTTTCGGGTCCACGGGTAGCACTTGAGTTTCCTTTGCTCAAGTGTTCCAGTTTTTCTTGTGCAATAATTGTAATTTCAGATTTCTAGTTGAATTATTGAATCTTTGTTTATCCTTTCGAATACTTGTAATAGTTATATACTTCCCGTACTGCTTTATAAAGTACAAGAGTAAAATCTAGGAGTGAGTCGAGTGGGTAGGGCTCAAGATGCAGCGGGGGTCGAGGGTCAGGCGGGGCGGAGGAGAGAAGAGCGGGGTCGGAGTGCAGCGGGCTCTGGCGAGAGTCGGTCTGGCGGGGGGAGCAAGTCCGTCCGATCCGATCCGTCGGGCTCAGTCGAGAAGCGGGCTCGGGTCGAGGTCGAGTCGGGTCGGGATCTGGCGGGTTTTCATTTTTTTTTAAATAACATATGTATAAAAACTCAATAAACAAAACAAGATAGTGTAATAAAAACATCCCAAAATTTGTTTTTGTGCCTCTTATATTATTTAATAGACATATGATTTTTTGTAATACAAATACAATTGTCTAAAATCTAAATTGCAACTTTGTGGTGTTGTCCAAAAGTTACAAATTACATAATAAAATTACAATTAAAAATTACATTCTCAAAAAAACTTGGTCTAATTGCTTGATGATGTCATGTGGTTCTTCGGTTGGAAGTGGTATTTGTTGGTCAAATTGATCCATGTCGGCTCCACTACCTTCGGTTAAGATTTCGTTGTAGTTTTCATCTTCTTCTTCGTTGATCTCCGGTTGACCGCACCTTCTCCGCTCGTATCCAATCTCTGAATAATACTGCAATTTCCAAGTCGTCTCCGGCTAATGAGTGTCTGTGGTCTCCTATTTGATATCTGCTGCGAAAAAGCGCTTCCAGGCCTTGATTGACGGCGCTTGAATGTTCAAAACATCTCGAGCCATCATTGAAAGTGTCGGAAAGGTCTTCTCATTCCCTCCGATTTCAAGCAAGTCTTCATGTCCATCTTCATTGATAACTTCTTGATACGGTGCATGAACCCTGCAAAACAAAAATATCCAACTCGCTAATTTGGTTAGTAGTAGAGTGCGACCGCACATTCTATTTACGAGGCTTTCAATACTAGCGCGAAACAACATGTCTTTGTGAGGTTGTATTGAAGATGAAGAAGATGGTATGGAAGTGGTAAGTTACTAGCATTTTCTTGTTGATAAAATCTATATATATTTTTGCATTGGTGTTCTACGCTAGACAATACTTCTTCTTTAGTTTGTTCAATAGGTGGTGGGTGATTTAGATTTTTGGGACTTGGAGGTGGTAGTACTTCTATACAATCGTAAATAGTTTCAATTAGTGATTTAGTACCGTCTATTTTAATAGTAGGATTTAATACAGAACCAATAATATAAATAGAGGGAATAGGAATAAAATATTTTTATTTTGAGAAACATTTTTAATAGTCAGCCTTATAATTTGGTTTTCCATATATTCACTAAGTAATAAAAATATTAGAGTTATATAAAATAACATAGTTGAAATAGTAGGATAATAGATACCGGAAAATTCTTTTGTTGCTTGAAAAAATTTCTCTAAAAATACAATAAGTTCGGAAATTTTTCCCAATCACTATCTAAAATCATATCACCGGCTTTTTATTATGAGAGTTAAAAAATAAAGTTATAGGTAATTTATAGTCATAAGCAACAAGTAGTTGCTCGTATAAAGAATTCCACCTAGTGGATACTTCTTACGGAATTTTTCTAAAAGGTAGTCCACAATCATGACAAATTTTTTATATTCTTTTCTACGTTGTACTTTATTACTTTTAAAAATAAAGTTTATAGCAAATTGTATTTTACTAAGAATGTCTTCAAAAAGTGATAGACCATCATTTACAATTAAGTTATATATATATGGCACGCACATTTTATATGAAAATGGTCCTGAAAAAGCGGAGTTAAACTATTTTTTAAAATTGTAATTGCGTAATTGTTATTAGAAGCGTTATCTAATGTAATAGTCATAATTTTATCGGTTATTCCGTAATAATGGCACACTTGATAAATATTATCTGCAATAAAAGTACCAGTGTGCCTATCATCTGTATATCTATACGCTAAAATACGTTTTTGCATAGACCATTTATAATCTATCCAATGACAAGTTACAGTTAAATAATCATGGTCGTTAGTACTACGACCTATATCAGACGTGATAGATACTTTGCCATTAAAATGATATAATGAAAAACGTAAATATTGTTGATATTCATGCGCGAATTTAAATACATCTCTCTTAACATTTGATCTAGGAAAACCTTTAAAAGCAGGATTATATATATCTCTAATGTAATGAATAAAACCGGGAAATGAAGGAAATGCAAAAGGCAAACCCTCCACAGCAACTAATTTTGATATTGCTTCCCTATCTCTATGTTTATTGTATTTAGAGCCTACAATTCCCCCCGTCATAGGGTTAATTTGACCCTGTACTTGGTCCGGGACAGTATCAGTATGTGAACCTTGTCCCGATGGAGCGGGCGTTTGCGCACCCGGTTTTGAAGCCTGGTATTGGGCATACCTAGCTGGATGAGCACTTACTACGTGGCTAATTAAACCCCGCCCCACCGTGACCTTTCCAATTTTAAATTTTAAAACATTTTTACAAATTTTACATATGGCTACTTGATTCTCTACGTCCCTATCAAAAAATGTCCATGCATCTGATTTTAATGGTCGTTTTGCTGGACCTCGTCTCATACTAGGGGGAATAGGAGGTATTTCAGTTGAAGGTGCACTAGTGGGTGTGTTGTCATCAACATTAGTGGGTATATCATCTAGATCATCGTCTAAATTAAAGTCTTCTTGAGTTCCAGAAAATAGCTCCTGGTCTAAATCTAATGGTATTGTAGGAAAATGTTGAGTATCAACAAAATCATCCTGTGTAGGAATAAGATGACTAGAAGAAGTACCCTTGCCCTGGTTGCCCCTACTAGAAGAAGCACCCTTACCCTTACCCTTAAACATACCTTTTAATCCTTCCATTTTAATTATGATAATAAATAAATAAATAAATAATTAAAGACAATAAAATTAAGTGATCTAAAATTCTAAACTAAATAAAAAGACAATAATAATTTAATGAAGGAACGAATGTACCAAACGCCGACGTAACGTCAACGTGTAATCGAGAGGTTGAAAATTGAAACTTTGCTCGATGGAAGATCCTCAAGCTAGTTACCAACTTCACTACCAATTCCCAAATGAATAAATAAAATTGAATATTTAGCAAACAATGTAGACTTGTAGAGAGATATATTGAGAAATTAGAGAGATTGTAGGAAGATTTGTGAGAAAGATGAAGAGAAAATGAGTTATTTATAGTTGAAAAATTGGGTTAAAGTGTAAATATAATAACTTATGGGTTAAAAATAAATATTAAGGGGTAGGGGGTTGGGGGGGGGGCTAAAATGGCCGTTGGCCAACGGCCATAATCTAAAATGGTCGTTGGTGTAACGACCATTTTTGCAAAGGGACGGGCTCGGGTCTCGCCGGCCTGGGGCGGGCTCGGGTCTTGCGGGACGAGACATCGTCCCGTCCCGAGTTCGAGTCCCGCCCCCGTAATTTTTTTTTTTTGGCGGGGTCGGGGCGGGACCGGGGCGGGCTCGGGACGGGCTCGGGTCGGGGTCGGGCTGTCCCGGCCCACTGGCCAGCCCTAGTAAAATCTCCCAACAACTTAAGACAATATTTATTGTATTACTATTAGTATTCGAAAGATGTCGGTCAAAAGTTGTGTGACCAAATCTGGATATGGCAATGGTTTTCTGGTAGAAGAGAGTGATGATGATGAACGTGTTCATGGTGTCACCGCTACCAAGACTGGTGGGAACAAACGCTCTCGAGAGCCTGAGGATGTCAACTGGGACAAGAGGAGAAGACTGAAGATGTTATTCTATCTTGCAGCAGAAGGCCTATATCTGTCCCAGACAAAAGATCCGAATAATGGTAAGAAGGAACTGGACACTCAGTTTGATGAAGTGACTGAAGTGAGCCAAAATCCGAAATTGGGATAAGTATTTTTCTTACTTGTCAAGAATAAAGATTAAATGTTGTCTGATTAAAAATGGATTAAAGTAAGGAGGAATATGAAAATAATTTATATTCCTTACGCTTTAACAAATCAGAAGTTTAATCTCATCTTCTATTCCGTTTAAAGATTGGATTTTGTAAACGACTTAAAAATATCCGTTCTTTTAAGTGTAATTATTAAAGTGTGTAAAGTATGTTCGCACATACAAGGGAGAAAGATCCACTGACTGTGCGAAAACTGTTACCACACTTAAGTAAGCGCCAAGAATTATCTGGGCACCAATCATAACGGAAGAAGTCTAAAAGTTAATGACGTTGAGCCTGTCATATTATTTGGCAGAAGATCCTTCATAGAATGATATTGGACACTCAGTAATACAAAGCCTCCGGGCGACTGGAGTGGGCCAAAATTCCTTTGATAGGATGATATTGGACACTCAGTCATACAAAGCCTCCGGGTGACTGGAGTGGGCCAAAATTCCTTTGATATGATGATATTGGACACTCAGTCATATAAAGCCTCCGTGCGACTGGAGTGGGGCCAGAATTCATTTCATAGGAAAAGTAATGGACACCAAGTAAGGTGGGTCAGAGTTTCCAGGTCTGAAATTATCTGAAGGCCTAAAGAAAGGCAGAAAAGAAATTGGACACTCAGTCTGCAAAACAACTGCAGTGGGCCAGAGTATCCAGATCACATATGATCCAGTTACGCCATAACCACGGGCAAGAGGTTGTTCATGTGAAGCAACGCCACCTCTAAAATCAAAGGGGTTGGAGAGGTTGTCCTCAATAGGACTTCAAAGAATGAGATCACTCTAAAAAGAGGTGTTACATGTTCCTAACTTGGTTTAAGGGACGCTGTTGGTCAAACTGGTTTGAGACTACTCCAACAGGTCTGTAATAACTAAGAATGGTACAAGATATGCATGTAGAATGAATGATATATTTGTAATCCGTGCATCTATGCCATCATAGATTAAGACACGTTAAATAGTAAGTCATTCAAAAGCTAGCGAAGTTGAGATTGTTGCCTTCTTTCGACATAAACCCTCAAAATGAATGTGAGGTAGGCGAAGAGGCAAAATCACCTTTCCAAATTCCGTCAAGGATATAGCGAAAGAAGCACCGCTCCTCTAGAACTTGGGTGATTTGAAGTTTATACAAAATAGAGGGAGGAGACAAGTACGTTGTGATTTTCATTGATGATGGTACAACGTATGAAATCCTTTGTTTGTTGAACAGCAAAGATGAAGTTGTTGAAGCGGACAAGCGCTACAAAGCAGAAGTTGGAAATCAACTAAGCCTATGAATTGCGAAATTCATAGCGATAGAGGGGGAGAAGTGAAGCATCGTTCATTAAACGACTGTTCATTACTCACCTCAGTCCAAAGGTGTTAGCCAAGCGCAAAGTCATACGCCCAAATTATGTGGGGTGGCTTGGTAAAAGTTGGAGTACTGAAACAGGTCAAGTTGTACCTAAGACTGTAGATTGCATATCCACTGGATCTGCAAATAACAGTAGTGTTGATCTCCTCTTGGCGTCAAAGAATGCTGAATTCTTAGAAGATAACTTTCCTTGAAATAAGAAAAAAGAGTAATTGCTCAAGGTTAACAAGAACCCGCGAGGGCCTGACTGTCCGGAACTAGACGTTCCGTATCTACAGGACTCGAAAGTTCTTTGGCTATCTGGGCGTAATATTCCGGATCTGCAGAACTTCGGGGATTCTAGATGTTGAACCGAGACGGAGCAAAGAAGGGGACAACGCTGTGCTCCCATCCTTCTAGCTTGTATGCTTGAGAATGAACCATGGACAATTAACAAATAATTGTCATCTCCAAAAGCGCTGCTTTGGAAAGAAGCTACAAAGAGAGAAATAGTTTTCCTCATATAGAACCATACTTGCGTAATGGTGATCTTCCTCAGGAAAATAACCTTTGGGTTGTGAAAAGGATACTCAAAAGTGAGTACAAAGTAGATGGATCTCTTGACGAGTTCAAAGCCTCGGCTACTTGTACATGTGCTCCCACAGGAGTAGCTTAACATCATGGGCCATTGCGGTCTTGCGTGGCATGAATATTGAAATGACCTTCCCAACCGGAGAGTTGGAAGAAGAGAATCGAGTTGGTTTTTACGAATTTGTTGGGCTTCTTCCTGAACTTTCATTTTGGTCCCTGAAATGTTTACATTTTGGTCCTGAAAGTTTCAGATAAAACAGAAACAATGAATCTGACCACAGAAACATTGACTCTAAAGTTAGAAAGCCAACAGTTGGAGAATCAACAGTCTGAAAGTAAAAGTTATATTGAAACAAAGTCTCGAAATGAAAGATATGGGTATCACAGATGACATCTTAGGAATTGGATTTCTAAGACATCTAACGGACTGGTCGATAGTTGACAGTCTCGTTGAAGCCACCAATGGATATGAATCATAGAACTGATTGGAATCATGGTACACCCATAGATAACGAGCGATATGCACAGGTCATGTGTAGTTCAATGTATTGTACACACTACAACCGGCCTGGTATCGTCCTACAAACAGATCAGTTGAACTAAGTTTCACTGATGATCTTAATACATGATCAATAGAAGGCGTTAAGTCGGATATGACGATATCTGAATTATTCGTTTATCTACGGATTATAGTATTCTGGATGTCCAGCGGTTCTGGGAGAACACAGTGATGCAAACTGGACATCAGATCTAAAGAACACCAAAGCCACAAGTAAATGTGTATAGTGGATCTTGGAAAATCCTCTAAGCAAACGTGCATCGACCGATTCATGATGGTATCGGAGTTTATCGCTTTATACAAAGCATGAAAGAAGTTGAGTAACTTCACGACTCATTAGAGGACGTCCCATATTGGGAGAAATCCGTGTCTTCAGTAGTTATATACTGTGGCTAGCCGGTCGACTTCAGGAAGGACACGGATGACGGCGTCTGGACATATCTGTCAGGATCTGTTTGAGACATAAGACCGTATGGCAGTTGATCATCACGGGTGTCACTTCCTTATTTACTAACTAAGGGACTACCCGGAGATCAAGTGTTCTGCCTGTCTAGGGGAATGGGCTTAAAACCCAAAATATACGGACCAATACAGTGGTAACCCAACCTTACTAACTGGAGATCCCAGTAATTTGGTTCAATGGGAAAACTAAGTTGTAAAGGTTCAGTTGATCGCTTTAGTGGAAGCATGAGCACTTCGGATAGTGATTTCTGAAAAGAAACACCAAATCCAAAGTCGTTCCCGCGATAGACGTTAAGTGCTATCTGCAGTATGGGTAAAGGTTAAGTTTTCAAAACCTGTAATGATCCTCAACAGTTGAGGTTAGGTCTTTGGGAAACTTTTAATGGTTCCTAACACTTGTGAAGTGGGGTATAGCAGGATACCTTGTAGGAGACCACCTATTTAAGTGCGAGGACGGGCCGCCTCAAATGAACGCACTTAAGAATCCAAGACGTTGTCCATGGCCAAAACGGATAAAACATTACGAAGAAGAGAGTAAGGGGATTGTTGGAAGGTTCAAAGCTGAAGCTACCTCTCCTTATGCAACATCGGTCCGCTGAAATATTGCTGGAAATGAAAAGACACCATATGAGTGCGCCAAAATCTCTTTCAAGAGGGGATTGTTGGATATTAGCCTTTTGCGGGAGTTGCGACCGACCAACTTTAACGGCTTAAACACTAGTGTTACGTATGTTGGAGAATCCGGTTCTTCACACATGCATGATCTACTAAGTACGTAGATAACCGTAGGGCCAAGAATCGTCAAATTTTATTGAGAAATGAAAGAGATATTGGTTCACGAAGTGAGGTGTTTGAAGCATGGAAAAGTGTGGTATTGTGTTCAATTCTCCCTCATCGGTAGAGGAAGAAAGAATTGTTGTGTATATAAGACTCGAAATTGGTTTGGGGTTTGGGACCCCAAGGGGTATCTCATGTGTTTAAAGGAGGGAGGACCTAGATGTGCTTCGGTTCGAGGAAAGACCACACGCGCACCGCCGCCGCCCGCCGGTCCCGTCCGGTCCGGTTCACGGGTTCACGGGTCATGAGCTGTGGGTCTTCTGATATTATCTTTTTGGGCCAGAAAACTTTGTCAGATGTACAGTTTGGACCAGAATTCTTTCAGATGTACATTTTGGTCCCTGAAGTTTCAAGAAAGTTCAGAAGTTGGACAGTTAAAGCAGAAACGCCAAGTACTCAATTCAGCCATTTATTTTGGCTGAATTACTCCTCCTATAAATGGCCAATCCATTGGTCTTTCACCATTTATGTTGGTGACTTTACTACCTCCATAATGGCCATTATTTGGCTGTTATGGAGGCAGTTTTCAGTCCCTCCCTCACCTATATAAACACCCCCTTACACCATTGTTGAGTACTAACACTAAGACTCACATATACACGAAAATACAGAAGCTTACACAAGCAGAAAACTCTTTTTCCTACAACTTCCAAGCATCATTTCGTTACTCAATATTCTTCACGGTAGCACTTGAGTTTCCTTTTCTCAAGTGTTCCATTGCTGTTTTATCTTGGGAGACAAATTGTCCAGGACGTATAAAGGATACATACGGGGCAATATTGTCTTAAGGACAGAGTGCAACACTCGACTCAGCAAAAAACAGTTTCCAGTTTTTCTTGTGCAACAATTGTAATTTCAGATTTCTAGTTGAATTATTGAATCTTTGTTTATCCTTTCGAATACTTGTAATAGTTATATACTTCCCGTACTGCTTTATAAAGTACAAGAGTAAAATCTCCCAACAAGTTGTTCGATTGCGATTCAATTTTAATTTTCATTCGATATGCACATGCAATTGCAGATTCTATTCTAGTTTGATTTGGTGAGATAATTGTTCTATCGTACTTCGCAATTTAGGTGTGTATTTCACTCATTGTAATTTCAATTTTGTGTGAGATATTTCAATTTCGGTGTTGATTAATGGCGGTTACTGATAATGTTGCACAAACAAGTGACTCGAGTAGCACTATTGACTCTAGCAGTCCATTGTACATGCATCCATCTGATAATCCAGGTGCGATGCTAGTACCAAACATTTTTGATGGAACTGAATATAGATCTTGGAGAAGAGGAGTATTGAGATCTCTATCGGTGAAAAACAAATTAGGTTTCATTAACGGAGAATATAGAAAACCATATGCTAGTTCACTAGAATAACGATTGTGGGAGAGATGTGATGATATGGTAACATCATGGATCATGAACTCATTAGGAAAGGAGATAGCCGATAGTGTAGAATATGTGAATGATACTATTGAACTTTAGAATGAGTTGGAAGATAGATATGATCAAACAAATGATGCAAAGCTTTATGAAATTCAGAGAGATATTAATAATTTGTCACAAGAAAACTTAGACGTGACTGGTTACTATACTAAGATGAAGAAATTGTGGAAGAAAATGAATAATTTGAATGCAAATGCTCAGTGTAGTTGTAGTTCTACATGTGGTGCTAAGGAGAGTATGTAGGAAGTGGAACAGGACAGGAAATTAGTTCAATTTTTTTATGGGTTTAAATGAGGTATACACTGCAGTTAGAGGCAGTATATTGATGATGAATCAATTGCCATCTCTCGCACAAGCTTTCTCTATTCTTATTCAAGATGAGAAGCAAAGAGAGATCAAGCCTAATAACTAACTATATGTTGGTTCAACATCTCTGAATGCAAATGCATCAAACTCAGTCTCACTCAATGCAAACACATTACATTTAGGAGGAAACAACAACAATAACAACTTCAGGACTAACTATGCACCTAGTTCAAGCGGAGTCATAGTTATATGTGAATATGCAAGAAGCTAGGGCACACAAAAGACAAATGCAATAAGTTACATGAATATCCTAACAATAATCACAACAATCATACCTCCTACCAGAATCACAATAATTTTCAGTTCCAAAATCATCAAGGCCAAAATAAAAACAATTTCAGGTATAACAAGGAAAATCCTGACTACAAAGGGAAGAGAGTAGCAAATAATGTATGTGGTTCACCTGTTGATATGCAATACAGAAAGAATGATGATTGAAACTATGAAGATACTCCACCAAATGTGAGCCTTACTAAGAAACAGTGTGTTCAACTGCAATAATACTATAGCAGTAATGGAGAAGAGCCCAATAGTGACAATATTACCAATGGAATGGTCAACTTTGCAGGTATTGCTGTTTGTTCTAGCAGAATTCTTTCTATAGATTTTGGTAAATTTTTATGTACATGTTCAAGATCACTCACTGATACATGGATCATAGATTCAGGTGCATCAAATTACATGACCTTTAGCAAAACACACCTATTCAATATCAGACCTCTGCCATATCCTATATTGATCACACTTCCAAATGGATATAGGATAAAAGTGACAGAAATTAAAAATATATATTTGACTTCTGAGATTATACTATATAGTGTGTTATTTGTTCCTTCTTTTAAATACAATCTCATTTCAGTACATTGTCTAACTTCAAGCCTTAAAGCATTGTATATTTCACTAATAATGCTTGTCCTCTGCAGACCCTTCCAATGAAGAGGCCTTTGGTAGTTGATAAGGTGGAGAATAAATTGTACTTCCTCTACTCTCAGTGCTTGAAGTCTTTCAGCTGGTAGTTCTTTCTTTACTTCTATTGTTTTCAATTCTGATGCTTGTATCACTAATCCTGCAGATGCTTTAAATATATTTATAAGTAATCGTCTATAAAAATTAGATTGATATATAGGAGTAAAAATAATCGATAATTTATCTGCTATGATAAATTAAATTACATTAATTAATAATGAAAGTAGTATTTTTACCGTCAATGTGTATAAGTTAAATATTTATACGGGTTCGAGTCCCTTTGGACACGTAGTCGCCTTTATTAGAAAACGCTTTACAACCCTCTCCCCCAACCCCCAATATAATATTTTCGATGCGAATCCGACTTTAGTCGGGCCACATTATGAAACCGAACACAAAAACCAAAAAAAAAAGAAAAGTTAAACCCTTATCTAATTAGGTACTACCTTCTTTCAATTAACGGGCTTCAAAAGCTGAAAGAAATAATCCCTTAATTATTTTCATTAATTGAAAGACTATTTATACAAGTTACATATTTCCATAATAGGAGAATCCTATTCATAATCTACTCCTAAAACCTTATTCTATTTGGAGATGAACTATACAATTATAGTAATACAATTATTATGGTAAGTGTACATTACTAATTACATTACAATATTACCTAAACTAGGATACTAAAATATCTACAATATACACAGTACAAAGGGGCTGAAATCCGAGAGCTTTCCACGAGACAATATACATATGTATATTATGTATATTTAACACACCCCCGCAGTCATAGCGGGCGGTCTTCTAACGTTGAGACTGTTCCTAAAATCTTCAAAAAGGACAGAGGGAAGACCCTTTGTAAAGATGTCTGCAATTTGATATCTTGATGGGACATGACAGACGTGTACCTGACCCCGAACAACCTTTTTGCGGACAAAGTGAATGTCCATCTCGATATGCTTAGTGCGTTCGTACTGAACTGGATTACCAGAAAGGTAGATGACACTAATATTATCGCAATAAACTAAGGTTGCCTTCTGAATGGGAAAATAAACCTCCAAAAGCAAATTACGTAACCAACATGATTCTGAGACCACATTAGCTACCCCTCGATATTCAGCCTCGGCACTTGAGCGGGATAGAGTCGACTGGCGCTTCGCAGACCAGGAGACCAAGTTGTTGCCAAGGAACATACAATAGCCAGACGTAGACCGTCTGGTGTCTGGACAGCCACCCCAAATATTATCTGCAATAAAAGTATCAGTGTGTCTATCATCTATATATCTATACGCTAAAATACGTTTTTGCATATACCATTTATAATCTATCCAATGACAAGTTACAGTTAAATAATCATGGCCGTTAGTACTACGACCTATATCAGACGTGATAGATACTTTGCCATTAAAATGATATAATGAAAAACGTAAATATTGTTGATATTCATGCGCGAATTTAAATACATCTCTCTTAATAGTTGATCTAGGAAAATCGTTAAAAGCAGGATTATATATATCTCTAATGTAATGAATAAAACCGGGAGATGAAGGAAATGAAAAAGGCAAACCCTCCACAGCAACTAATTTTGATATTGATTCCCTATCTCTATGTTTATTGTATTTAGAGCCTACAATTCCCCCCGTCATAGGGTTAATTTGACCATGTACTTGGTCCGGGACAGGGGGTTTAATTAGACATGTAGTAAGTGCTCATCCAGCTAGGTATGCCCAATACCAGGCTTCAAAATCGGGTGCGCAAACGCCCGCTCCATCGGGACAAGGTTCACATACTGATACTGTCCCGGACCAAGTATATGGTCAAATTAACCCTATGACGGGGGGAATTGTAGGCTCTAAATACAATAAACATAGAGATAGGGAATCAATATCAAAATTAGTTGCTGTGGAGGGTTTGCCTTTTTCATTTCCTTCATCTCCCGATTTTATTCATTACATTAGAGATATATATAATCCTGCTTTTAACGATTTTCCTAGATCAACTGTTAAGAGAGATGTATTTAAATTCGCGCATGAATATCAACAATATTTACGTTTTTCATTATATCATTTTAATGGCAAAGTATCTATCACGTCTGATATAGGTCGTAGTACTAACGGTCATGATTATTTAACTGTAACTTGTCATTGGATAGATTATAAATGGTATATGCAAAAACTTATTTTAGCGTATAGATATATAGATGATAGGCACACTGATACTTTTATTGCAGATAATATTTATCAAGTGTGCCATTATTATGGAATAACCGATAAAATTATGACTATTACATTAGATAACGCTTCTTCTAACAATTACGCAATTACAATTTTAAAAAATAGTTTAACTCTATCTTTTCCAGATCATTTTCATATAAAATGCGCGTGCCATATATATAACTTAATTGTAAAGGATGGTCTATCACTTTTTCAAGACATTCTTAGTAAAATACAATTTGCTATAAACTTTATTTTTAAAAGTAATAAAGTACAACGTAGAAAAGAATATATAAAAACTTGTCACGATTGTGGACTACCTTATAGAAAAATTCCAGAAGAAGTATCCACTAGGTGGAATTCTTTATACGAGCAACTACTTGTTGCTTATAACTATAGAATACCTATAACTTTATTTTTTAACTCTCATAAAGTGTGGATGTCGAGGATGGATACAAATGCAAACCATAGTCCAGTATACCATGAATATACCGAATGATGTGTTTGAGTGCATTCATGTGCTCAATTCTGGGATCATGCATGAACAAACACACCTGTTGGACAACATACGTTATATCCGGCCTTGTAAAGGTAAGATACTGAAGGGCCCCTGCAAGACTGCGATAGCGGGTTGGATCCTCGTAAGGTATGTCGGCCGCAGCACTAAGCTTGGGCTTAGTATCAACTGGAGTGGAAGTGGACTGACAGGATGACATCCTAGCCCACTCGATTATTTCAGTTGCATACTTTCGTTGAGACAAGAACAACCCTTCGAAATGATGAGTGACGACAATCCCCAAAAAGTAACTCAAGGGCCCCAAGTCTTTCATAGCAAACTCGGAGCTGAGCATAGTCATGATAGACTGGCGTAAGGCATCGGAAGAGGCAATCAGGATAATATCGTCCACATATAACATAATATAGGCCAAGGACGAACCACGATGGCAGATGAAGAAGGAATTATCCGACCTGCAGTGAGTGAACCCAATAGTCGAAACATAGTCAGCAAACCTTGTATACCAGGCCTGGGGAGACTGCTGAAGCCCATATAAGGATTTCTTCAATAAACAAACATGATGAGGATGTTTGGGATCCCTGAATCCCAAAGGCTGATGCATATAGACCGTTTCCTTGAGATCCTCATGAAGGAAAACATTCTTTACATTTAACTGATGAATAGGCCATGCCTTAGAAATAGCCAAGCTTAGCACCGTGCGAATGGTAGCCGACTTGACCACCAGACTAAATGTCTCACCACAATCTATACCAACCTGCTGAGTCTTACTATCACCCACAAGTCGTGCTTTATGTCGAGCAAATGACCCATCTGAATTCTCCTTATGAGCAAAAATTGACATAGACCTGATAATATTAATACCAGATGGACGGGGCACCAACTTCCACGTCTTATTATCAATAAGAGCATTATATTCATCGGACATAGCAATTTTCCAATTCCGATCATTTAAGGCAGTCACAAGATTATGGGGTAAGGGGGATTTAAGGACATTAGAATGTAAATTAAAATGTCTTTTTGGTTTAAAAATACCCCGTTGACTATGAGTGACTAGTCTATGACTCGTGGGAGGATTGGATGGATTTTGGGAATTTACTGGGTTCGGGACGGACTAGCGTGAGCAATGGGCTCTTGGCCCAACTCGTAATCTGGGTAGTGGCTGGACCCGTTCGAGGCTGGCTGGGTAGCCCAATCGGCTGGAGCGGTCGGTGGTGGTACTGGTATAGGTAGGGACGACGGTCCAGTGGGGCCAGCGGGCAGTGGGCCCGCTGGAGAATTTTGGGTGCAGAATACGTTCGAAAAATGCTGAATAACATATGTGATATATTATCATCCAAAAAATTATACGAACTAGGTACGGGAGTATTATCCTTAGAAAATGGAAATTGGGATTCATAAAAAATGACATGGCGATTAATGATGATTTTATTAGAGGATAAATCAAAGCATTTGTAGCCACGATGATTAGATGGAAAACCCAAAAACACACACGGAGTAGACCGGGCCTGAAGTTTGTTAATTGTGGTGGATGGGAATAACAAATAACATAAACACCCAAAAACTCGAAGATTAGAATAAAAAAGAGTCTTATTATATAAAATTTGAAGGGGGGAAGAATATGTCAGACCTTTGGAAGGAATTATGCTAAGGAGATATGTAGCCATTTGAAGAGCATGATGCCAAAAATATGGGGGTACAGAAACATGAATTAATAGAGTGCGGACAATGTTATTTATGGAACGAATTTTACGTTCGGCTTTCCCATTTTGTGAAGACGTATGAGGACAAGAAAATTGAAAATTGATCCCATTATTAGCACAGAATTCCCGAAACACCCCATTGTCATATTCTTTGCCATTATCACACTGAATATTTTTAATTTCTCGGTCGAATTGGATTCTAATGAATGCTCTAAATTTTAAGAAGACGGAAAAAACTTGAGATTTTTTCGCTATCGGAAACGTCCATAAAAACATAGAGTAATCATCCAAAAATAGAATATAATACCGATGACCCAAAGAACTAAGGACAGGAGATGTCTATAAGTCGCTATGAATAATATCAAATAATATTAGAGTATGAGATTTTGAGTCTACAAATGACAATTTAACATTTTTTCCTAAAAATTGGAGTACTATTTGTACCCTTACAGGAAATAAAACTATTTTTATCCAATAACGACAAAATAGATGATCCCGGATGACCAAGACGAGCATGCCGCAAGGAAGGAGAAATGGCTGTAAAAGCTGATGGCAGGGCTGGACTCGATGGACCGGAACTGGGTGTGATAGGATAAAGATCTCCCTTACTATCACACCTCATGAGAGGACTCCCCGTCTTGAAATCCTTCACAGAGAAACCAAATGGATCAAATTCAATATAAACGGAATTGTCAGTAGTGAATTTACGGACATAGACTAAGTTTTTAATCAATTTTGGGGCGTGTATGGTATTTTTCAAGATAAGAGGTGGATGAGGGGGAGACAATGTTTTATGACCATAACCACGAATTGGAACAGAATTACCATTACCAATAATTATACCGCGAGGGTTGCTCAAATTGGAATAAGACGAGAGAGTACCTGAATCGGATGTCATGTGGGCAGTGGCACCGGTATCCATATACCAATTCGGGTCTAATTGAGTCAAACCAAGTGTGTGCATCGCGACCTCGATATAGGTTTGAGTGGGGCCTGCTGCGTGGTGAGCTTGCGAAGGCCGGGGCCCAAGAATTCCAGAACTGGGTTGTCTTGGGCCGTAACTGCTGGAACTGGAATTACTGGGCCAGTGGGCAGTGGGCCGTTGAGGCTGCTAGGAAGCCCACTGGCTAGATGCTGGAAAATGTTGTGGAGTTGGGTCGTAGGGCCACTGTCCACTGGTCTAAGCCCATGGCCCAAGGCTGAGACTAGTGGGTCGGTGGCCCACTGTCATTGGGATGGGGTTCACTGCCACTGTTCTGGTCACCGTGACTGCTGCCTGAGTCGCCGCGTTTGCCCCCGCGATTTTTTTCATTATTTTTTCGGCCATTCTTGCTGTCCCCGTGAGGTCGGTTTTGGTTTGAATTGTCACCAAAATTTTGAGGACTAGTAGAAGAAGTCATCATGACCACGAGACTAGCATTAGTAGCCGCCTTTTTAGCCAAACCGGCTTCTTCCAAGGTAAGCATGGATCGGGCTTGATAGAACCTTGGAAGATGATTACTTTGATGAAAGAGAGTTCCAACGCCACTATAGGCCTCGGATAGGCCAACAACCATCTGTAAAATAAGACGATCTTCACTAACTGGTGCACCAACGTTGCGGAGTTCATCCGCCAATTCCTTCAACCTTTTGCAATATGCTGAAAGTTCGGGAAATTTTCCATGTTGACGTGGGAAAAATCCTGTTCAAGGGTAACAACTCTGGAATTTTCATTATCCTGAAATATGTCACGCAGTTTATCCCATGCAGCCATCGCCGTAGCGTCTGGATCAACAATCGTCTGCAATAGGTCGGTAGAGATAGTAGAATAAATCCATTGAAGGACGGTGTCATCAAGTGTTGTCCATAACTTAGGATCATCCTCGCGTTTAGGCACCTCCGTATCCTCAGGAGCCGTGGAAATTATGTGATGGATGACTTGATGCAAACGAGCGTGAATTTTGTACAACTCGGCCCACGTCGCGTATTGGACGTTTTCTATTTCAAGAATTAGAGGGATATGATTCTTGATGTTAGAAACAACAAGGGCAGGGTGAAACGTGTTCTTTGACGTAGACATAACGAAAGAACAATAGGTGATAGAGGGATTTGGAAGAGAGATTTGGAGAGCGGAAGAACAAATGGCAAAACCCGAGGAGGAGGGTTCGGTCTTGGCCGAGAATAACAAGAATTTGTGAGAGAATTTTTTTTGTTTGACCTAGACTTCTGATATCATGAAAGAAATAATCCCTTGATTATTTTCATTAATTGAAAGACTATTTATAGTAGTTACATATTTCCATAATAGGAGAACTCTATTCCTATTCTACTCCTAAAACCTTATTCTATTTGGAGATGAACTATACAATTATGGTAATACAATTATTATGGTAAGTGTACAATACTAATTATATTACAATATTATCTAAACTAGGATACTAAAATATCTACAATATACACGGTACAAAGGGGCTGAAATCCGAGAGCTTTCCACGAGACAATATGCACAATATATGTATATTGTGTATATTTAACAAAATCAAAGGTTACCCTCTTAGTGTCAAGGATGGGTTTAAACTTGTAGTTAGGTACAAGAATTTGGGAACTAGCAGTGTCAATGAGCACCGTCTTGGCGCGGTAGTAATGTGTAAATGACACATCAAAAAAGGAGTTTTCCACTAAAATAACACACATATACCCTCCATACGCCTATCCTATCCTCTTTTCACAGGTTATCTTGTCATGCCAGCTGCCATCAAAACTATCCGTCTCCTCCCTCATTTCCTTTTCCGTACTAATAAGAAATTGTACCCCCATGCAATAGGAATGAATAAGCATAACAAAGACCGCGTAGAAAAAACAAAGCTTACACACAATTTGATCAAAAAAGGTTGTTCTCGTGTGAAATGAAACCAATCTGTGTCTCTCTTCAATAAAGGCATACTATTATTTACGTATGTGATATCATCATCATCATCAAGTGTAAAGTCTAAATTCCAACTACTCATAAAACATTCTCAACAAAAGTTAAAAATTCCAACCTCACCAACTCGGTCCTTTGCCTAGTAATATTAGCCGAAAAAATTGTACAAACTAAGAAAAAGTAACGCCTTTCCCCTCCTCTTAAGTCAAACTTGCTCTTTTTAGCTATTTAATAAGTGTCCAATTCTATTAAAAAAGCTCCTCACCGTCCCTCTCTATTACTTTTCTCCTTATAAATACTGCCAGCAGTTGCAAATTCTAACTACTCCATTGTCATCAATTCTTACACAATTATACACAAATTACACAAGAACTTATTACAACCTTTTCAAGATTCATACAGCAATATGTCAGCAGCTAGAAAAACATCATATTTCGCGTTGGTTTTTGTCTTTGTGTTGATGATCAGTGCACAAATATTTAGTGGTGTCAATTGCCGACCACTTCGAGAGTCGCCGAGAAGCACCGTTGCCACTTCTAAAGATCAAGGACAGGAGCGAGGAGGAGTAGCATTTGTGAAGAATACACAAAGTTCATTGAAAAACATGGTTTTTATAATGGTTTCTGGACCTAGCCGTAAAGGTCCTGGTCATTAATTAGTTACAGCATAATGTTATACCCAAACTCAAAATTTAGAGATTTTTCTTCTGTTTCTGTTTCACACATATTTTTGCACGAAGATGTTTAAGGATTCACAATTGTTGTTCTATATAGGGGCCATTCTTTTATTCTACCAGAAAATTAGGAAGGGCATAACTGTGATATATAGAAGCATTGGGTTGTAGATGTATACTTACTGTAATTGCAAAAAATATACACGAAATGAAATACTTTACTTTTTGTTAAGATTTGCCTTTTTAATTTATTTGTTCAGGATGTAAGTCCTATGTTAATTATTTTGGACCAATGGTGACTGGTTGTACTATTTCTCTGTGAAATTTTATGCATTTCAGACTTCAGCAAATAATGAAGAACAATTTGTTTTTTGTCTTTAATTAGTTAGAGGAGTATTATGGGTTGGAAATTTGCCTTTGGCGGGGAGGTGCGTCCACCTGTATTTAATGACTTAAACATTAGGGTTCCGCATGTTGGAGGTTTTGTCTCTTTACACGTGCATAATCTACTAAGTGAGTAGATGACCGTAGGGCCAAGAATCGTCAAATTTCATTGAGAAATGAAAGGGATATTGGTCCACGAAGTAAGGTGTTTGAGGCATGAAAATATGGTGTGGGACAAATCTACCACATCGGTGGGAAAATGAAGAATTGTTCTCTTTATAAGTCTCAAAATTGGCTAAGGGTTTGGGACCCCAAGGGGTAACTCATGTGTTTGAAGGAGAGAGGACCTAGATGTGCTTGGGTTCAAGGGTTTGGGACCCCAAATTGTTTAATATTTACAGTTTGATCTCTGGAATTTCTGGAAAGCTGAAATTGGGAACGACGGAAGACAGAAAGTTAAACCATTAATCTACTCCCTCACCTTATGCTATATATTGGAGCTTTTTGGCTCAATTGTACAAGCTGGACAGAAACGAGACAACACATATACACAGAAACAGAAGAGGGCAACTGAAATTCTGGTCCACAAACAGTGAACAGAAAACTCAAAACTCTTCCTTCTTTTTTCGCTCTTCAGCAAGTCGTTTCGTATTTTGTTTTCTTCGTCAGAATCAACCTATTTGTTTTGTAGTGTTGATTAGTTGCTGTTTTATCTTGGGAGATTATTGCCCGTTAACGTAAAAGCATATATACGGGGCAATCTTGTCTTAAAGACAGAGAGCCATCTCTCGACTCAGCCCACAGTTGTAACAATCCAGATTTAGTGTTTCTTGATTTCAGGTTATCAAGATTCAAGACTCAATAAGCTTGCGGCAGTTCTGAATTACCTATTTGTTTATCCTTTCGAACACTTATAATATTTATTTACTTCCCGTATTGCTTTACATATCCAACATTATGTTGGTTCAAGCTTCTAACCATAAATTGGTTTTTAATTTCCCATGGAAACCATGAAGACTTACTAAATTAAACCAGAAGGCATGCAATAATAGGATTATATCATTGTATTATAGGGTTAGTGCATTTTTAATTTCTCTACTTTCAGAATTCCTAATCCTTCATCCGTTTTAGTTGGATGTCGATTCATCTTTCCAATTTAAAATTATTCCATGTCAATAAATTATGATGCTCTAAATTCACTCTCCTTTCGGTTGAAAATTGGAAATCAAATGTGAATTTGTAGTATCAAAACCCCAAATTCAAAATTTATGAAACATTGGGACCACCCTTAACTATTGACTTCAAATACATGAATAATTATTGGTGACGTAAATCTTGGGAGATAGTAGTTACTTACTTTTCTTTTTTCTTTTTTTAGATTTCAACTTCAATTACTCTTCTTTTCAAATTTCAACTAAATCATGTCCAAACTAAACGAGCAGCTGACTTCGTTGTAATCTCAAAGGACGACATGTGGTGCAACTTGAAATTAAAACCAGCCCCTCGTGGGAAGCATTAAGCTATACATTTATGACCATGCACGTTACAGAATCCAAAATATTCTTCTACTTACGGCGGTATAAGTCAAAATTTTGATCTTACCACTACAAAAAAAAACTGCTATATTGTGGCGGTTTTTTTTTATAGGGGTAATAAGTGAAAGAAATAATTTCCTTGATTATTTTCATGAATATGTATATATACAAGATACAAAATTTTTCTATTCTATTCCTAAAATCTTATTCTACCATAATTCTAACTCTACAATTATGGTAGTGTATAATCCTACTTTTGGTAACAAATACATTACAATATACTACACATATATTTTCCAAATATACAATAGTCTTAACTCTAAAATCAGCCACAACCGAGATCACTAATGGCCATAAATCGTGGCACTTATTATGGCAATATACACTTGTATATTGTGTGTATATTGCCATATTTAACACACCCCGCAGTCATAGCGGACAGTCTTCGAACGCTGAGACTGTCCCTAAAATCTTCAAAGAGTACCGAGGGAAGACCCTTTGTAAAGATGTCTACAACTTGATATCTTGACGGGACATGACATACGCGTACCTGCCCCCGAGCAACCTTTTCACGGACAAAGTGAATGTCCATTTCGATATGTTTTGTGCGTTGGTGCTGAACCGGATTACCTGAGAGGTAGATGGCACTAACATTATCATAATATACTAAGGTCGCCTTCTGAATGGGGCAATGAAGTTCTAATAGCAAATTACGTAACCAACACGATTCTGAGACCACATTAGCTACCCCTCGATATTCTGCCTCTGCACTTGAGCGGGATAGAGTCGCCTGACGCTTTGCAGACTAGGAGACCAAGTTGTTGCCAAGGAACATACAATATCCTGACGTAGACCATCTGGTGTCCGGACAACCACCCCAATCCGCATTTGTGTATGAGACAAGTGTGGATGTAGAAAAAGGATACAAGTGCAACCCATAGTCCAGTGTCCCCTGAATATACCGAATGAGGCATTTGATTGCATTCATGTGCTCAACTCTGGGATCATGCATGAATAAACACACCTGCTGAACAGCATACGTAATATCCAGTCTGATAAATGTAAGATACTGGAGAGCCCCTGCAAGACTGCGATAGCGGGTCGGGTCCTCGTATGGTGCACCTGCCGCGACACTAAGCTTGGGTTTTGCATCAACTGGAGTAGTAGTGGACTTACAGGATAACATCCTAGCCCTCTCGATGATCTCAGCAACATACTTCCGTTGAGACAAAAACAAACCACCTGAATGACGTTTGACAGCAATCCCCAAAAAATAACTCAAGGGCCCTAAGTCTTTTATAGCAAACTCAGAACTGAGCATGACCATGATAGACTGGCGCAAGGCATCGGAAAAGGCAGTCAAGATGATGTCATCCACATATAACAAAATGTAGGCTAATGACGAATCACGGCGGTAGATGAACAAGGAATTATCTGACCTGCTGTGAGTGAACCCAATAGTTGAAACAAAGTCAGCAAATCACGTATACCAGGCCCGTGGAGACTGCTTAAGCCCATATAATGACTTCTTCAACAAACAGACATGATGAGGGCGATTGGGATCCCTGAAACCCAACGGCTGATGCATATAGATTGTTTTCTTGAGATCACCATGTAGGAAAGCATTCTTGACATCCAACTGATGAATAGGCCAAGTCTTTGAAAGAGCCAAGCTAAGCACAGTGTGAATAGTAGCCGGCTTGACTACCAGGCTAAACGTCTCTCCACAATCTATCCCAACCTGCTGAGTCTTACCATCACCCACAAGCCGCGCCTTATGTCGAGCAAATAAACCATCTGAATTTTCCTTATGAGCAAAAATCCACATAGACCTGATAACATTAATACCATATGGACGGGGCACCAACTCCCACGTCTTATTATCAATAAGAGCATTATATTCATCAGTCATAGCAATTTTCCAATTAGGGTCATTTAAGGCAGACACATGGTTACGGGGTAAGGGGGATTTAGAGACATCATAATGTAAATTAAAATGTCTTTTAGGTGTAAAAATACCCCGTTGACTACGAGTGACCGATCTATGACTCGAGGAAGAATTGAATGAATTTTGAGAATTTGCTGGGCTCGGGACGGACGGGCCAGAGCGTGACGATGGGCTCTTGGCCCCAAATCGATAGGCTGGGATGTCTTACGGATCAGTTCGAGGTGGGTGGGCGGCCTAATTGCTGGGGCTGATCCGAAGCGAATTGGGGGCGGCAATGGGTCCAGTGAGCGATGGGCGGTGTAGGATTTTGGGTGCGTGAGATGTCCGAAAAATGCCGAATAATATACGGGGATATTTGTTCATCCAAAAAATTATACGACCGAGGCTCGGGAGTGTGAACTTTCGCAAAAGGAAATTGGGATTCATCAAAAATGATGTGGCGATTAATTATGATTTTATTGGAGGATAAATCAAAGTATTTATAACCACGATGATTAGACGGATAACCCAAAAATACACACGGGGTAGACCGAGCCTGAAGTTTGTTAATTGTGGTGGATGGGAATAACAGAAAACACAAGTACCCAAAAACTTGAAGATGAGAATAAGGAGGGTTCTTATTATACAGTATTTGGAGGGGGGAAGAATATGTCAGACCTTTAGAGGGAATGATGTTAAGAAGATATGTGGCCATTTGTAGAGCATGATGCCAAAAGTATGGAGGTATGGAGGCATGAATTAAGAGAGTTCAGACAATGTTATTTATGGAATGAATTTTGCGTTCGGCCTTTCCATTTTGTGAAGATGTATGAGGATACGAAAACCTAAAATTGATCCCATTATTAGCACAGAATTTCCTAAACTCCCTGTTGTCATACTCTTTCCCATTATCACATTGAATATTTTTTATTTCTCTTTCGAATTGAGTACAAATGAACGCTCTAAATTTGATGAAGATGGAAAACACTTGTAATTTATTCGCAATTGGAAACGTCCACAAAAATCTAGAATAATCATCTAAAAAGAGAACATAATATCGATGACCCATTGAACTAAGAACAGGAGACGTCCATAGGTCGCTATGAATAATATCAACTGGCATTGAAGTATGAGAATTGGAGTCTACAAATGACAACTTAACAATTTTTCCTAATGAACAAGACTGACAAATTGGAGTACGACTCGTACCCTTACAAGAAATAAAACTATTTTTATCTAAAACTTATAAAATAGAAGATCCCGGATGACCCAGGCGAGCATGCCACACGGAAGGAGAGATGGCTGCAAAAACTAACGGCAAGGTTTGACGCGGTGGACTGAAATCGGGCATGATAGGATACAGATCCCCCTACTATCACACCTCATGAGATGGATCCCCGTCTTAAAATCCTTCACAGAGAAACCAAAAGGATCAAATTCAACGGAAACCGAATTGTCAGATGTGAACTTTCGGACAGACATTAAATTTTTAATCAATTTAGGAGCCTGTAAAGTATTTTTCAAGAGAAGGGGTGGATTGGGGGGAGACAACGTTTTCTGACCATACCCTAGAATTAGAATAGAACTGCCATTACCAACAATTATCCCTCGAGGGGTGCTCAAATTGGAATAAGATGAGAGAGTACCTGATTCGGAAGTCATGTGAGTCGTGGCACCGGTGTCCATATACCAATTTGGGTCCGGTTGAGTTAACCCCAACATGTGCATCGCGGCCTCGATATCGATTTAGGTGGGGCCTGCTGCATGATGGGCTTGCGGAGGTCGGGGCCTGAGAATTCCAGACCATGATGGAGCAGGGCGTGGCTGGCTGGCGGGCCATCGCCGATGGGCCGTAGGCTGCTTTGGGTCATCGGCTAGTGGGCCGCCTTCTTCTTGGGCCATCAAGCTAGTGGCCGCCTTCTTTGGGTGTTGGGCCTGGTGTTGGCGACCGGCCAGCGGCCGGAAGTTCTTGGTGGATTGTAAGGGTTGTTGTCCCACGGCCCACTGCCCCAGCCCCACTGCCATGGGCCCCACTACTGGGCCCAGGGAGTGGTGGCCACTGTTCACTGGATGGGACCCACCGCCTGCTTGCTGTCCACCGGAACCGCCACCAGAACCGCCGCGTTTGCCCCCACGATTTTTGTTATTATTCTTGCGATTATTCTTGCCGCCACCATGATTATGGTTTTGGCCCGAATTATTCACAAAACCCGAAGAATTAGGAGAGGACGCCACCATGACGACGGGGCTTGCTCCGGTAGCCGCCTTTTTAGCCAAACCCGCTTCTTCCAAAGTAAGCATGGAGCGAGCTTGATAGAAGTCAGGAAGAGGGTTGCTTTGGCGAAGGAGAGTTCCAACACCATTATAGGCCTCCGAAAGACCGGCAACCAACTGTAGAACTAGACGATTATTCGTTATTGGTGCGCCAACATTACGGAGTTGATCCGCTAACTCCTTTAGTTTCTTGCAATATGCAGAAATGTTCGGAAATTCGTCCATTCGAGCGAGAGAGAATTCCTGCTCGAGTGTGACGACACGTGAATGTTGGTTGTCTTGGAATATGTCACGCAATCTATTCCAGGCTGCCATAGCCGTGGTATCCGGATCAATAATCGTCTGTAGAAGGTCCACTGAAATAGCGGCGTAGATCCACCGGCGAACGGTAGCATCAAGAGTGATCCATAACTCAGGATCCTCCGCAGGAAGAGGTCTAGCGGGAGGAATGATGTGATGAAGAACTTGATAGGAGATAGCGTGAATTTTAAACAACTCCGCCCATGTCGCATATTGGACGTTTTCCATCTCAAGGACAATAGGGATACAGTTCTTGATGTTTGAAATCATGAGGGCAGGATGATAATTGTTCTTAGACATATTGAAAGAACAAAGAAGGAGGAGAAATTTAAGAAAGGTTTTTGAGAGCGGAAGACGAAATTTGGAAGAGAAACCCGAGGGGGGGGGGGGTTCTCGGCCGAGAGAGGTCAAAAAAAAACTTTAGGAGAGATTTTTTTTTGTAAAACCTAGTCTCTTGATACCATGAAAGAAATAATCCCCTTGATTATTCTCATTGTTTGAATAGGTATATATACAAGATACAAAATCTTCCTATTCTATTCCTAAAATCTTATTCTACCATAATTCTAACTCTACAATTATGGTAGTGTATAATCCTACTTTTGGTAACAAATACATTACAATATACTACACATGTATTTTCCAAATATACAATATTCTTAACTCTAAAATCAGCCACAACCGAGATCACTAATGGCCATAAATCGTGGCACTTATTATGGCAATATACACTTGTATATTGTGTGTATATTGCCATATTTAACAATAAGATTTATAGGGGTCATAAGAAATTCCCATTTAATTTATGGCGTTTGTGCCAACCCCATAGAATAGTTCTTTTTGTGGCGATTTAAATGAGAAAGTTGTAAAAGACCTCCACTATATATTTAATTTGTGACGTTTGTTTCAACCTTCCCAGAATTCTTCTTCTTGTAATGATTGTTTGTGCAGGTTTTTGATAACCTCCACAAATACATCAAATTTCAGTTGTTTAAGAAAATGTTGCAATTCGATACAAATTGACGATTACTAACTAATGCAATTATAAGTCATTATTTTTCTTTTAATATAACAAAAATTGAATTAAAATTACACAATTTAGTTAACTTTGTGAATTAATGCAATTTAGGTTAAAATTCTCGTAGTTTGTTGTTCATTTTTACATCACATTCTTTCATGGCAAAAAGAAGATTCAAAGATAGAGATTTTTTTCATTTTTATCTAATCTAAGAATTTTAGATATTAGATGAATAATTTTATTGAGTTTTTGTGGATTTATTCTATACTTTAACCTCTCTTTTTTCTGAATGTTTTGTTTTGTACTTATTCTCCTTATATTTTTTTAATTGTATAGTATATAATAAATTTATGTTTTTTTGTTATGTTCAATTATTTTTATTACCACTTATTTTTATTTCTCATTGTTTTTTCTTTACTACAAGAGCAATTAGCAACAAGTTTTAGCTGGGAGATCAAAATATCTAGCTAATATGCAACATTAGCCACAAATGTAGTATCAATTTGTGGTGGCTTTGTCAACTGGCACAACTTTGTGCAATTCTGTGGAGGTTACAAAAACGTTACTATATTCTAAGTGCATTTTAAGGTTTAAGATTTTAAGTAACCATGTTAAAACCGTCACAAAAAAATAAAAAATTATATATTGATTTCCCCATTATTTTCTCTGATTTTGCATTGGCTCAAATAAGAGATAATAACAGACTTCTCGTTAACTAGAATCAGAAAAAGCGCAAATTCAGTTCCTTGCTGAGACTTCTCCCGCAAAATCCTTCTTTCTTGTGATTAGGGTTTTTTGGTTTGTAGTTGTCATCCTTCCTTTTAAGCTGCAAGACCAAATATTCATCATTAAATCGAAGCTCACAATTTTCATTTGAGCTTGGAGGATTGCTTTTTGGAGGTATACTCTAGATGATTCATGCCCATTTTATGATTCCTCTTTCTTGATTGATGTGGGCTCTACCTTATTTATTTTCGCTCATCAGTTAGACTCTTAAAAAGTTTCTTATCATTTAATTATAGTATTACTTTTTAATGGATAAATCTTGGATTGGAAAGCCAAGGAACACAACTGAGTACGAACATGATTGCATGAATTCTTAGATTTTGCATATCAGAATTCGGCTGTTGGAGAAACAATAAGATGTCCATGTCCTATATGTGGTTTTAGCAAGTGGAAAACTAAAAATATAGAGTACTATCATTTGTAAGACATTCCCACAAAATTATGTTTTTTGGGATTTTCATGGTGAGAAACAGGTAGAAGATGGAGGGGAGTCTTCTGGAAATATAGATGTAATGCAACCCAGAAAATCCAATAGAAACGATGATTAATGATGCATTTTGGCACCATGATTACCAAGCTAATGATGTAGGGATATCTCAACCATTGAGTTCAGATGAAAAATCAAATGAGGGGCATCGGGAGGAGCATAGTGACTTATAATTTTCTCAAAGATGGAAATGAAACATTGTATGAAGGTAGCAAGTTCACAAGGCTAAAGTTTGTAATAAAGTTGTATCATATAAAGTTCTTGTGTGGATTAAGTGACAAGGCATTGTCTATGATACTGGATTTATTGAGAGATGCATTTGAAAATGCAAAATTCCCTCCTTCCTTTTATGAGGCCAAAAAAATCATTAACAAATTTGGCTTTGATTACACCAAGATACCTGCCTTTCCAAATAACTATATGTTATATTGGGAAGGTGATTCAGAATTGGAAGCATGTAAGTATTGTGGTACATTTATATGGGACCCTAAGAAGAAGAAAAAGCAAGCTGCAAAGGTTTTGCGTTACTTTTCACTAAAACCAAGGTTGTAAAGATTATATATGTGTCGTAAGACTTGCTGAGCACATGGGATGACATGTTTGGGGGAGTAATAGAGATGGGTTGATAAGGCATCCTAGAGATGGTGAGGCCTGGAAGACATTTGATCTGACACATTCTGAATTTTCTTCGGATCCTCAAAATGTTTGCTTAGGCCTTGCTAGTGATGGTTTTAATCCTTTTGGACAATGAGTTCAACCTACAGCATTTGGCCAGTTTTTTTGATTTTGTACAACCTTCCTCCTTGGATGTGTATGAAGCACATCTCATTCATCCTATCAATGATCATTCCAGGAAAGTATATGCCTGGAAATAATATTGATGTGTACTTACAACCCCTCATAAAGGAATTATGTGAGCTATGGGATGATGGTGTGGAAACCTTTGATTCATCATCTAATGAATCTTTTAGAATGCGAGCAACTCTTATGTGGAAATTAGTGAATTTCCAGGGTTAGGTATTCTATCTGGCTGGAATACACATACTGGTTTTGCTTGCCCAACTTGTAACTTTGACTCAGAACCTTGTCGTCTTCGTCACAGTAAAAAGCGGTGCTTTATGGGTCATCGACGCTTCCTAAAAAGAAATCGCAGATTTAGATTGAATCGAGTTCTCTTTAATGGACGCACAGAGGAACGAGATTCAGCATTGAAATTATTAGGATTTGATATTTTGAGGAAAATAGAAGAAGGTATAAGAGCAGAGTTGGAGGGCAGAGGGAAAAGATCGAGACGAGCAACTAAACAATGGAATAAGAAAAGTATATTCTTTGAACTTCTATATTGGGAGACTAACTTGTTGCGTCATAATCTAGATTTTATGCATATTGAAAAAACTGTGTGCGACAATATTATATATATAATGCTCAATGACAGGTCAAAATCAAAAGATCATATTAATGCCCGAAAAGATCTACGAGAAATGAGCATAAGGCGTGAACTTTGGCAAGATGATGATGGAACATATCACCTTGCTGTATTTTCGCTTACGCATGATAATAAGCATGATACCAACAAGTTGTTTTTTACAACGTTGAAGAGTGTTGTAGTACCAGATGGTTACTCGAGTAATATTTCTAGATGTGTTGATTTGGTACAAAGAAAGATTTTTGGATTGAAAAGTCATGATTGTCATATTATCATTGAGAAATTGCTACCATTGGAAATTCACAATGTGTTGCTAGACAATGTAACTGCAGTTTTGGTGGAATTCTGCTCAGTTTTCAAAGAACTTTCTAGCAAAATCTTGAATCTTTCAGACCTTGATAAGCTCCAAGAGTGCATTGAAATTATACTTTGCCACCTAGAGATACTATTTCCTCCATCATTTTTTATAGTCATGGTTCACTTAACTGTCCATCTAGTTCAAAAAGCAAAAGTCGGAGATCCGGTGCATTATCGACATATGTATCCTATGTAGAGTTAAATCACTAGCATTTCTAATGTAAATCCATATATATTCTAGTCAATTTAAATAGTTTGTACACTTATTGCCTATTATGTTTGTAGGGAATTAGGTCACTTTAAGTCCTTTGTACGGAATAAGTCCCGATCAGAAGCTTGTATAGAGGAGTGTCACTTAGCTGAAGAAACTCTTACTTTTTGTTCTTGGTATATGAAGGATATTGAGACAAAGTTCAATAGACCTAGGCGTGTCCGTGATGACCCAAATGACATTGAGCCTTCTGGAACGTCCTCTATCTTCCCTCAATTAGGTAAACCTGCATCAGCTTCGAAATTTTTTGATTTAACTCATATGCAGAAGCTACAAGCTCATTGATATGTGCTTCTGAATTGTGCAACAGTCATGTCATTTGTGGAGTGAGTTATTCTTACGAACTTTATATTCTTTATCATTGTAATATTTGAAACATGACATTCATGTTCCTTATAATTAATATTCTTTGTCAATGCAGTGAATATAATAGACAGTATATAAAGAGGAGTTAGAGATGAAGAAAACCTTTACCGCCGGAGATTGAAAGAAGAGTTAATAAAGAGTTTGTTGATTGGTTCCAGAAGCGGGTAAGTAAGCAATCATCTGTCATGGTTTATAATTTCTTTTGAATGGGGAAGCCTAACTAACACTATTTTTTTAATTTAGATTATGAATTCGGATACAATAGACATAATATTTGCCGATCTAAAGTTTCTAGCACGAGGTCTATCAGTAAATGCAAGAAGATTAAATGCATATTGTTAAATAAGGCAATGCCTTATGGCTCTCGGATTTGGCCATATTTGTCTCTCGGATTTGCTGGCCAGATTTGGCTCTAATTCTTTTGGTAATTGTTAATATTAGACAAGGTAAGAATCTTGTATATTAGGAAAATATATGTGTAATATATTGTAATATATAGGTTACCATAATTAGGAATATACACTACCATAATTGTAGAGTTAGAATTATGGTAGAAGAAGGCTTTGTAACTTGTATATATATCTATTCAATCAATGAAAATAATCAAGGGGATTATTTCTTTCATGGTATCAAGAGACTAGGTCTAAACAAAAATTTTTTTCTCTCAAACTTTTGCCTCCCTTTGGCATAGACCCCCCCCCCCTCCTCGGGTTTTTCTCTTCCAAAATTTCGTCTTCCGCTCTCAAAAACCTCTCTTAAATTTCCCCTCATTCTTTGTTCTTTCAATATGTCTAAGAACAATTTTCACCCTGCCCTCACGGTTTCCAATATCAAGCTCAGTGTCCCTATTGTCCTTGAGATGGAAAACGTCCAATATGCAACGTGGGCGGAGTTGTTTAAAATTCACGCTATATCTTATCAAGTTCTTCATCACATCATTCCTCCCGCTAGACCCCTTCCTGCGGAGGATCCTGAGTTATGGATTACACTTGATGCTACCGTTCTTCGGTGGATATACGCCACTATTTCGGTGGACCTTCTACAAACGATTATTGAGCCGGATACCACGGCTATGGCTGCATGGAATAGATTGCGTGACATATTCCAAGACAACCAACATTCACGTGTCGTCACACTCGAGCAGGAATTCTCTCTCGTTCGAATGGACGAATTTCCGAATGTTTCGGCATATTGCAAGAAACTAAAGGAGTTGGCGGATCAACTCCGTAATGTTGGCGCACCAGTAACAAATAATCGTCTAATTCTACAGTTGGTTGCCGGTCTTTCGGAGGCTTATAATGGTGTTGGAACTCTCCTTCGCCAAAGCAACCCTCTTCCCCACTTCCATCAAGCCCGCTCTATGCTGACGTTGGAAGAAGCCAGTTTGGCTAAAAAGGCGGCTACCGGAGCAATCCCAGTTGTCATGGTGGCATCCTCTCCTAGTCCTTCGGGTTTTGTTAATAATTCGGGCCAAAACTATAATAATAGTGGCGGCAAGAATAATCGCAAGAATAATAACAAAAATCGCGCAAACGCAGCGATTGGTGGCGGTTCCGGTAGTCAACAAGCGGCGGTGGGTCCCGGCCAGGGTCTGATGGCCCACCGCCATGGGCCCAAAGAAGGCCAATGGCGATGGAACCCGTACCATCCAAAGAAGATTTCCGGTGGCGATGGCCGCCACCGGGCTCAATACCCAAAGATCGGCCCAAAGCGGTAGCAACAAAGCGGCTACGGTCCAGCGCACCACGGACAGAGTTCTTGGGCCCCACCACCGCAGCCCATCATGCAAAGAGCCCCACTCGGTGATATCGAGGCCGCGATGCACACACTGAGGTTATCTCAACCGGACCCAAATTGGTATATGGACACCGGTGCCACCACTCACATGACTTCTGAATCAGGTACTCTCTCATCTTATTCCAATATGAGCACCCCTCGGGGGATAATTGTTGGTAATGACAGTTCTATTCCAATTCTAGGGTATGATCAGAAAACGTTGTCTCCCCCCAATCCACCACTCCTCTTGAAAAATACGTTACATGCTCCTAAATTGATTAAAAATTTAGTGTCTGTCCGAAAATTCACAAATGACAATTCTGTTTCCGTTGAATTTGATCCTTTCGGTTTCTCTGTGAAGGATTTCAAGACGGTGAGTCATCTCATGAGGTGTGATAGTAGGGGGGATCTGTATCCTATCATGCCCGGTTTCAGTCCATCGAGTCCAGCCTTGCCGTCAGCTTTGCGACCATCTCTCCTTCCATGTGGCATGCTCGTCAGGTCATCAGGGATCTTCTATTTTATCGATTTTAGATAAAAATAGCTTTATTTCTTGTAAAGTGCAGTCGTACTCCACTTTGTCAGTCTTGTTCTTTAGGGAAAATTGTTAAGCTACCATTTGTAGACTCCAATTCTCATACTTCAAAGCCATTTGAAATTATTCATAGCGACTTATGGACATCTCCTGTTCTTAGTTCAATGGGTCATCGATATTATGTTCTCTTTTTAGATGATTATTCTAGATTTTTGTGGACGTTTCCAATTGCGAATAAATCACAAGTGTTTTCCGTCTTCATCAAATTTAGAGCGTTCATTTGTACTCAATTCGAAAGAGAAATAAAAATATTCAATGTGATAATGGGAAAGAGTATGACAATAGGGAGTTTCGGGAGTTTTGTGCTAATAATGGAATAAATTTTCGTTTTTCGTGTCCTCATACATCTTCACAAAATGGGAAAGCGAGCATAAAATTCGTTCCATAAATAACATTGTCCGAACTCTCTTAATTCATGCCTCCGTACCTCCATATTTTTGGCATCATGCTCTACAAATGGCCACATATCTTCTTAACATAATTCCGTCTAAAGGTCTGACATATTCTTCCCCCCTCAAAATCCTATATAATAAGAACCCTTCTTATTCTCATCTTTGGATTTTTGGGTACTTGTGTTATCCGTTATTCCCATCCACCACAATTAACAAACTTCAGGCTCGGTCTACCCCGTGTGTGTTTTTGGGTTATCCGTCGAATCATCGTGGTTATAAGTGTTTTGATTTATCCTCCAAGAAAATCATAATAAATCGCCATGTCATTTTTGATGAAACCCAATTTCCTTTTACGAAAGTTCATACTCCCGAGCCTAAGTCGTATAATTTTTTGGATGACCAAATATTCCCGTATATTATTTGGAATTTTCCGGACCTCTCCCGCACCCTAAATCCTCCAGCGAGCCCATCGCCTTGCCTGGACCCAATCTTAGTCTCGCCCGATAATTCCGGCAATCGAGCAGTTCCATAAATTGGGCGATCATTGATGCAGGCGGTCGGTAAACGAGTCCAACGATTCTGATTTGGGCGGCCCAGGCCTTTGCTGTGGCGATCCGTCCCGAGCCCAGAAAATTTCCAAAATTCTCTCAATTCTTCCTCGAGTCATAGACCGGTCACTCGAAGTCAGCGGGGTATTTTTACACCTAAAAGACATTTTAATTTACATTCGGATGTCTCTAAATCCCCCTTGCCCCACAATCCTGTGTCGGCTTTAAATGACCCTAATTGGAAAATTGCTATGACTGATGAATATAATGCTCTTATTGCTAATAAGACATGGGAGTTGGTGCCCCGTCCATATGGTATTAATGTTATTAGGTCTATGTGGATTTTTGCTCATAAGGAGAATTCAGATGGGTCCTTTGCTCGACATAAGGCGCGACTTATTGGTGATGGTAAGACTCAGCAGGTTGGAATTGATTGTGGTGAGACCTTTAGTCCGGTGGTCAAACCGGCTACCATTCGCACTGTGCTTAGCTTGGCTCTTTCAAAGACTTGGCCAATTCATCAGTTGGATGTCAAGAATGATTTTCTACATGGTGACCTCAAGGAAACAGTCTATATGCATCAGCCGTTGGGTTTCAGGGATCCCAACCGCCCTCATCATGTCTTTTTGTTGAAGAAATCATTATATGGGCTTAAGCAGTCTCCACGGGCCTGGTATACACGATTTGCTGACTTTGTTTCGACTATTGGATTCACTCACAGCAGGTCAGCTAATTCCTTGTTCATCTACCGCAGTGGTTCGTCATTGGCCTACATCCTGCTGTACGTGGATGATATCATCTTGACTGCCTCTTCAGATGCCTTACGCCCGATCTATCATAACCATGCTCGATTCTGAAGTTTGCTATGAAAGACTTAGGGCCTTTGAGTTATTTTTGATGATTGCCGTCAGCGTCATTCGGTGGGTTGTTTACGTCTCAGCGGAGTATCTTCTTTGAGATCATCGAGAGGTGGGATGTCATCCTGTAAGTCCACCTCCACGCCCGATTGATGCAAACCCAAAACTAAGTGCCACAAGCGGGTGCACCATACGAGGACGGACCCGCTATCGTAGTCTTGCGAGGGCCCTCCGAGATCTTACCTTCACCAGGCCGGATATTACATATGCGATTCGGCGGTGTGTTTATTCATGCATGATCCCAGAGTTGAGCACATGAATGCAATCAAACGCATCATTCGGTATATTCAGGGGACACTAGACTATGGGGTGCACTTGTATCCCTCATCTACATCCACACTTGTTTCCTACGGATCTTGATTGGGGTGGTGTCCCGACACTAGGCGGTCGACTTAAGCTCTTGTATGTTCTTTGGCAACAACTTGGTCTCCTGGACAGCAAAACGTCAGGCAATCCTATCACGCTCAAGTGCCGAGGCAGAATATCGAGGGGTGGCGAATGTGGGCTCCGGATCATGTTGGCTACGGAATTTGCTTTTGGAGCTTCATTGTCCTATTCGAAGGCAACCTTGGTATATTGCGATAACATTAGTGCCATCTACCTTTCGGGTAACCAGTTCAACACCAACGTACTAAGCATATCGAAATGGACATTCACTTTGTCCGCGAAAAGGTTGCAAAGGGTCAAGTTCGCGTATGCCATGTCCCGTCGCGTTATCAAATTGCAGACATCTTCACAAAGGGTCTACCAGCGGTTCTCTTTGAAGATTTTAGGGACGATCTCGGCGTTCAAGACCGCCCGCTATGACTCAAGGTGTGTTAAATAAGGCAATGCCTTATGGCTCTCGGTTTTGGCCCTATTTCTCTCTCGGATTTGCTGGCCAGATTTGGCTCTAATTCTTTTGGTAATTGTTAATATTAGACAAGGTAAGAATCTTGTATATTAGGAAAATATATGTGTAATATATTGTAATATATAGGTTACCATAATTAGGAATATACACTACCATAATTGTAGAGTTACCATAATTGTAGAGTTAGAATTATGGTAGAAGAAGGCTTTGTAACTTGTATATATATCTATTCAATCAATGAAAATAATCAAGGGGATTATTTCTTTCACATATAACATCAATGGGTTCAAATTTCAAAACTTTGGCTCGAGAAGAAGATCTGAAAACACAAAATAATGGAGTTTTTTAACCTCTAACACATCATGTATTGCAAGTAGTGCTGGCAGGAATTTAAGGCAAGCTGACTTACCATATTATGGGAAATTAGAAGACATAACTGAGATTAATTATTATGGTCGATTCAGGATTGTTCTTTTTAAATGTAAATGGGCATACACTACTCGAGATAGAGGGTATAAAAAGGATCGTTGGAGTTTTAGTTGTGTTAATTTTGATAGATTGATTCATTCTGGTGAACGTGAAGAGTATGAGCCTTACATCGAAGCATCTCAAGCACAAATGGTGTACTATATGGATGACGTGGTCAATAAAGGGTGGAGTGTTGTTGTGCATCTAAAACCAAGAGATTTGTATGAAACGGGAGAAGAAGTAGTGGAAGATGAAGTATATGAGAATGAATCACACCAAGAGCAAGATCTAGAACAATATTTTGGCCATGGTGATGAGTATATACAACTGGCTACAGACCATCTAATTGATGAGACAAATGTTTCTACTAACTTAAGAGTAGATGCCATGTCTGAATAGAAAACTTATTTAATATGGTGCTTTGTCAAAAGGTAAGACTATTGCATAATTAAGTAGTGCTTATTTCATTTATTTTGTTTAGTGAGTAATTAAGTACTTACTACTTTATTTTGGTCATGTTCAGTGATTGTTTGATTAACTTATATGTGTAATATTTAGTTTAGTTTTGTGTCTAACCAGTTATTTTGCTATATCATCATCTTCGTCTTAAGGTGCAAGAGTAAGAGACAATTACCTCCTATTTTAAGGTGAGATTTTCCTTTCTATTTTTAGATGGAAGAACTTTTTTTGTCGGTATTTGAGCACAAAAGCTGCTAAACTGTTGTTGAAATAAAGAGAAGTTGCTGAAACTTTTTCATCATTGTAATTAGAAGCAGGAATCTCGTTCTTCTTCATGTTCAAGATGTTGTTGTTGCTGTGATTTTCTTCTTCTTTTCCCTTTTTATTCTTTTTCAGCTTCTATTTCATTGTTTGTTTTTATTTTTTTTTGTTTATTAATTTGAATGTAGTTATGATGACAGATTAAATTGGTGGCAGTAACTACAATGAGTGATCAAGAAAGCAAAAGGAAAATCCAAGAATGCACTGCTAAGAATGTTATAAGCTGAAAATGTGCATGCTATATGGATTGGAAGGAACTCCAGAATCTTCAATAGAGTTGAGAGGAATGAAGAGAGCATAGCAAGATCTTACATCGCAAGCTCGAAGGATTCTCAATTTAGGTAAAATGCTACTAGTCTCTAAGCTGGTTCTATTTTCGCCTAGGTTTTGGTGCTACTAGTCTGTTAGTTTGATATGTCAGACGTATGGTGCAGCTATAATTATTTCAAGTGAGAAGAATGTATCGACAACCTATGTACTGGCTCTATTTCTAATGGGCTACGTTGTAATTGGAGTGGGTACGTAAATGCAGATAGTGCATTAGTTAAGGAGTCGTAAGTTGCATAGTATACAAGGAAGCTAGAGGAAGAAGAGTATGTTACAAGGAGCAAAGATAACTTTGTCAGTTGTTTTTATTTTTGCAATTTTTCTTACGTTGATTGGCTTGCTTATTAGATTGTAATGTTGATTTAGAATACATTATAAACTCTAAATTGATACTAGCTTTTACTATTTTTGTAAGCTCGTAATTTTTCCACAATGTATAGACAAGGTTGAATTTTATTAATAAAAAAAGTTGCTAGACACTCTGTTTACTACAACCGCTAGCTCGAGAGATATGTGTGGGAAAGTTCTCATAATTCTCCGGTTGTCTTTAAGCATAGACAATGACTTTCCCATTTTGACTTCAGTTCTTGAACACTCTTCTCACAAGCATTCGACCATAGAAAACTTCAGATAGAGTTTCCTATCCTTTAAATATCTTAATTTGTCATTAAACAATTCACTTATTGTCGAATAAATAAGTGTGAACAAACTCACATTAACTATTGGATTAACATATTAAATGTTAGGTGAATTTTTAATATACTTAGTAATTGAGCCTAATAAATGAATGTTGTTTACTAAAGAAAAAGTTACATGATCAATCGAGCTAAATGAGTCCAGCTCAATCGAGCTCTTTCTTTGACCGAGCGTAGCCAAGTCAAATTTAAATGAAACAAGTCAAGCCAAATTATGCCTTTTTTTAATTGATGCTAAACAATTCACTTACAATCGAATAAGTACATAAGTATAAACTCACAAATAATAACTATTGCATTAACATATACATCATATTGAAAGTTGATTTTACTTAGTACTTGAGTCTAATGATTGGACGGGTATCTACATAATATTGGAGAGTAGAGGCAATAGGTATATGCCTTGTATATATGTTTACTTCACTTAATAAATATCTTACTTTTTTCCTTTTTGTTGAGTAACTTGTTTTCTTATTAAAGACTCAGACAACGCTACCAAGCCAATTAATGTCAAGGTCAATGAGGTCAACAACCAGCCTATAGGTGAACGCATCATTGTGAACTTTGATAACTACGGTGCACCATATGGCGAAGCGTAAGGGTTGGTTGCTAAAGGTGTTACACATATATTATCTATTGCTACTGGATTTTTATGCATGTATACAACACTAACTTTGTATTTTTTCTATTTGAAGCCCCGATTCCTTTTAGGACTACTGATGTCATTTCATATAGATATTTCAATGGTAGTTTAAATAAAAAGTGGGCAACACATAGACAAAGGCTGTAGGATGAATTTTATGACCCAACAAAGTGAAGAAATGAAATTTTAAGAAATGTGCCAGTGGAAATATATAGAGATCAGTGGGCTAATTTTGTTTCTTATCCTCTAAAAGAAGAAACAATTTTAAGATTCTGATTATCTCAATAGGTTTTATTGAAATTATGATTAAATATTAGACTAACTTTTTAAGTTGTACTCATTTATGTTAATAGGAGCTTTGTAAAAGAAATAAAGAAATTCGACGCAAGCAATTACTCACACTGGTGGTTCGAAAGCTAACTCGAGAAGACGACATGAGTTGGTATTCATATTAACTTAATAATGTTTCTTCTTTTTCTCTCATTTGAATATTTTGTTACAATGTATCTAATTTAACTCTTTCTTAATTCTTGGAAACTAGACAAAATCCTAGTCGAAGTAAGATGTTTATCAAAACTCATAAGAGAAAAGATAGTTCATTTGTAAATGACGAGGCAAGGACTATAGTGGTGAGTTCATATTTAAATTCATTTCCAATTATCTTTTTCAAGTTCAAATTTGAATATTGTGTTTCCTAACTTCATATTTCCCAAACTCTTAGAAGTTCCGCAATCATATTTCTCATTCCTTTATTGAAATGGTAAGAGGAGCATTACATTGTCCCACTTGTTATAGTTATTCTACCTTTACTTGAGACTCCTTGCAATTTGGGTGTTTAAATACAAATTAAATATTATGCAAAATGAAGGCTTTTGGTACTCATAGTTTAGATGATGTCTACCCTTTTAAAGAGCAAGAATAGTTCTCTGCTGTCCTCCGGGGCATAGTCCAGTGGCAAAGTCTGGGCGCTATAAGGCGCTCTGGCATGGGACAGCGTGGGTTCGATTCCCCGCAAGCACGAAGAAATTCTGCATGTTGGGGAATTTGACCTTGTCTCATTGATCAGTTATGCGCTCCCGTAAAGCGCCACCGGAGCACATCCCGCGATTTACCTGGTGATAGTTGTTGAAGGACCGGTGCTATTACCTCCAGGACGTCTGGGTAATACCAGTGAAGTAGTCAGGCGCAAGCCTGGAAACCTGGATTATCAAAAAAAAAAAAAAAAAAAAAAAAAAAAAAAAAAAAAAAATAGTTCTCTGCTACACTAATGTTGGCAGAGCCATGCACCATGCACCATGCACCATGCACCATGCACCATGCTAACATCTTTTCAGTATAAGTTTTTATTGTTTAAAGTATCACAATATGAAATTAAAGCGACACACTTTATTTTATGATTTCTCCCTCTAGGATATGTGAATTTATTTATCTTGTCTCTGATTAATGAATTTTGGATGACATCACGAACATGGTGACTGATTTTACAGAATTTAGTGATGAGGTTAAGGTGGGTGCTTTCATAAATGGTAACCTTTACTAATTAACATAAAACTGTTGAATATCAAGTAAATTTCAAGAATAAATTTCATGACTAGCCAGCTAGTAGGCTAATCAATAAAATGCAGAGGTATATATATGATTTGATAATTTATTTGCTTGTAGGAACAAATTCAACTGAGTCAAGGCAGTAAGTCTGAAATTTATGCAGATGATATTATCGACAAGGTGTTAGGGGCAAAGGACTCTGGGAGGATACACTGTATGGGTATGGGAGCGGTTCCTTCAAATACATTCAATAATTTCAAGAGACGACTTAGTGATCGGAACACTTCAACTAGCTTTGATGCGTCATCCGCAACTTCTACCTATTTTCATCAAAAGGTTGCGCGTTTGGAGTCCCAATTAGAAGGAACCTTGATTGTGCTGAAGGATTACTTGATATCCAAGAAAGGAGGGGTTCCTGAAGAATTTGCTAATTTGTTTGCTCCTCAACCACAAGTAAGAACATTAGAATTTCTATTTTGTATTATATATTTTCTCCGTTATCTTTTCATGTGGGTTGGTTAAATTATTGAAACATAATGAACATCTTGAACTATCTATGTCAACTTGATTCTATCTAGTGTAAATGTGTTTCAGTTAAGGCTTATACGCTTTATTTGGATTGCATTTCTAGTATCAATTTGTTTTAATCTTAATTTGAAAAAGTACAAATCCTGTTAAATTTGATTTAGTTTCCTTGGAACTTAAATGGGAAGAATCTAAATATTTCCATTAGCTCATATGTATAGGCTATTGAGATTGAATAGTGACTACTTATATATGTCTAATTCTCTTGTTGTAAGTGTATTTCTTGAGTGATGAGAAATCTGTTTTTTTTTTTTTGAAATCATATGTAGACAAAATTTGTATATACTTAACTATACAACAATAACAACAACAACATACCTATAGAAATTTCACAACGTGGGGTCTGATTGTATATACTTAACCATATTTTCATAAAAATAATGTTTATGTAGGAAGTCATTTGATATGTAGATCAGTTTAATATCTAGATGTTGCCTCAAAGAAGGGAATTCATCAGTAGTAGTAGCTCTTTAAAGTTTAAAGTTCGATTTTTTTCATTATCAATTGCTTAAGCACACAAAATTACAGTTGCTAAATATCATAATGCAATTTTTTTTCCTTCTTGTGAACAGAGAAATAGAAGCAGAAACATAACCTTCAAAGATAAAAAAAATATTATTAGAATGCAAAACTTTTAACAGGATATACTCTTCTTGTAACAGTGCCCTAGTTGAATGACATAATCTGCGCCCACTGATAGTCATGAATAAATGATAAATCGATGAGGATTAAACAAATTATACCAAATATAATAGCCAAGTGAATCTCTTTTTAAAACAATAAAAAGAAATCCTCTCTCTTCTAATTGTTTAGTAAAGTGAGAGTTTTTTGTGTCTTTAACTTACAAGTTCATTATGAGCAATAGGAGAATGAGTCACTTATATAGAGCATTGAAAAAAATCTTAGATTCAATGGCCTAAGGTCTAATGAAGAGGCATATTCATTTATCTAACATAGTAATTCTTTTCACTTTTCTTTAACTTGTTTACTTTTTATGTTATCCTTTACCGTTGTTTAAAACTATTGTATTTATCAGAAATCTGAATTTCTTTCCTTCCCCTAATGCTCTATTTAACCTGATTTAGTTAATATATTGCTTATTGATTTCTAATTAGTTAGACATTAGCTTTTAGATTTCTCATCGAATATGCTTTTTATTATTTCAGCCTAGTGATGATGTTGGGAGTGAATCTACTTCACTAGTGAATATAAGAGGATCATTGGGTGACATCAATGGGAATGATCAAGCAAATAATTAGAATTTTATTTATTTCAGTATGGAACCACTTTTGCTTCTATGAAATAGTAGTAATATTTAGCATACATTACTTTATATTGCTTCAGTTTCTTAGGTAGTAAAATATTTTAATTTGTGACTTTTGCTATTATGAAATATTTTTATGAAATTTGATTTATGTTATATATTATTAAGTAAACTATTTACTTGATATGCATATTGTTATACAAGCTTGGTCTTATTTATTCGTGCAATGAAATTTTTTTAATGAGAAGAATATACTTTTCAATAATCAATTTGTGACTTTAATTGACCCCCACAAATTAAAATTTATAAAATAATGAAATTATATTGTGGAGATTGTAGACCCCAACATATTAAAATATTTTAAAATATAAAGCTTATATTGTGGCGGTTGTACACCGCCACTAATTATTTTAAAAAAAAATTCAAATCATACTGCGACAATTAAAACCCCCCATAAATTAAATATCTTGAATTATTAAAATCATGTTGTGGAGGTCACATACCACCCTTAGTTGACTCTAAAACCCCCAATAATTACACTTTTAATTTGCGGAGGTCGTCGTGGAGGTTTTTTAAAATCGCCACAAAATGCGTCGTGGCGCACATAACCTTGGCGTTTCTTAAAACCTCCACAATTCCATTTGCGGAGGTTGGAAATCGCCACAAAATTAAGAAAAAACCTCCACAAAATAAGTCTTTTCTTGTAGGGTACTTAGTTAGTACTGATAGCTATTCCACCTGCTAAAGTTGACTTGCATGTTCATAAAGAGAACAATGAAACTGCTTGTGTATGTCTAGCATATATAACATGCTATAATTTCATGCTATAGAATAGGAACAAGAAAAAAATTGTAGCTCCATTGTCTTATACTATGGTTCCAAGAAGTCCAGCTAATGTTTTGTACCTCATGTTTTTACAAGGGAGTTTTTATGGCTCTACAAGATGAATGTAATAATAGTGGGAAAAAATTGTCGCTTATTTACGTGCTTATTCCTATGAAGTGTGCCATATTTCTCGACTTCTCTCTTGTTCCACAGATCAAATTTGACTAAGAATATAATTATGTTACTTCGAAAATAATTAAGTTACTTTTGGCTTCAAAATTTGACTTAATTGTTCAGCAGATTTCAGTGGACTTTTGAGTAATGGGTCCTTGGCTGCAGCATTTTCCCTGCAATACTAGGCCAATGCAGCCGTGAAATTCGATTTTCAAAATGTCGAAGTGCCATGGACCCAGCTATCCGACATTTCGTCGTGCAAATAGCCCGTAAGGTTTCAACCTTTTTTATTTGATATTTGTGGTGTCTAGACAAACTTGTAGACACCTAAATTAGTTTCACGAAGTACCTATTATCTCCCACCAACATAAGTATCGGATAATTTTATCCACCAATGCTGACAAATGAAAAAATCACATAATATTTTTCCCTCCGATAGATTTTGTAGAATTGTATTAATCTCCCTTGGAAACCTTTTTCATTAATACAAATATATAGTGTACAATGAGGTATCCTAATACAATAAGGATCCTATATCTACCATAATTATACATCACTAAATATTGTTGAGTTGTGGAGCCTAATTCACCGCCGACACTATGAAGACCCTACGCAGAGTGTGGAACGCTGAAAATTTTATAATGCAATGCTATTTAGTAGAGGGTATTTTGGAAATTTTAGGCTTGTATTATGTTCGTCCTAGTTTTCACTATATATAAACTAGGGCGCTGTTTTTCTTTCATGAGAGTGGTTGAAAAAGAGAGAAAGAGAGAATTGTAAACTCAAAACTCCATTATAGTAAAATCTCCAGCGGCAAAGTGGACGTAGCTCTCGAATTGAGGGTGAACCACTATAAATCTGTGTGTTATTTATTTTTTCGCTTATTTACTATTTTTCTGATTAAGTAGGATTTGAGACGTAAATCCTAACAAATATTACATAATATATGACATATATTCATGGTAATGATGTACACGGTTAATACACTCCCTCAGTCTAAGTGGGAGGAGGCCGGACTCTAAGACTAGATCTGAAGTCGAGGAAGAGCTGTCTAGGAAGGCCTTTCATGAATATATCCGCATACTGATATGAAGAAGGCACATGCAATACCTTAACATGACCGAGAGCAACATTCTCACGAACAAAGTAGATATCTATCTCATTATGCTCGGTTTGCTGATGCTGAACCAGATTATGAGATAAATATATGGCGAATATGTTATCACAATACACCAAAGACGCCTTACGCAAGGGACACTGAAGCTCCAAAAAAAGGTTTTGGAGCCAACAGATCTCAGCAACAACATTAGCAACGCCTCTGTACTCTGCTTCTGAACTCGAACGAGATAATGTGGCTTGTCTCTTGGCAGACCAAGAAATGAGATTATCCCCTAAGAACACATAGTAGCCTGAGGTGGAGCGTCACGTGTCCGGACAACCTGCCCAATCAGCATCCGTATATGATAACAATTTGATCGGTGCTAAGGGATATAGATGTAATCCATAATCAAGTATGCCCTTAACATATCGAATGATACGTTTAAGGGAAGTAAAATGAGGCTTTATGGGGGCATGCATAAATAAGCATACCTGCTGAACAACATAAGCAATGTCAGGTGTGGTGAAAGTAAAATACTGAAGTACACCTGCAAGGCTCCTGTACAGAGTGGGATCGGACACTGGTTCACCATCAACAACACTAAGCTAAGATTTAGAGTCAACAGGAGTGGATAAGATCTTGCAGTTCGCCACTTTATCCCTCTTCTGCATATTTGCGCTGACACAAAAATATAGTATCGGCAGAACGAGTCACTGATATCCCAAAAAAATAGCTCAACTTCCCCAAATCAGTCATAGCGAATTCAGTTTTGAACATTGTAATAATCTCATTTTTAATACATCAGACGAGGCAGTAAGAACAATATCATCCATATGCAACAACAAATAGGCAATGTTACTACCTCTATGGAAAATAAACAGAGAATTATCACACTTGCTGCATAAAAACCCAATCCGCATAATATACTGTGCAAAGCGATCATTCCACGCTCTGGGGGCCTGTTTCAAACCATAAAGTGACTTACAGAGACGTCATACATACTGATAGGCTATTGGATGGACAAAACCAGTCGACTGGTGTATGTAAATAATTTCTTTAAAATCCCCATGAAGAAACACATTTTTACATCATGATGATGAATCGGCCAACGCTTAACCATAGCAATGCTCAGGACTGTACAAATGGTAGCCGCTTTAACAACCAGACTGAATGTCTCACTATAATCCATGCCCTCCTGCTGATTAGTACCATTAGCCATAAGCCTGACCTTATATCTCTCTAAGTCACCATTGTCTCTGTACTTGTCACGAAAAATCCACATGCATCGGATCACATTCCACCCCACCGGTCGGGGAACCAAATCCCAAGTATGCTATTTCGTTAAGGCATTAAACTCTCCAAACATGGCTGCATTCTAATTGAAGTCTAGTTTAGCTAATTTTAGGCTTTTAGGAATTGATGATATGGTTTGTCTAGACATGTTAAATTGGACTTTGGGTTTGAAAATTCCGTGTTGAGATTGGGCTTCCATATGGTGCAAGGGTGTTGGCTGGGTATGGTTGATGTGTTTCGGGTCGGGTTCACTACTTTAGTTCAGAATCGGGTTAGGTTCACTGTTTGGGTTCAGAATCGTGTGTTGGGGTAGGGTGTCAGACTGGTGACTAGGCACAATGGCTGGTGTGTTTGTTATTGGCAGTTTGGGTGGGTCGAGGCCAAGAACAGTGGCTGGGTTGTGTGGTGTCACCGATCTTGGTAGATCGAGACTGGCTGAGTTCGACAATATGGGGTACAGTGTCGGTGGTGGGAAGGGAACTGTAACATCCCGTATTTTCGGATCATGGTTTGAATCGCTAGGCATATGAAAATAGACCTGAGCCCTGAAGAATTTTGGTTAACATTCTAGCATGTAAATAAAGGGCTCATCATATAAGAAGATGAAGTACCGAATAAGGCTTAAAAAGTATGACGACGGGAAATTGAAATAATGGTTGTATGTCCCAAAAGAGGTTATGGATTGGTGCTATATCGCATGATTATGAAATTGAGTATATGTAGGTTTTATAAGTCATTAAAATTAAAGTGAATTGGGATCAAGAAATTAATTATGTGGGCAATTGATTTAAATATTGAATGGTAGTAGGAAATAAAGAGATTAATTATGAACAAGTGGAGAAGAGTATTATGTGGACATAGGCCTTGATCGGTGGCACCCAATGGATTAATATATGCATGCACATAGGTTGAGGTGGCATCTTCATGGATAAGCATTAAAGTGTGGACTTAAGTATCTTGCATGTAAAGGGAAGTAAATTCCACTAAGTCTCAAATGTAGCAACTCGAAACCAAACAACCAAAGTGCAGCCATTGTTCCGTTTCAAAACAACAACACAGTGCAAATATAGGAACAAACTTCCATCAAGTGTAGTCTCTGTTCATTCTTTTTAGAACCTAAGCAAAATGCTAATGAAGCATCACAATGCTACAACTATTAGTGCAACAACTATGTTTTTGTAGCAACAGTGCCTCAAGAGAACAAGCCACTGTTTCTGGCAAAGTGTAGCAAAATGCTCAACCCAGTATAAACAAAAAGCAGCAACGTAAGTTTAAAGTTTGCGGAGGTAGTAATTCTTGAAATATAAGATCGAAGTGCAATATAGCGTATACGTTGTGTGGACGAGTGATCCGACAAAAGATATGTTAAGACAAATCATTTCTTTCTTTTGGCATGTTCCAAGTACGAAATGTAAATGTGATATTGTTTCATAAATGATTCTACTATTAGTAGTTAAGGATGTTTAGGATATTCATTCCTATTGTCAAAGCATGTCTAAATATATTCTTAAATCCTTATTGAGGTATATGGAAAAGATATCAGTATTCATAATGTTAATCGAAGGTGAAGCGACATTACATCACTCCGACAAACTTGTAGTGTCTTATTATTATATCATTCATGCATTACACTCATGTACATACCTTGACCTCAAATACGTATGCATTATATATATGTATGGGGAATGGAGAAAAGGGATACGACGTTATATACGCACACCACCTGCAGCTGATACAAATATATACGATGATGATTATGCCCACAGAGGCCAGGCCAATATGATGAGATGCCCATAGAGGCTTGATGGCGTTATATACGCATAAGTGTATGACCACATTGTGCATGACATTTAGGCATATTATGGCCCTCAGAGGCATTCTACACAGACATGATACTTATGCATATTATGGCCCTCAGGGGCTTTCTCTACTGGTTGGTTGTTTCTTATCTCATGTTACTTCCAGGTCTCTATTATGCTATTTTTCATGTTTGACATACTCGGTACATTATTCGTACTGACGTCCCTTTTGTCTGGGGACGCTGCGTTTCATGTCTGCAGTCTCAAGTAAAGAGGGTGACGATTCGCACTAGTAGGTTGTTGGTTCTGCTGGTATTGGAGCACTCTATTTGTTTCAGAGTTGCAGTCTAGTCATGGTATAATATTTTTTATATGCATGGGGGTATGGCGGGGCCCTGTCCCGACCTCATTAAATTATGTACTCTTTAGAGGCTTGTAGACAATTGTCCTGTGTATAGTAGTCATGTATGACCTTGTCGGCCTTGGTATGTATATATATATATATATATGTTGTATCCTTCTGGTTGTAGGATTTTGCATAAAAAAAATTCCAGTTTACTATTTCCATATTTCAGTAGGGTATCTCATGACGGCCCTGTGGGCCACGCGAAATTACAGTTATATGCTAAATACATGATTAGTGGTACTCTGTAAGTAATGTTCGGGTGCCCGTCATGACCCTCTGATTTGGGTCGTGATAAATTTGGTATCAGAGCATGTCTGTCCTATGGAGTGTACAAGTCGTGTCTAGTAGAGTCTTGTTATGAGTGTGTTGTGCACCACACTTATAAACATGAGGCTATAGGGCATTTAAGATGATGGTTACTTTCCTTCTTGATCTAGAATCGTGCTAATGAGTTGAGTTGTAAGAATTCTCTCAGTAAACCTTATCATGTTTATGATTACAACAATGCCTTCTTCCAATAGGGTTATGATTAGTAGGGAGATTGAGGTTGGATTAAGTGTAAATGTGAGTGGTATGCTCTCTATGGAGATGGATCCGTCAGAGGATATGAGTAAGTTGCTTTCCCATGTATGTAAGAAGAGCGGTGTTGGTATTGAATCAATTGGTTGCCTCTCAAGCACGACTTCATCCTAGAGCATCTGATAGAGATAGGCCCTTGAGGGGTCAGGGAGCTCATAACCAGAGAGTTTATTAGTCAGGGATCGCTGATATTTAAAGGGGTCAAAGATGCCAATATCTCAGGGTCAAAGTTGTAAAGGTCGAGTGAAACTGCCCGGACCATCTCGTAGTCTGTGTGGTCAAACGCATGTCGGATTATGCCACAAAGGTACAGAGGGTTGGTTTATTGTGGCAGCCATGGCCACAACGTTCCGAAGTGTCCCAAGTTGATGCGCAAAGGTAAGGATAAAATGATTATGATTTGTACAGATGAAAAGTAGAAGACATCATTGGAAAGGTTTAATAAGTTATGACAATCTATACGTTTTACAGTGACTCGCGCTGATTAGAATAAGGGAAATACCGCGTATTATTGAGAATTACATGTATCAATGTCAGTAAGCTAAGATATGCTATAGGTATTGAACTGGTAAGGTCTTCGGCTTCATGGTGCAGCATGTTACAATTCTAAATAACCTCTGGATAACAATAGCTTGTTGGGGCAATTAAGGACAAGAACTATGAATCCATCAAAGAATGGTTGTAAGAAATATGAAAACAGTTAATAAGTATGAATAGAATGGTATGATCAAGTACCGAGGCAGAAATGTTTTTCGTTTAGTGACGAGTAGAAGGAAGGATTACGATAAGAAGGATAAAGGTTAATGAGATTATAGTTATGCAGGTTTCACAAAGGTATGATTACTCCAGAACAGCGTAAGGACCAATAGTGGATGAGGGACAGTAAGAACTCTTCGACCAAAGGCGACGAACCTCTATGTCCAGGAAGATAGTATGAGAAATACTTTAAGATAAGAGACCCCCAAGGCAACTTGAAATGGAAATATAAAGGTAAGATGAATGGGCACTCAATCAATGGAAGATCTAATAATGATAAGACAAGAAAGCTTGACAAATCATTAGATCATGTAACATCGTGAATTGGATCTAAACATACGAAGCATCGGTTCCACAACATATGTAGTCCTACTTCTTAGAAAGTATGTAAAACAGAAGTAACAGTGAGTAAAGCTCGAGATTAGCACCTAAACAGGTGAAGAAGGGCCAATGACGCATATGGATACAAGGTAGACATTAAAGATATATATCAAGAGATAATGACATTATAATTAAGATAAAATGTCAGGCAAATACAGATGTCTATGAGCATTTTTGAACTGACCAAAGGTTCTACGAGATAGAAAAAGTAATGGGTTTACAACTTAACAAAATCAAGGAAATCTTTTCCCAAAGCGTCATTGACAGAAAGTCTTATCCATGAGGCAAGTGAAGGAATTCGAATCTGAGTATAACAACCAGGTTTGTATATAGTAGGCCAACGTCATGTAATGCAAATTCTTCAGAATTTTCCACTTACTGAATGAGGGAATAAGTTAACAACTCGTCTTTTAAGGGTAGTAACGCCAAGGATTGGAATCAGGGGCAATGTTTCAGATTACGTATGTGTACTAGAATGTTTTAGAATGAAGATGAGTATGACAAGCAAGGAAATGAGTGAACAAGTGTAAAAAGAAGAAAAGAAAGTAAGTCGTTTATAGTTACGAGTAGTGAGAAAGTACGAAAAAAGGGAGGAGAGATTCCTTTCAGACCATGAATGAGAGTTAACGGTGATGATACACGCACTTGAGATTCGATGACATTGTTCATAAAGTGGTCATGATTGAGATACTACAAGTATAAGAGTTTTCAGCACACCAGTTAGTAAACAAAGCTAAATTGACAATAGAATCATACACCCACAAACAGCTTGACTAATGTGAGGACTAAGGAGAGAAGTTGGCCTGAGGGAACGCATCAATTAGCAAAGTGGGATTCCAATTGGAGGATTCAGATAGTGAAAGCTCTATGACTCAGAATACAGCAGGGTCATCCCTCATACTGGAAGAAAATGAACGTCGTGATGAAGATCCCATTTTTAGAGACGATCGGGGAATATATTTAACAAAAGTGAACCGCAACCTTCGAGCATAATAGGAGAGGGACCCCAGGTGGAAATTCTATTTGTATTTCCAATGTAGCAGGATTATGAGATAAGATTATGACGGAGGTCCATTGCACGTGATATTTCATTAACCCTGGATCTACTAAGAGGTATCATGATCTCAAAGGTATGTATTGGTGGGACGACATGAAGAGGAACATTACGGAGTTTGTAGCTCAGTGTCTTAATGGTCAGTAAGTAAAAACAGAGCACCAAAAGCCAGACGGCGTAACTCAGAACATTGAGATTCTGATGTGGAAATGGAAAATGATTAATATGGATTTCATTACAGGTTTACCTCGCTCTTATCGTAAGTGATTTTATTTGGGTGATTGTCGCTAGACTGACCAAATCAGCTCAATTCATGACGGTCAAAACTACCTATACAGCCGAGGACTACGTAAAGTTATACGTTAAGAATATTGTTCACCTTTATGGTATGTCTAGTTCTATTATATCTGACCGAGATGCGCAGTTCATAGCTAAAATCTAGAAATCATTTCAAAAAGGTTTGGGCACTCAAGTTAATCTTAGCACAGTTTTTCACCCTCAGACAGACGGGCATGACGAGCATACGATTCAAACGCTCGAAGATATGCTACGAGCTCGCATATTGAGCTTCAAGGAAAGTTGGGATGATCATTTACCCCTTATTGAATTTGCATAAAATAATTGTTATCATGCTAGCATTAAAATAGCTTTAGATGTGCGACGACGGGACTTAGAATTTCAAGTAGATGATTGGGTCTTTTTGAAGATTTCGCCTATGAAGGGTGTAATGAGGTTTGAAAAAAAAAAAAACTTAGCCCAAGGTATATTGGGCCATATCGCATAATTCTATGAATTGGGCAAGTAGCTTATGAATTGGACCTGTCTCCTGAGTTATAATTTGTTCATCCAGTTTTTCATATTTCTAGGTTGAGAGCGTGTATTGGAGACCCTTCCCGGATTGTACCGACTGATGATGTGAAAATTATAGAGGACCTATCATATGAATAGGTTTCTATTGCTATCTTGAATTGATAAGTCTGCAAGTTGAGGACTAAAGAAGTAGCCTCCGTGAAAGTTTTATGGCAGAATAAGAATGTGGAAGAAATGACATGAAAGGCGGAAGATGATATGAGACACAAATACCCTTACCTATTTCAGGCCAACGCCGAGGCTCCAAGAGAGGCATAAGGTAAGTTCTATTTCAAACTATTATCATTAATGCTTGATGACCATGGGAGGTCCGACATAAGGATGACAATTATATTATGGCATGTGAAGCGGTGATGTGTTTTCTGACTACGTGACGGGTATTAGATATGTCACCCCAACATTCGAGGATGAATATTTCTAAGGGGGGAAGAATGTAACATCCCGTACTTTCGGGCCATGATTTGAATCACTAGACGTATGTAAATAGACCCGAGCGTTGGAGGATTTTTGGTCAAGTTCACGTATGCAAATAAAGAAGCTTAGTATATAAAAGGATGCGGTCCCGAAATAATTTAGGACTTAAAAGTGTGATGATGGCGGTAAAGAATAATATTTGATGTATGCATAAAGAGGCTATGTATTAGTGCTACATTACATGATCATGATAATGAGTGTATGAAGTGTGTTAAAAATAATAATATTTAAGTGAATTGAGATCAAAAATTAATTATGCAGGTAATTGGTTAAATGATGGAATAAAAAGGAAGAGTAAGGAATTAAATATGATATTAATTAGGATTATATGGACACATTTCATTTTGGTTGGCTCCACGTGGAAACAAGGGAATAAATAGGTAGTGACAATGTATACAAGGATGATTATGTGTCATCTCTAAGAAGAGAATCTTTTTGCAAGAGTTGTGTTTTGAGGTGGCCCCACTTTCCACTATGATAAAGTTAATTCCATGCCTAATTAAGTTAGAGATTGTTGTAGAGATAATCATGGGCTGCTGCAAATTGTATAAATTGTAACCGTTATTTCTATTTTGGGGGTATTAACATTACTTTCTATCTTGGAGCAGAAACGTTTTAGTTCTAAAATAGTAGCATAATTGCTCTATTTTTTTTTTGGCAGCAATGTTGGATTTATGTTAGAGAAAACAAGTATAAGTTCTCTAAAACAACATAGAAGTTTTGGTCACCAGTTCAATTTTGTTGTTCCATTTTGTCGTGTGTTGAATTTAGGTTTTCTCTGAAGAGAAATAAGGTAGAAGAAAAGTAGTTCTTGGAATATGAGGTGTTAGACGAGCGGTATGAATTATGTTGTTAGGTGACTCGACACAGGTATGTTAAGACAAATTATTTTTTTCTTTTGGCATGTTTCACGTACGAAACGTGAACGCAATATTATCCCATAAATAATTCTACTCTTAGTAGTTAAGAATATTAATGTTATTGATTCCTATGTTGAAAGCATGTCTAAATATGTCCCTAAATCCTTATTGAGGTATATGGGAAAGATGTTAATATTCCCTACGTTAGCCGAAGGTACAAGGATATTATGTCATCCGATAAGTTCAGAATATTTCATTGTCATTCGTGCATTTTCATTTGCATTATATTCATGTATTACCCTGGACCCACATGTGTTATATACACTACTATATGGTACGCATTATTTATATGTAGGGGATGGGAAAAGGGAATGGCGTTATATATGCAACACCACCTGCGGCTGGAACATATATCATAAAAAAAGAAGATGCCCACAGAGGCCAATATGATATGATGCCCACAGAGGCCGATATGATATGATACCCACTAAGGCTGTTATGGGAAGGAAGATGCCCGATGAGGCCAATTTATATATGTATACTGCATTTGCATTGTGCATGACATTTAGGCATATTATGACCCTCAGAGGCATTCTACACAGACATGATACATATGCATATTATGGCCCTCATAGGCATTTTGCACAGACATGATACATAATGCATATTATGGCACTCAGAGACATTTTACACAGACATGATACTTAGGAATATTATGTCCCTCATAGGCATTCTCTACTGGTTGGTTGTTTCTTGTCTCATGTTACTTCCAAGTCTCTATTATGCTATTTTTCATGTTTGACATACTCGGTACATTATTCATACTGACGTCCATTTTGTCCGGGGATGCTGTGTTTTATGCCTGCAGGCTCAGGTAGACAGGGCGACGGTCCGCATTAGTGGGTTGCTGGTTCACCTGATATTGGAGCACTCTACTTGTTCCAGAGTTGCAGTCTAGTCGTGGTACGGTATTCTTGATATGCATAGTGGTATGACGGGGCCCTATCCAACCTTATGATATTACATACTATTTAGAGGCTTGTAGACAGATGTCCTATGTATAGTAGTCATGTATGGCTTTGTCGGCCTTGATGTGTGTGTCGGAAGGATATTTGCTGACGGTCCTTGCGGTCATGATTGATTATAGATTAGATGTTAATTATATGATTAGTGGTACTCAACAGGTAAGGTCCGGGTGCCCTTCATGACCATCCGATTTGGATCGTGATAGGGGGAAGAATGTAACATCCCGTATTTTCGGATCATGGTTTGAATCTCTAGGCATACGAAAGTAGACTCGGGCCCCGAAGAATTTTGGTTAACATTCAAGCATGTAAATAAAGGGCTCATCATATAAGAAGATGATGTCCCGAAATAATTAAAGACTTAAGAAGTGTGACGACATGAAATTGAAAATAATGGTTGTATGTCCCAAAAGAGGTTATGGACTGATTCTATATCGCATGAGTATGAAATTGAGTATATAAAGATTTTATAAGTCATTAAGATTTAAGTGAATTATGATCAAAAAATTAATTATGTGGAAAATTGATTTAAATATTGAATGGTAGTAGAAAATAAAGAGATTAATTATGGACAAGTGGAGAAGAGTATTATGTGGACATGTGCCTTGATCGGTGGCACCAAATGGATTAATATATGCATGCACATAGGTGCCATATTCATGGATAAGAATTAAATTGTGGACTTAAGTATCTTGCATGTAAAGGGAAGTAAATTCCACTAATTCTCAAGTGTAGCAGCTCGAAACCAAACAATCAAAGTGCAGCCATTGTTCCGTTTCAAAACAACAACACAGTGCAAATATAAGAACAAACTTCCATCAAGTGTAGTCTATGTTCATTCTTTTTAGAACCTAAGCAAACTGCTAATGGAGCATCACAATGCTACAACTATAAGTGCAACAACTATTTTTTTTGTAGCAACAGTGCCTCAAGAAAACAAGCCACTGTTTCTGGCAAAGTGTAGCAAAATGCTCATCCCATTATAAACAAAAAGTAGCAACGTAAGTTTAAAGTTTGTGGAGATAGTAATTCTTGAAATATAAGATCGAAGTGCAATACAGCGTATACGTTGTGTCGATGAGTGATCCGACAAAATGTATGTTAAGACAAATCATTTCTTTCTTTTGGCATGTTCCAAATACGAAATGTAAACGTGATATTGTTTCATAAATGATTCTACTATTAGTAGTTAAGGATGTTCAGGATATTCATTCCTATTGTCAAAGCATGTCTAAATATATTCTTAAATCCTTATTGAGGTATATGGAAAAGATATCAGTATTCATAATGTTAATCGGAGGTGAAGCGACATTACATCACTCCGACAAACTTGTAGTATCTTATTATTATATCATTCATGCATTACACTCATGTACATACCTTGACCTCAAATATGTATGCATTATATATATGTATGGGGAATGAAGAAAAGGGATACGACGTTATATACGCACACCACCTGCAGCTAGTACAAATAAACACGATGATGATTATGCCCACAGAGGCCAGTTCGATATGATGGGATGCCCACAGAGGCTTGATGGCGTTATATACGCATATGTGCATGACTGCATTGTGCATGGCATTTAGGCATATTATGGCCCTCAGAGGCATTCTACACAGGTATGACACTTATGCATATTATGGACCTCAGGGACTTTCTCTACTGGTTGGTTGTTTCTTATCTAATGTTACTTTCAGGTCTCTATTATGCTATTTTTCATGTCTAACATACTCGGTACATTATTCGTACTGACGTCCCTTTTGTCTGGGGACGCTGCGTTTCATGCCCGCAGGCTCAAGTAAAGAGGGTGACGGTTCACACTAGTAGGTTGCTGGTTCAGCTGGTATTGGAGCACTCTATTTGTTATAGAGTTGCAGTCTAGTCGTGGTATGATATTTTTGATATGCATGGGGGTATAGCGGGGCCCTGTCCCGACCTCATAATGTTACTTACTCTTTAGAGGCTTGTAGACTATTGTCTTGTGTATAGTAGTCATGTATGACCTTGTTGGCCTTGGTATGTATATATATATGTGCTGAATCCTTTTGGTTGTAGGATTTTACTTAACTTTTTTTCAGTTTACTATTTCCATATGTTAGCAGGGTATCTCGTGGTGCCCGTCATGACCCTCCGGTTTGGGTCGTGACAGGAATGGTGTTCTGGTTTGGTGGGGGGATTTGGTTAGACGAGGCGGGTTACCGGTGGCTAGAGTGGTTAAGGGGTGGTTTTGGGGTTGCAGTGATGATTCAGATGTGGGGATGGGGGACCGGTGATGGTGCTGAGATTGTGGATTGATTTTCGGTGGTGGTGGCACTCGGCGGTGACGGGAAGGATTGTTGGCTCTGATTCCATGCAGAATTGTATTAATCTCCATTGGGGAGTCTTTCTCATTAATATAAATATATATATAGTGTATAATGAGGAATCCTAATACAATAAGGATCATATATCTACCATAATTATACATCACTAAATATTACATAATATATGACATATATTCTAATTATGGTAATGATGTACACAGTTAATAGATTTGAACCTACGTCATCATGATTTCCAACTAACTTCATCATTGACTTATCATGTCTGCATTTAACTTTTCAACATCCCCGCGTTGATGAAATTATCTTCTCGCAGTAGGCCATGCATAAAGTTTGAATTCAGTATGTTGCTTATCCCGGATACGTTTGTAGGTCGGCAACTACTCCATATTCATACACTCTAGAGTTAGTTCCGTTTGTCTAATAGTCAATGTTTCCAACCATGCAGAAATAAGATAAGAGGCTACATCCATGCACTTTGCATCAGGCAGAAGATTTTCTGATGAGGTTGGAATTTTGTTATGAAGTTATAAGCCTGGAAAAAAAGAACAACGCGTATGGTCATATACAGCTTGTTAAACAGTTCCCCTTTTAAACATGGAATTCCAAAAACCTGTGCTTTGTCTTGAAAATCTAGTATATTTACCTTCCATTTTAACAACAAATCGTCATCTGTTGTGTCTCGTTGAAGTTCAAAGTATGAAAAAGTATAGTCATTCTTGTGCTTGTACCGAAGGTCTTTTTAAGGTAAAAATTTACTCACACCCAATGGTCATGTTTTATGTATTATTGGGTTGGTGTGTAAACACCATATGCGGGTTATCTATCACCGTTTTATTTCTCAGTACGAACTCTTGTAAGGTGGAAGTAGAATCATTTGCAAAAGCTAAAGAAAATGTTACTCCAAATCTTATCTTTGCAGCAATCCGCTGTTCTCATGAGATAAATAACATGATCAGGTTCCGCATTTAAACTAGGTAAAATAATACCGCAAATAATAGCCACCATAGTGGTAACTTGGTAAACATGATAATTTGTACTCTGCTACTGTTTCGTGTCAATTCTATGTAATTTGGGTTCTCTATTAATTGGGAGGGCATGATTCTCATGTTAAAGATAAGAGGAACTCAGATGAAATCTAAGTAAGCGTTTCGTCATGCATTTTCAAATCATGATTTCATAATTTGATTTCAACTCACGTTTGTTTATGCAATTTGGATATAACTTGAACTTTAACTTAATGTCATGGTTTGAAATCCCAAATCATCCAAAAAGGTGTGATTTGAGATTCCAAATCATGATTTCAAATTTTTTAAATATAAAACTTGACAATAAGTTTATATTTTGTACAAAAAAATCCATAAATTTGTAGATATATACCAATTGATCGACTTTATATTGTATTGGATATAATTACCCAATACATAATTTATATTATATATTTATACAAAGGTATGTCTATCCTTATCTGACCTCTTTCTATGATTTCTCTTGAGTCGAGGGTCTTTCAGAAACAACATTCCTACCTTGGTAGGGGTAAGGTCTTCGTACCCTCTACCTTCCCCATACCCCACGTTGTGAAATTTCACCGGTATGTTGTTGTATACAAAGGTATGACTATGTCATGACTTAAAAGTGTACAACATAAGTTTATATTTTGTAAAAAAAAGATCCATAAATTAGTAGATACATACCAATTGATCGATTTTATATTGTATTGAATATAATTATCCAATACATGATTTATATTATATAGATATACAAAAGTATGACTATGCCATGACTTAAAGTGTATAATTTTGAGCCGCGTATTAATTATGTTATGAACTATGACTTGCTCATTTGGTAAGATTGCATAAGAATTAGAAAAGTTTTGATGGTTTTTACAACTTGTGGGGTTTTTATGTCAATGAGAAAAGATAACTTAAGAAACATAAATTGTATGACCAAACAAAATTTCAACTTCAAATTATATGATTTCAAATCATGTGTCACGACCCAAACCGAAGGAACGCGACGGGAACCCGGATCCTCCCCCGTTGGGTATCCCAAATCACACTATCAACACATGTTCATAACTAATTATCGACTAAGGCAAAAAAAATTGTGGGAATAGTAACCCAGAAATCCAACTTATATATATACATATACCGAGGCTGACAACGCCATACAAGACTACTACACACAAGACACTTGTCTACAAGCCTCTAAGATAGTACACAACATCAATATGTCAGGAAAAGGCCCCGCCATACCCATATAGACACGCAAAATTGTATCATACCAAAATGAGACCGACACTTCGGAAAGAGAGGAGTGCTTCCAAAAATCCGCTAAAATCTGCAACCTATTCACGTGGGCCATCGCATTGCCTATGCGAACCTGCGGGCATGAAACGCAGCACCCCCGACAAAAGGGACGTCAGTACGACTGATGTACTGGGTATGTCAAGCATGAATAACAACATAACAGGAATATACCAATAACTAAAACATAAACAACTGACCAATAGTAATTGCCTCTGAGGGCCCTAATACACTTGCCTACATGTTATGGGCATTGAGACCCCTCCAGAGTTGTATCAATTGATGAAATTCAAATCGTTGAGGACATATCCTATGAAGAAGTTCAAATTTCTATATTAGATCGGCAAGTCCGGGAATTAAAGACCAAAGAAGTAGCTTTTGTGGAAGTTTTCTCAAAAGGTAAAGACGTCAGGGATATGACATGGGTAGTTTAGGAGGAGATGAGATCTAAATACCCTCGCTTGTTCAAGATAAAAACGTTCACGATAATTACAACCTGATTGATTCCATATTTTCCTTTAGTCATGCTACAAAAGGTTTAGACTAATCCTGTGTTATATTCAGATGATGTTCAGAGTTGAGACGTCCCAGGGGACAGAGTTTCTGTAACATCCTGTACTTTCGGGTCACGGTTTGAACCGCTAGGCGTATGTAAAACTCTCTAGGCGTGTGTAAATAGACCCGAACATTGGAAAATTTTATGTTATATTTACGTATGCTAATAAAGAGTTTAGCATATAAAATGATAAAACCCCAAAATAATTTTGGACGTAACAAGTATGACGACGGGAATCGGAAATAATTTGGTGTGTTCATAAAGAGGTTATGGACTAGTGTCATATTATGAATTATGACATCGAGTATATGAAGATCCTATAAGTTATTAAGATTTAAGTGAATTGGGATCGCGAAATTAATTATGTGTGTCATTGATTAATTATGGGATTAATTAGTTTAAGTGGAGGGGACAATATTAGTGGAGGCGTGTACGTGTGCCTTCAAAAGAAGGATCCTAAATGACTAATCTTATAATTTAGAGATGTGGCATTAAGTGGATAAAGGAGCAAGGTACGGTAGGCATCCAAGGACACGTTTTGGGTCTTAAAAAAAAAGGGGACAAGGGATTTATTACTTAGTGACTTAAAGGAGTAGACAAAGGATTTAATGCCGGTTTCATTCAGTGAAAGACAAAAGGGATTTGTTATCTATATACTTTTCTGTACGATACAATTGGAGAAAATTATAGAAATAAGAGGTTAGTTGTTCTTGCTCATAGTAATTACAGAGAAGAAACGTCCTGTGTTTTGTTCTTAGCAAGAAGCAGTAACGTTGAGTTCATTGGCAGCCAAGGGTTATATGGAAAGAATTGACTCATTTTAGTCGTTCGAAGGTTAAATAAAGGTATGTATATATATATATATATAAGTTGGTTTTCTGGTTAAGAGTTTCCATAACCTTTTTTCAGCTTAATCCGTATTTAATTCTGATTAGGTGTTGACTGTACGAGTGGTAGTACCCGGCGGGTGGAATCCGGGTGCCCGTCGCAGCCCTCCGATTTGGGTCGTGACAATTTCTTATACTCCAGGCGAGAAAATATTATTATGTTCATGTTTGACGTTAGATGGTCGTGAGAGGCCCGAGATACGATTGATGTTGTTTATATGGCCCCGTGTGGCATTATGCTTGATGTGGGCCTGCTTGGCAGGTTTGTGAGTTATCCGATTATAGAGAAAACTCTGCCAAATTTTTTAGAACCATTGAGAATTAATACTTCTCCATGTACGTCCCCACATTTGAGGACAAATGTTAATAACAGGGGGAGGATGTTACACACCGTGTTTTACGCGCTAGTATGCATCGTAAGTAAAGTAACGTAAGGCCAATACTTGGTTGAAAATGAGTTTAAACAAGTTTTAATTAAGTCTCGTAAGAATTCGGGGCTAAATGAATCAAAGAAATTAAGTTCGTTGAAACTCGAGGAAAGGTAGGCAGAATTTTGGATAGGATTTTGGCCACACTTTAGAGGGGGATATATTTCCTATTGTATAAGGTGTTGTGGGGTGCATAGCATATCCAAATTCAAGTTCAACAAGTCTAATTTCTAATGCAATAAACCTTTTATTAATCGGAGCACTGTATAAAATATTATGTATATTTTAAGAAAATGCTACAAAGTTGCTCCCATGGGACCCACATAGGCGGTGGTTTGTTCCACCTTTCTATTTTAAGCAGTGCATCCCTCTTTATTTCTCATTTTTTGACAAAAACAGTTCCTAAACACTCCTAGATGCTCTCCAAGAGTTTCTCATTGTCCTAGAGTGAATCCAAAGGCAAACAACGTAAATCTTGCGTTGTATATCCCGTGGTGCTTGTAGATTTTGAGTTTTCTTGTTGTAATTGATTTGAGGGTTTCTTAAAGGTGAAGTAAGCTTGTGTTTGAGTTGTTCTTGGTGCTCAAAGGTAAGTAACCTCTTACTCTACATGTATTTAAGCATATGTAAGTTGCAGCTAAGTCGTTAAAGCTAGAACTTGTGAGATATCTATCGAAAAGCTTGTTAGTAATGTTAGAATTTGCTGGACTATTTTAAAGTTGTATTCTTGATGTTTTATTGCTGGAAATTAGTAGAGACAACCTAATAATACTATTTCTATTATGGTTAATGTGCTTGAAAGAAGAGAAGGCTTGGAGAAGTGTTGTTTGATATTGTAAAATCGAGCTTGCTGCTCATTTGTTGTTGTTGTTGTTGCGCCATTATTGGGATGTTGTGAGCTTATTTATAAATTTAATTCATGGATGGTTTACACAAGAAGGAGCTTAGTTATGTATTGTTGGTTGTGTTTCTTGATTTGAAAGAAAGGAGAAGCTGGAAACGTGTTTTTTAGTAATCTGAAAATTGAGCTTGCCGCTCGTTACATTGTTATTGAATTGTTGGCTGGTTATAGTCATTATTATTCCTATTGTAGGCTTGAGGAAAGTAATAAATTAGGGGAGGTGCTGCCCGTTTTAGTATAAAATAAGCTTATCATTCGATGTATGCTAGTTGTATCTTTCGTATCTTAACGATAGAGTCATTATCATTGTTATACATTAACGTGCAGTGAGTGGAGATTATGTGATTATTGGGCAGATTATCGCAAGGTATGTAATGGATATCCTTTCTTTCTATAGCATGATTTCGTATCTAAAATGGTACTCACTAGAAATGTATAATAGAAATGTTTATAACGAGCTTGTGCCTCGTATTGAGACATCCTTCAGGTTCCATTGTTTTTCCCCTGTCAGGAGTATGTTTCTTTCCTTAGAACTTATTACCTCACTAGGTGAGTGTGTATAGATCTTGCGGACATAGTCCATAGTCTATGGCATCTGATATCTTATCTATCCCTTGTCATGAGTCTATGTTCACTTCATATTGGCTTTACATCAATAGAAATAATAGAGAGTTCAAATGTACAATTTTATAGTACTACTATATACAGAGTTACTATATCCTGGCCTATGAGCTGGTGAGATATGCCTTTCCTATGGTCTGGTGAGATATGCCCAGTCGATGTGCTGGTGAGATATGCCCGGCCTGTGAGTTGGTAAGATATGCCTGGTGAGAGATACACCGAGCCCTATATTTGTCTGGCTAGCTATTACTATATTACGTAAAAGATGAGCTAGAGCAGGTAAGTATACCTTCAGAGTACCTTTGATTCTTAGTTGATTTCATATATCAATTTCGATTAAGTTATTCAGTTGCCTTACATACTCGGTACATTATTTCATACTGACATCCCTTCTTTTAGGGGCATTGCAATTCATGCGTACAAGTCCTGAGAGATAGATAGACAGGCCTCTTCCGTAGGCGATGTTGAGCTCAGCTTCATTGGTAAATCCCCATGTCATTCGGAGTTGCCAGGTCTAGAGTATAGATATGTTTATAGAGATGATGAGTATTCTCTTTAGAGGATTGTGGATATGTCCTATGTGTATAGTACGTCAGCATAGTGGTCTTGTCGACCCTTGTATATATTTGTTTTGAGTTTGCTATTGTAGACATCTATGGGGGCCTTGTCGGCAAAAGATGTTATGATTAGTTTACAGATTTCTTATAAATTTTCAGATACTCACCAGTTATAGATGGTACGCTCGAGGTCAAGTATGGCAACGGATGCCGGCCACGCCCCTCCGGTTTGGGTTGTGACACTCCTGTTTCTCCTTCAGAAATCCCAAAAATGTCATACCAAAACCCCATCTTTTCACCGTCAAAATCTATACCTTCTTCTGGCCCTCACACCCCTACTTTGTCCTCATTACCCATTACATTTTTCCTACTAGACAACGTAAAAGTCTAACCCTAAGAAATTCATTTCGAAACCTAAACCTATTTCTAAAAAAATCACAGCTCCAATGTCAGCGATGACTATGTGTCGACGCTCGATATCTCAGGCGACACGATTGAGATTGAGAAAAAAGAAAAGGATTCTTAGGTTTTAAGTCAGAAATTAGGTACAGATGAGGGAAACAAGGTTGATTCCGGAGATATTGAGGCTCAAACATTTCAAATGGCTCCACTGGAGGGTGCTTAAATTGAAAAAAAGTTGGAAGTAAAAATAACGAGAACTGAAGAAACTACTACTGAACCAGGTAACTTCACTCCCTTAAAGGGTAGAAAGGTTGTTGAGTCAGACATATGACATTGTGAGTCCTCTGTCGACCATCTGTTTAAGGGTAACCTCCATGAGGGGGATAAAGGGAGGTCCAATATCTTAGAAAGTCAAGATGAGATTGTGGCTGGGTTTTTTGATGTTTTACCATTGGGGATCCTTTAAGGGACCCAGTGCTCCCACATAGGGGGAAGAAACTTCCCCTATATTCAAAACTTCTCCTAAGTGGTATGAGACACTAGGTTCTCATTGAGTACCTACTACTATTGTACCTTTAAGGGATATTCCTGCTACTGAATCACTGGTGACTGTCACTCTTCCGAATGAGGTTGGTGATAATGAAGTCCCTATGAATTTTTTGTTTAAGAGGAGTGTAGGGTCATCCTCTAGGGATGGAGTGTGCAACAAGTCAATGTCTAAGCAATGGCCACTCACAAGAGGTAAAGTCAAGGCTCAAATGGACTCGTCCTTAAAAGAAAACAGAGAAAATTGTGAAAAACAAATATTGGTGACTAGGTTGGTTGATGAAGATGAGGTCTCGCCCACTAAGGTGTTGGAGCTTGACAGTGGTGAAAATGAACTAGAGGTGGAAGAAACTCCACTTGAGAGAAGAAAATCCAGAAAAGAAACTCTAAGAAAAGGAAAATCAGCAGCAATTGAGGAACCTAGTGCCGCAGATGCAATTGATGCTAGGGATCAGGTTCAAAAGAAAATAAGAAAATATCTCATTCTTTTAGAAAGACAAAGGTTGTTGAGGATGAGGAACTTGCTTCCTCCAAGAAACAAAAAGTGTACTTAACTGATGAGGAAATAAAGGAGATACTGAGAACTCAGAAACTGCTGAATGAAAGGGTTTTTTACCCTGACATTGTTAACCAACCTGGGATGTAAGATGTAATATAAATAGTTGAGGCACAAATATATGGGGTCATCTATTTGAGCCCTCAGTGGCCTTGCTGTTTGAGTTTGAGGTGATTGAGTTCTATGGGTCTCTGTTCTTTACTGATGGTGGTGAATCACTTGTCGCCAGTGTAAATGGTACTGACATCACATTGGATGAGGAGGTACTTGGGAGGATTTATAAAGTTCTGACTGAGGGAGTGAAAACTGTATACAAGAAATCGGCCTCCAGGAGTTTTCTAATATATCATGGAGAACCTAGAATCCTTCACCCTAATAAGTCTGTCAGATCTAATGTTAGAGCACATATTGAAAATAGTCACTGTTAAGGATGACAGACATGTAACACCTCATAACTTCGAACTATGGTTAAAACTGTACGATGGGGAAATGATGGAACTAAGATGAGGAGTGTAGTAAGTGTTTTGGAAACTAATCAAGGCATAAGAAGAGTCTTAGGAAAAATTAGAGTCAAAAGCTACTCTACGGAGCATGTTTTAAAGTGAGTTTAAAGTAGGCCTCACTTAAACTAAGTGTACGGATATATAAATAAGAAATTTTGGGCAAATTCCTCCATGAAAGTTTTATCCCTTTGAAATACCTTTCCATCCATATAAATCTCACTTCAAACGGAATTTTGTACGAAAAGTTATGGCTGATTTACTGAGGATATATAAAATGGAAATCCTGATTCCTGTAGGATTAGGTTTTAAAGCCCAAACCTTTTATGAAAACCTATAAATACAACCCTAAAATATTTTATGTAAGGATTTTCAACCAGAGCTTCTACCAAACAACTAAGGGGAGTTCTTATCCAAATCCATAAGTTAACACTAGATTAACACCAAATCATTATTTGGAATCGCTACATGTTGGAAATCCATTCAAGGTCGAATTTGAAATGAAGCTGTGGGATTTCTTCAAAAAGGTAAGCCCCTCAATCATTAATGGATTATATGGAGTTATTATTATATTTTATACATTTAATGATTGGTATAATCATGAAATAAGATTGATTTAGATGCACTCAATCAAACACAAAACCCTAGTAATTTTGTTGTAGATTTTCCCTTCGACCAGCCAACTTACTTTGGCGTTTTGCTACAAAACTAACCGTTGGATGGAGCCCAAATTGTAACGGAGTGTTCATAACATATAGGTATTAAATATGAACGGTGAAGATCCTATTTGAAGGTCGGAACAATATGGTTTGAGATATGAACAGTAGCTACAAAAATTAGTGAAACCTCTTCTCAAGGTATCAAGTTCAAAGTTTTGGGTTTCTTCTTCAAAAGTTCAGACCTTTTCTTCAAGTTTTAGAGCAAATAAGATATGTAGAGCTTCTATATACACGTGGGAACATCATTGTTCTTCCCCACGCCATAGTTATCCATGAAATCACGAATTTCCATAACCTAGGATTTTCACTCAAGTTCATGATAACCCTATATACATGTACAATTATATTTCATGTTATATCTTGACTTCATTACTTACATTCATTATATGTTATTGCGACTGTCATGAACCTGTCTGTAATCCATGAACGCATGTTTTGATTTTCATGAGTTCCTAAATACAAGTTATGATCATTATCACTCATTTTCATGAGGTCATTTCTCATGATTTATACAAGTTATATTATGTATTTCTACACATGCTAAATTATAAATTTACAAGTTATGTTTATAAGCTATTTCATGAAATTCATTGTCTTTCAAGCCAACTATTTTCAAGTACATGTTTTGAGAGTTGCACAGATTACCGAGAAGGCTCAGATATCCTGAAACTATGTATGCCAACATCGGATAAGGGTCGCTCCACGAGAGGACGATACCTTCTTATTACCCCTTGTGGGATTATCAAATCCATCATGTTCATGTTCATGTCTCGTACTCCGACAAGGTACGAGATGGTTTAGCTAATCGGGCAGAGATCAGACTCCACATTCATGTGTGGTGGCTCAAATATACAGATACACATCTTTACATATTTTACACATGTTTTATACTCATGCCAGATTATGCTTATACTCATGTTATAGTTTTAGTTTCATGTTCCTGCTTATTTCTTTCAGTTGCTTTACATACAGTACAATTTAAATGTACTAACATCCATTTTACATAGGGCCTGCACTTCATGGTGTCGGTGCTGAGTTTTAGGGAGACGGATCTGCTTAGTAGGATTGCTTCTGTATCAGCTATTTGGTGAGCCCATCTCATTCGAGGTGTCAGCCTAGTTACTTTTATAATTATGTTTTATCACAGAGGTATACCAGGGCCCTGTCTTGGTAAAACAGTTTTGCAGTTAGTCTCATGTGTCAGATATTTCATAGATTAGACTAGTTTAGCATGTCAGCATTATTTTCAGACTTATTATATTTTGATATTTCTACAATATATTTTCATACTATATTTGAATACCATATTTTACATAAGTTACTATCATCATTATTTCATGCTTTCGATGCCCATGTTGATTCAACAGCCCATATAGTTCACTCAGTCACATGTAGTTAGGCACCGAGTGTCGTGTTTCGTCCAGGCTATGGTTCGGGGTGTTACAATGGGTTGGCTTATGGCTTCCTCCTCACTAAGGTCTTCAATCTCTTTGGGATCAAGGCACTCAAGGAAATAATGGGTATAAGGAAGCATATGTTTACAATGAACACTCTAAAGGAGTGTGAATGTGTGCCCAAAAATGGGGATTGGGAGTAACTCCATGTATCTAGTCTAATAGAGGCTCAAGAAAGGGCAACAGGGGAGATTAACAAGCTGACTCTTCTTCTGGATCAAAGGGGCTCTGAAATTGTTGTTTTAAAAGCTGAGCTTCAACAGAGTTCACAGGACCTAGTACCTCAGAGGAACTGAAGAATGAAAATGCTCAGCTTAAGGCTGAAGTAGCTAATCTGATGAGACATGTGGCGGACCTGACCCAACAGATGCTTAGTGATCAAAGGGCTGCGAGTGAGCAGATTGATAGGCTCCTAGCTAGATTATGAGCAGTCCCCTGTTCCAGCCTCTTCACCCATACTCCTAGTCCTCATATGCCCTCCTTCCCACCCTTTGAATCCCTTAATCCTTATCTTTCTTTGTCCTCTATGTATTTATGCAGTACTTTTCTTGGGTTATAAATTACAATTGGCACTGTTTTCTTGTTTTTGTTTGCTGGTACTTATGGATTTACTATGTTTACTATGTTTTTATCTGGAAATCAAATTGGACATTGTCTGAGTGCTCGTGTAATATTGCTTATCCATGCTAGTTTTGATTTTGCTCATGTTAGTGTTGTCCCAGTGTCCATGAGTTAACATTGCCTTAATTCATTCTCCTCATGTTACTGTTTTACTCTTTTTTATGATGCCAAAAGAGGGAAGATATTGTAGGGGGATAAGGATACAGGGAAATAATAAATATTGTTTGATTGGGTCTGATGTTTTGTGCTGAAAAGGGTCTGAGTCTCAAGGAGAATAAGTAGGGATCTGTTTCTCAGGGGGAACGAAAATTATGAATTTGTCATCATAAAAAATTATAAGTTTGTCATCACAATGGCAGTGTCGCAGCACCGTTGCAGAGTTGTTGCGGCCTTTCCATTGGTTCAAGGTTTAAGGTTTTGTCACTTCCTTCACCTCTCATATATATATACAATATGTTAAGGAGTGAAAACCTAATCTTGCAAATCCAAATTGTTCACATTTTCATATGCAAGCCGTCGTGTTCATCAGAGCTCCAGTCAAGACCAAAGCTGCAACAAACTGAAGGACCAGTTCTCTTACCAATGAAGCTAAGTCCTAGGTTTGTTGAGTCTTTGTTTCTTTGTTCTTGAACTTGTAAACCTACTCTTCGTGTAAGAAGTTATTTGTAGGTTGCAATATAGGTATTGTAGAGAGCTTGCAATAGAGTTATTGTAAGGAGGAGAGATTAATAGTTTAATTCCTAGGTCGCAAGAGGTTGTAATCTAAACATTGCTCAGTTTTAGTGAAATTTTGGGAGAATTCTACTAGGGTTAGGTCGTGATTTTACTCCTTGAGCAAGGTGGTTTCCACGTAAATATCATGTGTTATTTACTTACTGCTTTAGCTAAGGGAACAATTAGTTAGAGAACTCGGTTCTCTACACTGTTTTATGGACTTGTATAGCCTATTAAATGGAATTGAAAGACAAGGGAGATCAGGAAGTTAATTAGCAAACTATTTTACCTTATCCCATGAGAGAAGGAAGGTCTATATCTATATTTTATAGAGTATAAGAGAATTACAAGCTGAAAACAAGACATGCATTTTCAGGTGAGGAAACAACAGTGATAGACAGTGGAGGAGCTAGAGGGGCTGAACCCCTTCGCTGGATAATCACATTGTATATATAAGATAATTCTTTTTTATGTAAATATAGTAGATGATAACTTCCTTGATGAAAATTTTACATCCGCCACTAGTAGTTGAGGAAATGTGACAGATTATCTGCTTGTGATACATTACATAGCCATCTCCATTTCCGATTTCCTGGTATCTTTGATATTGTAATAATGAGTTACTTGAAAATTTTAATCTATAGGGCTTTGATAATGCCCCAGCTATTGTCATAGCTCTCTATTGCCAAATTGCAAGAATTTTCATATTCAACATTCTGTACTCCAAAGGGCTGTTATCACAAGCTCAATTTGTAAGGTGAGTGAAACCATTAAACTCCGCCTGGTTATGACGCCGGGAAATGAGATAAACAAGAAAAACCACATAGGCTGAACGCTCCCAGGCAAGCCACAAAACCAAACAGTAGGCCATTAACTTCAGAAAGGAAGAAGCTCACATGACATAACCATTGATCATTATTACCAGGGCAGCTACTGTCCACGCAGTTCTCTGCAATCAAAGAATTGAAGTATGTGATACTGATCATATGGTCCTCTGTCTTAAATTTAATATTCCCTTTTGTGCATAAATGAGATTTAATAGCCTTTGGTACTCAGAAAGGCTGTCACTACTTTTTTTTAGTTGACCAAATTTAATTGAAAAAGTGTCCAAAAAGGGTGCAGCTCATATACAGAATGTCAGCAAGACACCTATATGAAGGAGAGCTCTCAAAGAAAAACATGTGGACCAAAGAAGCTAAACTTTGAGCAAAAGTTCTCTAGATATCATGGCTAGTCGTCTTTACATTCTTAATTTCATAGTCATATTTTTATCAGCTATCAAGAATTAAGATTGTCCTCCAATTTTCTCATTTTTACTCCAACTTGACCTATTTAAGGGGAGTACAGACATTTGTGGCATTTTGATCATGCAAACTAATAAGTTTATTTTACCTTCTAAAAGAATCACACGAAACAGCGTAGATGTGAGGAGGAAACTGTAATGCTGGAAGCATAAACGAATAACATTCTTCCCCTAAGACATAGAAGACATAATATTTGTTCTTGTTATCTGCTGAGTTTGTTAAGGTTAGGATAAAGACAGCTGTAGAACAGATAAATCAGCAAACAAGAGAGATCGATGATACCTTACTTGTACTGATGTACAGGAAATGTTTAAAAAGGGTGTGAAACTAGTTTTAGTCATTGCTAATAAGAAACTATTGACTAAAAAAAAGAGGGCAGCCCGGTGCACTAAGCCCCCGCTATGAGCGGGGTCCGGAGAAGGCTGGACCACAAGGGTGTATTGTACGCAGTCTTACCCTGTATTTCTGCAAAATGTTGTTTTTACGGCTTGAACCTGTAACTATTTACTATGCCAATTAATTATATGAACATATTACAATTTAGTGCCTAGAAAGTATAATTTCTATGATCAATCAGTATGGTAGAGCTTCTGATGCCTAACCTCCATGAGTTTCCCAATCTTGAAAACTCCCATGATCTGCTCATTTGACACGAATGTTACAAGAGGAATGATAGCAAATGGGATCTGCATGCCTTGAAGCACATTCAGCCATTCGTTCAGAACATCGAGTGAATCTTCAGATCTGTTGAAATAGATCGCCACAATTATGGTTGGCACAATGGCACAACTCCTTGTAATCACTGACCTAATCCATTTCTTCCTCCGCAGATTCAGAAAACCTCCCATTATAAACTGTCTAGCATAAGTACCTGTCATCGTGCCACTTTGACCAGCTGCCAAAAGGCCAATACCCCATATATAGAGAATTGGGAACAAACCTCCACCATACCTTTCTTGAAGATATTGCCCTGCATTTACTAGGCCTATACTATCAGCTTGCACAGCTGTTACCATCAAATTGATAGAGAACGAAATGGAAACAGCAATGGTAGACTCGATTGTATAGTAGTTTAGTGCCTCTTGCACTTTTTCTTTCTTTTTGGGATCAATTTTCCTGGACTGCACCAAAGGGGAGTATAAAAAGACGTTGTGAGGAGTTATTACACAGCCGACAACTCCAACAGCCTTCTGAATTGTCTTTGAGCTGAGTCTAGGCAGCAAAATATCTGAAAAAGGTAGAAGCTAAAGAATGTAATGTACGCATAAAATTGATATCGACAATAGAAGTAAAGAAATGAACATGTGAAAGCAAGATTCTGACCTATTATGAGTTCTTTGCTACTAGGCCTAGTGTCAGCAAACATCCAGGCAAATGATAATGCCATAGTGGAAATTAGAACAGCTAAAAACGCTTCTAGTTTCCTACCTCCATAATTTTCCAGAAATAAGAAGATGAAGCTGTTATTCAAACAAAACAATCATTGTCAGCAGAACAATCAATCCATAGGCTCCAAGAACATTTTAGTATAGAGTTCTATTCAAAATTTGTAACTTGTAAGCCAAGACATCAAAAGCTAACATATTTTCAACTTCAATGGATTGATAACAAAAACAAAAAGGGAAACAGCATCCAAGGTTGTATTCTAACGGTCAATAATGCAGGCGAAAACTATGTGAGAGCAGGGGCTAAATCCTAGCACAGATAAAATGCTAGAATATTTCTTTTATTCTGTCAAAGCCCTGGGAGGTATCTGTGTAACATCTCGTAATTTCGTGCAATGGTTTGAACAGCTAGACATATGTAAGTATACTTGAGGCCAAGAAAATTTTGTTATATGGAGGTATGCACATCAGGAGTTTAGTATGTAAAAGGATAAAATCCCGAAATAATTTTGGACGTAACAAGTGTGACGACGGGGATCGGAAATAAATTTAGTGTGCGCATAAAGAAGCGATGTACTGGTATTATATCGCAGGATTATGACATTGAGTAGACGAAGATCTTATAAATCATTAAGATTTAAGTGAATTGAGATCACTAAATTAATTGTGTGTGTGATTGATTAATTATGGGATAAGTTTAAATAGGGGGGGGAGGGGACAAAGTTGAGTGGGACATTACGGGTGGCATACGAGTGGACTAAGCCTAAATGACTAAGTCGTAACTAATGTGGTGTCATGTGCTTGTGTTAGCAACTAATGGGATAAGAATTAACTAAGACTACGTGTTAAGTTAGCAGGTTAGGATAGCATTTCAATTTCATTTCTTAGTGTTATCTCGTCCTTAGTATTTAATAGGATGTGAAGACATTTGCTGGCCAAACGAATTCCTATAATAAAGCACTCGGCTAAATACTCCTCTGTTGCATGACGAATTAGAGAAAAAAAAATGAGAGAAAACTTGCTTATTAATTTTAGGTATAGCACAAGGTATACACAACAACGTGATTATTCTACTTTTAAGTGAAATCGAGGTATGTTAAGGCAAATTATTTCTTCTTTTGGCATGTTTCATGTAACGAAATAAAACTGTGATATTGTTTCATAAATTATGCTACTTCTAGTAGTTAAGAATATTCATGTTATTGATTCATATGTTAAAAGCATGTCTAAATATGTTCCTAAATCCTTATTGAGGTATACGTCAAAGATGTTGACATTCCCAATGTTAGCCGAAGGTACATGTTAATATTGCCAATGTTAGCCGAAGGGGCAAGGATATTATATCATCCGATAAATTCGGAATGTTTTATTATCATTCATGCATTTTCATTTGCATTATATTCTATATTACATTAGACCCGCATGTGTTATATATACTACTATATGGTATGAATTATATTTATGTAGGGGATGGGAAAAAGGGAAAGGCGTTATATACGCGTCACCACCTGCAGCTGGTACAGATATCACGAAAAGAAAGATGCACATGTGAGGTCAATATTGATGCCCTTGTGTGGTCAATATAATATGATGTCCTTGTGTGGCCAATATAACCTGATGCCCACATAGGCGGTTATGGGAAGGAAGATGCCCTTGTGTGACCAATATTTATATGTATACCGCATTTGCATTGTGCATAACATTTAGGCATATGTATTAGAGCCCTCAGAGGCATTTACTACTGGTCGGTTGTTTCTATTTCAGTTATTGTTATATCTATGTTATGTTATTATTCATGCCTGACATACTCAGTACATCAGTCGTACTGACGTCCCTTTTATCGGGGGACGCTGTGTTTCATGCCCGAATGTTCACATAGGCAAGGCGACGATCCACGTTAGTAGGTTGCTGACTCAGGGGATTTTGGAGCACTCCCCTTATTTTGAAGTGACGGTCTATTTTGGTACGGTAGATTTTTTTGCATGTCTATATGGGTATGGCGGGGCCCTATCCCGACCTTTTGATGTTGTATACTCTTTAGAGGCTTGTAGACGGGTGTTCTGTGTAGTAATCATGTACGGCCTCGTCGACCTTGGTGTATATATATATAAGTTGGATTTCTGGTTTATTAATTCTATGTTTATATATGTCAGCAAAGTATAGAGTAACGACCCTTGTGGCCGCGGATAATTACGGGTAAATGTTAAATGTACGGCTAGTGGTACCCGACGGGTAGGATTGGAGTGCCCGTCGCGGCCCTCCGACTTGGGTCATGACAAACTTGGTATCAGAGCATGTCTGTCCTAGGTAGTCTACAAGCCGTGTCTAGTAGAGTCTTATTTATGGGTGTGTTGTGCACCACACTTATAAGCAGGAGGTTGCCTGATATTTAGGGATGGCTTCCATTCTTTCATATCATGGATCATACAGTAAAGCTGGGTTTTAAGAATTCGAGTTTAACTCATGCCTGTTACTATTTCAGTAATGCCGGTTACAAAAAAATATTTGGTTAGTTTATACTCGTAGCCAGTAAATGAGAGATTTCTACCAAGACGATTGATACGCCAGAAGGGGCAGTATTATTGCTAAAATTTGAGATTATGAGAAGTTGTCTCACTCATATACGAAATATGGAAGAGATAATGCAAGCATGGAAAGTAAAATGTTTAGTAAGGTAAAGAAAGTACTAAGCATCGGAAAGCAGAAGATTGTAAGGATTTTCTCAATAGACCTTATCGTATTTACGATTACAACAATACCTTTTTCCAGAAAGATTATTATTAGCATAGGGAATTGAAGTTGGATTGAGTGTAAATACGAGTGGTATGCTCTCCATTGAGACAGATCCGTCAGGGGATATGAGTAAGTTGCTTTTCCAGGGATCGGCGAATCATGTAGCACCAGAGGGGTTGAGTAAGGCTCATGTACCATCAGTCCTACCACCGGCTCCGTCTGATTAGGATGTAAGGAGATCGGTGCAGGTATTGAATCAATTGGTCGCCTCTCAGGAACGACCTCATCCTGAAATATTTGATAGAGATAGACCCCTTGGGGAGTCAGAGAGCTTATAATCGAAGGAATTTATTAGTCGGGGATCGATGATATTTAAAGGGTTCAAAAATGCCGATATATCTGGGTCAAAGTTGTAAAGGTCGAGTGAGACCGCCCCGACCGTCTTGTAGTCAAGTAGAAACTTTGACAGAAGCATCAGAGGGAAAGAAATTCAGAGAGCAGCAGTATATCGAGCATAGCCACAAAATGTTAAATGCAACAATTGAGCCATAGCAACAGAGAACAAAATGCAGTAGCATATGCATCATTAATCTACCAAATTGTAGCAAGAAGATGCAGCAACAGTGGGTTCAAAACAACAGCCGTCAGATAGCTTTGACAAGTAGCATATTCTTAGGATGTGCAACAGCTTATCAAAGTTCCGCACTTGAGAAATGATTTGTTCACTCGAGATTTGCAGCAACAGGAAATAACAAAGGACAGCCACAATAAGTGGAAATAAAAACGACAGCATAGGAAAGTCTCTCGAGCATAACAGTGGTTTAGACAACAAGCATAGCAGCCACTATTTTTTTCCAATTTTCAGCAAAGTAGCAACAATTTTATTTCAAGTTCAGTAGCAACTCGAGAACATTTGGGATTTGAAAATCACCAAGTCATGCAAAGAAAAGAGGGGTGAAGAATGAGTATCACAACTTGCTCAAGTAAAAGTAGATTATTATATTAGATAAAGGTTAGGATATCCAAAGGAGTGGGTGAGCACACAAAATAGCTTCATGAATGTAACCTCTGTATAATAATAAGGGCAATTGAGGACGAGAATTATGGTACAATCAAATGATGGTGGTAGGAAATATGAAAATAGTTAATAAGTACGAATGAAATGGTATGATTAAATATCAAGGAAGAAATGTTTTCCGCTTAGTGACGAATAGAATGAAGGATTACAACAAGAATGATAAAAGTGAATGAGACTATAGTTATGCAGGTCTCACAAAGGTATGATTATTCTAGAACGGCGTAAGGATCAATGGTGGAGGAGGGACAGAAGGAACTCGTCGGCCAAATGTGGCGATTCTCTGGTGTTCAGGAAGGGAGTATGAGAGGTACTTGGAGATAAGAGATTTTTCCCCAAGGCTTTTTGAAATGGAAATGTAAAGGTTAGACGAATGAGCACTCAATCGGTGGGAGATATAATAATGATAAGACAAGAAAGCTTAACAAGTCATTGAATCATGTAACATTGTGAATTGGATCTAAACATACGAATCATCGGTTCCACAACATATGCAGTCGTACCTTCTAGAAAGTATGTAAACAGAAGTAATAGTGAGTAAATCTCAATATTAGCGCCTGAACAGGTGGAAGGGGGCCAATGACACATATGGATACAAGGTAGACATTAAAGATATATGTCAAAAAGATAATGATATTATAATAAAGAAAAATGTTGGGAAAATACAGATATCTATGAGCATTATTGAACTGATCAAAGGTTCTACGAGATAGATAAAGTAATGGGTTTACAGCTTAACAAGATCGAGGGAATCTTTTCCAAAGCTCCATTTACGGAAAGAATTAGTCATGAGGCCAGTGGAGGAATTCAAATCTAAGTATACCGACCATGTTTGGATATAGTAAGTCAACGTCATGTGATGTAAAATTCTCCAAAATCTTCCATGTACGGAATGAGGGAATAAATTAACATCTCATCCCTTATGGGTTGGTAACGCCATGGATCGGATTCAGGAGCAATGTTTAAGATTATGTATGTATACAAAAATATATACCAAGAGGAGTACGACAGGTAAGAAAATGAGTGGACAAGTAGTAAGAAAGAGAGTTGTCTATAATTACGAGTAATGAGAAAGTACAGATTTCTTGCAGACTATGAATAAGAGTTAATTGTGATGATACGCGTACTTCAGACTCGATGATATTTTCCATAAAGTGTTCACGATTGAGATACTACAAATATAAGAGTTTTCAACACACCAGCTAGTAAACAAAGCTAGATGGACAATAGAATCACACATCCACAAGCGGCTGGATTAATGTGAGAATGATGGAGAGAAGTTGACCTGAAGGAACGCATTAGTTAGCTAAGTAAGAGTCCGATTTGAGGATTCAAATAGTGATAGCCTTATAACTCAGAATACAGCAGAGTCATCCATCATACGGGAAGAAAATGAGCGTCATGATGAAGATTTCATTGTTAGAAAAGATTGGGAAAGATATTTAGCAAAAGAGAACCGCAACCTTCGAGTATAATAGGAGAGGGACCCCCAGGTTTTCTGTATTCCCAATGTAGCAGGATTCCTAGACAAGATTATGACAAAGGTCCATCGATCACAAAATTTCATTCACCATGGATCTACTAATATGTATTATGATCTCAAGAGCATTTATTGGTGAACCGCATGAAGAGAAGCATGGCGGAATTTGTAGCTCAGTGTCCTAATTGTCAGCAAGTAAAAATAGAGCACCAAAAGCCTGGTGGCTTGACTCAGAACAGTGAGATTCTAATGTGAAAATGGAAAATGATTAATATGGATTTCATTACGGGTTTACCTCGTTCTTATCGTAAGTTTGATTCTATTTGGGTAATTATTGATAGATTAACCAAATTAGCTCATTTCTTACCAGTTAGAGTTACCTACACAGCCGAGGACTACGCGAAATTGTACGTTAAAGAGATTGGTCGCCTCCATGGTGTGCCTATTTCTATTATATCTTACCGAGGTGCACAGTTTACAGCTAATTTTTGGAAGTCAATTCAAAAAGGTTTAGGCACTCAAGTTAATCTTAGCACAGCTTTCCACCCTCAGACAAACGGGCAAGCCGAGAAAACAATTCAGACGCTCGAGGATATGCTACGAGCTTGTGTATTGGACTTTAAGGGAAATTGGGATGATCATTTACCCCTTATTAATTTCATGTAGAATAACAGCTATCATGCCATCATTAAAATGGCTCCATACGAGGCTTTGTACGGACGAAGATGTAGATCTCCTATCGAATGGTTCGAGGTAGGCGAATCAGAATTATTTGGGCCTGACTTAGTACACCAAGCCATAGAGAAGGTGAAGCTTATTCAAGAACGAATGTTAATCACTCAGAGTCATCAGAATTCGTATTCAGATGTGCGACGGCGAGACTTAGAGTTTCAGGTAGATGATTGGGTCTTCTTGAAAATTTCTCCTATGAAGGGTGTAATGAGATTCGAAAAGAAGAAAAAGCTCAAGGTATATTGGGCCATATCGTATAATCTGATGGATCGGTCAAGTAGCTTACGAGTTGGATTTACCTTCGGAGTTGGAGTTTGTTCATCCGGTTTTCCATGTCTCTATGTTGAGAGCATGTGTTGGAGATCATTCCCGAGTTGTACCGATTGATGATGTGAAGATTACAGAGGACTTATCATATAAAAAGGTTCATGTTGCTATCTTAGATCGACAAGTCTGCAAGCAAGAAGTAAAGTAGCCTCTGTCAAAGTTCTGTGGCAAAATAAGAACGTGAAAGAAATGACATGGGAGGCAGAAGAGGAAATGATGCATAAGTATCCATACCTATTCCAGACTAACGTCGAGGTTTCAAGAGACACATAAGGTGAGTTCTATTTTCATGCTATAAGTCTGATATAGATGTAGTAACGTATGTGATAATATATGATTTTGCGAACAAGTAGTTGTATTCACTGGTTACGCGACAAATAGTAGATATGTCATCCCAACATTCGAGGACGAATGTTTCTAAGGAGGGAAAGATGTAACATCTCATAATTTTGGGCAATAGTTTGAACAGCTAGACATATGTAAGTAGACTTGAGGCCAAGAAAAATTTGTGATATGGAGGTATGCACATCAAGAGTTTAGTATGTAAAAGGATAAAACCCCGAAATAATTTTGGACATAACAATTGTGACGACGGGGATCGGAAATAAATTTGGTGTGCGCATAAAGAGGCGATGTACTGGTATTATATGGTAGGATTATGACATTGAGTAGACGAAGGTCTTATAAATCATTAAGATTTAAGTGAATTGGGATCACGAAATTAATTGTGTGTGTGATTGATTAATTATGGGATAAGTTGAAATAGGGGGGGACAAACTTGAGTGGGACATTACGGGTGGCATACGAGTGGACTAAGCCTAAACTAATGTGGTGTCGTGTGTTTGTGTTAGCAATTAATGGGATAAGAATTAACTAAGACTAGGTGTTAAGTTAGCAGGTTAGGATAGCATTTCAATTTCATTTCTTAGTGTTATCTCGTCCTTAGTATTTAATAGGATGTGAAGTCATTTGCTGGCCAAAAGAATTCCTATACTAAAACACTCGGCTAAATGCTCATCTGTTGCACGACGAATTAGAGCAAAAAAAAATTAGAGAAAACTTGCTTATTAATTTTAGGCATAGCACAAGGTATGTAGAGCAACATGCTTATTCTACTTTTAAGTGGAATCGAGGTATGTTAAGGCAAGTTATTTCTTCTTTCGGCGTGTTTCATGTAACGAAATATAACTGTGATATTGTTCCATAAATTATTTTACTCCTAGTAGTTAAGAATATTCATGTTATTGATTCCTATGTTAAAAGCATGTCTAAATATGTTCTTAAATTCTTATTGAGGTATACGTTAAATATGTTGATATTTTCAATGTTAGCCGAAGGTATATGTTAATATTTCCAATGTTAGCCGAAGGGGCAAGGATATTATGTCATCCGATAAATTCAGAATGTTTTATTGTCATTCATGCATTTTCATTTGCATTATATTCATATATTACTCTGGACTCACATGTGTTATATATACTACTATATGGTATGAATTATATTTTGTAGGGGATGAGAAAAAGAGAAAGGCGTTATATACGCGTCACCACCTGCAGCTGGTACAGATATCACGAAAGGAAAGATGCTCATGTGAGGATAATATTAATTCCCTTGTGTGGCTAATATGATATGATGCCCTTGTGTGGCCAATATAACCTGATGCTCACATAGGCGGTTATGAGAAGGAAGATACCCTTGTGTGGCCAATATTTATATGTATACCATATTTGCATTGTGCATAACATTTAGGCATATGTATTAGGGCCCTCAGAGGCATTTACTACTGGTCGACTGTTTCTGTTTCTGTTATTGTTATATCCCTATTATGCTATTATTCATGCCTGACATACTCAGTACATCAGTCGTACTGACGTCCCTTTTGTCGGGGGATGCTGCGGTTCATGCCCGCAGGTTCACGTAGGCAAGGCGACGATCCACGTTAGTAGGTTGCTGACTCAACGGATTTTGGAGCACTCCCCTTTTTTCGTTGTGTCGGTCTATTTTGGTACGGTAGATTTTTTTACATGTCTATATGGGTATAGCGGGGCCTTGTCCCGACCTTTTGATGTTGTATACTCTTTAGAGGCTTGTACACATGTGTCCTGTGTGTAGTAATCATGTACGGCCTCGTAGGCCTTGGTGTATATAAATATAAGTTTGATTTTTGGTTTATTGTTTCTATGTTTATATATGTCAGCAGAGTACTGAGTGATTGCCCTTGTGGCCGCGGATAATTACAGGTAGATGTTAAATGTACGGCTAGTGGTACCTGGCGGGTAGGATCTGGGTGCCCGTCGCGGCCCTCCGGTTTGGATCGTGACAATCTGGGCATTGGATGAAATAATTCAAGGTGCACTCAAACTGGCTTGTACACTATCTTTATAACAAAACAAAAACCAAAAAATAAAAAGGGAAATCATGACAATAAAAAAATGAACTTTGGCCTTAACGCAATCTTAAAAGTTAGCTCAAGAGGTGATACTTGTCTAAAACCACATAAGGGGACAAATTGTCATGCCACAACACGTCTAGACCTGATAAGTAGAGCATGGATAGGATAATTTAGGGGCCAATATCGGGTGAAACAAGAATTTGGGTGGGCCTGGTTAACCTGTCTCTAGTTTTGTGATAAGAAAATGAACATTGAGACTAACTCAACCCAAACTAGCTCAAAAACTAAGGATTGCCAAAGACCATCTAAGAAATAAACTGTCATCCCACCCACGGACTTGACACTGCTAACACATGAAAAGAAACCAAAGTAAAAGGAAAGCTTACCAATCAGAAGTAGTAATAAGGACACCACCCCACGACTAAGCATCTTAATTGCAATATAACTTCCTATAACTTCCTGAATATCAACTCCAATCAAGACCACCTCCGCCATTAACCAAAGCAAAATCTGTTGGAAATTTGCCTTTGGCGGGAGTTGCGACCGATCAACTTTAACGGCTTAAACACTAGTGTTACGTATGTTGGAGAATTCGGTTCTTCACACATACATGATCTACTAAGTACGTAGATAACCGTAGGGCCAAGAATCGTCAAATTTCATTGAGAAATGAAAGAGATATTGGTCCACGAAGTGAGGTGTTTGAAGCATGAAAAGTGTGGTGTTGTGTTCAATTCTCCCTCATCGGTAGAGGAAGAAAGAATTGTTGTGTATATAAGACTCGAAATTGGTTTGGGATTTGGGACCCCAAGGGGTATCCCATGTGTTTAAAGGAGGGAGGACCTAGATGTGCTTCGGTTCAAGGAAAGACCACGCGCCGCCGCACTTGCCGTCCGGCCTGGTTCAGGGTTCACGGCCGTGGGCCGTGGGCCTTCGATATTATCTTTTGGGCCAGAGAACTTTGCCGTAAGTACGCTTTGATCCCGAAGTTTCAGATGTACGCTTTGGACCGAATTCTTTCGGATGTACAGTTTGGTTCCTGAAGTTTCAAGATGTACGAGTTTGGTCCTGAAGTTTTCGTAAAGTCGAAATTTCGACGGTCAAAGCGAACGCTCTAGCACTCAATTCACCATTTATTTTGGCTGAATTACTCCTCTATAATGGCCAAATCCGTTGGTCTTTCACCATTTATTTTGGTGGTTTTACTACCTCCATAATGGCCATTATTTGGTCAATAATGGCCGTTATGAAGCGATTAACAGCCGTCCCTCACCTATATAAACACCCCTTACACCATTGTTGAGGCACAGAAAAATATACTTGCAATATACACGAAAATACACAAGCAAAACAGTTTTTTCCTACACCTTCCTTGCATCATTTCTTGCTCAATATTCTTCAAGGTAGCTCTTGAGTTTCCTTTGCTCAAGTGTTCCATTGTTGTTTTATCTTGGGAGACAAATTGTCCAGGACGTATAATGGATACATACGGGGCAATATTGTCTTAAGGACAGAGTGCCACACTCGACTCAGCAAAAATAATTTTTTCAGTTTTTCTAGTTCATCTTTGTAATTTTCAGTTTTCTAGTTGAATTGTAATTTCAATTCTTACATTAACAGTTATTTGTAATTTCCGTTCCTGCCATCCTTTGTAACTACCAACAAAATCCTGGCCCAAATAGGATACTCCTCCCGGCAGATCTCAGCCAAGTGCCGACACGTAGCAACACCCAACCTCAGGGACAAGAGCTGAATGAGCAAGCCCATGAAAGTGGACCACATAAGCAACCATAGAAGCGAGTAGCCCGCTATGGCTCCAGCCTGCAAATCTCCTTCCAGATTCCCTGGATCGAGAAATGCAACGCTCATTAAAAAACCTGGCCCTGTAAACTCCCATAGCTTCTTCCATGAAAATGGTGGGACCACCCCTGGAACATCACCTGTGTCGGCTTTCTCTATTTCAATGGGCAAGATTTTATTTTTAACGTGATCACCATCATCATCATTATCGTCATCGTCAGATAATAGATAATTGGATTCTTGATCATTGGTTTCATGATTGTTAATTCCAAGTATGTCATTATGCTCTGATGATGGAGATTTCACCATAGATTTCGACTTAATTCAACGTGTTTTCCTTACAAGTCGTGGCTAATTTGTTTTGCTCTAACATGACAAAGAGACCTAAATTTTGTCAATAAATTAACAATTTTCACATTGACAGGATCCATAAGCGTCGGTGATTAAGGTTGGGGGACCATCATAAGCATTTATTCTGTTCAAACTTGTTTTTTTTTCCTTTCTTTTACGTCATAAAGCCGGAGGAATGTCGATCATCAAAAGCATGTGTTGTCACGTGGTTTCATAATATTTTTGAGGAAGAAAATTTGGAAAACTGTGCTCCATTACCTTCGTCAAGTTACATGACTTTTGAGTGTTTCAAACGTGAAATATAGTGTGAACTGTGAAGTGCATTTTCTGCCTCCTGATATATAGCTAACATGCAGGTTCTTTTTCGTTTCAAATAATACTAACCACAAGTCCACAACGACAACAGTAAAATGATAATGAGAATTAAAAATCAATTAAAATAATCACAGTATAAAATACTTTGATAATTACGCATATCTATCGTAAAATTTCAATTTGTTATACATACATTCCAACGATTTCAAACATTAAAATAATCATTTAATTTTATTTTGTACAATGTTTGTGTAATAATATTCAAATGACTATATGTTTTGACAAAGATGTCTTTCGTGCTTTCATTTTTAACTATCAAGATATTCAAAAGAAAAAAACTTGATTGACTTGTTAAAATAATTTGTTCATCAGAGATCTTTAGAAAACAACCGCTCTATCTATCAAAGTAGAGGTAAGATCTACGTACAATCTATCCTCTCCAAACCTCACGTTGTGGGATTTTAATGAGTATGTTGTTGTTGTTGCTCATCAGAGATCTCTGATTAAGAATATAGATTTAGGACTTTAGGATAAATTTCAACAGTTTTAGTAGATAATTAGTTTCAAGTCTTTCCTTCGGGATGGGGATATGGCCCCATATTTCTTATTGAATTGACAGTGCTTAAGATCATCCAAATACAGCACAAAATGCTTTATCAACAATACTGATTCACTTTTTTCTCCTTTAATTTGGTATCAAAATCATCCAGATACAGCACAAACTGAAAGCTCCTTCCCCTCTACAACGAACCGATCCCTAGATAGTGTCACAGAGGAAAAAGAGAAGCCATAGATGGAGTAAAAACATCAAAAGTCTATCACAAGAAAATATGATTCAAACACTTCTCTTGTATAGATGTAAGTCACTTTTAATCAGCTGAACCAAAACTTACATTACTGCACAATAGAAAATTCCCTTACAAAAATTCAATCGCTTTCAAGTTCTTCTGCATCTATTCGATAAATACAACATTGTGGATCGTATGCGCCTGCAATGAACAAGTATCTTCATCCGGCGGACTATATACTTACCTCATCCTCTATAACTGATGTCAATGTCCTGGATACTTTGATCCATTATTTCTTTTGGGGTACCTACAGCTAAAAGCAAATGCTGACAAATTCTGGACATCTATTATGACAGTTAGGACACAATGAAATTGGAATATCTTCAGATGAAAGAATGCTTCAGTAACCAAACTTCCCGAGCCATGGCCTCTCTGCCATGTAGTGGTTTACTATTTACGATGATTGTATTTGATGGAATATATTATCTTCGATGTCTCATTGACCAGCATAGCTACATCTTTTTGCAGAGTAGGTTGAACCAATTGGCAACATTGCCACCCCCATGTGAAATAAGGTATAAAATGAAGGCAATATAACCTGCAGTCCCGGAACAGACCAGAAAAGCAAACAGCAGCCCGTTGACCTCAGCCATAAAGAAGTCCAGCAAAAGATAGCCGTTTATCACCATCACGAGTACAGCAACAGTCCATGCAACTCTCTACAATAATAAAAGGGGCAGTTCAAAATAGGATTCGCATAAAGAATGCACCCCACAGAAGACAGTCCAAAATTTCAGGATACAAAAGCTGAAATGCTAATGAATTTACGACGGCTTCAAACATGCAATAACTTAGTCTGCAATATAACAAATAAGCCAGATAACTCTTGCATTTTATGTAGTTTGTATTAGTCATAAATGTGTCAAGCTGGGTACAACCACAAAACAATTTTTTTTTTGAAATGTCCTTTATGGAATGGAGTGTTTTGTTAAAATTTTACTAAGATTCTCTATTATCAATTGATTTAGATATATATATCGTTACGCATAAAAAGGTGTAGTCTAGCGGTCAATGAAGATGGAATGGACCATGGAGACTAACGTTCATTTCCAGTACAGACAAAAGAAGCTAGTCATTTACTCGCATTTGCCTAAGACTTGGTGGACAAAGTTAACCATTGTGCTGATGGGAGGCAGCAACGCTAGCTAGATTAGTTGAGGTGAACTGTGATTTGAATATCACCATTATCGAAATAAATGAAAAAGATATAAAATATATGTCGTTAATTTTCAAAGTTTTGTTTTAGACATCAAACACGCATAAGACCTATGATATATTGACTAGGATGCGGACATGCGGACACGTATCCGATATCTGGTGAAAGGGTACATGCAAGTATAGCTAATCTTTATTATATTCTAATAAAATTGCACCGAAATACTCATACCATGCCACACCTATTCAATATAGGGTACATCAAAACAATTGAACGATCTACGTATGATAGCAAAAGGCTACTCAAAAGAAGTAAGATGATCCAAATCTCTAGAAGTAAATGTATACTGAAACACAAGAAGGTGACTTGATCGGTAACTATTTATGCTCTTCTGACCAAACAAGCAGCTTAGCATATCTAAATGACACGCTACAACAACAACAACATACCCAGTGTAATCCCACAAGTGGAGTCTGGGGAGGGTGGTGAAGGTAGAGAGGTTGTTTCCGATAGACCCTCGACTCAAGTAAATATAACAAAATCAAGTATGGACACACTCATGGTGTTAATCACAAACTGGGTTGTTTTTTCTAGCTTTATAGTTTTGTTTTTTTCCGTTCTCCGTCAACATTTCAAAATTCTACACTTCCTGACATCAAACTCACACAAAATTGCTAGCCACCAAAATAATTAAGATGATTTGAATTTTAAGACCATAGTTGTTCTGGAAGAGAAAACATAAACATACAAAGGAATTGACTATGCTTGAGACAGTTTCATGTCTAATCTTTAGAAAGTAAATAGACATGAAACAGAAAAACACAGATAATGGGGAAAGTCAACTTACCTCGAGAGTAGGCCCAATTTTGAAAGTACCCATTAAATCCTCTTTGGACACCAATGTCAGAAGGGGGATAAGTGCAAAAGGGATCTGTATAGACTGAAGCACATTAAGCCACTCATTCAACACGTCGAGTGATGATTCAGATCTATTAAAAATCAGAGCAACAACAATTGTCGGCAAAATGGCACAACTCCGAGTAATCAGTGCCCTAAGCCATTTCTTTAAGCGTAGATCTAGAAAACCTCCCATGATAAACTGTCCAGCATAAGTACCAGTTATCGTACTACTCTGCCCAGCTGCCAATAATCCAATACCCCAAATATAGAGAATCGGAAACAGACCCCCACCATACTTGTCCTGAAGAAACTGCCCTGCATTTACAAGGCCTAAAGTACTAGCTTGCTCACTGCCATAAAATCCCTTGGCAAAGACAGTCGTAACAAACAAATTGATCATAAAGGAGATAAGAAGGGCAAAGGAGGATTCTATTGAGTAGTAATTCAGTGCCTCCTGAACCTGCCCTTTTTTCTTCAAATCGATCTCCCTGGATTGCACCAAAGCTGAATGCAAGAATACATTGTGAGGCATTATTACACAACCAACTACTCCAACAGCCTGCCGAACTGTCCTTGAACTGAGTTTCGGAATCAAGAGACCTGTGAAGATGATGAAACGCATTTGAAAAGAAAACATATCACCTCCTACCCACAACTATACCATATAATTAAACTAAACAAATGCTAGAATAAGATATGCACCTGCTAGAAGCTCCTTCCCACTTGGTTTGGCATCTCCAAACATCCAAGCAAAGGACAGTGCCATAGTCGAAATAAGAACAGCAAACACGGCTTCCAACTTCCTTATCCCATAGTTCTCAAGAACCAAAAGAAGAAAGCTGTTTACAAAACAGAACAAAAGAAAAACTAGTGAACAGATTGATCAATTATTCAGTCTTATGATGGTAAGTTATGTAAACCAGAACACCAAAGCAGAGTAATTCCATTAGAAAGGTACTAATTCAACCAATCAACTACACCTTCATCATAAAAATTTGGGTTTGGCTACATGAATGCTTTGTATCTTCACTCTATTCAGGTCCATTTCATTCCAATACTATTGCTATTACGGCAAATTAAGGATGTGTTTGGTAGGGAAGTAAACTCTAATTTTCCCATGTTTGGTTGGGCAAAATGTTTCGGAAAACATTTTCTCTAGGAAAACAGGCTCCTTAAAAATGAGGAAAATGACTTCCAAATACAAGTATGGCAACCAAGTTCCATAACTGACATTTTAAGTTGATTGTCTCCTCCCCACCCAACGCCCCCAACCCCCACCCCTTGACCATCCACCCCCCGCCAACCCACTTGTTTTCCAAGAAAACATTTTCCTTCATACCAAACACACCCTAAGGATTCTTTAAATCTCACACTTATCCCTACATTACATACAAGTCTCTAAATAGAACAAAAAGACACTTAACAAAAACCCCCACATGAAGATGAAACATACTACACATTGATAAGGTGCATTCCTTATTGACCTCAGCATCGCATGAGCCCGACCGGCCCAAACGGGCACGGCCAGGTCCAAGACGAGGACAACCGTCATAAACATACTACACATGCAAAAGCAAACTATGATCCCAGTTAATGATCATTAAACAAACTGTATTTTTCGCATCCAATTGGCAAACAAACTAATACTACTAGCAAATTAATACTAATTTGAGCTAAAGCAATGATCTTCTTTCACTAAACAAGTTAATTAAGCAAAAAAAATTACCAATCAGAAGCAGTAATAAGTACACCACCCCAAAGAGGAATAAACCCACGACTAAGTATCTTAATAGCAATAGCACTTCCTATAACTTCTTGAATATCAGCTCCAATCAAAGCCACCTCAGCCATAAACCACAGTAAAAGCCCAGCCCATTTAGGATACTCTTCCCTACAAAGCTCAGCCAAATGCCTACCCGTTGCAACCCCTATTCTCGCCGAGAGTAACTGGATCATCAGGCCCATAACAGTAGCCCATAACAACAACCACAAAAGCGAATAACCCGCAATTGCTCCAGCTTGTAGATCCCCTTCTAAATTACCCGGATCCAAAAAAGCTATACTCATTAAGAACCCGGGACCCGTAAATTGCCATAGCTTCTTGAAAGAAAATGGTGGGACCGTGCTGTAATCAACACCGTCGATTGGGTTTGATTCGAAATCAACGATGTGGATCTTTTCACCAGATCCGTACGTGAATTCTTCTTCTTCTTCATTAGCATCGCCGTTAATTAACGGCGACGTTGACTGTGGTAACGGTGCGGTTAGGAGGTGGTGAGATTCTTCGTCTTTGGTATCTGGGGATGTGTTTTCTTGTTTTGGAGGAGAGCTCATTGTCTCATTGTCTCATTGTACTGGAATTCCTCACTTCGGGAGGCCCCGATATGGAAAGAATTAAGGTTTTGCGTCACTGGGAAATATTTGTATATTTTCGTGTGCTACTACTCTATTTATCTATCCAATGAGATATTGAGAAGTACTACTAACATGAGAATTATTATTATTTTTTTTTTTTTTTTTTTGTGTGGGGGGGGGGGGGGTAAAGGGGTTATGATTACATGCTTTTCCATATTCCAATTCCTTAGCCAAAAGGAAATGTTTCATATTTTTTCATTTTTAAGATTAAAGATACTTCAAAACATTACATGATAGATCTGTGTCATTAAGGACACAAGCTAGAGTAGTACTAGAAACATCTTCTTCTAAAAGATTTAATACATAATAAGGAGGAATAGCAAAATGATAAACTACGTCGTTGGTGTTGTTCTTCAAAGCCTGCTTGAACAAAACATGTGCCACCCGATTTTCCAACCTGAAGTTATGGTGTAGGAACACCATTTTCATCTTGAGCATCAACCATCTGCATTGTAAAACAAACATGTTATATGCAGAGTGTCCCTTATAAATTACATTAATTAGGTCCGTACAATCTATTTCTATCTCGATAGGCAAAAAGGTTTCTCTCGTTGTCAATGTTCAGACCTGTATGTAAAGTCTGCAATTTTGCATGTAGTGGAGAGTTAGCATGAATATAACCATTGAACCCTATAACCCAATCACCTTTGTTGTTACGAAATACCCCATCTATTCTTTCAGACCGATTTAGCACTGAAGGATCCGTCAATGTAAAGTTTATACCACTTGGTAGGAGGGGGTCTCCAAAAGATAGGGATGGTTTTTTCATTATGGAAAGGGTAAGACTGAGTGAGAAATTTAAATTCTCTATGGCTTGGTGCACTAGGTCAGGTCCAAATAGTTCTGATTCGCCTACCTCGAACCATCCGATAGGAGATCTACATCTCCGTCTATACAAAGCCTCGTATGAAGCCATTTTAATGCTAGCATGATAATTGTTATTGTACGCAAACTCAATAAGGGGTAAATGATCATCCCAACTTCCCTTAAAGTCCAACACACAAGCTTGTAGCATGTCCTCGAGCGTCTGGATCGTACACTCGGCCTGCCCGTCTGTCTTAGGGTGGAAAGTTGTGCTAAGATTAACTTGGGTGCCCAAACCTTTTTGAAATGATTTTCAGAAGTTAGCTGTAAAATGTGCACCTCGGTCAGATATAATAGAAATAGGCACACCATGAAAGCGAACAATCTTCTTAACATACAACTTTGCGTAGTCCTCGGCTGTGTAGGTAGTTTTGACTGCCAGGAAAGGAGCTGATTTGGTCAGTTTGTCAACAATTACCCAAGTAGAATCAAACTTACGATAAGAGCGAGGTAAACCTGTAACAAAATCCATATTAATCATTTTTCATTTCCACGTCGGAATCTCAATGTTCTGAGTCAAGCCACCTGGCTTTTGGTGCTCTATTTTTACTTGCTGGTAATTAGGACACTGAGCTACAAATTCTGCAATGTTTCTCTTCATGTCGTTCCACCAATAGATACCGTTGAGATCATGATACATCTTAGTAGATCCAGGGTGAATGGAATATCGTGAGTAATGGACCTCTGTCATAATTTTATCTCGTAATCTCGCTACATTTGGAACACATAAACAACCCTGGTGCTTAATAATCCCATGTTCGTCAATCTCAAAGATTGTGGTCTTCTTCTATTGAATGACCTCTCTGATTTTTCCAAACTGGGGTATTCCCACTAACGTTCCTTAACTTCCGATATGAGGGACGACTCTGACGTATTCTGGATCACAAAACCACCATCCTTTAAATCCATTAGTCGGACTCCTAAACTAGCTAACTGATGGAGCTCTCTTACTAGCTCCTTCCTCATGACTTGTACCGGCATCGAGCTGACCATCGACTTGCGACTGAGCGCGTCTTCTACAACATTAGCTTTACATGGATGGTATAAAAATGTCCACATCATAATCCTTCAATAATTCAAGCTACTTCTTTTGTCTCAAGTTCAACTCTTTCTATTTAAATATGTATTACAGACTTTTATGATCCGTGAAAATGTCTACATGAACACCATACAAGTAGTGCCGCCAAATTTTCAGTGCATAGACCACCGCGGCCAACTCCAAATCGTGTGTCAGATAGTTTTTCTCATGTTTCCCCAATTGCCTTAAAGCATAGGCAATCACTTTACCATGTTGCATTAGCACGCATCCTAAACCTACTCTCGAGGCATCACAATACACAACGTAGCCTTCTGGACCCTCTGGAGAGGAAGGACTGGTATCAATGTTAATATGTCTTTTAACTCTTGGAAGTTCTGCTCACAGGCATCGGACCACTAGAACTTTATGGCCTTTTGTGCCAACTTTGTTAATGGTGCTGATATGGTAGAAAACTCTTCTACAAACCTCCTATAAGCCCAGAAAGCTGCAAACCTCTGATGGAATCGTGGGCCTTGGCCAATTCTTTACCACTTAATATTCTGAGTGTCAACTCTTATATCCTCATCTGACATTATATGACTAAGGAATACCATTGAATTCAACCAAAACTCACACTTGGAGAGCTTAGCATACAACTTGTGATTCCTGAGCGTCTGTAGTACCATCCGCAAATGATCCACCTGCTCTGCCTCCGAGTGAGAGTAAACCAGAATATCATCTATAAATACTATCACAAATTCATCCAAAAATGGGCGAAACATGTTGTTCATTAGATCCATAAATGTTGTCGGCACATTTGTGAGTCCAAATGACATCATTAAGAACTCGAAGTGCCCACACCTTGTTCTGAAAGCCGTTTTTGCAATGTCCTTCTCTTTGACTCTTCGTTGATGGTACCTTGACCTTAGGTCGATCTTTTGAGAAACATCTTGCATCTTGTAACTAGTCAAACAAGTCATCAATTCGGGGAAGAGGGTACTTGTTTTTAATAGTGACTTTATTCAGCTGCCGATAGTCAATACACATCCGTAACGAGCCATCTTTCTTTCGTACAAATAATACAGGCGCACCCCAAGGGGATATGCTAGGCCTAATAAAGCATTTCTCAAGCAGATCTTTTAACTGCTCTTTTAATTCTTTCATGTCACGACCCAAATCAGAGGGCCACGACAGGCACCCTGATCCCACCCGCCGAGTACCGTCATTCGTACATTTAACATCTAATCATAGTTAATTACGAACTAAGCCGAAAGAAAATTATAAAAAATCAGGTAACCATCTTATATATATATACATACCCATACCAAGGCCGACAAGGCCATACAAGACCAATATCCACAGGACACCTGTCTACAAGCCTCTAAGAGTAGCAACATCAAAGGTCGGGACAGGGCCCCGCCATACCCATATATATATAAGCTAAAATGTACTGTACCAAAATTAGACCAACACTCCGAACAAGGAGAGTGCTCCAAAAATCCGCTGGATTCGCAATCAACTAACGTGAACCGTCACCTTGCCTATGTGAACTTGTGGACATGAAACGCAGCGTCCCCCGACAAAAGGGACGTCAGTACGACTGATGTACTGAGTATGTCAGGCATGAACAATAGTATAACAAGGATATAACAATAACTGAAACAGAAATAAATGACCAATATTACATATCTCTGAGGGTCCTAATACATATGCCTAAATGTCATGCACAATGCGGTATACATATACATCGGCCCCCTTGGGCATCTTCCTTACCATAACAGCCTCTGTGAGCATCATTTCATGTCAGCCTCTGTGGGCATAATATGTCTAAATGTCATGCATAATGCGGTAAATACATATATACTAGTCACACAAGGGCATCTTCCTCCTCACAATATATATATATATTGGCCCTTAATCATGCATCTTCCTTCATTAAGCCACATAGGCTAGCCACACAGGCTTTATCATTATCATATTCCAGTTGATCAGGTGGTCTGCGTTTCCCGTTTACCGTCCCCAATATACGGTCTCGGGTAAAACATGAATGCAATGCAAATGAAAATGCATGAATAACAATAGCACATCCTATGTGACACAATATCATTGTACCTTCGGCTAACGCTTTAAATATCAACATCTTTTCTGTATGCCTCAATAAGGACTTAGGAACATATTTAGACATGCTTTTAATATAGGAAAGATACCTTCAAAGAATTGAGCATTCCTTGATTCCATGATTGTACCCTCGTGGATATCTGGAATATCTGACTTATGCACAAAGAAGCGATAAACACTACTGTTATTTTCATATTCGGTGAATATGCAATCTACAGTCTTGGGCACAATCTTGACCTGTTTTGGCTTGGGTACTTCAACATTTGCCAGACAACCCTACACCTTTAAATATTTATAGATGGATTTATTTCCCTTCCATGATTCATATGGAGTTTTGTCCTTATCCTTATGTGGGACTCTATTAAGAATCGTATTAGCGATAAGGACAGTTTCTCCCCACATGTTTTGGGGAAGACTGGAATTGATAAGCAAGTCATTCATCATTTCCTTTAATGTGCAGTTCTTACGTTCCGCCACACCGTTCGATTGAGGTGAGTATGGAGCCGTCATTTGATGAACAATGCCTTCTTAGGCACAATATTCCTCAAATGGCGCTACATATTCTCCCCCTCAATCGCTACGGATGGATTTAATCTGCATGTTTAGTTGGTTCTCAACTTCTGCTTTGTAACGTCAAAATGCTTCAAAGGCTTCATCCTTACTTTTCAACAAGTAAAGGTAACAATACCTTGTGATATCATCAATGAATGTCATAAAGTACTTGTTCCCCCTCTAGTTTGTGCAAAACTCAAATCACATATATCTGAGTGAATAAGTTCTAGATGAGCGGTATTCCTTTCGACGGATCTAAAAGGAAGCTTTGTGAGTTTTGCCTCTACGCACACCTCACACTTATGTTGAGGGTTTACGTCGATAGATGGCAACAACTCCAACTTGACCAACCTTTGAATGGACTTGTAGATGACATGTCCTAATCTATGATGCTATAAATTAGAGGATTCAAGCAAGTAAGATGAACAGGCTTCAATATTATTGCTTTTACCTAATACAGACATGGTGTTCACTTTGAAGAGGCCTTCACAGATGAATCCTCTTCCAACAAACGTTCCATTCTTAGTGACTACAAATTTATTGGACTCAAATACTAGCCTAAAACCAGCATTAACCAATAAAGGACCTGAAATTAAATTTCTTTTAATATCAGGAACATGCATCACTTCCTTCAGAGTGAGCTCATTTCCAGAAGTCATCTTCAGGACTACCTTTCCTACCCCAGTACGTCAGAGGAAGCGTTGTTGCCCATGAACAGCTTCTTATTTGTAACCGGTGTATAAGTGGAGAAGGCATCTCTGTTGGAACAGATGTGTCCTGTAGCACATGTGTCCATCCACCATTGCATAGGATTCTCAACCAGGTTTGCTTCTAACACCACCGCTGAGAACTCCTCAATCATGTCATCCAAAAACTGGTCCTTGACAACGTTAACCTAAGCCTTGCCCTTAGCCTTGGCCTTCTCTTATTGCTCAGTCTTGAGCTTGCGGCAGTCTTTGATCATATGACCAGGTTTCCCACAGTGGTGACAGTTTCCTTTGAACTTCTCCGATGCTTGGGTCTTGCCGTCTTTCGGGAACTTCCGCTTCTTGCTTAGGTTCCCTTTGGCCTCAGCCATATTTGCCTTTGCCTCAGCGGGTTGTTTACCCCTAGGCATGACCTTCTTATTATCTTCCTGAATTTGGAGTTTGATAATAAGTTCTTCAAAGGTCATCTCCTTTGTCTTGAGATTTAAGTAGCTCATAAACTCATTCCATGAAGGAGGTAACTTTTCAATCAGTGATGCAACCAAAAATTGCTCGTTTGGCTTCATACCTTCCAAATCCAGGTGATGTAAAATCATTTGGAATTCCTGGACTTGGGACATCACTGTCTTACTATCCATCATTTGAAATTTCAGAAATTTCCCAACGATGAATTTCTTAGTACCTGTATCTTGTGCATTGTACTTCTTTTGTAGCTTCTCCCACAACTCTTTGGCAGTGCCAACGGTGCAATACACCGTGCAGAGGTGGTCTGACAAGCAGTTCAATATGTAATTCTTACACATGAAATCACTATGACTCCATGCATCAAGAACTATCTTCATGCCATTAATGACATTGATACCTAGGCCCCCTTCACCCGCTTCAGAAAGCGAAGGGTCCATTTCATCTCTAGCTTGTGGAGGATCTTCTGTTAGGAAACGTGGCATTCCCATAACAGTGAGATAGAAGAGCATTTTGTGTTGCCATCTTTTGAAGTTTGTCCCCATGAACTTTTCAGGGCGTTCATGGTGGAATCCAGCGGGTGGAGGAGAGACAACATTCCCTTGAGTGGCAGCAAAGGCGTTGGATAAGCCTTGAGCAACCGGAAAAGTATTAGGAGTGCCTTGAGCAGTGTGATTGCCTTGAGCAACAGCAGCAGAATCAGAAGCAGTTTGATTTATACCAGTCATCTTTCTAACTTAGTTACTTACAACAAAATCTTGTCTTAAAATTGATGGGATACAATTGTTGTAGGAAACGGGAAGTAAATAACTATTACAATAGTAGAAAGGATAAACAAACTATTACAATAAAACTGGAAGTCAAGACCTTACAAACTGCTTATGTGATTTGCTGAGTCGAGTGATGGCACTCTGTCTTTAAGACAAGATTGCCCTGTATATCTCCTTTTACGGTATTGAGCAATAGTCTCCCAAGATACAACAACTTTAACAAGTGAGCAAAGGAAACTCAAGTGTTACTCTTGAAGAACTTTGATTATAGTGACTTTGCTAGAGAGGAAGAATCAGAAAATCTGGAGTATTTTTCTAAGTGTTGAGTGTGTTGTTCAATTGAGCCAAAGGCCTCAATTTATAGTGTAAGTAGAAGACCCCTCACCTAGACAACTAATAGCCTTCAATATCCATGTAATTGCACTTGAATGAGGGGTTACATTCAGCCAAATAATGACTGAATTCATGTGGCAAGTAATGGAGAATCACTGCTCCAAAACTAGCCCAAACGTCAGATTTTTCAACTTTCCGTCGCAACAATCTGCCTCCGAAGCGCCGCGGATCCAGTAGCTAACCAACCATTTTGCGCTACGGCGCCGCGGCTCTAACGGTTGTGGCGCCGCGGTCCTTCACGGCTCCACGGCGATTTCCCACTCGTTTCATCTTACACTTCTTCCTTCATTTACCAACGTGAAATACTTTGTCATTTGACCAATAACCGTCCGTAATTCTGTATCTCAAACGTATTACATACGTATCAATATCTCTTTCACTAATAAAATTTGCGATACTTGGCACTACATGTGCACGTGTGTAAAAATGACGTTTCCGACGTGCGGACCCAATTGTTCGAGTCATAAATTAATGAGATATACTTAATTCCACATTTAGTAAATTTTCAACAAAACTTCAAATGATGAATTCTCCCTCTCTATATAGTAACTATTGTTCTAATTATACTAACACTTCATTGGCAGAGAAACTTTATTCTGTTGAACTTATTACTCCTTCTGTCCCATTTTGTATGACCTGTTTGATGAGATACGGAATTTAAAAATAATCAAACTTTGTCATCTATATAAAACTAACATTTTCTAATATATATATTATTTTATTACGAGTGAAATAAAAAATTACTTTTACAGAAAGATGGTACTCCATTATTCATGGGACAACCAACAAGAAATACATGTCTCATAAAATGAGATAGAAAAAGTATTACTCCCTTGGTTCCAAAAAGATTGATCTATTTGATTTGACACAAAATTTTAGAAATAAAGGAATTTTTTTGAAAGATATGGTCCAAAATAAATTTTAGATATTTGTGTGGTTATAAATGATATCATAAAATTAAATTGTATCTAAATATAAGAAGAAATAAATTTTTTTAAAATAAACTAATAAGAAAAGTCGACTAATTTTTTTGGGACTAAGGAATACTTACTTTATTATAATTTTCTTATATTACGATACTCGTACTTGATAGGTATAATCAATTCGTGCATAATTAGGTAAAAGGGGGAAAACAAAAGATAAAGAAATTTGTCGATTTTAGTTTTCTTTCCCAAAAGTAACTTTTTTTGAGAAATACGTAATTCAATAACCTGTGTCATATCATCACTGTTTAAAGTTTTTTATATGCTTAAACTATACCTGTCCACCGGGTCTAGGGTCAGCTATAGCTGATCCGCGAGCCACTCGACCCGAAAAAGCGAAGACCCGATCAGGGTCAGGGTCGGACCAGAGTCAGAAAATTTTACCCGTCTGACCCGGCCCGATACGGCCCGACCCCGACCCGCATATTTTTAAATATAATTTATATTATTTTTTCTTCATTAATATTTATTTTGTACTTATATATATTTTTGTCATTAATAAGTGATATAATGCATGTGTTTTATAATACATGTATTGCTCTAATCTACATTGAGCTCGACATAAAATAAGATTAAAACGGTAGCTGATTATTAATTATATATTTATATTATTAGTCGTTCTATTAATATCACGGAAGCATAATGTAGGGAGAAAAAGTAGTTGTAAATTGGTGAAACTTTAAATGGTTATAACTCTGCGCTCGGATATCCGTTTTACCTAAAAAAAAATTATTTTGCGTATTGTTTCGAGACATGGCCGGTCATACAACCAAAAGGCGGTTTAGCGCAGCCAATTTTTAGAAAAACATGCCTTTTCCCAATCAATTTATTTTTTTTCCCAAATCGGTTTCTAATTTTCTTTTTCTTTAGTCAAGATCTTACGATATACAATACATTTCAACGTCGAATTTTCGTGGTAATGTAGGGGTGAATGCCAATTTCAGTTTTAGAAATTCAATTTTAAAAAAAAAAATTCCTCTACCCGACCTGACCCGACCCTGGCCCACCAAAAAATTCTGACGGGTCATGGCCGACCCGTGACCCGTTGGGTCCCCGAAGGGTCAGGGTCAGGGTCGGATATTTTAATAAAATATAGGGTCAGGATCGGGCCAGGGTCAGGCAAGCAGAAAAAAAAAGCCACCCGACCCGACCTTTGGACAGGTCTAGCTTAAACCAGCGAATTGTACGAACTTAGTTAGATGCGTGGAGCAAAGTGATGGTAGTCACAAATTTTTCTTTATTAAAGTACTATGAGTATTGTTAAATATACACAATATACACACGATATACACGTGTATATTGTGTATATGTGGCTCTCGGATTTCCCCTTGTACCGTGTAGGATTAGTAGTATTTTAGTATCCTAGTTTAGGTAATGTTGTAATGTAATTAGTATTGTACACTTACCATAATAATTGTATTACCATAAATGTATAGTTAGTATCCAAGTAGAATATGGTTTTAGGTGTAAAATAGGAATAAGATTCTCCTATTATGGAAATATGTAACTTGTATATATAGTCTTTTAATCAATGAAAATAATCAAGGGATTATTTCCTTCATGGAATCAGAATTCTAGGTCTTTTTATTCCTCTCTCTACAATTCCGTCGACCTCTCCCTATTTTCGTCGATTTGTCTCGATTTCCGAGCTTTCTTTCTCGGATTTCGTGACCGACGGTACCTCATCTCTTCCCAAATTTATCTTCTCAATCGCTACATCACGTCTTGCGTTGCGATTATGGCTAAGAACACGTTTCACCCTGCCCTTACTATTTCTAACATCAAGAATCACATCCCTATCATTCTTGAAATAGAAAACGTCCAATATGCGATGTGGGCCGAACTGTTCAAAGTTCACGCACGCTCGCATAAAATCCTTCATCATATTATCCCCACGGATCCTACGGATACGGAGGTGCCCAAACTCGAGGATGATCCTAAATTATGGACGACCATTGATGCTGCCATTCTTCAGTGGATTTACTCCACTATTTCTACTGACCTCTTGCAAACGATTATCGAACCGGACGCTACGGCGATGGCGGCATGGAATAGAATACGTGATTAATTCCAAGATAATCAAAATTCACGTGTTGTTACCCTTGAACAGGATGTCTACCACGTCAACATGGAAAATTTCCCCAACGTTTTAGCATATTGCAAAAGGGTGAAAGAATTGGCGGACCAACTCCACAACGTTGGCGCGCCCGTTACAAGTGATCGTTTGGTCCTCCAAATGGTTGCAGGCCTATCTGAGGCTATAGTGGTGTTGGCACGTTTCTTCGTCAGAGCAGTCCTATTCCATAATTTTATCAGGCTCGTTCTATGCTTACGCTCGAAGAAGCCGGCTACCAGTGCTAGTTCCGTAGTTATGATAACGTCCTCTACAAATTCTCCAGGTCTTGTTGATAATTCTGGCCAAAACCATGGTCACGGTGGCGGCAAGAATAGTCGGAAAAATAATGGCAAAAATCGTGGGGGCAAATGCGGTAGTTCCGGTAATAGTGGCGGTGGACATTATCCAGGCAGTAGGCCCCAGGAAGCCTGGTCCCAGCAGTGGACCCCCTCGCCATGGGTCTGGGCCAGTAACCCTTGGCCCAATAGTCCCTACGGTCAGTCAGAAAATTGAGCCCAGATGCCACCACAGTTTCGGCCCATTGCCCAGTTTCCGCAACGACCCACTATTTTTTCTCCAAATTTCACCAACCTTACGATGGCGCCCAATCGGCGAGGAGGCAACTTTGGGCCCCACCAGGACCATCATGCAGCGGGCCTCACACCTATCGACATTGCCGCAGTGATATACACGCTTGGAATAAATCCTTCAGACCCAAATTGGTACATGGACACCTGCGCCACTACTCACATGACGTCAGACTCAGGTGCTCTCTCATCTTATTCCAATTTGAGCAACAATCGTGGTATAATTGTTGGTAATGGTAATTCAATTCCAATTCGTGGTTATGGTCATAAAACGTTGTCTCCCCCCCTCTCCCATTCACCCCTTATTTTGAAAAATACCATTCACACTCCAAAATTGATTAAAAATTTGGTGTTTGTCCGCAAATTCACCACTGATAATTCTGTTTCCATAGAATTTGACCCATTTGGTTTTTCTATGTAGGATTTCATAACGGGGGGTCCTCTCATGAGGTGTGATAGTAGAGGCGATCTTTATCCTATCACACCAAGTTTCGGTTTCTCGAGTCACGCATTGCCATCCAGTTTTTCAGCTCTGGCTCCTTCCTTATGGCATGCTCGTCTAGGTCATCCGGGATCGTCTATTTTGTATTTCTTAGATAGAAACCAATTTATTTCTTGTAAGAGTGTGTGTGGTACTCCGAATTGTCAATCTTGTTCTTATGGGGAAATAGTCAAGTTGCCATTTGAAGACTCTAATTCTCATACTTTAATGCCATTTGATATTGTCCATAGTGATTTATGGACGCCTCCTATTCTTAGTTCTTTGGGTCATCGATATTATGTTCTCTTTTTGGATGATTATTCTAAGTTTTTATGGACTTTTCCGATAGCAAAAAAATCTCAAGTTTTTTCTGTCTTCTTAAAATTTAGAGCATTCATTAGAACCCAATCCGAACGAGAAATAAAAAATATTCAGTGTGATAATGACAAAGAATACGACAATGGAGTATTTCGGGAATTATTTGCTAATAATAGGATCAATTTTCGTTTTTCTTGTCCTCATACGTTTTCACAAATTGGGAAAGCCGAACGCAAAATTCGTACCATAAATAACATTGTCCGAACTTTATTAATTCATGCTTCCGTACCCCCGTCTTTTTGGCATCATGTTCTTCAAATGGTTACATATCTCCTTAACATAATTCCTTCCAAAGGTTTGACATATTCTTCCCCCCTTCAAATTTTATATAATAAGACTCTTTCGTATTCACATCTTTGGATTTTTGGGTGTTTGTGTTATCCGTTATTCCCGTCCAGCACAATTTACAAACTTCAGGTCTGGTCTACTCCGTGTGTGTTTTTGGATTTTTCGTCTAATCATCATGATTACAAATGGTTTGATTTATCCTCTAATAAAATTATCATTAATCGCCATGTAATTTTTGATGAATTCCAATTTCCATTTGCTAAAGTTAATAATCACGTGCCTAGTTCGTATAATTTTTTGGATGATAGTATATCTCCATATATTATTCACTATTTTTCGGACGTATCCCGCACCCAAAATTCTTCAGCGGGCCCACTGTACGCTGGTCCCATTGGTCCGTCACACACTGCAATTCCCGATCTGACCCATCGGGCGGTTTGGCCGATTGGGCGATCACCGAATAGGCTGGTCCAGTTCCTGCGTCTGTTTACCAAGTTGGGCCAGCAGGCCCACTGCCGGTCACTCGTAGTCAACGGGGTGTGTTTAAACCAAAAATACATTTTAATTTACATTCTAATGTCCCTAAATCACCATTGCCTCTGTAATCTTGTGTCTGTCTTAAATGACCCGAATTGGAAAATTGCTATGACCGATGAATATAATGCTCTTATTGATAATAAGACGTGGGAGTTGGTGCCCGGTCCATCTGGTATTAATATTATCAGGTCCATGTGGATTTTTGCTCGTAAGGATAATTCAAATGGTTCATTTGCCCCACATAAGGCGCGGCTTGTGGGTGATGGTAAGACTTAGCAGGTTGGTGTAGATTGTGGTGAGACGTTTAGTCCGGTGGTCAATCCAGCTACCATTCGCACTGTGCTTAGCTTGGCTCTTTCGAAAGCATGGCCTATTCATCAGTTAGATGTAAAGAATGCTTTCCTACATAGTGATCTCAAGGAAACAGTCTATATGCATCAGCCTTTAGGATTCAAGGATCCCAAACATCCTCATCATGTTTGTTTGTTGAAGAAGTCCTTATATGGGCTTAAGCAGTCTCCACGGACCTGGTATACGCGGTTTGCAGACTATGTTTCGACTTTTGGGCTCACTCACAGCAGGTCGGATAGTTCTCTGTTCATCTACCGTCGTGGTTCATCCTTGGCCTATATTCTGTTAAATGTGGATGATATTATTTTGACTGCCTCTTCCGATGCCTTACGCCAGTCTATCATGACAATGCTCAGCTCTGAGTTTGCTATGAAAGACTTGGGGCCCTTGAGCTATTTTTTGGGGATTGTTATCACTCGTCATGCAGGTGGGTTGTTCTTATATCAAATGAAGTATGCATCTGAGATCATTGAGAGGGCTGGGATGTCATCCTGTAAGTCCACTTCCACTCCAGTTGATACTAAACCCAAGCTTAGTGCCGCGGTCGGCGTACTATACGAGCATCCAACTCGCTATCTCAGTCTTGCAGGGGCCCTTCAGTATCTTACATTCACGAGATCAGATATTACGTATGTTGTCCAGCAGGTGTGTTTGTTTATGCATGATCCCAGAGTCGAGCACATGAATGCACTCAAACGTATCATTCGGTATATTCAGGGTACGCTGGACTATGGTTTGCATTTATATCCCTCATCGACATCCACAATTATCTCGTATACGGATGCTGATTGGGGTGATTGTCTAGACACCAGACGGTCTACCTCTGGCTATTGTATGTTTCTCGGCAATAACCTGGTCTCATGGTCTGCAAAACGTCAGTCGATATTGTCCCGATCTAGTGACGAAGACGAATATCGAGGGGTAGCTAATGTGGTCTCAGAATCATGTTGGTTACGTAATTTGTTGTTGGAGCTTCATTGTTCCATTCAGAAAGCAACCTTGGTTTATTGCGATAATATTAGTGTCATCTACCTTTCTGGTAATCCAGGTCAGCACCAGCGCACTAAGCATATCGAGATGGACATTCATTTTATCTGCGAAAATGTTGCTCGTGGTCAGGTATGCGTCTGCCATGTCCCGTCAAGGTATCAAATTGCCAATATCTTTACAAAGGGTCTTCCCTCGGTCCTTTTTAGAGACAATCTCACTGGACCTGTCCACCGGGTTGGGGACCCGCCCGTCCCGACCCGACCCTAAAAAACCAGGGCCAGCTAAGCTGACCCGCGAGCCACTCGACCCGAAAAAGCGAGGACTCGATCAAGGTAAGGGTCGGGCCAGGGTCAGAATATTTTACCCGTCTAACCCGGCCCGACCCCGATCAGACCCCGACCCAACCCCGACCTGCATATTATTTTAATATAATTTATATTATTTTTCCTTCATTAATATTTATTTTGTACTTATATATATTTTTGTCATTAATAAGTGATATAATGCATGTTTTTATAATATATGTATTGCTCTAATCTACATTGAGCTCGACCTAAAATAAGATAAAAATGGTAGCTGATAATTATATATTTATATTATTAGTCGTTCTGTTAATATCACGGAAGCATAATATCGGGAGAGAAAGTAGTTGTAAATTGGTGAAACTTTAAATGGTCATAACTCTGCGCTCGGATGTCCGTTTTACCCGATTTTTTTTATTTTGCGTATTTTTTCGAGACATCGCCGGTCATACAGACAAAAGGCGGTTTGGCGCAACCAATTTTTAGAAAATCGTCCGTTTTCCCAATCAATTTGTGTTTTTTCCCAAATCGGTTTCTAATTTTCTTTTTTTTTTTAGTCAAGATCTCATGATATACAATACATTTCAATGTCGAATTTTCGTGGTAATGTAGGGGTGAATGCCAATTTCAGTTTTAGAAATTCATTTTTTTTTTGAAAAAGAATTCCTCAATCCGACCCGACCCTGGCCCGCCAAAAGATTCCGACGGGTCATGGCTGACCTGTGACCCGTAGGGTCCCCGAAGGGTCAGGGCCAGGGTCGGAATTTTTTTTAAAAAATAGGGTCAGGGTCGGGCAAGCAAAAAAAAAGTCACCCGACCCAACCTTTGGACAGGTCTAGTCTCAGCGTTCGAAGACCGCCCGCTATGACTGCGGGGGTGTATTAAATATATACAATATACCCACGATATACACGTGTATATTGTGTATATGTGGCTCTCGGATTTCCCCTTGTACCGTGTAGGATTATTAGTATTTTAGTATCCTAGTTTAGGTAATGTTGTAATGTAATTAGTATTATACACTTATCATAATAATTGTATTACCATAAATGTATAGTTAGTATCCAAGTAGAATAAGGTTTTAGGAGTAGAATAGAAATAAGATTCTCCTATTATGGAAATATATAACTTGTATATATAGCATTTCAATCAATGAAAATAATTAAAGAATTATTAATTTCAAAGTATCTTGAACGCAATCAATAATTATTATTTTTTCAAAGTGGGTTTTACTATACAAAAACTGAAAAACAGCACTTTAATAATACGCACTGAAAATCGGAAAAACTAAAATAATACGCACTGAAATATGTTGCAGCTTTCATCTTTAGTACAAGAAATATAGTGCCAACTCATTATTTTTCCTATCAATCTACTTCGAATAAATAATAAAAGAACAATTAGTTAGACGAATAGATTGAATATAAACAACCACCACTTATGTGATAATGAAGTGTAGGATTCCACTGAGGTCATTAATAAATGCATGGCCACATACCCTATTTCATTCTTGAATGCATGTACTTGATGCAACTTGGCTCTGCAATTTAATTGATTCTGCAACTTGATTGTTGAATGCAACTTGATGCAATCGCTAGAAGCTCCAACACTCAACCACATAAAGTGTGGGTGACGAATTACTGAACCGAAATTTACCGTATCAAAACTTGATAATGGTATCGGATCAAATTTTGAAAGTTCAGGATCTGATATTTACTTTTAATTATCAAAATGAGATTTGAAAATATCGAACGCTCATCCCTAATGAATTGTTTATTGTATATATAGGTAACATTAACGAGTGATTTGTGTAAGACTTTGAAAGTATTTTCCTCAATATATTCATCATTAAATGACACAATATATACACCATATACATGTAATTAGGAATAGTCAATCATGCCTAATCTTCCTAATCAATCCCTAATAATCTTCTACCTAATTAACATTTTACTACCTACCATATATAAAATGATACTACATTAATACATAATAATAATATGATTTACATAATATTCTAACACTCCCCCGCAGTCGAAGCTGGAGGGCGGTGAATGCTGAGACTGTCTCGAAAATCTTCAAATAATATCAGCGAAAGTCCTTTTGTGAAGATATCTGCGATTTGATGACGCGTTGGGACATGTAGCACCCGCACTTGTCCGTGAGCCACCTTCTCGCGTACAAAATGAATATCTAACTCAATATGTTTAGTGCGTTGATGGTGGATGGGATTCCCTGAGAGATAGATTGCACTAATATTATCACAATTTACTATTGTTGCAGTCGAAATAGGGCAATGAAGTTCAAGTAGCAGGTTCCGAATCCAACATGAGTCAGATACAACATTGGCCACAACACGATATTCTGCTTCAACACTTGAGCGTGATACCGTGGCCTGCCTTTTTGAGGACCATGAGATTAAATTGTCACCAAGGAAGACACAATACCCAGAGGTGGATCGTTTTGTATCCGGATATCCTGCCCAATCTGCATCAGTGTAAGTAACAAGTTTGGAAACAGAGGACGGGTATAGATGTAATCCATACTCCAGAGTGCCCTGAATATATCGCACAATGCATTTCAGAGCATGCATATGTTTCTCTATTGGATTATGCATGAATAGACACACTTGTTGCACTGCATAGGTAATATCTGGCCTGGTGAATGTGAGATATTGTAAAGCTCCTGCTAGGCTGTGGTATAACATCGGATCAGCAAAAGGTTTGCTAGAGATGGCACTCAACTTTGACTTTGTGTCGACCGTAGTTGCCCAAGGTTTGCTGAAAGACATCCCAGCTCGTTCCACGATTTCTGATGCATACTTCTTCTGGGAGAGAAATAATCCACATGTATGTCGTGTCACAGCAATTCCTAGAAAGTAGTGTAGTGGGCCAAGATCTTTCATAGCAAATTCAGAACTAAGCTGTGACATGACATTCTTGCGAAGAGAGTCTGAAGATGTTAGAATATGTAACATCCTATACTTTCGGATCACGGTTTAAAGCGCTAAGCGTATGTAAAATCGCTAGGTGTGTGTAAATAGACCCGAGCATTAGAAAAAATTTGGATCATATTTACGTGTGCTAATAAAGAATTTAGCATATAAAAGGATAAAATCCCGGAATAATTTTGGACGCAACAAGTGTGACGATGGGGAGCGAAAATAAATTTGGTGTGTGCATAAAGAGATTATGGACTAGTGTCATATTACAAATTATGACATTGAGTATACAAATGTCTTATGAGTTTTTAGGATTTAAATGAAGTGGAATCTAAAATTAATTATGTGTGTAATTGATTAATTATGGGATGATTATTTATTAGTGGAGGGACATTAATTGGTGGGATTGGATGTGTAGCCTTAAGACTAAATTACCTAATGACTAAGTTGTCATCATTGGTTATGTGGTAGCTCCTAAAGCTTAGTAAGCAACATGGGATTAGTATGGGATAATGGCTAAAATAATCACCATATCCCATCTTATATTGTACTCTTCCTCAAGCGATGCAATTAAGTTGCTTCATGCATGACTTCACTACCGATTAACCCCAGCTTGAGCCCTCACACACCTACCCTTAAACCTAAATCATTTGTGAAATCCCCATAGAGTCATCATTCCATAACATACTACGAAGAAGCAGTAACTTGCACTACATTCTCATTCCTTGAATATGTGGAAGGAAAATGGTTTTGTGAGGGTGCTGGTCCAGCAGGTGGTCTCGGAAAAAACAAGGTGCAGACATACTTGCGTGAGTGTCCGGCTTGATGTATCTACATTTCCATTCCTTCTTCATTCCAGCAAACAATAATTAAAAGGGGTTGGTTCAGTTATTATCGAGGTATGTTAAGACAAATTATTTCTTTCTTTTGGCATATTCACGTAACGAAATATAACTGTGATATTGCTTCATAATTTATTCTACTCCTAGTAGTTAAGAATATTCATGTTATTGATTCCTATGCTAAAATCATGTCTAAATATATTTCTAAGTCCTTATTAAGACATACAGAAAGGATGTTGATGTTCCCAATGTTAGCCAAAGGTATAAAGGTATTATATCATCCGTTGAGATGTTCCCAATATTGCATTTTTATTTGCATTGCATTGTATTCATATATATATATATATATATATATATATATATATATATATATATATATATATATAGCGAGATAGTAAGAGGAAAATCTAGAATGGTAATTAACTATAAAAGATTAAATGACAATACAAGAAACGACGGTTATAAGTTGCCTGATAAGACAGAACTAATAAATAGAATCCAGGGTAAACAAATTTTCAGTAAATTTGATTGTAAATCTGGATATTGGCAAGTGAAGATGCATGAAGACAACACAAGCTGGACTGTCTTTACTTGCCTAGAAGGTCATTTTGAATGGTTGGTAATGCCATTCGAATTAAAGACAGCTCCACCAATCTTCCAAAGAAAGATGGACAATATTTTCGGAGACTATAAAAGATTTGTATTAGTATACGTAGATGATATACTAGTATTTATCCAGAACATGAACGAACATTTAGGACACCTACAATTGTTTTTAGATTATTTGTAGAAAACGGAATTATAATTAGCAAGAAAAAGATGGAGTTATGTTAAACTCATATAAATTTCTTAGGAATAATATTGGGGGATGGAAAAGTAAAACTGCAACCCCATATTGCTAAAAAGGTTTTAGACATGCCAGACAAATTAGACAGTACAAAAGATCTGCAAAAGTTTCTAGGAATATTAAATTACGCTAGAACTTTTATCAAAGATTTAGGCAAGATAGCCGAACCCCTGTATTCTAAAACAGGATCAACCGGTCAAAAGTACTTTAACACAGAAGACATAAAAATTGTAAAATTACTAAAAGATAGGATAAAAAACATCCCAGACCTAAACATGCCTCTAGAAACAGACTATTTGATTATAGAAACAGACGGCACTTTCGACGGATGGGGAGCTGTGTTAAAAGCAAGAACTAATAAATACAGTAGTAAAAACGAAGAGAAAATATGCGCTTACCAAAGCGGTAAGTACAAATAAAAAGGTAACATGAGTAGTATAGACACCAAAATTTTAGCAGTAATATACGGTTTAAACGCATTTAGACTATACATACTTAACAAACCAGAAATTTTAATAAGAACAGATTGTGAAGCAATCGTAAAATTCCATCAGAAAATAAATGACAAAAATATCAGTAGAAGACGATGGTTAAATTTCTTAGATACAATTTCGAATTTATAACTTAGTGTTCGAACATATTAAAGGAAAAGACAATAGCCTAGCTGATCAAGTAAAGGAAAGTTATTTAGAAGTTATCTTTAATCTACTTAGTTGATCAGCTAGGCTATTGTCTTTTCCTTTAATATGTTCGAACACTAAGTTATAAATCGAAATTGTATCTAAGAAATTTAACCATCGTCTTCTACTGCTATTTTTGTCGTTTATTTTCTGATGGAATTTTACGATTGCTTCACAATCTTTTCTTATTAAAATTTCAGGTTTGTTAAGTATGTATAGTCTAAATACGTTTAAACCGTATATTACTGCTAAAATCTCGGTGTCTATACTACTCATGTTACCTTTTTCTTTGTACTTACCGCTTTGGTAAGCGCATATTTTCTCTTCGTTTTTACTATTGTATTTATTAGTTCTTGCTTTTAACACAGCTCCCCATCCGTCGAAACTGCCGTCTGTTTCTATAATCAAATAGTTTGTTTCTAGAGGCATGTTTAGGTCTGGGATGTTTTTTATCCTATCTTTTAGTAATTTTACAATTTTTATGTCTTCTGTGTTAAAGTGCTTTTGACCGGTTGATCCTGTTTTAGAATACAGGGGTCCGGCTATCTTGCCTAAATCTTTGATAAATATTATATATATATATATGTATGGGGAATGGGGAATGGGAAAAGAGAAAGGCGTTATATACGCACATCACCTGGAGCTGGTACAAACTATCACGAAAGAGACAGAAGAGGCCAATATGATGTGATGATGTGATGCCCTTGTGTGGCGATATAACCTGATGCCCACAGAGGCGGTTATGGAAGGATTCCCGTATGGACATTAGTATACCGCATTTGCATTATGCATGCATTCATTAATCATTACAGGGTATGGTGCCCACAGAGGCCGACATGAAGTGATGCCCACAGAGGCTGTTATGGTAAGGAAGATGCCCGATGAGGCTGATGTATATGGAAACTGCATTGTGCATCACATTTAGGCATATGTATTAGGGCCCTCAGAGGCAGTTACTACTGGTCAGTTATTTCTGTTTCAGTTGTTGTTATATCCATGTTATACTATTGTTCATGCCTGACATACTCAGTACATCAGTCGTACTGACATCTCTTTTGTCGGGGGACGTTGCGTTTCATGCCCGCATGTTCAGTTAAAGAGGGTGACAGTTCACGCTAGTAGGTTGCTGGTTCAGCTGATGTTGGAGCACTCTATTTGTTTTAGAATTGCAGTCTGGTCGTGGTACAATATTTTTATGGTTATGGCGGGGTCATGTCCCATCCTTATGATGTCATGTATTATTTAGAGTCTTGTAGACATGTGTCATGTGTGGCTTTGTCGGCCTTCGTATGGGTATGTGTATATAAAAATTGGATTTTTGGTTAAGATTTTCTATAATGTTCTTCAGCTTAGTCCGTATTCAATTGTGATTAGATGCTAAATGTACGATTAGTGGGACCCGAGTGCCCATCGCGGCCCTCCGGTTTGGGTCGTGATAGAATAATATCATCCATATATAGAAGGCGATAATCAGTATGATTACCCTGATGATTAATAAATAGGGAATTATCTGAACGGCTGTGCGAAAAACCCATGTGTGACACAAAATCTGCAAACCCCTTATACCAAGCCCTGTGGGCCTACTTGAGGTCATATAATGATTTGTTGAGCAAACACACATGGTTGGGATATTTAGGATCTCTGCATTCCAACGGTTGGTGCATGTATACAGTTTCATTGAGGTGTCTATGGAGGAAGGCTTTTTGTTTACATCCAATTGATGAAGTGGCCATCCTTTTGAGAGAGACAGGCTGAGAACTGTTATGATAGTTGCTGATTTGACCACTGGACTGAATGTTTCCCCGCAATCTACACCAATCTGTCATGTCTTCCCATCACCTACAAGATGGGTTTTATGCCGCTCAAAAGTTCCATCAGATTTTTCTTTATGGGTGAAATCCACATAGATTGAATTATATTAGCATTAGATAGACGAGGTACTAAATCTCATGTCCTATTTGTAATTAGAGCATGATATTCATCATCCATGGCCATTTTCCAATTCGGGTCTTTTAGAGCAGACACTGGATTACGAGGCAAAGGTGATTTCGAGATCTAGGTGTGAAGACTATATTTGGTATTGGGTTTGACAATTCCATATTGACTGCGGGTGACCGGACGATTTGTTTGGCCAGTGGACTGGATGCCATTGACCAAGGAGTGAGAAATCGAAGGTCCAGTGGGCTGTATTGCTTGAGCTGGAATTGGGCCCGTAGTGGTGGACTGGCCCAATCCGCTGGACCGGGCAGATTGTGCAATAGTGGGACTAGGCCTCAGAACCAAAGGCCCAAGCTGTTGCATTGAAATGTCAGTCAGTTGGGCCATCAATCGTTGGCCCAATAGGCCTGAATTACGATTTTCAATACTAGCAATAGGTACCGAGCTGTGAAAAAAATATGTTAGATACGAAAGCTTATCATCATCCAAAAAATCATAGTTATGAGTTCCAGTGGCATGTATCTTAGCAAATGGAAAAATTGTTTCATCAAATTACATGACGACTTATAAATATTCTTTTGGAAGAAATGTTGTAACATTGGTAACCGCGATGATGAGTAGGATATCCCAAGAAAACACATGGGGTAGACCGGGCTTAGAGTTTTGTGATTGTGCTGGATGGAAAGAGGGGGTAGCAAAGACAACCAAACACTCTTAAGTGATGATATGTGGGCTCTCGTAAATAAAGCATTTTTAGAGGAGCTTTGTATGATAGGTTTCTATGAGGAAAGACATTCAACATGTAAGTGACCATATGGAGTGCATGATGCCAAAATACAGGGGGAAGTGAAGCATGAGAAAGAGATGTTCTAACAATATTGTTTATGGTTATAATTTTGCGTTCCGCCTTCCCATTTTGTGATGAAGTATGAGGACAAGACAGACGAAACTGAAGACCATTTGTTTTGAAAAATTCCCAAAAATGTTTATTGTCAAACTCCCCCCATTGTCACATTGAATATTTTTTATATCACGTTCAAATTAAGTTCGGATGAATGCTCTAAAAGTGAAAAAAGTGGAAAACACTTGTGATTTTTTCGACAAAGGGAATGTCCACAAATAATTAGAGTAGTCATCAAGTATAAGAAAATAATATCTATGACCAGAAGAACTCAAAACGGGTGATGTCCAAATATCACAATGTAAAATATCAATTGGCAAAAGGGTGCAATAGAGGAAATAAATGGCAACTTAACATGTTTACCAGGTGCAAGAATGACACTTATTCAGAGTTTGTGTTTGGGTACAAGAAATAAAATTATTTTGTTTAAGAGAAGCCAAAACAGCCTCTCCCAGATGTCCCAAACGTCGGTGCCAAGGCTGCAAAAATAGAAGGAAACTTGGATTGTTGTGTTGATGGATTTATTGGATAGAGCTACCCCTTGCTATCACATCTCATGAGAAGCTTCCCCGTCTGAAAATCATGCACGAAAAAGCCAAAGGGGTCAAAACGGACATATACCCAATTATCAGTTGTAAACTTTCTAACAGAAACCAAGTTTTTGATTAATTTGGGAGCATGAAGGACATTCTTTAAAATTAGGGGGTGGGTTTGGTGGTGACAATTTGCTAGAACCATAACCTTTTATTGGAATTGAATGGCCATTTCCGATAATTATTCCATTATCATTGCTCAAATTAAAATAGGACGAGAGATTACCTTGGGAGGACGTCATATGGGACGTCGCTCAGGAGTCCATATACCAATTTGAATCTGGTGGATTAAGTCCAAGAGTGTGTATGGCAGACTCAATTCCCGTGGGGTGGGCCTCTGTTGAATGAGCCTCATGCCACTGGGTCGGTTGAAGCCCACTGCTACTGCATGTGTTAACAGACCCAGCAAAATGGGCCTGTTGGGCCTGTTGCTGCTGCTGCCAAATTGGTGGAAAGTACCCACTGTTTTGCTGAGGCTGGCCAGTGTGACTTTGGGGCTGCCTGGCCCAATTGCCTGTTGGGGCTGGGCTGGGTGGTATAGCCCAAGGCCACTGCCAGCCGTTGGGTTGCTGCCACTGTCCGCCACCCCTATCGTCGGGCTGCTGCCACTGTCCGCCACCCCTGCCGATGTGCTGCTGCCACTGTCCACCACTAGAGTTGGTGTTGCCACCATTACCGCGGCCACCGGAATTTCGGTGGCCTCCACCTTTGTTATTTCTGTGATTTCCACCCTTATTTTTATTGTTATGACATTTTTTTGTCCCTTATTTTGTTGAGAAGAGTCAAAAAAATTACCATCATTTGAAGGAGTGGCAAGCATGATGGAATTTGAAGTAGTTGAGGCCTTTTTCACCAAGCCCGACTCTTCAAGTACAAGCATGGACCTTGCTTGATAAAATTGTGGCAGAGGATTACTTTGACGGATTAGAGTTCCCATGCCGCTATACGCGTCGGTGAGACCGGGGACCAATTGTAAGACTAACCGGTTATTAGTAACCGGTGAACCAATGTTTCTTAATTGATCGGTCAACACTTTGAGTTGTTGAAAATATGTAGAAACATTAGGGAAATCCGCCATGTCAATGGTTGAGAACTCCTGTTCCAATGTAACATCGCGAGAGTTTTGGTTATCTTGAAAAATACCTCGAAAGCGTTCCCACGCCGACATGGCTGTTGAATCTGGTTCCATTATCGTATGCAATAAGTTAGTGGAGATTGTTGCATAAATCCAACCAAGGACTGTGGCATCAAGTGTATCCCACAATTCCTTGTCTGCATCGTTTGTTATGTCTTTTCCTTTACCATCTTTTGGAGGTATTATATGATGAAGAACTTTGTCATATTTTGAATAATCCGCCCAAGTCGCATAATGAACAGTTTTCATTTCTAGTTTGATAGAAACATGTGTTTTGATGTTTGAGACAGCAAGGGCAGGGTGAAAGGATGATTTGGTTTCAGACATAATTGCATGTGATGCAGGATAATCAATAATGGAGTAAGAGAGAAGGAAAAAATGAAGAAATTTTCGGCCAACTATGGTTCTAGGGAGGAAGATGACCTAAAATTTGGAAGAAAATAAACTAATTTTGGATCTTTCCTCAAGCTCTTGATACCATGTAAGACTTTGAAAGTATTTTCCTCAATGTATTCATCCTTAAAGGACACAATATATACACCATATACATGTAATTAGGAAGAGTCAATCATGTCTAATCTTCCTAATCAAATCCTAATAATCTTCTACCTAATTAACATAATGTTCCTAATTAACATTTTACTACCTACCATATATAAAATGATACTACATTAATACATAATAATAATATGATTTACATAATATTCTAACAATTTGGATGTCTTAATTGACCTAATGTTAGAGCTTGAAAGTGAAGATCTAACCTTTATACGTGATTTCTCTCCCGTTTCCTTATTAATCTTTTCGAATTAGATCCAGTCATCATCCTTTTTAACTCGTTGCACTACTAATAATCTTAGGTGAAATAACTGCATGATCATAAATGTACACTAATTTTTGTTTATTGTTGATTTCATACTCTTCCTAAAATTCAAATAAATCAATGATAAATAACTTACGAATTTCATGGATAACTATTGCTTTCTTCTAATTCTGCGATTTTAATAGCTCGGTTGATTGGTTATTTGAATTTTCACCTTATTGGTGCGGGTTCGATTTCCCACCTTATAATCTCCTCATCTATTTACCCTTCCTCTACCCTTAATTTTTTTAATCAAATCATGAATGCAAAAAAGTATCATCTAGACTTATCTATTTCGAAGTAAAAATTAAATAAAAATAGAGGAAATAAAATGGACGCATACTTGATATTTACACTTATAAACTATACTAGTCTCTATGTTCGTGCGATGCACGAATATCTTTAGCGGCATGTCAAGGTTCAAGAATGGAGACTCAATAGAATTTCCTTCATTTGAAAATTATACAGTATAAATAGAGCAGTTATATATTTTAATTAAATATAAGTTGTTATATTTACCTGACATAAGATTTATTTTTAGTAAAGTGAAAAAATGGTTCAAAATATTTGTGTGAAATATTATGAAGTGCTTATCGGAAGTAATAAACTTTCAATTGCATAGGTATTTTATATTATTATTCGATATAAACGAAATTCAATTATCGGTTCCTCAAAATAATAATAAAAAAGAGCATAATATATAATTCAAACCAAATCATTTTAAAGTTTTAACATAATCAAAGGAGAAAAAGGAACTAAACATTCTCATGCAATTAAAGTTGTAAAGTCACTTAAAGAACGCATCTATATTAATACTATATGTTTAGAAGGTTGTAATTTGTATTCTAGAGCGAAGAAGTCAATTGTTAAAAACATATGTCCGGATGGTTGTGTGATTAACGTTCTTTTAGGCTTTTGGTTCAAGAAGTATATCCAATAAGACATAGGCTTCATCCTAACATTTACTATTCCAATTATGTCCTTTTCTTACGAGAAATAGAATTAGAGTTTATTAAGGGTATAAAAGTTATTAAATATTTGAAGGATACTTTGGTCAACCAACATTTATATTTATAATTTTATAATAATATAGATAGATAGATATAGATATACATATAGATAGATTAAATCAACACGGTCAAGTGATATTTACTGAGGTGAGAATAAATATAATTAATAATGGTTAAATGATAGATGTGTATGTATAACACATGTTACTTATTCATTAATTATTTGATAGGCCAAAATCATCGTCAGCCATCTGTGGTCGTCCAGATTTGTCACTTGAACACCTCAAGTAATGTTTGTTTCATTTAGACACTTCAGGTGGGATTCCTCTGTGTCATTAGATACTTTTCGCTGACTTGGCAACTTGCATGATTTTCACATAAAACAGGTGCGTGAAAAGCCCAAAAATAGATTTTTCTTTTGGCCAAACCCATTGTCAGTCACATGTAGTTGTCCAGATTTGTCACTTGAACACGTCAAGTAACGCTTGTTCCGTTTAGACATTTCAGACAAAAAAATGTATTCTCTGCTCCTCCTCCTCCTCATCTACTATCACCAAGATGTTGCCGCCGATATTTCTACCGGAAAAAGCGCAAAATACACTTTTAATTCAACTCCATTCTCTCGCTCTTTCTCTCTAATTAAAAAGAAAAAAAATTAAAAGAGCTCATTCAAAAAAGAAAAATCAGATCCGAGTTTCAAATAATTTTCCGGCAAAACTCTATTATTTCGATCTGGGTTTCGTTCTTTTTTATTTATTTTTTTCAATCTGGGTTTTAGATTTGGAAACTTTTGTCTCTTTGGATTATTTCAAATTAATTAGGTCTAAACACCATTAATGAGTCTTTAGAAAGCTTGAAGTTTTAAAATGAGTTACTTGATTTGATGAAAATTTTGAGAAATTAATGTTGAGGTTGTCTCCGGGTCTTCGTGGAGAACCTTTAGCCGAATTTATAACAAATTTGAAGGAGTTTCTCTTGAAATTTTGGATTAAAATTGTGGTTGGAACAAGAACACACATGAAAATGGTGAAGAACACCAAGAACATGATTTTCAGATTTTTGAAATATTAATATTTTCTCAAAATTTATTTTTTATATTATTATTTGATTAAACGCCACATGTCCTAATTTAATTTATCATTTTGCCACATAATCGACGAGTGCGTTACACATATTTTACATATTTGGTTGATTGTGCAAAAACGGTCTAATGACACGCGGAGGCCTACCTAAAGTGTGTAGATGAAACAAGTGTTATTTGAGATGTTCAAGTGATAAAGCTAAACCACCACGGGTGGCTGGCATTTATTTCACCTATTTGATATAAACATCATATATGGATAAAAAAAAAAGAGACTAATTAACTCAATTAACAACTCATTTCAGTTATAAACTCAAAATAAACCTACTCTATTTATAATTAAATATACTCTATTTAAAATTAAATATAATAGCCGATCGGCCTCTTCTATGTACTATTTTATTAGCGCAGACCTAAATACCTTTTCTTATGTCCACAGAATGACATACCCCTTCTTCTCCCTCTTCACCATCTCTTCTCAAATCATCCTAATCGGTTTCTTTAGTTCTTGCAATGTTTATCTCTCTCACGCAATTTCTGTCTCTCCCTCCCTTCCTTGTACAAGAGATCACAACTAGGGAGGATAACATCGAACATTTGGTTTTCCGATTGTACATAACATTCTCGGCGGCCTCCGGTCCGGTAGGTCGGTCGCCCTCTAGCCAGTGACTACAGTAAAACCTTTCTATAGTGGCAACATTTTTCCAAAAATTTCATGGATGCTATAGTGTACTGACATTTCATGTTTGAATCTCATTTAGCCGTTATAACCAAAAGTTTGCAAACATTTATATTTTTTGTATTTTCTATGTTATAAACGAAAATAAAATACTTGTCATTTCTAAAATTCAATTGATTTTCATATTTCATTAACTAAAAATGGAAGTGATTAGACCATAACTAATTATACCGTACCGATAAAGAATTAAAATATAAGGAACACATATATTTAAAATTAATTAAAATTTTAAATATTTCAAATTTGATGTAAGAACTACAATTGTACGTTGTTTCGTAAATTACAGTCTCTTAGTGATAATATAACGATTGAATTGACTAAATTTTTTGTCCAAACTTTCATAAAAAAAGAATTCAATATTTTCCTTGATGATTACCATAAATATTTTCATATTTTATTTTTATACATAGTATATTTCTTACAAAATATTATTACATAATATTTTAGTATGGTTGTTATAGAGAAGTAATTTTATAGAGAGTGTACTGTTTTAATGAATATAGAGAAGTAAAATATAACATGAAAAATCAGTTCGGAGAAAATAAAACCGTTATAGTGAAATGTTGTTATAACGAATGACAATTATAGAGATATTTGATTGTACCTATTTTTATTTTCTTTCTTTATTATGAATCCTTCTTAAAATTTTCAACACAAAACTTTTATCAACTAAATCAGTAAAAAAAGGATTTACAAATAAGCATTTGAGGGTATGTCTACCCATTTTAAAGAAGTTTTTTATGGGTATATGAGGGGTGTTATTTGATCTATAATCAGTGTATACCCCTGATATCCGCGAAGTTTTCTGCCTATTTCTTTATGTTGGTTTATTGCCTTCTTTTTTTCTGTTAAAGCTAGTTAATGAATAAAACTAGCCAAGTTGGTGTGAATGAGAAATGGAAGGCAACCTTTCCGAACAGTCACCAACCTATTCCGAAGAGGCACCTTCAAGGCTATATAAACTAAGGCAATGCCTCATTTTAAAGATACCAAAAACCAAAAATTTCTGCATCTAAAATTCTGCATTCTTTTTCACAAATAAAACTATCGAGTCTTACTGTGTTTCGTTGCCAACTTTGAGTTCGTCGAAGTCGAAGGCGTTTGACGTACCGCTACTCCTGCGACAGGTATATCCGCTTTATCCTGGGAGGAAGTAAGCCATAACCTCGGGTACAGTGAGGGATTAAATTCCTTAAGGACACCACAGTGAATTCTGTGGTCTCGGATATTTTCTTACTTACGTATTATTTTCCAGTTTACTGTTTTTCTGGTTTTGTCTTTCCGTTTGGTTTCTGTTTTTCCTGATTTTTGAACACAGGCACAACAACAAGCTTAAGGAATTTAATCATTATTTCTGTGTTCATTTGTTCTTGTTTAACAATTACAGAACGTTGTCGGAAAAAAAAAGTGTATGTTGTTTGGAGACTAAAATCTTCGGATTTTCTACTCCGGTTGAGATTAAAGTTTTCATAACTTTCTACTCCTTTGGGTACTTGATTTGAAGATATAAAAACTTCATCAAGTATACAACATACAATTCTTGGAAAAAAAGGTGTATGTTTGTTGTTTCGATGTAACGAACTTGTATGTTGTTTGGAGACTAAAATCTTCGGATTTTCTACTCCGGTTGAGATTAAAGTTTCCATAACTTTCTACTCCGTTGGGTACTTGATTTGAAGATATAAAAACTTCATCAAGTATACAACATACAATTTACTGGAAAAAAAAAAGGTGTTTGTTGTTTCGGTGTAACGAACTAATATGTTGTTTGGAGACTAAAATCTTCGAATTTTTTACTCCGGTTGAGATTAAAGTTTTTATAATTTTCTACTCATTTGGGTACTTGATTTGAAGATATAAAAACTTCATCAAGTATACAACATACAATTTACTGCATTTCGTTTCAAGGATTTTAAATCTGTTTGTGTAACCTTGATTCGGTTTGAAGAAATAAAATCTTCACCATTGTGTATTACATCTGCTGCTGTCAAAACTGATTCGGTTTGAAGTCTTCACCGTTTATTAAACTTTTTCTGTTGCTTCGTTTGCGACAGAAATGGGAGACATGACTCCAAATTTGAATGCTACTGCTACTGCCACACTAGCCCCCATGGTTGGTTCTACGAGCAATGCTGCGTCCTCCAGTCGTACTGCACCAGCACCGGCTCCGGCAGAGAAGCTTGGAAAATTCACAGGAATTGATTTCAAACGATGGCAACAAAAGATGTTCTTCTATTTAACTACTTTAAACCTCCAAAAGTTTATTAAGGAGGTCGTTCCGATTTTGCCGGAATCAACACCTGAGAATGAACGTTTTGTTGTAACTGAGGCATGGAAGCACTCAGATTTTTTGTGCAAGAATTATATTCTTAGCGGATCGAGGATGATCTTTACAACGTCTATAGTAATGTGGAAACAACAAAAGATGTATGGGATGCGTTGGAAAAGAAATATAAAACAGAAGATGGTGGATTAAAGAAATTTATCGCTGCCAAGTTTCTGGACTACAAAATGGTAGATGGCAAGTCTGTTGTTACTCAAGTTCAAGAGTTGCAGGTTATCATCCACGATCTACTCATTTGAAGGTTTGGTGATTAGTGGGCGTTTCAAGTTCTGCGGATAATAGAGAAGTCGCCTCATTCATGGAAGGACTTCAAAATTACTTGAAACACAAGCGAAAGGAGATGACACCGAGGATCTCATCGTCCGCTTGAGAATCGAGGAAGATAACAAGGCGTGGAGAAGAAGGCAAATGTGAGATCAACCATAGGGGAGCACATATTGTTGAAGCTGCCCAACTAATCGAAAAAGAGGAAAAATGCATCGGGACCAAGGAGCTATCCCAACAAGAAGAAATTCAAGGAAAGCGCCACAATTGTGGAAAAATCGGACACAAAGTTGCGGTATCGTGCTCGAAAAAGGTAAAGAAGAAGGCTCAGGCTAATATGGTTGAAACAAGCGAGGAAGTTGATGACTTGTGCGCTATGTTGTCCGAGTGCAACTTAGTGGGAAATCCGAAAGAGTGGTGGATTGACTCTAGCGCCACTCGCCACATTTGTCTTTGTTAGAGAAGCCTTTGCTTCATATGCTCCCGCCGCCCGACGATACCATATATATGGGAAATTCGCAACGGCCAAAATTGAAGGTTATGGAAAGATATGCTGAAGATGACATCCGCAAGGTGGTGACTCTTAACAACGTCTGTCATGTTCCTGAAATTAGGAAAAATCTAGTATCTACCGGACTTCTAGTAAAGAACGGTTTTAAGTGTGTTTTTGTTTCTGACAAGGTTGTAATAAGTAAGAACGAGATGTACATAGGAAAAGGTTACCTCACAGAGGGCCTTTTCAAAGCGAATGTAATGGTCGTTGCCAATAATAATAAAGTTTCGCTTCGTCTTACTTACTTGAGTCAAATAATTTATGGCATTCACGTTTAGGACATGTCAATTACGTAACCTTGCGAAAAATGATTAGTTTGGAAGTATTGCCTAAGTTTGAATGCAATCAATCAAAATGTCAAATCATGTTGAATCTAAGTATGTTAAACATCCTTATAAGTCGGTTGAAAGGAATTCAAGTCCTTTAGACTTAATCCATACAGATATTTGTGACATGAAGTCAATCCCATCTCGCGGTAGAAAGAAGTATTTCATAACTTTTATCGACGATAGTGCAGCGGTATTGCTACGTTTATTTACTTAATAGTAAAGATGAAGCAATTGAAGCATTCAGTAATACAAAATCAAGTTGAGACTCAACTTAACAAAAAGATTAAAATGATAAGGAGTGATAGGGGCGGTGAATATGAATCTCCTTTTGAACAAATATGTTTGGAATATGGCATTATTCATCAAACAACTGCCCCTTACTCGCCATAATCAAATGGAATTGCGGAAAGAAAAAATAGAACCCTGAAAGAAATGATGAATGCCCTGTTAATAAGTTCTGGTTTACCCCAGAACTTGTGGGGGGAAGCCATTCTAACAGCTAGCCGAATACTCAATCGAGTGCCCCATAGCAAAACAAAATCTATTCCATACGAAAAGTGGAAAGGACGGAAGCCCAATTTGGGATACTTCAAAGTGTGGGGGTGTTTGGCCAAGGTGCAAATTCCTAAACCCAAAAGGGTAAAAATAGGACATAAAACCATTGATTGTGTTTTCATAGGATATGCCACAAATAGTAAGGCATATCTATTTCTGGTTCACAAATCAGAAAATCCCGACATTCAGGTAAATACGGTAATTGAATCAGATAATGCTGACGTCTTTGAAACCATATATCCGTATAAAAAGGAATGTGAGTCGTCTAGCAAAGAATCTAAACGACCTCGGGAAGAAACAAAGGAGAATATTCCTGATGAGGAAAAACCGAGACGCAGCAAACGTCAAAGGACGTCTACTTCATTTGGACCAGAATTTCTAACATTTTTGTTGGAGAATGAGCCTCGAACCTTCAACGAAGCTATGTCTTCATCGAGAGCTCAATTTTGGAAAGAGGCAATCAATAGTGAGATAGAATCCATATTAAACAACCATACTTGGGAATTGGTTGACCTTCCTCCAGGGAATAAACCTTTAGGTTCCAAATGGATTTTTAAGCGGAAAATGAAAGTTGATGGTACTATTGATAAATATAAGGCAAGACTAGTTGTTAAAGGGTTTAGACAACGAGAAGGTCTTGATTACTTTGATACATACTCGCCGGTAACGAGGATTACATCTATTCGGGTGTTAGTAGCGTTAGCCGCCGTGTATGGTCTTGAAATCCATCAAATGGATGTGAAAACAGCCTTCTTAAATGGAGAGTTAGAGGAAGAAATTTACATGGAACAACCTGAGGGGTTTGTAGTTCCAGGGAAAGAGAAGAAGGTGTGTCGACTTGTTAAGTCTCTTTACGGACTAAAACAAGCACACAAACAGGGGCATGGAAAATTTGGCCATACAATATTGTCAAATGGATTCAAGATAAATGAGTGTGATAAATGTGTCTACATTAAGAACACTCCAAACCACGTAGTCATTGTTTGTTTGTACGTGGATGATATGTTGATAATGAGTAACGACATTGCTAACATAAATGCTACTAAGCGCATGCTTGCTAGTAAGTTTGATATGAAAGACTTAGGAGTTGCCGATTTAATTCTGGGAATTAAAATCCATAAGACTCCTCAAGGTCTAGCATTGTCTCAATCTCATTATATTGAAACGGTACTTGAAAAGTTCAAATATTTGGACTTTAAAGTTGCAAAGACGCCAATTGATATGAACCTTGCTCTTGCAAAGAATAAAGGTGAAAGTCATTCTCAATTGGATTATGCCAGAGTGTTGGGAAGTTTGATGTATATCATGAACTGTACGCGACCTGATATTGCATGTGCTATAAGTAAACTAAGTCGCTACACTAGTAATCCCGACCAAAAACATTGGCTGGCAATGAAACGAGTTTTGGGGTATTTAAAACATACTCAAAACTTTGCTTTGCATTATAACAGGTATCCTGCAGTTATTGAAGGATACAGTGATGCAAATTGGATCACCGGTTCAACTGAAACTAAATCCACAAGTGGATATGTTTTTACCATAGGTGGAGGAGCGATGTCTTGGAAGTCATCCAAGCAGGACATGTATCGCCCGCTCTACAATGGAATCGAGTTCATAGCTTTAGACAAAGCCGGTGAAGAAGTGAATGGCTCGAATTTCTTAGAAGATATTCCATTTTGGCCCAAACCGTTGGCTCCTATATGCATACATTGCGATAGCCAAGCGGCAATAGGAAGAGCCGGGAGCCTTATGTACAACGGAAAGTCTCGTCACATACGACGAAGACATAATACCGTTAGACAACTACTCTCTAGTGGAATTATCACAATTGACTATGTTAAGTCAAGAGATAATGTGTCGGATCCACTAACTAAAGGCCTAACTAGAGAGGTAGTTGAAAGATCATCAAGGGGAATGGGACTATGGCCGAGGACAAGTCATCGTGACGGTAACTCTACCTAGAAGACTGGAGATCCCAAGATCTAGGTTCAAAGAGATCAAACAAAGTCATTAATGACGGTTCAACATTGTCACAATAACTCTTTGGTCCATTCTCGTGATGAGACAATGTTCAGTACCAGGATAAAGCATTGCGGCTTTTAATGGTTCCTAAGTTTGGTACGGGGTATATCAAATAGTGTATCTACGGGATGACACATTTAGGAATCACCTATGTAAGTGTGAAGTGTAAGCCGCTTCAAGGAGAATTATGTAAGGCCAATTCTCTACGCACTTATGAACCAGGCAGTGTTCATGGCTGAAACGAACAAAACAATGAGAACCAAAGACGGTTAAAGGGTTAATTGTGTGACATGTGGTTGTCTAGGTATACACCAAAGCTCGACGGTTCAAGGATATCACATCTACCGATTGACCGAGTATATCCGACATATGTTCACTACGGAAAGTTCAAAGAGAAATCTACTTATCCAGATGCGATTAATCCTTGCTTACGAATCACACAGTTTTTTGTCATGCATGTTTTCATCATATAACCATTCCCCATTCATGTGGGGGATTGTTAAAGCTAGTTAATGAATAAAACTAGCCAAGTTGGTGTGAATGAGAAATGGAAGGCAACCTTTCCGAATAGTCACCAACCTATTCCGAAGAGGCACCTTCAAAGCTATATAAACTAAGGCAATGCCTCATTTTAAAGATACCAAAAACCAAAAATTTCTGCATCTAAAATTCTGCATTCTTTTTCACAAATAAAACTATCGAGTCTTACTGTGTTTCGTTGCCAACTTTGAGTTAAATCGAAGTCGGCGTTTGACGTACCGCTACTCTGCGACAGGTATATCCGCTTTATCCTGGGAGGAAGTAATCCATAACCTCGAGATGCAGTGAGGGGATTAAATTCCTTAAGGACACACAGTGAATTCTGTGGTCTCGGATATTTTCTTACTTCTGTATTATTTTTCCAGTTTCTGTTTTTTCTGGTTTTTGTCTTTCCGTTTGGTTTCTGTTTTTCCTGATTTTTTAACACAGGCACAACAACATTTTCTTCCTTTTTTTATGTATTCCGAATGTATAGCAAGTGTATAATCAGTATATACATTAATTATACATAAATTATATAATAATTATTCAATGTATAATGTGTATAATGAGTGTATCATGAGCTCAGACTGAAGTAGATATTGAAGTTTGAGAGATTCTCTCAATTCAGAATAAATAATTTCAATTTTGACACCAACAACAGTAATTTTCAAAGAACACAAAAATTGGATATTTTTGTTTTTAATTTTAATGGCAACCTTCAATAACAGAGAAAGAAAGAAGCATTCTATAGTAATTGTGATAGAATGTATTTCGATGATTAAGGCTAAATAAGCGGCCCGTGATAGAAAGCTAATTAATGGCTTCAGTCAAAGTTTTATTTTGATAAGGTTTAATGAAACGGCTAATAATTATAGTGAACAAAAGTTTAACGGGTTAATAATTAAAAAAGCAAGAAGGCGTTATCCCTATTCTGTTCAATTATTTTTGTTTTAGTTTTCTAGAGCATAAACTAACTACTCATCTCACTTCTTGAAGAAGTAGCAGTACTTCCAAAAAAGAAATTCTCCAAAAGCCTTTTCAATAAATTGTTCAAACCGACACATCATGTCACAGAACCAAAGCATACGTCCTTTTCTTTTATAGAATCGGTGCCCATTTTGACTCTTTTGGATTTTTTATCCCTTATTCAATATCAATTTTAGATCTCGATTAATTTGAATTCGCACTATGTAAGACTTATTAGAAAAGAAAGCGCTCCCTACAGGCTATTATTCTATTTTCAAAGCTCCAAGTATGAGGACGTGAAGTATATGTCTTACACTTTACGGAAAAGTAAGGTAAACGCAAAAGAAATGATAAGGGCAAAAAAGGGCAGCCCGGTATATTAAACTTCCGGTATGCATGGGGTTTGGAGAAGGGCCGGATCAGAAGAGTCTATTGTACGCAGTCTTACCCTACATTTCTGTAAGAGTATTTTCACGGCTCGAACCTGTAACTTCATAATCACATGACAACAACTTTACCAGTTAGCCAAAACTCCAAAAGGAAGAGTAAGGTAATGCATGATTTTCTTTTAAGCATTTACATTAATGTTGTCACCAAAACTTATTATCACTGAACTGTTAAATTTAAGAAAATTGTCCTCAAATCAAAGCAAGCTCTGGCATATATTGTTGCTAATTATGTGTAAGGTTAATTAGGAATATCATTAACCAATGAACCTTAAAATCATTTTCTTATTTAGAATGATTGCACTCCGTCTAACATTTAATTGATTCGTTTCCCAGCAATGCATTAGTGCCACGCAAAAGAACATAGAGAGCACATCTAATTTTCACCCTTCACTAACATACTATAAGCTCGCAACTTGTGAATATAGAAAAATGAAATTTGTCTTCTCCAAATAGTAGTAATTCCTCCGTTTCAATTGAAGTGTCTTACTTTTCTTTTTTGTTCATCCCAAAAAAAAAATGTTTCTTTTTTTAATTCCAACATCTCACATGACAAATTTTAGATCACAAGATTTAAAGGACTACACACATCTTTTAATTTAAAATCACAAGATGCAAAAGTCTTCATTTATTTTTTAAACTCCGTGTCAATTCAAACTAAAACACTGGAACGGAGGGAATACTATATTTTTATGTGCCTTTGTCTAACTTTGCCATTCCATTTTTAGCATGGGGAACATTCTTTTGCCCCCACATACACATATTTGTCCAAGATTCATGAGTAGATGGAGATATTTTTAACCATGAAATGGTCGCATCTTAAAGCAACACCATTAGATAATTCAAAGTTTTTTACACCGCTTGTTATAGCATTACATTATGGCCGGCCGGCCTTTGTTATTCTCCTTTCATAGATCGGCCAATTTTTCTCGTTGTCATGAGATTTTGATCCTATCCTATCCAATCCAATCTTGTACGAGATCATACTTTTTTGTTATTTTAAGATGATATTAATATATTTCCTACTGTAATTAGGTTGATTAGTTACCTAGTTTAAATATTCTTGTACTACTATATATATTGTACATTATTGATGAATACAATCAAGGAACATATTCCTTTATGGTATCAATAGCCTAAAAAATCTCCACTGCCGCCGATCATAGCTCTCGGCCGCCATCCCCACGGAACTCTAGTGTTTTTTTTCCAGTCATTCTCTCTCCATTCTACTCCTAAATTTCATCTTCCATGGATGACAAAACCAAATTCCATCCTCCACTTGCAGTAAACAACATCAAAAACTTCATCCCTATCATCCCTGAGTAAGGTCGTTGGCCGGTCGGTCGGCCTGGCCGCCCCGCCCGACACCGCCAGCACCACCGAACTGCACCTTTGTAAAAAAAAATCGATATCGGGACTCGAACCAGGATGGGACATGGTCTCGGCCCGACCCATCCCATCCCGCCTGTCCCGACCCGATCCCCGTCCCTCCCCGGTCCCGCCCCGATCCCACCTGAAACCCCCCCCCCTTCTGCAAAAATAACTGTTGCACCAACGACCATTTTACATTTTGGCCGTTGTGCAATGGCCATTTTTGGCCTATCCCCTCCCCCAACCCCCCTACCCCTTAATATTTATTTTAACCCATAAGTTATTATATATCCACTTTAACCCAATTTCCCAACTATAAATATCTCATTTTCTCTTCATCTTTCTCACAAATCTTCCTACAATATCTCTAATCTCTCAACAATCTATTTCTCTACAAGTCTGCATTGTCTACTAAATATTCAATTTTATTTATTCATTTGGGAATTGAGAGTGAAGTTGGCAACTAGCTTGAGGATCTTCCATCGAGCAAAGTTTCAATTTTCAACCTCTCGAATACACGTCGACGTTATGTCGGCGTTTGGTACATTCGTTCCTTCATTAAATTATTATTGTCTGTTTATTTTATTTAGCGCACTTAATTTCATTTACTTTAATTATTTATTAGTATAAGTATAAATTTATAATGGAAGGATTTAAACGTATGCTTACGGGTAGAGGTCATGCTTCTTCTAGTAGGGGAAACAATGACAAGGGTCCTATTTCTAGATAGAATCCTATTCCTACACAGGATGATTTTGTTGATACTGAACATTTTTCTACAATACCATTAGATTTAGACGAGGAGCTATTTTCTGAAACTCAAGAAGACTTTAATTTAGACGATGATCTAGATGATACACCCACTAATATAGATGACAACACACCCACTAGTGCACCTTCAACTGAAATGCCTCCTATTCCCCCTAGTATGAGACAAGGTCCAGCAAAACGACCATTAAAATCAGATGCATGGAAATTTTTTTATAGGGACGTAGAGAATCAAGTAGCTAGATGTAAAATTTGTAAAAATGTTTTAAAATTTAAAACTGGAAAAGGTCACGGTGGGATGAGGGGTTTAATGAGACACGTAGCAATGGCTCATTCAGCTAGGTATGCCCAATACGAGGCTTCAAAACCGGGTGCGCAAACGTCCGCTCCATCGGGACAAGGTTCACATACTGTCCCGGACCAAGTACAGGGTCAAATTAACCCTATGACGGGGGAAATTGTAGGCCCTAAATACAATAAACATAGAGATAGGGAAGCAATAGCAAAATTAGTTGCTGTGGAGGGTTTGCCTTTTTCATTTCCTTCATCTCCCGATTTTATTCATTACATTAGAGATATGTATAATCCTGCTTTTAACGGTTTTCCTAGATCAATTGTTAAGAGAGATATATTTAAATTTGCATATGAATATCAACAATATTTACGTTATTCATTATATCATTTTAATGGAAAAGTGGCTATCAATTCTGATACAGGCCGTAGTACTAACGACCATGATTACTTAATGATAACCTGTCATTGGATAGATTATAAATGGTCTATGCAAAAACGTATCTTAGCGTATAGATATATAGATGATAGGCACACTGATACTTTTATTGCAGAAAATATTTATCAAGTGTGCGATTATTATGGAATAACTGATAAAATTATGACTATTACATTAGATAATGCTTCTTCTAACAATTATGCTATTACAATTTTTAAAAATAGTTTAACTCCATCTTTTCCAGATCATTTTCATATAAAATGTGTGTGTCATATATATAACTTAATTGTAAATGATGATCTATCACTTTTTGAAGACATTCTTAGTAAAATACAATTTGGTATAAACTTTATTTTTAAAAATAATAGAATACAACGAAGAAAAGAATATAAAAAAACTTGTCATGATTGCCAACTACCTTATAGAAAAATTTCAGAAGAAGTACCCACTAGGTGGAATTCTTTATACGAGCAACTACTTGTTGCTTATGACTATAGAAAACCTATAACTTTATTTTTTAACTCTCATAATCAAAATCCAGCTGATATGGTTGTAGATAGCGATTGGGTAAAAATTTCCGAACTTATTGTATTTTTAGAGAAAATTTTTCAAGAAACAAAAGAATTTTCCGGTATATATTATCCTACTATTTCAACTATATTGTTTTATATAACTCTAATATTTTTATTACTTAGTGAATATATGGAAAAACCAGCTTATAAGGCAGCTATTAAAAAAATATTTATCACAATAAAAAAATATTTTATTCCTATTCCCACTATTTATATTATTATTGTTGTATTAAATCCGACTATTAAAATAGACGGTACTAAATCACTTATTGAAACTATTTATGATTGTATAGAAGTACTACCACCTCCAAGTCCCAAAAATCCAAATCACCCACCACCTATTGAACAAACTAAAGAAGAAGTGTTGTCTAGCGTAGAAGACGAATACAAAAAGTATATAGGTTTTACAAACAAGAAAGTGCTGGCAACCTACCGGCTTCCATACCATCTTCTTCTTCTTCAACACAACCTCCCAAAAGACATGTTGTTTCTGCAGCTAGTATTGAAGGCCTCAGGAATAGAATGTGCGGCCATACTGCTACTAACCAAATTGGCGAGTTTGATATTTTTATTTTGCAGGGTTCTGTACCATACCAAGCAGTTCTCAATGAAGAATGACGTGAAGACTTGCTGAAATACTGGAGGCGGAATGAGAAGACCTTTCCGAGACTTTCAATGAGGGCCCGAGATATTTTGAACATTCTCGCGTCATCAACGGCGTCTGAAAGCGCTTTTTCTGCCGGCAGATATCAAATAGGAGAGCACATACACTCATTAGCCGGAGACAGCTTGGAGATTGTAGAATTATTCAGAGATTGGATACGAGCGGAGCAAAAAAGGTGCGGTCAACCTGAGATCAATGAAGAAGAAGACGAAAACTACAATAAAATCTTATCCGAAGGTGGTGGAAGCGACGTGGAGCAATTTGACCAACAAATACCAATTTCAACTGAATAACCATAGGAAATTATCAAGAAACTAGAACAGGTTTTTTTAGAATGTAATTTTTTAATTGCAATTTTACTATGTAATTTGCAACTATTGAACAACACCGCAAAGTTGCAGTTTTGACAATTGTATTTGTACTACAAAAAAAATCATGTCTATTAAATAATATAAGAGGCACAAAAACAGCATTGCGATGTTTTTATTACACTATCTTGTCTTGTTTAATTATTGAGTTTTTATATATATGTTATTTTTTAAATTAAGTGCAAAAAAAAAAATCGCCCGGGATCCCAATTCCGACGGGATCGGGGCGAGACTTCGGCAAATCCCACCTGTCCCAATCTCGTCCCTTCCCCCCGGCCCGACAGTCCCGAGCCCGACCCACTGGCCACCCCTACCCCTGAGATGGAAAAGGGTCAATACTTCTCGTAGGCGGAGCTTTTTAAGATCCATTATCGTGTTTACGAAGTTATAGACCACATCATCCCTCCTACATCGAAGTCCACAGACCTACCCTTGACTTTGACTTCTGATGATGCACTCTAGTCTCGTTTGGACGCAGCCGTCCTCCAATATATATATGACACAATCTCTAATGATCTGTTGCACACCATCATTGAGACCAATGCCACTGCCCGTCAAACGTGAGAACGTTTGGAAAGTATTTTCCACGACAACAAAACTCAATGAGCGTTATACCTTGAAAATCAGTTCAAGGACATTGATCAGGACGATTTTCCAAATGTGTCTGGATATTTTCAAAAACTCAAGATGCTTGCCGACCAACTCTCCAACGTCGGCGCACCAGTCACTAATCAGCGATTGGTCATGCAACTTATTGCAGGCTTGAACGAATCCTATGACGGCGTTGCTACCATCCTTAAATAATACAGGTCGTTACCTCTGTTTTATGAGGTCCGTTCGAAGTTTATTGTTGAGGAAATCCAAAAAATCAAGCGCATCAGCACTCAGGCCAGCATTGCCGATGTCTCCCTTACCACCACCGTCGGGCCCTCCGCCGACGGCAAGGCCTCTAACTCCGGCAACTAGAACCGCCAACTCGAGGACCCATAATAGCCCACATCCACCCGTAACAACCGCCGAAGCAGGCAGTCCGACAAGGTTCACGATAGACGGAATTCCGGCAACAAAGGCGACGGGAAGGGGCAGTCCCCACCGGAAGGAAACAGCCAGCAACGATCGCGACAATGGCAGCAGCCTCCGTCGTGGGCTGCCTACCCACTGTCATGGGACTCTCCTCCTAGCCCGTATCCGACATCTTCATGGACTCCACCTCAGAACCAACAGGCCCACCCTGGCATACTCAACCCACGTCCCCAACAGTCCTACACAGTAAAGCCCCCATCCCCCCTCAACTTATGCACTGACTGACATTGAGGTAGCTATGAACACAATGTCACTCAACGCTCTAGATGAAAATTGGTATATGGACACAGGCGCCACATCTCACATGACGTCATCATAAGGTACTCTTTCATCTTATTTCAATTTGAGTAATTTAAATCAGAATATTATTGTTGGTAGTGGACAAGGCATTCCCATTCGCTGTTTTGGTCATTCATTCTTATCCCCAGCACTGATAATAATGTTTCCCTTGACTTTAATCCTTTTGGTTTTTCTGCGAAGGATTTTACGACAGGGAGACAAATAATGAGATGTGACATCATCGGAGATCTCTACCCTATTTCAAACGCCGTCAACAATCCAACCTCAGTTCCATCAACCTTTGTTGCTCTTTCATCTTCCTTATGACACTCTAGATTAGGATATCCGGGAGATTCTGTTTTATGCTTCCTTAGAAAAAATAATTTTATTAATTGCAACCGCATTTCTAGGACTCCTATATGTGAATCTTGCATTTTTGAGAAACATGTTAAATTACCATTTTCTGTATCCACAAATTGTACTTTACTACCTTTCGATATCATACATAGTGATTTGTGGACGTCCCATATTTTAAGTACGGCTGGCCATCGATATTATGTGTTGTTTTTGGACCATTATTCCAACTTTCTTTTGACTTTCCTAAATGGCAATAAATCTCAGGTCTACCCCATTTTTTCCTCATTTAGTGCTTTCGTAAAAATATAATTTGAAAAGAGCATTAAATGTTTTCAATGTGACAATGGCATGGAATTCAATAATAATCAATTCAAACAGTTTTGCTCCAATAACGGTCTGAACTTTCAGTTTTCCTGCCCTTACATCTCCTCCCAAAATGGTAAGGACGAACGGAAAATCTGAACCATAATGTAACATCCCGTACTTTCGGGTCACGGTTTGCATCGCTAGGCGTATGTAAAATCGCTAGGCGTGTATAAATAGATCCGAGCGTTGGGAAAATTTATGTTATATTTACGTATGCTAATACAAGAGATTATTATATAAAAGGATAAAACTCTGAAATAGTTTTGGACGTAGCAAGTATGACGACGGGGAACGGAAATAAATTTAGTGCGTGCATAAAAAGGTGATAGACTAGTGTCATATCACGCAAATTATGACATTGAGTGTATGAAGGTCTTACAAGTTATCAAGATTTAAGTGAATTGAGATCACATAATTAATTATGTGTGCGATTGATAAATTATACAGAAGCGAGTCACTTAGTTAATTAATTAAGGGTGCATGTTGGGGGCGTGTACGTGTGGCTTGAAAAAGAATCCTAAAATGACTAGCCTAGGTGACTAGTGTGTAGGTGTTAGCAATTAGAGGTTAGTGGGAGACCTAACAATGGGCACTCATTAAGTGCATTTAATGCCTAGTGACATGTCTATTAAAAGACAAAAAATGTTAGAAGGAAAGAAATCTCCCAAAGTGTTAAGAAGCAGAACATTCAGCACCTCTCTAATATTCCAAATCAGCAAACCCCTTTTAAACATTTCATTTTAAGCATTTCATTGTGATAGAGAGACAAGGCAAAACTAATAAAATAAACGTGACCAGTGAAGTGCACTAAGTAATAAGAAAATCGGAAATTGTGAATAGAGCAGAGGCGTCCTGCAATGTTATTTCGAGTAACAATTCAGCAAATTCAATACAGTATTAGGTGAAGTCGAGGTATGTTAAGGCAAATTATTTATTTCTTATGACATGTTCCATGTAACAAAATATAACCGTAGTATTGTTCTATAAATTACTCTACTCTTAGTAGTTAAGGAATGTTCATATTATTGATCCATATGTTAAAAGCATGTCCAAATATGTTCCTAAGTCCTTATTGAGGCATACGAAAAAAATGTTGATATTCCTACTTTTAGCCGAAGGTATAAAGGTATTATGTCATCCGTTGAGGTTGGAATATGGTGTTACCATTCATGCATTTTCATTTGCATTGCATTCATATATTACCCTGGACCACTTGTGATATGCACACTACAATATGGTAAATATTATATATATATATATATATATATATATATATATATATATATATATATATATGTACGATAATGGGAAAAGGGAAAGGCATTATATACGCACACCACTTGCAGCTGGTACAGACTATCACAAAAGAGCCCGAAGAGGCCAATATGATGTGATAATGTGATGCCCTTGTGTGGCGATATAACTGGATGCATGTGTGGTGGTTATGGGAAGTAGGATTCATGTGTGGACATTAGTATACCGCATTTGCATCATGCATACATTCATTCACCATTATATGGTATGAGATCAATATAAAAGCCTGTGTGGCATGTCTGTGTGACAGATATCAGGTTGTCTGTATGACCTATATAACCCGACGCCCACATAGGATGTTAAGAAAAAGAAGATGCCTGTGTGTCCAATATTATACCATATTTGCATTGCATAACATTTAGACATATGTATTGGGGTCTCACAGGTAGTTAATACTAGTCGACTATTTCTGTTTTAGTTATTGTGATATCTTTGTTATACTATTGTTCATGCCTGACATACTCAGTACATCAGTCGTACTGACGTCCCTTTTGTCGGGGGACGCTGCGTTTCATGCCCGCAGATTCACATAGGAAAAGTGACGGTTCACGTTAGTTGATTGCGGATCCAGCGGATTTTTGAAGCACACCCCTTGTTCGGAGTGTTGGTCTAATTTTGGTACGGTACATTTTTGACTGTATATATGGGTATGGCGGGGCCTTGTCCCGACCTTTGATGTTGCTATTCTTAGAGGCTTGTAGACAGGTGCCATATGGATATTGGTCTTGTACGGCCTTGTCGGCCTTGGTATAGGTATGTATATACATAAGTTGGTTTTCTGGATAAAGATTTCACGTAGTTTTCTTTCAGCTTAGTCCATAATTAATGATGAGTATGTGGTAAATGTACTATTAGCGGTACCCGGTGGGTGGGATCCGGGTGCCCGTCACGGCCCTCTGGTTTGGGTCGTGACAAACTTGGTATCAGAGCATATTTGTCCTAGGGAGTCTACAAGTCGTGTCTAGCAGGGTCTTGTTTATGGGTATGTTGTGCACCATACTTATAAGCAGGAGGTTGCCTGACATTTAGGGATATTTCCTGTTCTTTCATCTCATACATCGTGCAGTAGAGATGAGTTATAAGTATTTTACTCATAATCTATCTCGTTTTATGATTCCAGTGATGCCTACAATAAGGAAGAAGTCCAAGAATATGAGGGAGTTGAATACGGCTGCGGGCAAAGGAACCAGTCGATTGCTACCCGCTAGCGAGGTCCAGAGTGAGAACCTCGGTATGACTCTTTCGTATGATTCTCCTAGTGCACCACCATTAGAGGAAAGTAGTGGAGATGCGATACCCCCATTACCTCCACTTGATAATCCAGTTATGGATCTTGATATGCGAAGTGCGTAACAGTTATTGACATAGTTGGTGGCCGCTCAGGCCCAATGTCAGGTTCCTAGTACTTCGGATAGAGCTGCTATCGCGAAAGCTCAGGATTTTATTAATCTTGACCCTCCGGTATTCACAGGGTCAGACTTGAATGCGGACCCACAGAATTTTTTGGACCAAGTACATCGTACTTTGCGGGTGATGGATGCCACCGATATTGAGTCGGTAAAGTTTGCTTCTTATAGACTGTGGGATGTCGCAGTAACCTGGTATGAAATATTGGAGCAATCTAGGGGACCTCGTACTCCACCAGCAGAATGGAGATAATATTCAGAGGCATTGCTATAGCACTTTCTGCCAGTTGAGCTTCAACAGGCCAAGCAGGATAGGTTCCTACATCTTGAACAGGGCAACATGAGCGTTCGAGAATATAGCTTGCAGTTTAATTCATTGACCTGATATACTTCTACGATTGTAGCGAAGATAAGTGACCGAGTACATATATTTGTTACCGGCTTGGGACTGCACTTGGTTAATATGTGTACTACGGCTTCCATGAGTCCGAGTATGGATATTGCCCGCATTCAGGCTTATGCACAGAACTTGGAAGATCGTAAGAGGTAACAGCGAGAAGATCGAGAACGTGATAAGGGCCAACATAAGAGGGCCCGATCTATTGGTGACGTAGGAGATTTCAGATATGAGCCCATGCCACATCCTTATGAACGCCCATCCTACCCGGTAGCCAACACATCATTACTATCTACAGGGTCGAGGGCCGATCAGTTTGTTCAATCGGGACCGAGTCAGAATTCACAAGCGTCAGGGCCTTATTATAGAAGGGATTCTATCCAGATGAGACCGCCATTGGCTCGATGCGGGCAGTGTGGTAGGACCCATACAGGGCCGTGCCAGCAGGGAGTGAGGGTATGTTACTCTTGTGGTGAACCTGGTCATTTTATGCAGGATTATCCGACATGAGGCGAATGTGTTAGAGTTCAGCCGGTCGGATCTGCGGTAGCTTCATCACGGTCAGTACACCCGTCAAGGCAGAGTCATCACACATTATCCAGTCAAGGTAGAGGTAGGGGTAGAGCAACTAATTTCAGTAGGGGACAGAATCGTACTAAGGCATTGGTGGGACGACGGGATCAAGAATCCTCACTTGATGTCGTTACAGGTAGTTATCGGTCTTTTCACATAATGTGGATGTGTTGTAAATTTGGTATGTAACCCGAGTGGATATGAGGTAACTACACCAGTGGGTGAGTCAGTAATGGCTAGACGGATCTATTGAAATTGTGCAATATTAGTTTGTAGCCATTAGACCCTAGCGAATTTGGTGGAACTAGGAACAATTGTATTTCTGGGCTACGTAACGGGAATTAGATATGTCACCCCAACATTCGAGGATGAATGTTTCTAAGGGGGGAAGGATGTAACATCCCATACTTTCGGGTCACGGTTTGCATCGCTAGGCGTATGTAAAATCACTAGGCGTGTATAAATAGATCCGAGCGTTGGGAAAATTTATGTTATATTTACGTATGCTAATACAAGAGATTATTATATAAAAGGATAAAACTCTGAAATAGTTTTGGACGTAGCAAGTATGACGACGGGGAACGGAAATAAATTTAGTGCGTGCATAAAAAGGTGATAGACTAGTGTCATATCACGCAAATTATGACATTGAGTGTATGAATGTCTTACAAGTTATCAAGATTTAAGTGAATTGAGATCACATAATTAATTATGTGTGCGATTGATAAATTATACAGAAGCGAGTCACTTAGTTAATTAATTAAGGGTGCATGTTGGGGGCGTGTACGTGTGGCTTGAAAAAGAATCCTAAAATGACTAGCCTAGGTGACTAGTGTGTAGGTGTTAGCAATTAGAGGTTAGTGGGAGACCTAACAATGGGCACTCATTAAGTGCATTTAATGCCTAGTGACATGTCTATTAAAAGACAAAAAATGTTAGAAGGAAAGAAATCTCCCAAAGTGTTAAGAAGCAAAACATTCAGCACCTCTCTAATATTCCAAATCAGCAAACCCCTTTTAAACATTTCATTTTAAGCATTTCATTGTGATAGAGAGACAAGGCAAAACTAATAAAATAAACGTGACCAGTGAAGTGCACTAAGTAATAAGAAAATCGGAAATTGTGAATAGAGCAGAGGCGTCCTGCAATGTTATTTCGAGTAACAATTCAGCAAATTCAATACAGTATTAGGTGAAGTCGAGGTATGTTAAGGCAAATTATTTCTTTCTTATGACATGTTCCATGTAACGAAATATAACCGTAGTATTGTTCTATAAATTACTCTACTCTTAGTAGTTAAGGAATGTTCATATTATTGATCCATATGTTAAAAGCATGTCCAAATATGTTCCTAAGTCCTTATTGAGGCATACGAAAAAAATGTTGATATTCCTACTTTTAGCCGAAGGTATAAAGGTATTATGTCATCCGTTGAGGTTGGAATATGGTGTTACCATTCATGCATTTTCATTTGCATTGCATTCATATATTACCCTGGACCACTTGTGATATGCACACTACAATATGGTAAATATTATATATATATATATATATATATATATATATATATATATATATGTACGATAATGGGAAAAGGGAAAGGCATTATATACGCACACCACTTGCAGCTGGTACAGACTATCACAAAAGAGCCCGAAGAGGCCAATATGATGTGATAATGTGATGCCCTTGTGTGGCGATATAACTGGATGCATGTGTGGTGGTTATGGGAAGTAGGATTCATGTGTGGACATTAGTATACCGCATTTGCATCATGCATACATTCATTCACCATTATATGGTATGAGATCAATATAAAAGCCTGTGTGGCATGTCTGTGTGACAGATATCAGGTTGTCTGTGTGACCTATATAACCCGACGCCCACATAGGATGTTAAGAAAAAGAAGATGCATGTGTGTCCAATATTATACCATATTTGCATTGCATAACATTTAGACATATGTATTGGGGTCTCACAGGTAGTTAATACTAGTCGACTATTTCTGTTTTAGTTATTGTGATATCTCTGTTATACTATTGTTCATGCCTGACATACTCAGTACATTAGTCGTACTGACGTCCCTTTTGTCGAGGGACGCTGCATTTCATGCCCGCAGGTTCACATAGGCAAGGTGATGGTTCACGTTAGTTGATTGTGGATCTAGTGGATTTTTGGAGCACTCCCCTTGTTCAGAGTGTTGGACTAATTTTGGTACGGTACATTTTTGACTGTATATATGGGTATGGCGGGGCCTTGTCCCGACCTTTGATGTTGCTATTCTTAGAGGCTTGTAGACATGTGCCATATGGATATTGGTCTTGTACGGCCTTGTCGGCCTTGGTATAGGTATGTATATACATAAGTTGGTTTTCTGGATAAAGATTTCACGTAGTTTTCTTTCAGCTTAGTCCATAATTAATGATGAGTAGGTGGTAAATGTACTATTAGCGGTACCCGGTGGGTGGGATCCGGGTGCCCGTCACGGCCCTCTGGTTTGGGTCGTGACACCTAAACAACCTAATTAGTGCCCTACTTTCTCACGCCTCAATTCCCCCTCAATTCTGGCATTACACACTCTCTATGGCCACATATCTCCTAAACATAATCCCAAACAAGTCTCTAGCTCAACAGTCACTCACTCAAGTTCTGTTTCATAGGAACCCCTTATACCAACACTTGTGTATCTTTGGATGTCTCTGTTATCCTCTATATCCGACCACTCACAAAATCCAACCTAGGTCTTCCCCATGTGTGCTTCTGGTTTCTCCGCTAATAATCATGGTTACTCGTGCTATGACTTGTCAAGTCATAAAATTATTATTTCATGTCATGTCCTATTTGATGAGTCTCAATTCCCCTTTGCCTCCCTAAACTCGCCACCTCGGCATTCCTACGACTTCCTAGATGATAGCATGAACCCTCTCCTATTTCATAATTTACATAGTCCGCCGTCCCAAATCCCGACACCCGCCCCCATATTGGACAGTTCGGGACACACTGCCTACCTAGTTTTGTCGGCGGTGGCCCGAAATAGCCCATCTCAGGGTGATTCCGCAGCCACCTCTCGGCAAATCGAGAATCGGCTAGCTGGTCCCACCACCCCTACCCTTCCTCCTCTTCCCGGCAGTCCCACGGCACACCTCACTCTTATCCCACATCCCGAAACATGTGTTGACACCCAATTTTGTCCCATCTTTTATGATTTTATTCGTAGTTTTTAACATTTTTGACACTTTGAAAAACAATTTTAATCTATATACATACATGCGTACATGTATATTATTATTCTCTTATTATTATTATTATTCGCATTTTTTACTATCATTTGCATTTTTATCATAATCATAAGTTTTATCCAAAAAATTCTAGGTTATTTTATTCTCAATTGCATTGCATTTCCATTTTTTATTAAGCATTAAACATTTCGCAAATATTATATTGTTATGTTATTTTAAATAATTCACATCTTTTACAAAATATATATATATATATATAATATCTTTTAATATTAAACCCCTTTTATATTTTTCAATTCCTAACCCATTTTTATTTCCTAACCCAATACAATTTCTACCCAACCTAAATTAAAACCCATTTTTTTCGTCCAAGCCCAAATTAAATTCCCACAAGCCCAATCCCAAAATAAACTCCCAAGCCCATTCCCTTATTTCACCCTTCCAATCGGACCAGCCCAACTCCCCAATTAAATTCCCACCAACCGGACCAGCCCATTCTTGAACCGGCCCAACACCCCTACCCGACCCATTTCCCCTTTGCCCCCTTTTAATTCTCCCCAAAACCCAAACCAAAACCAAAATCAGAAAATCAAAAACCCTACACCCTTTCCTCCCAAATCGCCGCCGACCCCACACCCCATACCGGCGACCCCACGTCGCCGGTCACCTCACCCCTGCCGCCACCAACCCCCCTCTGTCGCGCTGACACCACCAAACCCTTCGACCCATACCCACAAAATCCGCGACCCATGCCCCTCAAATCCGCGATTTTTGGCTCTTTATTTTTGAATTTCAAACTCGATTCTTGGGGGGGAATCCACCTATAAATACCCCATGATTGTTCTTCATTTGGAAGAGGGGATTTTCGGAGAAGAAAAAAGAGATTTTGGAAGGATTTTCGGAATATACATAAAATACTTTGTTGTGTTCTTGAGTTTAAAGCATTTTGGCTTCTTTGTTGTTCAAGAATCAAGTCCGAAAAGGTTTGTCATCCCCTTTGATTCTCTGATTTTTCTTCACTGATTTGGTCAGTCGAATTGACCGGTCGACCCGGTTCGGGTAACATTTTCAGAATTCTTGCATTTCATATTTATGTATGTTGGTTATCTGAATTTGGTGTTAAGATTTGATTTGGATCACTGATTTTCGGTCAGATTCTTGACCAAGCGTCGACCGATTTAAATTTCCAAATTTCTTGCATTATTCTTTGTTTGTTATCATTGGTTATCTGAAATTGATGAAATTATTTGACTTCGTTGAACACACGATTCGGTCGGTCATCGACCCGGTCGATCGACCGATTTAGATTTTCCCAATTTTCTTACATTCTTCTTTGTTGTTATCATTGGTTATCTGAAATTGATGAAATTATTTGATTAGGGTTGAAACTCCAATTGGTCTGTCATCGACCTGGGTCAGGTCGACCCGATTTGAACATTTTCAATTCTTGCATTTCATATTCTTGTTATTGGTTATCTGAATTTGGTGTTGAAATCGATTCGAGTTTGGATCATCGATCCGAAGTCGTCATCGACCGGTCGTCGACCGATTTGAACATTTTCGAATTCTTGCATTTCATATTCTTGTTGTTGGTTATCCAAACTGATCAAATCGATTTGGGTATGAATCATCGATTCGGTCGTCGACCGATTTAAATATTTCCGCATTTGAACTCGGTCGGATATTTTAAACCGCCATTGCTCGTTTCTTTGGCAATCGCTTTTCTTGTTTTATTAATATCGCATTAAGGCCGACGAAATTGAATCCGAGGCCGCTTTTCTTTCGCTTTCGCTTCTCTGTTTTTAGTATAACCGTTTTAGATATCTGTACAACGGATATATTATTGTTTTATTAAGTTTATCGCTTTAAATTTCTTGTAGCGGATATCATTGTTTTTCTTGTTTTGAACAAATACCGCGTCTGTTGGTATTTGTTTTTCTGTTCTGCTTGCTCCCGCTTTGATTCTTTGTTTCGCTTTTATCATTTTCTTGTTTTAAATCAACACCGCACCTTTCAAACATTGCTTTCTGTTCAGTCCAATCGCTTCAACATTCAAATTACCGTTCTACTTTTCTTGTTTTAAACTAGACAGCGTCATTTTTGAAACTGCTTTTTTCCCTCTGCCTCTGTTTTTCGATCATCGCTATCGCTACTATTTTTCTCGCTCGCTATCGCTCACTGCTGCTTTGTTTACATTCGATTTAAAATTTTACTGATTTGAACACGATACTACACCGCCGATGAAAATATCCGTCGATTTTGAGGCCTCCACAGTTGCAAAGACGGAAATATAACTTCTGGGCAATGATGAGGCTTAAACCTTTTATCCGAGATCAACATGTTTAGTAGGCGAGGTGACTAAAATAACCAACAAGTTATATATTCGCAGCCACGACGTGATTATAGTGATCTTTTCTATTTCACCCGAGAGACCGACACGTTTAGTAGGCGAGACAATCAAAATAAACTACATTAGTCATATGTTTGCAGCCACGACGTGATTGGAATGTTCTTTTCAAAACTTAAGTCTGAGCCCTCCGCGATCAAAACATTCACTGTTTTGAATACGGATATGAAGTTATTTGTATTTAACTGTTTCTAACCGTTTGTTCTTGATACTTACGAGGACTAAAGTAAATAAAGACAATTATTCCTCGGAGTTTATTTATTGTTATTTCTTTCTTTAATTCAGCTTTTATCTCGCTTTGTATTGTAATATTATTTATCGCACTTATGTAACTATTGAAATGCTTAGAATAGGCAAACTTAGGATTTATTCATAGGTTAGTTTAAGATTTGAAACCCGTCGCTAGCTTATTTATTTGTAGGCTCGCAAACTTAGAAATCCTTCGCTAGTTTATTTATTTTAGGCTCGTCACGCGAATTCAAGATTTTCAAAACAACTTTTGTCATCTTTATTTACTTTATTAATCATACCGAATAAGTTTATCTTTTGTCAATTTACAATTCATTGATTCCCAAAATTTTACTTCTTTGGCATTATAAATAAATTGTTTTACTATCAATTGTCAAAATACATATTTTTTCAACTCTACATGTATTTCTCTTTAGATATCATATAAATGCATATTTTGAAAAATCTCTACATTTATCTATCTTTTAAAATGCATCCTTTTTCTAATTATTTGCAAACGTCTTTTAATCTATTATACTTGTAAAACATGCATTATTTTTACCAATAATTAACCTGAAGTTTTTCCTGATAACCATAAGTTAGCGGATCTTAAAGGATGCCTAACCCCTTCCCTTTAGGATAATAAAGAACCCTTACCTAGAATCTCACTAGTTTCGCAGACCTTAAAATTGGAGTTTTACATTGCAGCACTTAGTTTAATATTTAGGTGTCCTAATTCACCGTAAAAATAATTAGGTGGCGACTCATCAACCCTTTTTACCCAGGAATCACCCCCATACGTCTGTGCTCCGCTTTGACCCGAGCAGGTCAAAATAGGGCGAAACAAAGATGGCGACTCATTGGGAGCTTTTCAGGTTCTTAACCATAGCAAAATTCAGGTTAATTATAATTGTGCTTTACTTTCACTCTTTGTTTGACGAAATGCTTTGATTTGTTTCCTTTGTAAAAAAAAAAATTTTTGCATGCATAACTGCTTTAATTTCCATATTTTTACTGCTTATCTTAAATTGACATTTCGCTCATATTTCTTCCACTCTAGAAAATTGACACTATCACACACTACACGCGAGGTGTGTTTGTTTTGCGCAAATTTCTTTCAATCTACCAAATTTTAGGAGAGTTGGCGTGTGCATGAGTGACCGGACCATCTGGTGGCCGCGTAGCCTTCTCACTCGAGTAGTCCGCTCGGGAACCTTGTGTCTAGTCAGCCAAATCTTAGAAAATTTAAGATAGAGTTATACCACCCTTTATTTTAAGTCATGCATGCATACACCTTAGGTGGGTCGATCCTTGGTATCGACTCCACAATTAAGAAATCCGCCAAAGATGTCTACGGGTCTCACAACCCAACGACCAATCATCATATTATGTGTAGCGTGATAAGGATAGACTAATTCAAGACTAATCATGACATGCTGAAATTGGAAAATGTACATTCATTTTGTCTCATTTCCGACAAAACATTGCAGTTTAGCAGCTTGGATCAAATCTGTCGTAATCCCGCATATCTGGCGTTTAGGCCCACCTCCGGCATAAGGGAGGCCCCATGCGTATTAGGATGCGCATTTAATTGTCTTACAATCATTTTGTTATTTTCATCGCTTTCCACTATGTGTATATTATTTGAATCAATAATTACTCACCTTATACTAATTTGGTTTTCTTCATTTTTCAGAGATTCATTTTGCCTTATTTATTTCCCCAAAAGTTGATTCGTGTTGACTAAAATCAAGTGAGCACCCCATCTGTTATTTCCCAATCATGCCTATCCAAATTGTATTAGTACTTAATGAAAATGCGATTTAAATTGAGGCCTGAACCACATTTTATGCAGTTTAATGTATTTTGCCTCCACCTTTTGAAAGCTTAAAATGACAAATCTTCATTGCTTTTGCTATTTTAAAATCTGCTTTGTTTAATAATTTTCCTTTCTTTTTTCATCATGCAAACTAATTTGTCGGCAATATGTGACATGTAATGAAACAAACAAACAAAATCCAAACAATGAACAGGACTTCGAAGAGTAAATGAACTACGTCATGACCTGATTCCCTCATGGGGATACGTAGGCGGCCTAAATCGGCTTCGGTCCCACCCTTAGGAAATATTTTATCCTTTATCTCACAAAAGACAAAATGCACCCATCTGATCACCCTGATAGGGCAGGCAAGAAATCTACACAAGTCCGTTCAAAAGATCGTCATTCTCATATATCAGACACTGGGGCATTTTTAAGGGATCACTGCCAGAGGACGCCGATAAACATGGAAAACCATCGGCAAACTAAGTCTTCAGCCAGGAGAATTTTGGATAAGACGTTTGCTTTGTTTCACCGCATGTCACTGCTCGACAGACATTTTTATATATATATATATATATATATATATATGCAGTATTTCTTATAAGCAAATTATTTTTCAACAAACATTTTTCATCAAAATTCGATAGAATTTTTATGTTTCTATTTTTTAAGATACATTTCTACAAATTGTTTTCGAATGTTTTCATTAACGGCTGGCCAAGACTGGGAAGCAGAGAGGGGCTACGGGTCCGAGTTAGCAGGACATGCGAATACCAGGGCCGAAGCTACAAAGTCAACGCGAATCAACTCCCCCCTCCCAAAACTCATAAATTTATTTGAGTACAGGTTCTTCAGGTCGAAAACAACAGGGAAGCTGCAACATTTATGAGCAGATTCGCAAGGGCCTCCGCATCACAACTCACTACAAGAATCACTTTCCTGTTTGGAGATTGTACAAAGACGCCATGCTAAACTACATGTTCCCAACCGTGTTGTGTCCACGGAAAGAACGGTATTTCGATTTACAGGGTCGCATTCTCATCTACTCAACTTTTGCATCGCTTATGTCCACACATTAACTATCATGGCATGGCAATAGGGCCCCACTTTACATTACGTCAACACGACGACACAAATCAGGCGCCCACCTTCTAATGCGGGTATGTTTTAAATCAGGCGCCCACCTTCTAATGCGGGTATGTTTTAAATCAGCGCCCACCTTCTAACGCGGGTATGTTTTAAATCAGCGCCCACCTTCTAATGCGGGTATGTTTTAAATCAGCGCCCACCTTCTAACGCGGTATGTTTTAAATCAGCGCCCACCTTCTAACGCGGTATGTTTTAAATTAGGCGCCCACCTTCTAACGCGGGTATGTTTTAAATCAGCGCCCACCTTCTAACGCGGGTATGTTTTAAATCAGCGCCCACCGCTAATGCGGTATGTTTTAAATCAGCGCCCACCGCTAATGCGGGTATGTTTTAAATCAGCGCCCACCTCCTAACGCGGTATGTTTTAAATCAGCGCCCACCTCCTAACGCGGTATATTTTAAATCAGCGCCCACCTTCTAACGCGGGTATATTTTAAATCAGCGCCCACCTTCTAACGCGGGTATGTTTTAAATCAGCGCCCACCTTCTAACGCGGTATGTTTTAAATCAGCGCCCACCTTCTAACGCGGTATGTTTTAAATCAGCGCCCACCTTCTAACGCGGTATGTTTTAAATCAGCGCCCACCTTCTAATCGGTATGTTTTAAATCAGCGCCCACCTTCTAATGCGGTATGTTTTAAATCAGCGCCCACCTTCTAACGCGGGTATGTTTTAAATCAGCGCCCACCTTCTAACGCGGTATGTTTTAAATCAGCGCCCACCTTCTAATCGCGGTATGTTTTAAATCAGCGCCCACCTTCTAACGCGGGTATGTTTTAAATCAGCGCCCACCTTCTAACGCGGGTATGTTTTAAATCAGCGCCCACCTTCTAACGCGGTATGTTTTAAATCAGCGCCCACCTTCTAACGCGGTATGTTTTAAATCAGCGCCCACCTTCTAACGCGGGTATGTTTTAAATCAGCGCCCACCTTCTAACGCGGGTATGTTTTAAATCAGCGCCCACCTTCTAACGCGGGTATGTTTTAAATCAGCGCCCACCTTCTAACGCGGGTATGTTTTAAATCAGCGCCACCTTCTAACGCGGGTATGTTTTAAATCAGCGCCCACCTTCTAACGCGGGTATGTTTTAAATCAGCGCCCACCTTCTAATGCGGTATTTAAATTTCAACAGCGCCCACCTCCTAACGCGGTATTTAAATTTCAACAGCGCCCACCTCCTAATGCGGGTATTTAAATTTCAGTCAGGCGCCCACCTCCTAATGCGGGTATTTAAATTTCAGTCAGGCGCCCACCTCCTAATGCGGGTATTTTATTTTAAACCAGGCCCCCACCTCCTAATGCGGGTATTTTATTTTAAATCAGGCGCCCACCTTCTAATGCAGGTCCTTTATTTTAAAGTGTAAACAGGCGCCCACCTTCTAATGCAGGTCCTTTATTTTAAAGTGTAAACAGGCGCCCGCCAACGCCATCATCTGCACAACATTAAGCAACGACATCATTTCAACTTACAAAGTCATATTCTCACATACATATCTTATGCAACTGTTATACACTAACTTTTAAATTAGCTCTGGTCCACAGGAATTCGAATCGGCGGGAGCTTTCAGCATAACGTGGGACTATCTCTTACGGCAAACCGAGGCAAATTGGTCAGCGACCTACTTCGAACGTCAATCCGCTCTTTTCCAATAGTTTCTCGCATCTGCGACCAGTGTCATCCTAAGTCGACACTGGGGCATTGTTGCTTGAATGTGCACCATCTTTTTGCAACTTCACTTCCCCCCGGAATTCTATGCAGTCCCGATGATCGGGACAAAATTGGCTACTCAGTCAACTTCTTTGGCCGAAAACTCTTTCATCGTCTCCGTCCAAAGAGGGGCATCTGTTGACACCCAATTTTGTCCCATCTTTTATGATTTTATTCGTAGTTTTTAACATTTTTGACACTTTGAAAAACAATTTTAATCTATATACATACATGCGTACATATATATTATTATTCTCTTATTATTATTATTATTCGCATTTTTTACTATCATTTGCATTTTTATCATAATCATAAGTTTTATCCAAAAAATTCTAGGTTATTTTATTCTCAATTGCATTGCATTTCCATTTTTTATTAAGCATTAAACATTTCGCAAATATTATATTGTTATGTTATTTTAAATAATTCACATCTTTTACAAAATATATATATATATATATATAATATCTTTTACTATTAAACCCCTTTTATATTTTTCAATTCCTAACCCATTTTTATTTCCTAACCCAATACAATTTCTACCCAACCTAAATTAAAACCCATTTTTTTCGTCCAAGCCCAAATTAAATTCCCACAAGCCCAATCCCAAAATAAACTCCCAAGCCCATTCCCTTATTTCACCCTTCAAATCGGACCAGCCCAACTCCCCAATTAAATTCCCACCAACCCACCACCCATTCTTGAACCGCCCAACACCCTACCCGACCCATTTCCCTTTGCCCCTTTTAATTCTCCCAAAACCCAAACCAAAACCAAAATCGAAAATCAAAAACCCTACACCCTTTCCTCCCAAATCGCCGCCGACCCCACACCCCATACCGGCGACCCCACGTCGCCGGGCACCTCACCCCTGCCCCCACCAACCCCCCTCTGTCGCTGACACCACCAAACCCTTCACCCATACCCACAAAATCCGCGACCCATGCCCTCAAATCCGCGATTTTGGCTCTTTATTTTGAATTTCAAACTCGATTCTTGGGAATCCACCTATAAATACCCCATGATTGTTCTTCATTTGGAAGAGGGGATTTTCGGAGAAGAAAAAAGAGATTTTGGAAGGATTTTCGGAATATACATAAAATACTTTGTTGTGTTCTTGAGTTTAAAGCATTTTGGCTTCTTTGTTGTTCAAGAATCAAGTCCGAAAAGGTTTGTCATCCCCTTTGATTCTCTGATTTTTCTTCATCGATTTGGTCAGATCGACCGACCGTCGACTTGCTCGTAACATTTTCGTAATTCTTGCATTTCATATTTATGTATGTTGGTTATCTGAATTTGGTGTTAAGATTTGATTTGGATCATCGATTTTGGTCGGATTCTTGACCAGTGGTCGACCCGATTTAAATTTCCAAATTTCTTGCATTGTTGGCTTGTTATCATTGGTTATCCAAATTGATGAAATTATTTGACTTCGTTGAACACACGATTCGGTCAAACATCGACCTGCCTGTCGACCCGATTTAGATTTTCCCAATTTTCTTACATTGTCTTTGTTGTTATCATTGGTTATCTGAAATTGATGAAATTATTTGATTCCTGTTGAAACTCCAATTCGGGTCAACATCGACTGGCCTGGGTCGACCCGATTTGAACATTTTCGTAATTCTTGCATTTCATATTCTTGTTATCGTTATCCGAATTTGGTGTTGAAATCGATTCGAGTTTGGATCATCGATCCGAAGTCAGATCATCGACCGCCGGTCGACCCGATTGAACATTTTCGTAATTCTTGCATTTCATATTCTTGTTGTTGGTTATCTAACTGCATCAAATCGATTTCGGGTATGAATCACCGATTCGGTCAGTCACCGATTCGGCCCGTCGACCGATTTGAATATTTCCGCACTTCGTAACTCGGGTCGGATATTTTAAACCGCCACGCTTCGCTTCTTTGGCAATCGCTTTACTGTTTTATTAATATCGCATTAAGGCCGACGAAATTGAATCTGAGGCCGCGCTTTTCTTTCGTTTCGCTTCTCTGTTTTTTAGTATAACTGTTTTAGATATCTGTGCAACGGATATATTATTATTTTATTAAGTTTACTGTTTTAAATTTCTTGTGACGGATATCATTGTTTTACTGTTTTGAACAAATACCGCTGGCCTGCTCGGGCGCCGCTTTTTCTGCTTTCGCTTGTTGCTTCGTTTGATTGTCGCTTTTGTTTTTATCATTTTTACTGCTTTTAAATCAACACCGCACCTTTCAAACATTGCTTTCTGTTCCAAATTAATCGCTTTCAACATTCAAATTACCGCTCTACTTTTTTACTGTTTTAAACTAGACACCGCGTCATTTTCGAAACTTTTTCCCTCTGCCTCGTTTTTACGATCATCGCTAAGCATCGCTTTTACGCTATCGCTGCTACTGCTGCTGTTTCTGTTCCGATTTAAAATTTTACTGATTTGAACACGATACTACACTGGCCGATGAAAAATATCCGTCGATTTTGAGGCCTCCACAGTTGCAAAGACGGAAATATAACTTCTGGGCAATGATGAGGCTTAAACCTTTTATCCGAGATCAACATGTTTAGTAGGCGAGGTGACTAAAATAACCAACAAGTTATATATTCGCAGCCACGACGTGATTATAGTGATCTTTTCTATTTCACCCGAGAGACCGACACGTTTAGTAGGCGAGGCAATCAAAATAAACTACATTAGTCATATGTTTGCAGCCACGACGTGATTGGAATGTTCTTTTCAAAACTTAAGTCTGAGCCCTCCGCGATCAAAACATTCACTGTTTTGAATACGGATATGAAGTTATTTGTATTTAACTGTTTCTAACCGTTTGTTCTTGACAGCTTGCAGGGACTAAAGTAAATAAAGACAATTATTCCTCGGAGTTTATTTATTGTTATTTCTTTCTTTAATTCAGCTTTTATCTCGCTTTGTATTGTAATATTATTTATCGCACTTATGTAACTATTGAAATGCTTAGAATAGGCAAACTTAGGATTTATTCATAGGTTAGTTTAAGATTTGAAACCCGTCGCTAGCTTATTTATTTGTAGGCTCGCAAACTTAGAAATCCTTCGCTAGTTTATTTATTTTAGGCTCGTCACGCGAATTCAAGATTTTCAAAACAACTTTTGTCATCTTTTATTTGCTTTATTAAATCATACCGAATAAGTTTATCTTTTGTCAATTTACAATTCATTGATTCCCAAAATTTTACTTCTTTGGCATTATAAATAAATTGTTTTACTATCAATTGTCAAAATACATATTTTTTCAACTCTACATGTATTTCTCTTTAGATATCATATAAATGCATATTTTGAAAAATCTCTACATTTATCTATCTTTTAAAATGCATCCTTTTTCTAATTATTTGCAAACGTCTTTTAATCTATTATACTTGTAAAACATGCATTATTTCTACCAATAATTAACCTGAGTTTTTCCGGATAACCGCAAGTTAACGGATCTTAAAGGATGCCTAACCCCTTCCCTTTAGGATAATAAAGAACCCTTACCTAGAATCTCACTAGTTTCGCAGACCTTAAAATTGGAGTTTTACATTGCAACACTTAGTTTAATATTTAGGTGTCCTAATTCACCGTAAAAATAATTAGGTGGCGACTCATCAACCCTTTTTACCCAGGAATCACCCCCATACGTCTGTGCTCCGCTTTGACCCGAGCAGGTCAAAATAGGGCGAAACAGCATGGCGACTCCGCTGGGGAGCTTTTCAGGTTCTTAACCATAGCAAAATTCAGGTTAATTATAATTGTGCTTTACTTTCACTCTTTGTTTGACGAAATGCTTTGATTTGTTTCCTTTGTAAAAAATTTTTTTTTTGCATGCATAACTGCTTTAATTTCCATATTTTTACTGCTTATCTTAAATTGGCATTTCGCTCATATTTCTTCCACTCTAGAAAATTGACACTATCACACACTACACGCGAGGTGTGTTTTGCGCACCCGCAAATTTCGTTCAATCTACCAAATTTTAGGAGAGTTGGCGTATGCGCGGAGTGACCGGACCATCTGGTGGCCGCGTAGCCTTCTCACTCGAGTAGTCCGCTCGGGAACCTTGTGTCTAGTCAGCCAAATCTTAGAAAATTTAAGATAGAGCTATACCACCCTTTATTTTAAGTCATGCATGCATACACCTTAGGTGGGTCGATCCTTGGTATCGACTCCACAATTAAGAAATCCGCCAAAGATGTCTACGGGTCTCACAACCCAACGACCAATCATCATATTATGTGTAGCGTGATAAGGATAGACTAATTCAAGACTAATCATGACATGCTGAAATTGGAAAATGTACATTCATTTTGTCTCATTTCCGACAAAGCATTGCAGTTTAGCAGCTTGGATCAAATCTGTCGTAATCCCGCATATCTGGCGTTTAGGCCCACCTCCGGCATAAGGGAGGCCCCATGCATATTAGGATGCGCATTTAATTGTCTTACAATCATTTTGTTATTTTCTACTGCTTTCCACTATGTGTATATTATTTGAATCAATAATTACTCACCTTATACTAATTTGGTTTTCTTCATTTTTCAGGAGATTCATTTTGCCTTATTTATTTCCCCAAAAGTTGATTCGTGTTGACTAAAAATCAAGTGAGCACCCCATCTGTTATTTCCCAATCATGCCTATCCAAATTGTATTAGTACTTAATGAAAATGCGATTTAAATTGAGGCCTGAACCACATTTTATGCGCTTTAATGTATTTTGCCTCCACCTTTTGAAAGCTTAAAATGACAAATCTTCATTGCTTTTGCTATTTTAAAATCTGCTTTGTTTAATAATTTTCCTTTCTTTTTTCATCATGCAAACTAATTTGTCGGCAATATGTGACATGTAATGAAACAAACAAACAAAATCCAAACAATGAACAGGACTTCGAAGAGTAAATGAACTACGTCATGACCTGATTCCCTCACGGGGATACGTAGGCGGCCTAAATCGGCTTCGGTCCCACCCTTAGGAAATATTTTATCCTTTATCTCACAAAAGACAAAATGCACCCATCTGATCACCCTGATAGAGGTGCAAGAAATCTACACAAGTCCGCTCAAAAGATCGCCATTCTCATATATCGGACAACTGGGTATTTTTAAGGGATCATCGCCAGAGGACGCCGATAAACATGGAAAACCATCGGCAAACTAAGTCTTCACCAGAGAATTTTGGATAAGACGCTTGCTTTGTTTCACCGCATGTCGCCAAACAGACATTTATATATATATATATATATATATATATATATATATATATATATATATATATATATATGTGCAGTATTTCTTATAAGCAAATTATTTTTCAACAAACATTTTTCATCAAAATTCGATAGAATTTTTATGTTTCTATTTTTTAAGATACATTTCTACAAATTGTTTTCGAATGTTTTCATTAATCTACCGCCAAGACTGGAAGCGAGAGAGGGCTACGGTCCGAGTTAGCGTGACATGCGAATACCAGGGCCGGCTACAAAGTCAACGCGAATCAACTCCCTCCCAAAACTCATAAATTTATTTGAGTACAGGTTCTTCAGTCGAAACAACAGTGAAGTCGCAACATTTATGAGCAGATTCGCAAGGGCCTCCGTGATCACAACTCACTACAAGAATCACTTTCCTGTTTGGAGATTGTACAAAGACGCCATGCTAAACTACATGTTCCCAACCGTGTTGTGTCCACTTTAAAGAACGGTATTTCGATTTACTGTGGTCGCATTCTCATCTACTCAACTTTTGCATCGCTTAAGTCCACACAGTAACAATCATGGCATGGGAATGGGGCCCCACTGTACAGTGCGGCAACACGACGACGCAAGACAGGCGCCCACCATCTAATGCGGGGATGTTTTAAAGCAGGCGCCCACCTTCTGAACGCGGGTATGTTTTAAATCAGCGCCCACCTTCTAACGCGGGTATGTTTTAAATCAGCGCCCACCTTCTAATCGCGGTATGTTTTAAATCAGCGCCCACCTCCTAACGCGGGTATGTTTTAAATCAGCGCCCACCTCCTAATCTGGTATGTTTTAAATCAGCGCCCACCTCCTAATCGCGGTATGTTTTAAATCAGCGCCCACCTCCTAATGCGGGTATGTTTTAAATCAGCGCCCACCTCCTAATCTTGGGTATGTTTTAAATCAGCGCCCACCTCCTAACGCGGTATGTTTTAAATCAGCGCCCACCTCCTAATCTGGGTATGTTTTAAATCAGCGCCCACCTCCTAATCTGGGTATGTTTTAAATCAGCGCCCACCTCCTAATCGCGGGTATGTTTTAAATCAGCGCCCACCTCCTAACGCGGGTATGTTTAAATCAGCGCCCACCTTCTAATGCGGGTATGTTTTAAATCAGCGCCACCTTCTAATCGCGGTATGTTTTAAATCAGCGCCCACCTTCTAATCTGGGTATGTTTTAAATCAGTGCGCCCACCTTCTAATCGCGGTATGTTTTAAATCAGCGCCCACCTTCTAATCTGGGTATGTTTTAAATCAGCGCCCACCTTCTAATGCGGGTATGTTTTAAATCAGCGCCCACCTTCTAATGCGGGTATGTTTTAAATCAGCGCCCACCTTCTAACGCGGTATGTTTTAAATCGCGCCCACCTTCTAATCTTGGTATGTTTTAAATCAGCGCCCACCTTCTAATCTGGTATGTTTTAAATCAGCGCCCACCTTCTAATGCGGGTATTTAAATTTCATCAGCGCCCACCTCCTAATGCGGGTATTTAAATTTCAGTCAGGCGCCCACCTCCTAATGCGGGTATTTAAATTTCAGTCAGGCGCCCACCTCCTAATGCGGGTATTTAAATTTCAGTCAGGCGCCCACCTCCTAATGCGGGTATTTAAATTTCAGTCAGGCGCCCACCTCCTAATGCGGGTATTTTATTTTAAACCAGGCGCCCACCTCCTAATGCGGGTATTTTATTTTAAATCAGGCGCCCACCTTCTAATGCAGGTACTTTATTTTAAAGTGTAAATCAGGCGCCCACCTTCTAATGCAGGTACTTTATTTTAAAGTGTAAATCAGGCGCCCACCTTCTAATGCAGGTACTTTATTTTAAAGTGTAAACAGGCGCCCGCCAACGCCATCATCTGCACAACATTAAGCAACGACATCATTTCAACTTACAAAGTCATATTCTCACATACATATCTTATGCAACTGTTATACACTAACTTTTATCTTAGCTCTGGTCCACAGGAATTCGAATCGGCGGGAGCTTTCAGCATAACGTGGGACTATCTCTTACGGCAAACCGAGGCAAATTGGTCAGCGACCTACTTCGAACGTCAATCCGCTCTTTTCCAATAGTTTCTCGCATCTGCGACCAGTGTCATCCTAAGTCGACACTGGGGCATTGTTGCTTGAATGTGCACCATCTTTTTGCAACTTCACTTCCCCCCCGGAATTCTATGCAGTCCCGATGATCGGGACAAAATTTGCTACTCTATCAACTTCTCTGGCGAAAACTCTTTCATCGTCTCCGTCCAAAGAGGGGCATCTGTTGACACCCAATTTTGTCCCATCTTTTATGATTTTATTCGTAGTTTTTAACATTTTTGACACTTTGAAAAACAATTTTAATCTATATACATACATGCGTACATATATATTATTATTCTCTTATTATTATTATTATTCGCATTTTTTACTATCATTTGCATTTTTATCATAATCATAAGTTTTATCCAAAAAATTCTAGGTTATTTTATTCTCAATTGCATTGCATTTCCATTTTTTATTAAGCATTAAACATTTCGCAAATATTATATTGTTATGTTATTTTAAATAATTCACATCTTTTACAAAATATATATATATATATATAATATCTTTTACTATTAAACCCCTTTTATATTTTTCAATTCCTAACCCATTTTTATTTCCTAACCCAATACAATTTCTACCCAACCTAAATTAAAACCCATTTTTTTCGTCCAAGCCCAAATTAAATTCCCACAAGCCCAATCCCAAAATAAACTCCCAAGCCCATTCCCTTATTTCACCCTTCCAATCGGACCAGCCCAACTCCCCAATTAAATTCCCACCAACCGGCCCAGCCCATTCTTGAACCGGCCCAACACCCCTACCCGACCCATTTCCCCTTTGCCCCCTTTTAATTCTCCCCAAAACCCAAACCAAAACCAAAATCAGAAAATCAAAAACCCTACATCCTTTCCTCCCAAATCGCCGACCGACCACATCCCATACCGCGACTCCCACGCCGCCGGCCACCTCACCCTGGCCGCCACCAACCCCTCTGTCACTACCGACACCACCAAACCCTTCGACCCATACCCACAAAATTCGCGACCCATGCCCTTCAAATCCGCGATTTTTGGCTCTTTATTTTTGAAATTCAAACTCGATTCTTGGGGGGGAATCCACCTATAAATACCCCATGATTGTTCTTCATTTGGAAGAGGAGATTTTCGGGGGAGAAAAATAGATTTTCGGAAGGATTTTGAATATACATAAAATACTTTGTTGTGTTCTTGAGTTTAAAGCATTTTGGCTTCTTTGTTGTTCAAGAATCAAGTCCGAAAAGGTTTGTCATCCCCTTTGATTCTCTGATTTTTCTTCATCGATTTGGTCGTCGACCCATCGTCGACCGACGTCGGTCGACCGGTCGGGTAACATTTTCGTAATTCTTGCATTTCATATTTATGTATGTTGGTTATCTGAATTTGGTGTTAAGATTTGATTTGGATCATCGATTTTGGTCAGATTCTTGACCACGGTCGACCGATTTAAATTTCCAAATTTCTTGCATTGTTGCTTATTATCATTGGTTATCTGAAATTGATGAAATTATTTGACTTGGGTTGAACACACGATTCGGTCAGACATCGACCGGTCAGATCGACCGATTTAGATTTTCCCAATTTTCTTACATTCTTCTTTGTTGTTATCATTGGTTATCTGAAATTGATGAAATTATTTGATTAGGGTTGAAACTCCAATTCGGTCGGGTCATCGACTGGCCTGGGTCGACCCGATTTGAACATTTTCGCATTCTTGCATTTCATATTCTTGTTATTGGTTATCTGAATTTGGTGTTGAAATCGATTCGAAGTTTGGATCATCGATCCGGTCTGTCGACCCGATTTGAACATTTTCGTAATTCTTGCATTTCATATTCTTGTTGTTGGTTATCTGGCTAATCTGAAATCGATTTGGTATGAATCACCGATTCTCGGGTCATCGATTCGGTCGGTCGACCGATTTGAATATTTCAATTTCGTAACTCGGTCGGATATTTTAAACCGCCATTGCTCGTTTCTTTGGCCTTTGTTTCTTGTTTTATTAATATCGCATTAAAGTAATGCCGAAATTGAATCTGAGGCCGCGCTTTTCTTTCGTTTCGCTTCTCTGTTTTTTAGTATAACTGTTTTAGATATCTGTGCAACGGATATATTATTGTTTTATTAAGTTTACTGTTTTAAATTTCTTGTGACGGATATCATTGTTTCTTGTTTTGAACAAATACGCGTCTGTTGGTATTTGTTTTTACATTCTGTTTGCTCCCGCTTTGATTCTTTGTTTCTTTGCTTTTATCATTTCTTGTTTTAAACTGAACACCGCACCTTTCAAACATTGCTTTCCTGTTCCAGTCCACTGGTTCAACATTCAAATTACCGTTCTACTTTTTTACTGTTTTAAACTAGACAGCGCGGCACTTTCGGAGCTTTTTTTTCCCTCTGCTGTTTTTCGACATCGCTCTCGCTCTCGCTTTTTCGCTATCAAGCATCGCTCTGCTGCTTTCTGTTCGATTTAAAATTTTACTGATTTGAACACGATACTACACTGGCCGATGAAAAATATCCGTCGATTTTGAGGCCTCCACAGTTGCAAAGGACGGAAATATAACTTCTGGGCAATGATGAGGCTTAAACCTTTTATCCGAGATCAACATGTTTAGTAGGCGAGGTGACTAAAATAACCAACAAGTTATATATTCGCAGCCACGACGTGATTATAGTGATCTTTTCTATTTCACCCGAGAGACCGACACGTTTAGTAGGCGAGGCAATCAAAATAAACTACATTAGTCATATGTTTGCAGCCACGACGTGATTGGAATGTTCTTTTCAAAACTTAAGTCTGAGCCCTCCGCGATCAAAACATTCACTGTTTTGAATACGGATATGAAGTTATTTGTATTTAACGGTTTCTAACCGTTTGTTCTTAACGACTTGCGAGGACTAAAGTAAATAAAGACAATTATTCCTCGGAGTTTATTTATTGTTATTTCTTTCTTTAATTCAGCTTTTATCTCGCTTTGTATTGTAATATTATTTATCGCACTTATGTAACTATTGAAATGCTTAGAATAGGCAAACTTAGGATTTATTCATAGGTTAGTTTAAGATTTGAAACCCGTCGCTAGCTTATTTATTTGTAGGCTCGCAAACTTAGAAATCCTTCGCTAGTTTATTTATTTTAGGCTCGTCACGCGAATTCAAGATTTTCAAAACAACTTTTGTCATCTTTTATTTGCTTTATTAAATCATACCGAATAAGTTTATCTTTTGTCAATTTACAATTCATTGATTCCCAAAATTTTACTTCTTTGGCATTATAAATAAATTGTTTTACTATCAATTGTCAAAATACATATTTTTTCAACTCTACATGTATTTCTCTTTAGATATCATATAAATGCATATTTTGAAAAATCTCTACATTTATCTATCTTTTAAAATGCATCCTTTTTCTAATTATTTGCAAACGTCTTTTAATCTATTATACTTGTAAAACATGCATTATTTCTACCAATAATTAACCTGAGTTTTTCCGGATAACCGCAAGTTAGCGGATCTTAAAGGATGCCTAACCCCTTCCCTTTAGGATAATAAAGAACCCTTACCTAGAATCTCACTAGTTTCGCAGACCTTAAAATTGGAGTTTTACATTGCAGCACTTAGTTTAATATTTAGGTGTCCTAATTCACCGTAAAAATAATTAGGTGGCGACTCCTCAACCCTTTTTACCCAGGAATCACCCCCATACGTCTGTGCTCCGCTTTGACCCGAGCAGGTCAAAATAGGGCGAAACAACATGCTTTAGGACCATGGAAACCCGTGCCATGCCCGGAATTCATAAACCTAAATAACTATTTAACATATATATTTCAGTTGTCCCTACCCCTGTCCCTCAAAATCCAAAGGATGTCTTGTCCGATCCTAATTGGAAAGTCATGATTGACGAATATAATGCTTTTATTGATAATAAGACATGGGACCTAGTACCCCTTCCACCTGATGCTAACATTATTCGTTCTATGTGGAATTTTAGACATAAAAAGAAATCTGATATTCTTTTTAGGGGTACAAGGCTCGTCTTGTAGGTGATGGTAGATTTCAACAGGTGGGAGTGGATTGTGATGAAACGTTCAACCTGATCGTAAAGCTCGCAACCATCCGAACCGTCCTCAGCATTGCTCTATCTAAGTCTTGTCCTATTCATTAGCTTGATGTCAAGAATGCCTTCTTACATGGGGATCTTCATGAAATGGCATATATGCATCAGCCTATAGGTTTTATGGATCCTATTCATCCAGATTATGTGTGTTTGTTGCTAAAATCGCTCTATGGACTGAAACAGGCTCCTTGAGCATGGTACCAACAGTCCGCCAATTATGTCTCCTCTATCGTTTTTTCACACAACATATTCGATCATTCCATGTTCATCTAAATAAGGGTACATACATGGCTTACCTATTATTATATGTTGATGACATCATCCTCACCATATCATCTGATGTTCTTCGCCGGTCCATTATGTCTCTCATTTCCTCTAAGTTTGCTATGAAGGATCTGGGGTCCCTGAGTTATTTCTTGGGCATCTCTATCACTCGACATTCTGGCAGCCTATTTCTATGTCAAAAGAAGTACTCTGAAGAAATCCTTGACCGTGCAGGCATGACGTCTGGCAAACCATTCCACATACCAGTAGATACTAATTACAAGCTAAACGTTGATTCCGACCCCCTATATTCAGACTCGACTCACTATCGTAGCCTAGCTGGGGCCCTGCAGTACATCACATTCACTAGACATGATATATCCTATGTCGTGCAACAAATCTGCCTACACAAGCATAATCCGACGGAAGCACACATACATGCCCTCAAACGTATTTTACGATACGTCCAAGGTACGTTTCACTTCGGATTACATCTATACAGGTCCTCGCTCACTGGTCTCATTGTTTATTCTGATGCTGACTATGGTGGATGTCCTGACACCCGACGCTTCAGGTCTGGTTACTATTTTTTCCTCGGAGATAACCTATTATCTTGGTCTTCCAAAAGGCTACCTACACTATCCCGATCCAGTACCAAAACAGAGTACAGAGGTGTCACCAACGTCGTCTCTAAGTCTTGTTGGATCCGTAACCTTCTACTTGAGCTTCACTGCCCGATTGAAAATGCAGCACTGGTCTACTGCGATAATATTAGTGTGATATATCTTTCCGGCAATCCCGTCCAATATTAGCGCACTAAACACATTGACATGGACATTCATTTCGTTCGCGAAAAAGTGGCTCGTGGTCAAGTTCGTGTCCTTCACGTTCATTCCACTTATCAAATTGTCGACATCTTCACCAAAGGACTTCCGCGTATACTATTTGATGATTTTTGAGATGGTCTCAATGTTCGTAAACCTCCCACTTCGACTTCGGATGTCACGACCCAAACCGGAGGTCATAACGGGCACCCGAATCTTACTTGTCGAGTACCACTATTCATTAATTTAACATCTACCCATAATTAATCATGGGCCACGAGGGCCGTCACTAAGTACCCTACTGACACATAGAAATGATAAACTGGAAAGGAGCTACGTAAAATCTTACAAACATAAGAACCCAACCTATTCATATATACATACTACGGCCGACAAGGCACTATACACAGGATATCTGTCTATAAGCCTCTAAATAGTACGTGACATCGTAAGGTCGGGACAGGGCCCGCCATACCCCTATGCATATCAAGAATATCGTACCACGACTAGACTGCAACTCTGGAACAAGTAGAGTGCTTCAATATCAGTTAAACCAACAACCTACTAGTGCGGACCGTCGCCCTGTCAACTTGAGCCTGCTGGCATGAAACGCATCATTCCTTGACAAAAGGGACGTCAGTACGAATGATGTACTGATTATGTCAGGAATGAATAACAACATAATAGAGACATAAAAGTAACATGAGACAAGAAAGAACCAACCAATAGAGAATACCTCTGAGGGCCATAATATGCCTAAGTGTCATACCTGTGCAGAATGCCTCTGAGGGTCATAATATGCCTAAGTTTCATGCACAATGCAGTCATACACACACACACACACACACACACACACACACACACACATATATATATATATATATATATATACATATATAACACTGTATCCTTTTAGCCTTTGTGGGCATTCCATCATATCATATCGGCCTCTGTGGGCATAATCATCCTCATATACCAGCTGATCAGGTAGTGTGCGTATATAACGTTGCATCATTTTTCCCATCCCCTACATATATATAATGCATACCATATAGTAGCGTATATAACGCATGGGGGTCAAGGGTAATACTAAGACACTCAATACTTATCAGAGTGACGTAATGTCGCTTCACCTCTGATTAACATTTGAATACTAACATATTTTCCATATACCTCAACAAGGATTTATGAATATATTTAGACATGCTTTGAACATAGGAATGAATAACATGAACATCCTTAACTACTAAGAGTATAATAATTTATGGGACAACATTACGTTCACGTTTCGTACTTAGAACATGCCAAAAGAAAGAAGAATTTGCTTTAACATACCTCGATTTGACCATCGAATGATTACGACGAATCAATCCCTTTGATAAACTCTTAACTTCAATGATTGGCGAAAACCCTAGCTTGCACTCTACCGTTTTGAGAATTCTTGTTGAAATAATGAATTATCCCAAGCGAAAAGGTTGGTGGAAATTTTTGTTTCTACAACGTGAGCTAGTATTAATAGAAAATGTTTCTGGACTTTTTGCCTCTTCAATGTAAGTTATCTATAAGGAAAAGTGTAGCTAGGACCATTCTGGAATTAACCCTAAAAGGGGAATAGATTACTGGCAACATTTGTGTACTTAGTGACTAATCACAAGACACGTAAGCCCCCAAAAATGCTAGTCACTTAATACACTTCCTTATGATGCCATGTGGACATCTTGTCCCCTTAATATATATCCAAACATGTCTTTTGTCCCCCACCATAATTAAGTTATAATCTCAACAATTAACTAATTTCCCACTAATTAATTCTTGTTCTCCTACTCCTTAAATATTAAATTATTTTAAACACACGTCATATATTCATTATCATGGTCAGGTGGTATAACACTAGTCCATAGCCTCTTTATGTACACACAAAATAGTATTTCTAGTCATCGTTGTCACACTTTTTAAATTCTAAGTTATTTCGGGACCGCATCCTTTTATATACTAAACTTTTTATTTGCATACGTGAATATGACATAAATCCTTCAAATCTCGGGTCTACTTACGTACATCTAGTTGTTCAAATCATCGCCCGAAAGTACGGGGAGTTACAGCGGGGGTGTAATAAAATATTTTCTGAATATTCTTTCATTAATTGTATATCTCTTATTTTAGGTAGAATTGTATTCCTATTGTAATTAGGTCTCCTATTTTAGGTATAATTATATTTTCTATTGTAATTAGGTTGATTAGTTACCTAATTTAAATATTCTTGTACTACCATATATATTGTACATTATTGATGAATACAATCAATGAACATATTTCTTTAGAGTATACATCAGCAACAATAACATACCGAGTGAAGTCCCACAATGTGGGGTCTGGGGAGGGTAGAGTGTACGCATACCTTACCTCTACCTTGGTAAGTAGAGAGGTTGTTTCCGAAAGACCCTCGACTCAAAATAAAGCATAAGCACAAGCAAAGCAAAAGAAACGGTCAGACCCGGACAAGAAATTTAAAGCAGTATGAAAATGATGGTAACAAAAGTGAATAAGCCATGATAAAGCATTCTGAAAAAAGAAACAACAACTAACGCAAGTAAATAAGATAAATAAAGTACACGAAAGAACATTTAACAGTAGAAATGAAATGACAGGGGACTATAAAATAATAATGCAGCTACTAGTATGATAGGCTAAGTAGGGCTACAATAATAACACTACAACTACCAATATGTAAGCGTAAGTAGGACTACACTCAACTACCTACTACCCTAATCTGTGTCATCCACAACCCCATATCTAAGATCATGTCCTCAGTAAACATGATTATTTTAAGATGAGTATAGATCTAATTTAATATCAAGACCTTATTAGTTATGGATTCGTACGATATAGTTATCATGCATCTATTACGTTGTCCATAATATGTGAAAATATTTACATAATTTCGTAGACGTTCGGTCTAGTTCAAACTTTTAAGGGGTCGTTTGGTAGAGTGTATAAAAATAGTGTTGAATAGAGTATATTAGTAATGCTTGCATTAGTTATGCTGCCTTATTTCTTATCTATTATTTGATTTTGATGTATTAAAGTATTACATAATTTCTAAAAAATAATAATTATTTACAAAAATTCCTCATAATCAGTCCACCACTTTATCATATGCTGAGGAATGTTTTTATATTAAAAAGGTTAAAGCTCTTAAATATTAAAGGGTTGAGAGAATGGTTATTTTCCATTGAATCAATCCAAAGTAAACCATCTATTAAATGGGTTTTTGTATTGTATGAGGCCATATTATTTTTGTCTTTTGTTAGTCCAACTAGCTAAATTGCGCTGATTTAACGAGAAACACAATCTAAAGAGAGTCAATTATTCAATCATGAAAAATATTCAAAATGTTATAACTGCATCTTAAATCTCAGTCTCAAAACAACAATAGGACGGAAGACCTAACGAGGAGCATAATTTAAAGAGTAGCCTTAAAAAAATAATTGTACAAATATACGAGTTTACTCAAAACGAGTCAATTATTCAATTTATAAAAGATATTACTATTCAATATTCAAAATGTTATAACTTCATCTTAAATCTCAGTTTAAACAAGATATGAAAATTAAATAACTTGAATCGAGGAACTTAATCTAAAGAGTAACCACAATTTTTTTGCAATTATCGGGGTTTAGGTTAAACGAGTAAATTATTATTCGACCCATCAAAAAAACCAAGTACAAGCCGGAGGTCGGCATCGAATATCTCTTCATTTTTGCTCAATCGCCAAATCCAACAATATTAATATTTTAGGTTTCTGTCCACATGTGTAACTATGTTCTAGTGTTTATACCTAGCTTAATGATTTTATTTTTTCTCAGTTAAATTTTCTTGCTTCGTTGTGTATTAGAGGCGGGGCATTTTTTCTCTTAATTTTGCACTAATATGAATAAAACTTGTGCCTCTGAACACTTGCAAATGCTTTCTTGGAGTAGTACTGTCCGAGTAAGAAGTTGATAAGGTGTCACAGAAAGATTTCCCGTGTATCTCCATAGTAAAACTATGAATTGGAGCTAGCAATTAGTGTTAAGAGTCTCACATCGGATATGGAATGTGAACATGAACTCCTTATATGGACTTGTACAATATTCACCCTACAAGCTAGCTTTTGGGATTGAGTTAGGCCAAAGATCCATTCTTTACATGATATCAGAGCCAGATCCATTTCAATTCTTTGTTTACTAATGTTAGACCCCCAAATTATATTATCCACACTCCAGTTAACAAGGTTTGGACGTGCGAGGAGTGTTAAGAGTCTCACATCGGATATGGAATGAGAATATGGACTTCACTTGGACAATCTCTGTGACACACTTGACAAAGTAACAATGTTAATAAACGAGGTCCAACAGAAAGAAGGGATAGAGTTACTGAATGAATATGATTGTGGCTAAATAAAATAAGCATTTTTTAGGAGAGTATGAAAGTACCAGCCATCCAACCTAACTCATGATAACCTCACCATGAGAGGGTGGAACTCTGGAGAATGAATTCATATTCCCACAAGCCAAGGGATTTGGTGAATGTGTAAGTTATGCAGGTATGTTTCTTTGTTCTTCCTGCAATTCCTCTTTGTTTTTCGTACTTGTCATTAGGTTTGCTCGCTAAATGATAGAATAAGAAAATTGGATCTTAAAGATGCTTAGTTATTCATGTGGAAGTAATGGCGTACATTATTCGTATCTTTGTTAGGATCAGATTTCAGAAAGAAGTTTGACCATGTTTGGTCGTGGTGAACATTTTGCCAATAGCGGCAGAACCTTTGGTGAAAGTGTGAATCCAGTGCCTTCGCTCATATCGATGATCTCCCTGTTGGGCTTATCCCACTCAAAGCATTGAAGAAGTGAGGCTAGTGCCAATCCAATGACATGAATTGCTAGGTTCTCACCAGGGCAACCCCTCCTTCCTGACCCAAACGGAATAAACTTGCAGCCCTCTTTGGCACCTTCAAAGCCTATAAGTCTATCAGGATTGAACTTTTCTGGTTCCTCCCATACCTTAGGGTCATGATGTATGCCCCATGCATTCACTATTAGAATGGTTCCACGCGGAACTCGATAGCCTGCAACCTTGCACTCTTCTGATGAGAAGTGAGGCACAAGTAAAGGGGCTGCTGGATGCATCCGCAATGTCTCATTGATGATGCATCGGATGTAAGGAAGTTGAGCCAAATCAGATTCATCAATTAGGCGGTCTTGTCCAACATGATTGTCAATTTCAGTCTGTGCCGCCTTTAAAATTTCTGGATTGTCAAGCAAGTGTGAAAAAGCCCATTCTAGTGTTACAGCTGAAGTATCTGATCCAGCTTGTAGTAGGACCTGCATGCATAAGAAAACAAAGTGTATAAACTAGTCAACAACATTTAAAGGAACAGTAGATATAGATAGAAGCAAAGACGAGTCTATAGGGTCAATGAGTTGAAAGTTCCAATATAGTAGCTTTCATTTCAAGGTCTATATCTAGAGTAAGGAATATATAAGTAGAATTAAAATAGTCAATATCACTTGCCTATACTATGTACATACAAATCTTGGCACAAAAGCATTTGGATTCATCTAAGCATATCTTTTTAAGAAACACCAGCAGTATACCAATTTATGTCAAAGTTCCATCTGAAGCTTAACATAGAATTAACTCAAGATAACACAAGCAAAGAAAATAATGAATGGTCATTAAGAATAAAGAATCTAGTGATAAGAAGACCTTTTCACATGCAAAGAAAAGCATGTGAAGCATGTTGGAAATAATCTTCTGAGTGGATCTTCATGTACAAAAGTAAAAAAAAACATATAGATCTCTGATAGTCTTACCAACATTAGGTTTCTAATAGTTTCATCTGTGTAGTATTCGGGGTCTGTTTTCTGTAAATCTAACAAGACTTCCATGATAGTTTTCTTCTTCCCTGCCACAACCTCTGCTGAAGGAAAAGAACCACTAGTCTTTAACCGACGATGCTCGTCTATTTCCTTTTGCATAAAGTTATCTCTCTTCTCCTGCACTTCCCTCATCTTTTCCTCAACACTATTCAACCCAAACCACTTCATAAATGGCAAGAAATCCAAAATATTAGACTTTGGAATAGTATTTATTGTATCCTTTGATATATCCTGGAATAGCGTAGCTTCTTTCGAGTTCTCTACTTTCTCCCCGTAGTACCTTTTTCCTGCAATCATTCTTGATATCACGTTGAACGTGAAGTTAAAAAGAGATGATTTCATCTCCACAGGTTCTTCCGAACTTTCTGTGGAGACTCGAAAGAGTCTACGTCTCAGGTAGTTTATTTCATCAGAACGGATGCTTGATAGTGTCTGAATTCTATAGGAAGATAAAACTTCACGAGAGGAAATTCTTCGAAGATTTCTCCAGTGCTCTCCATAAGAGGACCAGGCGAGGCTGGTAAAATTGTAGCCGAAATGTTTACCACTGAGAAAATCAGGGCGATTGGCAAAGATGATATCATTTTTGGTAAAGCATTCTTCTGCTGCTGAAGGTGATGAAACAAGGAGGACGGGCCGAGAGCCAAACTGAAGAAAGACTACTGGACCATAACGATTTGAGACTTTAAATAAGGCTCTATGGAAAGGTTTACCTAATAAGTAGAGATGTCCAATGAAAGGTAGTGCTGGAAATGGGCTAGGGGGAAGGTTTTGTAGCTTGTGAAGAAAATGATGGCTGATGATATAAAGAACAAAGAACAGAACTGGGAAATACAGATAAAGACTGTCCATGGATCATTAAAAAGAAATGATGAAGATGATCAGTATTGTAGTATTATGCCTGATAATTAACTAGTTTTATTAGCTTGTATTAAGATCTGTGCAGCTTAGACAAGAATAATATTATTTAATCTTGGTTTTGTTTTCTTAATTAAACAAGACATCTCTGCAGGCTATTTATTTGCTTAATCCCTAATAATGTAGGTTAGTTGTAGAGATTTGTTATTTTTAGAAAAGTTATCCTTGTAAACGAACAAGAAGGAATTAAATACTAGTAACAAAGTAACATCCCATAAAGAGGACCTTTGAATTTATTTAGGCAATGGATGACAGCTGACGAATGGCAAGACGCAATTTCTGGCTGTACTCTAATTTAGGTTCATTCGTCCAGGCTAGACAACAGAGGATTTTTGGAGCAATGTCCTTTACTTGCTTCCAATCTTTTCTTTCATAAGGTTAGTTTACAGACAGCTTGTGCCGAAGTGCACAAATACCTGATTTTGGGATCACTATTTAAGTCGTAGCTGAAGTTGAGAATAATTTGCAAGTTTATCCACTTTGGGAACAAACTTCAGACATACGGGATTGAAGTTACAAAGATCCGTGTCTGAAGTTGTAAAAATTGTATGTTTGTTGGTATGACTGAGCTTAAACCACATATGACCGAAGTGTTCAGGTATTTTTGCATGCACTTTAGTCACATATAATGAAGGGTCACCAATTGAATGCCCATCGTCGAAATATTATACTGTGTCTATAGAAAATTATACAGTATAGGTAAGACAAAAATTATTTTTTATACATATATATTACATTTAACACCCTTAACGAAATTACTGACTTCGCGACCGCTACCTTCCTCCATCACCTAATTTTTTTTTCCTTTTTGGCTTCTATTGGAATTTGAAACCAAATTTCTCATAGTTTTATTTCATCTGCTTCATTGACAGGTAGACCGCGGTACTCTATTTGCTTCTGCATCTTGATTTCAACGTTGTAATGGCATATGCTAAGCTTACGTTTTCTTCTTTAAACGTTTATTGTTGGTTTGTGTATTGTTACCGGTTGATAGGAACCTAATCTATTTAATATGAGACTGCAGAAATCTAGTCTACTTGAAAAACAAACGCATTCGGCCTTTTCCTGTATTAATTATTTTATTTCTTCTTTGTTACATTTTTCTTCTTTCTTTACTTAATTTATTTTGACGGAAGCATCTTACGTTATTGAAAAAGACCTTGAAATAACATGGTAGGGACCCCTAACATCACAGTAATAAATGTCAATTTGTCATATGCATGCATAACAGTAAAAAAGAAAGTCAACTTGTTTATTCTTTTTTATGTTTTCTCCCCCACTCGCCCCTTTATTATTAAGGTTATAATCCTCAAAGTATATCTGATTCATGTGATCATGTCAAATAAAGGGAAGGCAAAAAGGGCTACTAAATTAAATTAATAGGAGAAGTAATAGGGAGCTAATAAGTTTTATGCAAAAACTATCTCTTATTTCGTATGTTACTCAGTTACTCTTAAGTTTATGTCTCTTGAGTTTAATTAATTCAATAACCTCTCCAACTATAGAAAAGAGTTTCTTTTATGGAGAGAAAGAAGTATAACCAATGATACATAGTTCATTCTTACCCTTTCCCTTGGTTGATTTCTATATGTTCTTTTGGTGAACATCGAGATTATTATTATGGCCATGCTTGGCTTAACTTCTTGTTTATGGGGTTATGAGATCTTGACATGATTGATAGAGTTTTTATATTTTCTTAATGAGTTGATCTATTATATTGAGTTATTTAATTAATTTCGAGCTAAATTATTTGATTACTTGATCACCAATTAAATGTTACGTATAAATCTTGATTCGAGCTTGAAGAGGGGTTTTAGGATTGCAATAAATTGAATATGACAAGTTCATAAACCTAGGGATTTAGGGGCCTGTTTCGCGAATGGGATAGAAATGTGTACTTATTAGTCTTGGTAAATCAATATTTACAGGAATTCATTAATACAATTCTTTTTGTATCTGTAAAAATATAGGGTATGGCAAAATTTTGAATAGGCGAACAAAAAATGACAAAATGTTATGCCTATAATTAATCTTAAAGGTTACTTACCAAATAAATTAATTTATTTTAGTGAAAATAAGACTTTTGACATGATTGTCGAGTGAACGTCCTAACTCTAGAAGACTAGAACCATTCACTCATCCTAATTCTTAAGTTTCCAAGCATTCGTTTATTTGTTTTAATTAGTTACTGCAATTCCTTAGAATTTAAACCAACCAATTAAGTTATTGACGAGAAAAAACATATTTTTGACTAAATCATTTGTTTGGATTACATATTCTATTGAAACTAATAATAAGCCGTTAATATGTGTTAACACTCAAAAATAATTTAAGTGTTTAGCCGAAATCAGTGACAGCCGAAATCAGCGACAACCGAACTGCTTCAGAGCTGAATTTACTCCTAGCCTTCGACTACAAGAACTTCATTGGCTACTAAGGCATCTTAGCCGAGTTGTTAGTTAGAGGAATGACTGGAACCCACTCAGATGCAGACGCCTCAATGACCAAGTCAAAAGGGTTTCCGGACCCCTAAAAGCGATAACGGCCAACAACAGCTAAATGAAAGGGTCATTATCTGAGTAAGAGGAGTAGAGGGCGAGAAAATCGGCACCACCTCCCTCGTAGTCGGCCATTAAACTTAGTGGGTTACTTGATGGCTGACAAGGGGGGGCACGTTGTACAGTTCTTTTTCTCCCTTTTTGTACTATAAATAGGATCATTCTTTGTATATAACACAACCAATTAATCAAACAACTCAATTTGTATTTATCTTGTATCCTTTACTTTTATCTTTATCTTTTACTTTACTGTACTCAGTTGTATTCATATTTCTTACCTCTTAGTTTACTCATATCACCGTCCTAACGCTTTCTGGAGTAGTTAGGGAACCCATTGCCGAAAACTAGAGTTTAATTTCCAGTCCAAATTGCTTAAGTTAAGGAATCAATTTGTCTCCCGATTTCGTCAGCCGATAAAATGGCAGAGAACAGAATTCGGGGTGAGAACAAATTTGGCATGCCCAGTGGGATCATAGGTGAATTAATAGCAAAGTTTGATTCTCCAAGTCAGGATCATTCTTGGCGTATGCGCCTAAGGTCCGGTAAGAAAATGAACCCCGAGTCCAGTCCACATCCTAAACAAAATCCTCCCAGAAGGAACAACAAACCAGCATCCTCCTCGGGTATGCCTACATCGGTTGATACCCCTCCACTTCCTCCATCAACCCAAGTTATGGAAGAATCTAGCCAATCTGAAAGTCCAACCATAATGACCACGTCTTTTATTAGACAATAGATCGACTTGGGCATCCACGATATTATGTACCAAGTTTCTAAACAGTCGCCTGACATTCTGAAGCCGATGGTACATAATGAGGATCAGGAAGCTAGGGAGATGGAAACCAACCGAATGCACCCAGGAGAATGTTCGGCTAGTTCTGCCATCCCTCTGACGAGCGGTGTTGTTCCGCATGAGACTGTGACTCCCGGTGTTGTTCCTCAGCTGCATGTGTATCAGCTAGTGCCTACTCAGGTGCAGTCGGTAGCGCACCTAAGAACACAAGCCCAATCCCCCGGCAACCAGCACACTGCGTGGTTGTCGCCGAACCTTGGGGGGCAAAATGTGCCACTTGACCAAGCGAGTATGCAGTATGGGCAGATCAACATGGTTCGGAGACCAGTTTAGGCCCTAAGACACTTTGGATTACCGCCTGTTATGCAGTACGTTTCTACGAACGACCCTACGATGCAGGCGAACAATGTTGACCAGCCGAATTGGCAGCCGATGGCCCATGACTATGACTTAGCTCAGCTATCTGGTGACGATGTTTACAGTTGAATACCATTCCAGCAGTCATTTCTAGTACTCAATCCATACCTTCCAGGAAGCGTAAATTTTCTAACAACGGCTGATGTCCGAGGAGAGCAGACATGGAATACCGTTCCACCTTATCCTCAGGAGGTTGCAGGCTTTAGTGGCCATACCCAACAACAGCAATGGGACATTACCCCACCTATTGGTAATGGTCAGCAGACCACCTACAACCTTCAAAACCTTGTCTAACAAAGTGCAGAATGGAGGCCGCCAGTGCAAAACGCCTACCAACCAAATCCAACCGAGAATCGACAGGGGACGTCACAACTGATAAATTCAGAAATTAGCTAATACCATGCGGAGGTACTTCGACATCCAACTGAAACCTTTGGACATGCCTGTTTATAAAAAGCCTTACCTTGATTGGGTAGATCGGATAACACATTTGCCGAGGGGTTTCAAAACACCAGAGTTTGCCATTTTCTCTGGCGACGACGACAAATCCACTATCGAGCACATCGGTATATTTATTGCCTAATGCGGTGAGGCTGGCCAGAATGAGTATCACAAGTTGTAATTTTTCCCTCTCTCTCTAACGGGAACAACCTTGGCATGGTACTCCTCTTTGGCTTCTGATTCCGTACAGAGCTAGGCTGACATGGAGGGTTGCTTCTATGATAGATTCTATTGGCCCCAATCTCAGGTTTCCGTGACTGATCTAATAAATCTCAAACAGTAGGTCGATGAATCAACTGCCGATTTTATCAAGAGATTCAAAAAAAAGGTTGGAAAATGCACCGTACACTTCCCCGAGTCTGAGTGTGCCCACATGATAATCAACAACATACACTCTCAGTTAAAGGAGAAGTTGGTGGGACAATCTTGATCTGACCTGAGCCAGTTAGACAAAAAGGCTAGCTAAATAGAGTAGTACGTCCTAGAGAAGGAGCGGAGAAGAGCCAACCGAAATTGAGGCTCCCACTTGGTATCCATCATTGAAGCGGATGAATCAGACTCATAGTCAACCGACTACACGGCAGACGCAATGGTGGCCGAGATTATTAGGGGTAAGGTTTACTCTTGCCCACCCTTGAAAGCCGTAAAAGGCAAATAGACGAGTTCATCCGATGACAGGGTCAGTTACTCGTTTGACATCACTAAGGCAGATCAGATCTTTGATCATCTGCTCAAAGATAAGCAGATTCGGCTGCTTGATGGTCATAGGATTCCGCCTGCCTAGGAACTCAAAGATAAGAAGTACTGCAAGTGGCATAATTCATACAGTCACTCTACTTCTAATTGTGTAGTCTTCAGAAAGGGGATCCAAAAAGGCATCAAAGAAGGGAGATTCAAGCTAGCCGACAAGAGTATGGCTGAAATATCCATTGATACCGACCTCTTTCCCGCGGTACCAATATCTATGATATATTTTTCTAAGCCCGGTGAGTTAAGGGACACTAAAGGGAGACAACTTATGAAAAGGGTGTGGGTCCCAAAGAAACCTACCGAAGGGGAGAAGACCATAAGGACCTCTGTGTTCAACCGGTTAGGCAGCCTACATGACATTCGTGATGACAACCAGCTAGCTGCAGTTTTCATGGCCACTCTAAATACTCGAGGGACATTGAACGAGAACTTCAGGAACAAACCATGAGGTTCAGAAGGGTCCCTATTAATGCCAGGTATAAGCCTGGGGGGCAAGTACGGATGCCAACCAACCGGCAGCCAAGCATGCCTCGAATAAATGAAGAACCACTCTGTAAAACCAAACAGAAGGTGGTCGAGTTTAACGTAAATGAGGGTGTTTCGTCCTTGCGTATCACAGCGAGAAATGAGGACCAAACAAGACCCCGGAGAATGATTAAACCAGCCTCCAACACAGAAGAGGGGAAATGGTTTGTCAATCAGGCTCCCAGAAAGAAAGAGGCACCACCGAGAGTCGCATCCAGGACTCAGAAAAGAAGGATGTAATGTGCCAAGGCCTTGCGTAAGAAGAAACAGACATTGCATCTAATTTCCAATACCAATACAATAAAAAATTAGAAGATTCTTGAGTCTGCCGCAGCCGAGGTTATCAAGCGGGCATTCGACTCAATTGCTTCAGGGGAAATGTCATCTGAATGAGAGATGTCGGGTCAACCAGAGCTGAATGAACAGCCTACCGATAACCCGATGGAGGAACCCCAACAAAGAACGTGGCCCCGGATAGACCTCTAACCGAGGAAATCTCACCGATCATGCAAAGGATTCAGTCAGAGGATCCCCAACCGATCCCTATTTTGTCTCCAGGAAATAGAAGATATGAGTTCCTGGTCAACCGAATTGGATGAAGGAGGGGACTCCATCCTCGATTTATTTAGCCATGACCTGGTTAATGAGATATGGGCAGACATTGAAATGGTCAGCCTAATCCCATGTGAGTTTTGGGCCAGCCGCTCCACGCTGGATAGCCTAGAATGTGATGTTTGCGTAGAAGACGCAGAATGGGCAACAATAGCCAATACTCCAGCTAGGGACACTTTGAGCACTGTATTTGGTGCACCTACAGAAGATATAGTTAAACACATCAAACCCCTTTTACGTCAAGGCTTACATTAACGACATAATTATTAGTCGGGTGTTTGTCAACAGCGGGGTTGTGCTGAATGTTTATACCACTGCTTACCTTGAAGGATCTTAACAAAACAAAGGAAGATCTAATCCTAACTAACATGAAAATGGCTAGCTTTATGGGAGAAGCCTCTGAAGCATTGGGGATTCTAGTAGCAGAGATCATTGTAGGTCCTAAGACGGTCAAGTCTGTCTTCTTTGTAATAGATGGAAAGTCGTCCTACACTATTCTCCTTGGCAGGGACTGGATTCACACCAGCTGATGTCTTTCTTCTACCATGCATCAAAAACGCATCTTTTGTGAAGGAGATAATATAGAAATCGTCTCAGTGGATGATAACCCGTTCCGACCAGGGGTTCAGAACATAGAGGTTGTCATCTATTCACCTTATGTGGCTCACATAGACATCATAGAACAATATGAAAAAAGATCTTGGGAATTTTGTAATCTTACCTCGCGAGGGTTTGAAATAAAATAATTAGCCGAACCACGGCTTACCTTGGAGGATTTAAATTGTTGAGGAAACCCAACTCATACATGACTTGTGGCATCGGCTGACCGCCCTAAGTTCTGAGGCAAGGATAGCTGAGGCATCACAGATAGAGGACTGCAACAAAGAACAAACACTGGCAGTCGAGGACATCGAGTTGCCGATGGAACTTGAATCGCCCATAAAAAGGGCCATGCCTAGTTTTGAGTCTCAGGATCCCTTGAAAGGTATCAACTTGGGTACTGAGGAAGTCCCTCGGCTAACACATATTAGTGGCTTGCTGAAGGAAGGAGATAAACAAAGCATAACGGCTCTTCTACTGCAGTATAAGGATTGATTCGCGTGGGATTATCATGAAATGCTTGGGCTGGCACGTACTTTGGTAGAGCACAAATTGCCAATTAATGAGGGTTTCGCACCTCACAAACAACCGTCCATGAGGTATCACCCTCAGCTAATGCCTCAAATTAAAGTTGAGATTGAACGACTGCTGAAGGCCGAAGTTATCAGAACGGCTAGGTATGTGGAATGGTTGGCAAACATCGTGCCAGTCAAGAAGAAGAATGGCAAGGTTCGGGTATGTATTGATTACAGGAACCTAAACCTAGCCACTCCCAAATATGAATATGTCATGCCTATAACCGATATGCTAGTCGATGCGGTGGCCGCTAACGGCGTGCTGACATTCATGGACGGATACTTTAGCTATAATCACATAGCAGTAGCTAAGGAGGATATTCACAAGACTGATTTTAGATGTCCAGGAGCCTTGGGCATTTACGAGTTGATAGTTATGACGTTCAGTTTGAAGAACGTTGGTGCCACTTATCAGAAAGAAATTAACACCATCTTTCATGATTTGATAGGCAAGACTGTGGAGGTCTACATTGATGATGTGGTGGTGAGGTCTAAGGACTTCAAAGATCATTAGCCGATCTGGAACATGCACTAAAAAGAATGAGGATTCATAATCTAAAAATGAATCGAGCCAAGTGCATGTTCGGGGTATCGGCTGGCAACTTTCTAGGTTTCTTGGTACACAAGAAAGGTATTGAGATAGATCATAACAAAGCCCGGGAAGTGATGGAGTCGACACCACCCAGGACAAAGACGGAGTTACAAAGCTTGTTAGTGAATATCAACTTCCTAAGGAGGTTCATATCTAATTCAGCTGGCAAAATGAAGGCGTTAGCACCTTTGCTTAGGCTTAAAGGGACAGATGAGCTAGTATGGGGCCCAGAACAGCAAGAGGCATTCGACCAGATTAAAAAGGCCTTAGAAACGCCTCCTGTGCTGGTGTCTCCCATGCTAGGGAAACCACTGAAATTGTACATCTCAGCTGCAGAATTATCTATCGGCTGCCTGTTAGCACAGGATGCCGATGATGGAACCGAAAGGGCAGTGTACTACCTTAGTCGAATGTTAAATGAAGCTGAAACTAGATATACCCATATAAAGAAGCTTTGTTTGTCCTTGTTCTATGCTTGTACAAAACTTGAACATTATTTAATGCCACATGTGGTTCACATTTTGGGCAAGATTGACATCGTCCGATACTTATTGAACAAACCTATTTTGCAAGGACGGCTAATGAAGTGGGCAGTCAAGCTCACTGCATTTTCTCTCGAGTATAAGCCACTCAGGGCCGTTAAAGGACAGGAGGTAGCCGATTTCTTGGTAGACCACCCCTGTGTAGATATGGAGGACCCATGTGCCCCCTCTACTGCATATATGGACGTCGTCCCTTGGACGCTGACTTTTGATGGGTCAAGAACCTAGAAAGGAGTCAGAGCCGGATAACGATAATCGATCCTAGAGATGAAAGATGGAGGTTCTCTTATCAGTTAGATTCTGACTTGACAAATAACCAAGCCGAATATGATGCTTTCCTCATAAGACTCAAACTCATAGTCTCTATGAAAGCAAAATATATCAAGATTCGCGGTGACTCTCCGTTAGTTATCAAGCAGCTGGCAGGGGAATATGATTGCAAGGATCCGAATTTGTTGGCCAATTACGAAACGGCTAGCAGGTTACTTAGTAGGTTCGCATCATTTGCAGTAAGTCATGTTCCAAGAGGCATGAATGTTAAGGCTAACGACTTAGCGTAAGAAGATTCTGGCTTTAGAAAGTCTCTACTCACTTTAGAGTATAACGAACTACCAACTGAATTGTTAGCCACAGACCAGATCGACTCGTGGAATCAGGTGTTAATCGACTGCTTAAAAGATCCCTCCACATGCAAAGACCTTAAGGTTAAGAGAAGATCTTTGAAATATGTGCTCATTGATAATGATTTTTACAAAAGAAGCGTAAATGGAGTTCTACTCAAGTGCATTGATACGGTAGAAGCCTTAAGAGTCGTGGGGAGATTCATGAAAGAATCTGTGGATCGCACCGAGCCGAGCCAACAATGAAGTAGTTGATCTATCGACATGGCTATTATTGGCCTACTATCATTGCCGATTGCTTTTAATATGCAAAAGGATGCGAAGAGTGTCAGAGACATGGACAAATCCAGCAGGTACCAGCCGAGTTGCTGCACCTGATCGTGAAGCCCTAGCCTTTCAGAGGTTGGGCCATAGACCTCATCGGCAAGATTCACCCACAATCGGCCAAGGGCAATAATTTCATTATCGTGGCTACCGAGTACTTCACTAAATGGGTGGAGGCACACCCGATGAAAATGGTTCATCAGACAGTTGTCATTCATTTTATCCAACACCAGATCATATATAGTTATGGTATCCCTGAGACGATTATGACTGATCAAGGGACGGTGTTTACTGGTTCTAAAGTGGCAGCCTTTGCTAAGAAATTTGGGATCAAAATGATCACATCCTCGTCTTATTACGCACATGCGAATGGGCAAGCCGAGGCAGCCAACAAACTTATTGTGGATATAATTAGTAAGAAAGTGGAGGATAAACCAGGAATGTTGCATCTCACTCTGGATGAAACCGTTTGGGCGATCAGGAATTCAAAATGTACAGCTACCGGGATGACACCTTATTGGCTAACCTATGGCCAAGATGCAGTGTTGCCGTTGGAAATTAATGTCAAATCCTTACGGGTGGCCAAACTGAACTCTCTAAGTTTAGAGGAGTATCAACATGCCATGTTAATGAAGTTAGACTAGCTAGATGAAGATCGACTGATGGCCCTAGAGAAAATTGAAGCCGATAAACGTAAAATGGCTAAAGCATACAACAAATATGTTAAGCCTAAGAGGTTTCCGAAGGAGACTTAGTTTGGAAAACCGTTTTGCCGATTAGGATAAAAGATCATAAATTCGGCAAATGGTTACCAAATTGGGAAGGACCTTTCGTAGTAAGCCAACGGATCGCCGGCAACGCATATCGACTAATAAACATGCATGCCAAAGAAATGGACAGGAATGTAAACGACAAGTATCTAAAAAAGTACTATCCTTCGATTTGGGGCATGCATGAATAAACGACAGCCACAGAACGACTGCCTGGTCGCACGAAATAAGTTAATTCCCTCCGACGGGAGATGTATGGCTAAATGATAGCCACAGACCGGCTGCCCGGTCACAAAATACAGAGAAAGCCATTTCTTTCACACGTCTGTGTCGTAAGGTTGGTTGCACTGCTCAAGCGAAGAAATGTCATACCAAGTGATCAAAGATAATGGTCCATCAAATCTGTGGGATTTATTCTAAATTTGCTCAAAAATCGTGAGAGCAATGTTGAAGTTAAAGGATGGGATATGGATTCCCACATCCAAGTAAACCAAGCACAAAAACATAGGCGCCGCACATACCTGAGCCCATTGTTACAATGGAAATCAAATTCCGACAGTGCGGCGGCATCAAAAGGACCCATGCGCCTCCATTCGGCTTCTGTGACCAACTTCACTCGATCCAACCAACCCGAATAATGAGCGACCTTAGTCGGCCAAGTACGGAGGTTAGCCGAACAATGACCGCCGGTGAACCAGTCACAAGTAGAAAGAAAATCATGGTTTATTGAGCTGAGGTACTAAAACAAGAGAGAATCACCTTGTTCTTGTCCACCATACGGAGTCAGAACCAGTTGTTCATCAACGAAGGCCAAGACAGGGGTCAGGTCACTATCAACTAGAATAATTTTTCTTGATCTTCCAGATAAAAAAGATGGAGCCATGGTTTCCGACTAAGAAAATGGCCAAAGGTTCGGTGAGAAACTTATGGGGGATACCTTTCTTTAAATAACCTTCAGAGGCGTGGCTGAGATTAATTTATTATTTTTAAAAGCACGGTCGAAAATCATCAGAGCCAATTCGTGGTAATGGAGACGCCTCGGTTAAAGGGGAAACACGTTTCGAGAAGTGATCATCATTGCATGCACTGGAGACGAGACGATTGATGTGACTTGCGCGGCTGTCAGACTGAAACGATGGCTACTTTCGGATATATCAACTCAACAGTCACACTCGAGTTAACGTAGGGGGGCAATTGTTAACACTCAAAAATAATTTAAGTTCCGAACTGCTCAAGAGCCGAATTGACTCCTAGCCCTCGACTACAAGAACTTCATCGGCTACTAAGGCATCTTAGCCGAGGTCTTAGTTGGAGGTATGATTGGGATCCACTCAGATGTAGACGCCTCAACGACCAAGTCAAAAGGGTTTTCGGACCGCTAAAAGCGATAACGGCCAACAACAGCTAAAAGAAAGGACCATTATCCGAGCAAGAGGAGTAGAGGGCGAGAAAATCGTCACCACCTCCCCCGTATTCTGCCATTGAACTTAGTGGGTTACTTAATGGCTGACATGGGGGGGCACGTTGTACAGTTCTTTTTCTTCTTTTTTTGTACTATAAATAGGATCATTCTTTGTATATAACACACAATCAATTAATCAAACAACTCAAATTTTATCTATCTTTTATCTTTTATCCTTATCTTTTACTTTACTGTACTCAGTTGCATTCATGTTTCTTACCTCTTAGTTTACTCATACCACCGTCCTAACGCTTTCTGGAGTAGTTGGGAACCCATTGCTGGAAATTAGAGTTCTGTTTCCAGCCCAAATCACTTAAGTTAAGGAATCAATTTGTCTCCCGATTTCATCAGCCGATAAAACAGCAGAGAACAGAATTTGGGGCGAGAACAATATGTTTATAAAAGAGATGTTGATAAAAAAAATTATTATTATTAAAATGACTGAAATGTTCTCAAAAGTTTTCAAAAGCGTTAATATAATTTTAAAGCAACTTTTTATAAGAAGAGACAAATGAAGGAACAATAAAAATCATAAGTTGAGGGTGATTAACTTACGGATTAAAAGATTGATTTTGACTTTTAAATAAGTATAATTTTTTTATTATATTTACCGAAACAAAAATAAACCAAAAATAATTTATAAGCTATTTTACTAATTTATAAACTTAACCAAACACCCGCATAATTACGAATTCATAATTATGTATAGTTTAATTTCTAGATTTGTAGTAGTCTACTCAATCTATATTACTATTGTTCAATGACCGTGTGCGGAAAAAGGCTACATACTATGGGCGACAATCTTTGGAGGATTCACGAGGGAGGAACAGTGGATGCATCCTTAATATTTTCATTTTGATTATTTTGAGGAAATGAAGCTGATGTACATCGGATTCGTCAATCGAACAATTGTTGTCAATATCAATCCTTGTTTTTTCTTTTCAGGATTATTTAGCAAAAGAGCAATTGTCGACTCCATTGTCTCCGCTGAGGTGTTACTTCAACCGTTTGGCATAAAAGCATATCAAATTGGTAAAATTGCTTATTCATGAGCAACTATTTATTTAGTGTTTTAGTAGTTCTTACCATCATATACTTGTCATAAAATGAGATAACAATAATAACAACATACTCGGTGTAATTCATAAGTGAGGAAAGATAGGCCATTGCCGGGATCGAACCGTGTCATAGGCAGGAATAGTCATCACGACTTTGTTGTTGTTGTTGCATCATAATACTTGTCATGAAATTGTCTGTATAATATTCAGGATTTATTTCCTTAGCCGCAATTCATGACCTTGTTCCTCGAAATCCTTCAATCCAATATTAACTGATTTAAGCACATAGGACATAAGTACTAGTTTCTTGTTCGATAATTCTAACTTACACTATATAAGCTGGAAATTAGAGGTAAGCTTCCTTTATATGTGAGATTTGTAATCTTGAAAATAAGATAAACTATCGTTACAACTTATAACAAGTAAAAGTGATATGATGGTGTAAAAATTACTTACATATAACTGAAGTATGATATTATTATCTTCTTTCTCTCACTAAAAGGAGGTGACTATCACGCACCCATCATGTGGTGGCACCTGTCAATTTCATTAAAAAAAAATAAGGGTCAAAAATACACCTCAATATCATTTTTTTTAGTTTCGTACCTGTACTATTAGGTGTGAGAGTTTTCTACCTAAATTATCACCAACTAAGTTAGCAAAACACACTTCAACTATCATTTGTTCACTTTTCCTACCTGATATTGAAGGTAGGCAAAATGAACAAATGATAGTTGAAGTGTTTTTTGCTATCTAGTTGGTGATAGTTTAGGAATGAAACTCTCACACTTGATAATTCAGGTAGAAAACTAAAAAAAAAAGTGATACTTGCGGTATGTTTTTGACTCTTTAACTCTTAAAAAATCCTTTTTAGTTTTGTAGTTTGTGAAGAAATTAGTGTGTGATGATATAAACAACGAAGAACAACACTAGGAAATAGAGATAATGACTGTCCATGGATCATTAATCCGAAAGGATAAAGATGATCAGTACTGCAGTATTATGCCTGATTATGATCTAGATTTAACTATGCTAGCTTGAATTAAGATCCTTGCAGCTTAAATTGGAATTTTTTTATATTTACTTATGTTATCTAAATTAAGCAAGAAGTCTTTTTAGGCCAGGTAGTTATTTAATCCATGATCATTTTGTTTAGTTGTCAAAACTAAACTTATTAAAAGTTGTCCTATTGAACTTAACAAGAAACAAAGTGAACCTCCCCGAAATAGGGCCACCCTTGAATTAATTGAGTCAGTGATTATTTATTACGCAGGGAAAGACACAAGGTTGTTTGGATCTTCTGGAGAAATGCATTTTCTTGCTTCTACGTCTTGATTTAGACATTGTGTATATATTATGGTATATGTGTTGGCTACTATTGTAGTAAAGCAGTACGGAAAGTAAATAAATATTACAAGTGTTCGAAAGGATAAACTAATAGGCCAATGTTGATAAATGCCGCAAGCTTGTTGTGTCTTGAATCTTGATAACCTGAAATCAAGAAATAACTAAATCTGGATGGTTACAACGTTGTGTGTTGAGTCGAGTGATTGCACTATGTCCTTAAGACAAGATTGCCCCGTATATATGCTTTTACGTTAGCGGGCAATAGTCTCCCAAGATAAAACAACACTTTAATCTCAACGCTACAAAGCAAATGGTTGAGTCTGACGAAGAAAACAAATACGAATCGACTTGCTGAAGAAATAGAAAAGGAAGGAAGAGTTTCTGTTTTGTCTCTGTGTATATAGTGTGTCTCTGTTGTGTATATCTTGTGTATATGTGAGTATGTTCGTCACTGTATGAGTACTGATTTTCGTCACTGTTTCGTGTAGTGTTTTTCGTGTCTGTTTGTGCTAACTTTCAGCCACGTTATTGAGCCAAAGGAGGCACCATTATATAGCATGGAGGAGGGACTCTTCAACTGCCAAACAATGTTGTTAATGGCATTAGAGAGGGCTGTTAATGGCAGGTCTAATGCCATTAGTGAGGCTGTTCATGGCCTTGAAGGAGGGCTGATTATGGTCAATGAAGGAGGGTTGTTTATGGAGTAGTTAACAGCCAAGTAATGGCTGGTTAATGCTCCAAAAAATAGTCCAAATGGTAGGCAGAAAGTTTCTACCTTCCGTCACTCCCAAAATCAACTTTCCAGAAACTCTAGGGACCAAACTGTAAATATTAAGCAATTTGGAGTCCAAAAAGATAATATTAGAAAGTCCCCACAGCCCACAGCCTGTGATCGGAGGGGCGGGCGGCGGCGGCGCGCGTGTGGGCTTAGCCTTGAACCCAAGCACATCTAGGTCCTCCCTCCTTTAAACACATGGGATACCCCTTGGGGTCCCAAACCCTTTACCACTTTAGAGATTTATAAAGAGAGCAATTCTTCCTTTTCCTACCGATGTGGTAGATTTGTCCCACACCGTATTTTCATGCCTCAAACACCTTACTTCGTGGACCAATATCTCTTTCATTTCTCAACGAAATTTGACGATTCTTGGCCCTACGGCCATCTACTCACTTAGTAGATTATGCATGTGTGAAGAGACAAAGCCTCCAACATGCGGAACACTAGTGTTTAATTCATTAAACATGGGTGGACGCACCTCCCCGGCAAAGGCAAATTTCCAACAATATGATACATCTTACCTTTTTTCTCGTTAAGCCTTTATTGTTTGTTTGTGTATTGTCACCGGTTGATAGCAACGCAATCCATTTAAATGAGACAGCAGAAATAAAGGTCTGCTGGAAAAACGGACTCCTTGGCTTTTCCTGTATTGTTGATCTCCTTTTCCTTTTGTTCCTTTTTTTCTTTTCTTCCATTACCAAATTCATATAAAGGAAAATACTTTACTTATAGAAACATTCTAAATAGGCTTAGCGTGAGATAATGTGGAAGGGAGCATCACGTGGATTTTCTGCCAATTACTTAATTAGCTCTTATTTACTTTAGAAGAAGTTTAACAAGAGATGCAAATGCTTGCTATTAAGCAAATGACAAAGAACCATTTGATTTGTATAATTAGTCAGTGAATGTGACTAAGTACACAACTTAGTGGTCAAGAAGTCACAATTCAAACTGTAACGTCAAGAAACAGGATCTGAATGGCTTCTTGGTCACTTCAATACACTTGGACTACCCTGGTCTTCTAATATTATGTGAAAAATTATGGTATTTGTGTTGGAGATGCATTATAAATTGTTGTGGCTATTTGATCAAAGCTATCTACACTTTTCCTAAACTAATTAGTGATTCGATTTTATAAATTCACGGATTCTCTTCTGATGATAACGGGCTCTTAATGTTAACGATGCTTTATTATCCATAGTTTTATACTAGTAGATGAGTCTTTTGAGTATATGCTTGCTGCTTGTATACAAGATTTACGACTTATTATCCTCTGTCAAAATACGTACACTTGTATTATTATGGTTACTTTCATGTCATTCCTGCCATATGGAGTTCTATAAGCTGCTATTTTCATGCTTAAAAAATTAGGACTTCTTTTTCCTTTCTCTTTTGGTTGTCTTTGGTGTACAATATTTTACAGATAACAGAATAATTGGACTCAAAGAACTCTTACCCTTGAGAGGAAGAAACTCTTGAGGAATTATGAGTTCATATTTCCATAGGACAAGGCAATATGTAGCATCGCATAAAGTGTGCAGGTATGTTTCTTTATTATCTCTGCTTTGTGCGGATACAAATTTTACAGGTATAAATTATTTTGTGCACATAAGTTTTGCCACTGGTTCTCGTACTTGTCGTTACATTGCCTCACCAATTCAGAAAGAGGTTTCATCATATTTAGTAGTGGAGAACATTTTGCCAATAGAGGGTGAACCTTTTTGTGAAATTGTGAATCCAGTCCCTTCGTGCATATCAGTGATCGCGTGGTTTGGCTTATCCCACTCAAAGCATTGAAGAAGTGAGCCTAGTGCCAATCCAATAACTTGAATTGCTAGGTTCTCACCAGGGCAACCCCTCCTTCCTGACCCAAATGGAATAAACTTGTAGCCCTCTTTGACCTTTATATCTGAGTTTTTTATAAATATAAAGGGATGTAAATTAGAAAGAAACGCCTTAAACTATACAGAAGATAGAGCTTTAGTAAAGACAGTAAATGAGAAACACAAAAGCTGAGTCCGACCAATCATCTTGGACTCTTTTTTGGTTTTATATTTGCCGGACCAGTCTGAATACTAGGCAGAGGAGTACAATGCAAATAACTTGAGATCGATTATACGAATCTTCACCGACTCCATTTAAGCAAAATGAAAAAGTACTAGAAGTTCATATATTCTACAGAAGAGTGCAAATCAAGTTTGAGAAAGAAGAGGCACAGTTGTTGGCCGAGGATGAAAATTAGCAACCAAAGGTTGAGCTTTAGGTGCAGTGAAACCACCCAATTCTCTCATGTCTTCTTTTTCATCACCAACTCTTTCCCAATCAAAGCATCGAATTAGTGATCCCAGTGCCAACGCGATCATACGCATGGCTAAGTTTTCTCCAGGACATCCCCTTCTCCCTGACCCAAAAGGCAACCATTTGAACTTATTCCCATTGTCATTTCCCATTTCCATATCTTCAAATCTTTCTGCCCTAAATACTTCAGGATCACCCCAAATCTTTTGGTTATTATGTATCCCCCACACATTCTGTAACATCCCGTACTTTCGGGTCACGGTTTAAACCGCTAGGCATATGAAAAATCGCTAGGCATGTGTAAATATACCCGAGCGTTTGGAAAAATTTATGTTATGTTTATGTATGCTAATAAAGAAATTAATATACAAAGGATAAATTTCCGAAATAGTTTTGGACGTAAGAAGTGGGACGACGGGATTAATAATAATGGTTGTGTATCCATAAAGAGGTTATGGACTAGCGTCATATTACGGGAATTATGACATTGAGTATAAGAAGATTTTGTAACTTATCCGGATTTAAGTAAATTAAAATCACAAAATTAATTATGTATGTAATTGATAAATTATACGAAGGCATGTCACTTAATTAAATTAAGTGACCGTGCATGATTAATGGCAGGTGGCGTGGATTTGGGGCTCCCCACTGCCAACAGTGGCTTAGTGGGTGGACATAATCATAAAGCCATTAAATGGCACTTAAGAAGGGTTCCATATATCTCAATTAGAAACATTACATTGTTTGAGAATTCTTTTTTTTTTTTTGTAAAGAAAGCAGTACATTCAGCAATCCTTCAAATCAGCAAACTATTCTATTTCTTTTCTTGGAGTTGAAAACGTACGCACACAGTAATAGCAGGATAGTACCATTTCGTGATTAACCCAGTAGACAGTAATTGTTGACATAAAGCTGAACGTCCAGCAAGTAAAAGGGGCGGGTTCCTTTTAATATCAAGGTATGTTAAGATAATTTATTTCTTTGTTTTGGCATGTTTCATGTAATGAAATATAACTGTGATATTACTCCATAATTTATTTTACTCCTAGTAGTTAAGAATATTAATGTTATTGAATCATATGCTAAAAACATGTCTAAATATGTTTCTAAATCCTTATTGAGGCATACGAAAAGGATGTTGATGTTCAAGTGTTAGCCAAAGGTATAAAGGTATTATGTCATCCGTTGATATTGAAATATTGTATTATCATTCATGCATTTTCATTTGCATTGCATTCATATACTACCCTGGACCACATGTTCTATGCACACTACTATATAGTAAATATTATATATATGTATGAGAATGGAAAAAGGGAAAGGCGTTATATACGCACACCACCTGCAGCTGGTACAGACTATCACAAAAGAGCCCTAAGAGGCCACATATCGAGCCTGTGTGGTCAAAATGGACTGTGTGGCTAAGACGGTATGAATGCCTGTGTGGCCAATACGATATAACCTGATGCCCACAGAGACGGTTATGGGAGGATTCTTGTGTGGTCATTAGTATACCGCATTTGCACCCTGCATACATTTATTAATCATTACATGGTATGGTGTCCACATAGGCTGTTATGGTAAGGGAGATGCCCGATGAGGCCGATAGATATGTATACTGCATTGGGCATAACATTTAGGAATATGTAGCGCCCTCAGAGGCATTTACTGCTGGTCAGCTGTTTATGTTTTAGTTTGTTGATATATCCATGTTATACTATTGTTCATGCATGACATACTCAGTACATCAGTCGTATTGAAGTCTCTTTTGTCGGGGGACGCTGTGTTTCATGCCCGCAGGTTCAGTTAAAAAGGATGACGGTTTACACTAGTAGGTTGCTGGTTCAGCTGATGTTGGAGCACTCTATTTGTTTCAGAGTTGCAGTCTGGTCGTGGTACAGTATTTTTTGCATACGCATATGGATATGGCGGGATCCTGTCCCGTCCTTGTGATGTCATGTATTCTTTAGAGTCTTGTAGTCATGTGTCCTGTGGTTAGTTGTCATGTGTGGCCTTGTCGGCCATGATATGAGTATGTAAATATATATAAGTTGGTTTTCTGGATAATGATTTCACATACATGTCTTTCGGCTTAGTCCGTATTTAATTATGATTAGGTGATTGTGTGATTAGCGACACCCGGCAGGTGGGATCCGGGTGCCCGTCGCGACCCTACGGTTTTGAGTCGTGACACATTCACTAGTAACATTGTACCTCGTGGGACATGAAAACCTCCGACAGTGCAATCTTTGGATGATTCGTATGGCAGGAGCAATGGGACTACTGGGTGCATCCTTAGTGTCTCCATGATGATTAATTTTAGGTAATGTAGCTGAGGTACATCCGATTCGTCAATCAAACGTTGTTGTCCGATGACTTTGTCAATTTCAGCCCTTGCCTTTTTTAGGATTTCTGGGTTGTTTAGCAAATGAGTCATTGTCCACTCCATTGTATCTGCTGAGGTGTTACTTGCAGCTGTTAGAAGTGTCTGCCAAATAGCATATCAAGTCAATTACGTTCCATTTCAAAATATAAAGAGGTAAACATACCAATCATGTTTGGTCAAGCTTCTAAAATCTTCTTATTTGAAAAGTGTTTTTCGAGAAAGTACTTTTGAGAGTAGCGGTTTGTGTTTGGCCAATCAACTTGAAAGCACTTTTACCAAACTATGATGGTGCATATACATTCCGTGCTTTTAACTCAACTCAACCCAAAGTAACTTATTCAATGGTCACCGCTAACCGTTTTTTATCCCAAATCTTTGGTATTAGAGCGGGAATTTGTATTTGAAAGGTTTCAAAATTGCTTTTGAAGAAAAGCTACTTCTTTAGTTTTTAAAAAATAACTTTTGAGGCTACTCAAAAGCACCTATTTTTTCAAAACTTGGCCGAACACATCAGTCCTCTAAAATAAGCACTTGTTTTTGAAAAAATAAACACTTTTAGCTTCCCAGAAGCTTGGCCAAACGTGTGATAAGTCAAGGGGATTTAACATTAGCCTAAACCCCCTACCCCGCCAAAAAAGCTCCACCCCTGTATTGGAAGTGATGGGATATTTGTATACACTGTTAATTATTACCATCATAAGGCCTCTGATCATTTCATCTGTATAATACTCAGGATTTGTTTCTTGTAGTGATAGCAAGATCTCTATCATGGTTCTATCTATGTTTTCTTCATTAGTAGTGATCCTATTAAATCTCATCTTTCGAAATCCTTTGATCCAATTTTGCACGAAAACGTCCCTTTTTCTCTGTGCATCTACGCACATCTTTTCAATCCCCTCCAATGAAAACCAAAGAAAGAATGGCAAGAACTCTTGTTTGCTTGACTTTGTGAGTACTTTCACTTGCTCTCCGACAATCTCCTGAAACCTTGTTGCTTCCTCGGAGTCCACAACTCTTTCTCCACAAAATCTTTTACCAGCAAGCATCCTCGTAATGGAATTGAATGGTCCCTCCTCAATGACAGGTCAAGAATTACCATGCATAGTTGCCCACTCCTTTCTTTCTAGAAAGAACATAATCCAAATTTTGAATGTCAAATCCATACGAAATTTTGAAAAGATTTTCATTGAATAACGGGGACATCGGACATTATCCCCTTGTTTTTGACCCTACAGGTGTTTAATTCAAACTGCTACAATTAATACAGCCTTGTCGTTTCAACGATATTACCTACTAAAATATCCCAAATTGTCAACAAAACCATTACAAGAATACAAGTTACAGTACCTACAAGTCAATAAAGAATAAATATTTAGAGTGGTGGGCAATGCACTAGCTCAGGTCCACCTAATAGTGACATGTCGATATAATAATTCATTGTCCCAATTTAAGCGTCTAAGTATGACTTGACACAGAATTTAAGAAATAAAGATAAATTTTTGAATCTTGTGGTCTTTGTTAATGTTGAGTTTGGTGTTATGACATTTGACCCAACATATCTTTTGAAGTACTGATTTGAATGCATAAAAATGTTGGGACAAATGTCACAATATTCGGACCAACATTTTTTAGAATATTTTTGTCTTACTTCACGTTAAGTAGTAATATTTTACTATGAGCAAAAAATGACATAGGCGTGGTGAATTGGAGCTGTGTAAAACGTGGGAGAAAGAGTCAAAGCTTGGGGAAGAAGTCGAGTAAGGAACAAGTCAAAGTTGTTAGAGGATTTTGCTCCTTGATCGTCTCCAACAAACCCTACCAGTTGTCCACCTTTCCCTCAACCTCCATAACCGATCGATGAGCTTTTCAAGGAAGACTCTCTACTATAAATAGAGAAGCCACAACAGTGTATCGATATCCATAATCAAAATGTAAAAATACCAACAGAGCTCTCGGAATTTTTTTCTCATAAATCTGGATCACAAGTGTTGCATGAGTGTGTCGATAACATTTTTTCCAACATTACAATTTTTATTTAGATTCTAGATTAGTTTTGTAATGAGAGGTTGTCTGTGTCTACTTAGTTTGATTTTTCAGATAGAAGTCATCTACGACTTCAACTTTAATTCTTTTCTGTTTTATCTTGTAAATCTGTAAAGAAAGGAATTTGTACATTTGTATATAAAATATATACAATACTTCTGGTCATTGACCATCATTAGGTATATCAAATATATAACTCATGAAAATATAAACCTTTGTGTTCTTTTTTTTTCACTGCATTTTACTCTTAAAGGTTTTCTGTTTTATCGAAGTGTTATCACTTGTGTCATGCGACATTATCGCTGACATTCGAAAACAGAATTGACATTCGATTTATTTTATCTCTTGCTTTTACATTCCGTAACCTTTAACACCCCTCAAGTGGTATCAAAGCCAACACTTGACACAATAAGTGTTTGGTCATGTTGTCATAAGTTATGGATCCGACAAATCTGACTATTGATAGACTTCCTATTTTAGATGGTTCAAACTATGCCTATTGGAAGATTTACCTACATTCTCATATCAAATAAATTGATGTGAGGGCATGAAGATCTATAACCAATGGGTATGTTGTTCCAATGTTGTCATCGGATGAGGAATGTGACATTCTTGTTAAACCTGAATCCTAATGGACTGCGGAAGAAACCAATAATGCTAGCTTTAACAAAAAGGTCTTAAATGTAATTTTTAGATAGGTTGATCTCTACATGTTCAAACTCATTCAGAACTGCTCCATAGCTAAGGATGCATGAGATACTTTACAAAGCTACGCATGCTCATGAGTAAGTATGAACGTTTAAGGATGGAAGAAGTGGATGATATTAAATCTTATTTTGAAAAGTTGATTGACATCTCAAATGAATGTCAAGTGCTTGGTGAACCATTAACCAACACTCAACTTGTTGAAAAGACTCTCCGTTCTCTTCTTGAAAAGTTCAATTTAAAGATTTGTGTCATTGAAGAAGATCACAATCTTGCCACAATGGACCTTCATACCTTAATGAGCATTCTCAAAACCTATGAGATGAACATTGAGAATCAAAGAGAACTATATAAAAGCAAGAATGTGGCACTTCAAGTTCACTCCTCGAAGAACCAAATCGAAGAAGAGGATGGGAATCTTAAAGAAATTGGTGAAGGTGAAAATGTTGCCTTACTCACTCGAAAATACAATTCGATGGTGAGAAAGTTCAACAATGATAGAAATTAATCAAAATCTAAAGAGCACCAAAACCAAGTCTTCAATCAAAAGCCCACTAGATTCCTTCCAAATGTACAAAAAGGAAATCAACTAAGGAGAACCAACTTAGATCGTACCATAGTTGATCCCAAACAACTTGAGTCCGTACAATATCATGCATGCTCGGGTTGGGGTCATTATGCCAACGAATGTGCAAACATTCTTAGAAAATTTGGTAAGAACCTATGGGTTTCTCTTAGTGATGATAAAGAAGAAAAAGAATGAGATCGGGAAATTGAAACACAAGCAATGCTGGCCACTGTTTACGAATAGTCTCTATCGAATAATGAAGATGTCGTTCATAATGTTGTCTCAGATGTCACAACATTTGCTCCAACATCAGTAACTACATCAACATCCTCAGCGACATCCGGAATGTATGAATTCTTTAACTATTCTGATGTTATTTGCTTTAGTGGTTCTATTTCTGTTAGTGAGACTAATTGTATGGATCAAGTTGAATGCAAAGATGATATGATTAATGAATTACAAAGTATTTGTAAAGCCTTAATCATAGAATCCAAGCAACTTGACACAAAGGTAAAATCTTTAACTCGTGAGAATGTAGATTTAAAAGGCACAATACCGCAATAAGTTTTTGGCGCCGTTGCCGGGGATCGAACCCGGGTCACCCGAGTGACAGGCGGGAATAAAAACCTTGTTGCGGTATGTCTAGATGCTACGCAAGTGTACATATCGTAATTTGTAATAAATTTCGGTAAGACCGAATTTCGTCCACAGAGACTGATTTATCAAGTACCAATTAACTAATCTTTGGTTTCTATTTGGCTAACGAATATAGGTGATGATTTCTAAACTACAAAATTAACAAACTAAAGTAAATTGCAGAAATGAAGTAGTAATGAAAGCACACGAAGTTTAATTCAGTGATGAAGGCAATTAGGGTTTCCAGTCTCCTCAACTTTCCGTTCTGTCATTCATTAATGCAAGACTAGCGATTCTTCTTCTTATTAAGATAGTAGGTTAACTGAGGTGTTCTATATTCCGGTTAGGACATATAAAAACTCAACCTAAGTGAGAACTTTCTATATTTTTATGATAAGTTCAATCACACATGAGGATTAAGATCAATAACCTAAAACGCTACACAGGCAATCGTGATACTCTCGTTCAAGATTAAACCTACGTGTAATCAATTATAGCATATTCAAATCTCCCTTCTCAAATCTTGATTCGAAATCATATAGGTAATGAAGACTAATGGCCAATTAATTCTCATTCAATAAACACAAGTTGAAGAGATCTTAATAGATGAAGAAGAACATTAGCAATGCATTAACTCATAATACAGCTTCAAGTGACTTGACGGAAAACCCTAATAAAAGTAATTAGCTCATAAACATGCTAAGAAAATTAATTAACTTAATATCCAACATGAACTGAATTAAAGTAAAGAAAAGAAAAAGAACTTGAACAATAGATGTCTCTAATGGCTCTTGTTTCTTGCCTCCAAAGTGTCTTTTTCTTCCACATATGCCTCCCCAGCATATATCATAGAAAAAAACCCAAAATTGACATTTTTGCCCTTGTTAAATTTAGGTTTTTTCGCTATCCTGACGTCGTCGGCGCCGGTGCTCAGCTATTAGAGCGTTGCGGCGCTAATTCGCTTATGAAAGTCGCTCGCATTCAGTAAGTGGGCCGCTGCGGCGCTAATGTTGGGTGCCACGGCCCGTCAGCGTTCTTCGTCCGGAATTTATTTAGACTTCTTTCCAAGCTTCCCAGTGCTTCTTTGACTCATTTCTTGTGACCAACTATGCATTTGTGTCCTTAATAACTGCCTATTTCCTTTGAATTCACATTATTCCTTTCTGAATCGCTTAAAGCCTGAAAACACAAAACAACACGCATAATACTGCACAAAACAAATAAAAGACAAACAAAAGATTCCTTAAAACACACTCTAAAACAGTACTAAAATCTACCTAACAAGTATGACTCCAATCGGATAGTTGAAAAAGGTCGGATCAAATAAATGCCTCTTCCGTCTAGCCCTAAGCAAATCCGTACAACGTGCGATTGTGTCATCCATATATATGCCAAAATCACCTCTTGGGTCCATCCTACAGTCCATGAACTCCTCCTGAGCTCGCATTATCCTTTTCATTTCTATGAGCACTTCCCTCTTGGTTGGAACTCGTATTGTAACCATATCTACAAAAATAATTGTTAGTTAGTTTATCGTTGCATAATCCCCTTCCATAATCCTTTGAAGGAGGTAGTACGAGAACCAAGTCTTTGAAAAGACTCAAGATAGGCACGAGAAGAGTATGAAGGAAGTGAAATTGTTTAGGATGTTATTTCGTTCACTTATTACTAAGGTGGCGCGCACACCGTCGCAATAAGTAACAGTTTAAACAACTAACTCAAAGAAATTTTCTAGAATCTCCTAAGCTGGTTTAGCTCTGATACCAACTTGTCACGCCCCGACTTATCTCAAGTCTTCCCTTAGGGCGTGATGGCACCTGGACAACTTTCCCTCTTCCCCAGGCGAACCATTTTAATCCACCCCTTTCCAAATTAAATATAAAAATGTTATGTATTTAATTAATAAAAGCGCGAGCCCATGCTCATGCAACCATAACCTCTACCTCGATTCAATGGAAATTCCACATATGAAAATAAAAATTTTGAAGTTTGAAAGAAAACCATCTTATATGGGGAATCCCCCGAGATAATGAGACTAACTTCTCCCACCTACTTATTTAAGAATGCAAGTCACCAAATCTGAAGCAATGGATTGGTGAAACAAATGGGACTGCGGGACGATCACTAGCCCTGTTGCGGAACCTTCCCCTTGTCGCGCTTTCCTGAAGTTAGATAAAAGAGTCAGCCCTACCATCTGGGGCTGAGTGAGAACCTCGCCTTACAATCCAAGTAACCTCACAATATTCTAATTACAATCATATTATAAACATAATAAGCATGTTGTGTGAAAAACAGATTTCAACACTTCAATATATAAGTCAATAAATATTCACGTGCAAAATCTCCTCCCCACTCGTCCTAGAAAATATTCAATTTAACCAGTACCCCTGCTTTATCTCATATAACATATTATATACTTATTGCGGTACGTGCAACCCGATCCAATGCATTTATATATTTATTGCGGTATGTGCAACCCGATCCAATGCATTTATATGTTTGTTGCGGTACGTGCAACTCGATCCAATGCATTTATATATTTGTTGTGGTACGTACAATCCGATCCAATGCATTTATATATTTGTATATATATGTTATATGTTCAAAAGACTCGAATAATATTTTCTTCTTTCAACTTTTCGCCTTTTCCACTTGTAAGGGTTATAACTCTTGAACCGTAACTTTAAATAAGGTGTTCCTCTGAAAATGCTTAGTATAACTAGTACCAATTCACGCAAGAAACAACCCTATGAAAACTGTCTCCCCAGAATTTTTGTAAAAAACCACAATCTTAAAACAGTCATAACTTTTTATCCATAAATCAGATTTATCTTCGTAAAGTCTCAAACTGTCGTGAACAGAGAAATCTAGAACTTTTATTCAGTATAACTTTTCAGATTCCTCACCGAAACATTCAGTTCTTTTATTTTAACAACTCTCATAAAACTATTTCGCCAGATTTTTGTAAAACAAAACACAATCTTAAAACAATCATAACTTTTTATCCATAAGTCGGATTAATCTTTGTAAAGTCTCAAACTGTCGAAAACAGAGAAATATAAAACTTTCATACAACACAACTTTTCAAACTCCTCACCAATATGTACAGTTATTCCGTTATACGTTCTGCCCTCCGGATTTCATTCGACCCGAGGCAGAAACTTTGAACTGCGTAACTCTCAAACCGTATCTCAGTTTTAGCCCGCTTGGGCTCAATATGATCTTGAAGGAGAGATGTACAACCCTGTAAACTTTCATCCAATTCTAACAGACATAATTCAGCGAAACAGATTGTAATTTCATGATCCAAACTAGTTATTAAATAACCTACTAACAATAATTTCATGATCATTCTTTCAACATCGGGATCATATTCTAATATGTATTGTAACTTAAAATAAGGGATTATACTAAGAATTATGAGTGAGAGAACTCACCTTTGTTGCTTCGTGACCGCGAACGAAAATCTCAAACTTCGACTACACCCTTTTCGGAACTCCTCAATTGCTAAAGGTAATTTTTCTTTTGTTCTATGTATTTTCTGGTTTCTTTCTATCTTATGAAAAAAAATATAGGTTATGAGAATATATATATATATATATATATATATATATATATATATATATTGTTGATTGTCTGTGTAACTTGCAGGAAGGTGGAAGATTGTGTACTAATTTGTATCACAAAAGGACTTGTCTTCATTTATAAATGAGAAAGAAACATCTAAAGAAATGGTTCTATGTCTGAATGAATGCTCAAACGTTTCATGAATTCAATGACAGTTAAGAGCATGGAGTAAAGGCAATAAACAGTAGTAAAAAATCTTTTTATATTTGGAAAAAGATATTAGTGATAGATCAGAATAATGACCCATTAATGCATTCAAGTAGTCAACAACGTTTTTTCCCCAAATTGAATTTAAAGGGTGTTAAAGGCTAATCAAAGATTAAAGAATGTGTTATAAGTTATTTTTTTGTGAGATACAATAATTATTTCACTAACAATAAGTTTATCTCATTTTCACATATTCAAAAGTCTATATATTTTTTTGAAAATAAAGGGTATTTAACAATATTGAATGTTAATGAATAGTTTGTGGGGATTTTAAATTTTTGAAAATCACCGTCGTTAAATATCGGGACTTTACACTAATTGTCTTTAAATTGAGTGATCTGATATTTTGGTGGTCCTTATTAATTTTAGGACCATTGTAACAATTATTACTCATTACATCAATTTTGTTGCTCCTCCGGGGAAAATGTTTGGTACAAATATCTTTTTGATCTCTACTTTTGTGGAATATTTCAGGTGCCATCAGCGGCGAAACCAAAAATATTCCTCTATCCGACCTATTTTATGTAACATTGTTTGGCCGGCTACAAATATTTGTTTAAATATAAATAATCTCATTATAAGTAAATTAGAATCTTAAAGCTTTATTGTGTCTAATATACATAAAGGTACATTCTTTTTAAAGCAAACTAAAAAAAAGTATGTCATTTATTCAAACAAATAAATTCACCAATTTATATATATGCTAATATTTGTCTTAATTGTACTAGCCAATTTTAAGCAAAAAGGATCCAATCAAACTGCTTTCTATTTAGGATACCGTAAGTTAGCACACTCTTTCAATCTGGAAGTGGAATCATATACTGTAAATATACTTTGAAGTCCTTTGTTATGATAAAAGTTGTTAGTACGTAATTATTTAGCTCAATGTTGAGAATATAATCAAATATTAAAAGTGTGTTTATTGAAGTGTGTGATCATTTGATCTAAAAGCTTAAGTTGTTAGATAGAACACTTTTAATATTTGATTATATTCTCAACACGCCCCCTCACGTGCTGACCTGATATTTTTTCATGATCCAAAAACACATGGAAATTCTTTTTGAGAATAAGTGACGGTGAGGTTCGATCACAGGACCTTTGGCCTTCTTTAATACCATATTGAAGTGTGTAACCATTTGATCTAAAAGCTTAAACTGTTAGGTAGAACACACTTTTAATATTTGATTATATTCTCAACAAATAATTATTTGAAGAATATAGTGTTTGCTAGAATATCACTACTGTCTTTTTTTTTTTTTTTTTTAAATACAAGGTCAAGTCGACTATTTTTTATTTTATTTTAGATAATCTGAAACCTCGATTCTTTGATTTTAAAGAAGAAGAGTCAATAGTAGTTTAAAGTTTAAACTGCAAAGCACGGGAGTTTATGATACGGCCTCTTGTATCTCAAAAAAGTGTTCTACACATTGATTTGATGCCATATATAAAACTTTATCTTTTTCATAATAGACCCTTATAATTCGGTCCTCCCCCGGATTTCATGTATAGCGAAAACTTAGTGCACAGAGCTATCTTTTTTTTAAAATCCTTTTCATCACTCATAGATCAGAATAAACAAGAAATTTTAGGCATACATGATTGCATGTCTCCCTATTCGCGACTAGCCTATTTTTTTTTTTCATTCGGTGTCGATATCTATATTGGAGTCGCGACTAATTTAGATTCGCACTGTGTGATGTCCAAGGGAAAATCATTTCCTAACAGAATTTTTCTCCTCAAAACCTCTAATTAAGAACGAGAATCATATTCATCCATCACAACCAGTGTTGGTGGTATTCGCTAGCCAATGAGCATACGGTCATTGTCTCATGGTCACCCTTCAATAGAAGTTTCCATTTCTTTCTTATTATTATTTTTCTTTTCTTTTTTTGAAGAATTGTATTACACCAAAGTCTTCTACGATTTGATAGGAGTGTCTCGCACATGTTAATAATTTAAATAAACATTCTAGATATACGATGGTATTAATTAAATCTGAAAAGTATACGTAGCAGTTGTTAAAGATGTCAATTAATTAAGGTCTATATTAAAATAGATAAGAAAAATTAGAAACGAGGGATTTCTTTTTCCTGAAAAAAAAATGATTGCTGTCTAGATAAGTAAAAAAGTAAGACTGATGTGTTTTGTTTATTTCTATATTAGTAATATTCTTAAGACTGATGTGTTTTGTTTATTTCTATATTAGTAATATTCTTAAGACTGATGTGTTTTGTTTATTTCTATATTAGTAATAAATATCATGTTAAGAGTCTGACATCGGAAATGAAATGCGAACATGGACTCCTTATATAGACTTGGACAATCCTCCACACTCCAGTTAACGAGGTTTGGGCGTGCGGGGAGTGTTATGAGTCCCACATCGGAAATGAAATGTGAACATGGACTCCTTATATGAACTTGGACAATCCTCCCCTCATTAGCTAGCTTTTGGGGTTGAGTTAGGCCCAAAATCCATTTTTTACATGGTATCAGAGCCAGACTCATTCCAATTCTTTGTTCACCGATGTTGGGCCCCCAAATTATATTGTTCACGCTCCAATTAACGAGGTCTGGGCGTGTCGGGGAGTGTTAAGAGTACCACATCGGAAATAAAATGGAAATATGAACTCCTTATACGAACTTGGACAATCCTCCCCTCATTAGCTAGCTTTTGGGGTTGAGTTAGGCCCAAAATCCATTTTTTACATGGTATCAGAGCCAGACTCATTCCAATTCTTTGTTCACCGATGTTGGGCCCCCAAATTATATTGTCCACGCTCCAGTTAACGAGGTCTGGGCATGCGGGGGAGTGTTAAAGGTCCACATCAGAAATGGAATGGGAACATGAACTCCTTATATGGACTTGGACAATCCTCACTCTTGGAGTTCGCTAAAGCTTTTGAGTTGGTGATAGTAAATTCAAGGTTCATGAAGAAGGAGGAGCATTTGGTGACTTTTTGTAGCTCGGTGGCTAAGACTCAGATAGACTTTTTGCTCCTTAAGAGGATCGACAACGGTCTTTGTAAAGACTGCAAGGTTATTCCGAGTGAGTATCTTACAACCCGACATAAGCTTTTGGTGATGAATTTGGAGATCAAGATAGAGAAGAGGAGGAGGGTTGTAGATGACAAGCTAAAAATAAAATGGGGGAGTTTGACCATGGCTAGTGCAAAGGAAATGGGAGAGATGTTGATGGCCAAAGGGGATTGGGGGAGTAGTGGGGAAGCGACCGGTATATGGGATAGGACGGACAACTGCATTCGGGAGGTATCTAGAGAAGTGTTAGGGGTCTCGCGGGGTAGCCGTGGTGGACATCAAGGGGACTGGTGGTGGAATGGTATAGTTCAAGAGAAGGTGGAAGCAAAGAAAGCTGCGTATGTGAAATTGGTAGAAAGCAAGGATGAGGTGGAGAAGTGGACGAATAGGAAATTGTATAAGATGGAGAGGAATGAGGCAAAACTAGCGGTTACGACAGCAAAAACAGTGGATTTTGAATGCATGTATATGGAATTAGAGGAAAAAGACGATGATAAGAAGTTTTACAGACTAGCCAAGGCGACAGAGAGGAGGGCCCGTGACTTGGATAATGTGAGGTGCATCAAAGACGAGGATGGCAAAGTATTGGTGGAGTACGTGCATATTAGACGGATGTGGTTGTCTTACTTCTATAAACTCTTAGACGAAAAAGGATATAAAGACATTGTGCTGGGGCTCTGGAGTAATCCGAAAGGTACCATGATTTTGGATATTGTAGAAGCATTAAGGTTGAGGAAGTTAAGGGTGATGTTCGCAGGATAGCGCAGGCAGGGCAGGTTTGGAGTGGCTGACTGAGTTATTTAATATCATTTTTAAGATGACGAGAATGCCCGAAGAATGGAGGTGAAGTACAATTATTCCTTTTTACATGAACAAAGGTGACATCCAGAGTTGTAACTACTATAGGGGTATCAAGCTGCTAAGCCACACTATGAAAGTTTGGGAAAGGGTCATGGAGATGAGGGTGAGAAGATGCGTGTCTATTTCTGAGAACCAGTTTGGATTCATGCTGGGGCACTCGACTACAGAAGTCATTCAACTTATTAGGAGGTTGGTGGAGCATTATAGGGAGAGGAAGAAAGACTTACATATGGTTTTTATAGACCTCGAGAAAGCATACGACAAATTCTCTAGGAAGGTTCTATGGAGATGTTTGGAGGTTAGAGATGTAATAGTGGCGTACACTACGGCGATAAAAAATATGTATGATGGAGCCAAGACCAGGGTACGGACAGTAGGATGAGACTCTGAGAATTTTCCAGTGATGATGGGGTTGTACCAGGGATCAGCATTTAGCCCATTCTTATTTGCCTTAGTGATGGATGGAATGACGTGACAAATACAATGGGAGGTGCCATGGTGTATGTTATTCGCAGATGACACAGTCCTGATTGATGAGACTCACAGCGGAGTGAATGCTAAGATAGAGATTTAGAGACAGACTGCGGAGTCTAAAGGGTTCAGGCTGAGTAGGACCAAGACAGAATACTTGGAGTGCAAGTTCAGTAATGAGAGCGACCATGAGATTAGTGTAGAGGTGAGGCTTGGTACTCGGGTCATTCCAAAGAAAGGAAGCTTCAAGTACCTCGGGTCTGTTATCCAAGGGAATAGAGAGATTGATGACAATGTCACACATCGTATTGGGGTAGGGTGGATGAAATGGAGGCTCGCATATGGAGTCTTGTGTGATAAAAAGGTGCCTTAAAAAACTTAAAGGCGAGTTATATAGGGTGGTGGTTACACCGACTATGTTGTGTGGGCATACATGGAGGAATGAGGATGCTGAGATGGATGTGTGGACATACATGGAGGGATAGGATTAGAAATGATGATATTCAGGACAGAGTGGAGGTGATCTCAATGGAGGATAAGATGCGAGAAGCAAGGTTGAGATAGTTCGGGCATGTGCCGAGGAGAGACACAGATGCCCCAGTGTGAAGGTGTGAGAGGTTGGCTATGGACGAGTTTAACAAGGGTAGAGGTTATTAGACGAGACATGGCGCATGTGAAACTTACTGATGACATGATCTTAGATAGGGAATTTTGGAGGACACGGATTATGGTAGAAGGGTAGTAGGTATTTGAGCGTAGTCCTACTTACGCTTACAAACTGGTAGTTGTAGTGTTATTATTCTAGGTCTGTTTAGCCTATCATACTAGTAGGCGCAGTATTGTTTTATAGTCCTATGTCATTTGATTTCTACTGCTATGTGTCATTTGTGTTCTTTAGTGTACTTTGTTTATCCTATTTACCTGCATTAGTTACTGCTTATTTTTTCAGATTGCGCTATCATGGCTTATTCGCTTTTGTTATCATTATTTCATACTGCTTTAAATTTCTTGTTCGGGTCTGACCATTTCTCTTGTTTTGCTTATACTTATGCTTTGTCTTGAGCCGAGGGTCTTTCGGAAATAGTCGCTCTAGTTACCATGGTAAAGGTAAGGTATGCGAACACTCTACCCTCCCAGACCGCAAGATGTGGGATTTCACTAGGTATGTTGTTGTTGTTGTTGTTGTATGGTAGCCATAGCGAGGTGAACTCCACAAGCCTGACTTGAGACTGGCGGAATAAGTACATTGATTATTTTCGGGATGTAAAGCTACCCAGTGATTTGAACAAGTCAAGGATCCTTCGTACAAAGGCAGCTAGATATTGCATATTTGATGGTCAGTTGTACAGAAGGTCCTTGTATGGTCCTTTAGCAAGATATTTGGGGGAGTGGGGAAACAAATTATGTGATGCGCGAGGTGCATGAAAGAACTTGTGGCAATCACTCATGAGCATAAATATTGGTCTGAGAGCTAATTAGATTCGGATGTTACTGGTCGCAAATAAAGGAGGACGCGAAAAACTTTATTAAAAATGTGTGAATGTCAAAGATATGTGCATATGATTCATCAGCTGGCGAAATTAATGTGTCTGGTTGTTTCACCGTGGACATTCATGAAATTGGGAATAGACATTATGGGGCCATTACCAGAGGCACCAGGAAAGGTACGATTTATTTTGATTATGACTGATTATTTTTTGAAATGGATTGAAGCAAGAGCTTTTAAGAAGGTTAGAGAAAAAGAGGTCATCAATTTCATTTGGGATCATATCATATGCCGATTCGGAATATCGAAAGAAATTACGTACGACAACGGTCGTCAGTTCATTGGAAAAAAAGTACCGGAGTTTCTTGATGGATAGAAGATCAAAAGGATAATATCTACTCCATATCACCAAAGTGTGAATGGACAAGCGGAGTCAATGAATAAAATGTTCATTTAGAACTTAAGGAAGAGACTAAATTCGATAAAAGGCAAGTAGAGAGAAATACTTTTGGAGATATTATGGGCGTACCAAACGTCACAAAAATCTAGCACTAGGGAAACACCATTTTCCTTGGTTTATGGTGCTGAAGCTTTAATTTCGGTGGAAGTTGGGGAACCAAGCTTGAGATTTAGTCTTTCGACTGAAAAGGCAAATAATGAGGCATATAGGTCAAGCTTGACTTAACAGAAGAACACCGGGAGTTAGCGTTACTACGGCTGGTTGCTCAGAAGCAAAGGATGGAAAAATATTACAACTAGCGGACGAATCTTAGGCACTTTCAAGTAAGGAACTTGGTTCAATGAAAAATAACCCCCAATACTAAAAACCCCAATGAAAGGAAGTTGGGTCCGAATTGGAAGGGACCCTATAAAGTGTTAGGAATAACCGGAAAAGGTTCGTACCAATTGGAAGTAGAAGAATGGACAAAAATTGCCAAACAATTGAAACATTATTCATTTGAAGATGTATTATTGTTGAGGTATTTATTAGTTAATTGGTTAATTTACATATATTTCAAAGTTACTAACCTTGGCAGGAAGGAAACTGGAGCTACAAGATGTTATTCGGAGAATTAAAACTAGGACAGAAAACACGTGTTGCACTCTTTTTCCCTTAGTCTAGTTTTTATCCTGAAAATAATTTTTTCGATAAGATTTTTAATGAGGCAACAATGTAAAGTGTATTAATAAGAAAGAGGTGTAAATTAGCATCGGAAAACAACACTAGGATTTCCCGGCAATAGGATATGAAAATAGTGTTTGAGTTTTTATACTTCAAACACAAACACTAGGGAATACCCTCAGATGAGAGTCGAAAACTGGTGAATAATATATGGGGATATACCGTCATTCAAAAAATTATACGAACTCGGCACAGGATTACTAACCTTAGCAAACGGAAATTGGGATTCATCAAAAGTTACGTGGCGACTAATGATGATTTTATTAGAAGATAAATAAAAACATTTGTAACCACGATGATTTGACGGATAACCCAAGAACACGCACGGGGGTAGAACGGGGCTGAAGTTTGTTAATTGTGGTGGATGAAAAGAGTGGATAACAAAAGCACCCAAAGTCCCTAAGATGTGAATACAAATGAGTCTTATTATATAAAATTTGAAGGGGGGACGAATATGTCAAACCTTTGGAAGGAATAATGTTAAGAAGATATGTAGCCATTTGTAGAGCATGATGCCAAAAAGATGGGGTATGGAAGCATGAATTAATAAAGTGCGGACAATGTTATTAATGGTACGAATTTTGCGTTTGTCTTTCCCATTTTATGAAGACGTGTGAGGGCAACAAAAAAGGAAAATTGATCCCATTATTTGCACAAAATTCCCGAAATATCTCATTGTCATATTCTTTGCCATTATCACATTGGATATTTCTTATTTCATGTTCGAATTGGGTTCTAATGAATGCTCTAAATTTTAAGAAGATGGAAAAAACTTGAGATTTTTTCGTTATTGGAAAAGTCCACAAAAATTTAGAATAATCATCCAAAAAGAGAACATAATACCGATGACCCAAATAACTAAGAACAGGAGACGTCAATAGATCACTATGAATAATATCAAATGTCATTAAAGTATGAGAATTAGAGTCTACAAACGACAACTTAACATTTTTTTCTAAAGAACAAGATTGACAATTCGGAGTACTACGTGTACCCTCACAGGAAATAAAATTGTTTTTATCTAAGGAAGACAAAACATATGACCCTGGATGACCTTGACGAGCATGCCACAAGGAAGGAGCCAGAGCTGCAAAAGTTGATGGCAATGCGTGGCTCGAGAAATCGAAACTTTGCGTGATAGGATAAAGATCTCCCCTACTATCACACCTCATGAGATGACTCCCCGTCTTGAAATCCTTCACCGAAAACACAAATGGATCAAATTCAATAGACACGAAATTATCAATGGTGATTTTTCGGACATACACTAATTTTTTAATCAATTTGGGGGCATGAATGGTATTTTTCAAGATAAGTGGTGGATGGGGGACGACAATGTTTTATGACCATAACCATAAATTAGAATTGAACTACCATTCCCAATAATTATGCCATGAGGGCAGCTCAAATTGGAATAAGATGAATGAGTACCTTGGTCGAACGTCATGTGGGTCGTGGCTCCGGTGTCCATATACCAGTTTGGGTCTTGTGGATTTAATCCAAGTGTGTGCATGACGGCTTCAATGTCGGTTGGTGTGGGGTCCGCTGCATGATGAGCCTGCGGAGGCCGAGGCCCAAGCACGCTGGCCTGCTGTCCCGGCCCATAAGATGGCCTGAAATCCGAGACTGGACCCTAAAAACTGGCCCTGGGCTATTGAAAATTTGGGCCCCGCCACGGGTAGTAACTGAAACCCGCCATCGTTAGGCCCAAATCGATGGCCCATCGCCATCGTGCATAGCCTCATCATGGCCCAAAATTGCTCTTCGCCGATCGACCCGCGGGCACCACCGCCACTGCCATTGTTCCGGCTGCCACCTGTGTTGCCGCTGCGATTTTTTCCATTATTTTTCCGATTCTGGCCCTTTTTGCCGCCACCGTTGTTATGGTTTTGGCGCGAGTTATTGGAACCGAATGAAGGAAAATTGGACTAGGTCATCATGACTACGGGACTAGCACCGGTAGCCGCCTTTTTGGCCAAGCCGGCTTCTTCGAGTGTAAGCATAGAACGAGCCTGATAAAATTGCGGAAGAGGGTTGCTCTGACGAAGAAGCATGTCAACACCATTATATGCCTCTGAAAGGCCTGCAACCATCTGAAGGACAAAACGATCGTTGGTGACTGGCGCACCAACGTTGCGGAGTTGGTCTGCCAACTCCTTCAACCTTTTGCAATATACTGAAACGTTGGGGAAATCTTCCATGTTGACGTTGGAGAACTCCTGCTCCAAGGTAACAGCACTAGAATTTTGATTATCTTGGAATATATCACGTACTCTATTCCAAGCCGCCATCGTCGTGGCGTCTGATTCGATAATCGTCTGCAAGAGGTCGGTAGAAATAGCGGAGTAAATCCATTGAAGAACAGTAGCATCAAGTGTCTTCCATAACTTAGGATCATCCTCGGGTCTGGGCACCTCCGTATCTGTAGGAGCCGCGGGGATAATATGATGGAGAACTTGATGCGAGCGTGCATGAACTTTGAACAATTCGGCCCACATCGCATAATGGACGTTTTCTATCTCAAGAACGATAGGAATGTGATTCTTGATATTAGAAACAACAAGGCCAGGGTGAAACGTGTTCTTAGCCATAATAGCAATGCAAGACGTGATGTAGGGATTCAGAAGAAGAAATTTGAGAAGAAAAAAAAATTCGGGCACGGAACCCGAGGAAGGGAGGTCGGATTCCGGGCTGTTTGGATGGAAATTTTGGGAGAGAAAAATAAACCTAGACTCTTGATACCATGAAAGAAATTATCCCTTAATTATTCTCATTAATGAAAGAGTATTTATACAATTTACAATTTCCATAATAGGAAAATTCTATTCCTATTCTACTCCTAAAACATTATTCTACTTGGACACTAACTATACAATTATGGTAAGTGTATGTCACGCCCCGACTTTTCTCAAGTCTTTCTTTAGGACGTGATGGCACCTGGACAACTATCCCTTTCCAGGCGAACCATTTACTTCATTTTCTTCCTAAATTAGGCAGGTATTTGCGAAAATAATATATATAATAATCAATTTGAAGTTTACGAAGAACAATCTCATGTGGGGCATTCCCCGAGATAATAAAACTTAATTCTTTAAACAAACTTAGTCTAGAGTAACTTTCACCAAATCCGAAATAATGGATTGGTGGTACGATGAGGTCATGGACGATAGCTAGCCCTCTTTGCGGAGCTTTTCCTCTATCACGCCTTCCTGAAATATGTTAAATAAAAGAGTCAGCCCTACCATCCGGGGCTGAGTGGGAATCTCACCTTACAGACCAAAGTAACCTCACAATATTTTTAATTACAATCACATTATAAGAAAATAATAAGCATGTTGAAATAAACAGATTACAACCCTTTTATCAAATAAATCAATAAATATTCACGTGCAAAATTTTCTCCCCACTCGTCTTAGAAAAAAACAACTTAGTTTAATCAGTACTCCTGCTTTTTCCCATATAACATATTATACATTTGTTGCGGTACGTGCAACCCGATCCAGTGCATTTATATATTTGTTGCGGTACGTGCAACCCGATCCAGTGCATTTATATATTTGTTGCGGTACGTGCAACCCGATCCAGTGCATTTATGTATTTGTTGCGGTACGTGCAACCCGATCCAGTGCATTTATATATTTGTTGCGGTACGTGCAACCCGATCCAGTGCATTTATATATTTGTTGCGGTACGTGCAACCCGATCCAATGCATTTATATATATATATATATATATATATATATATATATATATATATATATATATATATATATATGTTGCGGTCCGTGCAACCCGATCCAATGCATTTATGTATTTGTTGCGGTCCGTGCAACCCGATCCAATGCACTTATTTGTTGCGGTACGTGCAACCCGATCTAATGCACATATTTGTTGCGGTATGTGCAACCCGATCTAATGCATGTATTTGTTACGGTACGTGCAACCCGATCTAATGCACTTATTTTGTTGCGGTACGTGCAACCCGATCCAATGCACTTATTTGTTGCGGTCCGTGCAACCCGATCCAATGCACTTATTTGTTGCGGTACGTGCAATCCGATCCAATGCACTTATTTGTTGCAGTACGTGCAACCCGATCCAATGCACTTATTTGTTGTTTAAATATGTCATATGTTCAAAAGGCTCAAAATAATATTTCCTTCCTTCAATATTTCGCCCTTTCCACTTGTAAGGGTTACAACTCTCAAACCGTATGTCAGATTTATCCCCGTAAAGTCTCAAACTGTTGAGGACAGAGAAATCTATAACATTTATTCAGCACAATATTTCATATTCATTACCGATTTGTAGAGTTTTTATGTTATACATTCTGCCCTTTCAGACTTCGGTTAATCCGAGGCAGAATGTTCAAACAGCGATAAATCTTAAACCGTAAGTCATATTTATCCCCGTAAAGTCTCATACTGTCTAGGACAGAGTAATCTATAATTTTTATTCAGCACAAATTTTCATATTCATTACCTATTTGTACAGTTTTTACGTTATACATTCTGCCCTTTCAGACTTCGGTTGATCCGAGGCAGAATGTTCAAACAGCGATAACGCTCAAACCGTAAGTCGGATTTATCCCCGTAAAGTCTCAAACTGACCGTAACAGAAAGATGTACAACTCTGAAAATTTCATCCAATTATAACAAGTATAACCCAGTATAACAAATTACAATTGTACAATCCAAATTAGTTATTAAACAATCATAAATTTCATGCTCATTCTTTCAATAACCGGATTATATTCTAACATGTATTGTAACTTAAAAATAAAGGATTTTACTAAGAACTTTGAGAGAGAAAACTCACCTTTGCAGCTTCGTAATTGCGAACAAAACCTCAACTTCAATCAAACCTTTTTGGGACTCCTTAATTGCTCTCTTTAATCTTTTTTTCCCTCTCTTTGTTTTGTTTCTGATTTGATGTTTTCTCCCTTTTTGTTGTATTGTATATTTGATGTGTTGTATCATGTGTATGTGCGTGTTGTATTTGTAACCAAGTGCAGAAAGTGCCCATGATAAATGGGATGTGAGGGAGTTATGGTGTGTGTGTGTTGAATCTGATTTTTTTCTTGCATCCTTTTTTTTTACAGGACTTTACATTCTCCCCTCCTTAAACAACATTCGTCATCGAATGTGAGTAAGGTCGTAACCCATGCACATAGACATGCAAACTGCACACACATGAAACACAACTTCCAAGACTTTACATTCTCTCCTCCTTAAACAACATTCGGCCTCGAATGTGAATAAGGTCGTAACACATGCACTTAGACATGCAGACTGATGCAGACTACACACACATGAAACACAACTTCCAAGACTTTACATTCTCCCCTCCTTAAACAACATTCGGCCTCGAATGTGAATAAGGTCGTAACACATGCACATAGACATGCAGACTGATGCAGACTGCACACACATGAAACATAACTAAACACGTTTTATTACCTTACTCAAATAGGAAAGGATATTTGATTTTCATCGCGTCTTCGGCTTCCCAGGTTGCTTCTTTTGTGGAGTGATTTCCCCATAGGACCTTCACGGATACAATATCTTTATTCCTAAGATGTTTAATCTGTCTATCCAGTATTTCTACCAGCATTTCTTCATATTGAAGCTCTTCATTCAGGACTATTTCTTGGGGTTGGATGACGTGACTTGGATCATGCAAGTATTTTCGTAACATTGACATATGAAACACCGGATGCACCGCTTTTAATTCTTGTGGAAGGGCTAGTTCGTAAGCCACATTTCCTACCCTTCGTAAGATCTCATATGGTCCAATAAACCTTGGGCTCAATTTCCCTTTCTTGCCAAATCGCATCACTCCCTTCATTGGAGAGACTTTTAAAAACACTTTCTCCCCTTCTTGAAATTCGAGATCTCTTTTGCGATGATCCGCATAAGACTTATGGCGGCTATGAGCTGTCTTAATCTACTCCCGAATTATCTGAACTTTATCATTTGTTTCTTGAATGACTTCGGGTCCGAACAGTAGTGTTTTGCCCACCTCGAACCACCCAAGTGGAGACCTACATTTTCGCCCATACAATGCTTCGAACGGAGCCATATGTATACTAGCATGAAAACTGTTGTTGTAGGCTAACTTAATTAGACATAAATGGTCCAACCAGTTGCCCTGGAAGTCCAACACACAAGACCGCAGCATGTCCTCCAATGTTTGAATTGTTCGTTCAGCTTGTCCGTCGGTTTGCGGATGGAAAGTCGTACTCAACTTGACCTTTGTCCCGAGGCCTTGCTGGAAACTTTGCCAAAAGTGTGAGGTGAACTGGGAACCCCTATCCGAAATAATTTGCAATGAAATCCCGTGTAACCTCACTATTTCTTTCAAATAAATTTGAGCATACTGCGGTGCCCGATATGTAGTATTGACTGGTAGGAAATGGGCTGACTTTGTAAGTCGATCTACAATCACCCATATAGAATCATAACCTTCTCGTGTTTTTGGTAGACCGGTCACAAAATCCATATGAATCGCCTCCCATTTCCACATGGGGACGCCAATGTCCTGAGGTAGGCCGCCGGGTTTTTGATGTTCGGCTTTCACCTGTTGACACGTAAGACATCTTCCGACAAACTCTGCAACGTCTCTCTTCATTCCTTTCCACCAGTAATTTGCCTTGAAATCATGATACATTTTCGTTGATCCTAGATGAATGGAATACCTGGTATTGTGACCTTCGTCTAAGATCCTTCTTCTTAGATCCCTTACCTTAGGAACACATAACCTACCCTTATACCGAAAGGTATCATCATTTCCTAATAATGTAAATTGTGAAGTGTTTCCTTGTTGAATCCTCTCCTGAAACCTAACAAATTCCATATCCTCAAACTGACTCTCTTTTATTTCTGAAGTTAAGGCAGACTGCGAGGTATCACGTACCACCACCCTACCTTCACCAACCTCAGTTAAACTAATCCCGAGGTTTCCCAATTTTTGTACTGCACGAACACTACCTCTCTTTTGTACTACCAAGTGGGCCAAACTGCCCATTGATCTCCTACTAAGTGCATCAGCCACCACGTTAGCTTTTCCAGGATGGTAAAGAATGCTAAGGTCATAATCCTTAAGTAACTCTAACCATCTTCTTTGTCGGAGATTCAAATCCTTTTGCGTGGTTATGTACTGCAAACTCTTATGATCTGTAAATATATCTGCATGCACCCCATACAAATAGTGTCTCCATATTCGTAAGGCAAACACTACCGCGGCCAATTCCAAGTCATGAGTTGGATAATTCTTCTCATGTATCTTCAATTGTCGAGATGCATACGCAATAACTTTTCTAAATTGCATCAAGACACATCCTAACCCAACCCTAGAGGCATCACAATAGACTGTGAACCCTTCTTGTCCCGATGGTAAGGTTAGGACTGGTGCAGTAGTCAACAACTCTTTCAGTTTCTGAAAACTTGTTTCACATGCATCTGACCACTGGTACTTAATCGCTTTTTGAGTCAATCGGGTCAAGGGAGCAGCAAGACTAGAAAAGCCTTCTACAAATCTTCTATAATACCCAGCCAAACCCAAGAAACTCCTAACTTCTGTCGGAGTGGTAGGTTTTGGCCAGTTCTTCACTGCCTCTATCTTTTGGGGGTCTACCATAATTCCATCCCTTGACACAACATGGCCCAAGAAGGCTACTTTTTCCAACCAAAACTCGCACTTTGAAAAATTTAGCGTACAGTCTCTCTTGTTTCAAGGTTTGAAGCACTACCCTCAGATGTTCTTCATGTTCTTCAACACTCTTGCTGTAAATTAGGATATGGAGGAATAGAAATAGGTCTTGTACCTGGAATTAACTCTATAGCGAACTCCACTTCTCTATCCGGAGGAAGGCCTGGAAGATCTTCAGGAAAAACCTCCGAAAAATTTCGAACAATAGGGACATCTTGCACCGCTGGGGATTTTTTTTGGGTATCTACTATATTAGCCAGATATGCGTACTCCACTTTGTGACTTCTTAATAACTTTTGAGCCGTAAGATAGGAAATAAGCTGACGTGAGAATATTCCAATCTTACCATTTATAACAACTTCTGGTTCCCCGGGAAAATATAGTTTCACTATCTTTCGTCGGCAATCTAACATGGCATAACATGATGACAACCAATCCATACCCAAAATGATGTCAAAAGCTAAGATATCAAGTAGTACTAGATTAACTATTGTTCCTCTGCCATTCACTTCTAATGAGAAATTTTTAACTACTCGAGAAGCCCAAACTGAGGCCCCTACGGGTGTCATAACCTCAAAAGGTTCACTTAAACAGGAAGGTTCTACATGTAAATTCTTAGCAAAACCCATTGACACATATGAAAATGTAGAGTCGGGATCGTATAATACAAATGCAGGAATACTCGAGACCAGCAAAATACCTGTGACCACCGCAATAGATGCCTCCGCCTCATTCCTCTGGGGCAAAGCGTAGAGCCGATTAGAATTGTTGGACTGTTGACCTCCCTGACCCTGTCGGGACTGGTTTCCCCGATTTCCCTTGTAGGCGGCTGTGGTTGCTTCTAACCTCCCATGAGAAAATTGAGTTTGGACTCTCCTCTTGCAATCCCTGGCATGGTGGCCTGGTTCTCCACAGTTGTAACATCCTTTTGGTGAGGACCAACATTCTCCAATATGTTTCTTCTGACAAACCTTACAAACCGGTTTGTCCCCTCCTGTGTTAGGGCCGGTGGCCTTGACCTTGCCACTTTGATGATTGACCCATCTATACCCATGAAGCTTGAAATGAGACTGGCGTTCGATTTTGACGAACCCCTACTGCTTTCTTGCCTCTAGTTTTGATTTTGATTAAAGGATCCCGACGATTGAAACCTCTTCTGCGAATACTCTTTTTTTTGCTTTAGCAAAACCTTCTACCCTTATTGTCATGTCGACGATCTGAAGGTAAGTCCGATCATGGGCTAATGCCACTACCTTCCCTGTCAAGTTCAAGTTTAAACTCTCAACAAATATTTTGACCTTCTCAATTTCTGTAGGAATACTGTGTGCGTTGTATGCCGACAATCTCATGAACTGGGTATCGTATTCTTGCACATTGCAGTCCCCTTGTTTCAACTATTCAAACTCACACCTGAGCGCATCTTTTCGGGTGTTAGGCATGTACTTTTCAATGAATGCGACTCTGAACTCCCCCCACGTCATCGATGGTGACATCGGGGAACGATTTCTTCTACAGTTTACCGTTGCACAATCCCCTTCCATAATTTTTTGAAGGATGTAGTACGAGAACCAAGTCTTTGAAAAGACTTAAGATAAGCACGGGAAGAGTATGAAAGAAGGGAAACTGTTTAGGATGTTATTCCGTTCACTTAATACTAAGGTGGCGCGCACACCGTCGCAATAAGTAATCGTTCAAACACCCAACTCAAAGAAAGTTCCTAAGATCTCTTAACCTGGTTTAGATCTGATACCAACTTGTCACGCCCCGACTTTTCTCAAGTATTTCTTTAGGACGTGATGGCACCTGGACAACTATCCCTTTCCAGGCGAACCATTTACTTCATTTTCTTCCTAAATTAGACAGGTATTTGCGGAAATAATATATATAATAATCAATTTGAAGTTTACGAAGAACAATCTCATGTGGGGCATTCCCCGAGATAATAAAACTTAATTCTTTAAACAAACTTAGTCTAGAGTAACTTTCACCAAATCCGAAATAATGGATTCTTTGATACGATGAGGTCATGGACGATAACTAGCCCTCTTGCGGAGCTTTTCCTCTATCGCGCCTTCCTGAAATATGTTAAATAAAAGAGTCAGCCCTACCATCCGGGGCTGAGTGAGAATCTCACCTTACAGTCCAAAGTAACCTCACAATATTTTTAATTACAATCACATTATAAGAAAATAATAAGCATGTTGAAATAAACATATTACAACCCTTTTATCAAATAAATCAATAAATATTCACGTGCAAAATTTTCTGCCCACTCGTCTTAGAAAAAAATAACTTAGTTTAATCAGTACTCCTGCTTTTTCCCATATAACATACTTTACATTTGTTGCGGTACGTGCAACTCGATCCAGTGCATTTATATATTTGTTGCGGTACGTGCAACCCGATCCAGTGCATTTATATATTTGTTGCGGTACGTGCAATCCGATCCAGTGCATTTATGTATTTGTTGCGGTACGTGCAACCCGATCAAGTGCATTTATGTATTTGTTGCGGTACGTGCAACCCGATCCAGTGCATTTATATATTTGTTGCGGTACGTGCAACCCGATCCAATGCATTTATATATATATATATATATATATATATATATGTTGCGGTCCGTGCAACCCGATCCAATGCATTTATGTATTTGTTGCGGCCCGTGCAACCCGATCCAATGCACTTATTTGTTGCGGTACGTGCAATCCGATCCAATGCACTTATTTGTTGCGGTACGTGCAACCCGATCCAATGCACTTATTTGTTGTTTAAATATGTCATATGTTCAAAAGGCTCAAAATAATATTTCCTTCCTTCAATATTTCGCCCTTTCCACTTGTAAGGGTTACAACTCTCAAACCGTAAGTCAGATTTATCCCCGTAAAGTCTCAAACTGTCGAGGACAGAGAAATTTATAACATTTATTCAGCACAATATTTCATATTCATTACCGATTTGTAGAGTTTTTACGTTATACATTCTGCCCTTCCAGACTTCGGTTAATCCGAGGTAGAATGTTCAAACAGCGATAACTCTCAAACCGTAAGTCATATTTATCCCCGTAAAGTTTCAAACTGTCTAGGACAGAGTAATATATAACTTTTATTCAGCACAAACTTTCATATTCATTACCAATTTGTACAGTTTGTACGTTATACATTCTGCCCTTTCAGACTTCGGTTGATCCAAGGCAGAATGTTCAAACAGCGATAACTCTCAAACCGTAAGTCGGATTTATCCTCGTAAAGTCTCAAACGGACCGTAACAGAAAGATGTACAACTCTGTAAAATTTCATCCAATTCTAACAAGTATAACCCAGTATAACAAATTACAATTGCACAATCCAAACTAGTTATTAAACAATCATAAATTTCATGCTCATTCTTTCAATAACCGGATTATATTCTAACATGTATTGTAACTTAAAAATAAAGGATTTTACTAAGAACTTTGAGTGAGAAAACTCACCTTTGCAGCTTCGTAATTGCGAACAAAACCTCAACTTCAATCAAACCTTTTTGGGACTCCTTAATTGCTCTCTTTAATCTTTTTTTTCCTCTCTTTGTTTTGTTTCTGATTTGTTGTTTTCTCCCTTTTTGTTGTATTGTATATTTGATGTGTTGTATCATGTGTGTGTGTGTGTTGTATTTGTAACCAAGTGCAGAAAGTGCCCATGATAAATGGGATGTGAGGGAGTTATGGTGTGTGTGTGTTGAATCTGATTTTTTTCTTGCATCTTTTTTTTTTTTTTACAGGACTTTACAGTGTACAATTCTAATAATGTAATATTTACACTAAAATATTACAACAAACAATACGAAATTGGTAGCCCAAACCGTGTATATTTAACAAAACCCAAATGCATAAAAGAGTTAACCATAAATTTCAACATTTTCACCTGTGTTTGGGCCGTGCACAGCATGGGTTTAATCTATATATATATATATATATATATATATATATATATATATATATATATATATATATATATATATATATATATAACGGTTACGGTGGTGAAAACGGCGACTTTTGAACGTCTATATGTGGAATTAGAGGAAAAATGGGAGGATGAGAAATTGTACAGACTAGCCAAGGCGAGGGAGAGGAGGGCCTAGGACTTGGATCACGTGAGGTGCATTAAGGATGAGGACGACAAAGTGCCGGTGGAGGACGCGCATATTAGGCAGAGGTGGAGGACGTGCATATCGGATCAATATGCTAGTAATAGATTCATTGAGACATTCTAGCGAACACATTGTATGGGTAGAATCTATGTTTCTTCTATATGGAAACCTATGCATGTAGCAAAATAATCAGCCCTCTTAATCCTTCCTCATTAACTACTACAGTCTCTATAACAACCCAGCAACTTCACATGCAACCTCCAACTCCATATAGGCAGCCCCAACAATACCCAACCAAACTTGGCATTTCCGATAATCTCTTAGAAACTAGTGGCAAGAATCATGCTCTATAACTTGTCTAAACTTAGGAACAAGAAGCATTACCTCTTTTAGGCCCATCGACGAGCGTCGTCGGACAACCTTTCACCTGAACTGGATTCTGACAAGCAGAAACGGGACCCACAAAATTGACTTGAGCTAGAGCTCCCTTGAAACTCTAAGTTTTCGCTTGATTTCGAAGTGTTCAAGCTTGTTCAAGGATTCAATTTCGCTGTAGCTAAGGTCCAAAATGCCATGAATTTTCCCTCTTTAGGCGAGCAAAAGCTTACTGAATATCTCTTAATTTGGTCGAGAATTTTTAGAGAGCTTACCAATATGAAATTTACTCCTTCTGATAGAAGTGTGACAATTATCTATTCAAGAAGCTTAAGAGATGAAGGCTTTGTATGTGCTGTGTATACAAGAGGAAATGGTTGGAGAGACTTGTGAATCTCCCCAAGCTGCCACCGATTTATTTGTAAGGCTTAGTCAGTAGTGGCTGATTTAAGCCTTACACGTATAAGTCCCCACTAAATATTATCCCCACTTAAGATTAATTAATCCCACAATTAATCTATTTTACACACAATTAATTATTGATCACAATTCACTTAAATCTTGATGATTTATAAAACCTTCTTATACTCAACGTCATATTTTTTTATAATATGACACTTGGTACATCGCCTCTTTATGCACGCACCAAATTTATTTCTGATCCCCGTTGTCACACTTGTTACGTCCAAAATTATTTCGGGGTCCTTGTATATGCTAAACTTTTTTTTTGCATACGTAAATATAACATAAATTTTTCGGGGCCCGAGTCTACTTGCCTACGTTTATGTGCTCAAACCATCACCCGAAAGGAGTCACAGGCCACCCTATTTCATGTTGGACTCATATCTTAGTCTAAATCATCCCTAAAGGACACTAATTGTCTTTAAATCAGTTTAGACAATGTTATTATAGCCCGAATATACATACAAAACAGATTTGAAGCTATTTCAAGACTTAACTAATACCACATACTAATCACACACTTCATGATCCTAATAAGCATGTTCATATAGATGCATATCATCACTACACTAAATTGTACGGCCATATTATTAATTCACATACAAAATCCATATATTTCTCCGATTAATACAAACATATAACCATATATCGGTTAAACACAATACATGATTTATTTAAAGGTAACTAATATAAGGATCCTATGGATTATTAGGATAGGTGTTAGGACAATGTTGTGCTCCAGTTAGTGTGCTTGCACTATCCTATCTTGGCCCTATATGTGAGCCTCGATCAAATACACTTTGAAGTGGAACCCTCTTATTCTTACTAACCACTCGCCTTCTCTTGGCCTTTCTCTTTTCTTCCTCTTCCGTGTATCCCATAACATAGATCGGCGAGCCGTGATTAACGGACCCCCAAGATTGTGGACTATTCGGAACCTCAGAAGAGTCGGGGTCAGTGAGCGAAATGAATACCCGGTCACGGCATTGTATCTGAGGGGAACCCGGATGTGTCTATCCATATGTTGCCCCACTTACACCATGATCAATAGAGCCCGATACTGAAATTAAAGCCCTTGGTGAGGCCGAAACCCCCCTCACCCTATCTTTCGTTGGAAGAACCGAGAGTGTCCGAGCGGGTGAATCAGATAGATCCTCAGATGGATCCTCCTCAATAGATTCCATGATTTCCAACGGGTCTGAATCCATAGTGTAACTCACGTCTCTTTTTTCCACTTTCGTAGCCTTTAGACCCGTGCCAGTGGGTGGTATTTGTCTAATATCTTCCCTCGCAACAATACCCGCACTCTTACTACCTGAGGTCTTTCTCGTCGTAGACATTGCTGTAGTTTCAAGTGAGACGATTGGATTAGGAACAAATATTCTTACGACTCAGCTCTACCGGACGATCTTGACTATGAAAAAAAAAATAGAAACAATTCTAAATGCCCTGTAGCCTCCTACTTATAAGTGTGGCGCACTACACACCCATAAACAAGACTCTACCAGACACGGCTTGTAGACATACCTAAGACAGACATGCTCTAATACCAAGTTTGTCACGACCCAAATCGGAGGGTCGCGACGGGCACCACTAACTATGCACTCCACACCTAAACATATTTAGATATGGACTAAGCCGAAGAAAAGACTATATGAAGTTTTAACAAGAAAGCCCCAACTTATATATATAAATACCAAGGACGACAAGGCCATACATGGAAATTATACACATGACACATGTCTACAAGCCTCTAAAGAATACATAACATCACAAGGGCAGGACAGGGTCCTTCCATACCCAAGTTCATATGCAAAATAACATACCACGACCCAACTGCAACTCTGAAACAAGTAGGGTACTCCAATACCAGCTGAACCAGCAACCTACTAGCGCAAACTGTCACTCTATTTAACTGAACCCGCAGGCATAGAACGCAGCATCCACCGATCAAAGGGACGTCAGTACGACTGATGTACTGAGTATGTCAGGCATAAGAAATAACACAACAGAGATACATAACCATAAACCGAAACAAAAATATCCGACCAGTAGTACATGCCTCTGAGGGCCTAATACATAAGCCTAAATGTTATGCACAATGCAAATGCGAATGCGGTATACATATAAATATTGGCCACACAAGGGCATCTTCCTTCACATAATCACCTCTGTGGGCATCAGGTTATATCGTATTGGCCACACAAGGGCATCAATATTGGCATCTTCGGGCTCTTTCGTGAGAGTCTGTACCAGCTGCAAGTGGTGTGCGTATATAACGTCTTTCCCTTTCCCCACATCCCCTATATAAATACAATATTTACCATATAGTGGTGTGCATATCACATGTGAGCCTAGGGTAATATGTGAATATAATATAAATGAAAATGCATGAATGGTAATACAATATTCCAATCTCAACGGATGGCATAATACCTTTGTACCTTCGGATAACATTGGGAACATCAACATCCTTCCTATACACCTCAATAAGGATTTTGAGAACATATTTAGACAGGCCTTTTGACATAAGACTCAATAACATGATCATTCTTAACTACTAAGAGTAGAGTAATTTATGGAACAATATTCTGGTTATGTTTTGTACATAGAATATGACAAAAGAAAGAAAGAACCTTGCATACCTTGTTATCGAAGTAATCTAAGTTGCATGGGTCCTTGTAAGCTCTATGAATGATTATCTACATCACACAGATGATTTAAATCACAATTGGATCAATATGCTAGTAATAGATTCATTGAGACATTCTAGCGAACACCTTGTACACGTAGAATATATGTTTCTTCTATATGGAAACCTATGCATGTAGCAAAATAACCAGCCCTCTTAATCCTTCCTCCTTAACTACTACAGTATCTATAACAATCCAGCAACTTCACATGCAACCTCTAACTCCATATAGGCAAATTTCAACAATACCCAACCAAACTTGCCATTTTCGATAATCCCTTAGAAACTAGTGGCAAGAATCATGCTCTATAACTTGTATAAACTTAGGAACAACAATCATTACCTCTTTTAGGCGCAGCGATGAGCGTCGTCGGACAACCTTTCACCCGAACTGGATTCCGACAAGCAGAAACAGGACCCACAAAATCGACTTGAGCTTGAGCTCCCTTGAAACTCTAGGTTTTCGCTTGATTTCGGAGTGTTCAAGCTTGTTCAAGGATTCAATTTTGCTGGAGCTAAGGTCCAAAACGCCATGAATTTTCCCTCTTTTGGACGAGCAAAAGCTTACTGAAAATCTTCTAATTTGGTCGAGAATTTTTAGAGAGCTTACCAATTTGAAATTTATTCCTTCTGATAGAAGTGTGACAATTCTTTCTTCAAGAAGCTTAAGAGATGAAGGCTTTGTATGTGTTGTGTAGACAAGAGGAAATGGTCGGAGAGACCTGTGAATCTCCCCAAGCTGCCACCGATTTATTTGTAAGGCTTAGTCACTAGTGACTGATTTAAACCTTACACGTATAAGTCCCCACTAAATATTATCCCCACTTCAGATTAATTAATCCCACAATTAATCTATTTTACACACAATTAATTATTGATCACAATTCACTTAAATCTTGATGATTTATAAAACCTTCTTATACTCAACGTCATATTTTTTGTAATATGACACTTGGTACATCGCCTCTTTATGCACGCACCAAATTTATTTCTGATCCCCGTTGTCACACTTGTTACCTCCAAAATTATTTCGGGGTCCTTGTATATGCTAAACTTTTTTTTTGCATACGTAAATATAGCATAAATTTTCCGGGGCCCGAGTCTACTTGCCTACGTTTATGTGCTCAAACCTTCACCCGAAAGGAGTCACAGGCCACCCTATTTCATGTTGGACTCATATCTTAGTCTAAATCATCCCTAAAGGACACTAATTGTCTTTAAATCAATTTAGACAATGTTATTATAGCCCGAATATACATACAAAACAGATTTGAAGCTATTTCAAGACTTAACTAATACCAGATACTAATCACACACTTCATGATCCTAATAAGCATGTTCATATAGATGCATATCATCACTACACTAAATTGTACGGCCATATTATTAATTCACATACAAAATCCATATATTTCTCCGATTAATCCAAACATATAACCATATATTGGTTAAACACAATACATGATTTATTTAAAGGTAACTAATATAAGGATCCTATGGATTATTAGGATAGGTGTTAGGACAATGTTGTGCTCCAGTTAGTGTGCTTGCACTATCCTATCTTGGCCCTATATGTGAGCCTCGATCAAATACACTTTGAAGTGGAACCCTCTTATTCTTACTAACCACTCGCCTTCTCTTGGCCTTTCTCTTTTCTTCCTCTTCCGTGTATCCCATAACATAGACCGGCGAGCCGTGATTAACGGACCCCCAAGATTGTGGACTATTCGGAACCTCAGAAGAGTCGGGGTCAGTGAGCGAAATGAATACCCGATCACGGCATTGTATCTGAGGGGAACCCGGATGTGTCCATCCATATGTTGCCCCACTTACACCATGATCAATGGAGCCCGATACTGAAACTAAAGCCCTTGGTGAGGCCGAAACCCCCCTCACCCCATCTTTCGTTGGAAGAACCGAGAGTGTCCGAGCGGGTGAATCATGTGGATCCTCAAATGGATCCTTCTCAATAGATTCCATGATTTCCAACGGGTCTGAATCCATAGTGTAACTCACGTCTCTTTTTTCCACTTTCGTAGCCTTTAGACCCGTGCCAGTGGGTGGTATTTGTCTAATAACTTCCCTCGCAACAATACCCGCACTCTTACTACCTGAGGTCTTTCTCGTCGTAGACATTGCTGCAGTTTCAAGTGAGACGATTGGATTAGGAACAAATATTCTTACGACTCAGCTCTACCGGACGATCTTGACTATGAAAAAAAAATAGAAACAATTCTAAATGCCCTGTAGCCTCCTACTTATAAGTGTGGCGCACTACACACCCATAAATAAGACTCTACCAGACACGGCTTGTAGACATACCTAAGACAGACATGCTCTAATACCAAGTTTGTCACGACCCAAATCGGAGGGCCGCGACGGGCACCACTAACTATGCACTCCACACCTAAACATATTTAGATATGGACTAAGCCGAAGAAAAGACTATATGAAGTTTTAACAAGAAAGCCCCAACTTATATATATAAATACCAAGGACGACAAGGCCATACATGGAAATTATACACATGACACATGTCTACAAGCCTCTAAAGAATACATAACATCACAAGGGCAGGACAGGGTCCTTCCATACCCAAGTTCATATGCAAAATAACATACCACGACCCAACTGCAACTCTGAAACAAGTAGGGTACTCCAATACCAGCTGAACCAAAGAACCTACTAGCAAATCGTCACTCTATTTAACTGAACCCGCAGGCATAGAACGCAGCATCCACCGATCAAAGGGACGTCGATCTGGTGATGTACTGAGTATGTCAGGCATAAGAAATAACACAACAGAGATACATAACCATAAACCGAAACAAAAATATCCGACCAGTAGTATATGCCTCTGAGGGCCTAATACATAAGCCTAAATGTTATGCACAATGCAAATGCGAATGCAGTATACATATAAATATTGGCCACACAAGGGCATCTTCCTTCACATAATCACCTCTGTGGGCATCAGGTTATATCGTATTGGCCACACAAGGGCATCAATATTGGCATCTTCGGGCTCTTTCGTGAGAGTCTGTACCAGCTGCAAGTGGTGTGCGTATATAACGTCTTTCCCTTTCCCCACATCCCCTATATAAATACAATATTTACCATATAGTGGTGTGCATATCACATGTGAGCCTAGGGTAATATGTGAATATAATATAAATGAAAATGCATGAATGGTAATACAATATTCCAATCTCAACGGATGGCATAATACCTTTGTACCTTCGGATAACATTGGGAACATCAACATCCTTCCTATACACCTCAATAAGGATTTTGAGAACATATTTAGACAGGCCTTTTGACATAAGACTCAATAACATGATCATTCTTAACTACTAAGAGTAGAGTAATTTATGGAACAATATTCTGGTTATGTTTTGTACATAGAATATGACAAAAGAAAGAAAGAACCTTGCATACCTTGTTATCGAAGTAATCTAAGTTGCATGGGTCCTTGTAAGCTCTATGAATGATTATCTACATCACACAGATGATTTAAATCACAATTGGATCAATATGCTAGTAATAGATTCATTGAGACATTCTAGCGAACACCTTGTACACGTAGAATATATGTTTCTTCTATATGGAAACCTATGCATGTAGCAAAATAACCAGCCCTCTTAATCCTTCCTCCTTAACTACTACAGTATCTATAACAATCCAGCAACTTCACATGCAACCTCTAACTCCATATAGGCAGCCCCAACAATACCCAACCAAACTTGCCATTTTCGATAATCCCTTAGAAACTAGTGGCAAGAATCATGCTCTATAACTTGTATAAACTTAGGAACAACAATCATTACCTCTTTTAGGCGCAGCGATGAGCGTCGTCGGACAACCTTTCACCCGAACTGGATTCCGACAAGCAGAAACAGGACCCACAAAATCGACTTGAGCTTGAGCTCCCTTGAAACTCTAGGTTTTCGCTTGATTTCGGAGTGTTCAAGCTTGTTCAAGGATTCAATTTTGCTGGAGCTAAGGTCCAAAACGCCATGAATTTTCCCTCTTTTGGACGAGCAAAAGCTTACTGAAAATCTTCTAATTTGGTCGAGAATTTTTAGAGAGCTTACCAATTTGAAATTTACTCCTTCTGATAGAAGTGTGACAATTCTTTCTTCAAGAAGCTTAAGAGATGAAGGCTTTGTATGTGTTGTGTAGACAAGAGGAAATGGTCGGAGAGACCTGTGAATCTCCCCAAGCTGCCACCGATTTATTTGTAAGGCTTAGTCACTAGTGACTGATTTAAACCTTACACGTATAAGTCCCCACTAAATATTATCCCCACTTCAGATTAATTAATCCCACAATTAATCTATTTTACACACAATTAATTATTGATCACAATTCACTTAAATCTTGATGATTTATAAAACCTTCTTATATTCAACGTCATATATGTTTTGTAATATGACACTTGGTACATCGCCTCTTTATGCACGCACCAAATTTATTTCCGATCCCCGTTATCACATTTGTTACGTCCAAAATTATTTTGGGATTTTATCCTTGTATATGCTAAACTCTTTATTAGCATACGTAAATATAACATAAATTTCCCGGGGCCCGGGTCTACTTGCCTACTTTTATATGCTCAAACCATCACCCGAAAGTACGAGGTATTACAGGGGTATCAAGCTGCTAATCAACACTATGAAAGTTTGGGAAAGAGTCATGGAGATGAGGGTGAGAAGAGAAGTGTCTATCTCCGAGAACCAGTTTGGATTCATGCCGGGGCAGTCGACTACAAATGCCATCCATCTTATTAGGAGGTTGGTGGAGCAGCATAGGGAGAGGAAGAGAGACTTACATATGGTTTTCATCGACCTCGAGAAGGCATATGACAAAGTCCCTAGGGAGGTTCAATGGAGATGTTTGGAGGTTAGAGGTGTACATGTGGCATACACTAGGGCAATCAAGGATACGTATGATGGAGCCAAGACCAGGGCACGAACAGTAGGAGGAGACTCGGAGCACTTCCCAATGATGATGGGGAGGCACCAAGGATTAGCTCTTAGCCCATTCTTATTTGCCTTGGTGATGGATGGACTGAAGCGACAAATCTAAGGGGAGGTTCCATGGTGTATGTTATTCGTAGATGGCATAGTCCCGATTGATGAGACCCACAGCGGAGTGAATGCTAAGCTGAAGCTAAAGGGTTCAAGCTGAGTATGACCACGACAGAATACTTGGAGTGCAAGTTCAGTGATGGGAGCAACCTTGAGACAGGCGTGGAGGTGAGGATTGGTACCCAGGCCATTCCAAAGAAAGAAAGCTTCAAGTACCTCGGGTCTATTATCCAAGGGAAATGAAAGATTGATGATGATGTCACACATCGTATTCGGTAAGGGTGGATGAAATAGAGGCTCACATCTGGAGTATTGTGCGATAAAAAGGTGCCACCAAAACTTAAAGGAAAGTTCTATAAGGTGGTGGTTAGACCGACCATGTTGTATGGGGCGGAGTGTTGGCCGGTCGAGACTTCACACACCCAAAAGATGAAAGTTGCAGAGATAAGGATGCTAAGATGGATGTGTAGGCATATAATGAGGGATAGAATTAGAAATGATGATATCAGGGACAGAGTAGGAGTGGCCTCGGTGGAGGATAAGATGCGAGAAGCTAGGTTGAGATGGTTCGGACACGTGTAGAGGAGAGACATAAATGACCCAGTAAGGAGGTGTGAAAGGTTGGCTATAGACGGGTACATGAGGGGTAGAGGTAGGCCGAGAAAGTATTGGAGAGAGGTGATTAGATGGGATATGGCACAGGTGCAACTCACTTAGGACATGACCTTAGATAGGGGGTTATGGAGGACACGTATTAGGGTAGAATGATAGTAGGTAGTCCAGTGTAGTCCTACCTACGCTTACAAACTGGTAGTTGTAGTATTATTAGTGTAGGCTCGGTTAGCCTATCATATTATCCTACAGTCCCTTGCTGTTTGATTTATGCTGTTATGTGTATTTTGTTTGCATTATTTACTTGCATTAGATATTGCTTCTTTCTTTTTCAGAATGCGTTGTCATGACTTACGCACTGTGTGTGTCTTACTTTGCTTGGCTTGTGCTTTGTCTTGAGCCGAGGGTTTCTAGGAAACAACCGCTCTACCTACCAAGGTAGAGGTAAGGTCTGTGTACACTCTACCCTCCCCAGACCCCACATTGTGGGATTTCACTGGGTATGTTGTTGTTGTTGTTGTATATCAAGTGATATTTTGTCAAATGAAATGACAAAATACTCTCGAAATAATTTTGTAAAATCATATTCACTTTGTAAAAAATATATTTTACTCCGTTTGTGATTCGGGAGTCTTGAATAATTAAATAAAATTATTAGAGAGTAAAAATTAGATGTCATACACAGTAAGACTTTGTAAAAAATATCTACATCTATGTATCATCCTAGACATCTTTAAAGAACTAATTCTCTCTACTATCTCATTCTTTATCTGTGTTATAACCATCTCACTATGTACAATTGCTCCTTTAAACAATTTCCAGTTTCTGGCCCTCCAAGTCTGGTAAATCATAGCACTCCACACAACTGCAATGGCTTCCTTTTTAAATTGAGACCAATGCTTCCTTTTGATCCTTCTTAAGACCACATGCACCTCTCCAGTCTGCAGCTGCATTCCAACCCATGGTTCCAAAGCATCCCTTACAAATATTAGCCAAGGGCAATCAGTGAATAAACGTTTTGCAGTTTCCAATGTCTGATTTGAGCATAAACAGCAATGCTCATTATCAACTGGAATATGCATTTTCAGCAATCTTTCTTTAGTTAACAATTTGTTCTGCTCAGCATGCCACATTATAATTCTGTGCTTAGGCTGTGTAGCAGCACTCCAAATAAGCTCAGCCACATATAGTCTTCTTTGTGTTCCAATAAGGGCAATATAACTTCTTGTGATAGAGTATTGTCCCCCAGTAATAAGGGCATATCTATCCTGCACATACCAGCTTCTCATACTGTCCTCCAATCCATTCAGTTTCTTTTAGTACCAGCTGCAATCCTGTGATACTTTGTGTAATCAAATATTAGGCTCATTCTTCATATAAATCTCATGCACCCACTTGACCCATAGAGATTCTTTATTGTCTACCAACTGCCATAATAACTTGCCCACTGAGGCCATGTTCCAGCTCCTACTTTCTTTTATATTCAAACCACCATTTTTCTTTGAAAAACATGCTTTCTCCCAAGCCACCAGACAGTCTTTCCTCTTTTCTTCAGTGCTTCCCCATAGATATTCTCTACATTTCTTATCCACTTCTTTGAGAACACTTTGACGAAGGATAAATACTGCACCCCAGAAGCTATGAATTGAGAACAGCACTGCAATGATAATTTGCAATCTCCCTACATAGGAAAGTTTCCTTGAATAAGTATTATTTATCCTAGCAGTTATCTTCTCTATCAATTGGTGGCAGTCCATCTTGCTCCATTTTTTGGGAGAGAGAGGTAGACCAAGGTACCTAATTGGAAAAGAACCCACAGAAAAACCTGTTCTTTCCAGTAATAAGTCCTTAGTGACATCATCAATCCCTGCCATAAATATACTAGACTTATCCATGTTTACTAGTAGTCTAGACACTCTACTAAAGTGTGTCAGTGCTTTTACAACTTTTGTCACTGAACTTAAATCAGTCTTGCAAAATATCATCAGATCATCAGCAAATATAAGATGGTTAAGCTTCAAGTTCTTACACATAGGATGGAAGGTAAAATATGGCAATGATCTGGATAAGTACTCCATCACAAGTACAATTAGCAATGGAGACATAGAATCTGCTTGTCTTAACCCCCTCTTGCCTTCAAAATATCCATGACTCTGTCCATTAACATTGACTGTGAACTTTGGAGAAGATACACATGTCATAATCAAATGGACAGATCTACTAGGAAACCCATAGCCCACCAATACTTCTACAAGGAAATTCCAATTCACCATATCATATGCCTTCCTAAGATCTATCTTCATCAAGCATCTAGGAGAAGTCTTCCTATTATAATGCCTCAAGATATCATGACAAATAAGGACATTATGCATCATTGATCTACCCTGTACAAAGGCTGACTGATTCTTTGCCACAATGTAACTTATAGTAGTCTTCAATCTATTACATATCATCTTTGAAATGCCTTTGTAAATCACATTACAACAAGCTATTGGCCTAAATTGACTTGCAAATTCAGGTTCACTAACCTTTTTAATAAATGCAATACAAGTTGAATTCAGTTGCTTCAATAGTTTCCCATTCTGAAAAAACTCAAGATTGCCTCTGTAATGTCCTTTCCAACTATAGACCATGCAACTTTAAAGAAGTCACTTCCACAACCATCTGAGCCTGGGCTCTTGTTACTATCAATATGAAACATAGCATGTTTCACATCTTCTTCCACAAATGGGCTTAACAAATCCAATTGTTGTCCTACCTGAAGTGCTGGACCATTAGCAATGAAGTAACTAAATGCTTCCATTCTATTTGTAGTACCTTGTCCTGACAGACCTTCATAATAAGACACAAACAATTGAGCTATCACATTTGAGTCATAATGTCATTCCCCCATATCATCCTTCAATTGAGTCACTACCTATTTGAGCTTCCTATGCTTAATGACTGAGTAGAAGTACCTTGTGTTATCATCACCTAATCTTATCCAGTTAACTTTACTCTTCTGCTGCAAAAATATCTCAGCCAAGTATGATGACTGTCTAAATTTTTGGTATTTATCATACTCCAGCTGCTGAAGGTCTGCATTCATAGGGTCAGATTATAGCTGGATCTGAGCAATTTTGAGTGCTTCCCTATCCTCCTTTACCTCCACTTTCACATTCCTGAAGAACTGTGCATTAAGTTCTCTCAACCCTTTCTTCAACAATTTTAGTTTGTTTACAATCTTAAACATCTTACAACCTGCTATGTGAGTATCCCATGATGTTTGAACTTTATCCATGAATAAAGGATGTTGAGTCCAAGCATTACAAAATTTGAATGATTTCCCATGTCTAGTATCATTAGTGCTCATTATCTTTAATGGGCAATGATCACTGAGTCCTTCAGCTAGTGCCCTTACTTGACAATCAGGCATTGATTTCAACCAGCTATCATTTATAAAAGCTCTGTCAATTTTTTAATAGACTATCTGTCCCCTACTCCTATCGTTCCAAGTATATTTATTCCCCTGCTGAGGCATTTCTATCAAGCCACACTCATCCACCAATGTCTGAAAATCCACCACTTTTGCCCATGTCACTGGATTACCTCCCACCATATCCTCTGCATCTAGAATTGAGTTGAAGTCACCAATAATCATCCATGGTAATTGACAAGCAGTGCAAATACTAGCAAGATACTCCCACAACCCTCTCCTTTCCTCTTTGGTGTTGAATGCATACACAAATGTCACAGCAAACTTTAACTGTAGTGAAATATACAGATATTCACATGTGACAGCTTGTGCAGTAGTACTGAGCAATGATATAGTTTAATAATCCGGACTCCGAGCAATCCAAATTCCACCATTATAGGGATCATCTAAATTGGTGATATGTTGCCAACCTCCAAACAAACTAGCTGCAACTTGATCAAGTCTATCCTTCTTTATTTTATTTTCTAGTATCCCAACTAGGCCTACTTGTTCATTATTGCAGAGGATAGTTAACTCCTTCTGCTTATTAGGGCCATTTAGACCCCTTACATTCCATACTATAAAGTTAACCATTACCTTTTATAGGAATGGTTTGGCCACCCACATTTCTCTGATCAACCTTTCTAGTACCTAGCTCCTCTAATGCTTTATAAGTGTTAGCATTATGCACTGGATGGTTCTGGTGTAACTGAGGATGCTTGCCAGTTTTCATAGGAGTGATCCATACATCTTACCCCTCATGTTGTTGTTGCTCTCTCACACCCTCATCTATTGGATGTTTCTGAGCCACTTTTGGATTCACCTGCACTTGAGTAATTGTTGGTACACTCTTCTGCTTTTATACAGGGCTAGAAGAGGCTGGTTGTACCCATTTTTCCACTTTCTTAGGCTGATCCTGTGGATTCACAGCCTGAGTAGATAGCACAGGCTCATTAATTACCTCTATTTGCTACACTGCAGGAGTTTCCTGGATTACTAGAGCTTCATCTTGCTGCTTTGGTGGATTCTTCTTCCTATATACCTCCTCTGAGTGTCCATAACAATAAGAGCACAAAGTTGGTTTCCAGTGATAAACCACTTTCTTCTCAATGATACAACCCTTCTCATTCCTAAATAGTACCATATCAGGTGGTTTAGCCCCCATATCAATTTCAACCAACAGTCTTGTAAAATTCAGTCCTATTTTCTCCTCAGTATTATGATCAGCCAATAATGGATTCCCTACCAAACTACCTATTTTACTCAATCCCTTTGCACTCCAATATTTGAAATCCAGTCCAGGAAACTATATCCAAATGGGAACTGAATATAATTCATCCCTAGAGAACTCCATATCCTCATTCCAAGCGTTCACTATGAAAGGCTTGTTGTCAAAATGATAAATTTCACCCTGTATGACTTCATTCCACCCCCACCTCACTATCAAATCATACTAGAACAATCCCATTCTTAAGCTTCGTAGATGTTTCTGTTGAACTTTTGGACTTTTTGAACTTTTTGAACTTTTCATAGTTGAAAGTTTTATAAGGGTAAAAGATCAAATGATTGTTGACCAAATACTAGTATTTATGTTATAGGAAAAGAGTTATGTAAAGTCAAAAAGATCGAATGAAAATTTGTTATTCCGAAATCTTACAAGGCATAAATGAAAAGGTTTTTTGTATACTTATTCCAAATTTACCCCAAAATTTTGTCTTCAAGATTTTTCTGTGGATATTTCTTCGGGTTAATTGCTAAAATTGCTAAGCCTTCGAGCTGAAATTGTTAAGTCTCTGACTAGGGATTGTCGTTGATAAAAGAAGCCGGAACAAAATAGTTAATGTTCTAAGACACATTTTTAAAGGCAGAATATCGAATGAATCTAGCTTATTTCAAAGACGTTGAGTCGTTTAAAAGTTTGGAATAAATAAAGTTCCAACAATTATGCCCAAAATGAATAAAAGATGTCTTATTCATAAGCATAAAAATAAGACATTTATATTTAGTCATCAAATGACATGTAACCGGAAGAACTTTTGTCTGATTTAAAGAAAACCAAGTGATTGTTTGTTTTATTAAAAGCTATCTAAAGTCTAAACCGAAAAAATTTTGCCCGGTTTAGATCATCTTTGTTTTGTTAAGTTATCTAAAGTAAGAAAGCAAAGCTGATAAAAAAGAAAAGGAAATATCGCACAAATTAAGAAGAAAAGTTAAAATACTTCATTCACAAGCAAGGCCGAAAGTGGCCCAAAAAGAAAATACAAAAAGCAAAGGCTTAAAAGCCTACAAATTAGTCGGACTCAGGGTCAGAATCTTCGGGGTCTTCCTCCGAGCTCTCGACATTCATCCGTCAAAAGGCTTTGAGTTCGAGAGCTTTGGCCTCGGTGATTTTTTCATCCAAGTCTGTAAGCCCATCTCGAACTTACTTCAAATTACTCTGCAGATGTCTCGGACTTCAAGACTAATCGGGCTTCTTCAACCTCTAGATAAGCACGAGCTTGATCTCATTCAGCCAAAGTTTGGTCTTGTTTAGTAGAAATCTCAATATTCCTCTGAGTAGAAGCCTCGAGTCCAGCATTCAAATGTTCGATGGTTCGAGCTTGCTGACGTACTTGGTCTTGAGATATTTCTAAGTATCATTCAAAATTCTGCTTGAAAGCATCCTGTTCAGAAGCCCGCTCCACATCAATTACAGAGAGCTCGGTGGTGAGGCGATCAACTTTGGCAGAAAGGAAGTCCTATTTTCGCATTTTAAAATGCATGACTTCTTCCTGCATTTGAAACTCTAGGTGAAGATTTTGGAGATCATCATAGAGTTGATCAGCCTATTTCTCCAGAGCCACATTCTCCTCATTAGCAAGCTCAAGATCGTGCATGGCCTGGAAGTAGTCTTTCTTCACCCGGTCAAGTTCTACTTTGGCAGATCACTGGAAAATTGGATGTCCTTCAAGCAAATGCTTTCCCGGAGGAACGTAACTTCCCTTTGTTGGGCATCTAGATGACCTTTTAAGTCTTCATTTTCTTAAAGACAAAGGTGGAAACCTTCCCCAGTCAGAACAGATGACTGCGAAAAATATTATGAGCGGATTAGAATAAGTTAAAGGGAAAAAGAAAAAGTGTGAATGTAATTGAAGGAATTCGAAAAATATACCCAGTTAGACGCATGAATTCCTTCGTTTATCTAGCACTTCCAGGAGATTTCTTTCATTTTCTCCTTGTCAGACTCCGATATCAAAGGCCTCAGGTAGCTTGAGACCCTGACACACCTGGATAAGAAATTTGTGTGTTCGGGGAAGGAAAGGATTACAATCCTCAGCCTATTCGGATTCACACTTGAGGTGGGAATACATTCACTAGTTTGGTGCGAGGGGGGGAGTGATTTCTTGGAGTCCGGGAAGACGAAGAAAGTCTTTGAGGAATTGATATATGTTCAAATTCGGAGCTATTCATCAGAGGCATCGGATTTACAGTCTCAACTTTGCTAAAAAGATGATCAAAGTCATCTTTTCTAAATCTTGGAGGATGAGTTGTTGTTTCAGGCGGAGGAGTTGAAATCCTTGGCCTCTTTAATGGAAACTCATCATTTGTTCCTTCATCGTCATATTCTATAATGACGGGAGGTTGTTCAGTAGGAGGTGGCACAGTAGCATCAGCATTTGTAGCCTCCTTAACTCCGAAAGGGCCACCTTCCTCTGAGTTCCTTTTTCTTTTTGAAGGAACCGAGGGGGATGCCGGCACCGTATGCGGTTTTGTTATTTTCTTCTTTTTGGTACTTGAGCGATGTGACGAGCGGAAGATGCCGGATCTAGTACCGGGTTGGTCAATGTTGTCCTCGGGTTAGAGGAGCCTTTTGACAGACCTATTCATTAAAAATGAAAAAACAATGAGAATGTGTGTGTGAAAAAAAATAATGATGAAGAATAAATTCGGGAAATACTAACTGTTATTTTTTTCTTTCCACCGATCTTTGAAAATGATTTTCCATGAACGTTCTTTGTGCAAGTATACACTTAAAAATTTTTGGACCCATTCATGAATGGTCATGATGGTTGTCGGAGTCCAAGGAGTAGCCGAGGAGAAGAAAGAGAGAAGTTTTAAATAAAATGAATCAAAAGAGATGTAAGAAAAGCAAGAAGAAGAATTATACTTATTGGGTTAAATTTCATGTCTCCTTAAAGGGCATATACTACTTCGGAATAATCTCAATAGTAGGAACTGCTACAAAATGCTCCATCCAACCTCGGTCATTGTCTTCATCGGTCCTGGAGAGAATGAAAAATTTTCCTTGCTTGAATACGGTGATAACTCAACCGCGGAAAAATTTTGAGACCTACAAATGAATCAAATGATCCAAAGTAAATAGAAGGTTGGATTCCTTAGCCAAAGCTTGGAGGCAAGCAACTGCCCTCCAGAATGACGGACCAATTTGTGTGAGACATACGTTGTACGACTTGCACATTTCTAAAATCACTTCATCTATCGGAGCATCAAATCCGAGGGTGAAAGGATAAGTATAAACGTTGGTGTATCTCGTCCTGGGAGCGATAATATCATCATTGGGGCCAGGGATAACAATTTCAAAAAGTTTTTTCCAACCACAATCTACTTGGACTTTTCCTATAACAGAAGCAATGATGAATGTCATGTAGTTTTTTGCCATTTCATCCCAGTCACTTTTGGATGTGGGGAACGGACGACGAATTCTTTATCAAAACTAAAGGTTGATAGATGTATGTTGAAGGCTCTGGGTTCAGTTGGAGCTTGAGATCCAGAAGGTTCGCCGGCGTTGGCAGTTCCGGTGGTTGCCGGTGGAGAAGAAGAAGATAGAGAAGAGTTTCTCGCAACATAGAAAGTAGAACGGGTGGAAAATTTGCCATGATGACAAAATAAAGAGAAGTTTCCGGTAATTTAGGTGAAAGGAAAAAGGATTAAAGGAAGAGCAGGGATGGAATTTCATTAAAAGGATGAAGAAGAGATAGGATTTAGGAAGAAAATTGTACCAGAAGAATGAATTGAATAAGATAAAAGGAATTTTATAGCGTAAAGGGTCATCATTATGAAACACTTAGGGAACACGAACCGATTGGATGGTTCGATCAAGGAGTGACACGTGTCCGAATTATCAGAAGGATGGGACGTGAGTCAGAACTTGGAGAAAAAGAAACATTTCATCTTCCCGCTTTTTTCTGAGTAATTTGAAAGGAAACTTCCAGAGGAAGGAAATGAAGGAATCATTTCCACTTTCCATCACTACGGTAAACTTTGATCCGAAAAGTGTGGGGACTATCTGTATACGATAAAATCTGGCGTGACACATGGCAAGATCGGAGCAAGGGTTCAAGGAAGATGGTTAGACTTGATGTCGGATACGAGTTGTGACCAGAACAAGGACGCAGTTAGGGCGAGCCCGGATACGACCGACCTCGTTAACACCGAGTGAAGTTTCGGAGGTACTCAACGTTTATCTGATCCGGATATGGCGTCAGCCGTTACTCTTTAAGCATTAAGAGACCATTATTAACATTAATGACATTTAATTTGAGAGGAATTTTCGGGCATCAATGTCTTGTTTTCACAACTATAAAAGGAACATAACCTTCATGTTGGAAAGACATTCAATTTCACACTCTGTACTCTGCAATCATAATTATATAAGCCCAATACATTGTTCTTGTTTCTTTGTCTATAACCGAAGTTATTATATTGAGGATCACTATCAGCTCGGACCAATCTTGCTCAGGAAATTCATCCGAGTTCGAAAAGGATCATGCTAATTCTATTACTTGCCATTCTATTATTTTACTTACTACTTATTTATCATTATCAATTATAATAAATCCATCCACGTATTCTTAAAATCACTAACAAATTCAACGGTACTTTTTTTGGGGTAAACGGTTTTTTTAGAATTTCCGTCCAAAAAGAATAAAAACTTTCGTATATAGTGAAGACGAGATCTTGGCACAAAATGAAAAGTTCCCTCGCGTGATGAGAAGGCATGCTATGATCTTTTGGACAATCGCCGGGGTGGAAGCCCAATATGAGGAGGAATTGACTGGACCTAACAAAAATTAAAAAGCCCACCTATTCTCAAGACCAAACACTTGTGTGAATTAGGAATCTCTACGTAAATAACCGATCGAATTTAAAGTTTATTTTTCTTAGTTGACATTACGTGAATTATCCACTGATTTATACACGATTAAACACATTTTACATATGAATTATACATATACTAAACATCAAATGGCTATTTAAATTAATTCCTCCATAATGAAATTATATGGGGAGAAATTGACTAAACAGCCACTTTTTGGATATGTAATCAAGTTTTAGACATCATCTCTAACATTTTTAACGTCTAACCATTCTTTAATGAAAAAAAAAAGTAGACAAAAATTACATTTGGAGAAATTCAACTCTAGTATGCTAGAGTTTGATTTGTTTTTCGAATTAAACTCGATCACATTATGCTGAAGTTTGAAATTCTCTTACGAATGAGACTCCACTATGCTGAATTGGAGTTTGAAATTTTTAAAGGTGAAACTCCAAAGCATGTTATGTTAGAGTTCCAACTCAACTTTTATGATAAAATTCTATTGCAGTTTTTATAACAAGGTTTATTCAAACTCGAGGACACAATAAAATAATATCAACTTCTACAAGTTGAAATTTCAAGGCATTATTTTTTAGTTTTAAAAAGTATTATGAGTGAAATAATCTTTTGAATTTTAGGATACAATTGTAGAATTTCAACTAGCTATGACATTACACATAAGTTCAAAATAAGTACGAATGATGAAATAACTTATTTTTTAAATTTGAAATCATAATTATTAATTTAATAATGGTCCTTCATCACACCACATGATTGGTGTGTCCCTGTCATGCTATTGGAATATCATTTTTTAATTGAGAGTGTAAGATATTTACTTTGAGATTCCTTACTGTTCCCCTATCCATTTTTACCCGAAATTTTTTGATTGAACATGAAATTTAAAAAAGAATTTTTTTTAAAATTTATGATTCAGAATAAATATTAAATATTTTAAATTTATAACCATGTATTATCTCATAAAATCATATAGCTATTAAATATAAAAAAAATGACTTGTCTAAAAAAAGTCATATGAGACGGAGGGACTAGTTAAACTTTTTCTCGTTCTTAAAAATAAAATTTAAAATTTCTGTTTTAACAATAGATAACTCTATCCATTTTACCACCAACTTTTAACGGTCTTTCAATTTTCTAAGTTGAGTTATAAGTAAGCCGAAAAGAAGGAGAAGACACACGTGCAAGGCAACTGTGGGAAACCTAAGTTTTATGGGTGTCAAGGGAGTCAAGGAAACATAGGACACGTTTTGAGGGTATCCACTCGGTGTTATCACACCCTTAACTGAATCATTGGGACTTTGGATCCAATATTCACTGCAATGGTGGATTCTTTCTTTCGTCATAGTAATCTTATTTTTCCTCTACGTGTTTTCTTTTTCTTTGTAATTTTCCTTTGCTATCACATGCACAACTGATGTCATCGTTGTTCATCTTGGAAATTACTAGTACTAGAAAAATATATTGACTCGAGGACGTTGGCCTAATTGTAAATAAAATTTTGACTTATAACTGTTGGAAATTTGCTTTTGGCGGGAGTTGCGACCGACCAACTTTAACGGCTTAAACACTAGTGTTACGTATGTTGGAGAATCCGGTTCTTCACATATGCATGATCTACTAAGTACGTAGATAACCGTAGGGCCAAGAATCGTCAAATTTCATTGAGAAATGAAAGAGATATTGGTCCACGAAGTAAGGTGTTTGAAGCATGGAAAGTGTGGTATTGGGTTCAATTCTCCCTCATCGGTAGAGGAAGAAAGAATTGTTGTGTATATAAGACTCGAAATTGGTTTGGAGTTTGGGACCCCAAGGGTATCCCATGTGTTTAAAGGAGGGAGGACCTAGATGTGCTTCGGTTCAAGGAAAGACCACGTATGCTTGCGCCGCCCTCCGATTCGGTTCGGTTCTCGAGGTTCTCGTCACGGTCAGGTGGTGTGTCAAATGGTGTGGGTCTTCGATATTATTTTTGGGCCGTAGAACTTTGCCGTAAGTACAGTTTGATCCCGAGTTTCGGATGTACGCCGGACCGTAATTCTTTCAGATGTACAGCTTTGGTCCCCTGAAGTTTCGTAACGTCGAATTTGAACAACAAAGCAGAAACGACAAGCACTCAATTCAGCCATTTACTTTGGCTGAATTACTCCTCCTATAATGGCCAAATCCGTTGGTCTTTCACCATTTATGTTGGTGACTTTACTACCTCCATAATCGCCATTAGTTGGCTGTTATGGAGGCAGTTTTCAGACCCTCCATCCCCTATATAAACACCCCCTTACACTCTTGTTGAGCACTAAGAACACACATATAATATACATGAAAATTCAGAAGCTTACACAAGCAGAAAGTTTTCTTCTTCCTACAACTTCCAGGCATCATTTCGTTACTCAATATTCTTCACGGTAGCTCTTGAGTTTCCTTTGCTCAATTGTTCCATTCTTTGTTTTATCTTGGGAGACAAATTGTCCAGGACGTATAAATGATACATACGGGGCAATATTGTCTTAAGGACAGAGTGCCACACTCGACTCAGCAAAAACAGTTTCCAATTTTCCGTCTTCAACAAAATTGTAATTTCAGTTTTGTGGTTCTCTTGTAATTTTCAGATTACTAGTTGAATTATTGAATCTTTGTTTATCCTTTCGAATACTTGTAATAGTCATATACTTCCCGTACTGCTTTTATAAAGTACCATAGATCAAAAATACCCAACAATAACTGGTTTAAGTTATTGACTTTTATTGATTTGATTTGATAAATTTTTGACTAATTTCGACGTCAATATATCATTTTAATAAGACTTGCGAAAATTATATTGTTTTGATGTGGAAAATTAGATCAAGAACACCACCAAGAAGGAGGTGGCCGTGGGAAAATGTTGGCTCAAGCCGTCAAATCAAAGATACTCTTATTATATCATGTGACATTATTTGTTTTGAATTAAAATTAAATAATTTTTTTTCTTAAATCTCATCATATTAATAGTATTGGTATTGGTATACCTTATTTCTTATCCATTCGTTTTAGGACTTAATTAGCTCTCACCCTCAGTGTTATCTCCTCTTGCAACTAAGCACCACATGGCCTATCACTAATAATGATGAGTTTAATTAGAGATCATAGTGTACGATCAATTTAGTATCTATGATCAAACATTCTTATGCTTTTTTCTTATGTGTGCATTTCTAAAATTACAAGTAAAAATAGCAAACTGACATGTTCCACTAATCTATTAATGTTGTTATTAGCTCTTCATTAGTGTTATTTCTGCCGTCGATCTCCATATTCATCCCCTAGAATCATTGATTAATTAAGCTAAACCCGCTCAACTTTTAACTTAAGTTCTCATCAAATTAAAAGTATACACACGAAATCAGCAAACTCCTATAAATTTACTGCTGAATATTTAATTCCAAGTAACTTGTTTATAACTTCAAGGTGCAATTTTTTTAGCTCCCACTTGATTGAATCCAAATATCTCCCACTAGCTCAATATTTTCCAAAGAATTCAAGTGAGATTAGAATTGTGGAAAGTCCAAGTAAAATTGCTTACCTTCTCTACAAGACTACATACGTGAAGCTCTCTCTAATATCGAAAAATAGACCGCCATCTCTTATATTTCCGCGGCTAAGTTTGTGGCGTCATCTGGCCTAATGTTGCCAAATCCAGTTGTTATATTTTCTTGCCTTTCTTTCTTTGTACCTTTGTTCCTCCTCATTATTTCCTCTCTTTTACTTAATTCCCCAACCCCCCCCCCCCACCATCTCTCTTAGCTTGTTGTTCCATTTTTGTATTTATTATTGGAGTATTATTTTCTTTCGTCCACAAAATAAGTGAGTTGGTACCAATTGATAAATAAATATCTTGAGAGAGACATGAGATTTGTCAATTAATAGTACTTCTATATTTAGCATCCTTAAAAGGTCTCTAGTGAAGGGAGAATAATAGTTAGTGATGGGGAGAGTAAAGCTTCAAATCAAGAAAATAGAGAATACAACAAATAGGCAAGTCACTTTCTCAAAGAGAAGGAATGGTCTAATCAAGAAAGCTTATGAACTCTCTGTTCTTTGTGATGTTGATGTTGCCCTCATCATGTTCTCTCCTTCTGGTCGAGTTAGTACTTTCTCTGGAAATAAAAGGTTGTATGTATAAAACTTCCTTTTTACTTTAAAAAACAAATTCTCTATTTCAAATTATTTATTCATCTTTCTCGTTTTTCCCATGGGGTCTTTAATTATAGCAGCATTGAAGATATTATGGCACGTTATGTGAATCTCCCGGAGCATGATCGAGGACGGTGAGTTTTTTCAAAAAAAATAAAATTATCATACGATATCTAAAATTCATTGATCCGTGTGAATTTTTTTATAGCGGACTCAATAGAATAAGTTATAACATCCTGGTTTTCTTTCAAAAGAAATGAGATAAATTAAGAAGGAATTGATAGGGTGTGTCGAGAAGTTTAATACTTTTTTGATATAAAAATATCCTTACTTGTACTACTCTTAAATTTTTGGAGATTGGGTGGGTGTTCAAATCTTCCTATCAGTTATAAGTAGTAATCTACCTCTCTTGCTTACATAGAAAGTTAATTTATTTTATTTTTTTCTTCTATTTTTCATGAGATAATATTGATGTGTTTATCTTTGTTTGTTTTGATCCTTGTTTGTACGTGCTTTCTGTTGTAAAGGCTACACAACCAAGAGGTACAAATTGTTGGTTTTTGTTTGTTTGTTTCTTTTATTTGTTTGTTTTTCCTTTAAATAAACTACAGCTAATTTCTTTTTGTTCTTTTTTTCTTGATGAATTTTGCAGCATCTCCAAAGGGCTATTGCTAAGCTAAAATGTGAAACAGATCGAACTTATCAAGCTCCTAGGTTCAATTAACCTTCATGACATCTCTAGCTTCTACTATGAAATTAATGCATTTTTTTAAATGATAATTTTCCTTCTTATATGTGAAGCAGCCCAGCAAGCGTTGATTCCCAAATAGAGGTATGCAGAAAATACTCCTAAGTCTTATATAATTGCCACAAGTTCTGCTAATAAGCTGATTTACTCGTTTAGTTTTGAGATTAATTTACTTCTCTTGCAGGAATTTCAACAAGAAATTATAAGATACAGGACTCAACAAGAAGACATGGAAAGGCGACTAAGGTAAATGACTTACCATTTTCCATAAGTTATATATACTGAAAGCGAAAAACAATAGAGCGATGTGCAAAAAATTAATTGCAACAGTAAGTTATTTGTTGTTTGTACCATTTTACAGAATGTATGAAGGCGATTTTTGCGAAATCACCACAGTATGTGAGGCACAATATAGGGAAGAAATATTCCAAGAGACACTAAAACAAGTCCAAGCTCGCAGAGTAAGTTATCAAGTTAATTACTCCCATCCTCCCAATGTATGTGACGCTTTTTAGTATATCTCGAAGAAAAAAATCATATTTCTATATTAAAAAATAATTTAACCTCAAAACTTTCATTTTATTCACAAATGTTTGAGTTTTGTTTTATATCACAAGTTTTAAAAGTCTTTTTTTTAAATTTTATATTCAATAATGTCACCTAAATTGAGACGGAGAATATTTATACTAATTGAAATGATCATCATGAATCTGTTATTAATTGCAGCAAGTATTGGAGGAAAATTATAACTCTCCCCAAGCACAAACCACTACACAGCCACAGGTCGGTTTATTTCTTTGAAACTTTCTAATGTTCAATTACAAATAATTTTGACACTTTTGAAACCAAAGTGAATTTTTTGATTTTTTATGTTTTTATTTTTCTTCTGGGTCGGGGTGGGGGGTAACTTTTAGATGGATTTTGCATCACAGAATGTGAACGTGGTGAATAATGTGGCAACAAGTGATTCAATTGCAAATAGTACAAGTACATTCATGGATTGGGTTCCACACTCAGAGAGAGATCCTCATGTCCAAATTCTCAATTTTCTTGATTCCAATGGGCTTCTTCCCTTCAGGTACTTTTCTTGTTATCAACAAAATGTTTTTTTTTGTTTGTTTCTTAATTCTCTTAAATTGTCATGAAAAGATGTTTAGAGTGTTATATTTAAAACAATCATAGTACTTATATCTTTCTTAGGTTTCTTATTTATGTCTATACATAAAAGAAGAAAAAGACATCAATTACCTTCAAAGAAGTAAAATAAATATATGTTTGATGACCACCGGAGAGGTGGATTGCTAGGATCACCCTAAGAAAGTGAGAATGGAGAAACATCCGGTAAGGAGTAGAATTTCAATTAGTTGAGAGAATCAGTAACAAATTCGATCCTTTTGTTCTTTTAATAAATTAAGGATATGGTTGTGTGCAGAGATGAAGCTGATCAACGCATGGACAACATGTTACCACCATCTTTAAATCAACTTCACACTCCCAATGTCACTATAGTAACAGATCATCTGAGTCCAAATAGTCGATTTGATCAAAATGATCCACCACGTCCAACATCGTTCGATGGCATAATTGATGTCAATAATGCTCCGTGGCCACCGTTATATCCAACAGGTCAATATCTTTTACTATATCCCTGAACAAAAAAAAATTATACAAAATGTCATACACGTGGAGTTCTCCTATTTTGTAACTTGTATATATACCTATTCAATTAATGAAAATAATCAAGGGGATTATTTCTTTCATATACAAAGGGTCTCAATCCAACATAAATTCAAATTGAAAGTGGTACTACTTTAAAATATACTCCTGAATTTAGATCTTTTTTTAAATAAGGGTTCAATTTGTTTTTTGAGAGGGAACTTCTTTAACAAGGTAGATTGTGCCACACCTAGCATTTAGAATAAAAATATGTTAATTAACTATAATTAAGTGATCGAATTGTACGTAAAAAATCATGTCATTTTTCATTAGTTTAGTCTATATGCTTGAACCTTCACAGTAAGTTACCATGTTTTAGGTTATATTTATACACCTTTTTTCCATTAACCTGCAACATTATGTCACCTTTTAGTAGAATACGTTTGATCCAATCATGAAAAATAGATAATTGCATTAAAGCATCATAAGTTGCAGGTTTCACAATTAAAGTATGATTTTAAATTGATAGTTCTTCAATTATGACGGGAAGATCCATTTCCAGTGTCACAACCCAGAGAACGAGCACTCCTTGAACTCTTCTTGTCTCAACTCACTCCGGTGAACCAAGATCATAACCTATGATCATCATTATTGTTGTGCTATACTTAGGTTTTGTTCTTTTCATTTTGTGCTCTCGGTTCCCTTTGGATATCCCTTATATTTCAAAATACTAGATTAGAAAGTTTATTAGCGTGTTACGATAAATTGTTCCAAAAATTGCAATTTAGTGGAACTCGTCAATAACGAAGTACTTAGAACAAGCCAATTCTGTTGTAATATGTGGACGCTGGTTTGAAAAGCCAATATGTTACGCTTTGCTTAAAATGCCTTTGAGATTCGACAAGCTAAAAGTGAGCTAGGTACTTAATAAAATAGATGGCATAAAGTTAGAACTTTTTTTGGTAGGTAAAATATTTTATTTACCAACTGAGATTATTATTTTTTTGCTTAATAACGGAAGGATATGCAGATCATTTGCATCTCTATCAAAAGCATGAGTTACAAAAGGAGGAGATCCTGCAAAAACTTGTAGTTTGTTTATTTCCACTTCTTGTCCCATAGATTTGTCGAATATTGTAAAGCAGTACGGGAAGTAAATAAATATTACAAGTATTCGAAAGGATAAACGAATTGCCAATATTCTGAACTGCAGCAAAGTTGTTGAGTCTTGAATCTTGATAACCTGAAATCAAGAAACACTAAATCTGGATTGTTACAACTGTGTGCTGAGTCGAGTGATGGCACTCTGTCTTTAAGAAAAGATTGCCCCGTATATATGTTTTTACGTTAACGGACAATAGTCTTCCAAGATAAAACAACACTTTAATCAACACTACAAAGCAAATAGGTTGACCCTGACGAAGAAAACAAATATGAATCGACTTGCTGAAGAAATGGAAAAGGAAGGAAGAGTTTCTGTTTTTCGTCCCAATGTTAGCTCACGTTTTGGACTGTATTTTACTCTTCTGTTTGTCTCTGTGTATATATTTCTGTCTCGTTTTTCTGTATACCTTCTGTATCTGTGTGTCTATTTTCTCTGTAACACAATTGAGCCAAAAGACATCAATATATAACATAAGGGGAGACCTCTCAACTGCCAAGACATGGTTGTTAATGGCTCATTGAAGGAGGGAGTAAACAGCCATTACTTGGCTGTTTATGGCCATTGAAGGAGGGACTTTCTGCCTTCTGTTGGTCCCAAATTCAACATTTCAGAAATTTCAGGGACTAAACTGTAAATATTAAATAATTTGGGGTCCAAAGAGATAATACCGGAAGGAGACCCGAGACCGGACCGGACGGGCGGCACGCGTGTGGGCTTAGCCTTGAACCCAAGCACATCTAGGTTCTCCCTCCTTTAAACACATGGGATACCCTTGGGGTCCCAAACCCTTAGCCAATTTCGAGACTTATAAAAAGAGCAATTCTTCATTTTTCCACCGATGTGGTAGATTTGTCCCACACAATATTTTCATGCCTCAAACACCTTACTTCGTGGACCAATATCTCTTTCATTTCTCAACGAAATTTGACGATTCTTGGCCCTACGGTCATCTACTCACTTAATAGATTATGCACGTGTGAAGCGACAAAGCCTCCAACATGCGGAACCCTAGTGTTTAATTCATTAAATATGGATGGACGCACCTCCCCACCAAAGACAAATTTCCAACAAAATTTCCTTCCGAATTCTGCCAGCAGATTCGCAACCATATTAGTTTCCCTCAGGATATGACGCATCGACGGGTTTTCCAGCTGTAGGAGTAATGACTTGCCATCAGTGAAAATGTGTGAGTATATTGATGTATTGTCGTTTAAATAGTGTAGTAATACCAACTGAGCTTTACAAAATAGAAAAACACCATATAAACCGAGACAAAGTTTGGCCTTACCAAGGCAGCAATATATGTCAAAAATGTATGAAGTTGGGTCTTGTCAAGGTACAACTTCAATAAAAATGTCTGAAACTTTGGCAAGCTATTTTCTCTGTTACTTTTTTCGTTTGTATTCTGTCAACATGAATTTTCATAGTGGCATTTGTTATATGAGCTACTTTCTTTTCTACACACAATTAGATAGGGATGCCCACCCTGCCTCATCTATTAACGGATGAACTCTCTTTTCTTTTCTAGGTAGGGATGGCAAACGGGGCGGGGCGGTTGCGGGTCAAACCCGCGAAGACACAAACACACCTCGCCCCGCAAAAAAATGTTTTAACCTGCCACGCCCCGCATATTTTTTTTATTTTTTTATTTTTTAAAAACTGAGTTTGAAAAAAATGAAATTTATAAAATTCTTGGTCTTTTCCCTTGGTTGTGCAGAAAGTCTTCAGCTGTTATGCAGTATTTGTACTTGGTCTTTTTTGACTCTTTGAGTTCATCAACTTAATTAATTCACTCTCAATTTTACAAAAACTAGTAGTACTTAAACGTTTTAGTTCAAAAGGAAAACAATGTGCATTTACACTTTCACTTTGAAACTTTCAAAAAATGGAACGATTAGCCTTCACCACACCTATCCTTAATTGAATAATACACTGCCATTAATTATAATAGATTGAGAGACAAAATGATCAAGCAAACTTCATTGAAGGAGAAGATGCAAAGAAACAGAGAGCAAATGAAGAAGAGTCGGTTTGAGAAGAAAATAAGAATGCTCGATAATACTCATCTCATCTCTTGTGAGATGTATATGTAAAGAATGGATTTGGGCCTAACTCAACCCCAAAAGCTAGCTTATAGGGTGAGGATTGTCCAAGTCTATATAATGAGTCCATGTTTTCATTCCATATCCGATGTGTAACTCTTAACACTCCCCCGCACGCCTAGGCCTTGTTAACTGGAGCATGAATAATATAATTTGGGGGTACAACATAGGTGAACAAAGAATTGGAATGAGTCTGACTCAACCCCAAAAGCTAGCTTATAGGGTGAGGATTGTCCAAGTTCATATAATGAGTCCATGTTCTCATTCCATATCTGATGTGTGACTCTATACCATATAAAGAATGGATCTTGGCCTAACTCAACCTCAAAAGCTAGCTTAAAGGGAGGAGAATTGCTCAAGCCATATAAGGAGACCAAAGACCACTTATCCCACCTGTGTGGGAGAACTCAACACCCCGTCTCACGCTCAGGGCTGGATATCTGGAGCATGGACAATATAAGAGGGGGGCCCAACATCGGAAACAATGAATTGGGACGGGTCTGGCTCTGATACTATGTAAAGAAAGGATCTTGGGCCTAACTCAACCCCAAAAGCTAGATTGTAGGGTGATGATTGTCCAAATCCATATAAGGAGTCCATGTTCTCATTCAATTTTCGATTTGGGACTCTTTACACTCCCCGCACGCCCAGACCTCGTTAATTGAAGCGTGGACAATATAATTTGGGGGCCCAATATCGGTGAACAAAGAATTGGAATGAGTCTGGCTCTGATACCATATAAAGAATGGATCTTGGGCCTAACTCAACCCCAAAATCTAGCTTATAGGGTTAGGATTGTCTCAGTCCATATAATGAGTCCATGTTCTCACTCCATATCCGATGTGGGACTCTTAACAGTATATACAGTGTAGAAATGTACAATTGTCAATAGTTGTACTTGTAACAAACTAACTACCACTTAACCAACTAACTAACAAACTAACAACCTACTAAGTAAAATATCTAAGCTAAAAATATCTAGAAGCAACTAAGCTGAAACTAATACAATATAAAATCTAATACATAGAATAAATACTCACTACTCCCCCTCAAGTTGGAAGTGAGGACTTCACAGATAACTTGTCCAATACAGCAGTATGCTTGAATCCAGTAAGAGCCTTGGTCAAAATGTCTGCTAGTTGACTAGAGGTGGCAATGTGATGAAGAGAAATGAGACCTCCTTGCAACTTTTCTCACACAAAGTGACAGTCCATCTCTATATGTTTGGTACGCTCATGGAAGACTGAACTCCTTGTTATGTGAAATGCTTATTGACTGTCACAATAGATAGCAATGGGTGAGGGGTAAGGAATACTCAGTTTTGTGAACAACCTGTTCAACCACACTTATTCACCAACAACTTTCCTCAATGATCTGTATTCTACTTCTGCTGATGATAGTGAAATGGTCTCTTGCTTCTTGGATTTCCAGCTAACATGATTGTCACCCAATAGGACCAAGTAACCATTTACAGACCTCCTAGAGTCTGGGCATGCAGTCCAGTCTGAGTCACAATAGGCTCTCACAATGAAATCTGAGTTATTAGACATAAAAATGCCTAAAGTAGGGTATTTCTTAAGACATCTCAACACGTGAATAGTTGTTTGCAAGTGAGGCTCTCTTGGATCTTGCATGTACTTGCTCAGATGTTGTACATTAAATGTTATATCCAATCTGGTGTTGGTGAGGAAGTTCAGTTTTTCCACCAATTTCCTGTAATAAGTGGGATCAGACAATGTTTCACCTTCTTTTGCTCTTAGTTTGATGGAAGGATCAAGTGGTGAGTTCAAACTTTTGTAATCAAAACAATCATAATCTTTCAACATATCCAGGACAAACTTCCTTTAATATGTCAATGCACCATCTTCTGTGTATAAAATCTCCAAGCCCAAGAAGTAGTGTAACTTTCCAAGATCTTTGATTTTGAATTTGTCATGCAAGTAGCTCTTCAACTGATCAATTTCCACAATATCTATTTATGTAAGTATAATATCATCCACATACACTGCTACAAACATCATTAGTGAACCATTTTTCGTATAAAACAAATAATAGTCATGCAAAGAGTGATGGTATCCCCTAGAAGATAGTGTTTCTGTCAGCTTGGCATATCATTACCTATTGGTTTGCTTCAAGCCATAGAGAGACTTGTTGATCCTGCAAGCCATGCATGATTTATTCACCTCAAGACCTGGTGGTACTGTCACAAATACCTCTTCATGCAAATCTCCATGAAGAAAAGGATTGTTAACATCTAGTTGTGACAATATCCATTTCTTTTTTACTGCAGCTACAATCAGTGATCTAACAGTGGTCATTTTGACCACTTGAGAGTAAGTTTTTGTGTAATACACTCCAACTTGTTGAGTGTATCCCTTGACCACCAGTCTAGCCTTAAATCTTTCTATAATTCCATCAACCTTATGCTTGACCTTGTAATCCAACCTACAACCAATGGCTTATTTTCCTTTAAGAAGAGGAACCGAGTCCCGTGTATTGTTAGCATATAGTGCCTCAAATTCCTAATTCATAACATCTTGCCAAGCAGGATGTAGTGCAGCTTCTTCATATGAAGTTGGCTCACTATCATGGCAAATGTTCTTAACAACTGACTGACTATTGGATGACAAGACTATGGGAGAAATGACATTTTATTTTGTGAAAAGGGCATTAACGAGTGTCGTTGATTTAGTGGCATTGGTTGATGCTGGTTTCAAAGTGGGGATGGAACAAATGAAATCCTTGAGATGTTGTGGTGGTTTGTGTGTCCTAAGTGATGTCCTAGTGACTACTGCCTGACTTAATGGAGGATTGGAATGTAAAGGTGGAGGTAGCTCAGGTGAAGGAAGGGGTGAAGATGAGGGTAGTTCAGGTGCGTTAGGTGTTTGTTGTTGTAAAGGGGGTGAAGTGGGAGCAGGTGAAGAGGAAGGTGAATGAGAAGGTTCTCTGATTATTCCATCTAATGGATCACTTACTAAGTTATGTTCATCACCATCTTTGTAAGTACAAGACAACTAATAGGACTACAAACATACTTAAGAACTGAAGGAAAAGAAGTTGTATTAGAATCAGACAACAAAGAAAAAAGAATAATAGTTTCATGAAATATAACATCTCTCGAAACAAGAATATTTCTTGTGGTCAAACTGAGGACCTTGTAACCTTTTGTACCAAATGGACAGCCAACAAATATGTGTGGGGTAGTCCTTGGTTCAAATTTATGTCTACGAATTTTGGGTAGAGTTGGATAGCAAAGGAATCCAAAATACTTTAGGTGTGAGTAGGTTGGTTTTCGTTTGTACAGAAGCTCATATGTACACTTATTTTTTAGATATGTGGTGGGGAATCTGTTTATGATATGAGTGGTTGCTAGAACACTCTCCCCAATATTTCAAGGGCAATTTAGATTGAAAGAGTAAGGCTCTAGCAGTTTCCAATAAATATTTGTGTTTTGTTTTAACGACATTATTTTGTTGAGGTGTGTAAGGACAATTTTTCTGATGAATGATACCTTTTGACATGAAAAATTGAGTGGCTTCATTACTAGTGAATTCTAAGTCATTATCTTACCTAATGTGTTTAACAGAGGTTTGGAATTGTGTTTCAACCATATTGAAAAAAGCTTTAAGAACTTGTAATGTATTGCTTTTGATACTCAATAAATGAGTCCATGTGAATCTGCTATAGTCATCCACCAAAATAAGAAAATATTTGTGATTGTCATGTGTTGATACATGGTATGGTCCCCACAAATTAATGTGAGGGAAATAAAAAATATGAGTAGTGTGACTTGTACTTAAGGGAAAAGGTAGTCTATTTTACCTTGCCTTATGGTAGATATGGTGTAAGAAAGGCTGGCTGGGTGAGAATTTAACAGGTAAGTACGTTATGCTCTTCATTTAGAAAAAAGGCACATGTCCCAGTTTGTTATGCCACATTAAATCTTCATTGTTTCTAGTTGACACAGAAGAAGAAAATTCAGTAAACATGTCAGTTTTATTAATGAAGGATGGTACATTTACATGAGTGGAGGAATGGAAAGAATTGATGTTACAAGCAACATCATTGCACATGTTATACTTGGTACTCAAAGAAGGGACACTACTATGACTCTAAACATCACTATGTCCCTTACTGAAAGAATGCAAATCAATACTTGGTAAAGTGCATCAAGCAGAAGACTTGTTGACATGAGTATCATTAGCCACTTCTAGGCACTTGAGCGGAGGCAATAGAGTCTGTATCTGCTCTTACCAAACACCTGAGGCCTCTTCATTGAAAGGACCTGTAACAAACATAACGCACCAGTGAACAATTCCATGTATTTCAGATGACTAGACAAAGAATGAACAGAAATGAGATTATACTTAAAAGATTGTACAAACAATACTTTATGTAATATGATCTTAGGAGTAATAACCACATCACCAAACTCAATCACCTTCACTTTGTATCCATTAGAAAGTGACACTAGTATAAGATAAGGTAATATTTGTGTATTAGATAGGGATGCTCTAACAAAGGTCATATGGTTAGATGATCCAGAGTCTATGATCCATAAGTTAATTTTTGATTCAAAACACTTACATGAAGGTTGTTAAAATCAATAGAGGAAGTACACACTACATTACCTGTAAAGTTAACTGATCCAGTGTTGATATTGACAGTGTTTGGGTTATCTGTCATGCTTCCAGCGTGGAATTGTTGAAGAAGACTCATGAGTTTTCCATACTTTTCTTTAGTGATATTTGCACCATGATTCATCTCTTCCTATAACTCTGACTCCTCTCCATGACTAGACATCGCATTTGTTGGAACTCCATGAACATTTTGATGTAATCCTTTTGCCTTTTTAAAACCTAGAGACTTGATTATTGCCCTGATGTTGTGGGTGGCTTTGGTGAAGTTGATACTGGTGATTGTTATTGCTATTGTATTTATTGGAATGTGTGTTGTTATTGGGATATACATGAAGTTTGTAACATTTGTCCTTTGTATGACCTGACATCTTGCAATAGTCACAAAAAGGCTTGTTTTCATTTGAAATTCCTGCATAGTTGTTGTTGGAATAGTTTGTTATGAAATTTCTAGTACCATATGCACCTGAACATTAGTGATTGTTCTTAGCATTGTAGGAATTAACATGTAGTGAAGTAGAGTCCATAATTAAATGATTATGTGGTTTAAACTCTCTCTGCTTTTCTTATTGGATCAATATAGAAAATGTTTGTGCCATTGAAGGCAATGGATTCAACATCAAAATGCTTCCTCTGATCACAATGTACACTTCATTCAATCCCATAAGGAATTGGATTAATCTTCTGTCCTGTTCGGCTTTGTGCGTATTCTCTTTTGCTCCACAGCTACATTGACAGTTGCATTGTGTTTTGACTGACAAATTGCTTAACTCTTCCCATAATTTCTTTATTTTTTATAGTATGTAGTGATATCTAGGGTTCCTTGTAACAAATCATTTATTTCCTTTTGTATTTCATATAGCTTTGCTCCATTAGTTTGATCATATCGATCTTCTAGTTCTCTCCACAATTCAACTGCATCAGTGACATATTCAACACTATCAGTTATTTCCTTAGATAACGAATTTAGGATCCAAGCCATAACCATATCATCACATTTTCCATAAACGAAATTGAGGTGATTTTTCATCAGGTTTCTTACACTCCCCAGTAATAAACCCTAACTTATTTTTCACAGACAACGCACACAACATGCTACTTCTCCACGATCGATAACATGTTCCATCGAAAGGAACTGATAACAATGTCATACCGGGATTGTCAGATGGATACATGAAGAATGAACTGCTCGAGTCAGCTGTGAATTGATTCGCATCATTGCTACTTGAATTTGGTACTGATTGTTCTTCGATTTCAATCGCCATTGAAATTTTGAATTATCTCGAGTGAATGAGCATATCTATTGATAAATGAACTAAAGTATGAAACTTCTATGTGTAATCGAACTGTATTTGATATAGTAAAGGTCTTATAGCTTGAATGATGTGAAATTTCTACATGCAATTCGATTGCACAAAGAGATAAGGTTTCGATTGATATCAGTGAACTGAGATTTTTGAACTTCGTGAGAGAAGCATAATGACTCTGATACCATAATAGATTGAGAGACAAAATGATCAAGCAAACTCCATTGAAGGAGAAGATGCAGAGAAACAGAGAGCAAATGAAGTAGAGTCGGTTTGAGAAGAAAATGAGAATGCTCAGCTAATCTCTTGTGAGATGTATACACAGTGTAGAAATGTACAGTTGTCAATAGATGTACTTATAACAAACTAACTACCACTTAACCAACTAACTTACAAACTAATAACCTACTGAGTAAATTATCTAAGCTAAAAATATCTAGACGCATCTAAGCTGAAACTGTTGGGTTTTACAAGGATTGCAAGAAACGGAAATTACGAGTAACTGCTAAAGTAAGAATTGAAATTACAATTCAACTAGAAACTGAAAATTACAATATAACAATAACACTGAAATTACAATATTTGTTGAACAAGAAGACCGGAAACTGCTTTGATTTTTGCTGAGTCGAGTGTGGCACTCTGTCCTTAAGACAATATTGCCCCGTATGTATCCTTTATACGTCCCGGACAATTCGTCTCCCAAGATAAAACAGCAATGGAACAATTGAGCAAAGGAAACTCAAAAGCTACCGTGAAGAATATTGAATAACGAAATGATGCTTGGAAGATTAGGAAGAAACTGCTTTGCTTTGCTTTACGCTTTGTGTATTTTCGTGTATATGAAGTGTGCCTCAACAATGGTGTAAGGGTGTTTATATAGGAGGAAGAGGGATTGTTTGATCGCCTCCATAACAACCATTATTGGCCAAATAATGACCATTATGGAGGTAGTAAAGCCACCAAATAAATGGAGAAAATTGCCAACGGATTGGCCATTATTGGAGGTGTAATTCAGCCAAAATAAATGGTGAATTGAGTCTTTGACGCTTCTGCCGACCGTCGAAATTGACTTTACGAAAACTTCAGGACCAAACTGTACATCTTGAAACTTCAGGATCAAATCGCACATCTGAAAGAATTCTCGTCCAAAGCGTATTTCAAACTTCTGGGATCAAACTGTATTTCCGCAAAGTTTTATGGCCCAAAAGATAATATCGAAGGCCCAAGGCCCACACCACACCACGACCGTGAACCCGTGAACCGTGAACCCGTGAACCCGAGAACCCGTAACCGAACCGGACCGGACGGCAAGCGGCGGCCAAGGCGTGTGGTCTTTCCTCGAACCGGCACATCTAGGTCCTCCCTCCTTTAAACACATGGGATACCCTTGGGGTCCCAAACCCCAAACACATTTCGAGTCTTATATACACAACAATTCTTTCTTCCTCTACCGATGAGGGAGAATTGAACACAACACCACACTTTCCATGCTTCAAACACCTCACTTCGTGAACCAATATCTCTTTCATTTCTCAATGAAATTTGACGATTCTTGGCCCTACGGTTATCTACGTACTTATTACATCATGCATGTGTGAAGAACCGGATTCTCCAACATACGTAACACTAGTGTTTAAGCCGTTAAAGTTGGTCGGTCGCAACTCCCGCCAAAGGCTAATTTCCAACAATCCCCTCTTGAAAGAGATTTTGGCGCACTCACATGGTGTCTTTTCATTTCAAAGCAATATTTCAATGGACCGATGTTGCATAAGGAGAGGTAGCATCGACTTTGAACCTTCCATAGTTGAATACCATCGGACTTACTTATCAAGCGGTGAACGTGATGTCTTGAACCGTCAGTGTTTAGTGTAAGCCAAGTCAATGGTACTAACACAACAAATTCCCTTACTCTCTTCTTCGTAATGTTTTGTCCGTTTTGTCCATGGACAACGTCTTGGATTCTTAAGTGCGTTCATTTTGAGGCGGCCCGTCCTCGCACTTAAATAGGTGGTCTCCTACAAGGTATCCTGCTATACCCCACTTCACAAGTGTTAGGAACCATTAAAAGTTTTCCAAGAACCTAACCTCAACTGTTGAGGATCATTACAAGTTTTGAAAACTTAACCTTTACCCATACTGCAGATAGCACTTAACGTCTATCGCGGGAACGGCTTTGGATTTGGTGTTTCTTTCGTAAATCACTATCCGAAGTGCTCATACTTCCAATCAAGCGGTCAATCAACCTTTACAACTTCGCTTTCCCATTGAACCAAATTACCGGGATCTCCAGCCGTAAGGTTGGGTTACCACTGTATTGGTCCTTATATTTTGGGTTTTAAGCCCATTCCCCTAGACAGGCAAGCCATCTGATCCTTGAGTAGGCCCTTTGTCAATGGGTCTGCTATATTATCCTTTGACTTGATGTAATCAATGGATATTATACCCGTGGTGATCAGTTGCCTAACGGTCTTATGCCTCCGTCGAATATGACGAGACTTGCCGTTGTACATAGTATTCCGTGCCCTTCCTAGAGCCGACTGACTGTCGCAGTGGATCATTACCGAAGGTACGGGTTTGTTCCAACACGGAACATCCTCTAAAAAGTCATGAAGCCACTCAGCTTCTTCTCCTGCTTTGTCTAAAGCGATAAACTCCGATTCCATTGTGGATCGGGCGATGCAAGTTTGCTTAGAGGATTTCCAGGACACAGCCCCACCACCAATTGTAAATACATACCCACTGGTGGACTTGGTGTTCTCTATATCAGATATCCAGTTTGCATCACTGTACCGCACTTTCTAGTACAAATTTGGATATCTCGAATAGTGCACCGTAATTTAACGTGTATTTCGTGTATTGTAATCCCCGATTCAACGCCTTCCAGTGATTATCACTCGGATTACGGGTGAACCTAGCCAACTTATTGACTGCATAAGCAATATCAGGTCGGGTGCAGTTTGTTATATACATCAAACTACCGATCACCTGTGCATATCGCTCCTGGTATACAGGTGCACCAAGATTTTTATCAAGTTTTTGATTTATATCCATTGGTGACTTTATCGGTGAACTGTCTAACATCTCGAACTTTCTCAAAACATCCTCGATGTAGTGAGACTGAGATAAGACCAGTCCGTCAGACGTCTTAGAGATTTTAATCCCTAAGATGACATCTGCGATACCCATATCCTTCATGTCGAAGCATTGTTTCAACATGTTCTTAGTCTCTAGGATTACCCTAGGACTGCTTCCTGTGATTAACATGTCGTCTACATACAGGCATATCATAACAAATGAGTCAGAGTTGCCTTTCGTGTAAACACATTTATCACACTCATTAATGGCGAACCCTTTCGATAGTAGAGTACTATCAAATTTTTCGTGCCATTGCTTCGGGGCTTGTTTCACCGCATGCAGATTTGATAAGTCGACAGACTTTCTTCTCTTGCCCTTGAACCACGTACCCCTCGGGTTGGTCCATATAGATTTCTTCTTCCAAATCGTCGTTTAGGAAGGTTGTCTTAACATCCATCTGGTGTATCTCAAGGTCACGCAAAGCTGCGATCACAATGAATACCCGTATGGATGTCATCCGGGATACCGGAGAGTATGTGTCAAAGTAGTCAAAGCCTTCTGTTTGCCGATAGCCCTTGACTACCAACCTGGCTTTGTACTTGTCTATAGACCCATCTGCTTTGTATTTCCGTTTGAGTATCCACTTACACCCCAACGGTTTATTTCCCGGAGGAAGATCAACCAACTCCCAAGTATGGTTATGCAGAATGGAGCTTATTTCACTCTCAATAGCTTCTTTCCAGAGCGGTGCTTCTGGAGTTGACAACGCCTTAGCAATTGTCCTTGGTTCATCATTAACCATATAAGCTACAAAGTCAGGACCGAAGGATTTATCCTTCCTGGCCCTTTTACTTCGCCTTAGATCCATCTCTGGAGTCTCCAAGTTCTGAGAATCTGGAACACTAGATTCCGGATGTTCAGCCACCTCGAGATTCGCTAGATCTGAACCATTCAGATCCGGGCAGTCAAGGCCTCCCGGTTCTTGAGAGCTTTGTGCATAACTTCGTTTGAGAGAGGTTATGTCTTTCTCCTTTCTAGGAAAGGTACTTTCAAAGAATAGAGCATTCCTTGATTCCATTATTGTACCCTGGTGGATATCTGGAATATCTGACTTATGCACTAAGAAGCGATAAGCACTACTGTTATTTGCATATCCGATGAATATGCAATCTACAGTCTTAGGCCCAATCTTGACCTGCTTTGGCTTGGGTACTTAAACCTTTGCCAGACAACCCCACACCTTAAAGTATTTGTAGGTGGGTTTCTTTCCCTTCCATGATTCATATGGAGTTTTGTCCTTACCCTTATGTGGGACTCTGTTAAGAATCATATTAGCGGTAAGGACGGCTTCTCCCCACAGGTTTTGGGGAAGACCGGAATTGATAAGCAAGGCATTCATCATTTTCTTTAATGTGCGGTTCTTACGTTCCACCACACCGTTTGATTGAGGTGAGTATGGAGCCGTCGTTTGATGAATAATGCCTTCTTGGGCACAGTATTCCTCAAAAGGCGCTACATATTCTCCCCCTCTATCGCTACGAATTGATTTAATCCGTAGGCTCAGTTGGTTCTCAACTTCTGCTTTGTAACGTCGGAACGCTTCAAAGGCTTCATCCTTACTTTTCAACAAGTAAAGGTAACAATACCTTGTGCTATCGTCAATGAAAGTCACAAAGTACTTGTCCCCCCCTCTAGTTTGTGCAAACTTCAAATCACATATATCTGTGTGAACAAGTTCTAGAGGAGCGGTATTCCTTTCGACGGATCGAAAAGAAAGCTTAGTAAGTTTTGCCTCTACGCACACCTCACACTTATGTTGAGGGTTTACGTCGATAGACGGCAACAACTCCATCTTTACCAGCCTTTGAATAGACTTGTAGTTAACGTGTCCTAATCTATGATGCCATAAATTAGAAGACTCAAGCAAATAAGAAGAAGGTTCAACTTTATTTCCTTGACGCAATACGTACATGGCATTCACTTTGAAGAGGCCTTCACAGACGAAGCCCTCCCCACAAATGTGCCATTTTTAGTGAGTACAAATTTATTTGATTCAAACACTAGCCTAAAACCGGCATTAACCAATAAAGGTCCGAAACTAGATTTCTTCTAATCTCTGGGACGTGCATCACTTCCTTCAGAGTGAGTTCCTTGCCTAAGTCATCTTCAGGACCACCTTTCCAACCCCTAGCACGTCCGGTTAAGCGTTGTTGCCCATGAACGACTTCTTGTCGAGAGACCGGAGTGTACGTGGAGAAGGCATCTTTGTTGGAACAGATGTGTCTTGTTGCACCTGTGTCCACCCACCACTGCATCGGATTCTCAACCAAGTTGGCTTCTAGCACCACGGCCGAGAGATCCTCAATCATGTCATCCAGGAGCGTGTCCTTGACGACGTTAGCTTGAGCCTTGCCTTTCGACTTGGCTTTCTGTTGTTGCTCAGTCTTGAGCTTGCGGCATTCCTTGATCCTATGACCAGGTTTCCCACAGTGATGACAGTTACCTCTGAACATCTCCGCTGCGGGGGCTTTGCCGTCTTTGTGGAACTTCCGCTTGTTGCTTGTTTTCCCTTTGGCCTCAGCCAGATTTGCCTTTGCCTCAGCATGTTGTCTACCCTTTGGCAAGGTCTTCTTATTATCTTCCTGGATTTGCAGTTTGATAACAAGCTCTTCAAAGGTCATCTCCTTTGTCTTGAGTTTCAAGTAACTCATAAACTCATTCCACGAGGGAGGTAACTTTTCAATCAGTGATGCAACCAAAAGCGCTCGTTTGGCTTGATCCTTCCAAATCCAAGTGATGTAAAATCATTTGGAATTCTGGACTTGGGACATCACTGTCTTCATGTCCACCATTTGGAATTTTAGAAATTTCCCAACGATGAACTTCTTAGTACCCGCATCTTGTGCGTTGTACTTCTTTGCGCTTTTTCCCACTCTTTGGCGGTGCCAATTGCAATAGACCGTGTAGAGGGTCTGCCAAGCGATTCAAGATATAGTTCTTGCACATGAAATCGCTATGATTCCACGCATCACGAACCATCTTCATGCCGTTAACGACATGGATACCAAGGCCCCTTCACCCGCTTCAAAGAAAGTAAGAGTCCATTTCATCTCCACTTGTGGAGGATCTTCCGTAGGAACCGGGCCATGCCCATAATCATAAGAACAAAGATCTTTTCTTTGCCATCTTTTAAATTCGATCCCATGAACTTTTCAGGAGATCATGGTGGTGTGAAGAAGAGGCGGAGCTCCAACGGTCGGGAAAGCGGCGGTGTTCTTGCCTTGAACGATGCGGCGATGAAAGCGGCGGGGTTATTGCCTTGGCCGATGGCGGCGATGGGAAAGCGACAACGCGTTGCCTCGAGAGGCAGCATCAGTAGCAGCAACATCGGTCATATTTCCAGCCATGTTATTGCAGTTACCGTAAGCAAGATATTGTCTTAAGTTGTTGGGTTTTACAAGGATTGCAAGAAACGGAAATTACGAGTAACTGCTAAAGTAAGAATTGAAATTACAATTCAACTAGAAACTGAAAATTACAATATAACAATAACACTGAAATTACAATATTTGTTGAACAAGAAGACCGGAAACTGCTTTGATTTTTGCTGAGTCGAGTGTGGCACTCTGTCCTTAAGACAATATTGCCCCGTATGTATCCTTTATACGTCCCGGACAATTCGTCTCCCAAGATAAAACAGCAATGGAACAATTGAGCAAAGGAAACTCAAAAGCTACCGTGAAGAATACTGAATAACGAAATGATGCTTGGAAGATTAGGAAGAAACTGCTTTGCTTTGCTTTCTGCTTTGTGTATTTTCGTGTATATGAAGTGTGCCTCAACAATGGTGTAAGGGGTGTTTATATAGGAGGAAGAGGGATTGTTTGACTGCCTCCATAACAGCCATTATTGGCCAAATAATGACCATTATGGAGGTAGTAAAGCCACCAAATAAATGGAGAAAATTGCCAACGGATTGGCCATTATTGGAGGTGTAATTCAGCCAAAATAAATGGCTGAATTGAGTGCTAGACGTTTACGCTCTGACCGTCGAAATTCGACTTTCTAAAACTTCAGGGACCAAATCGTACATCTTGAAACTTGAGGATCAAATCGCACATCTGAAAGAATTACGGTCCAAATCAGATTTAAACTTCTGGGATCAAACTGTACTTCTGGCAAAGTTTTATGGCCCAAAAAGATAATATCAGAAGGCCCAAGGCCCAAGGCCCGCGAACCCGGAACCGGACCGGACGGGCGGGCGGCGGCGGCGCGCGTGTGGTCTTTCCTCGAACCGAAGCACATCTAGGTCCTCCCTCCTTTAAACACATGGGATACCCCTTGGGGTCCCAAACCCCAAACACATTTCGAGTCTTATATACACAACAATTCTTTCTTCCTCTACCGATGAGGGAGAATTGAACACAACACCACACTTTCCATGCTTCAAACACCTCACTTCGTAAACCAATATCTCTTTCATTTCTCAATGAAATTTGACGATTCTTGGCCCTACGGTTATCTACGTACTTATTACATCATGCATGTGTGAAGAACCGGATTCTCCAACATACGTAACACTAGTGTTTAAGCCGTTAAAGTTGGTCGGTCGCAACTCCCGCCAAAGACTAATTTCCAACAGAAACTAATACAATGTAAAATCTAATACATAGAATAAATACTCAATAAATTAATTGTCCTGTTTAGGTGTAGAAGCGTACATACTTTTGAGATTTTAGGCTTTAGTTTAAGTTTAATGATTTAAATGGCCCAACCCGCGAACCCGCCCCGCCTGATTTTTTAAAAAAAACTTATTTAAACCCGCCCCGCACCGCAAAAACTCAAACCCGCCCCGCACCGCAAACACTATAACCTGCCCCGTCCCACCTCCGCCCCGTTGCCATCCCTATATCTTGGGAAGGAGGTCAACTGTTTGACTCACAGAGAGAGAGATATCCAACAATATTTATATAGCTAATGCTTTGTCAATGACTACATGTTCAACAAAAAATTAGGAGCAATGAGCTTTTTTCCTTCCAAATGGACCACTAAGCTATTTAAAAACAGAATGATCATATGAAGCAGCAAGGTTGCAAAGTTTATCAAATACCCTGCAACAAATCATAAAATGCAACACGTGATAACAAAATATACTTCTATAACATGTAGTCCTAATTATATTATTTGTGCGATGATGGAGAATAAGGAGTAGGAGTCTAACATGTTTAAGATAAAGCATTTATCGTTATGAAAAGTAATAAATCGAAATTATATATATATATATATATATATATATATATATATATATCACTACAAAAAAAGGCCTAATTGCGGGGTTATTTTAGGGGTTGCGGCTGTTTAAAACCCCTGCAATGTGTAATTGCGGCGGCTCCTAAAACACCCCAGAATATGGTTCGCCGCAATCAATTTGCGGCAGTTTTTAGCTGACCGCCAAGATGATTTTTGTTTTTTAACAGTTTGGGGAATGGAAGCTGAACTTTTCTTTGGCTCTCCCCGAAGTCGACCTTCCTTTTTTGAGTATTTTTAAGGAACTCGAAGAAAAAAAATAAATTTAGCGGAGGTCAAATACAAAATAATCTTTTAATAATAATTTAATATATGAATTACGGCGGTTTGAAACCCCCGCGATATCATTGTTTTTTATTGGCTTATATTTAATGGTCATGGCAGCGATAACCCCCGCAATTCATTGAACTTTTTTATTCATATATTATTGACAGATCACTAGTTAAGCTGTAAATCATAATCAAACCCAAAAAAAAAAATCTAAAGTTGAGATATCGATAATAAAATCACAAAGTGTTATCATAAAGTATCACTAGCCTTTAAAACTAAATTATCAACATTAAGTAGTATCATGAAACTCAAATACTAAATTTAAACACAAAACATTCACTCAAATATTCTAATATCCACCCCAACCACACAATAACGTCGTCATAACTAATTATCTAAAACGATTACAATAGAATCAACGGTTGCCACTAGAATTACTATCACCCCATGATCTTCTTGCGTCCATGGGCGAAAGGGGTCCACTGGCCGCATCACTTGACTGCATAAAGAAGCAAAGTAGAAAAATCAACCAAGTAATATATTAGTATGTATAATTAAAGTAAAGAAATGAGCTCCATAATAACATCATTTAAGAATGTCGCTTTCTAGATTCATCGTTTCATCATCACGATTCTGCTTTAGAAGTAGATAAATGATATGTGGCTCTCTATCTCACAATGTTTTGGTTCATGTTGTACAGACAATTATTCCGCTTATAGGCTGCTCTTTTGTGTTGTTGGTGGCGCGGGTCTGCGCTTGCTTAATCCATCTGCCTAACAATCTCATAAATAGAAGGAAGTAGATCCATTTCGATCGACACCTTACTGGAGGATAAGGGGAATAGACTGACTGACAAGGATGCTCGCCGTCAGATTTGAACGTAAGCTGACCCCCTTAAAAACCTATTACTTAATAAGGATTTGTTACGCGCGATATGCCGACGACTTAATAAGGTTTTATTATTAATAAAAGCCCATACAGGCACACTGCCTGAGTGATTTTAATAAAAAGAAAAAAAATCATTATGCGAAAAAAGGAAAGCTCAAATAGAAAACAGCACCAACACTACTGCTGGTAAGAAGAATAGTACTAACTTAAAGCCACTACGAATCGAAGATCTTCCCTGCCGATTAAAGACGTTGCCCAACTGTGAAAAAATAGTTATATTATATCATCTTCCAATAAAATGGTTACAGAAAGGACAACCCAAACCAGTTAACACCATGAGAAAACTTCTTAACAAATAGCATCAAGTGACATAGTAAATCAATCTTATAAAGATACTATGATGTTCTTAATTATGGTACATAAGAGAATTTTACTTGTTTACTTTCTCAAGAACTTCTATTTACTTCAAATATGAGTTATCAAAGAACTAACCATGTCACAGCAGACAGCAGAAGTAAACGGACAACTTTAAATGAAAATAGAAATTTAACAACTTTACTTACCGTTGTAGGAGAAATCGTCAAAGGAGTAGCAAAGAACTCCACAAATTGTTCTGGTATCGTCCCTTATTTCATTATCATATATGCCTTGAAAGAATTCATCATTTGATTATGGTTCTCTCGACATCAGAACGAAGATGAACCTTCACTACTTGAAGCATTTGTACCACCAAAACGAGGTCTTACTTGTTTAGTAACTATAGTAGTGGTCATATTGGTATGTTTTTTCTTTTTCGGTAAATAAAAGATTTTATCACCAAACTAGAAGTATTACAGCATAACAAAAAAACTGAAACTGTTTAACACAGCTTCAGCAGAACAAGCCAGCAATCTACCACCTAAATATCCTCCCAGATTAAGTACACAGTAATAATTCAAGGATTTCAGCTTCAGTTCTAGTTTGGTCTTTGAAATTCTCTGTAGAACACCCCTTGAATGACAGTTTTTTCTCCTTAGTATATCTTGTTCTGTTCTTAAACATATTCTCATATTGATTTTCTGCCACACCGTATTTAAGATGCGAGAATTCACAGAAACTTACGCATATTTCTTTTGCTGCTTCAACACTTGTAGCAAAACTAAAATATTAACAAAGAAAAGTATGATTGGACTCTCACCTTTTCCACAAATATTCTCACCAAAAGATCGTATGTAAGTTGTGATCGTCATGGTTATTGCAGAAGTAAAATAGTCCCAGATACTCTTATTCTGATACTAGTAAATGAAAGAATAATCATCATTCATTATTTTCATTAATGTTAAAGATATATATACATGATATATAATATTTAATTATAAAAATTAAATCTACATTTTTCTAATACAAGATTACTACATTTTCCTAATACAAGACTACTACCATAATTACATTTGTACAAGAATTCTAATAGGACTATACAAAATGTATATGGAATATACACGATATATGCGTGTATATTCTTTCACACCCCGCAGTCATAGTGGGCGGTTGTCGTACGCTGAGACTGTCCCTAAAATCTTCAAACAGAACTAAGGGAAAATCCTTAGTAGATGTCAGCAATTTGGTACCGTGAAGGGACATGCAAGACACGTACTTGTCCACGAGCTATCTTTTCGCGACCAAAGTGAATATCTATCTCGATATGTTTAGTGCGCTGATGTTGGACCGAATTCCCAGAGAGATAGACCGCACTAATATTATCGCAGTAGACCAAGGTAGCTTTCTAAATAGGAAAATGAAGCTCTAATAGGAGAATACGCAGCCAACAGGACTCCGACACCACATTGGCTACTTCTCGATACTCGGCCTCCGCACTGGAGCACGATAAAGTAGCTTGGAATTTAGCCGACCAAGAGACCAAGTTATCACCAAGAAACATACAATAACCAGATGTCGAACGTCTGATATCTGGACATCCACCCCAATCAGCTTCTGTATAAGACATGAGAGTAGATACGGAGGATGGATATAAGTGCAAACCATAATCAAGGGTGCCCTGAATGTAACGCACAATGCGTTTGAGAGCGTGCATGTGTTCGTCTCTAGGATCATGTATAAATAAACACACCTACTGCACTACATAAGTAATATCGGGCCTCGTGAATGTAAGATACTGAAGAGCCCCTGCAAGACTGTGATAATGGGAGGGATCCTCGTAAGGTGTGCTAGAATTAGCACTCAGCTTCGGTTTGGTGTCAACCGGAGTAGGAGATGACATACATGATGACATTCCAGCCCGTTCAATAATATCAACTGCATACTTTCTCTGGGATAGAAATAGACCACTTGCATGACGAGTTATAGCTATACCCAAAAAATAACTCAAAGGCCCCAAGTTTTTCATAGCAAATTCGGAGCTGAGAAGAGATTGCGCAGTTTATCAGAAGAGGCAATCAATATAATATCATCCACATATAATAGAATGTGTTCCGGAGAAGTACCACGACGATAGATGAATAGAGAATGATCAGACCTGCTGTGAGAAAACTCAATAGTAGACACATAATCTGCAAACCTTTTGTACCAGGCCCGATGGGCCTGTTTTAGCTCATACAAGGACTTCTTCAGCAAACAGACATGGTTATGATGATTGGGTTCCCTGAAACCTAAGGATTGATGCATGTATACCATTTCCTTGAGATCACCATGTAAGAACACATTTTTCACGTCCAGCTGATGAATGGGCCAAGCTTTGGAGAGAGAAAGACTGAGAACAGTGCGAATAGTTGCTGATTTGACAACTGGACTAAATGTCTCTCCACAATCCACACCAACTTGTTGAGTTTTGTCATCACCTACAAGACGGGCCTTATGCCTCTCAAAACAACCATCAAATTTTTCCTTATAAGTAAAACTCCACATAGAACGAATCACATTAACACCAAGCGGACGGGGCACTAACTCCCACGTCTTATTTTCAATAAGAGCATTATATTCATCATCCATGATCATTTTCCAATTCGGGTCATGAAGGACAGACACGGAGTTACGTGGTAGGAGTGATTTAGTGACATTAGAACTAAGATTAAAATGTCGCTTTAGTTTAAAAATACTTTGTTGGCTACGAGTAACGGACCCTTGACTCAGAATAAAAGTGGGTCGGACCTGGGTCGGTGTGGTAACGTTGGAACTGACTTGGTTTGGGATGAGTAGGCTTAGGTTGGGAGGTGGGCTTGCTGGCAGACTTAGACCCGAGATGGGGAAATTTGGGCTAGTAGACAGTGGGCCTGCTGGCAGACTCGGGTGACCGACAAGAATTGGGCAAGCATGCAGTGGGCATGCTGGCTAGAATTGAACACGGGAAGGACTGCCTAGGCTAGTGGGTACTGGGTCGCTGGTGTCTGCTAGTCCAAATCCCGAGATGGAGGCCGGGTCAAATGGTGGACCACATACGGTGAGAGCCTATCATCCTGAAAATTATATGAATTAGACACGGAATTATGCAACTTAGCAAACGGAAATTGGGTTTCATAAAAAAATTACATGACAACTAATGATGATTTTATTAGAGGATAAATTATAATATTTATAACCACGATGATTAGACAGATAACTCAAAAACACACAAGCGGTAGAGCGGACTTGTAGTTTGTTTATTGTAGTGGGGGGGAAATAGAGGATAACATAAACACCCAAACACCCTAAGATGAGAATAGGACGGATCTTTGTGATAAAGAATTTTGAGTGGAGATTGGTATGGTAATCCTTTGCTAGGGAATATATTAAGAAGGTAAGTGGTCATTTGTAGTGCATGATGCCAAAATGAATGTGGTAATGAAACATGGACTAGTAATGTTCGAACAATATTATTAATGATGCGTATTTTTCACTCAGCTTTCCCATTTTGTGAGGATGTATGTGGACAAGAAAATCGGAAAGATATACCATTAATGTTACAAAATTCTCTAAATGGACCATTATCAAATTCTCTTCAATTATTACATTGAATAATAGAATAATCATCCAAAAATAACACATAATAACGGTGGCCCAAAGATCTCAAAACGGGAGATATCCACAAATCACTATAAATAATATCAAACGACAATAAAGTACTAGAATTGAAGGAAACAAACGGTAATTTAACATGTTTCTCAACTAGACAAGAAGGACAAATATAGTACTACGCGTACTATTACACTCAATAAAATTAGTATTTTTAAAAGAGGAAAGAACAGATGCTTTTGGATGACCCAAACGTGCATGCCATAAGGAAGGTGCTAAAACGACAAACGTAGACGATGTGGCTTGATTAGTGGTGATGGTGATGGTGGTGATGGGATATAGCTCACCCGACTATTACATCTCATTAAAAGTATCCCCGTCGTGAAATCCTTCACAAAAAATCCAAAAGGGTCAAAGTCAACAGAAACTCAGTTATCAGTTGTAAATTTACGAACAGATACCAAAAAAATTTTAGTTGAGGAGCATGAAGAACATTTTTCAAGGCTAAAGGTGGGTTCGGGGGAGATCAATTTGTGTGACCATAACCACGAATTGGAATCAAATTACCATTACCAACAGTGATGCCATAATTTTTGCTCAATTTGAAATAAGACGAGAGATTACCTAGCGCAGACATCATATGAGAAGTGGCACCGGTGTCCATGTACCAATTTGCATCCGGAGGATTTAATCCAAGTATGTGCATCGCTGCCTCGATATCCGTGGGAGTCGGGGCCGATGTTGCGGGCCTGCTGTGGCTGAGGCCCAAGCAGGCCAGCCTGCTGCCAGGGCCCATTCCTTTAAGCCCTTGTCTGCTGGAATTCGTTGTGCTTGGCCCGATACGGTGCTAGACCAGGCGGAAACTATGGATTGGACCACTGCCCACTGGTCCAACCCCACGACCACTGTGCACTGGCCCAAGGCTGCGGCCAGTGGTGCTGCGGCCTAGTCTATTGGCCACTGCCGCCCCGTCCTCCGCAGCGGCAGCCGCAATTTTTGCTACTTTTTTCCCAATTTTGGCCCTTTTTGCCGCCACCATTGTTACAGGTTTGGCTATAATTTTTCGAGAATGAGTGAGGGTCATCGGTGTCGCGTGACGTGACTACCATCATGGAGGAATTGTCTCCAGTTTTCGCCTTTTTAGCCAATCCAGCTTCTTCTAAGGTGAACATGGAACGTGCTTGGTAGAAAGACGGGAGAGGATTGCTTTGACAAAGACGAGTTCCAACGCCATTATAAGCCTCGGAGAGGCCTGCAACTATCTGAAGAACAAGACGATCATTAGTGACGGGCGCGCCAACGTTCTTGAGTTGATCCGACAACTCCTTGAGCCTTTGACAATAGGTTGAGCCATTCGGAAAATCCTCCATGTTTATGTGGGAGAATTCCTGCTCAAGGGTCACGACACAGGAATTTTTGTTATCCTGGAATATATCACGCAACCTATTCCAAGCTTCAATTGTCATGGCGTCGGATTCAATAATAGTTTGCATGAGGTCCGTAGAGATAGTGAAATAAATCCATTGGAGGCATCAAGAGTTGCCCACAACTCTATTTCATCATCGGTAGTAGGCACCTTCTCCTTGCCTTTTTCCGTGGAACGATGTGATGGAGGACTCAATTAGACCGTGCGTGAATTTTAAATAGTTATGCCCACGTCGTGTGTTGGACGTTTTTGATCTCAAGAACAATAGAGATGTTGTTCTTGATATTGGAGACTGCAAGGGCAGGAAATGTGTTCTTTGTGGTAGACATGATGAAAGAACAAGAGGAGAATTTGGGATTCGGAAAAAAAAATTGAAGGGAGAGGGGTAGTTACGGCCGAAGAGAGAGTACGGCGGAAGAAAAATTTTGGAGAAGGAAAAGTTTGCCCTAGACTGCTGATACCATGAAAGAATAATTACCTTCATTATTTTCATTAATGTAAAAGGTATATATACATGATATACAATGTTTAATTATGTAAATTAAATCTACACTTTCCTAATACAAGACTACTGCCTTTTCCTAATACAAGACTACTACCATAATTACATTTGTACAAGAATTCTAATAGGACTATACAAAATATATACGGAATAAACACGATATATACGTGTATATTCTTTCAGTAAATTTAGCCGCACTTCGCGCGGTTGTGAATGATATTTTATCTTACAAATATAAAAATTATAAATATACAAAAAACTTTGTTAGATGTACATGCATGCAACTTAAAGCATTCAATTTGTTTCTACAAAAGAAAAGAGGATGAAATTTAATATCTAAGTTTTATCTAATTAATAATGATTTAAGGAGTATAAAGAGATAAAAAGGTAAAATTAAAGTTAAGAATTGTAAGTATTATCTTACAACAACTAATTACCATACAAATAAATATTTAAATTATTTGTAAACTTGAGAAGATATAATTTATACAAATGAACTTGCACGTTTTCTATACCAACGAAAGATTTCTATAGACAATAAACTTGGAGTCGGAATTTCAAAGAACAACAGCAATAGTATTTTTTTTTAGTTTTTCTGTTTTGTGTCCGGTATATGCATTGGACTCTCACTATATCCGGATTCGCGCAGCATAAGATTTTTGGGGAAAGCGCTACCTACAAAAAATTTTGTCATACTCAGAGCTCGAACTCGAGATCTCTAGTTAAGAAAGGAGCAACTACATCTGCTGCACCACATCCATTGTTTGGGTGGTTGTTTCCCATGGCTCATTAATGTACAATATGATATGGTATAGTATGGTGTTGTATTGTATTAATGAACACAATGTTTGGATAGATTGTATCGTTTGTTGTGGTTTAATGATATTTTTTATTATTTGGTTTAATTATATGTTACTATATAATAACATGTAAATTTACTAAAATATCTTTAATCTTTAATTACAAATTATTTTTTATGAGACAGAGGTGGGTGGATGAGGGGTATAATGAGAAAATGAAATAAATAACTACGCAAAAATTACCAAATCCGTGGTTATAAAAACTAAAAAATTTCATAATTTTTTAACTACGGAATCAAAATAAATTTTACAATTTCATAAAATATAATTTTAAAAATAATAAAAACAAATATAATTTCATAAAAAATAATATAATAATGAAACACGGTAAACAACCATCCAAACAGAGGGTTAATATCAGCAATAGTCACACCAGCAGGAAGGTCCTCAACGCCAAATCATGATGTCTTGGAATTGTTTTATTCTTGTCATAATTCAAATACCTGTAATTATTTATTGAAATTTAGTTCACGAAATACATTAAAAGAAATTATGTCCAAACAGAGATTTGCAAATAATTAAACTTCTATTGGATACAATAAGAAAACAGAAATAGAACACACTTAACTAAGTAAAAAATTGAATTATCTAACATTTCCTTTCTCATATCTACTGGAACTAAATCTCATACCAAAGAATAAGACAAATCAATGGTTTGATTTTTTTCGTCAATCAACTAATTCTTTCTAGGCCATATATAATTTACAGTATTGACACAATTTCTCAAAAACTGGGACCAAACCTTCTAATATTATGAAATAATGACAATAATAATCAACTAATTTCTGACCAATCTGGCATAAGAAAATGAAATTATATGGAACAAGACGGGTAACAAAAAGTGAGTGAAGAAACAAACAATTCAATAAGATAAGGACACCATTAGTATTTATCTTTTTTCTCAATTTTTCTGATTAAAAATTAAATATATTTATGGAAAAAACTCAATTCAATACAAGCATTAAATATTACTTATTGCAATTAAATGTTTAATGATTGTAAAAGAAAACGTTAAACATAGTTTGGTACAAGCAAAAATGGATTATCCATAATTCAACGTGCCATTAATCTTGAGTTAAGAGTTCTTAATGCAGACCCATAACATCTATCAGTGGTGTAAGGGAAGAGGAAGAGATTTTGATAACGGATAGGAATTATTATATAAAATTATGAGTCTTAAATTGTACTTTAATTTGGGATTTACCTTTTCTTTCTAATCCTCTACTTGACCAATCAATTCAAATCCAAAACTATATATAATGATCCACAGTTCTATCCAAATTACATTGTGATGAGTTCCTAAATCCTTTCTCATCTTCACATTTCTTTTTACCTATTGTTCAAATACTTTAGATTTGAATGACGATATTCAAATACCCACACTCACATACATACAATTATGTGTATGTATATAGTGTGGGACTAATAATGATGATGTTATTGTGCATATGTCTTAATCAAATTCCAGGAGGTAGCTGGTGGACAAGTTCGGCAAGTGTAAACTTTGTTGAAGGATTAATAAAGTATCACTTTGTAACGGAAGTCATTTTCATTGTTTAATTGTTTCTTGTGTTGTATGTATCCTTTTTTAGAGTATATTTACACAGCTAGGTGTTAGATCATTTTTTTTTATCTTGATGTATTTTGTTAAAATTAATTTGTCAGATTAAATATTTCATTTGGCAGGTTGTGCAAATGACGTGGTTTATTTGAGATTTTAATATAGTTATACCGTTAGTTGCAAGAAAAAATCATCAGTCTCCAAGTCTTTGCTGGAACGATGCTATTCATTTTCTAGAACTCTTCCTTTATGTTACAAGCTTATAAACATGTAGCCTATATTTGTTCGTTTCTAAGCCTTTTGCATCTATTTGCTTCACTCTTCTTTTTTGTTCTTTGGTTTATGGCTCATTACATTTTATGTATGTGTTTGTTTTTTCAATTTTTGTAGAATTAAAATCAGATGACGTAAAATTATTGTGACAATAAATTTCATTATATTTAAGAGTCAAACATTATTCCCGCAGTAAGTGTTTCCAATTTAAGAGTGATTTGTGAATTTTGTGTTGTTAATATAACTTTTAATCGCCAAAAATTAGTGTGCTATCTGTCCACTTCTAAAAGTAGGAAGGCACATTTTGTACTTTATCAGTACCTTAATTAGACCTTAAATAGTATATTTCAAGTGCTATCATTATTACTCTTTCTCAGATGGTGATGGAAGGATAATTCATTTTTATGGGTAGGTAACTAGTTTTATTTCACTATGCATCAATAAATTTCTAATAATTCCATTCATCATATTTCGATTATGGTCGTGGAAAGCACGGACAAGTACACTAATAAAGTAAAATGAGAGAAGATGAATACGTATTGCCTTTTTCTACCAATATTTTAACATAAAAAAGAATGTCAAAAAATGAGAAAAAAGATAAATATGAATTCTGGCTTTAGAGAGGTGCCAAGTCAGCATTATTTTCTCAGCTTTATAGATATATATTGATACTCCAGTTACATTAATAGTCGTTTGGATATGATTTAAAATCATGATGATTTGAACTTGAAGTTTTATTTGAACATGCGATTTTGATTTCTTAAGTTATATTTTTTTCTTATAGACATAAAAAACTCAATAAGTTGTGAAAACCATCAAAACTTTTCCAATTCTTATACAATCTTACCAAATGAGCAATTCATAGTTCATAACAAAATTAATACACTACTAGAAGACCTTTCTAAAAAAATACAACATCAATTGATCAAACTTTAGTTCAATAAAATGAAAAATTGAACATGAGTTGTAGTGTAACTACTCTTTAATATAATTCTCCCACATGGTTGATAAGAGTAAATTTGTTATAAATATACTACCAACTTATAGATCTTTTAATATTTGATATAAATGGTTGGTAAACATGATTGGTAAATACATTTACCAACTTATGAATCTATTTTTATAAAATATAAACTTATGGGTCAATTTTTACATTTAAAATTTTTGAAATCGTGATTTAAAATCCCAAATCATGCCTTTTTGGATGATTTGGGATTGTAAGAGAATAATCTCTTGATTATTTTCATTAATGAAGAGGTCTATATATACAATATATAATCTCTAAATATGAAAAATCATATTCCTACAATAATACTAATATCAAATTACACTTGTACAAGAACTCTACAAAATATGGTAAGTAACCTAAATATTCATAAATATACACGATTTCTATCACACCCCCGCAATCATAGCGGGCGGTTGTCGTACGCTGAGACTGTCCCTAAAATCTTCAAACATAACCAAGGGAAGACTCTTAGTAAAGATGTCAGCAATTTAGTACATTGAAGGGACATGTAAGATACGTACTTGTCCACAAGCTACCTTTTCGCGAACAAAGTGAATCTCCATCTCGATATGTTTAGTACGCTGATGTTGGACCGGATTTTCAGAGAGATAGACGACACTAACATTATCACAGTAGACCAAGGTAGCTTTCTGAATAGGAAAGTGAAGCTCTAATAAAATATTACGCAACCAACACGACTCAGACACAACATTGGCTACGCCTCGATACTCGGTCTCCGCACTAGATCGCGATAAAATAGCCTGGCATTTTGCCGACCAAGAGACCAAGTATCACCAAGAAACATACAATAACCAGAAGTTGAACGTCTAGTATCTGGACATCCACCCCAATCAGCATCTGTATAAGATACGAGAGTAGAGACGGAGGATGGATATAAATGCAACTCATAATCAAATGTGCCATGTATGTATCGTATAATGTGTTTGAGCGCATGTATGTGCTCAATCCGCGGATCATGCATAAATAAACATATCTGCTGAACTGCATAAGTAATATCCAATCTTGTGAATGTAAGATACTAAAAAGCCCCTACAAGACTACGATAGTGGGTGGGATCTTTATATGGAGTGCTAGACGTAGCACTCAACTTTGTATTAAACTTTTAAACACTCAAACATCTACTTTGTACCATAGGATTACCTTAAACACTTTTTTCGCGTCGTCATTTTTAAATAGTCTATCATACAAAATAGAGGGGAGTAACATCACATTGGGCCTTTTTCTAGTCTCGCCATGTACTGATTCCACACTACTCTTGACTTTAAATTTATGTTTTGTCGATTTATTATTTTTGAGTCTCTCACATTATGCCACTACAATTAAGTCACGTTTTGAGTTCTATTTACACTACTAAAAAAATAGTTTTTACCTACCTCAAATGAGGTAGGAAAAATACCGATCTCGTGTGATCGAAATTAACCCATATTTTTATTTTTTAAAAAACTAACCGAGCTCATGAAGCCGGTAAAATAAATAATAAAATAGAAAATTAACATTACCGACCTCATTAGGTCGGAAACAAATTTAAAAATATATACCGACCTCGTGAGGTCGGTAAATGTTTAAAATAATCAAAAATTAATTTATATAACCGACCTCACTAGGTTGTTTGTTTTATATTTAAACTATTTTAGTTTAATTATATTTTAATTTTAAAAAATTATTAAATTAACCTACCTCATGAGGTCGGTTAATTAGTCAAATTCGGTCAAATTAATTATTGAATTTCAATCAAACTTATGCCCACAAATTTTCATTAAATTAGAAGTAGGGGCAAAAATTAAACATCAGTAATTTAGGGCAAAAATTAAACATCAGTAATTTAGGGCAAAAATTAAAGACCATTCCATAGGAAGGGAAATCCGTGCAAAAAGAAGGATTTTCATTAGGGGTGTTCATGGTCTGGTTTGACTCATTTTTTGATTAAAATCAAACCAAATCGATTAAGTCGGTTTTTTTAATATTCAAATCAAACCATTATAGTATAATTCTATCGGTTTCGATTTTGTCAATTTGGTTCAATTTTTGCGGGTTGTAATTATAATGCAAACAATTGATACAAGTGATGTATAAATAATGAAAATGAGATACAATAACTATCTCGATGAGTACTTATCTTTAATTCAATCTTATTCTTATCAATAAAGATACTATTATGTGCTTAATAAGCAATTAATATTATGATTTTTTGTTTGTTTTCCCTTGTTTATTCTTATATTTAACAACTTTTTTCAAGATTACGCCGATTGAAGACTTTCTCACTGAATGTCATTTTAATGATATACTTGTTCAACTATTATATATATATTTAAATTTTAAAATTATTTATCGAATTGACATAACATATAATAGCTGATCTCTAATCTCGATCTTGAAAATGCATTAGGCAATATTTTCATTATATGCATCAAAAAGTAAGGCATACCATACTTATTTGAATTTCAAAACCATTGGTAATGTGAGTTACTCAACTTAATTCAGAGAGATGTTTGTACATTGTTAAGACTAAATTGCTATTTTTCTACCCCTATATATTATGCACACACAGATTACCAATGTAGTATCATAATAAAAAAATGAATCATTTGTTTCATTTATTCGTTCATGAAAACAATAATTTTTATTAGGATAAAAAAGAAAATCACTCAATTTCTCTATTTTTTCTAGCCCTACAAACACATCAGAAAAAAGCACTGAAGCAACTGAAATATTGCAATAATGTGAAATTTAGGTTGAAACTTCAAATTTTGTGTTTGTCGAAAAAGCTTTGCTAGTTCACTGAAGTGAATGATTTGACAATTTTCTTTTTAGATTAGGGATTTAACTTTTGTCTTCTTTAATTCTATTTTAACTACAGAAAAAAAAATCTATTTTGATTTAAACTTAAATGGGATAAGGGGAAACAAATGAACTTGACCTTTCTTTCTAATTATTTGCATTAGTATTGTGCTTGAGAATTGAAATGAGCCAAAATTATGAAGAAGATAGATAATTTTTTTTTGGTAATTAACTTTATGTTTTATTACCAAGTGAACTTTCAGTGTACATTGTTCTTTTACTATACTAAGTTGAACATTCACAACCTTAGTATTACTACCATCGTCTCCTTCTTTCTAGTGCATTACATAGGATAAAAGTTCAACTCTTGCACTTTCCTACTTAGTCTATGCACCATACTACCTCTCGCAACTACCTCTTGGATTATCATTCTTGTCATCTCTTCTGGGCTTCTTCTGTTCCTTTGAAATACTACTCTGTTTATTTTTTGCCATATGTGATAACTGCTGCTGCTAGTGTCATTCTGTATATTGTGGCTGATGCATTCTTACTTCTTTTCTAATCAATCATCCATTGTATTTCTGATGTTCATCCTGCAAGTTTTCTTTCAATGGCTTGCCATTTGAGTAGGTTTTTCCATATTTGTGCACTGCCTTGGCATTGGAAGAACAAGTGCTCCGTTGATTCTTCTTCTTTCTGACACACTGTGCATGTTGTCTCTTCTGTCATATTTCATTAGCACAGTCTATCTCTTGTGTATAGCCTGTTATGTGCTACAAATGTTATTTGAAACAACCATCTGGGGTGTCCTGGGTTGCTGCATGTGAGTCTTCTCCATAGTACTTTAGGATATTCTGCTATCATCTTCTTGTACATTTGCTTTATAGAGAACTCTTTCATTCCCACAATGTCTTCTCTAGTCATTTCTGCTTCTTCAATATATGTCTTTGCTCTGAATATTCTCTGAATGACCCAACTTGCTTGCTTTGGTATTAGCTCCCATAATGTTCATGTAGTATATGTGTATCCATTTTACCCATAACACATCCTTCTTCTTAGTTAACTTCCATAACAACTTACACAATGTTGCTTTGTTCCATGTATGGATATTCACTAGGTTCATACCCCCTGCTGACTTTGGCATACATATTTTCTCCCATGCCATCAATGTTTTTTTTTTGACATTTCCACTTGTCCATTCCATAAGAATGTTTTGCAAGTTTGTTCAATGACTTTTATAATCTTCTTTGGGATCAGGAACAGTTGTGACCAGTATGTGTGTATGGCAAGCAATACTGATTTAATGAGTTGCAGTCTTCCAACATAAGATAGTATTTTACTTGTCCAAGACTTGATTCTCCATAACATCTTATCTAGCATGGGTTGACATTGTATGATTGATATCTTTTTTTTGAGCTCATAGAGACCCCTAGGTATCTGATTGGTAGTTCCTCTTTCACCGTCCCTGTTATGTCCAATAATTGTTGTTGTATAGGCCTTGGTACCCCTCCAAAGTATATACTGCTTTGCTGTACATTTGCTTGTAACCCAAAGGCTAGTGAAAATGTGCTAAAATAATGAAACATCTTCTGAATGGAGTTGACATCCCCTCTATTGAATAGCAGCAAGTCATCTACAAAGCTTAGATGTGTGATTTACAATTTACCACACTTGGGATGGTACGATAATTTTTTAATTAATATGTACAATAATATATATATATATATACTTATCGGTTTGATTCGGTTTTTAACTGGGTTAATATCAATCAAATAAAATGTTATCGAATTTTTAAAATTTAAAACCAAATCAAACCAAATTGATTTTCGATTTACTAAATCGATTTGACTCGATTTATCTGTCTCATTTGAACCCCCTAATTTTCATGGTGGAGGAGTGCAAATATTTGATTTTAAAATAAAATATGTTGTAGGTGGATATCATGTAATTTATCCCTAATATAAATTTTAAGTTATCTGCTCAGTCTCCCTGTTGATGAAAAAAAGGAAAAAAAGAACTCATTCTCCCTGTAGCGAGGAGTCAGAGGAACCCGAAAAAATCCCAACATAAAAGAAGACTAATTATGATTATAAGCCATCATAGACACATTCCTGCGCCTTTGGAGATCTACTTAGTGTAAGTTAACTTCGATATAAGAACTGTACTTTATTTGTTTTGGTAAAGATCCCTTTTTTTATTTATTTATAAGAAAAAATGGATGTATTTCTCATGGCCAATCCCAAGCATATTTTTGGTAAAGATCCCTTAGTTTTTGTTGTGCACCATATGTTTAATTTTTCTTTTGCATATTAAGAATGATGAGTTCCACATTTAGGTAAAATCGAAACCTTTAACTAGGAGAATTTGATTAATGCACCTTGAAAAAAACCTTGGAGATCTCTGATTTTACCATTTGTTTATCCAGGGGTGTTTATTCATCTACTTGATATGCGTGCAGTGTGCTTCACTTTTTCGTGTTATTATGTTGTTAGAAGGTAAGGAGCAAGACTTTGTTAATTAGGAGGAAATAGTCAGCTACCTTTGCCTGCCTTGTTTTTGTGGGTTTGAGGTGGGGTGGGGTGGGGTGCTTAATTTAAATTCTAAAAGAAGTTAAAACCTTCCCTTAGTTTCTGGACAGGCTTTTTGGTTTAAGAGGGTGTTACCAGCGTCATGATATTGCTATTGACATTTGAAGCTTTGTGCTGCATAAGTTTGAGTTCCTTCATATTCAAATTACCAACTTTTCTTGGAATACTTTGTGCTTGTCTTGCGTAGTATTTGGTTTCCATAACTCTATTTATTGGAACAAAAGAAGAATGGGAGATGGACAACATTCTACTTCTCGTGTTCAGCTTCAACAGGTAAGTCTGATTTCCACCTTTCTCTCTCATTTTCGGGGGGGGGGGGGGGGGGGATTTGGAGGTCGAGGATTAGGATAGAATGTTACTAGGTAGTTGAGTAATGGCACATTTTGTGTAGGAGAGGTAGGGGGCTAGCCTCATCTACTCCTTTCTTAGTAAATATTTTGTTGTCTTACTTTCCTTACAATTTTGCATCGATTACGTTTCTTCTGAGCCGAGGATCTATCGGAAACAACCTGTCTACCCCACAAAGGTAGGGGTGTCGGTGTGTGTGTCTGGAATTGGCACAACTTCATTGAAAGTATTGTTGTCTTTTTATGCGTGTAGGATCCGATGGAGTGCAAGATTGAAAAATTGCCCAACGAGTTGCTTGTGGCCATTCTTTCATATTTATCTGTAAAGGAAGCAGCGAAAACCTGTCTTGTCTCTCGTAGATGGAGATATTTATGGCAGTATACGTCTGGCTGTCTTGAGATTTATGATAGGGATAGAAGCACTAGATCTACAGAGGTAGAACACAAGTTTGTGAAGTTGGTAAATCATGTTTTGAAATTGCTTCAGGGTCCAACTTTAGATCAATTCCGAGTTGGTTTTTGCTTTAGTGGTAGTATATTATATTCACATTTGATCACTGGGTTAAATTTGCCATTCAAAAGGAAGTAAAAGTATTTGAATTGGACTTAGCAGCTGGCGGGAAACTTTTTATTGGATTCGCTACTATTATTTTCCTGACATTGAGATATTGTCATCTGGGGATATTGGCCAGTTAAAGTTTTCCAGATTTTGTTGTAATCTAAAATCACTTAGCCTGGTCAATGTCGGTGTTAAGGAGGAGATCATTCATTATTTTCTATCCAATTGTCCATGCCTCGAGCAAGTCTGTGTTTCAGGTTCTAAATGCAAACAGAGTTTGAGAGTTACTGGTTCACTTCCGAGTTTGAAGTCCATGGAAATATCATGGTGTTACAATGTCAAGGGTCTAGAGGTTGATGCTTAAAATCTAGAGTCTTTTGCATACATTGGACCTGATATACTTGTGCCTTTTCAGAGTGTTCCCCAGTTATCGGAGCTAACAGTTGGACATGATTATTGTCATTCTTTTATTTTTAAAGCTGACGAGCATACAAGCTAGTCCTCTAAGCTGAGGAAACTTAAACTAACAGTGCCTTCTCAGGTTGTAAATCACTTTAACAATCACACCTTTTTTCTTCTTAATTTCCCTTGAAGTAGCATCTCAGTTTTGTGATATTGACGCAGATCTTATAAATTTCTTGGTCCAGGCTGTGTATAGAAGTACAGTCACATTAACTTACCCCGATAATTTCTCTAGACTGGACAATCTAAGGGAGTTGGAATTGGCCCTTATATTAGGAGCTAGTGAAAGCTTATTCTTCTTCACTTTTTTTACCAAGGCATCTCCTTTGCTGTCTAGATTCACTGCCTGGGTAAGTATATCATCTTTGCTCCCAATTTATATTCCACACGCACTGCCTTCTGGACTTGCTTCTGGCAATGATGTCCTGAGCTGTTACCGTAGTGCTTGGGAGAGACCTTTAAGGAGCTATTTTTGTGATCTCCTTTAATACATGGAGTCTTCACTTTATTATTTTTGGGGGGTTTCCAGCATTATGCATTGTTGGACATTATGGATTCACTCAGTTAAATGTTGCTGCTTTCCCCATTTTGAGATTGTTATTTTCTGCATTCTCTTTCCTGCCCCTATCAGCAGCGCTCATACTCTTTTTTTTTTCTTCTTTCTTTCTATTGAGGCAGATAATATACACCCATGTCTCAAATAAGGTAATGTAACCTGTTGCTGCTACTTCTACAGAGGTTTAAGTTTCCATATTGGTGGGTATAACCAGTGTATTTGGTCCTAATTGGAGGTCTTTATGGTTGTCACGGTGTATCGCTGATCAGCGTCATTCTGAATGTACAACTCAGTTGGCTACTCGTTTTGTTCACAAACATCTAAAGGTGGTGAAGTTAATTGGTTTTACAGGGTGTAGAAGTGATTATAAGCTTGCCTTGCATTTGCTGAGAATTGGAAGATGCTCTCTTAAGAAGATCATCCTCCAGCCTACAAATGATCGTCACCACTACAAGGTTAAGAGAATGGCCGAAAAGCGGAGCAAGCAGCTTGAAATGAAGTTGCCACCAGGGGTTAAACTGATAATGCTCTAGCTTGAATTCCATCTGGACCTACTTTTTCAAGAATTTATTAGTTTATTGCTGTGACCTTTAGGATCTCTGTCTATTACTCTGCCAGTATGTAATTACTATATTTTATAAGTGAACAAGAGGGTACGAACACGGCTTTAAAAAATTGTACAATATGTTATCTGAGATGTACATTTATTGGGATCGCGCGCGGGATTTCGTTTTAGATACTTCCTCTGAATAAAAAAAGAGTGTTCACTTAGTCATTTTCATACCCCTTAAGAAAATATTAACTTCTAGATAAAAATATATAATTTGACTAAAATGCCCCTAATTATATTGATATTGAAATTTGATCACCTAACAATTAATAAAGGCAAATTTGAAAAAATAAGGTTAATTCTTTATTGATTTTATGAGTGAACACTCTTTTTGACTAAAAAAATAAAGGCTAAGTAAACACTTTTTTTTATCTGGAGGAAGTAATACCATTGGTCCCTCAATTATAAATAACCTTTCATTCTAGTCCTTATAATATCTAATTAAGCATATCTAACTTTCAACTACTCAAAATTTCTATTTTTGATCTCTTTACTTGTTAATACTAAAAAAGTTATCAGTTGTAACTACTTAATCACATGTGTTATATTAAACTTGTAATGTAAATTCATATTTGGCGATAATGTAGTTTTAAAAATATTAACATATTTCCTTCATACAGTCGAATTTCTCTATAATGATGTCGTTTGTTTCAATATTTTTCAACTGTTTTAGTAAACTATTATTAAATAGAGCATATAATATAACATAATATAAAAAATTAATTTTAAAAAAATTCAACATTATAGTGAAATATTGTTACATACATGGGTGAAACTAGGATACCAGAAAGGGGTTCATCTGAACCTAAATTATATTGTACATACAAAGTTAAACTTATTTTTTATGATATATAGTATGTGTTGAATCTTCTTGACTTCGTCGTATGTTTAATTATTTATTTTGAATTTCCTTACTAAAATTCCTGGCTCTATCATTAAATACATATGATAATTATTATAAAAAGATCTAACTATAATCAAGACATCTGATTGTAAAGAGATCAAAATCACATTACTTAATTAATTTAAAATTAAATATGGCAAATCATACATTATAAGAACTAAAATAAAAATTTACCAATAAATAAGGACCAAAAGTGCTACTATTATTCTTTAATAGAATTACAGCAAGTACATTTTGGATTTGGTCCGTGAGCGGGTAGGAGGGAAAAGAAAATAACCCAAAATTTACCAACTTCGAATTTCAAAACATTTGACCCCCAAAATCTGAAACAAAAAAAAAACACTTCATCATCCCTCCAAAAACAAAAACAAAACTTGAAGTGAAATATTTTCGAAAAAATCCAACACTTTCCTATGGCGGCATATAAACCTCTCATTTCCTTTCAATCTCCAAACAACTCTTTGCTCTTTCTTTCTTGGTTGGTTCTTGTAACTGAAAGAGCAAAGAGTAATAGGTCATTCAATGGCTGATAAAGAAAATTACAACACTAGCAGAGTTACACGATTAGCCAAGAAAAGGGCTATGGCTTCACAACAATGGCCCAGTAAGAAAAGGCTTGTTTTGGGTGATATTTCTAATGTGGGATCCAAATTTAAGAGGAAGGTGAAAAGGGCTGTGACTATTAAAACTGTTGAAGAAGACAAGGAATGGAATGTGGATGACCCTCACATGTGTAACGCTTATGTTTCTGATATATACCATTATCTTCGTAAAATGGAGGTTAGTTTAATTATTCTTAAAAAAATAATACTCTTTAATTTGCTTCATGGTGTATTATATTTGAAATTAGTAGTTGTTGTGGTTATTTGTTTAATGATATTGGACTTAATTGAACTTGATTTTAGTTTCTAATGTATTGGACTATGCTTACTGTTATTAAATTATTGAATCTAAGTAGGTGTTTGGGTTACAAATATTTTTCACTTTATTTTGAATTTATGAAGTCGGAGCTAAAGATGCAGTTGTGTTTGGTTATACTTTTTGCAAATGATAGAATAGAGTACTTTATTTGGAAAATATATTTGAAGCACTTTTCCCAATTTGGGATCCAACTTAAGTTGGATTTAGAAATTTTATAACCAAAAAACTGATTTTGAAATAAAGTGGTTTTTTTTTTGTTGGAAAAAGTGACTATTTCATGGACAAACAGGTCCTTAGTAGTAGTTGTTATGGTTATCTGTTCAATGGTATTTGACATAATAGAACTTGATTTTGGTTTCTTATGTCTTATTTTTCAATTGGACTTGTTTAAATTAAAGGTGGGATACTGGACATTCAAGTGTGTTTAGTAACAACAACAACAGTATACCCAATATAATCCCACGCGTGGACTGTGGGGAGGATAGAGTGTATGCAAACCTTATTTCCGATAGACCCTCGAAATTCAAGTGTGTTTAGTGTTGTTAATTATTGAATTTGAGTTTAAGGTCTATAATGGTGTTGGGTGTTTGTGTTTAGTGTTGTAGCATTATTGGGTTTTGACAATTGGTGTTTTTTGTGTTCAGATTGAGGAAAAGAGGAGACCTTTACCTGATTACTTAGAGAAATTTCAGAAGGATGTGAGTGCAAATATGAGAGGGATATTGGTTGATTGGCTGGTGGAAGTTGCAGAGGAATACAAGCTACTTTCAGACACTTTGTATCTTACTGTTTCCTACCTTGACAGATTCTTATCAATGAATGCCATCACCAGGCAAAAACTTCAGCTTTTAGGTGTTTCCTCGATGCTCATTGCTGCGTAAGTATCTTAGCTTCACATTGTTTTGTGGGTTTTTTCATTTTTGGCCTGTTTGCTGGAATTAATTACAGGCGCTAGCCAAAAATATACAAACTTAAACACTAATTAAATTTGGTTATATGTATTGATTTTGCTAACAAGTGTATTCTGATCTGGTAATTTACAGGAAGTATGAGGAGATTAGTCCACCACATGCTGAAGATTTTTGTTACATTACAGACAATACATATACTAAAGAAGAGGTGATGAAGATGGAAGCTGATGTACTAAAATCCCTTAAATTTGAGATGGGTAATCCCACAGTGAAAACATTTCTAAGGAGAATTACTGGAGTCGCTCAAGAAGATAATAAAACTCCTAACTTGCAGTTGGAGTTTCTGGGCTATTACCTATCAGAGTTAAGCATATTGGATTATAGCTGTGTGAAATTCTTACCTTCTTTGGTGGCTGCATCTGTAATATTCCTTTCAAGGTTTACACTACAACCAAATGAACATCCGTGGAGTTTGTCTCTTCAACAATACTCTGGATATAAAGCATCGGACTTGAAGGAATGTGTCCTTATTTTACATGACTTGCAATTAAGTAGAAGAGGAGGTTCTTTAGTCGCTGCGAGAGACAAATATAAGCAGCATAAGGTATTAATTAATCTTAGTTGATTACTGGTGATTTTGTTGTAGGTTCTTGATTAATTCAGCTATCTAATTTGACCTGTGATTTACTTGTTGCAGTTCAAATGTGTGTCGATGTTGATCTCTTATGTGGAAATACCAGCTTCATTCTTTCGAGATTAGGCTTCTGCTTGGACATAGATTAGAAAGTGCCAATGATTCCTGGAAAAAATGGACTGTGTTCTTGGTTTTGCTTAATCTGGATGGCTGGCTGATGGGGCTTTAAGGATGCTGAGGACATTAGTTTTAGTGTTTTTGTTTTAGAAGATTTTGCAGTCCTAGAATGAATCTGGTGCAAGAATTTACTAACTGGTAGTTTGACGGATTTTTTGTAGCTCAGTCTGAAAGTCTTACATGTTTGGCTTAAAACCATATAATGGATGTGGGAGTTACAAGTCTTTTATTCAGGGATGATGTTTCGTATTTTGTTAAATATACACATCACTCATGTAAAAAGCCCTAATAGCTTTAGATTAAAGAATAGATTGTTGAATCAAGTCATTGTCTTCATTTGCAGAAGTAGTTGTGTATGTTTGCAACTACGTGTCACTTTTCTAAAAGATTGGAAAATATGTTAATCAGGCAACTATTGGATACTGTTTTAATGACATGCAGAGATTATCCCATGATTATATAAATTACACAAATGGCAGAAGAATTCAGAATTCTGGTGTCCAATTAATTGTACATCTTTTTTGGGAGGGTCTTTATGTTTCAGATTTAGTATCCTTTCAATTTGAAATTGTATATTGCCGATACCATGTGACATTATAAGTCTTTATGTTCCAACTTATTTATCCTTTATTTCGAAAGTCTTTGCTGCTTCCGCGCCTCTCCTTACATTTGAGTTGCTAAAGCTCCTCTCCCTCTTTTTAAGGAAGTGAGTCTTAGACCGTATGTAGTTCTCGGCCCATTCGCTTGGCAAATAAAGTGGGTCACCCTCTTTTTGGCTTCGGTCAAACACTTTTTCTCGCTGGTCGAGCTTTCTACAAAAAAAGTGATGCAAGAACGTATTCTTTTAGCTAAGTTTCTTCCCTGTGCATTAGCTCCCCCAGGCTCACGTGGAAAGGCAACCTCTGGAATCTCCCACACTTATCTAGTCTTGTACGTGAATCAAAGAAAGAAGTATTTCACTTTCGTCCCTGCGCAACTACTGGGATGCCTTTATCTCAACGAACAGATCAAATGTCCAATCCATTTATTTTTCTGGTATTCAAGCATGTTGGAATATGTATTATCATAATAATGGTAGAAATGGAATCATTTTTGTCTTGAAGCGACCCACTTAGAAAAAGCTCCCCTTTATGTTAGGGGAGCACTAAAATGCAACTTTCATGTTACGTCAATTCGAACTTGCTCGATGTTCAATTGAGACCTATCTTATTGCCGTTCAATCTCTAAGGCGGGTTTTTAGCGTTCATTTTGAAAGTTGTGAAGCTCTGTTCCTCTCATGGATTATTTTTTTCGATCCACATTGAAGACAACGAATACCTTGTTCCTTAATTAATGACTATCACATGACTCATGAGGGAGTGGATCCGCTCCAGTAGTAAACTATCAATACATTGTTGGATTCTTGTCATTTGTCCAATAAGCAAATGATGGTTGAGATTCATATTATTGCAAATAGATTAAGAAATAACTTTTTTGAAAATGTGATTGTAGTTTGATTTTTGTAAATTATAATGGAAATAACAAACATCTTGTCCATATTTGTCATGTTGTACTCGCTCATAGCATCTGTATTATCTTCGTTAATCCATTGCGGATGCTTAATATTGTATGTATACCATTTGTTTTTTCTTTATAACATAAAATATTAACTAATGCTTTGATAAATTCAATAATAATTCATAACAATTTTAAAAATTACATTAGGGATGCTTATTGTTATTGTATCCCATATGTTATTATCTTTACTCAATTAATGAAACTAACGCTTTGATAAATTCAATAGTAATATATAAAAATTTGAAAACAGTGTATTTTCCATATAGGACAACATAAAAGAAAATATAGCCAACATATCGAAAAGACAAACAAAACTTAACAAGAAAATTGACATAAAACATTATTAAAATCTACTAGCTTATTGTTTAGTGTATTTATTTAGCAGGTACATTTTTTTTAAATAACAATCAATGTTATTAGGGGACCTTTAATAATTATCTCATCGTATCTAAATCAGTGAGACATTAAAGTTTGACACGTATATTCTTTTCTAGCCGGAGATAGAGGAAAATATCCAATATGCGTATTGGCAAAGCAGCCCAACATCAGATTAAGTGGCTATATTTGGGATCCGGATTGATAAATAACTACTTGTGGGAAGCAAAATAGGCTTATACATATGGTTGAGAAAAATGTCTCCTCTCATCTCCGTTCTTAGTCAGAATTTCTCACCCCCTTTTACTCTATGTTACAGTTCTCTGTTATCTTTCTATTGCCTTGGTTTGATCTTTAAGAGATTTTCATTGTTATACCTAGTTTGAGTTTTCTATAAGAGAAATCATTTCCCTATTGTTTAAGTATTGAAGTGTTCACTTCATTAATCGCCACTTCTTTTTACATGGCAATAATCTAAACAACGTATTGAACTACTGGATAATTTTGTATGGGGGATTTCCTTCCCCGTTCCTTCGGGGACTTCCGACATAAGCAATCTGTCCTTTGCCAACTATGTGGCTTGAGTGGCAGCATACTATTCTAACCCTGTCTCATAGTCATACTGGGTTTGCAATAGTAGGAGGTGAACCCGCTCCACGGAATTAACAATAGAACATCAACTGGAAACTGGCGAGGAAATACAATTAATGTAACTCAATATCAGCATTTGGGCAACAAATACAGTTACGACAGAAGAGTCACTGCCGCTGCAGCTTCCTCACTTCAACACAGTACAGTCAACAATGGTTGTAATTACAGCTTCAGCAGTACCAAAACCTAAACCTAGGTCAGTGCCATGATCCTATCTGCACATCTACAACACGCTATAAATATTGATTTGTTGAATATCAATTGTTCTACAATTCTACATGCGTCCAAGCAGACTTTTGTCACAAATTCACACATAGCTTGTTACATGTGAGGGATTTCGTCTATCTTCAACATGAACTTTTTCATGTTTGTTCCTCAACCCCTACATCCGAACATCAAAGACACAGACCACATTGTCTGCAAAACAAGCTGCAACCTTGGTGCCTTCCTTGTTCCAGCACACTTCAAAGATCCCACCATTTCCACTGTATGTTTTTATGACCTTGGCATCTTTCACAGACCATATATTCAAGCATCTATCCAATGACCCAGTTGCCAAGTACTCACTGTTTGAGCTAAATGCGACAGAGTAGACAGGATCCCTGGGTTTAAAATGGAAGAGACCTCAATAAGTACCAACAGAAATCCAGTCACATAATAAGAACAATAGAAATATTTACAGATGCACACAAGAGAAACTTTCCCACTCTTATCCCTTAAGGCACTCCTGAAAGTAAATAATAGTAAACCAGTGGTAGCAATAATAATGATGATTCAATTTTTAGTAATAAAAATAATCAAAAGAAATCAATAGTTCAACCAAGCAAAACGAAAAAATCATCAGTTTAGGAATTTGTTTTTGTCCAACAAGTCTATCTATTTTTGTTAAGAAGCAATGACTGCTTCTATGAGATTTTGTGATCATCTCACAACTTTTTTCCTGGAAGACATAATAAGCAGCAAGAGAATAACATCCATTACCTATGGCCATTCAAGCTGTGGACAAGGCGGCCAATTTCAACATCCCATAGCTTCACTGTGGAGTCAAACGAGGCACTGCACAAGAAATTAAAAGTTTGGTGGAAAGAATAGGCACAAGAATTTTTTTGACAAGGAGAATAGGCACAAGAATTATTAGAGTGAAGTAGCACAAAATAAGGTACTCATTGTCTAATACTCGGATTATTCCTCAGAGGTGAAGGATATAGAACATGAAGCCAATCGGACAAACCTAAGCTATTTCATAGACAATGTTACATGCAGGTAGCTAAATGAGGACATATTGAAGGCAAATTACAGGGACACCACTTGTAAGGCAAGAGTAGGGGTGTGCATATCATATATTTCTGGAGATATTGTAGCTCTATGAAATATAAGAAGTGTAGTGAGGAGTTTGCAGGAAGCTATCTTCCCCCATGTTTTAAAAAATAGAAAATAAAAATAAATAAATCGACCATGTATGCTTCAATCCCAATCTAGTAGTTGAGTTCGGCCATCTGAATCCTCTATATTCATCCCAATTAATTCTAGCCCATTCCGTTACAATACTAAATAACTACTACCTTTTAAGGTGTAGAAAATAAGAGTAAAATCAATTTGAAGGCCATCTCAAAGATAAGAATCCATTAACCCATTGAATAATACAATCATAGGATGAGGTCTTATAGGAAGGAGAACCTCAAGGTTACCAAGTGACAGACAATTATGGTAGAAACAGTAGGTCATGCAAAGTATGGTCTGTGGCAATAGGTTTTTGATAAGCGAGAAACCCCTGAGGGCTGATCTTTGTGGCATATTTACCTTGCCAGCAACAACTGTTGATTTGGGTTGCTTGTACCCGGGCCAGTTGGACTCCATCTGATGGTATAGATCTCCTAAAAAAATGAATACTGTAATAACTGATGTGTGATCTGATTACGTGAATCAAACATAATCAGCAAAAAAGAAGCAACATATTCAAATTCCTATTTGCATATGTATATAATCTACTATTCTGCACCTTGGCATGTTCTCTGAAATCATGCAAGCAGGCATCTTGTTTCACGCTCCATATCTGCACAGGGAATAAGATTCATCCACCAATTTTACACAGCATCAATCAACAAATATGAAATCCTATCTTAAAGTGAAGATGTGAATCAACTTCCATGCAATCTCTTCTTACACTAAAAGCTATTTATATAAAGCAGGAACTGGAGTTCTGGAACATGTTTGAACAGGCTTGGGATTACTGATTTAGTATTCAGGAATCTAGGCCGAAATGCATTTTTTTTTACTGAAGAGGTTAGGCATGATAACTTCTTTTCATGAAATGTTAAAAGGTGTTCGACAGAACAGGGACTGGTGTGAATGTAGAGAATTCAGCTTGAGAGAACTTTTGTCCTAAAAGGACAAATTTTTGCATAGTGAAATGAAACAAGCCCAAGATAGAGCAGAGTGGATATAGTGGACCCCACTAGTGTGGGATTGAGACGTAGTTTTTCTATGAGGTTACGGGAGAGCTTATTGATTATCAGAAAACAAACTTATCACTTTCTTTGCAAGACCTACTATGTTCCGTTACAGATGCAAGACGTCACATTCAACTATTTGAAAATGTTACATGAATAAAAGATATCAATCAGGACTCCCAAGAGGGAAATAAAAATGATGAGCAGAATTATCAGAAGAATGGTTACTGATGCAGGACGTCACATTCAACTATTTGAATAAGTTACATGAATAAAAGAAGATATCAATCGGGACTCCCAAGAGAGAAATAAAAAATGATGAGCAGAATTATCAGAAGTAAAAAAATTACACACATTTGTATCTGCTGATCTGTAATGACTAAATTCAGAATTTGGATAACTATACGAGTGCAATTAGTGCAGGACTAGGTAACAGGAATGTGCCCTAATCAGCGCTTTTCTGAAACCTGTGGAGGAAACACTTCTCCTGCAATTCATTTAACGAAAGAGTATGTTAGCAATTACCTTAGCTGTGGAGTCATCAGAACATGACGCCAACAAGGATCCTGAGGGGTCCCACTTGATTGCATTGACTTCACTCTGTAATCACAAGATAAAAAGTTTTAACAACTCACAAAAAGAGTGCTAAAAACATGTGTTTCTTACAATCTAGCATTGCTAAAAGCTGCATTTGAATGGGACTTAAATTCGCAAAAATAGTATGTAGGGTCTAGAACACAATAATAGAACCACAACTCATAAGATGAAACTCCAAATCGAAGGTAAGGAAATGATTGTCTGAGAAGTGCACAGTTGCATGATAATGCATTTGCTTGAGAAATGTTCGCGCAGCCTAACCAATTTTTTTCACGGCCAGAGAAAGGGGTCACAAGATTCTTTAGCCTATCACCTCATTACACCATATGTGTAACTACAAGTTAAGACATCACATGCAACAAAGACATTAACGATACAATAAATACAGGTTGCATCTTAATAATCAGGTAACTCAACCAAGGCAATAGATGTACACATATTTTAGGATAATGTTCACAATTAGGCTTTTGTCCGGAACATTTTGAGAGCATTTTATGACGTGATGAGCACAAGGCTCAAGAAAGTTGATCTTTTATGCCCTCCTCGTCCTCCCGTCTCCCCTCAGAAAGGTGCACAGTACACCAGGAGTCACCAGCACCAATAAAGTACTTACTGGCAACAGTAACAAAATATTGAACAATTTTTCCACCCCAAAAAAAAAGAGAGTACTGGAACATCACCTGGTGCCCGGAGAAAGTTTTGACAGGCCGACTCTCTCCAACTTTACAAACATAAATCATGTTATCAGTGGAGCAGGTCGCAAAGGAATTGTTGTTTCGCCAGTCAACATCAAGAGTTGGAGCTGGAATACAATAATATATAAATGATTAGACAAGGAAGAAAACCAAATTGTACCATGGCGGAAAAGTTTAGGACAACAGTAAAACAGAACAAGGAAAAGCACCTGAATGAAATTCAAATTGCTGCTTCCATTCGCCTGACTTTACATCCCACACAATTGCAGTTTTGTCTACACTACCACTAAGGAGATAATCACCTTTCTTATTCCACTTCAAAGAGAAGATTGGCCCTTTATGTTTGATTAGAGTATTTACCAGTTCCCCTGGATATGAAGTGACTCGTAAGATCAATCATTAAATATCAGCAGTAGACATTTAGTGCCATAAGATAAGACAGATGCTCCACACAGTAAGCAAGGAAAGACCTTAAAAGAAGTTAAACTTTTGGATAAAACAAACGAGTTTGATAACTTTCGACATATTCTGAAATTGACCAAACCATGACCAAGAATGGTCTATATCAAGGAGGATACTTTTTCCCAATTGTGGAAAGTGAAGGGGGGGGGGGGGGGGACTCAATATGGTAAAGACGAGTCAAAGAAATTGGACAACGCCATGATTGGGTTATAATCATGAAATCTACTGATACCAGTTTCGAAATTTGGTGGATAATAGGTTCGTCCATCTGGTTTCTCCTCTTGTATATCAGACTTAATAACCAATAGAAGTCGACTTCGTGACGTGCGTCTACAACACATCTCGCACTATACTATCTTTGCTGTTGAAGCAAACCCTGGGGCTAAGTTGGGAAGATGCTATAGGTAGTATACTTTTTCAACTATACTTTCATTGGCGTGAAGAAACCTCCTGATGCAGATCATCTTTTTGGTCTTATATGTGGTTCACAGCTCTCTCAAGGCTGAAAACTAATGGGCAGGAGGCTACCCTTTATTGAGTAGCATAAGTCAGGCAGCTGCTGTAGCTAGTATATATTTACAACTATCCTTTCAAGGTAGTAGATGTTTAAATTCTGTGAAGATTGGTGGATAATAAATCAGTTCTCACATGCTTTTTAGAATCAAATCTGTGATCCATCATAGTCCTTCAGGGGGGAAAATTGCAGGCCTTTTTAATAGTTGGACATGAGGACTCTGATAACGCATCCCTCTAGAAAAGGAAGTTGAATAAGAAAAGGAGAAATGAGGGATGAATTGCACTGATGTTAACGACAATAGCCAAGTGATTTTAGGAAGACCGATCCTTCGCAGACAAATGCTAGCAATTCCAGAAAGGTCAAAGCTTTTTTTTGATAGGTTCAGAAAGGCTAAAGCTTTTCAGCTTCAACTCTATAAGTTATCATGTATATCGTAGTACAGTTAAGAAGTGGGTATTTATATAGCCGACCCCAACTTGTTTGGGACTGAGGCGTAGTTGTGTGCACATGCGGTAAAGCAACACCCTCTTGATACTATAATAATAAAATAATCTACTTCCTCCCTCAAAGATACTTAAAAAGGCCATAAAAACATAGGGAATTATATCTTACCACTCAATGGTGTCTCATACACTCAATATCGTCAGGACCAACTTTACTTTTGCATTTATCATAACCCATTGTTCAACAGGAAGAAAATGTTAAAAGAAGATTGCTTACCATCTCGGTTCCAAATTCTTGCTTGGCCATCATAAGAACCTGTTGCAAGTAGGTTTCCCTCGCCCTACACAAGAAAGAAGTCATAGATACAGAAAGTAGAAAAGACAAATAAAAAGGATAGCAAGAATCTACAAAAAGCTTACATTCCACTCAAGTGTAGTGACATCCTTGCTTTTCTCATTTGTTCGACCTTTAAAATGCTTTAATACCACGACATTCACGGGCCCATTTTGCATATGGGAATTACAAGGACCATCTCCAATTCTCCAAATCCTAGCAGTAGAATCTCCAGACCTGAGTTAAGGATTTCGTACAATTAGCTGTAAAAAAGGTAAAATCATAATACTGTAATAATTTAAGGCTGGTCTTGACCTTTAGATGTAAGCATACCCTGTGCAAAAGAGTTCACAATTTAGAACACTGAACTCAAGAAATGTAGCGAGAAATATACCACATAGTAATGACATTCAAGATTTTGGTTATTAGTAAGTCATATTGTTCAAGATTTAGGTGCAGTATAGTCTCAGTTTTAAATGAATTATTTGCTTCGATGTCAATATTATTAACTGTGAACATACAAGTCAATAGTAGCATTATAGTGACAAAAGTAGAGAACTTGAGCCACAAGAAGAGATCAATTGTGGTCAAGAAATCTGAAGGAGGTAATAATCTCACGAAGTGATATCATAGACAAAATTCTCAATGCAAAGAAATTTCCTTCAATGAACAAATTCAAGGTACAACTTAAAGCAAAGCCTTCAAATGTTGAAAAGTGACATGCTGAAAATAGGCTTGCTTTAAGAAGACAAATGGTTGTCCTCACAAATATCTCCAACCATCTAGGTACGAAACATTCCTCTATCGGTATATACAATAGCAATTTATTATTTATTTCCCCCTTTAAAATAGTAACACTTGCTGATTTGATAAGACCAACAAGCCCTTACCCTGTCACATGTATAGACCTGATTACTTCTGGGGCTTATGTTTCTACTCTTGGACAAAATCCCTTTAGATTGTCTCTACTGTATGCCTTTTCCCCAAGGTGTGGTGTTTATTAGTTAAACTATATTAACATAGAAGGTTATCCACTTCCCCCTAAAAAAGACATCCTCCTTTATAGTAAACATTTGATGCTACACAACAACTACTACGCCTCAATCCCAAACAAGTTGGGGTTGGCTATATGAATCCTCACTTCTCCATTTAAGCTTAATTCACATCATCATAATACCAAATAAAACCAAAAGTGAGGACTAACATAAATATATACATAATAAAAATATAACAATAACAAATATAAGTCCTCTAACAAGACTATTAACAATACCAAAAAAGGCCATCTAACAAGACTAAATTATATTCCTCACTATTAAACAATTGATGTATGAACCAGGTAAATGCATCTAACACAATATAAGTCCTCCAACAAGACTATTAACAATACCAAAAAAGGCCATCTAACAAGACTAAATTATATTCCCCACTATTAAACAATTGATGTATGAACCAGGTAAATGCATCTAACACACAAATGTCAATACTCGATAACGTCTAAAGTAGTCCAAAGAGGGTAAGAGGTTTCGAAGGGATTTGTGAGATGAATTAGGTATTAACAACTAGGTCTTGAAAAAGAACACTGATCATCTCCAAAGTGCTAAAATTTGCAAAATGGAGACAGGAGAATAAAAATGAAATATCACTTGATTCCTATATAAGAGCAGCATCAAAAGAAATACTAATGTGCTAACCCAGATGCAAGAAGTGAACCGTCTGGACTCCAGGCACATGCAAAAACCTGCCATAAGTTTAACAAATATTGTCATGCTGATATCAACAAAGTTTATCAAATCATTGTATGAGAGTGATACTGAGTTGAGGTGCTGTAGATAGTATCTAATCGCACCTCAGATGTATGGCCTTCCAAAACAAGTAAATCAGAACTCGGGATTTCACATGGCAAGGAGGTTGAGCTTGTGCAAATCTCCATGGGCTCTGGATCTATTTTGCAACTCCAAAAAGTCAGGTGAGTAGAAGTTTTATGATTTAACATGATTAAGAAAGTTCAGACCAAATGTACCAGATGCATGTATGTTCCAGGATGTCTTGCAGTAAAGTTTGTAAAGATTTGCAAGTAAGAAGATATTGAAATATAATACCTCCACCCTTTCCATTCTCTTCATGTCTAACAATCTCTTTATCTCCATTGAGTTTCGTGTCCATGAGATCCTCACGTGGTTTTTCTTTCTCCTTATCCTTCTCAATCTTTTCTCTTTCTCGATCTCGTTCTTTTTCCTTCTGTTGTTTTTCCTTCTCTCTTTCTCGATCTCGTTCCCGTTCATGCTCCCTCTCATTGTCATTGTTATCCTTGTCCTTTCCCCAAGGTTTATCTTTCCGAAGCTTTTCCTTTTTTTCTTTTATTATTTTCTGTAGCTCATAAACATCCTTGGTGATAAGATCAATGGGTTGTAAAAACTGGAAGTCTTCCTCCACATCTGTGTCATCCTGCATGCCTTATTTATTATCAGTCAGTTGGAAGTCATCAAAAGACCTTGAACTCAGGACACAAACATCAAAGCGTCACAAATTTCGCACTTACATTGCTCAAATTTGCTTCCAATTCAAGATATTGAATTCCCTTCTGTACAAAGTTAACCAGAGCACCAGGAGGAACTAAATTTCCATCTATTGTGCTCTTATTGATCCCTGCCTCATATCCCAAAGCAAATGCTGCATGCGTGAACCCTGTAAAGAAGTCAGAAAACCAGGAGATTCAAGATGACAAACTAAACAACAAAGAGCGGTGAAAGACTATGAGAACATTAATATTAAGAGAACTTCAACTGAAATCAATAAATAGACAGAAGATACAAGAATGATGACCTAAGAGACCTAGCACTAAGGGTTCATTTTACCAAATATGTCCATAGTAGCAACAAAAGTTACTAGAAATGGATGTTTTGAAACTTAATTTAATAAAACAACATACCCACTTTAATCCCACTAGTGGGGTCTGGGGAGGGTAACCTCTACCTTTGCGAGGTAGAGAGTCTGTTTCCGATAGACCCTCGGCTAAAAAGAAACGTAATCAATGCAGGGTTGTATGAAAAATAAGACAGCAAAATAACAAGATACAAAACAAATGGTACAACATAGTAATACCCACATAAAGATAACGATCGACGCGATACCAAAATACTACAACTAAGAAAAGGAGAAGCCCCCCGCCTCTCTCAAATATCTACTACCCTTCTATTCGAATCCTCGACCGCCAAATCTTTCTATCTAAGGTCATGTACTCAGTCAACTAGAGTAGAGTCGTATCATGTCTAATCACCTCCCCCACTTTTTCGTCGACCTACCTCTACCTCTCCTAACTCCTACAACCGTCAATCTCTCACACCTCCTAACTGGCACATCTTCACACCTCATCTTCACATGTCCAAATCATCTCAACCTCGCTTCTTTCATCTTGTCCTCCACGGAGGCAACTCCGACCTTGTCCCGTATACCTTCATTCCTAATCATATCTCACCTAATATGACCACACACTCATCTGAGCATCCGCATCTCCGCTACTTTCATCTGAACGTGAACGTTCTTGACTGGCCAGCACTTTGCCCCATACAACAGTGCTGGTCTAACCACAACTACGTAGAACTTACCTTTCAACCTAGGCGACACCTTATCGCAAAGCACCCCGGAGGCAAGCCTCCATTTCATCCACTCTGCTCTAATACGGCGAGCGACATCATCGTCAATGTTCCCGTTCCCTTGTATATGGACCCACATCCGTCTCTTGTGTCACATCACTGAACTTGCATTCCATGTACTCCGTCTTAGTACTGCTTAACCTGAAATTCTTAGATTCTAAGGTCGTTCTCCAAACTTCTAGCCTATCGTTAACACCATTACGCGTCTTGTCAATCAAAACTATATCGTCTACAAATAACATACATCACGGCACCTCCTCTTGAATGTGTCGCGTCAATTCATTCAACACTAAGGCAAAAAGAAACTGGCCAAGGGCTGATCCCTGGTGCAACCCATCACGACCGGAAAATGTTCGGAATTACCTCCCTATCCTAACTTGAGTCTTGACACTCTCATACATATCTTTAATTGCCCTGATGTAGGCCACAGACACATCTCTAGACTCCAAGCATCTTCAAAGAACCTCCCGAGGGACTTTATCACAAGCCTTCTCCAGATCAATGAACACCATGTGTAGGTCTCTTTTTTTGTCTATATACTGCTCCACCCTGACAAGATGAATAGCTTCTGTAGTCGATCGACCCGGCATGAATCCAAACTGACTCTCGAATATCGACACATCCCTTCTCATCATCAACTCGACCACCCTCTCCCAAACTTTCATAGTGTGGCTTAGCAACTTGATACCTCTATAGTTGTTGCAACTCTGAATATCGCCCTTGGTCTTGTACAACAGGATCATTGTACTCCACCTCCACTCCTCTGGCATCTTAGTCGTCCGAAAAATGACATCAAATAACCTAGTCAGTCACTCCACACTGCCTCCCCTACGCTCTTCCAAAAATTCACCGGGATCTCATCAGGTCCGATCGCTCTTCCCCTTCTCGAAAGAAAAACGTTTATCTGTATATTTTTTAAAGCAAATTTTGGCTTTAATACATATTATGGGTATGGCGGGACCCTGTCCCGACCTGGTTGTTTGTTATATGACTCTTAAAGGCTTGTAGACTAGTGGATTATGTATTGTCATTTTGTATGGCCTGGTCGACCTTGTTGTCAGTCAAAACAAAAAAGAAACTGAAGAACAACCAAAGTCATGGATAAAGGAAAAGTAAGAGGAGAGCCCCAAGACAATGAGGGCATATCTCTAGATTAACCGTTCCGGCACAACACTATTTCCCTAGCAACTACTTTACTTCTAAATGAAAATCACAACATGCACATGTAGGAGTACTCTAACTTAGCCATCCTATCTTTAACTATTTAAAGTAACTACCCCAATCTAACCGACATTATGTGGTTCTGCACTTATTCACATTGGATACATCAGAAACTTTGCGCTAGGTCAGAGATATCCTTTTAAACACATTTTCCGGTTAAAAATCTAGTCTACTGCAATCCGTTAATATAGGAAGTGTACGAAACAATCATTAATTGATAGCTAGCATTTAGTTCGCCTTTATCCAGGGAACATGATCTATCACATGTCAAAGCAATTTAAAATGCCACAATATTACAAATAATACTATCCTGCATTTGCTTGATTCCCTATAAACATTGTCTCTTTTTTCTATCTCTCCCTTTAATAACAGAGGGAAGAATTTGAGCGTGCAAGCTTCTAAACTTACATTAATAGCTAAACAGCTTCTTTCTATTTCATAGGGGAATTCATAACAAAGACCCTGAAGATTGTTATTTATAAAGAAGAACGTCCACTTCCTTTTCAAAGTATTTTCTTTGCCGACCTAAGGCTTAGCAATAATTGGTGCTCTAATTTCTACCTTAATACAAAACTCTCCATTATTGTGGACTAATAACCACAAACTTACAATCTTAGCATCAACATCACAACAAAGGACCAAAACATTAATACAACAGGAAATTCCATAGCCAGTCACAAGCATGGAAATACAACTTTTAGAGCCCGTTTGGATGGGCTTATGGCTTTTGACTTATAAGTCAAAAGTCATAAGTTAAAAATTCTAACTTATGTCTTTTGGTTTATTTTTGTTATTTTGGCTTAAAAACAAGTGCTTAAAAGCACTTTTTTATTTTACCCCAACACTACGAAAGTGCTTAAAAGCACCTAAAATAACCCAATCCAAACAGGCTCTTTGCAGTTTTCAGGTATTAGGACTTGAATCCTTCAGGTTGCTCGAAATTAGTCTATCTTTCTTGGCATTGTTTCAAAAGTAAAAATTACTACCTCCGTCTTAAAATGTTCCACACTTTTTTCTTCCCGAGATACAAACTAGTTAAGGTTTAACTACTCCCTCCGCCCCAATTTATTTGACAGTCTTTCTTTTTTAGAAAGTCCCAAAAAGAATGACCTTCGATATTTAACAACAATTTAACTTCAAACTTCCTACTTTACCTTAATGAGATAGATTTATAGTCACACAAATATCTCTGACTTATTTTAAGCCACAAATTCCAAAAGTCTTCCATTAATTCATAAACTTCGTGCCCAGACCCCACTTGTGGGATTCCACGGGGTATGTTGTTGTTCCTTTAATCTTAAACTTTGTGCCCAGTCAAACACTTTCACATAAATTGGTTTATGCGACGCAGGGAGTAATATTTTTAAGATGTATTTGTTTGCCAAGGAAAGTTAATTGCAACTTACAGTACTTTCCCTATATCTTCAACATATCCAAAATTTAACACTAAAAACAAATTATTCTAGTGGGATTTACTCAAAAAATTGTTCAATTAACTTTCCATAAGCAAAAAATACCAAATAGTACATCACAACCAAACCTATAAACCTAGGAAAAGATCAAATTGTCAAATATAAATTGTGTGAGTAGAAATTACTAAGTGAACCCTAGGAAAAGACATAGTACCTGATTCCTGAAGGTAACGGAAAACAAGGTAGTTGAGCTCCGACGAGGTAATAGAGATCATATTTTGAGGCCGGATAAAACAAACACCATGTGCTTTCGATGAAGGAGACGTTACAATATTTTAGATGTGTTTTTCCGTAGCAAACGTCATCTTCATCGCTAAGCTCTGTGATTTGCAATTTGTTTGTATTTTAATACATGGATGGTGGTGTGTAACTAATTGGAATTTGGGCCGGCCAGCCCATTTACTCGGTTTTAGTACTTTTCTTTACGATAATTCGTGGGTCATTTGCACTTTTTGACCCTATTTTGAGCTGGTCTTTAATGTTTGGCCCTTTAAATGGATTGAACTTTACTTTTTAGCCTTTAAAATTGAACACATCATTATATTCACAAGTTATGTAAAAACTTATGCCCATATAAGTTCAATTTTGAAGGACAAAAATTAAAGACCAGTCCATTTGAAGGAATACCGTGCAATTATGCCTAATTACGTTTGTACAAAATTTTGGGCCTGCTAGACCTGAATTCAAGCTGAAAAGCATCTTAAGGTAAAAAAACTACGGGTTTGAACATTGTTACTTAACTAGTATCCAATTTTTATTTATATATTTGTTCACTATGAAATAATTTCAAATATATAGTTTTTGAAGTTTTATTTTGTCAAGACTAATGTTTCATATAGGTGAAGTTCAAGCAAAATGGTTGAACTTCAGTCGTATGTGCATGAATTTCAGCAAAAATAACTGAAGTCAAGAAAAATGATATAGTTGAAGATCAGACAAAAATAATTGAATTTTATCTGAAGTTACACTTCATCAAGACACTTTAGATACCGCATTTCTAAAATATTCTAAAATAAGTAGACATGTAGAAAATTACACACTTAGAGCTTAACTTAAGTAATGATATCAAAATCTGGTATCGTGCACTTCCACTTTAGAAAGAGAGAAAATACCAAGTACATCAAATCAAAAATTTATAACTTCTATTTAACTCAATTGGTGGTGGTGGTGGGGTGGTGGGGTGTGTTCATGCAACAAATTAGAGATTTAATTTACATATTAGTCTACTATGTCTTAAATTACACTTTTGATCATATATATGTACTAGTGAAGTTAGCCGCGCTTTGTACGGTCATAAATAATTTTAATATATTTAATTTTTTATTAATTAAATATTTTTTATATTTATTTTAATTTGTATAAGAAATTTAATAGAAAAATATATGCAAGAAATAGTTAAAATAGAAAATGAGAGTATACAAATCCATTGCAACAATCGTAAGTGTCACTTTGAAACAAATTACAACGATGCCTTTCGTAATCTAAAATGCATGTTTGTCTTTTTGACCATTGAGATTTTTTACACAAATTTATTATCGAGATAAACGTTTGATTTATATAAAACTATTGTTATATTATGAGAAATCTGCTCCTTGACTATTCCACATTACTGTAACTCCCTTTTACTCATTATCTCTTAATTGCATAATAACATATCAATTATCTTTGATTATATTTATTTCTCTTATTTTAGTTTCACTTAGCAGGGGACCATTACAATGTATAATGATGAATCTCAATAAATAAGGTTGAACCATTAAATCTATATTTAAGAAAATAGGAAAAAAAATTATACACGGTAACTAGTGGGGCGGTATACCCACTAGCCCATTTTCATTTCTATATTTGTTGATTTATTTGTATTACGTGTGAAACCTTTAATTATTATTGGAACCTAAAAGATTAGAACTTAATTATATAGAATTGATATTTTACGCCTTTGAAATAAATAAAAAGATCGTTTCGGATAATTAAATCGTTTAATGTTTCACTATATATGTCTTTAAATCAAATCAAGTTTGTAAATGCTTTGAAAAAATATGAAATTGGTTTAAATAAATCAAGTCTTGAATAAATGCATTTTTTGAATAGTTTGTAGTTATATGGAAACAAACTCTCAAGGTTGACCTCTTCAAAAAATTATTTTATTAAAGTTGTATTTTAAATTCCCTATTTTAAAGAAATAATAAGTTATTTTACTCTCTCTTTGGCGAAAAGGAAAACAAAAGAAGTACTTTTACTAAAAGGAAGGATTTTGCGAAAAAGGATCCTTGTGCATCAAAACTTTAAAAGTGTGTGTAAAGCTTTTGGCGGAAAAATAATTTGAAATGACTATTATATTTGTAATATTTTTAAACAGATAAACAATTTTAAGTAATATTATATTATATAAGACCCGAGGTCAATCGTATTTTACGGATTCTTAGTATCGGGGTGCCTAACATCTTCTCCGGGGATCATTTGAATCCTTACCCGAATTCTTGTTGATATTGAATTTTTCTCTTATTTTGAAAAATTCTTTTAAATATGATTTTCCTATTTTTTCTTATAAAGTAGGTGTCGACTCTAAAAAATAAATGATCTCAAGAGTCCACAAATTATCTAGTAGATTTTATGCCCCGCGTAAAAGTGAACTGTAATATCCCTATCCGGGTAAGGGCTGGGCTGGACACCCTTTTCTTTTTCCAAGTCCGGTCAGCCCGACCCCGAACCGATCCTGTGTCCCACGTTAAAATGACCTGGGTCAATCCGGTCCGGGCCACTTGACAGACTAATTTCAAGGAGATTTATTTGAATGAAGCTTGATTGTCCATTATTTTAAGGGGATGTATTTGAACATGACATTAATTAATTTATTCTTTTGCATTACAATTTCCAATAATTAGTGGTTAAATGTTTAGTTACCAAGAATAATGGTCACTTTCTTACCGATTTATATCCACTATAATCATATAAATATTATTATAATTTTAATGTTAAAATGCACATGTTCCAACACTTTCTCCCCCTATGAATTCTACACACCTTGATTTAAAATAGTACTCGTAGAACCAATAAATTTCAAGAATTGAATGATTAATAAAAAGAAGGATGATCCATAAATAAAAATGTCTCTCGGGCATAGCTCGATAACAAAGGAGGGGAACTTAAAATTCAATTGGAGGCTTGCAGCGTAGGTTCAAACTCTAGTGGGAGCAATTTGCTCTCTTTTGGAATAAGACTTGTAGGTGATATCAATTGCTCTGTTCTCAAATCCTAGTTATTCAGACATATTCCGCGATTTACTGGTAGTAATGCTGAGAGATCGGAACTACTATCTTCAGGAATAGTCCGACATAAGTCAGGAAGCTGGATATAAAAAAAATGATTAAGGCAACAGGGTCTTTCTGTCTTTACGTGGTGTGTTCGAAGAAGAACAGTGTCAAGTTTATGAAAATCTGTGTGCTTTTCCTTGTTCTTATTTCAATGAATTCCGTACCACCTGAAGGCCCGGAATTCAGAAGAAAAAAGAGCTTTTATGTTTTTGGTTCTCGATGTAAAAAATAAAGTAAAGTAGACAGAGTCTTTTACTCTTCTAGTTACTGCCCTAAATAACATAGCACGCTGGATATATAATTAGCTTACAGTATCAATTCTTTATTAAGGCTAAAGGGACCAATTATACCAGCCAAAATCTTTAGGGGCAGTTTAGTTCAAGAAATTAGGTAGATTATCATGATTAAAATAAGTGTTTTAAAAGGCAGTTTCATGACTCGTCTCGGGACGGGGCACTGGCAAAACACCCCGGGACTCACGTGTGGGGTTTAGTTCCTGTGAGGCTTACGCCTTAAGCGCCGTATTATACGTCCTAAACACGCCTAACGCTCGAGGCTCGTCTAACAGTTCTTACACAAATTATATATGTTAAATTTCTTAATTAAAATTGTTTGACCCTCATAATTTTTTAACAAAGGAATGATACTTAACAGTTTTTCATCTATAGAAATAAGAAGGTTGGGTGTAACTCAAATAACAAATCGTAGTATTACATATTTACTATTTGAGAATATCGTGAGGGTAAATATTACTTAATATTTTTTAAAAAAATACATAGTCGAATTGTACATTTTTACTTGTCTGTGGTATTTTGTCCTATGTATCAAAATTATTATATTTTATTATTTCGCTATTTGAACGTAATTTTATTTTTATTCATGAAGGAGTTACATTTTAATTATAATATTGATAAAGTTTATTGATTATTTGCTTATAGGGAGAAAATGAATAGTATGATAGTAATATTTGAAAGTATATTTATGTCCTAGAGACAATCTGTATTAGGACAAATGTACTTTATACACATTCGTATTATTATTAATGGAGATTAATATTTTGGCATTTGCAATTATTGAATTATTAATTGATTGTTTATAATATTCTATAATATGCATTCCTGGAGGTTACGTTGTTATTAATAATGTGAGATATTAATATTATAACGTAACTCTTAAAATAGCCTCGACTAATGATCACCGAGAATGTGATATCGATGATATGTGATAAGTCGACATGTGGTCTGCATCACATCCTTAGAGGATATAGTATGTCTCACCTGGTACGAGTACTGACTACTCATGATGGACACATGGATACTTTGGAAGTATTGGTATACCCTGCTGATATATTGTTTGTTATACTTGTCTAAAGTATGATCAGCGTGTGGGAGATAGAAGTCCTTAGACTTGAGGTCAATACGCACCTTGTCTACAAAGAAATATACTTTGATCCTGTCCTAAGCTCAAATGCCTTATAGGTTGAGATACGACTTGTATTGGGTACATTACGATGTGGATTAAATGTGGTAGTTGAGCCAAGATTATGATTCATTCCTCGAATGTATATTCGAGAGAACACTCAGATTCTCAGTGATATTAGGTTGACAAAGTCGTTGACCAACGCAATAAACATATTTAGAATATGGTTTAGTTGTCAACTAATATAGATAAGATACAATGATTAAGCCATTTGGATAGACACTTGACAAATCCTAAGCTTGATCGGGTGTGTCGTGAATGAAAGAAATTTATCTTACCACATAGAGGTTAAGATTACTGGATTCGTGTAAACGTACTTCACATATTGAGTTCGTCTTGCGGCGCCGTCTAGGAGTTCCGCGTAGATCATAATTTGATTAATGTCGATATATGAAGGCATGTAGGGTCACACTATGTCAATTGTCTTTTTGATCTAAGGATGTATTGAGAGAGTATTAAATATTCAATTTAGAATCGAGATATTTAAATGAATAATGATTGTTTTAATTAAGTCAAAATTGGATTTAATTAAGAATGTGCGGAAAATAAATCGAGACGGTGTAGGGCCACGTCAAGCGCCGCGTCACCCACACCATAGCGCCGCGGCGCTAATGACCTAATCTGTCTCGATTTGTGGGCTAGGCCCAAGGTCAAACCCTAATCCGATTTTGACCTAATTTTCACCTATAGATACAGACATTCCCTTCATTATTCAACACATAAATTTCAGATTATTATTCTAAGTCTTAGAGACTTAGAATCAAAACACTCTCTCGCACCTCTGATGGATTTCCTAGCTTTCCGAAAGAAAAATACATTGAAGTTTGGAGCTTGCAATCGAAAGGGCTTTCGCGTGCGAACCCACAGTTGATAAAGATTTCAGATAAATACAACATGTAAGTGTTCATGCTTTATGATTACAGGTTTTGATTGTCATATAACCATACCAGAATAAGTTGTTGGGGGTAAGTAAGAACAAAATTTTAAACTTCTGATGTGCCTTACTTATGTGTTTTGAACCCAACAAAACCCTACAATATTGTTTTAAGAAATTGTGATTTTTTCATTGTTGAAAGTTAATATGTTAGAGTTGATTTGCATTTCATAATAGCTTTTATTTCATTGTATTGTTTATACTTGTAAAACTATGTTATATATAATTACAAATTGTAAGTGGCGTATAATGAATTGCTTTGATTAGTTTTTTGTGAGGATCAAGCGGGCATTCGCGCGCGCGCACACACACATATACTATATATTTTATTTATTTATAATTTTTATATGTAATTTTACCTATTTAAAAATATTTATTGTAATTATATTATTTTATGAAATATTAAAAATTAAATACTCATGGGGCTTACTTCCTGTGCCTCGGGGCTTATGTCTCGCTGAAGCATATATAAAACGCCCTGCCTTATACTGTCGGCTTTTAAAATACTGATTAAAATTTTAAACTAAATTTATCTCATACTTTATTGGAGTTATTAGTTAAAATCGATATTAAAATCAGGATTATATTCTGGATAACTTACCTCATATAGAAGGTGGGAAAAGATATCCAAGTTATATTTCTGGTTTAACACCCTGATGATAATCCTCATATATCCGATTTTAGGTTGCTTGGTTTGAGAAATAAGGATAATAATTTTGAGATTAGCTTATTCAATCATTATTAATTTTGGGGTAATGTGTTCACCGACTAACGATCCCGTGGTTTTTTTATTTAAGTAATACTCGAAAGGTCAAGTACTTTTGGTTTCAATTAGATGAAACATGAAAGTTGATCTCGTTCCACTTCATTAATTAATTGACCTTAATTATAGTTTTTAAACCATCTTAGTAAGGCGTGTTAATGTTGTGATCCATGTCATCCTACTTAGCTTGGTCCAATTTTATTTTTTATTTTTTTGGTTCAAACTTTGTCCCAGCTGCATGCGTGGTTTCAGACATGTTGGCGCTATCCCTTGCAGTCCGTGAGGTAGTATTACGAGATTATTGCCACAAACATAGGAGTTTATTGCCCATATCTTTTGTGAATATATATTTTCTTAATATAGTCTTTATATTTTAGGTGATATATCATTTTAGGTAATATATATTTGATGATTAGGACGAATTTTAGGGTGGAGGATTCTGGCACCATTTTGTAATGTATATATATACTTTGTTATTGTGAATGAAAGGCAAGAAAAACAGAGTTGAAAATTTTGTTGGATACAATTGTTTCAGGGAACGGAAAGTAAGTAACTATTACAATAATAGAAAGAATAAACTAACTATTATAATAATAGAAAGAATAAACTAACTATTACAATAAACTAGAAATCAAGAACTTATCAAATTGCTTGTGTGATTTGCTGAGTCGAGTGGTGGCACTCTGTCTTTAAGACAACCCGTATATCTCCTTTTACGGTGTTGAGCAATAATCTCCCAAGATACAACAACAACTTAACAAATGAGCAAAGGAAACTCAAGTGTTACTCTTAAAGAACTTTGAGTATAGTAACTTTGCTAGAGAGGAAGAAGATGAATTCAGAAAATCTGGAGTATTTTCTAAGTGTTGAGTGTGTTGTTCAATTGAGTCAAAGGCCTCAATTTATAGTGTAAGGAGAAGACCCCTCAACTAGCCAACTAATGGCCTTCAATAGCCATGTAATGGCACTTGATTGAGGGGTTATATTCAACCAAATAATGGCTGAATTCATGTCCCAAGTAATGGAGAATCAATGCTCCAAAATCAGCCCAAAGGTCAGATTTTTCCAACTTCTCGTAGCATCATTCTGCCTCCGAAGCGCCGCGACGCTGTGAATTAGCGCCGCGGCTCCAGTGACTGCCCAACCAATTAGCGCAGCGGCTCCGACAGTGTGGTGTCGCGGCCCTTCACGGCTCCGCGGCGATTTCTGACTCATTTCATCTTACACTTCGTACATTTCTTCCTTGCTTTACCAACGTGGAATACTTTGTAATTTGTCCAATAACCGTCTATAATTCTATGTCTCAAACGTATTACATACGTACCAATATCTCTTTCACTAATGAAATTTGCGATACTTGGCACTATGTGTGCACGTGTGTGGAAACGACGTTTTCGACATGCGGGCCCCAATTGTTCGAGTCATAAATTAATAGGATATATTTAATTCCACATTTAGTAAATTTCCAACAATCCCCTCTTGAAAGAGATTTTTGCGCACACAATTGGTGCCTTTTCCAGCAATCTTTTAGCGGACCGATGTTGCATCTGAATAGGTAGCATACGCTTTGAACCTTCCATAGTTGAATACCATCGGACTTACTTACTACGCGGTGAATGTGATGTCTTGAACCGTCAGTGTTTAGTGTAAGTCAAGTCAACGGTACCAACACAACAACTTCCTTTACTCAATTCTTCGTAATGTTTTGTCTGTTGTGGTCGTGGACACTTCTTGGATTCTTAAGCGCGTTCATTTGAGGAGGCATGTCCTCGCACTTAAATAGGTGGTCTCCTACAAGGTATCCTGCTACACCCCACTTTACAAGTGTTAGGAACCATTAAAAATTTCCCCAAACCTAACCTCAACCGGTGAAGATCATTAAAGGTTTTGGAAACTTAACCTTCACCCACACTGCAGATATCACTTGTAGTCTATCGCGGGAACGACTTTGGATTTGGTGTTTCTTTACAGAAATCACTATCCGAAGTGCTCATGCTTCCACCGAAGTGATCAATTGAACCTTTATAACTTAGTTTTCCCATTGAACCTAATTTCTGGGATCTCCAGTCAGTAAGGTTGGGTTACCACCGTATTGGTCCTTATACTTTGGGTTTTAAGCCCATTCCCCTAGACAGGCAGAACATCTGATCATTGGGTAAGCCCTTTGTCAGTGGATCAGCTATGTTATCATTTGATTTTATGTAATCAATGGATATTATACCCATGGTGATCAGCTGTCTAACTGTCCTATGTCTCCGTCGAATATGACGAGACTTTCCGTTGTACATAGAATTCCATGCCCTTCCTAGAGCCGACTGGCTATCGCAGTGGATCATTATAGAAGGTACGGATTTGTTCCAACAAGGAACAACCTCTAAGAAGCCACTCATTCTTTTCTCCTGCTTTGTCTAAAGCGATAAATTCTGATTCCATCGTGGATCGGGCGATGCAAGTTTGCTTAGAGGATTTCCAAGACACAGCCCCACCACCAATTATAAATACATACCCACTGGTGGACTTGGTGTTCTCTATGTCAGATATCCAGTTGCATCACTGTACCCCTCTAGTACAGCTGGATATCTCGAATAATGCAACCCGTAAGTTAGCTTGTATTTCAGGTATTGAAGTACCCGATTCAACGCCTTTCAGTGATCATTACTCGGATTACGAGTGAACCTAGCCAACTTGTTGACTGCATAAGCAATATCAGGTCGGGTGCAGTTTGTTATGTACATCAAACTACCAATCACCTGTGCATATTGCTCCTGCCATATGGGTGCACAACGATTTTTATCAAGCTTTTGATTTCTATCTATTGGTGACTTTTTAGGCGAACTGTCAAGCATCTCAAACTTTCTCAAAACATCCTCGATGTAGTGAGACTGAGATAAGACCAGTCCGTCAGACGTCTTAGAGATTTTTATCCCTAAGATGACATTTGTGATACTCATATCCTTCATGTCGAAGCATTGTTTCAATATGTTCTTAGTCTCTAGAATTATGCTAGGATTGCTCCATGTGATCAACATGTCATCTACATACATGCATATCATAACGAACGAGTTAGAGTTACCTTTCATGTCGACACATTTGTCACACGCATTAATGGCGAAACCCTTCGATAGTAGAGTACTATCAAATTTTTCGTGCCATTGCTTCGGGGCTTGTTTCAGCCCGTACAGAGATTTGACAAGCCGACAGACTTTCTTCTCTTGCCTTGGAACCGCATACCCCTCGGGTTGGTGCATATAAATTTCTTCTTCCAAATCACCATTTAGGAAGGATGTCTTGACATCTATTTGATGTATCTCAAGGTCATGCAACGCTGCGATCGCAATGAATACTCGTATGGATGTCATCCTAGACATCGGGGAGTACGTGTCAAAGTAGTCAAGGCCTTCCTTTTGCTGATAGCCCTTGACTACCAACCTGACCTTGTACTTATCTATAAACCCATATGTTTTATACTTCCGTTTGAGTATCTATTTACAACCCAACGGCTTATTTCCCGGAGGAAGATCAACCAACTCCCAAGTATGGTTATGCAGAATGAAGCCTATTTCACTCTCAATAGCTTCTTTTGAGAGCGGTGCTTTTGGAGTTGACAATGCTTCAGCAATTGTCCTTGGTTCATCATCAACCATATAAGATACAAAGTCAGGACCGAAGGATTTATCCTACCTGGCCCTTTTACTTCGCCTTAGTTCCATCTCTGGAGTCCCCAAGTTCTGAGAATCCGGAACACTAGATTCCGGACATTCAGCCACTTCGAGGTCCACTAGATCTGAACCATCTAGATCCGGGCCATCAATGACTCCTGGTTCCTGAGAGCTTTGTTCATAACTTCGTTTGTGAGAGGTTATGTCTTTTTTCTTTCTAGGAAAGGTATCTTCAAAGAATTGAGCATTCCTTGATTCCATGATTGTACCCCCGTGGATATCTGGAATATCTGACTTATGCACTAAGAAGAGATAAGCACTATTGTTATTTGCATATCCGATGAATATGCAATCTACAGTCTTAGGCCCAATCTTGACCTGTTTTGGCTTGGGTACTTCAACCTTTGTCAAACAACCCCACACCTATAAATACTTATAGGTGAGTTTCTTTTCCTTCCATGATTCATATAGAGTTTTGTCCTTACCCTTATGTGGGACTCTGTTAAGAATCGTATTAGTGGTAAGGACGGCTTCTCCCCGCATATTTTGGAGAAGACCGGAATTGATAAGCAAGGCATTCATCATTTCCTTCAATGTGCGGTTCTTACGTTCCGTCACACCATTCCACTGAGGTGAGTATGGAGCCGTCGTTTGATGAACTATGCCCGATTCGACACAATATCCCTCAAATAGCGCTACATATTCTCCCCCTCTATCGCTACGGATGGATTTGATCTGCATGCTTAGTTGGTTCTTAACTTCTGCTTTGTAACGTCGGAACGCTTCAAAGGCTTCATCCTTACTTTTCAACAAGTAAATGTAACAATACATTGTGCTATCATCAATGAATGTCACAAAGTACTTGTTCCCCCTCTAGTTTGTGCAAACTTCAAATCACATATATCTGTGTGAATAAGTTCTAGATGAGCGGTATTCCTTTCGACGGATCGAAAATGAAACTTTGTGAGTTTTGCCTCTACGCACACCTCACACCTAATCTATGATGCCATAAATTAGAGGACTCAAGCAAGTAAGAAGAAGATGCTTCAATATTATTGCTTGTACGTAATACAAATATGGCATTAACTTTGAAGAGGCCTTCACAGACGAATCCTCTTTCCACAAACGTTCCATTCTTAGTGACTACAAATTTATTGGACTCAAACACTAGCCTAAAACCAGCATTAACCAATAAAGGACCTAAAATTAAATTTCTTATAATCTCAGGAACATGCATCACTTCCTTCAGAGTGAGCTCCTTTCCAGAAGTCATATTCAGGATTACCTTTCCTACCCCCAGCACGTCAGAGGAAGCGTTGTTGCCCATGAACATCTTCTTATTTGTAACCGGTGTATATGTGGAGAAGGCGTCTCTATTGGAACAGATGTGTCTTGTATCACATATGTCCATCCACCATTGCATGAGATTCTCAACAAGGTTTGATTCTAGCACCACCGTTGAGAACTCCTCAATCATGTCGTCCAGAAACTGGTCCTTGACGACGTTAACATGTGCCTTGCCCTTAGCCTTGGCCTTCTCTTGTTGCTCAGTGTTAAGCTTGCAGCAGTCCTGGATCATGTGACCAGGTTTCCCACAGTGGTGACAATTTCCTTTGAACTTCTCCGCTGCTTAGGTCTTGCCGTCTTTCTGGAACTTGCGTTTCTTGCTTGGGTTCCCTTTGGCCTCAGCCAGATTTGCCTTTGCCTCAGCGGGTTGTTTACCCCTAGGCAAGGCCTTCTTATTATCTTCCTGAATTTGGAGTTTGATAATAAGTTCTTCAAAGGTCATCTCTTTCGTCTTGAGTTTTAAGTAACTCCTAAACTCATTCCACGAAAGAGGTAACTTTTCAATCAGTGATGCAACTAAAAACTTCTCATTTCGCTTCATACCTTCCAAATCCAGGTGATGTAGAATCATTTAGAATTCCTGGACTCGGGACATTACTGTTTTACTATCCACCATTTGAAATTTCAGAAATTTCTCAACGATGAATTTCTTAGTACTTGTATCTCGTGCATTGTACTTGTTTTGCAGTTTCCCCCACAACTCTTTGGCAATTCCAATGGTGCAATACACCATGTAGAGAGGGTCTTACAAGCAGTTCAATATGTAATTCTTACACATGAAATCATTATGACTCCATGCATCAAGAACCATCTTCATGCCATTAATGACATGGATACCTAGGCCCCGTTCACCCGTTCACCCGTTTCAGAAGGCGAATGGTCCATTTCATCTCCAGCTTGTGGAGGATCTTCTGTTAGGAAACGTGTCATTCCCATAACAGTCAGATAGAACAACATTTTTTGTTGCCATCTCTTGAAGTTTGACCCCATGAACTTTTCAGGGCGTTCATGGTGAAATCCAGCGGGTGGAGGAACGACAACATTCCCTTGAGCGGCAGTAAAGGCGTTGCATGAGCCTTGAGCAACCGGAAAGGCATTAGGAGTGCCTTGAGCAGTGGGGAAGGCAGAGGGATTGTCTTGAACAGCAGTAGCAGAATCAGAAGCAGTTTGATCTATGCCAGTCATCTTTCTAACTTTCTTACAACAAATCTTGTCTTTAAATTGTTGGGATACAATTGTTGTAGGGAACGAGAAGTAAGTAACTATTTTAATGGTAGAAAGGATAAACAAACTATTACAATAAAATTGGAAATCAAAACCTTAACAAACTGCTTGTGTGATTTGCTGAGTCGAGTGATGACACTCTGTCTTTAAGACAAGATTGCCCCGTATATCTCCTTTTACGGTGTTGAGCAATAGTCTCCCAAGATACAACAACAACTTTAACAAGCGAGCAAAGGAAACTCAAGTGTTACTCTTGAAGAACTTTGAGTATAGTAACTTTGCTAGAGAGGAAGAATATGAATTCAGAAAATCTGGAGTATTTTTTAAGTGTTGAGTGTTGTTCAATTGAGCAAAATACCTCAATTTATAGTGTAAGTAGAAGACCCCTCAACTAGCCAACTAATGGCCTTCAATAGCCATGTAATTGCACTTGATTGAGGAGTTACATTAAGCCAAATAATGGCTGAATTCATGTGCAAAGTAATGGAGAATCAATGCTCCAAAACAAGCCCAAAGGTAAGCTTTTTCCAACTTCCCGTCGCAGTTTTCTGCCTTTGAAGCGCCGCAACTCCAGTAACTGGCCGGCCAATTTGCGCCGCGGCGCTGCCTGGGAGGCGCCGCGGCCCTTCACGGCTCCTCGGCGATTTCCGACTCATTTCATTTTACACTTTGTACACTTCTTCCTTCATTTACCAACGTGGAATACTTTGTCATTTGGCCAATAACCGTCCATAATTCTATGTCTCAAACGTATACGTACCAATATCTCTTTCACTAATGAAATTTGCGATACTTGGCACTACGTGTGCACGTGTGTGGAAACGATGTTTCCGACGTGCAGGCCCCAATTGTTCGAGTCATAAATTAATGGGATATACTTAATTCCACATTTAGTAAATTTTTAACAGAATTTAGCTATTTGATAGCACTTACCCCCAAGATGCTGATGTGATAAAGAGCGTGATGTGGATGATGAAAAACGTTAAAAAATCAGGCACATCAACGTCTAAGCGTCTAGAGGGTAAATACTATCAAATAGTCAAATTCATTGTTATCTTATTATTGAAAGTGAGTGTTAATTTTTCACATTTAACACACTTTTTTGTAAAAAAAAATATAGGTATAACTCGATTCTAATTGCCTATATATATCATGACTTTGTGAAATACTGCGAATTAAGTGCTAAACCCAGTCGTTAGTGAATTTCAATATCAATGGTTACTTCAAAACCTTAGCCAAAACAATTTGGAGTTGATAGCGAAATCATTTCGAGTCAAATTAGTGGATTTCAATATACATACGCAATCGATTTATCAATGAATCTCACAATGCTGTGTTTTTTGAAAAGATCAATTCAAATCCACTAAACAAATAATACTATTTTTATCTGATTTGGTTTTATTATAAAAACGAGGAAAATATCGAACTAACCATATCTGCTTCTTTTGTCACGTTTTCTTTTATCTACACATGAACTATATATGCATTGACAACTAATATGTAGTCTATTGATGAAAATGTCTCTGAAGATGTTAAAAAATGGATTTTGATACATATTTCAACATGTTATACTAAATATCTAATTAGTTATTCATTATATTACCAATCGTTAGTCAAATTTTAAAGTCAATAAATATAAACTGAAAAAGAAATCGCAATAACGATCCAAACCAATAGTAATACCTAAACCAATAATTTGTGTGACGTTTGGTTTGAATTGATTTTAATACGTAGTAGTTAAAAATTGATTAAATTGATTTTTTATTTTTAGTTTTACCAAAAACCTACCCAAAAGAAAAATGTCTCTTGAGCTCATCTATGTACAATTGTGCATCAAAGTTGAATGCAGTAAATTTTTTTAATCAATTCCTCATGCTTAAACTTCCACCACAAGAGTCTGAAAATATGAAACGCGAAGAACATAAATCCAAAAGTACTGAAACATGAGACAAACAGCAAATCCTTTATTTACATTCTTTTTTCTTACATATATAAAGTAACACGCCTCCAAAGTTTTTAAAGAACAACACACTCCTATCAGTTGTGCAATTCATCTGATTCCCATCAGAAAAACAACAAATTTCCAAAATAACATCACTCACAATCTCACATCACTGGCAAATCAATAACCCAAAGTTGTCAACGATTATGAAGAGGGTCAGATTCATTAGGCACTCTCCTTTTACTTGGATAAAACACATCAACTGAGTGCCTCATCACCTTCCAATTTTGCGGCTGTTGCTGCTGTTTCTCTGTTTGTTTTGGCGTTGATTTCTTCGTTATGGCAGCCACCATTGTGTTGTTTTTCCCTGCAAAGGCGAACAACAAGAATAGAAAAACCAGCATCACTAGCATTTGCACATGACTTACTGGCATTGACAGCTTAATTTGCATTATGCTGTTGAAAATAGAGACTAAATGAAAAGAACAGAGCTTTTATAATATTATGGGTGGACTATCTGTGAGTAATCTTTGGAAGAAAACAGAGATATTCTGGGGTTCAACTCTAAAAGAGTGAAGAACCCACAAAGAGAAAGGGTGGAATAATAGGAAAGCTTTCGTCTGTTAAATGAATATCAAATGAAAGGAAGTTGGGGTAGAAAAAAGGCTTGACTGAGAGCTGAGAAGTATTTAGTACAGAAATTTACCTTCTGTACATTAATAGTAATGTAAATTTTTTTTAATACTATCAGCTACAAGGTATTCAGAGGTGGAATCATGATTTGGTTTTTTTAAGTTTTTCAATTTTAGGATAACGGACATTATCATGATTTGGATTTTATGAGTTTTTAAATTTTAGGATAACGATATTAAATGTCAGTTATCGTGAATTAAATTTTATTTTGTACATATTTAATGTCTCTCCACTTTTTTTTCTTGAGAAGAATGCTCTGATCGGACATAAATGCTACTATGTCATCTATGATTTGTATCGGCAAGAATGAAGGACATAATTTTTTAATACAACTACAGAATCGCTATTAAGTTCGATCGAACATGTACCTTTTATTCTAACTCCGCCTATGCAAGGTAACGGCAAAGCACACCACATAATATATCACAATGTGATGAGATGGTTGGGATCTCTCCACAATTAATTGTAGAACAAGTTTGAGCTTCGAGAACAGAAAACTTGTTAGTAAAGAATGCATTAACCTCCCTATGTGAGCCTACTAAATGTGATTCGGATTAGTCGCGCTAGCTATGAACTTCGAATACTAGATAGTTAAACAAAATACACAAAATAATAAGCTAAGTGGGATTAACTAAAATATGAGACATATAATCTATTAGACGTGTATAATATATTACCACCTTTTGTGTTAAGAAAAATATGTTTAGTTCATTGAGTGCTATAACCCTGCACAAGGGAGACAACACACGATGGTAGGGTTGGGCGTATATCGGTTCGGTTCGATTTTGTATCAAAAAAAAATGTAAACCGAATAAAATTAGTTTTTTTTTTAAACCAAATCAAACTTTTTTCTAAAAAACCCGATATATCGGTTTATATCGATTTTTTCAATTCAACTATAAAGTCCAAAAAAATAATAATTTAAAGTCCAAAAACATAAAGTCTGCATCACATATATTCTTAAAACATGTAAAAAACTCCAAATTAAAGTTTACATCCCCACAAAATAAAAGTCTAACACTGAAATAAAATAAACGGGTCGGGGATTTTTTTTTTTTAAATGAATTTCCATAAACACTGAAATTGACATTCTCACCTACATTACCACGAAATTTCGACGTTGAAATGTATTGTATATCGTGAGATCTTTACTAAAGAAAAGTGAAAATTAGAAATGAATTTGGGGGAAAACACACATTGATTGGGAAAACAAACGTTTTCCTAAAAATTGGCAGTGCCAAACCGCCTCTTGGCAGTTTGACCAGCCGCGTCTCGAAAAAATACGCAAAATAAAAAAAATCGGGTAAAACGGATATTCGAGCGCAAAGTTATGACCATTGAAAGTTGCACCAATTTACAACTATTTTCTCTCCCTACGTTTTATATCAATACTTCTGTGATATGTTAATTAAGTTCATGCAGCATTCGACTTCCATAAAAGCTTCATAGATTGACTTCAATTACTATGATTCAAGAGACAACAATAACCTAAAATAAAAAATAAGATTAATTATATATATACCTCCGGTTTTTCGGTTTGATTCATCTCCAATACTAAAGAACTGAACCGATTTATTTAATCCTGATTCGATTCAATTTTTTAAAGAATCATATTTTTTTTTTAAAAAATAAATAAATACCAAATCAGTTTTTTCGGTTCAACAGATTTTATGCCCATCCCTACCCTATGGGTGGGCTTTCCTTATGTTTTCTTTACTTTATGCTTTATGGTAAAGGCCAAATGGGTATTACTATATTCTTTGTGTTTCACGAGAACTTTCTGTAAGAATTTTTTTGCTTCTCTCGCTTTCAGTCCTTTAAAATAAGGTCAAAATTACGTATGATATCATATGCAAACAAAGCATGGCTTCTAGTGCTTTGTTTTTTTCTGCTTTGGAAAGTGATCAACTTATACTTTTTATAGCTATTTCTGCAGTGCTCAGATATTGCGCTACTTATTCTATATATACTCCTCAAACGAGGGGAAAAGTTATGATGAGAACTCTGAAAATTTCAGTGTCGCAGTACCAATCGATCTTTTTTTTTTTCATTTTTTCTTCTGTAAATTAAATCCAATTTAATTACTTCCGTGTAGATCCGAATCCATATTTTAGGAAAAAAGGGTCTGATTGCGTGAATAATATGCACATACATGCAGTATAGGATTTGAGTGGTCAATTCACGGCTAGAAGGTGTAGTCACGTGAGAATAGCCATGTCTATTTCTGAGAACCAGTTTGAATTTGTGTCGGGTCATTCAATTACAGAAGTCATTTATCTTATTAGGAGGTTGTTGGAGCAGTACAAGAAGAGGAAGATGAAAAGGAAGATGAAGAGAGACTTACATATGATTTTCATCGACCTCGAGAAGGCATACGACAAAGTCCCTAGGGAGATTCTATGAAGATGTTTGGAGGTTAGAGGTGTACCTGTGGCGTACCCTAAGACAATCAATGATATGTATGATTGAGTCAAGACTAGGGCTGGCCAGTGGGCCGGGACGGCCCGACCCCGACCCGACCCCATCCCGAGCCCGCCCCGGTCCCGCTAAAAAAAAATAAAAAATAACGGGGGCGGGACTCGAACTCGGGACGGGACGATGTCTCGTCCCCGCTGCACTGAAGCCCGCCTCAGTTCGAGCCCGCCTCGACCTCGCCCCGAGCCCGACCGCTCGACTCGCCCCGAGCCCGACTCGAGCCCGACTCGCCCCGAGCCCGAGCCCGACTCCCGCCCCGAGCCCGATCCCGACTCCCGCTCTTTTTCCTTTTTGTAAAATGACCGTTGCACCAACGACCATTTTAGATTATGACTGGCCAACGACCATTTTAGGCCCTCCCCACCCCCCTACCCCTTAATATTTATTTTTACCCATAAGTTATTATATTTACACTTTAACCCAATTTTCCAACTATAAATAACTCATTTTCTCTTCATCTTTCTCACAAATCTTCCTACAATCTCTCTAATTTCTAAATATCTCTCTCTACAAGTCTACATTGTTTGCTAAATATTCAATTTTATTTATTCATTTTGGAATTGAGAGTGAAGTTGGCAACTAGCTTGAGGATCTTCCATCGAGCAAAGTTTCAATTTTCAACCTCTCGATTACACGTCGACGTTACGTCGGCGTTTGGTACATTCGTTCCTTCATTAAATTATTATTGTCTGTTTATTTTATTTAGCGCACTTAATTTTATTGTCTTTAATTATTTATTATCATAATTAAATGGAAGGATTAAAAGGTATGTTTAAGGGTAAGGGTAAGGGTGCTTCTTCTAGTAGGGGCAACCAGGGCAAGGGTACTTCTTCTAGTCATCTTATTCCTACACATGATGATTTTGTTGATACTCAACATTTTCCTACAATACCATTAGATTTAGACCAGGAGCTATTTTCTGGAACTCAAGAGGACTTTAATTTAGACGATGATCTAAATGATATACCCACTAATGTTGATGACAACACACCCACTAGTGCACCTTCAACTGAAATACCTCATATTCCCCCTAGTATGAGACGAGGTCCAGCAAAACGATCATTAAAATCAGATGCATGGACATTTTTTGATAGGGACGTAGAGAATCAAATAGCCATATGTAAAATTTGTAAAAATGTTTTAAAATTTAAAACTGGAAAAGGTCACGGTGGGACGGGGGGTTTAATTAGACACGTAGTAAGTGCTCATCCAGCTAGGTATGCCCAATACCAGGCTTCAAAACCGGGTGCGCAAACGCCCGCTCCATCGGGACAAGGTTCACATACCGTCATCGTCGGACCAAGTCTGAGGTGAAATTAACCCTATGACGGGGGGAATTGTAGGCTCTAAATACAATAAACATAGAGATAGGGAAGCAATATCAAAATTAGTTGCTGTGGAGGGTTTGCCTTTTTCATTTCCTTCATCTCCCAGTTTTATTCATTACATTAGAGATATATATAATCATGCTTTTAACGATTTTCCTAGATCAACTGTTAAGAGAGATGTATTTAAATTCGCACATGAATATCAACAATATTTACGTTTTTCATTATATCATTTTAATGGCAAAGTATCTATCACGTCTGATATAGGTCGTAGTACTAACGGCCATGATTATTTAACTGTAACTTGTCATTGGATAGATTATAAATGGTCTATGCAAAAACGTATTTTAGCGTATAGATATATAGATGATAGGCACACTGGTACTTTTATTGCAGAAAATATTTATCAAGCGTGCGATTATTACGGAATTACCGATAAAATTATCACTATTACATTAGATAACGCTTCTAATAATAATTACGCAATTACAATTTTAAAAAATAGTTTAACTCCATCTTTTCCAGACCATTTTCATATAAAATGCGCGTGCCATATATATAACTTAATTGTAAAGGATGGTCTATCACTTTTTGAAGACATTCTTAGTAAAATACAATTTGCTATAAACTTTATTTTTAAAAGTAATAAAGTACAACGTAGAAAAGAATATAAAAAAATTTGTCACGATTGTGGACTACCTTATAGAAAAATTCCACAAGAAGTATCCACTAGGTGGAATTCTTTATACGAGCAACTACTTGTTGCTTATGACTATAAATTACATATAACTTTATTTTTTAACTCTCATAATAAAAAGCCAGCTGATATGATTTTAGATAGTGATTGGAAAAAAATCCGAACTTATTGTATTTTTAGAGAAATTTTTTCAAGCAACAAAAGAATTTTCCGGTATATATTATCCTACTATTTCAACTATGTTATTTTATATAACTCTAATATTTTTATTACTTAGTGAATATATGAAAAACTCAGCTTATAAGGCAGCTATTAAAAAATGTTTCTCAAAATAAAAAAATATTTTATTCCAATTCCCTCTATTTATATTATTGGTTCTGTATTAAATTCTACTATTAAAATAGACGGTACTAAATCACTAATTGAAACTATTTACGATTGTATAGAAGTACTACCACCTCCAAGTCCCAAAAATCTAAATCACCCACCACCTATTGAACAAACTAAAGAAGAAGTGTTGTCTAGCGTAGAACACCAATGCAAAAATATATATAGATTTTATCAACAAGAAAATGCTAGTAACTTACCGGCTTCAATACCATCTTCTTCATCTTCAACACAAACATCACAAAAGACATGCTGTTTCTGCGGCTAGTATTGAAAGCCTCAGAAATAGAATGTACGGCCGTACCTCTACTACTAACCAAATTAGCGAGTTGGATATTTTTGTTTTGCAGGGTTCTATACCGTATCAAGAAGTTATCAATGAAGATGGACATAAAGACTTGCTGAAATACTGGAGGGGGAATGAGAAGACCTTTCAGACACTTTCATTGATGGCTCGAGATGTTTTGAACATTCAAGCGTCGTCAACTGCGTCTGAAAGCTCTTTTTCTGCAGGCAAATATCAAATAGGAGACCACAGACACTCATTAGCCGAAGACAGCTTGAAAATTGCAGTATTATTCAGAGATTGGATACGAGCGGAGCGGAGAAGGTGCGGTCAACCGGAGATCAACGAAGAAGATGATGAAAACTACAACGAAATCTTAACCAAAGGTAGTGGAAGCGACGTGGATCAATTTGACCAACAAATACCAATTCCAACCGAAGAACCACATGAAATCATCAAGCAATTAGAATAGATTTTTTTGAGAATGTAATTTTTTTAATTGTAATTTTATTATGTAATTTGCAACTTTTGGACAACACCACAAAGTTGCAATTTAGATTTTAGACGATTGTATTTGTATTACAAAAAAATCATATGTCTATTAAATAATATAAGAGGCACAAAAACAGCCTTGGGATGTTTTTATTACACTATCTTGTTTTGTTTATTGAGTTTTTTTATACATATGTTATTTAAAAAAAAAAAAAGGAAAACCCGCCGTACCCCGCCTTGAGCCCGACCCCGACCCGATATCGACGGGATCGGGATCGGGACGGGACTTGCTCCAGCCCCGCCAGAACCCGCCGACCCCGACCCCGACCCCTTCTCTCGTCCCGCCCCGACCCCGACCCCGCCAAACTCGGCCCGCCAGACCCGAGCCTGGCCCACTGGCCACTCTTAGTCAAGACCAGGGTACGGGCAGTAGGAGGAGACTCGGAGCCCTTCCCAGTGACGATGAGGCTTCACCAGGGATCAACTCTTATCCCATTCTTATTTGCCTTGGTGATGGATGGACTGACGCGACAAATCCAATGGGAGGTGCCATGGTGTATGGTATTCACAGATGGCACATTCCTGATTGATGAGACTCGCAGCGGAGTTAACACTAAGCTGGAGGTTTGGAGACAGACTTTGGAGTCTAAAGGGTTCAGGCTGAGTATGACCAAAATATAATACTTGAAGTGCAAGTTCAGTAACGGGAGCGACCTCGTGATAGGCGTGGAGGTGAGACACTCATGTCATTCCAAAGAAAGGAAGCTTCAAGTACCTCGGGTCTATTATCCAAGGGGATGGAGAGATTGATGACGATGTCACACATCGTATTGGGGCAGGGTGGATGAAATTGAGGCTCGCATCTGGAGTCTTATGCGACAAAAAAGTGCCACCAAAATTTAAAGGAAAGTTCTATAGGGCGGTGGTTAGACCGACTATGTTGTATGGGGCGGAGTGTTGGCCAGTCAAGAATTCGCACATCCAAAAGATAAAAGTTGCGGAGATAAGGATGTTGAGATGGATGTATGGGCATATAAGGAGGGATATGATTAGAAATGATGATATCTGGGACATAGTGGGTGATGTATATAAAGATGGGAATATGTGGGTAGGTTGGTCAAAGTTGGGTTGGACACGGGTTGACACGAAAATGGACTCAAAAGGTGGGGTGTCGAGTTCTCGAATTCACCGGACAATGTGGTGTCGTGGGGCTTGCACATGTAGTTTAGGGTGGAAATGGGTTAAGGCGTTTTATGGGAATGTTCTAGACACGTTGAGGGTTATATTGGTGGTCGGGGTTTAGTGGTTGGATGCTAGTAAGGTGGCGGAAACTGATCGGGACAGTAGGTTGACGGTATAGGGACTCGGTGGGGACAGTGAGGAAATGGTTAGGGTGTTCGGGTGGTTTTGTGATGTTTCGGTTTAAGGCCCTTGGGGTGTGAACTGGGGAAGTATTGTAGGATGTTGTGGTGAAAAGAATGAAGCAATTTGGACAAGGATTGGACACGAGGTTGCTAAAGACAAGCTCGGGTGCAAACCAAGTAAGGTAGGCCGAATTTGGACAAGGATTGGACACGAGGTTGCTATGGAAAAGCTCGGGTGAAAACCAAGTGAGGTAGGCCGAATTTGGACAAGGATTGGATACGAGGTTGCTATGGACAAGCTTGGGTTCAAACCAAGTGAGGTAGGACGAAAGGCCGGATAGAACCTTGGCTTGGGCGTAGTTAGATCACAAAAGTTCTAACTAAACTTACACCGAAGGAAACCTTAGCTTGGGTTTACTTGCACCAAGGGTTTGACCCACAAAAGGATCAACTAAATTAACCAACACAAAAGTTGTATAACTTAGAAAAGTTGAGTAAAACACAAATATATTTCATAAATATTACATGTCTATTTACATCAACTACATGCCATATTTATACTAATGCTAGACCTTCTAGAAGAGGCAACAAGAAAGACACAAATAATGTACCATTCGGCCGAATGGGATAGGGGAATTGGTTTGGCCTATTGGGGGGGGGGGGAGTACCCAACTCTTCATGTTCTCTAAGCCATCCTTTTGTGTCATCTATGTAGATAAGTGCATGAACTAGCTAGTTCATGAATTACCTCTTTGGAAGCTAGGTTCGGCCGAGAATGGGAAAGGGAATGACTAACTCTTCATGTTTTCTAGGCCACCCTTTTGTGTCATTCATGTACATAAGTGCATGAACTAGTTAGTTCATGAATGACCTCCTTGGAAGCTTCTTCTTCTAGATGGTTATTGTCATTGTCACCTCATTCTATTACATGACATATTAATTATGTCTTAAGGAGAGCTAGTAGTTGAGCTATGAATTAAAAATAAGCTAAAAGTTAGTGGTCTCGGCCAAGACCTACATAAAAGCTGAAAATAAACATGTTCCTTTTTGGGTCTTCACGTCCAATCTTCAACCCCATTCCATATTCCATTCCATAATAGGCATGTCACCCTAGGACGGCCGACAATCCTTGGCACTCCGAGCAAATCACCTCGCGACTCATTTTGGAAGCTTAATTTCACGGCCTTTCTTTCACAATCTCCCTTTCTTTAACAGAATTTTCCCTCAAATTCTCGTCAACGCCATGCAATCTTACCACTGCCTTCAAAGGTTGGGAAATCAAATCGTAGAGTTCGATCATCTTCCCTTTCAAGTCCGCAATATGAAGCAATAAAGTGAGCCATCTTTGAGAATCTATCCACAACCACTATGATAGAGTTCTTGCTCCGTTGTGTTCTTGGTAAGCCGAGGATGAAATCCAAGCTCACACCTTCCCATGGTCGCTCCGGAACCGGTAAAGGAGTATACAATCCTTGGTGGAAGAAACTTTTAGCCTTTTGACAAGTGGAACACCTACTTACCACTCCATTTACATCTTTATCCACCCGTGGCCAATAAAAGTGTTCTTGTAGAATCTCCAAAGTTTCCACTATCCCAAAATGTCCAGCGTGTCCATCCGAATGTTTGGGGTGCATTACATGTACAAGTAATTCTCTCATGGAATATTTGGGTACACTCAATTTGTTCCCTTTAAAAAGGAAACCTTCTACTATGGAATAAGAACTATGAACTTCATTATTACATTCTATCAACTCGAGATTTCATCCATAGAATTTCTTTGGCACTTCAAATCCCACGAGTTGTTTTTCAAGCACGGACAACATTATGTACCTCCGGAAAAGTGCATCCGTCACTATGTTGGACTTGCCACCTTTGTACCTTGTAGAGAATGTGAAAGTTTGCAAGTAGACCACACACTTAGCATGTCTTAGATTCAACTTTCTTGACCCGTGTAAATACTTCAAGGATTCATGATCCAGTTATAATACCAAAGGTTTTGGCCTCAAATAATGTTCCCATTGGACCAAGGATCTCACCATATAAAATTCCTTGTCGTAAGTAGAATAAGTGAGTCGTGCACCACCCAATTTCCCACTAGAGAAGGCAATGAATCTTTTGTATTGAATCAATAAGGTACCAACACCAATTCTACTAGCACCACATTCAACTTTAAGTAGTTTCTCAAGGTTCAAAATAGGGGCAACAAGGGTACAAAAATCCCTAACGAAACGATGACGAAAAGAAGCCAAACCATGGAAACTTTTTACCTCTCTTACATTCGTAGGCTCGGGTCCACTGCGGATCATTTCCCTCTTGGATGGATTCATATTAATAACCTTGGATGATACTATGTAACCCATGAATGGTCGTAGTACCTCACACATGAACCTCATGAAAGAGCTTGGAGCATTACACAATCCAAACGACATTTCAAACCATTCATACAAACCATATGGGATGTTGAAAGCCATCTTCCATTCACCTCCATCTCGTATCCTCATTTGATGGTAGCCACTTCTCAAATCTATCTTGGAGAACAACTTGGCCCCACTCAATTCATCCAAAAGAACTTTTAATTTTGGCATAGGAAACTTGCACTCCATGGTGATGTTATTGACTGCTCAGCTATCAATACATGTGTGCCAAGTTCTATCTTCCTTCGGCACCAACAAGGCGGGTACCACACACGGACTAAGGCTCTCTCGGACAAAGCCTTTGTCTAGTAATTCTTGCACTTGTCTTTGCGACTCCTTAGCCTCCTCTGGATTGTATCTATAGTCATTTATTGGCGGTAATCCGAGTGCAAGATCATCCGACAACACATCTTTCGATTCTTTCAAGAGTTTGTTCGAGTCGGCATCTTCAACCGTATCACCCACAAGACTCTTTTTCTCTTCACGTACCAATATATATATATATATATATATATATATAGAACTCCCCTTCTTCGACTCCTCTTCTATCTCCGATGTATCAAACAAAGGTGACTCGGTTTTCTCCTTGCGGTTCTTGGCAATTTGGATCTTCATTTTCTTCACCTCACTAGGTGAAAATGGTACCAACCAGATCTTCTTACCATCATTTTGAAAAGAATAGACATTTTTTTTTGCCATCATGTTGCGCTTTTCTATCAAATTGCCATGGCCGACCCAATAAAATATGACAAGCATCCATAGGTAGGATGTCACACCATATTTCGTATGTATACCTACCAACCCGAAAACTAACAAGAGCCTGTTTCATCACCTTTAGCCCTTCGTCGTCATCCACCCATTGGAGATTATATGGTTTAGGATGGTTGCAGGTAGGCAATTGTAATTTGTCCACCATTTCCACGGAGGCTATGTTGACACAACTTCCTCCATCAATAATCTTATTACACACCTTGTCTTTTACGTTGCATCGAGTGTAAAATAGTTGATCTCTTTGTGTATCCTACCATTCCTCAAGATAAAACACGTCGGAGTACTACACTTTCACCATTCTCCGCAAGATCAACATCTTCCTCTAAGACCTCCTTGACTTTGGGTTCCTTAATAATAAAGGAATCCCCACACTCTTGATATTCTTTACTTTCATACCTTGGATTATTTTGTACAATCCCGAACTTGGCATTTTTGCTCACGGCACGCCCCGAAAATTCTTTTCTCAAGATTTGCGCTTGTTCCGCAAATAGGTCATTTATGATCCTCCTAAGTTCCTTTTTTGTGTTAGCCATAACGTCAAGGCGTAAGATGAGAAAACCTTGCTCTGATACCAATCTGATGTATATAAGGATGGGAATATGTGGGCAGGTTGGTCAAAGTTGGACTGGACATGGGTTGACACGAAAATGGACTCAAAAGGTGGGGTGTCGGGTTCTCGGATTCACCGGACAGTGTGGTGTTGTGGGGCTTGCACGGATAGTTTAGGGTGGAAATGGGTTAAGGAGTTTTGTGGGGATGTTCTAGACACGTTGAGTGTTATATTGGTAGTCGGGGTTTAGTGGTTGGATGGTGATAAGGCGGAGGAAACTGATCGGGAAGTAGGTTGACGTTATAGGGACTCGGCCGGGACGGTGAGGGAAATGGTTGGGGTGTTCGGGTGGTTTTGTGATGTTTTGATTTAAGGCCTTTGGGGTGTGAACTGGTGAAGTATTTTAGGATGTTGTGGTGAAAAAAATGAAGCAATTTGGATAAGGATTGGACACGAAGTTGCTAAGGACAAGCTCGGGTGCAATTCAAGTGAGGTAGGCCGAATTTGGACAAGGATTGGACACAAGGTTGCTATGGACAAGCTTGGGTGCAAACCAAGTGAGGTAGGACAAATTTGGACAAGGATTGGACACGAGGTTGCTATGGATAAGCTCGGGTGCAAACCAAGTGAGGTAGGCCGAATTTGGACAAGGATTGGATACGAGGTTGCTATGGACAAGCTCGGGTGCAAACCAAGTGAGGTAGGCCGAAAGGCCGGATAAAACCTTGGCTTGGGCGTAGTTAGATCACAAAAAATATAACTAAACTTACACCGAAGGAAACCTTAGCTTAGATTTAGCTAGATCACAAAAGTTCTAACTATACTTGCACCAAGGGTCTAACCCACAAAATGATTAACTAAATTAACCAACACAAAAATTGAATAACTTAGAAAAGTTGAGTAAAACTCAAATATATTTCATAAATATTCCATGTCTATTTACATCAACTACATGCCATATTTATACTAATGCTAGACCTTTTAGAAGAGGCAACAAGAAAGACACAAACAACCATTCGGCCGAATGGGACATGGGAATTGGTTTGGCCTATTGGGGATTGGTTTTCTAGGCCACCCTTTTGTGTCATCCATGTAGATAAGTGCATGAATTAGTTAGTTCATGAATGACCTCCTTGGAAACTTCTTCTTCTAGATGGTTCTTGGCCTTGTCACCTTATTATATTATACGACATATTAATTATGTCTTAAGGAGAGCTAGTAGTTAAGCTATAAATTAAAAATAAGCTAAAAGATAGTGGTCTCGGCCAAGACCTACATAAAAGCCAAAAATAAACATGTTCCTTCTTAGGTCTTCACGTCCAATCTTCAACCCCATTCTATATTCCATTCCATAATAGACATGTCACCCTAGGATGGTCGACAATCCTTGGCACTCTGAGCAAATCACCTCGCAGCTCATTTTGGAGCTTAAGTTCACGAACTTTCTTTCATCAGTGGGTGACCTCGGTGGAGGATAAGATGCGGAATTCGAGGTTGAGATGGTTTGGGCATGTGCAAAGGAGAGACACAAATGCCCTAGTGCGGATGTTTGAGAGGTTGGCTATGGACGGGTTTAGAAGGGGTAGAGGTAGGCCGAAGAAGTATTGGGGAGAGGTGATTAGACGGGATTTGTCACAGGTGCAACTTACTGAGGACATGACCTTAGATAAGAGTTATGAAGGACACGAATTAGGGTAGAAGGGTAGTAGGTAGTCGAGTGTAGTCCTACATATGCTTGCTCACTGGTAGTTATAGTGTTTTATTGTAGGCCCGCTTAGCCTATCATACTAATAGGCGCAATATTGCTTTATAGTACCATGTAGTTTGATTTCTGCTGCTATGTGTCATTTAGTGTACTTTATTTATTTTATTTACCCGCGTTAGTTATTGCTTCATTTTTCAGAATGCGCTATCATGACTTATTCACTTTTGATACCATAATTTTCATATTGCTTTAAATTTTTCTTTTTACTCGGGTATGACCGTTTCTCTTGCTTTGCTTGTGTTTATGCTTTGTTTTGAGATGTGGGTCTCTCGGAAACAACCACTCTACCTACCAAGGTAGAGGTAAGGTCTGCGTACACTCTACCCTCTCAGACTCCATGTTGTGGGATTTCTTGGGTATGTTGTTGTTGTTGTAAGGAGTAGTGATGTGCCAATTAAGCTTGACATTGAACTTGAGAGTACAACTAATTTTAACTTGGGAAAAAATATCTCTGAAAGTGAACTACTCCATCAGAGATACAATTTCCCAAGTTGAGGTCCTCATTCTTTTGAGTATAAAATTTATAAGCTTAGTGGGACCAAGTATGGAGACAAAAAAGGTTTTTTGAAAAACAAAATTGCGTGTCCAAAATATGTCCAAAATTTCAAGTCGTCCTTCGGGTGGCATTGGGCTGCTGAAGAAATGGGCCTATTGAAATAATCAAAGACAAGAACTAAAATGTAGCTAAGCCTTCAATCCATCTATCTATCTATTTATATAATAAAACTAGACATAGATAATATGATGTGACACCTCTCTATAGCTTTCATTGCTATTTTTTTGGTTTTTTTCTTATTTTTCATTTGTGTTATGTAGAAAAACTTAAAATAAATCACTCACTAAACTCTCTTAATTTATTACTCTTCCTCCACTATTCTTCTTTAATGTAAAAATTTAATGGTCTTTATTTTCATTATTTCCACAATTTTTTATTATCATAACTCCTAAATAATTAATAACCATGTTCGTGGCATCATTTGGTATTCCATATTAAAGTCCTATAAATAGAAATTTGTTGTAAAAAGAAATAATCACATTGTTCAACCTATAGGTGACATTGTAGTCTAAACATAGAGATTATGGCAGTTGTGAGTATGACATAAAATTGAGGGAAGTTCCTCTGAGAGGATTATGTCTTTTCAAGGTGAAGGTTTGTTTCTAATAAACTTTATAATTCTTTCTCATTTTCATTTTCTTCATTTTAATTTATGATACAATTTCAAGAATTATGTCCTTTCAGAATCAATGAAAAATAAGTCGAAAAATAATTACTATTAAAATTTATAATCGTCTTTTTCCTAATATGGTTAAGTGATCACATTTTAATGTTTGTGCATGCTCTCAATTAGTTAATACCTATCTTGATTTTAATACGTATGTTTTCTTCTCAAGTATTATGTTTCTTTTTAAAATTATGGAGGATGTTTAGTTAATTGGTTAACTCGTAATAGTTGTTAAAAGGCCTACACATATAGGAGTTTTTGAAGACCATATTTGAGGTCTTTGAAATATTTGGTCAAATTAATATCTGAAGTATCGTTTATTACAAAGATAAAACACGAGGATGAATTATGTAAAAAGCTGAAAAGAATAACATAGGGTGACTAGACGAGAATAAGGTGAATTAGTATAATGACCCCATCAAATGAAAATAATTAGTAGTATAATGTGACTCCTACATAAGAGATCTCTTTGATTATTCATATTTGTCATCTTAGAACTTTATTTTTTGATTTAATACCTTTTTCTCCTACCTTTTTACTTTTTTTTTTATGACTTTTTTTTCATTCTTGGTGAGTAAAAATGCTTTCTATGCATGCTAGAGAATGCTTTTTTTTCTTAGTATTTCATCTAGGTCAGTTACACATGTGAACAAAAAGATGACTATTTTGGGAATAGCTGGAACAAAAATCATGAGAAGAAAGAAGATAATTCACAAGACAAGTGCAAATCTACGACTGATGGCAATACTCATGGCTGAGCCTTCTACCATTTTTACCCATGGTTGGACTTTCAAGCGATTTCGGACTCGATGAAGAAAGTGTATTGGGCCTTCAGGCCCAACGGCTCAAGTATTCTGCAGAATTAGAAGAAGGATGTGGGCCCTGCGAGCCCATAGGACATGCAAAAAGAAAGTAAAAAACACCTATAGTAGTTAGAAAATAACCACAATTACGATATGCAATTTAAACAAATAGAGGAATGCAGAACTGAAATCAACATGTATACACATGCCATTATACACTAATCATGTTAACCCAAAACACATTGGTAGGCCCAAATGCAAACGGTCCATACATGGTAAATGAAAAATAGACCTTAGCATGCAAAACAAAATTGACCAAAAGTAGAGACCAAGTCCAAGATTCGGGAGTTCCAAATTTAAAGAAAAGACTAGCCTAAAGGCACTAATGAAAGCTCACTTACACATACACACAAATTCATTCAGAATTATATACTACAGATATCTCAAATAGACATGATATACACGAAAATATACACCTCGAATATGCACCTAATGTATACCAAAATCCACATACTTCATATATCTTTGAGGTGTATCATCCCGAATTCAAAAGAAGAGACAGAAATGGCAATGGTCAAAATATGAACAAACTGGAAACACATAAAAGAAGACATGCAGGAAGAGTAATTTCATATCTTTCCTAAGGCATCTAAGCAAATCAATCATGAAGAATAAACCCAGACTTCATAAAACAGATAGCCTTAGTTAAGAAGAGAGTCTAGAGTGGTTCTATGTTACACAAGCATGCTGCCACAATGGTTAAGTGTTAGGCACAATCTTTAATCATATTCATTTGGGGTTTCCCAGAAAAGCAGGCATGGTCCATATATATAATCCCCCTTTAACAAGACTAAGACCCATTGTCATTTCTAGATGGTGTATGTCCAGACCAAATGTACAATCACATGCTCACTCACAACTAATTAGGACAAAAAAAAACTAACTCCTGACAGTCTAGCACCTTAACCAACATTAAACAATAGCACTGTAGACAGTGTGGGATCATTTTACTACACATACTCAACCAACTAATGAGAAACTAACATGTTGAATATGAACTGATTCATGGACAAAGACAAATGCATACAATTTATGTAGACAGGTTAGGCAGGATAAGTGTTACCAGAGAACATGTACATTTTGATCAAACAAGGACCTAGTCAGCTACATCTGATCTATAGACAATTTCATCTTATTCTAATCATATCTATGCATGCTTGCAAAAGAGAAAAACAAGATCATAGGCTGAGTATGTGTAGACAGTGAACAACATAACTCAAGAAATTTCATATTGATTTAAGAACTAGCTCATGATGTAAGAGAAATTCCACATAGGCTTAGGGATACTAGATCAAGCAAATAGACATGTGATTGAACTAGTTGGTCTATTAGCAAGGATTTAACCATTCAATTATGCTATTTCTACAAATCTAGGATCATTTAAACTAGATTAAATGTCTGTTTTTACTTAATTAAAGCCAATATGATATCACAGGACTCAGGGAGCTTTTATATTGTTTAATGATAGCCTTATACTAGATGATTCAGGATAAATGCATAGCTGGTATAACAAGCAAAGAGGACAATCAGATATGCCTATTCAACTTTCTATGGAGGTCTATTTTTAAATATGCAAAGGCACAAAAATCCTATCCTTCTATACCAAATTTGCTATCCGAAACTGTTCAACAAACAGATACATAATATAAGGTAGAACTTGCACCTCAACATGACACATAGGTCATAAACCAGTGTTAAAACAATCAACTCCATCACATGATGCCTAACATAACATGTCCAAGTCTTAATGGTCAATCAAGCAGGTGATTGAGCAGCAGCAACACCTGAGAACATCCCAGTATTTCGCCTCAAATAACTGTTGGAAATTTGCCTTTGGCGGGGAGGTGCGTCCACCCATATTTAATGAATTAAACACTAGTTTTCTTCATGTTGGAGGCTTTGTCTCTTCGCACATGAATGATCTACGAAGTGAGTAGATGACCGTAGGGCCAAGAATCGTCAAATTTCGTTGAGAAATGAAAGAGATATTGGTCCACGAAGTAAGGTGTTTGAGGCATGAAAATATGGTGTGGGACAAATCTACCACATTGGTGGGAATAGGAAGAATTGCTCTCTATATAAGTCTCTAATGTGGTAAAGGGTTTGGGACCCCAAGGGGTATCCCATGTGTTTAAAGGAGGGAGGACCTAGATGTGCTTGGGTTCAAGGCTAAGCCCACACGCGCGCCGCCGCCGCCCGCCTGTCCCGTCCGGTCACGGGTCGTGATATTATCTTTTTGGACCCCAGATTGCTTAATATTTACAGTTTGATCCCTAGAGTTTCTGGAAAGTTGATTTTGGGAAAGACGGAAGGCAGAAACTTTCTGCCTACCGTTTGGACTATTTTTTGGAGCATTAACCAGCCATTACTTGGCTGTTAACTACTCCATAAACAACACTCCTTCATGATTTTTAATCTGCCCCTCTTCAATAGCCATGAACAGCCTTAAACCTGCCACACTAATGGCCATTAACAACCCTCACTAATGACTATTAACAGCCTTGTTTGTGGCTGTTGGGCAGCCTCCTCCATGCTATATATTGATGCCTCATTTGGCTCAATTCGTGACTGAATAACAGACAGAAACAGTGAGAGATATACACGAAAAATAGCAGCACATTTCAGTGACGAAACAATGCACAAAACAGTGAGAAAAACACATAAAAATACCACAAAATAGTGTGATATACACAAGATATACACAACAGAGACACACTATATACACAGAGACAAAACAGAAGAGAAGATAGAAACTCTTCCTTCATTTTCCATATCCTCAGCAAGTCGATTCATATTTGTTTTAATCGGCAGGCTCAACCTATTGGCTTTGTAGCATTGAGATTAAAGTGTTGTTTTATCTTGAGAGACTATTGCCCGCTAACGTAAAAGCATATATACGGGGAAATCTTGTCTTAAGGATAGAGGCCAATTCCTCGACTCAACACACAACGTTGTAACCATCCAGATTTAGTTGTTTCTTGATTTCAGGATATCAAGATTCAAGACACAACAAGCTTGCGACAGTTCTCAATATTGGCCTTGCAAGGTTATCAAGATTCAAGACACAACACGCTTGCGGCAGTTTTGAAGATTGACCATTTATTTATCCTTTCGAATACTTGTAATAGTTATTTACTTCCCACACTGCTTTATAAAGTACAATAAAGTACCAACAATTTAAGACAAGATTGTATTGTAAGAGTATTAGTGTTCGAAAGATGTCGGTCAAAAGTTGTGTGACCAAATCTGGATATGACTGTGGATTTTTGGTAGAAGAAAGTGATGATGATGAACGTGTTCATGGTGTCATCGCTACCAAGAGTGGTGGGAACAAGCGCTCACGAGAGACTGAGGATGTCAACTGGGACAAGAGGAGGAGGCTGAAGATGTTGTTCTATCTTGCAGCAGAAGGCCTATATCTGTCCCAGACAAAAGGTCCGAATAATGGTAAGAAGAAAATGGACACTCAGTCTGATAAAGTGACTGAAGTGGGCCAGAATCCGAAATTGGGATAAGTAGTTTTTCTTACTTATCAAGAATAAAGATTAAATGATGTCTGATTAAAAATGGATTAAAGTAAGGAGGAATATGAAAATAATTTATATTCCTTACGCTTTAAAATCAGAAGTTTAATCTCATCTTCTTTCCCGTTTAAAGATTGGATTTTGTAAACGACTTAAAAAGATCCATTCTTTTAAGTGTAATTATTAAAAGTGTGTAAAGTATGTTCGCACATACGAGGGAGAAAGATCCACAAACTGTGCGAAAACTGTTACCACTCTTAAATAAGCGCCAAGAATTATCTGGGCATCAATCATAACGGAAGAAGACTAAAAGCTAAAGACGTTGAACCTGTCACTCTATTTGGCAGAAGATCCTTCATAGGATGATATTGGACACTCAGTCATACAAAGCCTCCGGGCGACTAGAGTGGGGGAGAATGTGAAGCATCGTTCATTAAACGACTGTTCATTTCTCACCTCAGTCCAACGGTGTTAGCCAAACGCAAAGTCGTACGCCCAAATTATGTGGGATGGCTTGGTAAAAGTTGGAATACTGAAACAGGTCAAGTTGTACCTAACACTGTAGATTGCATATTCACTGGATCTGCAAATAACAGTAGTGCTGATCGCCTCTTGGTGTTAAAGAATGATGAGTTCTTTGAAAATAACTTTCCTTGAAAAGGAAAAAGAAGTAATTGCTCAAGGTTAACAAGAACCCGCGAGGGCCTGACTGTCCGGAACTAGACGTTCCGTATCTACAGGACTCGAAAGTTGCTGGTTATCCGAAACTTAATATTCCAAATCTACAGAACTCAGGGATTCTAGATGTTGAACCGAGGCGGAGCAAAAAAGAGGACAAAGACTTGTTCCAGTCCTTCTAGCTTGTATGGTTGAGAACGAATCATGGACAATTGACAAATAATTGTCATCTCTAGAAGCGCTGCTTTGGAAAGAAGCTAAAGAGAGAAATAGATTCCATCATATAGAACCATACTTGTGTAATGGTTGATCTTCCTCTGGGAAAAGAACCTTTGGGTTGTAAAATGTGCTCCCCTGTGAGTAGCTTAACATCCAGGGCCATTGCAGTCTTGCGTGGCATGGATGTTGAAACAGCCTTCCCAACCGGAGAGTTGGAAGAAGAGGATCAGAGTTGGTTTGCTGGACTGTTGGGCTTCTTCCTAAACTTTCATTTTGGTCCTGAAAGTTTCAGATAAAACAGAAATAATGAATCTGACCACAGAAACATTGACTCTGAAGTTAGAAAGCCAACAGCTGGAGAATCAACAGTCTAAAAGTAAAAGTCATATTGAAACAAAGTCTCGATATGAAAGATATGGGTATCACAGATGAGATCTTAGGAATTGGATTTCTAAGACATCTAACGTACTGGTCGATAGTTGACAGTCTCGTTGAAGCCACCAATGGATATGAATCATAGAACTGATTGGAATCATGGTGCACCCATAGACAAGGAGCGATATGCACAGGTCATGTGTAGTTCAATGTGTTGTACACACTACAACCGACCTGGTATCGTCCTACAAATGCAGTCGATTGAACTAAGGTTCATCGATGATCTTAATACATGATCGCAGAAGGCGTTAAGTCGGATATGACGATATCCGAATTATTCGCTTATCTACGGATTATAGTATTCGGATGTCCAAATTGCTCGGGAGAACACAGTGATGCAAACTGGACATCAGATCTGAAGAACACCAAAGCCACAAGTAAATGTGTATGGTGGGTCTTGGAAAAACCGCTAAGCAAACTTGCATCGACCGATTCATGATGAGATCGGAGTTTATCTCTTTATACAAAGCATGAAAGAAGTTGAGTAACTTCATGACTCCTTAGATGACGTCCCTTACTGGGAGAAACCCGTGCCTTCAACAATTATACACTGTGGCTAGCCGGTCGGCTTCAGGAAGGACACGGATGACGGCGTCTGGACATATCTGTCAGGATCTGTCGGAGACATAAGACCGTATGGCAGTTGATCATCACGGGTGTCACTTCCTTATTTACTAACTAAGGGACTACCCGGAGATCAAGTGTTCTGCCTGTCTAGGGGAATGGGCTTAAAACCCAAACAATACGAACCTTTGCGGTGGAAACCCAACCATACTGATTGGAGATCCCAAGAATTTGGTTCAATGGGAAAACTAAGCGGCAAAAGGTTCAGTTAAGCACTTCGGTGGAAGCAAGAAACACTTCGGATGATGATTTCTATACGGAAACATGAATCCAAAGTTGTTCCCGCGATAGACATTAAAGTGCTACCTGCATGGTGGGTAAAGGTTAAGCTTCCAAACCTTTAAACGATCCTCAAACGGTTGAGGTTAAGGTTTGGGAAACTTTTAATGATTCCTAACACTTGTGAAGTGGGGTATAGCAGGATACCTTGTAGGAGATCACCTATTTAAGTGCGAGGATGATCGCCTCAAATGAACACACTTAAGAATCCAAGTGTGTCCACGGCCACAACGGACAAAAACGTAAGAATGAAAACGAATAAGAAGAGTTATTGTGTTGGTATCATTGTCTTTGGCTTACACTAAACACTGATGGTTCAAGACATCACGTTCACCGCGTAGTAAGTAAGTCCGATGGTTTCAACTAGGGAAGGTTCAAAGCGGAAGCTGCCTCTCCTGATGCAATATCTTTACGCTGAAAGATTGCTGAAAGGAGGCACCTTGTGCGTGCGCCACAATCTCTCTTTCATAGAGGGGATTGTTGGAAATTTGCCTTTGGCGAGGAGGTGCGTCCACCCATATTTAATGAATTAAACACTAGTGTTTCGCATGTTGGAGGCTTTGTCTCTTCGCACATGCATGATCTACGAAGTGAGTAGATGACCGTATGGCCAAGAATCTTCAAATTTTGTTGAGAAATGAAAGAGATATTGGTCCACGAAGTAAGGTGTTTGAGGCATGGAAATATGGTGTGGGACAAATCTACCACATCGGTGGGAATATGAAGAATTGCTCTCTATATAAGTCTCTAATGTGGTTAAGGGTTTGGGACCCCAAGGGGTATCCCATGTGTGGGTTCAAGGATAAGCCCACACGCGCGCCGCCGCCGCCCGCCCGTCCCGTTCGGTCTCGGGTCACGGGCTGTGGGGACTCTCTGATATTATCTTTTTAGACCCCAGATTGCTTAATATTTACAGTTTGGTCCCTAGGGTTTCTGGAAAGTTGATTTTGGGAAAGACGGAAGGCAGAAACTTTCTGCCTACCGTTTGGACTATTTTTTGGAGCATTAACCAACCATTACTTGGCTGTTAACTACTCCATAAACAACCCTCCTTCATGACCATTAATCTGCCCCTCTTCAATAGCCATGAACAACCTTAAACCTGCCACACTATTGGCCATTAATAACCTTCACTAATGGCTATTAACAGCCTTGTTTGTGGCTGTTGGGCAGCATCCTCCATGCTATATATTGATGCCTCCTTTGGCTCAATTCGCGACTGAATAACAGACAGAAACAATGAGAGATATACACGAAAAATAACAGCACATTCCACTGACGAAACAGTGCACAAAACAGTGAGAAAAACATTCGAAAATACCACAAAAACAGTGTGATATACACGAGATATACACAACAGAGACACACTATATACACATAGACAAAACAGAAGAGAAGATAATCTTCCTTCCTTTTCCATATCTTCAGTAAGTCGATTCATATTTGTTTTATTCGGCAGGCTCAACCTATTGGCTTTGTAGCGTTGAGATTAAAATGTTGTTTTATCTTGGGAGACTATTGCCCGCTAACGTAAAAGCATATATACGGGGCAATCTTGTCTTAAGGACAGAGGACAATTCCTCGACTCAACACACAACGTTGTAACCATCCAGATTTAGTTGTTTCTTGATTTCAGGATATCAAGATTCAAGACACAACAAGCTTGCGACAGTTCTCAATATTGGCCTTGCAAGGTTATCAAGATTCAAGACACAACACGCTTGCGACAGTTTTGAAGATTGACCATTTATTTATCCTTTCAAACACTTGTAATAGTTATTTACTTCCCGTACTGCTTTATAAAGTACAATAGAGTATCAACAATAACAAGCAAGCCAAGTTCTAGACTCAACATGTAAACACAAGAATATAGCAATATCCTCATCACACAATTGTCATATGAAATTTAAAGAACACCTAATTTCACTTTTCCAATATGCAAGTATGAACATAAAAAAAGGAAGTTCAATAGTAACATGATGATTCTCAACTTTTGTTTGCCTTTCAAAAAGTTCAACTCTTTTTTTCAAGGAAAGAAAAATCTAACTTTGTCAACTAACAAACACCCGGTTCAAAAATTACGACCGTAACAAAAAACTGAAGTTTAAAAGAAATTCACAGAAGGGTACAAGATCAAGAAGTTATACTAGTAAGATTAAAACACAAAATAAAGAAAATGATTACAAAGTTTTCTTACCCTTTACCCACACTTAAATATAGAATTGTCCTCAATGCGTCAAAACAAGTAATAAAAGGAAAGGTAAATGAAACTTTCCTGAAATGATGAGACAATCACGTTTTCGCCATAGCTGCAGACAAACATTTGTGCTTTTTCTTTCTCTTAGAGCTTATGAACTCAACCCCCAATTCTAAATGTAGTCGTGCTCTTTGCTCCTTTGAGTTTTTTCGTGGAGCTCATTTGGCCACATGCATCATAAAACTTATTCTTTCTACACACATTGCTCTCTTTTTCAACATTTTTTGCCTTTTCATAAGCATGAAAGTATTCATACATGATAATCCTTAACTCTGATTTGCTTTCAACCAATTGATCACCATTCCATACCTTTTCTGAAGATCCCCAACAACAAAATCCACAAGATCATTTTGAATATATGAAATCGAAGAATAGTGGTCGGAATGATATTTTTCATTTTTGTTGGTATTCATGACCACTAATCGTGATGACATATGAAAAATTTGGGTATACGCTCATCATCAGTAGAAGTAGAAATAACCAAACCTTTTTCATATGTCATCACGATTAGATAAAGCTCCTCAAGTTGTGTGATAGTTTCGATCATTACATCTTGTATGGTCATTTCTTCTTCATCACTCTACTCATTCTCACATGACACTAGCTCCTCTATGTTTTCTCCACCTATTGATGATAGGGTCTCAATTTGAGCCTCTGAGATCTCAGGAGAACTATCGAGTGCCACATCATGTGCTTCACTTGATAAAACAGACATCATTTCTTTCAAGTGAACATTCATGTTACCCAATGATTCATCAATACTTTTATCACTTTCTTCTGTTTTACTTGCTAAACCAAGTATTAACTCTCTTAAGTTATGGTTCTCCGCTTGAGGTGGTGGTCTCATGCCGCTTTGATTCCAACCATAATTCGGGTAGCCATTCCATCCCGAATCATAATTATAACCATAGGAATTATCATGATTGTAAGAACAAGAAACATAGTCAGATTCTTCATAAGATGGCAGGTAGGAACATGAGTTACCATTTTGGCATTCATGACTGATGTGGCTCTCACCACAATAATCACATGTTCTCAGCCTTTGAAAATGTTCTGCGATCAGCTCTACGATTATTTTCTGGGCTGGTTATAATTCATCTTTAAAACACTTGGAATGAGTTCAAATTCAAGAAATATTTTTTTTCATGTCTTCTTCTCTAACACTTGTCAGGCACTAGGAAAAAAATCTTGAAGATGTGATTAAATAAAAAAAAGATTATATACAACTCTCAAAGAAGCAACAACATGAATTAGGAGATAAATGTTGCCCGATTTCGGGCAACGACGTCAAAATTTGATAAGCGCAAAACACACCTATAAAGTGTAGCCCTCGCTAGTCAAATATAGTATAGATAATGTCGATCCCACAAGGATTGAGTTTCTAATATGCTAATTAGTATTGCTTGATTAATATTTGAAAAACTGATAATTTTGGAAAGATGATATTTAAAATTAATAATGACTAGAAAAATAAATAGCCGACACAATTAGAACAAACACTTATAACTCAGGGAGATAAACGAGTTGAGTCAAGAATCCACCTATGGAATAACTAGAAATTTCAATATCTTCCACCAACCCTCGTTGAAGTATGAATGTTTCTCGCAAATACATTCAATCCCTCTAATCCTTTCTAATAGTTGTAATCTTTTCGATTATACAATTAATAGAAAGAAAAAGATGTATAAATTTGCAAGAGTAGTGTTAAATGATTTCCTATAGATAGAAAAATATTTTTTTTTTTGAATATCTATATGTTCTCTCCATTGAATCAATATTCACAAAACAACATCATATACCCACTCAAATTAGTGGAGAAATTGAGATACCTCTTCCGATTAATAAATCAATAAACTCCTCAAGAAATTAATAAACACATGAGATGAAAAGATAAATTGATGCTAATCAAACCCTAGGTTTCATCAAAATTCAACTACAAGGAAGTTACTCCATAAATGGAGTAGAGACAATGCATAACCTCCTTCATAATTGAGTGAACCTGGATCAAACATCTCAAAAGTCCCTTGTCCATGTGTGTAGTAGATTACAATGTCATCAATAGCATTGTGAGCATGAAAATTCCTTCTTTCAGAATAGTTGTTTCTCCTCTCATTTTGGTAACTTCCTCTCTCATTCTGATAATTTCCTCTTTTGTTTTAATAGTTGCCTTTATCACCTTGATAATTTCCCTTCTTCCTCCCCTTAAAATCAGGTGGATAACCAATAATCTTATAGCATATATCATTAATATGACATTTCCTTTTGCATAGGTCGCAAAATGCATTTGGATCATATCCATAATTGTAGTCCATTTTCTATCTATTCATAGCAGCAACATCATTCCTTGTGGACATGAGTGTTGTAGCAACCTTGACTGATATTCATCTGACTTTCCCTTTCAAACAACATAGAATACACTTTGTTTATGGATGTCATTGGTATCATCATAATGATATGACATCTAGCTTGTTCATATGACTCCTTAAGGCCCATTAGAAATTGTACCAGTTTCAAATTATGCACAAACGCAATAAAATCCTTAGATTTTTTGCAATCACAACCAGGAATTAGGGCTATACTATCAAATTCAACCCAGATATCTCGTTACTTTGAGAAATATACTGAGATTGAACTAGTACATTGATTGATAGTTGCAATTTCTTTGAGATGTTGGAATATTCTCGATCCATCGATTTCGTTGAATCGCTCCTTCAATTCACTCCAAACTGATGTAGTATTTGTAGAATATAAAATTCCAATGTATAATTCTTTTGATACACTGTTTAATATCCACGATAGGACTATCGCGTTGCATTTCTCCCACAAATCAGCTAGATTAGGACCGTAGGCTTCCTTCTTGCATGTGTTGTCTATAAACCCTATCTTATTTCGTCCTAGGATTGCAATCCTCATTGCATGACCCCATACACTATAATTCTTGATTCCTATAAGCCGAAGATAGATGAGTATCGCTCCTGAATTATCAAATGAGTTGAGAAATAGAGAATGATTGTGACTCAGTTTTTTCGACAAATCATTATCGACAACTGCCATTGTTGAGTTCTTTGTGTTTCACCTCTGTTATCAATGGTGGAAATTAGGATCGTAGTTTAATCACACTCAGTGATTGAGTTGCTTTGGTACCATGTTGAATATAACAAGTATTAGTCTTAGCTAAGAACAATCAACAACAGAGAAAAGAAAGAGAAGAGATTTTGGGAATTTTTCTCTATTCAACCAATTGATCATGTACATCTCATATCCTCTACATAAATACAAAATATACGATCAACAACGGAGAAGAGAAAGAGAAGAGATTTTGGGAATTTTTCTCTATTCAACCAATTGATCATGTACATCTCATATCCTCTACATAAATACAAAATATACGATCAACAACGGAGAAGAGAAAGAGAAGAGATTTTGGGAATTTTTCTCTAATCAACCAACTGATCATGTACATCTCATATCCTCTCCATATATACAAAATATCTTCTAACTAACTAACTAACTACTTTCTAACAACACTAATTTAATAACAACGAACTCCTTTAACTTCTACTAATTACAAGTTGGTCCCACAAGTCTTATGTAATCCTTTCTCCAATACTTTGCCTCAACCTGAAGAATATTTAATTATTGTTTCTTCCTTTTTATTTAATTTTCAATTATAATATTATATTTTCACCAAAAAATAATGTTATTTATGAAGATTTTCTTTTATCAATGTGATACGGTCAAATTACACCTCCGAAAAAGATGTAAACCGATCGAATGCAAATATAGAACCCAACTAAGGTTGGGGTCAAATTCCACAGGAAATACGATGAGAAAAATACAATTTAAACGTAAGCCTCAACCATTAGTATAGATTTCAAAGGTGATTGGGAAAACATTGTTTGTTTTGATTATGATCTACTAATTACTTCAAGAAAGGAATAATTCAAATTTGTAATTCAAGTTGTGGAAGGACTAGGGTTGTGTTCCCTCTAGGTGAATCAATGCAATTGGGGCTAAGCTTGATGTTAATTAAATACCTATTATACTAGAGTATGAGCCGATTAATGGTTTATAACTAGTTTTTCAACCTAAATGTTAAATATCATCACTAGGCTTTTCCACGCCCTAGGATGTGAAATTCAATACACCCATTTTAATATCAATATTCTATTCCTAGCTTTGGTTATTAGATGAGATTTAGATTCTCAAAACTTTGCCATTAATGCTTTTCCTACCCACTATTCTTTTTCAAGCAATAAAAGGGCTATATGCAATACTAATGTTGACCACCATTGATATCATTACACAATGAAACATTAATGGAGTACAACAATAGGAAATAACCTAATCAAGCATTTAAGACACCCATTACATTAAGATCACCATTGAGGTCCACAACTCTAGCTATATGATCAGCTACTCATAATAAATGAAACATAAGCATTAAATATATGAGAAATCATTGTCGCTTACAAAGTAATTGAAATTGGAATCCAAAATGATGTCAATCTCTTCAAAAGCTTAAAACAATAACTATCGAATGTTTAAAGTATGGGGAACAAAATCTGGAATTGAATATTCGACCCAAAACCCTAGGCATCTATTTATAATCCCCAAAAATCATGCACACAAATTGGACAAAAATACCCCCGCGTCACCATCGGCGAACCGCAGATCATGTCGCAGAATGACCTGCGATTCGCAGATCTTGCAATTGCATCGCAGGCTGTGTCAAAATCTCAGTCTTCAGTGACATGGTCTACAGTTTGCAGACATGATATGCGGTTCGCAGGTCACACCACAAAGCATGCTTTTATCTTGTTCAACTTTTGTAATTCCCTGTAGTGGTTTGCGGTCCGCAATAATTGCGTGTGGCATGACATGTGATTCGCAAGTCATGTTTTCTGGCATTTTTACTCCTTTTCACTTATATTTCATCTCCGCACTCCTTGTCCTACAAAATCACACATATATGTAAGAAATTACGTAATATGTAATCTAAGATAAATAAAAGCTTAAGTAAGTGGAATCAAATGCACCATAATTTTATGGTATATCAACGCCCCCAAACTTAGACTCTTGCTTGTCCTCAAGCAACTAAAACAACACACAATCCTATGACACATGTTCAAGAATACCCAAAGTAAGAATGACTACAACAGTGATAGAAATTAGCTACAGGCATTAGTCAAGACAATTTTAATCCTCACTCCGTATTGATAAAACATGGTGCACCACTCAACAGACAAAGATTAACTTTACAGCTTCAAATGGTGACAGAAAGCTATTAGCATGAGAGATATAGCCAAGAGATCTAGGTTCGAGAAGTATTTCTCAACTCAACATTGCTATCCATATGCCCTTACAAAGACCAAGAAAAGTCTCCAAAATACACATATTTAGACACACAGGGGACAAAAGACAAAGAAGAAGAGAACACACTCACACTTATAAAGATGTTCGATATGCACACATGCAATACCATAGACTTTCCCTTCATGTAATCCTCCACTAATGTAGACACACTTGGTTCGAAATCAACTAGGACTTTTCTGGTTGTAATATAGGCTTTAGGTCAAGGTAGGGATATAATTTAGAAATAGTGACTCCAAGACCTCCCTAAGCACTACAATTCACAAGTTCAAGCACACTTCGTTTGACAACTTTTTCTCCTTTCCTTTCACATTTTTTATTCAACATGTAGTCTTCTCTTTATTCAAAACATATATTCTACCTTTCTTCTTTTATATTCTTTTTTTATTTTTTTCTCTTTAAAAATACCAAGGAAGGTTTCACTATTTTATTTTGTTCTCTTTTCTTTTCTTTTTTTTTTGTTTTATCACACTTTCTTAACTACCACCCCCAAACTTAGGCTTTTAGCCTATGTTTGCATTTTCAAAGCACTTAGGGAGGTCGGGTGCCAAAAGATAGATCAATAAAAGGATAAAGCTTGTAATGTGGTTGCCAAAGAAAAGGTTAAAGACTCAAATGGGTTGACTAGGAAAAATATGTAAGGGTAGGAAATTTACGACACAAAGATGGTCCAAGGAAGGCCTAACATTCTTTTTCAAACCAAGCGTCATCTAGGATTTCGCCTTGAACAACATACCAGGCAAGTTCTAGATCACACTAATGCAAAAGAACTCAACAAAAATAATCTCACACACATGACATATGGATTAAAATCACTTCTTTCATCACAACTTCTAAACCAAATTCTCAAGGCATCTATCAATCACGACTCTAATAGGCACAATGTCATAAAATGATTCATGTATGTCAATTAATTATCCATTAAGTACATATACACCTCAAACAATTTTTTTGGAGGGATCAACACAAGTTATATATGCTATAAACTAATCAACCCAACACTATATAAGTCACAATCTTCAATTATACTTGAACAATACACGACATGAAATAAAATTCGACACAATACATAACAAACTAGCTAAACATTCCAGGTTCAACATAAAATAAATGCTCTTGGGAAAGAACCATGGCTAATAAATCCCAAGAGCAACAAAATATCCAACAAAACCACAATTCAGACTCGGATACCCCACCTCCAACAAATAAATCATGCGTTATCCCCAATGCATATATATCATAAAACAAAAAGTGAAGGACTCCCTGAGGATGCATCCAACATCTGTCTGAGTCATGTCTCTATCAATTGGAGCTGATGTATGGCCAGTAGGATCAATCTCTAAAGCTAGTGCAAGCTCAATACTGGTGCCTGAAGGGATCACTGGACCCACTGATGATCGAATGGGGACATGTGTAGGTGGAGCCGAAGATAAACTTTCTCCGCTGGTACCCTGTGCTCTCTACTCCCGTAGCTTCTCTATAGACCACAGTGTCCACCTCATCAGGAGGAATGCCTGATGCTCTCACCATCGAGCGGACACTCTCTAAGGTCTCATCACCCATATCACTATCTGGTTCGCTCTCACTCTGCCTCTTCGATCTATCATTAACATCATCATCCTTCTCCACATCATCTCTCTCAGGGGAGTGGTCAACACGAGGCTCATCATTAACTCTAACCTGGATAGAGAATAACTTTGCTGCCGGTGGTAGTATAGGTCCCGAAAGTACTATCTCAGGTGGATCCAAGGCACTCAGTTGTGTCTTGACCCGCTGCAAATCTACTCTAATAGTTGGTAGACCTTCCTCTATACCTTCTTTAATACACCCCAATTGGAGCTTAATAAACTGAAGTTGGGCCCTGATACTTTTCTGCTCCTCTTTCACTACCTCAAGGTCTGCCTTGTTAGGTGCTAAGGCTGTCTCTATAGCTTCCTTTACATATGCATGAAACTCTTCCACTAATTTTGTCACCTTAGCCTCAACAAGTCTAATCAACCGTATACCATCACTAGGAATGCCTTGCCCTGCATCTGGGATAGAAGAAGTGGCCATAGATGTGGCTGGAACAAACTCTGTAGTAGTGGCTGGAATCTCTGGGACTGAAGTAGTGGCCGAGACTAAAGTACATGCTGGGGCAGAATAATCCACTATGCCAAGAATCTATGTGTCAAGCACAATCAGAGTATCCCGAGACTGTGATACGGTGATCTTCCTCTTGTTACCATACTCAAGTCGAGTGTAATCCATTGTCTGTTTGTGCTTAGTGCCCCTATCAATCCTGTCAATCTGGGGAACTCTTGCCTTCATGCATAAGGCTGTGATCAAACAAGGGTATGGAATTGAGGTGTTGCTCTATTTCACCCGATCGCGAATCTCATCCTGAATAATCTCTCCCACATTGATGCGCGACCCAGTCATGAAAACGGAAATCATAATGGATTTATCTAAAGAAATGTTGGTGTCGTTAAATGATGATAACACCCTTGAAGATATGATCGTAAGCCAAAATTTTGCCTCATTTGTGAGATTTTTCATGTATACCAATCGTTGGATCAATCTAGTCTGGTGTTTCTTTGGCAATAACTGATGTAGCCCATACTCTATAATCATCTGGATTCTTCATCCTTTCATTATAATCCGTGTACTGGAGGGAGATGTCATCATCACCCTCTATTTCCTTCCTAAATTAGAAGTTGCTGATTTTCTTGGCATGGATGTCAACACTCACCCCTCAAGCAATCACAAAGTCGAGAGGATCCATAAAAGCTTTGGCCTATCGCTGACCTCTCTTACTGTTCAAAATCTCCTCATATGCCGTATACAATTCTCTCATAATCACCAAAATATAGTTACCCGGGGGTTTTGTGAATCAATCTCATCTTGACGTCTTCAACATCCAGATAATACCGGGGCATTCACTCTTCAACCCATTCCAATTCACTCCCTTCTCCTCATGTATTACTCTGGTAATATTGCCATCATTTTTATCCCAATGCCGGCTAGATATAGTTCTTTAGACCCGGGCTTGGCAAATCGGAGGGCAATTTCTTCCTACTTTCTCTTCCGAACAATCTCCTCTGTAGTATCCACCTCAGGCAACTTAGAGATATTAGGTGTAGTAGTTATCCCCTCTTCAGACTGTGGGCTATCATCCATAGGTGCTTTCCTTTTTTGTGACGTCGTCTTCTTAGTACATTTTGGTTTATTTGTTCTTTCCATCATGTATGTTAAAGAAGGAAATAAGTATGTTTTTCTTAAATATGAAAGCAAATAAGGAAAAGAAAATACGAAAAGAAAATCAAACATCATATTTTTGTGGGGTTGACATTATTTACGACATGCCCTCCGATTTGCAAGCATGACCTGCGATTCGCAGGTTATGTCGAAAATATTTCCTTCAAAAAGGCTTCAATGAACCAAAATCACTGTCACACTCTGCGGTTCGCAAACATGCTCTGCGATTCGCAGGTGATGTCGCTGAGTGTGTTAATGATATCTTTTTTTCTCTGCATCCTTTTGATACCCTATTTTCGTTACATTTCTACGAACAATAAAGACCAATAATCAACATACACACACGCACCCATGACTAATCCCCTTAAGAAAATTGTCATCCATCGTCGGGAATTTCAATTCATATGGGGCATACACAACACTCACACACACAATACGAGACCAATTTCAAACTTTTATGCTAAAATATGAACTAATTACGTATCTTAACATTATCAAGTGACCTCTGGTACTCAATACTTACCCGAGTCTATTCATTCACCCAAAAACAAGTCACGAGAGTCATGACAATAGCAAATTTCAATCAAGATGTCATTCATGTATTATATCAAACACGTTGTGAGTGTGACTTTCATGTGAATCCTCTACAAACAAGGGTACTCAAGAATTCCTCCATTTCCTATGCTACAAAAGTCACAACACAACACATCACATATTAGATTTCCAAATTCATGCCATAAAAGAACTCCCAACAAACCCACACAATTACATTCTTCAATTTCACAACCAACCTAATTCTAACCCTAATTTAAATCTAGAAGCAAGTTATGCATCCACAAACTAAGGAATTAAGGGTGAATTACCCCTATAATTTGCACGAGATGAGTGGGGAGTGAGTATACATGATTCATGAAGTAATGTGTGCTAGGGGTGATGTGCGATTGCTTTGTGAGACCTTTTTCAGAAAGAAGAACAAGATGCTCAGTGGTGTGTTGAATTTGAATGCAAAATAGAAGAAATCAAAGGGTTTGAGAGGTGAAAGTGATTGGGAGGGTGATTAGAGTTGCGAGGTTTTGAAAACCATTCAAATGGAATAAAAACCGAGTTAAAAATCGAAGCAATTGAACGGTTTTGGGCATTTTTAAAACTCACGCGGGTCGAGTCAGACCCGAACCCAGTTACCTAAAACATGACTTGCGGTTCACTCTTTGCCCATTCACCTTGACTCGATTTTCACTCGGGGAAGAAATTTCAATAGCCCATGAGGAAACACTTATGTCACCTCAAAAGGACCCGACCATTTAAATTCAACTTTTCGAGAAACAAACGGAGTCTTAAATTGAACAACAACACACGGTCCCCCGGGCTAAACTCTCTCTTAAGTATCTTTTTGTCATGAAAATGCTTCATTCTAGCTTTGTAGAGTGTCGGACTCTCATACGCCTTGAGTTGAAATTCATTCATCTCATTCAATTGTTCCACTCTCAAGTTTGAGGCGTCACTCCACTCAAGATTCAATTTCTTCAAGGCCCATATTGCTTTATGCTCAAGCTCAACTAGGAGATGACATGATTTCTCAAATACCAACCTATATGGAGACTTGCCAATATGAGTCTTGAAAGTTGTCCGGTATGCCCAGAGTGCATCATCCAACATTCGTGACCAATCGGTTCTTGAAACATTGACCGTCTTGGATAGAATGCTTTTGATTTCCCAATTCGACACTTTCACTTACCTACTTATTTGGGGATGATAAGGCATAGCCACCTTGTGTTTAACTTCATATTTCTCAAGAAGAGCTTTGAACAATCGATTGCAAAAATGGGAACCCCCATTGCTAATTATCGCCCTAGAAGTACCAAACCTTGAGAAGATGTACCTTTTCAAAAATGCAGTCACTTTTTCTTTCATTGTTAGGAAGCGATACAACCTCCACCCATTTGACACGTAGTCAACCGCCACAAGGATGTACTTATTACCATACGAACTCACAAACGGGACCATAAATTCAATGCCCCAAACATCGAACAACTTAAATTCAAGGATGGGTGTCAAAGGTAGCTCATGCTTTCTTGAAATTCCCCCATGCCTTTGATATTGATCACACTATTTTATAACATCATAGGCGTCTTGATGGATGGTTGGCCAATAGTAACCACTTTGAAGCACTTTTTTTGCGGTTCTTGCACTACTATAATGACTACCAACGGGAGATGAATGACAAGCCTCAAGTATGTGTATCATGTCAACCTCGGGAATACACCTTCTTATCATGTTATCGGTGCAAACCCAGATAAGGCTCATCCTAATAAAACTTCTAGACATCACTCAAAAACTTCTTCTTATGATTGGTGGTGAGATCACTTGACATAATATCACTTGCATGATAGTTTGCGAAATCAGCATACCATAGAATCATAACATGTGACCCCGCCATTACATACTCATCTGGAAAAGAATCATCCACTTCAAGCTCATCACTTGGCTTCCCCCCTTCTTCAAGTCTTGAATAGTGGTCTGCCACTTGATTTTCACACCCATTCTATCCTTGACTTCAAAATCAAACTCTTGCAAAAGTAGGATCCAACGTATCTGGATTTGCATATTTCTTAGCCATGAGATAATGAAGAGCAAAATGATATGTGTGTACAATAACACGAGTCCCCAACAAATAGGCTCGGAATTTTTCAAAAGCCTATACAATTGCAAATAACTCTTGTTCGGTGACTGTGTAGTTCATTTTTGCTCCATTAAGTCTTACTTACATAATAGATGAGGTAAAAAATCTTATCTCTCTTTTGGACAAGAACAAGCCCCATGGCAAATCCACTAGCATCACACATGAGCTCAAATGGCTTTGACCAATCTGGAGCAATCATGATGGGTGCCAAAGTAAGCTTCTCTTTCAAACATTCAAATGCTTTGCATTAAGATTCATCAAACACAAACTTGATCTCTTTCTCCAACAATTTACACAAGGGATTCACTACCTTAGAGAAGTCTTTGATAAACCTTTTATAAAACCCGACATGGCCTAGAAAACTTCGGACACCTTTAACGGAGATAGGCGGAGAAAATTTAAAAACCTCAACTTTGACTTGATCAACCTCTATGCCCTTTTCCGAACTTTTGTGCCCAAGAACAGTTCCCTCTTTGAACATAAAGTTTAATTTTTTCCCAATTGAGAACCAAGTTGGTCTCTTCACAACATTTCAACACCTGAGCCAAGTTGTCAAGACAAGCATCAAAAGAGTCTCCAACCACGGAAAAGTCATCCATGAAGATTTCAATGGATTCCTCTACCATGTCAGAAAATATGGACATCATGCACTTTTGAAAAGTAGCGGGAACATTGCATAAACCAATGGGCATTCTTCTAAATAGAAAGGTACCATAAGGGCATGCGAAAGTGGTTTTCTCTTGATCCTAGTGATTTGGTTATAACCCGAATAACTATATAGAAAGCAATAGAAGCCCCTCCCCACGAGTCTATCAAACATTTGATCCATGAACGACATTAGAAAGTGTCACAACCCAAATTAGAGGGCCGCGACGGGCACTCGGACCCTACCCGCCGGGCGCCACAGATATACTCCACCCTTAAACATATTTAAATACGGACTGAGCCGTGATAGATTATATAAAATTTTAACCCAAAAGCCTCAACTTATCCATTTATATACCAAGGCCTTACATGACACTAACCACAGGACATCTGTCTACAAGCCTCTAAAGAGTAAAATATACCACGACCAGACCGAAACTTCGAAACGAATAGAGTGCTTCAAATACCAGCTGAACCAGTAACCTACTAGTACGAACCGCCACTCTCTCAATATGAACCTGCGGGCATAAAACGCAACGTCCCCCGAAAAAAGGGACGTCAGTACGACTGATGTACTGAGTATGTCAGGTATAAGAAATAACATAGCAGAGATATATCATAATCTGAAACAGAAACAACTGAACATCAGTAAATGCCCCTGAGGGCCCTAATACACCTGCCTAAATGTTATGCACAACGTATACATATACAACAGCCTCTTCGGGCATCTTTCTTACCATAACAGCCTCTGTGGGAATCATACCATATAATGATTAATGAATGTATGTATAATACAAATGCGGTATACTAATGTCCACACAGGAATCCTCCCATAACCGCCTCTGTGGGCATCATGTTATATCGCCACACAAACCTATACATGTAGCAACACAATCATCCCTTTTAACCATTTCTCCTTAACTACTACAGTATATATAACAACCCAACAACTTCACATGCAACCCCCAATTTCATTCGAACAGCCCCAACAATACCCAACCAACTTAACATTTCCGATAATCCCTTTAGAACCTAGTGGCACGAATCATGATCTATAATTGGTATAAACTTAGGAACAAGAATCATTACCTCTTTTAAGAGAAGTGACAAGCGTTGTCGGAAAACCTTTCGTCCAACCCAGCTTCCTACAAGCTGAAACAGGGCCCGAAAATCGACTTTCAGAATTTCCTCGAAACTCTGGTTTCACGCTTGATTTCGGAGTGTTCAAGCTTGCTCAAGGATTCAGTTTCGCTGGAATTAAGGCCCAAAACACCATGAATGTTCCCCCTTTTTGGCGAGCAGAAACTTGCGGAAAAATCCCCATTTTGGCCGAGAATTTCATAGGGTTACCAACTGAGCTTCACTCCTTCAAATGGAAGTGTATCAATTCCTTATCCAATGAGAGATTTCTAAGAAGCTTTGAGAAATGAAGGCAGTTAATTAATGAAGGACACCGATCGTATAAGGCTGAGTCATTTTAGTAGTGTTATTGCGTTTACACGTAGAGTCCACTATCTATTGTCCCCAATTATAATTAATTAATCCCATAATTAATTAATCATACACACAATTAAATTCTCGATCTCAATTCACTTAAATCCTGATGACTTATAAAACCTTCTTATACTCAATGTCATAATTCTTATAATATGACACTAGTCCATAACCTCTTTGGGAATATAAAATTATTATTATTAATCCCCGTCGCCACACTTGTTAAATCCAAAATCATTTCAGGATCACATCATTTAATATACTAATTTTCTTGTTAGCATACGTGAGTGCAACATAAACTTCCCGGAGACCGAGTCTACTTACCTACGTCTAGGTGCTCAAACTATTACCCGAAAGTACGGGGTGTTACATCCTCTCCCCCTTAGAAACATTCGTCCTCGAATGTCGGGGTGACATATTTAATGCTTGTATGTGCTCAACTTAGGCATGTTTATCTCTAATTTCAACAGATAGAAGTGCATCTCTCATCTTAATACAAGTACCAGCAAATAAATATGTTCTAAAATTAGCATGGGACTAATCTAAACATGGATTAATCTAACAGATCTTGAGTACCACGGGATATGCAAACAGGTTCAAAGTCTCATTTCTAATTAGATACTTAAGCCTAATGATACATTTCTAGCTAATAGGGATATTGGTCAAGGAGTCCCTTAGCACATAAGCATATAAATACAGAACATATAGGCCAGTTCCTGATTTCTTTTTCTGAATCTGAACTATGACAAAAACATACTATCCAAACAGAGCTTCAGTTAATATATCAAGGTAAAACAGGGCTGTGAACTAATGTTATTAAACATAGAGTTTTAATCAGGAACCATATTCACATAGCAGATCTGCAGAGTGTTCATATTGATCCAAACACAAACTGATATCATTAAAAGCAATCAAGAACTTTATGTGACATGTAAAAAAAATGATCCGTTGCACATAATCTTGGATTAAACAGGTTAACAAAACAACTAGTGAAGTTCAAATATATATGAAAAGGGCATAACAACAGTGATCTGCCAAACCACAGGCAGCAAAGATCCTCAAAGCACAACAGCAGCAGTACCCTCCTACTATTTCAGGAGAACCAGAGAACCAGAACTAAATCAATGGAGCTATCTAGATGCAAATAACAGGTTGACATATGATATCAAATGCTGGAATTCAACACATACCATTTCCTGGCCAAACAGCTCACACAAGGAAATATTTAAACCAAGACAAAACAGAAACACATGATAACACACTTAATCTAAATATCATGATGTCACAGATATTTCACGCTGCCCTGTTCTTAATTGAAGTTATTGAAACTTAGGCAAGTCATACACCACTAGAAACATGCACATGAGTAGATATCTGGATTCGTACATAACTTAGACACATCATATATGACTCAAATCAAACAAAGTGTTACTGGCTAAGGTACAACAGTCTCCAAGCCTCAAAACTGTCTTAGGACATGTAACTTATTTCAACTTAAAAAACAGCAATTATTTACACCATAGCACATCATATCCGCATCCTTTTCAGCACAACAGGGCAGTTCTACAAGGCTATATGTGCAACAAAATAATACATAACCACAATTTATCCCAAAGGCAATAACATCCTTACCCAATCTACATCAGCTCAGGGAATCATGACAGCAGGTAACAACAAATAGTAACAAAGCCGCAGCCATAACTAAAAGTGTAGTATTTTAAGAGCCACACCAGTCTTAAAAAAGGATACAAATAACTAAGAGGGCACAACATGTTTGAAAATATGACATTTGAGATTGGAAAAAAATTAGCAACATCTGTCACAAATTGAGGCAACAACATATGTTTGAAGTGTAACAGGGACAGTAGCAGTAGCAACAAAACATCGGCTAAGCAGTAGTAACAAGTGATCTCAAACAACAGCCATAATAGTAAGCATGGTAGCTAAATGTCTCAGAAAATAACAAATATATACAGCAACCAACTCAATATGATAGTGACAATAACAAAATGTAGCAGTTAATGGAAACAGTTTCAAACCCCAACACTTAGCCTCAGATCCTAATCTCATAGTAAACATTAGAATGTCCAGAAATTGCTCTCATTACTGTGGCAGTAACTATCTGTCAAGACTGCCATTTTCTCCTTCAAAATAGTGACTTTCTTTGAGAGACAGAAGTTCAAGGTATGACAGCAAAGTAAGTCTCAATGTCTACCATTTATTGATTTATGCTACACTTAGAATAGGGCAAACAATGGACACAAATCCACACATATAGGCATTTAGGATCAAGTTATCAGATATCAATTTCAAACCTCCTCAATATGCATATCATTTAACCAAATACACAACCAGACAGATTTATGAAGCCTATCCAGTAGACCTCTCCAACTAACACATAGATCACATGTATCAAACTGAAAACAGGAAAGGAGAATTGCAATATTTCTTTTAGGTTTGCAAAAGGCAATGTGCAAAAGACTAACTCAACATAACTTGACATCTCAACAAGATACTAAAGTAGAACATGACAGTGTAACACAACAAAGTCAGGGAAATTTTTCATCATACACATACTCAACATGCTTACACAAAATGAGTCATGAACAAAGGAAACACATATATACTCTTAAGCAGGTAGTCTAGGCATGAATGCACAATTTGACAAGGGCAAGATATTTCTTTCTAAGCAGTATCTTATTCAAATCATATATCAAGATCTTCTACTCACTTAGACAGTTCTAGCACCAAGTCATAATCTATACATGCTATTGCATGTATATGATTGAGTTAAACATGGGGTGCAAATAGGTAATAACTTCAACATGGCAAAAGTCAGTTCAAATAGATACAAAATGTTAGTGTTAATATTATTCATCAATTTGGCAGACATGACATGTCACAGAATGACTTAAGAGAGTTTTTCCTGCTAAGATTGACATACTTTTGATACTTAGACAAGAGGAAAATCATGTAACCAATCCAGAGGTACATAAAAGTTTAAAAATGCATAGGTAGTCATCTAGATGTGACATCTTAAGTGTTCAGAATCAATTAAATGCTAAACTAAGCACCCAAGATCCAACACTTACTATATTATTGGATCTGATGACACTGAGACTTAGCATGGTACTTTATGACTCATTCATTTTATTCAGCAAGAACATGAGATCAGATAACCCAAATATACACTTAACACGATGCTAGGTTTGTTGTTTTTACTTAATAAAGGCAGACAAATTAAGATTAAGACACAAGCATCAACTATTAACTATATCAAATGATAACTTACAAAGTGGACCAGAACATCATCTCATCCTTAGGCATCACAGAACTCTATAAACGTCACATAGAGTCAATTCTGGACCTCAACCTAGGGTACATGGGCATATTACCATATCATATGCTTAATATCAAACATAGGTAAAATACCAGATTCATGAAGGCCTTGGATATCTAAGGTCTCAACAGTTATCTAACACTTTAAGATTCTCGACAGGATCAAACACGAAAAAAAAAGACCAAACAAAACAACCCCTTTTTTTTAACCAGAGCAAACATTCCGTTTTCCAGGCTTACATTATCTTTTTCGTATATGAGTGAGACAACTTCTCATAATTTCGAAACGTTTTACATCATATTGCCCTTCTGGAATATAAATCATTTAGTAGAAGTCACTCATTTACGGAATACGAATATGAACTAACCGAAGTATTTTTGGTAACCGGCATTACTGAAATGGTATAAGTTGCGAGTCAAACTTGAATTCCTAAGACTCAGCTCTACTGCACGATTTATGAGATGAAAGAATAGAAACAATTCCTAAATGTCAGATAGCCTCATGTTTATAAGTATGGTGCATAACATACCCATAAACAAGACTCTACTAGACACGGCTTGTAGACTCCCTAGGACAGACATGCTCTGATACTAAGTTTGTCACGACCCAAACAGGAGGGCCGCGACGGGCACCCGGACCCTACCCGCTGGGCGCCACAAATACACTCCATCCTTAAACATATTTAACTACGGACTGAGCCGTGGTAGATTATATAAAGTTTCAACCCAAAAGCCCCAACTTATCCATTTATATACCAAGACCTTACATGACACTAACCACAGGACACCTGTCTACAAGCCTCTAAAGAGTAAAACATACCACGACTAGACCGCAACTCCGAAACGAATAGAGTGCTCCAAATACCAGCCGAACCAACAACCTACTAGTGCTAACCATCACTCTCTCAATATGAACATGCGGGCATAAAACGCATTGTCCCCCAACAAAAGGGACGTCAGTACGACTGATGTACTGAGTATGTCAGGCATAAAAAATAACATAGCAGAGATATATCATAATCTGAAACAGAAACAATTGAACATCAGTAAATGCCTTTGAGGGCTCTAATATACCGGCCTAAATATTATGCACAATGCAGTATACATATATATCAGCCTCTTCGGGCATCTTCCTTACCATAACAGCCTCTTCGGGCATCTTCCTTACCATAACAGCCTCTGTGGGCATCATATCATATAATGATTAATGAATGTATGCATATTACAAATGCGGTATACTAATGTCCACACAGGAATCCTCCCATAACCGCCTCTGTGGGCATCAGGTTATATCACCACACAAGGGCATCACATCATCACATATATTGGCCTCTTCGGGCTCTTTCGTGATAGTCTGTACCATCTGCAGGTGGTGTGTGTATATAATGCTTTTTTTCCCTTTCCCCAATTCCCATACATACATATATATATATACATACATATATATATATATATACATATATATATATATACATATATATATATATATATATACATATATATATATATATATATATACATATATATATATATATATATATACAATATTTATCATATAGTAATGTGCATAGCACAAGTGGTCCAGGGTAACATATGAATGCAATGCAAATGAAATGCATGAATATTAATAAAACATCCGGAGTGACATAATATCCTTTACACCTTTGGTTAACACTGGGAACATCAACATATTTTCCCGTGTGCCTTATTAAGGTCTTAGAAACATACTTGGATATTCTTTCAACATAGGAGTCAATGACTCGATCATCCCTAACTACTAAAAGTAGAGTTATTTATGTAGCAACATAATAGTCATGTTTCGCACATAGAATTATGCCAAAAAGAAGGAAAGAGCCTTGCATACCTTGTTGTCGAAATTATTTAAGTTCCGCGGGTCCTTGTAAGCTCTATGAATGATTATCTACATCACACGGATGCTTTAAATCACAATCGGATAAATATACCAGTAATATATTCATTGAGACATTCTAGCGAACACGTCGTACGCGTAGAATCTATGTTTCTTCTATATGCAAACCTATATATGTAGCAACATAATCAGCCCTCTTAACCCTTCCTCCTTAACTACTACAGTATATATAACAACCCAACAACTTCACATGCAACCCCCAATTTTATACGGACAGCCCCAACAGTACCCAACCAACTTAACATTTCCGATAATCCCTTTAGAATCTAGTGGCACGAATCATGCTCTATAATTGGTATAAACTTAGGAACAAGAATCATTACCTCTTTTAAGAGAAGTGACGAGCGTTGTCGGAAAACCTTTCGTCCAACCCAGCTTCCTACAAGCTGAAACAGGGCCCGAAAATCGACTTTCAGAATTTCCTCGAAACTCTGGTTTCACGCTTGATTTCGGAGTGTTCAAGCTTGCTCAAGGATTCAGTTTCGCTGGAATTAAGGCCCAAAACACCATGAATGTTCCCCCTTTTTGGCGAGCAGAAACTTGCGGAAAAATCCCCATTTTGGCCGAGAATTTCAAAGGGTTACCAACTGAGCTTCACTCCTTCAAATGGAAGTGTATCAATTCCTTATCCAATGAGAGATTTCTAAGAAGCTTTGAGAAATGAAGGCAGTTAATTAATGAAGGACACCGATCGTATAAGGTTGAGCCATTTTGGTAGTGTTATTGCGTTTACACGTAGAGTCCACTATCTATTGTCCCCAATTATAATTAATTAATCCCATAATTAATTAATTATACACACAATTAAATTCCCGATCCCAATTCACTTAAATCGTGACGACTTATAAAACCTTCTTATACTCAATGTCATAATTCTTATAATATGACACTAGTCCATAACCTCTTTGGGGATATAAAATTATTATTATTAATCCCCGTCGCCACACTTGTTAAATCCAAAATCATTTCGGGATCACATCCTTTTATATACTAATTTCCTTGTTAGCATACGTGAGTGCAACATAAACTTCCCGGAGACCGAGTCTACTTACCTACGTCTAGGTGCTCAAACTATTACCCGAAAGTACGGGGTGTTACAAAAGTAATCCCTCATTGTCCAATGGTTCAACTTTCAGTAGTCCATACACACCATCCAACCGGTAACCATCCGAGTTCATATCAATTAATTCTTCTCATTAAGAATCACGGTAATACCACCCTTCTTTGGCACGCATTGGACCGGGCTCACCCATTCACTATCTGTAATAGGGTACACGACATCGGCATCCAACCATTTGATTATCTCTTTCTTCACAACCTCTTGCATGGTGATCCACAACTGAAGGAACCACAGAGGACCGGCCAAATTATCCAAATTTTGAGAGTCCCTTAACCTAGCTTGAGCATCGCCCAAAGCCATGTACAAGCAAGCCAGGAAGAGAGATGCCCAACTGATATCATCCCCTGAAACGGCCAAAGCCACATAAATCTCCAGCTCCTTGACAATTGCACAAGATCCCGTACAAACGAAGTAACGGGTAAACCAATAGAGCAGAAAAGCATGATGCTCAACATCATCGACCGAAAGAGGCGAACTTCGGCGGTTAGCGGTCATAAAAGAACCATAGCTGGAAGAATTTTTTGGAATAACAATCCCCAAGCCGAGAACTTTGATTTCACTCAGGGTAGGCGCTTCGGCTCCCAGTACCGGAAGGCCTAGTATCGCCGTTACATCAAGAAGGGTGGGAGTCATCATCCCCCAGGGAAAAACAAAAGCATTCACGGTAGTCGACCAATAACTAAAAAATGCATATATGAGGCTGATATTGCAGGAGATATCAGACCCCGATAGTACAATGGCGTCATAAATATCCATATGCCTCCACTCGGTTCCTTTGGCCGACCTGACCCGGTCCACCCAAGCAGAATAGTTGGCGACCTTGGTCGGCCAGGTGCGTAGGTTAGATGGACATCGGTCGGCAGTGAACCAATCGCAGGTGAGGGAAAGGTCATAGGTCACCGGGCTAAGATGTTGAGATAAAAAGACGTCGCCTTGTTCCAGCCTACCCTATGGAGTCAGAACCAACTGTTCATCAACAAGGACCAAGGCATCAGTTAGGTCTTATCGACTAGAGTGGTCCCATATATCTTCTGAGAAGAGAAAGAAGAAGCCATGGCATCCAAGTAAGAAAAGGACCGAAATTAGGGTTTTTTATGCAGAAGAGAAAAAATCAGAGATGACTGTAAGATCAAGTGAAAAATTCTCAGAAAGATGTCTCTTTCTAAGTAGATCTCGATGCGCGGCAGAAATTAGGGCTACCTCTTCGAATGCACGGTTGGAAAATATTAGAACCGATTTGTGGTAATAAAGACACATCGGTTAAAGGGGAAACACAATTAAGAAGTAATCATCATTGCATGCACTGAAGACGAGATGATTGAAGTGACATGCGCGGTTGTCAGACTGAAACGACAGCTACTTTCGGATACATCGACTCAACAGTCACACTCGAGTTAATGTAGGGGGGCAATTGTTAACACTCAAAAGTAATTTAAGTGTTTAGCCGAATTCAGTGACAGCCGAACTGTTCCAGAGCCGAATTTACTCCTAGCCCTCGACTACAAGAACTTCATCGGCTACTAAGGCATCTTAGCCGAGTTGTTAGTTAGAGGTGTGACTGAGACCCACTCAGATGCAGACGCCTCAATGACTAAGTCAAAAAGGATTTTTGGATCCCTAGAAGCGGTAACGGCCAACAACAGCTAAAAGAAAGGGCCATTATCCGAGCAAAAGGAGTAGAGGGCGAGAAAATCGGCACCACCTCCCCAATAGTCGGCCATTGAACTTAGTGGATTACTTAATGGCTGACATGGGGGGGGGGTCACGTTGTACAATTTTTTCTCTTTTTTCTTTTTTGTACTATAAATAGGATCATTCTTTGTACAGAAACACACACACAATCAATCAAAAAATTGATTATTATTTATCTTCATTCTACCTTTACAGCTTTTATTGCACTCTAGTTGTATTTATGCTTCTTACCACCTAGTTTACTCACTCACCATCCTAACGCTTTTTGGAGTAGTTAGGGAACCCATTGTTGGAAGTTAGAGTTCGGCTTCCGGCCCAAATCGCTTAGTTAAGGAATCAATTTGTTATCCGATTTCGTCAGCCGATAAAACGGCACACACTTCGGACGACAACATTGTGTCATCTCCATCCGTTGTGGAAGAATGCTTCACAAAAAACGACATCATATTTGCTAACCGGCCACCTAGCATGCTAGGTGACCGGTTTTCATTTAACTATACTGCTATTTTTGGGTCCCGTACGGCCATTTATGGAGAGTTCTCCGCCGTCAAACGGCTATTGAACTCTTTTCGTCAAACAATATTCAAAAGTCTTCTTTAATTCGACATGAAAAAATTGGAATTTTAATTCGCTCTTTGTTTAAAGCCAGTGGAAAGAGTACATGTGGCGGAACAAGAGTTAACTTGAGCTATCTGGTTTTTACTTTTGTGTTTAATGTTATGATGAGAATTGGTACTGGAAAAAGTTGTGTAAGTGAGGAAGATATTGGAACCGAGAAGGAGAAAAAGATTATTGAAGATATAAGGGTTTTCTTTACCGCAAACTTGTCGGTTTTGAACGTGTGTGATTTCTTACGTGTTGAAATGGATTGGGTAGAAAGGGATTGAGAAAAAGATGGTGTTAGCGAACATGAAGAGAAATGAATTGTTGAGCAAATTACTTGAAGAATTTCGACAGGGAAAAAGTGTTAGTACTGATGATAGAGCCGAGGGGAAGAAAACTACGTTATTGTCTCTACAAGAATCTGAACCTGAATTCTACACGGATGATCTCATTAAAAGTCTTCTAGTGGTACGTATTCCTTTCAAACTGTATCATAAATTTGATACTTACGTCTAAGATTTTCCCTAGATTGACTCATAATTTTACTAATACGACTTTAAGTTATATACAAGCGTTTCTTTAACATTATTAGGACATTATATTCAAAATACAATAAAACCTCTATAAATGAATATTCTTGGGACCTGAAAATTATTATCTTATACGGGGTTATTAATTTATCGATAAATGAATATTTTATTAATTTATCGATAAATTAATATTTATTAATTTATAGAATAATTTTTATTTTGTACATTATATTTCTCAAATTAAACAATTAATTTTTTCGGTAACTAAGAAAAGAAAATAAATAAACAATTAATTAATGATGGTGCATTGTATCTAAGTTTATTAATCTTGTCAAAAAGAAGTTTATTAATCTTGGGTTGACGTGATTCAAAATAGAATGCATGTACATTAGAATATGAAGTGTTAGAATATGAAGTGTTGTGAATTGTTTCAAGTACACAATATAGAGTTTATAAATAGACACATGTAATCTAACTTCATATTTTATCTTCTCTTCCATGGCTACTCATTTGAAAGCTGTAAAAACTCTCTTGCTATCTTATACGGGGTTATTAATTTATCGATAAATGAATATTTTATTAATTTATCGATAAATTAATATTTATTAATTTATAGAATAATTTTTATTTTGTACATTATATTTCTCAAATTAAACAATTAATTTTTTCGGTAACTAAGAAAAGAAAATAAATAAACAATTAATTAATGATGGTGCATTGTATCTAAGTTTATTAATCTTGTCAAAAAGAAGTTTATTAATCTTGGGTTGACGTGATTCAAAATAGAATGCATGTACATTAGAATATGAAGTGTTAGAATATGAAGTGTTGTGAATTGTTTCAAGTACACAATATAGAGTTTATAAATAGACACATGTAATCTAACTTCATATTTTATCTTCTCTTCCATGGCTACTCATTTGAAAGTCAAAAAAACTCTCTTGCTATCTTATACGGGGTTATTAATTTATCGATAAATGAATATTTTATTAATTTATCGATAAATTAATATTTATTAATTTATAGAATAATTTTTATTTTGTACATTATATTTCTCAAATTAAACAATTAATTTTTTCGGTAACTAAGAAAAGAAAATAAATAAACAATTAATTAATGATGGTGCATTGTATCTAAGTTTATTAATCTTGTCAAAAAGAAGTTTATTAATCTTGGGTTGACGTGATTCAAAATAGAATGCATGTACATTAGAATATGAAGTGTTAGAATATGAAGTGTTGTGAATTGTTTCAAGTACACAATATAGAGTTTATAAATAGACACATGTAATCTAACTTCATATTTTATCTTCTCTTCCATGGCTACTCATTTGAAAGGTGTAAAAAAGTCTACGCTAACTGATAAGATGAGAAAAGCATTATGTGAGTACAAAAATAAGCATTCCTCTTCAAGTCAAAAAGATTTGCAACAGTGGGTTCAACAAAAGTTTGATCTCTCTATTAGTCAATCAACAATATCAAATACTCTTAAAAGGTCAGCAGAATATTTGTCAAAAGAGATAACAAATAGCAATGTTAAAAGGCACAAATCAATAAAATATCCTGAATTAGAAAATGTATTGTATGAGTGGTTTCTCCAATATCAAGAGAAAGTGAACATGACTGGAAAAATGATTCAAACAAAAGCAAGAGAGTTTTTACAGAAAATGTATGGTGATGCAAATCCAGAATTTAACTTCTCAAGTGGTTGGCTAGAACGGTTCAAGGCGAGACAATGGAATCGCCTACGGACGAAGAAACTTTTCAAGGAGTAATGGGTATGGAAGATGATGACGATCAAGATCCAGATGATAGTAACGCTATACCACATGTTTCTCCAAAAGAAGCTTTTCTTGCCATAGAGACTTTGAAAAATTACTTATTTCAAAATGAGAAAAATGTGCCGAATGTAGTTTATGCCCTCCAAAAAATTAAAGATGAAATTGAGTTCATTTCGCATGAAAAGAAAAACCAATTGACTATAGATACATATTTTAGGAAAGCATAAAATTTGAAATAAAAATTATTTAGGAAGTGCTTTATTTTATGAATTATATATGTAATTTTCATACGTATTTAATGAATTATTACTTTATATTTTCAGTGGGCCTCAAGAATTTTTTTTAAAATTATTATCTTATGCATTTATCGAGGTTATTATTTTATCCCATTGGTCCAAGTCGGGACAGGAGAAAATTATTATTTAATCGAGGTTATTAATTTATCGAATATTCATTTATCGAGGTTTTACGGTATATCTACATTAAACTCTTTTAGCACTATACGAATTATATTCCTAGTATGCTACCCTTACTATTAGTACTAACTTCGCTCACCTGTTTCTTGAGTTAGAAGTGAATATTGGCTCACAGACGCATTAGTTCCTAAATATACTGGATTTGGTGGTAACAGCATGTGAACATGGTCATGTTTGAAAGAATTGCCTTTACGTTTGCAACAAACACTATAGTTGGATTTAACTAACAGACACTAAATTGACTAGGTTAATTTAATGATGGTGACTAAACTTTCAGTTCTTTATTGCACCATCACTAAACTATATATATATATATATATATAGTTTTTGTTCCAAAAAAAGTCACTATCTAATATAAGTATTACAAAAGTAACTAAACTATTTTTGTCACAACAATAATCATTAAACTTTGCCTAAATATCGAACAATCCATAGGAAGAAACAAAGTGAACATGATAAAGTAATTTAATAACTTTCCGTGATGTTTAGCAAAGTTCAATGACTTTTCTTGTTACAATTTATGCATAAAGTAAAAATTAAGTGACAAACCGCAAAATTACCCCACTGACAATATATATATATATAAAAAATTATGATAGTGCCTTTTAACCCTATTATTACAGATAATCTATCTTATTTTTCAGGTTACTAATTGCATCGGTAGTTTTTACTAATAAAAGTCTCAAGTATACTTTAGGTTTTGTTCGTAGCGGGAACTGAGATCACATCAATGACCATTCAATGGGCGATGCGACTTCTTTTAGCTCACCCACAGGCATTTCACAAGTTGAGAGCTGAAATTGACAGCAACGTGCGAAACGAGCGCTTACTAAACGAATCTGATCTCGCTAAGCTTCCTAATTTGCAATGTATTATCAATGATACACTAAGATTATACCCTCCAGTACCACTTTTGTTGCCTCACTATTCATTAGAAGATTGTACTGTCGGGGGGCTATGATGTACCAAGACACACGATCCTAATGGTTAGCGCTTGGGCCATCCATAGGGACCCCCAGCTATGGGACGAGCCTGAAAAGTTTAAGCCGGAGAGATTTGGAATATGGAAGGGGAAAAAGAAGGGTTCAATTATAAATTTGTACCATTTGGAATGGAGAGAAGAGCATGTCCTGGAGCCAATATGGGCTTACGCACTGTTTTTTCATTGGTATTGGGTTCTTTGGTTCAGTGGTTTGATTGGAAAAGTGTTGGAAGAGGAAAATTATAAGCCTTTGGAGGCTATGTGCATGCCGCGAGAGAATTGTATTCAACTCTTTTCGCAGCTGTAAGACTAAATATTCATATACAACTACGTATGCTCCTGTGTGTCTGTGTATAGTATAATATTTGTGTTCTAACGGAATGTACTAAATAACATCTAAGTTGAAAATTAAACATTGTGTAAATGGAACATGTAAGCTTAAGTATAATTACTACTAATTTAATTTGGTGAAATGCAAATTCAACTTACGTCTGTGAGGCTGTTCCTTCATTTTGTTAGAAAATTGTTGCACGTGGATCAGCGTGAACTTGACAGCCAATGATATTTTGATTTTTAAATTTTTTTTTATTACATAGGGGCGGGGAAAGGAAAATAAGGAGAGGATTATAACGTGAGGATTCGAACCATCACCAACAAGGTAAAGTACAAGTAGCCAACCAACTAAGCTATTAGATCCCTACGGCCGATGATATTTTGAATTCCTGCGTTCAAGTGCAAATTTGGAAGTTTAACAAAGGAGTTTAAACTTTAAAGTTTGAAGAAGCGAACAACAAATTTAGTTATGACAAGTAAGGTTCAATGAAAGATTTTATATAAATCACACTGAAACTTATTAAATAATTGGATTTAAGTATCAAAGAAACAATACTAACATCAAATTAACATAAAACAAATTAAACATTTCCATTATCAAACTAATTACACTTTTAATATATCTAATTAATTAACAACCAAACATTTAAACTACCTTTTAAGCAATTAAACTATAGCATTAATTATGACATCACAGAAAAGCAAACGAAGATAAAACAATCATATGTATATAATCAAACAAATTAAATATATTTTTCAATTTATATACTAGTAACGAAAGAGACTGATCACATGAACCATAGATCACCAGAGGTAAAATATGCCCTTAATGTCGTGGAAGGCATGCATGCACTAAAATCACCAATACAACAGTGGCTCACAAGTTTTTCGCCGCAAAATTCCCAAATTCTAGGGTTTGTATCAATGTGAGATGGAAAAATTTGGAGCAGGGAACATCAAAAGAAGGGCAACCTCACCTCTTTGGCTGAGTCGCGGTGGAGAAGGGATGAGAGAGGGCAAATAAATTAATGCTTTGCCATTTTCGACCACACACAGACCTGAAAAGTCCCCGTACTCTTTGACCTCGCCGTTTTTGGCAACTCTGCTAGGAGAGAGAGACAGCTTCCATCACAAAAGGAGAAATGGGATTATGGCATTCGCGTTAAAAGAAGAAGTTGGGCAGGGTCTTGGTCCGTTTGGATTTGGGCCACACCGAATTTAAAAGAAAATCGACCCAAAATTGTGATTTTAAGCGTGTGATCAAAAAGTTGTCATGTTTGCAAAATGTGACCGTTATTTGAATTTAAGAAATGGCCACATGGTTTCAATTAAAGGGTTTATGTAAAAATCAATTGAAGCATTTAAATTATAACCAACTTTGAGAAAATTAATATTAAAGCTAAATTATCTAAAAAAAAGATATCCCAAATTCTTTTTCTATTTAATCAAATAAACTTCCTGATTTGTAGGAGTAAAACATATTTATCAATTAACCATTAGTAATTTAAACAATTGATTAAATAATTATTTTCACCATTTTAGCTTTAGTTTGGATAAATATGTTTGAGAATCCCGAAAATATGAAAAATATGCAAAATGATATATAATAATATATTTTCCCAAATGAAATGGAAAAATGCCTCCGAACAATTTTGTAAAATCATTTTTGACTTGTAAAAATGTATGTTCTACTCCGTTTGTGACTCAAGAAATTTAAATAATTAAATAAAATTATTGGAAGGCAAACTTAGGTGTCAACAATTTGCCCATTTATTTTTTTGGAATGGTCTAAGCAAAGAAATTCGACAAACCTGATTTTTGGCTAACCAAATTAAAATGCTTCTCTCTTTTTATGCAAATTTCAAAAATTATGATCGAACCCTGATCTTTGGGTTTTCTACATATCTCAAGTTGTATGAAAATTCAGGTCACTTGTAGTTAGTCTCAACTAGACCTATAACAATTTAGTAAAGCAAATTTTGGGTCCTCTAGTGTCAAAACTGAGAGGTCCCGACATGATCTGTTGAAGTGTGACCGATCCTCTAACATTGAGTCTGCCTAAATATCTCCGGTCTTCGGGAATCATGTCACTTATAGTTCGATTCAACATGATGAAAAAGGTATCCCTTACACAAGAATGCCTTTGTCTGGTTTCTATAAAATCCTTTTCGGTATGTGTCCGACCGGTCGCAGGATTTATTTTTAAAAAGTAAAATTTTCAAAATCAATTTTCGTGGCTGAGTGTAATGTGAAGTGATCCCCAACTCTTGTCCAAAGAGCTTGACTCTCATTGGCAACTTATCTCGACCGGTTGTCCAAGAAAAGAATTCCACATGTGCTCCACATGTATCTTGATCTGGTCTGACCGGCTTGAATATTTTCCTTAGCATCTTCGAACCTGTTTCCATTTGCTGGGATGGTGATATGGTTTATTGTCTGTTTATATTTTACCATACCTGTGTGGTTTCGTCATCATGTACTCCTGATTCGATTATCCCGAGCTAGTGCCCCTCTTGGCATTGTTTGGCTCATCTGACCTTCTCGATTTGACTTTGTTTGAGTGGGTGATCCTCTCGGCACCGTCTAGCTCATGCTTTCTTCTTGATTGACTCTTCCTGAGCGGGTGACCCTCTCGGCACCATCTGGGTCATATTACGTTTTTGACTTTTTCGCGAGCAGTCGACCCCCTTGGCACCATCTGACTTGTATTACTTTTTCATCTTCTATTTATTAGAGCGGATGACCTGCTCGACACCATCTAGCTCGTACGATATTTTATTTGACTTTTTCCAATGCGAGTGACCCTCTTGGCACCGTATGACTCGTACAATTCTTCTAGCAAATAGTGGAGAATAAATGGCCCTCTCAATATGTACATATTTGGATGAATGGCCCTCTATGACGTTGTTGTATGAATGGTCCTCTCGACATTATTTGTATGAATGATCCTCTCGATATTGTTTGTATGAATGACTCTCTCGGTAATGTTTGTGTGAATGACCCTCTCGGTAATGTTTGTGTGAATGATGCTCTCGGCAATATTTGTATGAATGACCCTCTCGGCAATATTTGTATGAATAACCCTCTCGACAATATTTGTATGAATGGTCCTCTAGGTAATACTTGTATGCATGGCCCTCTCGATAATATTTGTATACATGTACCTCTCCGTAATATTTGTATGAATGACCCTCTCGGCAATGTTTGTATGAATGACACTCTCATCATGCAAATGCTTGAATGAATGACATATATAACCATTTTATATGTATTGTCTTTCTTTCTTCCTTTATATCGGATGCAATTTAGTCAAATGGTTGTTTCATCTCTTTATGCCAGTTGTGACCCTCTCGGTCAGATGGTTGTTTTACTCATTTATGTCGGATGTGACCCTCTTGGTCAGATGGTCATTTTTCTTATTTTTATAGTCTTCTTAGCTTGATTGTGTCGTCATTGCGATGCTTCATCCTTATGGTGTAGGCCTCTTGGCTAGATTATGTTGCCCTTGTAGCGTTTCATCCTTTTATGTCCTTTTTGGTTAGGTTGTTTCGTTCTTTGGCGCTTTGTCCCTTTATGGCCCTTTGGTTAGGTTGTGCCGCCCTTTGGTGCTTTTTACCTTTATGACTCTTTTGACAGGTTGTGCATTCAGCGTAAGTCGAGATTTCCTATGTCGATCTGCATTTTACCTATTTTCTATCATAAATAAATGGGTTAGTAAAATAAGTAGGCATTCTTCTGACGGCACTGGGAACCTGAATCCACAGAAAGAGGATTAGTTTTAATTGAGGTCGATTTGTGTCGCCCACTCTTGTCGCATTACTTCCTCTTTTGATTGGCTTGGTTGAGTTCTCCATTCCGAATGCTCTTGGATTTGGTGATTCGAGATGAATATATCTTTAAAACAAAAAATAAAAAATTAAGATATTCGGTCATAAAAATTTTCAAAGTATTTGATCATGTAATAAAATATAATTTTTGAAAGCATTTTTTTATTTTGTCATCATGACGTGTGCATTTTGAGTGAGAAGCTTTTGTTGTCCACGACATCTTGTGGTGGATTTCTGGCTTTGTTTGATGAAATGTTTTGATACCCTCTCAAAAATTCTGCCCTGTTGGAGATCGGCGAACTCTTGTGCCGAATTGTAGTGAAGGAATCTTTGAGATATTCTAAAAAATTCTGCCCTAGTTGATGTTTGGGATCGGCTGACTCTTGTGCCGAACTTTGCAAAGGAATTTCTGAGGTCCTCTCAAAAAATTTGTCCCTGTGTCTTCCTAAGAGTTTCTTGGGTTTTTCGATTGGTGCGACCGAGCTCGAATAGCCTATGTATCATGTCACAGTAGGAATCAGGTTGAACATAGTTCGAATCAAAATGATTATTTTTCATAATAATGTGACTGAGTCCTATATGGTTTGCCTATGTATTCCACCTCATGAAATCAAGTCATCGTGTAGTTCATATTACATGGAATATTATTTGGTTTTTCTATTATAAAAGGAAGACCAAATCCGATATGGATTTTTCTATGTATCTCTGCCATAAGAGATAAGTCTTGGTGTAGTGATTATAAGCAAAAATGCGATTATAAATTGAAAAGCGTGTCTTCATTCATAGTATCTCTTGATTGCGTCTGAATTGATTTCTTTAGGCCACTCTTGGTCATCCATTTCTGCTAATGTAAGGACCCTGCCAGTTGGGTGTGAACTTTTCTTTGTACTCATCTAGTGAGGAAAAACGCGCTTGAGTACCAGTTGTCCTATCTGAAAGAATCGGGTTCTGACATGCTTGTTGAAGGAATGGGCCATCTTTTGCTACAATTGGCTATGACATACGATGACCATTCTTTTCTTGTCAATCATAGCCAGTTACTCGTATCAATTTCGGACCCACTCTGTGTTGTCCAACTCTGCTTCTTGGATGATTTTGAGTGATGGTATTTCCACCTCGGTGGGTATTATTATCTCATTATCATAGACAAGTAGGTATGGAGTGGCTTCTGTTGAGGTTCAAATTGTCGTTCAGTACCCTAGAAATGTGTAGGGCAACTGTTTATGCAAGCACTTGTAATTATCCGTTATTTTCCTTAGTATCCTCTTGATGTTCTTATTGGCGGCCTCTATGACTCCATTATATGCGGCCTATAGGCGGTGGAGTTACATAAAACTGGTCACCTATGTCTTTCATCAGACGACAGTTCAAATTTTCTCCATTTTCTGTTATGATGGATTATGGGATGCCGAACCGACAGATGATATTATTTTGTACGAAGTCAGCTACCACTTTATTCATTACCGACTTATGTGATATAGCTTCAACCCATTTGGTGAAGTAATCAATAACGATCAGAATGAATCGATGTCAGTTGGACACGACTGGCTCAAAAGGTCCAATTACTTCCACGCCCCATGCGACAAACGACCAAGGTGAGATCATGACATTGAGTTCACTCGGTGGGACCCTGATCAGATCTCTGTGGATTTGACATTGGTAGCATCTTTGCACAAACTTGTTGCAATCAACTTCCATGGTCATCCCATAATATCATGCCCGTAGGATCTTCTTGGCTAGGACGAACCCATTCATATGAGGACCACAAGTCCCGACATGTACTTCTTCCAATAATTTCATGGCTTCTGTGGCTTCTACGCATCTGAGTAACCTGAGATCATGTTCTTTTGTTGAGTACTTCTTTGCTTAGAAAGAATCCATTAGTCCTTCTTCGGATGGTTCTCTTCTGATTGCTCGTGGCATTTTCGGGGTACTCTTCCTTTTCCAAATACATCTTTATGTCGACGTACCATGGCTTGTCGTTAGGTTCCGCCTTCACATATGAACAATTATCGTGCTCTTATCTAAGGCTTATCTCAAGCGGGTCAATGTGGCTGCTTTTTAGGATATTTTATCATGGATGATATGGTAGCAAGAGCATTGGCGAATTCATCCGGAGCCCTTGACATAAATCTTAAAGTTAATTTTCCTAAACCTTTTGCACAACCTTTGCGTGAGACTCACGTATGGCAGGATCTTGGCGTTCTTTGTAGCTCATTCTCCTTGTACTTGGTGAATTAGTAGATCTTAATCACCTATTACCAGTAGCTCGTGGATGTCTATGTCAAGATCCATGCAGGGACCTAATTGTGCCATGTTTTTGGTGCATTGGAATTTGAGCTTTGCAACTATCGAGTAATGTTATACCGTTGCTGACACCAAAATTGCTCTTTTCCCGAACCCTTGTAATTGACTGTGCCGTCAAAAAATATTTTTCATCCTGAATAAGGCTCAGCTATGTCTTCATCTACTGTTAACACTTCCTCGTTCGAGAAATAAGTTTAGAGTGACTTGAAATCTTTGCCGACCGAACTTTCTGCTAGTAGATCGGTCATTGCTTTTCCCTTGATGACCTTTTGAACTATGTATGTGATGTCGAACTCACTTAAAAACATTTGCCACTTGGCTAACTTCTCTATAAGAATGGGTTGATGAAAGATGTACTTAAATGGTCTAATTTTGGGAATGAAATGGATGATGTATGATGACAAGTAGTGCCTCAGATTCTGGGCTACCCATGTCAGAGCACGACATGTTTTCTCCACCAGGGTATATCTCACCTCACATGTGGTAAACTTCTTACTCAGATAGTAGATGGCTCATTCCTTCTTGCCAGTTTCGTTGTGTGTCCTAACACACACCGAAGGCATTGTCTGATATGACAGGTACAACAGTAATAAACTTCCTAGCCTAGGAGGGACTAAGACCAGTGAATTCGAAAGGTACTTCTTGATGGTGTTAAATGTCTTCTAACACTTTTCAGTCCATTTCGTCGACACATCATTTTTCAACAATTTGAGTATAGGTTCCACAATTATCATGGACTGCGCTATGAAACGTCCAATGTAGTTCAACCTTCCTAAGAAACACATGACATCTTTCTTAGTTTTTGGCTGAGGCAACTCTTGGATGGATTTGACCTTTGACAGGTCTAGTTCTATGCCTCTACAAATGACTATGAACCCAAACAGCTTTCCGGCGGGCACTCCAAACGCTCATTTGGTCGGGTTTAGCTTCAGATTGAACTTTTGGAGTCTGTCAAAGAACTTTCAGAAGTACCTGGTATGCTCTGAGCTTTCTCTTGATTTGATTATAAAGTCATCCACGTAAAACTCTATTTCCTTATAGATCATGTCATGAAAGATGGTAGTCATAGCTCTCATGTAGGTTGCGCCAGTGTTCTTGAGGCCGAACGACATTACAAGGTAGTGGTATACCCCCATAGGGTGATGAAGGTTATTTTCTGTGCATCCTCTTTGCTCATCAAAATATTATGGTAACTTGTGAAGCAGTCAACGAATGATTGCAACTCGTACTTCTCACAGTTATCGATGAGTATATGAATGTTTAGGAGTGGGAAGTTATCCTTAGGGCTAGCTTTGTTGAGGTCGCGGTAGTTATATGAATTCGAATCTTTTCATCATTTTTTGGCACTGGCACAATGATGGCAAACCATGTCAGTTATGGAGTTACTTCTATCACACTAGACCAGATCTATTTCTCAACCTCATCCTTGATTCGGATGCTTAAGTATGGCCTAAACTGCCTGATTTTTTGCTTAACAAGGGAAAAACCTGAGTTGATAGGCAGTCTGTGGGCCACTATGTCAGTACTCAATCTGGGCATATCTGTGTATGACCAAGCAAAGATATCCACATATTCTCTCAATAAACTTATAAGTTCTTCCTTTTGAGGCGCTTCCAAATGTGCGCTTATCATGGTTTCCTTAACCGTTTTCTCATCTCCTAGATTAATTACTTCAGTTTCTTCTTGGTTTTTGTTGTGTATATCATAGTATTTCACACCCCAGCAATTATAGCGGACGGTTGTCGTACGCTGAGACTATCCCTAAAATCTTCAAACCGAACTAAGGGAAGACCCTTATTAAAGATGTCAGCACTTTGGTACCGTGAAGGGACATGCAAGACACGTACTTGTCCATGAGCTACCTTTTTGCGAACAAAGTGAATATCCATTTCGATATATTTAGTGCACTGATGTTGGATCGGATACCCAAAGAGATAGACCGCACTAACATTTTTGCAATATACCAATGTAGCTTTCTGAATAGGAAAATGAAGCTCTAATAGGAGATTACGCAGCCAACAAGACTCAGACACCACATTGGCTACCCCTCGATACTCGGCCTCCGCACTGAATCGCGATAAATAGCCTGACGTTTAGCCGACCAAGAGACCAAATTATCACCAAGAAACATACAATAACCAGATGTCGAACGTTTGCTATCTGGACATCCACCCAAATCAGCATCTGTATAAGACACGAGAGTAGATACAGATGATGGATATAAGTGTAAACCATAATCAAGAGTGCCATGTATGTAACACATAATGCGTTTAAGAGCATGCATATGCTCGTCCCTCAGATCATGCATAAATAAACACACCTGCTGCACTGCATAAGTAATATCGGGCCTTGTGAAAGTAAGATACTGAAAAGCCCTTGTAAGACTGCGATAATAGGAAGGATCCTCGTAAGATGTGCTAGAATTAGCACTCAACTTCGATTTGGTATCCACCGGAGTAGGAGAAGATTTACAGGATGACATGTCATCCCGTTCAATAATCTCAGCTGCATACTTTATCTGGGATAGAAATAGACCACCTGCATGACGAGTTACAGTTATACCCAAAAAAATAACTCAAAGGCCCCAAGTCTTTCATAGCAAATTCAGAACTGAGAAGAGATATGATAGATTTGCGCAGTTTATCAGAAGCGGCAATCAATATAATATCATCCACATATAAAAGAATGTATGTCATAGAAGTACCACAATGATATATGAACAGAGAATGATCAGACCTGCTGTGAGAAAACCGGATAGTAGACACATAATCTGCAAACCTTTTATACCAAGCTCGATGGGCTTGTTTTAGCCCATACAAGGTCTACTTCAGCAAACAGACATGGTTAGGATGATCGGGATCCCTGAAACCCAAGGGTTGATACATGTATACTGTATCCTTGAGATCACCGTGTAAGAAAGTATTTTTTTTACATCCAGCTGTTGAATGGGTCATGCTTTCGATAGAGCCAGGCTGAGAACAGTGCGAATGGTTGTCGGTTTGACCACCAGACTAAATATCTCTATACAATCCACGCCAACCTGTTGAGTGTTGCCATCACCTACAAGACGGGCCTTATGCCTCTCAAAACAACCATTAGATTTTCCTTATGAGTAAAAATCCACATAGAACGAATAACATTGACACCAGGCGGATGGGGCACCAACTCTCACATCTTATTTTCAATAAGAGCATTATATTCATCATCCATATGTATTTTCCAATTCGGGTCATGAATGGCAGACACTGGGTTACGTGATAGTAGTGATTTAGTGACATTAGAATTGAGATTAAAATGTCATTTTGGTTTAAAAATACTCCGTTGGCTATGAGTAACGGGTCCTTGACTCGGAATAGAAGTAGACTAGACTTGGGATGGTGTCGGGTTGTTTTAGGACTAGCCAGCAGGCCCACTGCCTGCTAGCCGAAAGGCTGGACCGACAGACTAAAAAATTGGGCCAGCAGGCAGTGGGCCTACTAGTGATGGCAGACGAATCGGACTGAAAGAGGATGGGGCCGAAGGTGTGGAAACTAGGCCAGCAGGCAGTGGGCATGCTGGCCGAGACGTTGGACCGGGAGGGACATTTAATGGGCCAACAAGTAGTGGGCCTGTTGGCCGAGAAACTGGACCGGGACAGGGATTATTTTGGCCAGTAAACAGTAGGCTTGCTAGCAGAACCGGGTCACGGGAATGCTGGGCTAAATGGTGGATGGTATACGGTGATAGCCCATCATCCAAAAAATTATAAGAATTAGACACGGCATTACATAATTTAGCAAACGGAAAATAGGTTTCATAAAAAATGATATGTCGACTAATAATGATTTTATTCGAGGATAAATCAAAATATTTGTAACCACGATGATTAGACGGATAACTCAAAAACACACAAGCGGTAGAATATGCTTGAAGTTTATTAATTGTAGTGGATGGGAAGAGAGGATAGCACAAACACCGAAACATTGTAAGATGAGAATACAAATGATCTTTATGATAAAGAATTTTTAGTGGAGATTGGTATGCTAATCCTTGCTAGGGAGTATGTTAAAGAGGTAAGTAACAATTTGCAATGCATGATGCCAAAATAAGGGTGGTAATGAAGCATGGGCTAGTAAAGTCCGAACAATATTATTAATGATACGAATTTTTCTTTCGGCTTTCCCATTTTGTGAGGACGTATGGGGACAAGAAACCTAAAAGATATGCCATTAACATTACAAAATTTCCGAAATGGCCTATTATCAATTTCCCTTTCATTATCACATTGAATGTTTTTAATTTTCTGCTCATATTGGGTACGGATGAATGCTCTAAACGATAGAAATGTGGAATATACTTGAGACTTTTTAGACAACGGAAAAGTCCACAAAAAATTAGAATAATCATCCAAAAATAACACGTAATAACGATGAGCCAAAGAGCTCAAAACAGGAGATGTCCATAAATCACTATGAATAATATCAAATTACATCAAAATACAAAATTAGAAGCAACAAACGGTAAGTTAAACGGACAAGAAGGACAAACATTAGTACTATGCGTACTATTACACTCAATAAAATTATTGTTTTTAAGAGAGGAAAAAATAGACGCCCCGGATGACCCAAACGTGCATGCCATAAGAAAGCTGCTAAAGAGGCAAACGTTGACGGTGTGGCTTGACTAATGGTGGTGATAGTGGATGTGGTGATGGGATAAAGCTCGCCACGACTATCACATCGCATTAGAGGTATCCCCGTCGAAAAATCCTTCACAGAAAATCTAAAAGGGTCAAAGTCAACAGAAATCCAATTATGAGTTATAAATTGTGAACATACACCAAATTTTTAATTAAGTGAGGGGCATGAAGGACATTTTTCAAGGCGAGAGGTTGGTTCGGGGGAGATAAATTTATGTGATCATAACCACGAATTGGAATTGAATGACCATTACCAACAATTATGCCATGATTTTTGCTCAAATTGAAATAAGATGAGAGATTACCAGGTGCGGACATTATGTGAGAAGTAGCACCGGTGTCCATGTACCAATTTGCATTCGGGGGATTTAATCCAAGCGTATGCATCGCGGCCTCGATATTCATGTGTGTTTTGGCTGCCGCTGTTGGCCGGTAGCAGCGAATGCCTGCTTGCTGCCAGTGAACAGTTCCTGGCCCAGTTGTTTTCTGCCGCTGCGTGCCAGAATTGGGCTTGGCCCAATTGGTTGAGAAAAATGGGCAGGGCGGCATGGGCCACTTCCCGTTGGCCTATGGCATGGCTCAGGGCCACTGCCCAACGGCACAAGCCTGTTGCCACGGGTTTAGTGGCCCAATCCCCTGCTAGCCGCCACCACCTACCGATCTTCCACCACTGCCGCCGCAATTTTTACCACGGTTTTGACCATTTTTGCACTCCCGTTGTTACGATTTTTACCATAATTTTTGGAGAACGATTGAGAGTCATCAATTTCGTGGGACGTAGCCACCATCATGGCGGAATTGGCTCCGGTAGCTGCCTTTTTAGCCAAACTCGCTTCTTCTAATGTGAGCATGGAACGTGTCTGATAGAACGGAGGGAGAGGATTGCTTTGGTGAATAAGAGTGTCAACCCCATTATACGCCTCGGAGAGGCCTGCAACCATCTGAAGAATGAGACGATCATTCTTGTAGGGCGCGCCAATATTTTTGAGTTGATTCGACAACTCTTTGAGCCAACGACAATAGGCGGATGCATTCAGAAAATCCTCCATATTTTTATGGGAGAATTCCTGCTCAAGGGTCACAACATGAGAATTCTTGTTATCTTGGAATATATCACGTAATCTCTTCCAAGCTTTCATTGCCTTGGTGTCGGGTTCGATAATCATATGTAAGAGGTCCGTAGAGATGGTGGAAAAGATCCATTGAAGGACCGTAACATCAAGAGTTGACCACAACTCAATTTCATCCTCCGTAGAAGGCACCTTCTTCTTGGCTTTAGCCGGTGGGATGATGTGATGGAGGACTCTATTAGACAGTGCATGAATTTTAAATAGTTCTTTCCACGTTACGTATTGGACGTTGTCCATCTCAAGAACAATAAGAATGTTATTTTTTGATAATGGAGACTGCAAGTGCATGATGAAAGGTGTTCTTTGTGGTAGACATGATTGAAGAACAAGAGGAGAATTAAGGATTTTGGGAGAAAAAATTGAAGGGAGAGGTGTCGGCCAAAAATACTATTCCGGGTTAGGACGGCGGAAGAGAGGTTGTGGAGAAAGAAAATTTGCCCTAGACTTCTGATGCCATGAAAGAGAATAATCCCTTGATTATTTTCATTAATGAAAAGATATATATATATATATATATATATATATATATATATATATATATATATATATATATATACATGATATACAATATCTAATTATGGAAATTAAATCAACCTTTTTCTAATACAAGACTACTAACTTTTCATAATACAAGAATACTATCATAATTGTACATGTACAAGAACTCTACTAATTATGGTAAGAAATATACAAATTATACATATGACATATACACGGGTTGACCGTGTATATGGTAGTCTTTCAATAAATAATATATATACTTTGTATTACAATTTATAAACATGTATAACTATGTATAAACAATGTATATCCTTGGAGACTCAAAAATTCCTCCCGAACTCCACAAGACGTGCTAAGATATGAGGAGGATATGTTGAGGTAGAGGAAATAAACAAAAATAAATATTCTCTGTTAGAGTCCCACATCGGATATGTAATTGGAATATGGACTTGGACAATCCTCACCCTACAAATTAACTTTTGGGGTTGAGTTAGACCCAAGATTCATTTTTTACATAGTATCAGAGCTACACCAATTTCAGTTTTTAAACACCGATGTTGGGCCCTCAAATTATATTATCCACGCTCCAGTTAACAAGATCTGGGCGTGCGGGAGAGTGTTAAGAGTCCCATATCGGATATGGAATAGGAATATAGACTCTTTATATGAATTTGGACAATCTTCACCATACAAGCTAGCTTTTAGGGTTGAGTTAAGTCCAAAATCCATTATTTACCTTCTCAAAAACTCTCCGGTTGAGCAACTGCATGTGGTTGCACAAATAAAGTTACATAAACGGGTTCTGAAGCTTGATAGAAGATGTGCTTGGGTAATACTAGTACTAGGAAAGCAGGCAGTCCAGCACATCCAGCCAATGGTAGGCAAAAACAGTGGACAAAATCTTGTATATTAAGGAAAGTATATTGAGGAAAGTATATTGTAGTATATTTATTATCATAATTAGTGTTATACACTTACCATAATTGTATAGTTAGAATTATGGTAGAATAAGGTTTTAGGAATAGATTAGGAATAAGATTCTCCTATTTTGTAACTTGTATATATATCTATTCAATCAATGAAAATAATCAAGGGGATTATTTCTTTCAATTACTTTATCTTCAATAGTGTGTCGGCTAAAATTCAAGCAAACTAGAGTCTCGAACAGTACATTATATATAGGTAATAAGTTGATTGTTCGGCTAATTTTAGCAAAATAGAAATCTGAATGGATACTCATCTTAATTTTTCATAATAATTATAATGGTCTACCCATCACGTGATTGTACGAGTAATAGCATGTTTGGCCAAACTTCTAAAATTAATTTATTTAGAAAAAATGTTTTTTCAATAGTGTTTTTTAAAAAAACAAATTGATGAAAAACAGGCTAATCAAATTAAAAAAAATATAAAATAACAATCTACCAAACTTTTAAAAAATATTCTATTTTAAAGAAAAGAAATCCACTAAGTGAAAAGAACATCCTTTTCCCCGGCATCCAACTTTCCAAAATCCTAACAGGAAGACATTCTTGAAGAATGTTCAGAATTTCATATATGACTTCTCTAAAGCTTCACTCACACTCCAACTCTGGATCCAAACTGCCCGTTTATCTTTGCCTTTCTCCTTCCCTTTCCATCATGATCGGCCTCACCAGATTCCCCATTTCTCTTCTCCCACTTTTTTTCCAATCCGAACATTTTTTATTACTCTCCTATCTCAATTTATACGATATATTTTTCTTTTTAATTATTCTAAAAAAGAATAATATATTTATATATTTAAAAATAATTTATTTTTTTTTTATTTTTAATTAAATAATTTATGATCATACAAATATCTATCATTATTTTAGATCAGAAGCTTCAAAATTATTCCTTTATTTCTTATTTCTTAGACTCTGAGATTTTTTCCTCTCAAAGATTCTCAGCTTTCTCTTATAACTTACTCTTTTCCAATGATGCCATTCTTCTTCGTCTCTCACCTCCACCTTTGGTTCCATTACATTACCATTCTCTCTCTCTCTCTCTATACGCACAATTTGTTCCCATGTCTCCTTCAAGTGTCAATCGTTGCATATATGGTAATGTTTCACAAGCTCCATCATTTTTTTGCGTCTTTTTGCTGTTTAACGTATACCCTTTTGAGTATTTCCTTTGAATCTTGTTTTAACTTACATAATAAGGTTGGCTTTTTTTGTTGATGTTATTGTGGGGTTTAATTTAAAGCAGGTTACTTTGTTTCTTCATACGCAGAAAGGAAGTCAAGGTTTATGAAATGGATGACTAAGACTTTCAAGGGTGGGTCATGTAATAGGGGATCGCCACGTGGACAACAACCACAGTTTCTAGGAGAGCGCCCTCCAATCAGATCATTGGTAATCTTCTTACTTTTCATTGATTCAGAGTTTATGATATATACTCTCATTGAAGGTTTTCATTGCAACAATATAGTCCACCTTGGATATGATCACCTGCAAAGCCGATAATTCATAAAAAAAAAATCCTGCGATTACCATGAAATATTGGTTTACTAAGTAAGATAAGACAAGCAGCAAGGTATTAAGCTTGACAAAAGCTGTTGCACATAGTTCTTTCAAAATCTCTCTTTTACCACCAAGAAATGATCCAACATTTGATCTTGGCCTAGTAAAAAAGAAGAGATAATAACAGTCGAATGCCTTTCCGTGATTAATTTACAAAATAGTCAGCAAATATATTAAGTATATATATATAATATACGTACGTATACACAAAATGTACATATTTTATACATAAATATACATATTATATACATTATTAATGTATAGGTTTTGTATATTTGGTTAGAGCCTGTATTAATTTTGGCTGACGGGCCAAAAATGAAAAAATCCCAAAAGAAAGCCATTTCCATGTTTCAGCTGGATTACTTGTTCCAAGGGCAGGAATTTCGGCTGCTTCAGAAGTTAATGGTTAAATTCTTCCAGTCACGATTCAACTTAGAGTTTTGTTTTGTTATTTTCACCATCTGACTGATATTAACTCATAACTGTCTTTTATATTTGCTTAACCTATACTTTGTATTATATTTTTCAATTGAATTTGATGTCTCGTCTGATTAAATGTTTCTTAACACAATTTTAAAGTTCATCAGGATGATCGCTCTGAGGCTAGTAAAGAGAAAGAGGAACTAGACCGTGCAACTGCAGTTTCTTTGACCGAAGATCTGAAAAGACCAGGTGGCTATTCAAAATTTTCTTTTGTATATATTCAAGTCTATGAAGTTAATATTCCTTGTTGCTGTCCTCCAGAGATCTATATACCTTGTTCATTTCTCTATATGACTAATTTCACTTTTTTGAGTTGAGACTAACAGTTCTGTGTTTCACAGGATACAAATGTAGGACTGATAATGATGAAGATCTAGGAAGACCACTTAACCATGACCTTAGTTCATCTTCATATCCTCCATATCCTCCTAAATATGCTCCTTCATATGGCCCTTGGGAATATAATCCCAGAAGTTATAGGTAATTGCATTTTGTTAAACTATTCTCTTGTGCATCGTGTCATTTGAAATTTAACTTAATTATCTACCACTGCTTTTCAATTGATCCTATCCTGCAAAGCTCAAGAAACTTCCTATCCACTGATAGTAATTGTTAAGGGGTAATTAAAGAGAAAGAAGTCCTGCATGGGGTACTATTTCTTTTGTAATTTTGCATATTGGAAATAAAAAGGGATCAAAGAAAAGAGGCAAGATTGCTGTCTTGTACTATTATTTATGGATTTTCGTTGAAGGCTGCCTCTAGAGTGGTAAATTCTTGGGGCATCAAGTTCAAGTCGTCGTACTGAGAAAATTCCAGTGAGTGTTCACTGAAAATGGAAACTGTAGCATGCTAATACCTATTACAGATGAAATCTTCAACTCATTCCTGGAACCTTTGGTTGAAAACTGGACAATAAACAAATTCAAATTTAAGACCTGAATTGATGTCTGTATATATGCACATCCAAACAAATTTCGTGTCTTCGAGTAGATAAAGTAGTTCACTGGGTATGTTGTTGTTGTTGAGTAGATACAGTATTGAAGGAACATCTGTTGCATTTGGTAGGAACTGCTTGTCTCGGGATCAACATATAGCATGATGGAGCATCGTTATATCTTGAGTAGAAGAAATCTTATATGCACATGTATAATTTGCAGAGTATGTAGTGGCTGCCATGGGGATATTGGCTCTGGCAATTATTTGGGATGCATGGGAACTTTCTTTCATCCAGAGTGCTTTCTTTGTCGTGCCTGTGGTTACCCAATTACTGAATATGAGGTACATTAATCTTTTCCTTGGTCTACAACTATCTCAATCTCTCTCCCAAAAAAGAAAATTAAACTTGTAATCTCAATTCTTATACACACTGAATGGTTTTAAATCTTTCTTCATGTTTAGCTCATTGGTTTCTTTGTTGATTCAAGTTTTCCTTGTCAGGGAACAATACATATCACAAATCATGCTTCAGGGAGATGACTCACCCCAAATGTGAAGTTTGCTACCAATTTGTAAGGACATGGTGCTTCTTCATGTAATTGGTTACTGGAAACTTCTCTTCAGAAATCCAATTTCTAGTTCATGGTTTTAGTCTCGACGGCATCTCAGATATAGGCTTCTCCTGCATGTTCAGTTAGGACCCGATTGATTCTTGCTCTTACTTCTGTTGAAAATGCAAAATCCCTAGAGAGTATACACATGCGCAGTTGTGCGCGTATGCAAACAGACAAATGCATATACTGGCACATGCACGATGATTGTTGAACTGCCCACTCATTGTCTTCGATCTAAATCATCACTTGCAGTTGCAGTATCATCGATTGAGATGGCATGACTGCTTCATTTGTTTCATCTTTGAGTCAAAAGTTTGTCTAGTCCACCTGCCCAGAGAGAACGCTTTACAGCATGTTCTTCTGTAGATTATATTCTACGACTTTTTATCAAATTGCTCTACATTATTTTTGTTCTGATTAGGAACCAGCTTATAGTATTGCATCTTATCTTCTGGTGAAGCAGTTTAAGTTTTGGAAGTATTTCATGAACTTTGAAATATACTTGCAGACCAATGTCGAACGGAGTACTATTTCTAACTGTTTAATCCCTCAAAGCTGAGTTTATGATCCACCATTCCATTTTCAGATCCCAACAAACACAGCAGGCTTGATTGAGTATAGGTTCCACCCGTTTTGGTCTCAGAAATATTGTCCTTCACATGAGCATGATGTCACCAAACGATGCTGTAGTTGCGAACGTCTGGAGGTATGGTTGTCAGCTAAATTTAAACATGTTGTATTACCTATCATTCAACTAATATGCTTGATGCTGATATTGTTCTTATCTTCTTTAAGCCGTGGAACGCCAGATATGTATCACTTGGCGACGGTAGGAGCTTATGCCTAGAGTGCATAGAATCTTCCATCATGGATACTGGGGATTGCCAACCACTTTACCATGCCATCAGAGACTATTATGAAGGCATGAACATGAAAATAGAACAGCAAGTTCCTATGCTTCTTGTTGAAAGACAAGCCCTTAATGAAGCCATTGAAGGAGAGAAGCATGTAAGAATGACTTCATACCTGTAGTTTTTCTGTTCTTTAGTCTGGACAAAATTCTGACTGGAAAATACTTTAGGGCTTCCATCATATGCCCGAAACCAGAGGTCTATGCCTATCAGAAGAGCAGACAGTTACCAGTGTAAGCCCTTAAGTCCATTGAAATCATTTTTAAGTTTCTTACTAGCTTAAAAAATGTTTAATCTCTAGGTAACCTAGTGAGATGTGCATTACAAGAAATGACATCTTATTGTCCAGGTACTCAAAAGGCCAAGAATGGGTGGTCGCGAAGTGGTAGGAATCAGAACTCACCCTCAGAAGCTAACTAGAAAATGTGAAGTTACAGCTATTCTAGTATTGTTCGGTCTACCAAGGTAACTTCTTTTTGTCTAATTCCTTTCAGTTTGTTTTATTCCAACGTAACTCTTTGGCTACTACTGGCATGTCCTACTGACAATGATATGGAATAGAAAATACGTAACCCCTGTTTACCAGTTAGGATGTTCTCTACAAAAATTACGCGCTGGGCCTGATATGACTTACTATATCTTTCTATCTGCAGATTACTTACTGGCGCTATTCTTGCTCATGAACTGATGCATGCATGGTTACGTCTAAAAGGTAATTTAATCCTGTCTTTCTATCTATATTGGTCCACAACATATTTTAGAGAATGTATAATCTTCAAGGAAAGAAAGATAAAAAGACAAACTAGATGCTTCATCTTCGAAATATATACCATGTGCAAAAGACATTTAAATGTGTAGTATATAAAATAAGATCATACTTATTTTGACTCCACAAACTCTAGATCTTGGATTCGCCTCTGCAATATATGTTTAAATTTATTAACTTGAGAAAAGTTACCTTGTACGCAATTTGCAGGATTTCGTAATCTGAGCCTTGAGGTAGAGGAAGGAATCTGCCAAGTGCTTTCCTACATGTGGCTGGAATCAGAGGTAATGCCTAGATCCAGAGATATGCCATCGACGTCAACTGCTTCATCCTCATCAATGTCATCATCCAAGAAAGGTGTTAAGTCTGGAGTAGAGAATAAACTTGGTGAGTTTTTCATGCACCAGATCGTGCATGATACTTCTCCAGCATATGGCGGGGGATTCAGAGCTGCTAATGAAGCCGTGAATAAGTATGGTTTGAGATGTACATTGGATCATATTCGCCTGACAGGAAGTTTTCCTTTATGATACCATCATAGTTGCAGTCCTACTTTACAACAAGCTAGGCGATAGGTTCATAAGAACCACTTTGTAATTGTTCTTAAAAAGCTTTTATGCTCTGCATGATGCCAATAAAATGTAATTTACTGTTTTACTTTTCAAGTGAAGAGGGTGAAACTACTATTAACAGTGACCACATCGAAATACAGAAAGCAATCAATTAGCTTCAGCCATATTCGGCTAACGTCAGTAAACACATTATGTGAGTCGGACGGATAAAACTGATTGCTTGTTCACCAGTACCCTCGCTTAAGTTATAAGCTAGTGCGGCAAAAATCTTTCATTCTCCAAATTAATCAGAAAGTCAAAAAGTATAACAAAAAGTTTACCTGTGTTTAATTACAAGTTTTAAGCAGCATAAGATTCCTGTCATTCGTCAATTCAAAACATACCCGCATAACTCTGATCATCACACGTATAAATCTACTCTTACATATTACAATACAACAACAGAAAAAAGACCCATCTTTTAGTTAGAACAACATGGTCTCGTATTCGAGTTGTCAGAATTCTCTCCAACCGTAATAACAGTTCCTTGACCAGGAATAGCAGCTGCTTCTTGAGCTGCTAAAGCTTTTCTGCTGATTATCTGATAAATATCCAACAAAATCGTTTGAAACGCCTTCTCAACATTTAAAGCTTCCAATGCAGAGGTTTCAAGAAATGACAACCCTTCTTTCTCAGCCAAGAGTCTTGCATCTTGCTCTGGAATTGATCGAAGATGGTTCAGATCGGACTTGTTTCCAGCCAGCATGATGACAATGTTGGAGTCAGCATGGTCCCTTAGCTCGCGGAGCCATCGGTTCACATTTTCAAAAGTTTGTCTCTTGGTTATGTCGTAAACCAAGAGCGCTCCCACGGCTCCTCTATAATAAGCACTCGTAATGGCTCTATACCTTTCTTGGCCTGCTGTGTCCCATATTTGAGCCTTTACTGTCTTTCCTTCTACCTGCACCACATCAATTCATGTTTATTACTAAGACTCCCTCTATCCCAATTTATGTGATACTCTTTACTTATTGGTCGGTTCCAAAAAGAATAATATATTTCTATGTTTAGTAATAATTTAACATTAAACTTCTCATTTACCCTTAATTAGATGATTTATAGCCACACAAATATCTATTAATACTTATTTTAGACATACAAGTTTAAGAAGTCTTCATTTCATTCTTAAATTTCATGCCAAGTCAAATACCTTCACATAAATTGGAACGGATGATTCACATAAACTTATGTTGTACATTTCCCAGTTCCTTTTTTCGTTTATCTTAGATGCTTTTGAGACAGAAAAATTACTTGTTTCATTAACATATTTTTATTCTTAAAAACTGTTTTAACTTTAAACTTCTTATTTTACACAAAATAACATGCTCTTATAGCGATAAAAATGTTATGACATGTTTATGATCACGATTTCTAAAATCCATCCGATGTTGCGTGAAACGTAATTTGCACATAATCAAATCTTTAATCCATGAAATATACGGTAGAGTATAAGACTCAGAAATGCATGGAATTTAGAGAATTGAAAACTAACCTGAAGGGTCCTAGTTGCAAATTCAACGCCAATGGTGGATTTAGACTCCAAACAGAATTCATTTCGCGTAAATCTGGAGAGAATGTTAGATTTTCCGACACCTGAATCTCCAATCAAAACAATCTTAAATAAGTAATCATATTCATGATCCACCTTGTAAGCCATTTCTACTTCCCTCTAGCTAGCCAATCACATTCACCTATCAAGAAATCGAAGGAATTTTCAAACAAAAATCACCAATTTCTTGCAGTTCTATGGCCAAGAAGGCTAGAAAAAAGGATTTCAAAAGAAAGAGAAGAAAGGAAACTCACCATTAACGGAAGGTAGTAGTTGTTAATTAGATTGTCCACAAAAAACCAACACTTATCAAATTATCAGATATGCAAATTAAAACGCCCTTCCTTGGCTTTGATAAGAAGAGGAGAAAACTTGTGCAAATACACTGAATCCAAATGAATACTAATATAGCCGAAGAAACAGGAACTTGAATGGCTATAACCAACACATCTTCGCACGTCGTATATTATTCTAGCCTCGTACATGAGCTCAAAGCTTCTTTTTTTTCTTGACTGTATATGTTAATGTTGGTTTGGTAATATATCCTCTGACGTACTGTTGTTGAATGCCTAAAATGTTGGGACAAATGTCACAACATTCAGACCAATATTTTTTATAACAGTCTTGTCTTACTTCACGTTAAACAGTAACTATTTTACTGAGTGGTAAAAATGAATTTAGGCATGTGAATTAGGAGCTGTGTAAAACGTGGGAGAAAGAGTCAAAGCTTGGGGAAGAAATCGAGTGAAGAACAAATCAAAGCTGTTGAGATTTGACTCCTTGATCGTCTCCAACAAACCCTACCAGCTACCCACTTTTTCCTCAACCTCCACAACCAATCGATGAACTTTTCAAGGAAGACTCTCTACTGTAAATAGAGAGGCTACAAGAGTGAATCGATATCCAGAAACAAATTGCAAAAATATCAAGAGAGCTCTCAAGAATTCATCTCAGAAAACTGGATCTCAAGTGTTGTCTGAGCATGTCGACAACATTTTGTCCAACATTACAATTGCAGTTTAGATTCTAGATTAACTTTGTATTGAGCAATTGTAATGAGAAGTTGTCTATGTCTATTTAGGTAGATTTTTAGGCAGAAGTCATCTGCGACTTCAACTTTTAATTCCTTTCCATTTTATATTGTAAAATTGTAAAGAAAGAAATTTGTAATTTTGTATATAAAATATATACAATACTTTCGGTCATTGACCGTCATAGGTTATATAATAAATATAACCTATGTAAATTTTAAACCTTTGTATTCTTTAAATTTCTGTTGCATTGCTCTTTAAAGTATTCTGTTTTACTAAAGTGTTGTCATTGGTGCCGGACGACATTATTGCCGACATTCGAAAAGTGAATTGGCATTCAAGTTAGTTTTTTTAAGCTTGTTTTTATTATTCCATAGCATACCCGGACCTAACAAGTGGTATCAGAGCCGACACTTAACACAATAAGTGATTAGTCCTATTGTCTCAAGCTATGGATCCGGCAAATCCGACTATTGGTAGACTTCCCATTTTAGATGGTTCAAACTATGCCGATTGGAAGATTCGTCTACGTTCTCATATCAAATCAATTGATGTTAGGGCATGGAGATCTATAACCAATGAGTATGTTGTTCCAATGTTGTCGCCGGATGAGGAAGGTGACATTCTTGTTAAACCTGAATCCGAATGGACGGCGGAAGAAACCAAAAATGCTAGCTTTAACGAAAAGGCCTTAAATGCAATTTTTGGATGGGTTGATCTATACATGTTCAAACTCATTCAAAATTGCCCCACGGCCAAGGACGCATGAGATACTTTACAAATTCATTGTGAAGGTAACTCAAGTGTTCGACGAACAAAACTATGCATGCTCATGAGCAAATATGAACGTTTAAGGATGGAAGAAGCGGATGATATTAAATCCTACTTTGAAAAGTTGATTGACATCTCAAATGAATGTCAAGTGCTTGGTGAACCTTTAACCAACATTCAACTCGTTGAAAAGACTATCCGTTCTCTTCTTGAAAAGTTCAATTTAAAGATTTGTGTCATTGAAGAAGCTCACAATCTTGCCACAATGGATCTTCATACCTTGATGAGCATTCTCAAAACCTATGAGATGAACATTAAGAATCAAATGGAACTATATAAAATCAAGAATGTGGCACTTCAAGTTCAATCACCGGAGAATCAAATCGAAGAAGAAGATGGGAATCTTGAAGAAATTGGTGAAGGTGCTAATGTTGCCTTACTCACTCGAAAATATAATTCGATGGTGAGGAAGTTCAACAATGAGATAAATCAATCTAAATCCAAACAACATCAAAACCAAGGCTTATAATCAAAAGCCCACTAAATTTCTTCCAAGTGCTCAGAAAGGAAGTCCACTAAGAAGAACTAACTCAGATCGTACCAAATTTGATTCCAAACAACTCAAGTCTGTGCAATGTCATGCATGCTCGAGTTGGGGTCATTATGCTAACGAATGTGTAAACACTCTTAGAAAATTTGGCAAAAATCTGTAGGTCTCTCTTAGTGACGATGAAGGAGATCAAGAAGTCGAATCACAAGCAATGTTGTCCACTGTTTACGAACAGTCTCTGTCTGATAATGAATATGTCATCTGTAATGTTATCTCAGATTCACGACATTTGCTCCAACATCACCAAGGAATCTGCATCCCCAGCAACATCCGAGAGGTATGAATTCTTTAACTATCCTAATGTTAATTGCTTTAGTGGTTTTATTTCTAGTAGTGAGGTTGATTGTATGGATCAAGTTGAAGGCAAAATGACATGATTAATGAATTATAAAGTATTTGTAAAGCCTTAATCATAAAGTCCAAACAACTTGACAAAAAGGTAAAATCTTTAACCCATGAGAATCTGGAATTAACTGGCACGATAACCCGACTTGAGGTTGCTCTTACCAAAGAGGATACTGAATTTGGTAAGATTCGTGCAAAACTAGATTTAGCCGAAGCAACCTTCCACAAGCTCAACACAGGGACTTCGAAGTTCAATGAGATACTCAGTTTTAGTAAACCTTCATATGCAGGTATTGGATACGAAAATTCTCTTAAAACCATATGCTCTAGGTTGCTTGACAAAAATTAGAAAATATGCTTTATAAAAGAAAAATGAATGAATAATAGGTTCTCATATATGTCAAAGAATATGAAGTTTGTATGTCATCACTGTGACTCCCCTGGACACTTAAAATCGTACTATTTCAAACTTCAAGATTCTGTGAGCAAAATGTTGCCTAAAACGTTGTCCAACGTTTCATATAACATTTGAAGCAACATTTTGAGCAGAAAGGTAAAAAATATTTTAAGAGAGTTTGGGTTCCTAAAAAGGATGTAACTTGTAATGTTGCGATAATTGCATTAAGAACTAACATTTCAGGTTCTTGGTACTTTGATAGTGGATGTTCTCGTCACATGATAGGTACAAAAGGCTTTCTAAAGAACTATGAGTCATTCAAAGGAGGAAACATGACTTATGGAGAAGGTAGCAAAAGCAAAATAATTGGCAAAGGGATCTTGGATGCTCCTGGATTTCAAGCCTTAAGAAATGTCTTACACTTTGAGGGTTTAATGACTAATTTGATTAGTATTAGTCAACTGTGTGATGACAATCTTGAGGTAAAATTTAATAAGAATGCATGTATAGTTACGAATGAAGCTAATGAATGTGTCATGACAGGTACTAGAACATGTGATAATTGCTATCTTGTTGCAAGACAAGAAACATGCAACAATGCCAAGATCGATGACACAACAATATGGCATCAAAAGTTAGGACATGTCAATTACCGCAATTTAGAAAAATTGGTCTCATATGAAGTAGTTAGAGGCTTACCCAAACTTAGCCATAAAGGTAAAACTGTCTGTGAAGATTGTCTGAAAGGTAAGCAAACCCATGTCTCTCATAATATTGTCCAACACGACGGACATCATTCATGTACATCTCACTGTTTTCAACTATTTCATTGGATCTAATGGGTCCAATTGAAGTAGATAGCCTAGGAGGCATGAGGTATTCCTATGTGATAGTAGATGATTTTTCTAGATATTCATGGATATATTTTTTGAAAGAAAATCACAAACTTTTGACATGTTTAAAATTTTGCATTCTAGAATTAGGAACTTGTTCTATTCTCCTATTTTTCAGATTAGATCTGACCATGGAAAAGAATTTGAAAACAGCTCCTTCACAAAATTTTGTAAGAAGAAGGGTATTTTCCATGAGTTTTCCGCGCCCAAAACTCCTCAACATAATGGGGTAGCTGAAAGAAAGAATAGAACGCTGAAAGAAATGGCTAGAGTTATGCTTAGTTCTAAAAAATTGTCAAAATATTTTTGGACTGAAGCCTTAAATACTGCTTGTCACATCTCTAATAGAGTCTACTTAAGGCCTGCAATAAAGATGACTCCCTATGAGCTAATAAATGTAAAGAAACCTAAATTGCGTTAATTTCATGTTTTTGGGTGTTATATTTTAAATGATAAAGATCATTTGGCAACGTTTGACTTAAAGAGTGATAAAGGAATTTTTGTTGGCTATTATCAAAATAGTCATGCTTATCGAGTATACAATCTGAGGACTAGATCTGTACAAGAGTCTGCAAATGTTATTTTTGATGACTTTTCTAATCCTACAGGAAATACAACTGAAAATAACACTATAATTTCAGTAGAAAATGTGCAGACTGCTGAAGAATCACATGTTGCCCAAATGTTGCCACACCCGATGCAACTTCTAAACCTGGAACAGAGATCACAAAGGCCATGGATTAGGAGTCACATGTTGAATTGTCTGATCAAGTTTGAAGGGATCCCTCATCAAGGATTAGGAAGAATCATCCCACGGGCAAGGTGATAGGGGGAGTTTTTGAAGGAATTAGAATAAGAAGGAAAGAACCACTCAATTATAGAGATATGGTAAGGTATGTGTGTATGTCTACCATATACCAAGAGGTTAGTCTTTCTTGTTTTATATATACTTTAGAACCAAAAAATATTTTAGAAGCACTCAAAGATAATTTTTGGATTCAAGCAATGTAAGAAGAACTTGAACAATTTCTCGAAATGAAGTCCGGGATTTAGTTCCTCGTCCAAATAATACAAATGTAATTGGAATTAAGTGGATTTTTAAAAATAAATCAGATGAATCAGGAACAGTCGTGAGAAACAAAGCTCGTCTAGTTGCACAAGGCTATACTCAGGTTGAAGGAATCGATTATGACGAAACCTTCGCACCTGTGGCTAGAATTGAGTTAATTAGATTGTTACTTGCTATTGCTTGTTGTTTGAAAATTACTTTACACCAAATGGATGTGAAAGGTGCATTCTTAAATGGCTATCTAGATAAGGAAGTCTATGTTGAACAACCAGAAGGATTTGAAGATCCTTAGCATCCACACTATGTATCCAAGCTCAAAAAGGCTTTGTATGGATTGAAACAAGCTCCTCGTGCATGGTATGGTCTTTTAACTAACTTCCTTCTTAAATTTGGTTTTAACCGTGGTGAAGCTGATCGTACCTTATTCATTAAACGTCACGGTGTAGCTATTATTATTGCTCAAATCTACGTAGATGACATAGTATTTGGTTCGACCTCACAGTCTTATCTAAAGTCATTTGTTGAATCTATGTCATCAACTTTCGAAATAGCATGATTGGGGAACTAACTTTTTTCTTAGGCTTGCAGATTAAGCAAAGTGAAGATGTAATTTTTATCTCACAAAGTAAATATGCTAAGAATCTAGTTAAGAGATTTGGTTTGAAGAATGCTAAGCAGATGAAAACGCCAATGGGTTCATCACAGAAGATATGGAAGGATAATGTTGGTGAAAATGTCGACCCAATATTGTATCGATCTATGATATGTAGCCTTCTTTATCTTACTGCTAGTCGCCCAGATATTATGTTTAGTATTTGTGTTTGTGCCCATTTTCAAGCCTGTCCCAAAATATCCCACTTAAATATCGTGAAACGTATCATTCGATATGTTGCTGGCATATGTGAGTTGAAATTTGGTATTCCAAAGACACTAATCCTAACTTAATAGGATTCAGTGACTCGGATTGGGATGGAGACGTAGATGATAGAAAAAGTACAAGTGGATGATATTTTTATCTTGGCAATAATCTTGTTTCATGGTATAGTCGTAAACAAAACTGTGTCTCACTTTCAACTACTGAATCTGAATATGTAGCAGCTGAAAATTGTTGCTCTCAATTAATATGGCTAAGACACATGTTAGACGAATATGAATCTTCTAGCAACATTTTGATTTTGTACTATGATAACTTGAGTACTATAAATATTTTCAAATATCCAGTTCAGCACTCACGTACAAAATATATTGATATTAGACATCACTTTTTAAGAGATTTAGTCGAAAAACAGCTAGTTCAAATTGAACATGTTGACACTCTTCATTAAATAGCTGACATTTTTACAAAAGCTTTGGACCATGAGAGATTTTCTAGTTTGAAGAAATCTCTTAGTTTTTGTAATCTCTAAAAATGCATTTTTGGTGAATGTCAGCTGAATCACTGTCTAACATTTCAGGTGACATTTAGCTATGTATATCATAAACTTATTGTTGTTGTTGTATAGTGCATTACTTTTGGTCACACAAGCATGATCCTTTAATAAGAATACGTTATCAATTTGATACCGTTCTCAGTGATAATATAAATATATCATAAAAAAATGAGTATCAAAATAAGGCAAAGCCTTAACAAATGATTGGCAACTGTGCAAAATGGGCAAAGCCCTTAAAAAGATATCGTTCATATTCTATAGGAGTATCGAGTGCTTCAAAAGGAAATTTGAGAATACCAAATAAGTATTCTTATTTTTTACTCAAAAAATTATTTTGTATGTGTTTTATGATTAGGTCAAGGACACGATGAGAAAATGTCACATTGATCCAGTGATCAAACTCATGAAATATGTATAAAGCGTGTCTTGATTTGTTGCCAATACGAAAAATTCTTGAGAGATCAAAATACTTGTGTCGTCCAAAATATTATCAACATTGTTGTTGACATTTTCAGATTATGATATTTGTTGGGATATTATTTTTAACTCATTTCAGAAAAATCAATTTTTTCTCCCTATGTTTATGCCTTGTTTTTATAGGAATTTCAAACTTTAAAATGATAAGATTAAATTCCTACCGTGATGCTTATCTTTTTATCCTAAAATTTTAGGTGTAAGTTATTAGATAAATCTCAAACTCCTAAAACTAAGGACTTATCCCTCGGTCTATTGCTTAGAAAGATTTTCCATGTATATAAATATTTCTCTTATTTGCTATTTTTTCTATCTCCGAATTTTCCCCAGAATTGTTTTTAAAAAAAAGGGAAATCAAATCACTCATTGGGTATAACCCTACCTACCCGATGAGTGATTCACCATTCCAAACTTCATCCTCAATCACAAACCCTAACTCCTCAAAACCTTCTCCTCAATTCTCACCAATGGAAACTTCTCCTATGTCAACACCCATATCAGCCAACATCTCATCCAATACTCCAATGAGCACTAGCCCTCTATCGTATACACCTCAACAATCGGGAATATCTTCTTCTTCACATCTGCCTGAAACACATGTGTACGGCTATAGTCCTTCGAGGTGATGAAGAACCTCTCGATATCAGCTACCCTAGGGATGACAATAATCCCATAGATGTTGATTCAACATCTGATTATTCAACCCTAGGTAAACGACCAAGTTTATCCTCTTTCCCTACTCGTAGATCGAGTATAGTGTTTGAAAGGACAGTTCAACAGGAGCCGAGCACCAAGAAGTCCAGGTTTGACACACCTATACCTGCTTGAACAAGTAGAGATACTGATGACATGGACTTTGAGCTATGAACTGAAGAAAGTGAAGAAGATCTTACTGCCTCTGTACCTCAGAATGTGTCTCAAGACGAGGAAATTTCTGATGATACTCCACTGATGAGATTCTGTCCAAAAGAAATTCCCAAACATGCTAAATCAGATGATGCTCCAAATGTTGCCAACAAAGCCACAACATCCCGAGCAATATTTCAGTAAATTTCATAAGAGACACCAACACCATCCTCCTCCAGCAAACCCGAATCTAATTCTGACCAGGAGGTATCTATCTACTCAGACCATTTCTATTCTAAAACTAATTCTGATAATTGTAACTTGTACAAGAATAGAGTCATTAGGTCTGAAAAAGTATTAGACATTGCCTCTTGCTCAGAATATGGCTTGGTAGAGTTCTTAAAAGAAAGATAGCTCCTAGGATCTGTTACTGAGAAAGAACCATATGTTGATAAAATAGTCAGATTGTTTTATGCTAATTTGAGTTCTGCCATTGAAGATACCTCCTCAAAGAAATTTCGGAAAGTATATCTCTATAACATTGTATATTCTTTCACACCGGCTGTTGTAAACCAATGTATGGGATTAAATGTTGAGGAGGATGTTAGAGAAACAGACCCTGCAGTGGACAATAGAGATAAAGTAATTGAGTACCTCATAGGAGGAATAATACATAAGTGGATCTCTAGATGTCCAGCCTCTAAATTGACAGCCCTATTTGCCACTATTCACAAAATTGCTATACACAATTGGCTCCCTTCAATGAATGAGTCAATTGTAACTACAGAACAAGCCACCCTACTGTACAAAATTGGAAAAGGATTAAGAGTTGATCTAGAAAAAATGATCTTCCATCAAGTTGCATACTTGGCACAAAAAAAACAACCTCAATCCTCTCTTTTTCATCTCTAATATACAAAGTCTTAACTACCCAAAGTTTTAAGCCTAAGAAAGAGGACACATTAGGGAAGGCTCCAGAACTGTACACAGTCAACAAAACAATTTTGAAGAGTAGAGATAGAGTCATTGATCTACCCTGGAAAATTGAAGGAAGTAGTGCAGATGTTGACAGGAACATTCCTGGCAACACTGGTCTGATACAGTCTCCACTGTCCACTGACCACCAAATCTCTGAGGTTGATACTATGAAGATTTCCCTGATTCAAGCCAGAGACCATCTTATGCTGCTGTTTTTTTCACAAAAAAGGCTAGATAAGGTGGCTACCGAGGGAAGCTGAGGAACTGATGCAGGGGGAGATGAGGAAGAAGGTTAGAGGCTGAGAACTGAAACTGAAGTCGTTATGCAGAAGTAGAAAGCTGCTGGAAGCTGCTACTGTTATGTAATGAGCAAGGAGGAAGATGCAGAATGTTGTTGAGATATAAATGTTTGATGAATTGATGTGGATATTTTTTTTGATAATGGGTTATCTCTATTTTGGTTTGTGTATACAGTAGATGATGTGTGTATGTGCTAAATTTTCTTATTCTTCTAATCCTATAGAGTTGTATATACATGTTTGCTTATTTACCACCATAGATTAAGGGGGAGCAGTTTTGTATTCACAGCTATAGGACAACATCTGTGACATTCCACTAAGTCATTTGTACCTTTTGAAATATGTTTTGTGAAGAAAGGCTAAAATGGAGAGATTGTTAATGTTGGGTTTGATGTTGTAATATTTGACCCAACATATCCTCTGAAGTACTGTTGTTGAATGCCTAAGATGTTGGGAAAAATGTCACAACATTCAGACCAACATTTTTCATAACAGTTTTGCCTTACTTCACGTTAAGCAGTAACTGTTTTACTGAGTGGTAAAAATAACTTAGGCATGTGAATTAGGAGCTGTGTAAAACGTGGGAGAAAGAGTCAAAGCTTGGGGAAGAAGTCAAGTGAAGAACAAGTCAAAGCTGTTGAGATTTCGACTCCTTGATCGTCTCCAACAAACCCTACCAGCTGCCCACCTTTTCCTCAACCTCCACAACCAATCGATGAACTTTTCAAGAAAGACTCTCTACTATAAATAGAGAGGCTACAAGAGTGAATCGATATCCAGAAACAGATTGTAAAAATATCACGAGAGCTCTCAAGAATTCATCTCAGAAAACTGGATCACAAGTGTTGCCTGAGCGTGTCGACAACATTCTGTCAAACATTACAATTGCAGTTTAGATTCTAGATTAGCTTTGTATTGAGCAATTGTAATGAGAAGTTGTCTATGTCTATTTAGGTAGAATTTTTAGGCAGAAGTCATCTGCGACTTCAACTTTTAATTCCTTTCCATTTTATATTGTAAAATTGTAAAGATTGGAATTTGTAATTTTGTATATAAATATATACAATACTTTCGGTCATTGATTGTCATAGGTTATATAATAAATATAACGTATGTAAATTTTAAACCTTTGTTCTTTAAATTTTCGCTGCATTGCTCTTTGAAGTTTTCTGTTTTACTAAAGTGTTGTCACTGGTGCCGGACGACATTGTCGCCGACATTCGGAAAATGAATTGGCATTCAGGTGAGTTTATTTTCAGTTTGTTTTTATTGTTTCATAGCATACCCGGGCCTAACATTACATTTACAAGACCGCCAACCCAAACATTCATTAATTTCTTCAAAGTTTTAAAATATACTCTTCATTTTCAGAAATAATTTTTGGTTGGAAAAAAAGGGACAAAATATTTAAACAAGAAAGCGAAAGAACGTGCTTGGTTACCCAGACCATGGATTTTTAATCTCTTAGTATTAAATATAGCTCAGCTAGTTTTAAAGCATGTTAGGAAAATGTTTTAGATCTTTGTTATTTAAATTTTAAAGTTTGATAATGTAAGTTGCTTGGTGACAATTTGTGTGCAAGTTGGAATAAGATGGTTTTCAACTTGTTTAAATTCCTAAGTTTCAAAATGGTTGATCAACATGTCTAATCAGGTCCACTTTTCAAATATATTTGTTACTACTAATATTGAATCAGCGCAATAGTTGCAACTTCATTTTACGCTGCAGATCCGGGATTAGTTTAAGTTTTATGAGTTCAATTTTTAAGAATTTTAGCATTGAATCTCATTGTATTTTTAAAGTTATGAATTAATATCTACTCCCCCTGTCCTAATTTATATGAGAGTTGACCAGTTTAGAGAGTCAAACATCTATTTCTTTAACTACGATTTTCTCCAACTCTTTTCATATATTGTAAATTATTAATTATGCAGACTTATAGTATTTTTTATGTGGTTTTCAAATATGTAAATTTTATTATAAAATATTCGAAGAATCTATATTTGAAATTAAGTCAAAGAAAGAGTTGTTTAACTCTCAAAACTGGTCAACCCTCATATAAATTGAAACGGGTCGAATACTATTTATTGCAATTTATTTGTGGGTTTTACATATAAAATTTATGTTTCGCATCAAAAGTATTGGGTTCGTATGAACCTTGGTACCAACCCTGCATCTGCCTATACTCTAATTCATGTAAATTCAGATATCAACAAGAAAACATCTACATCATCTAGTCATTTAAAAATAATTACATATAACTCTATAACAAAAACATTAATCTATAACCTCGGGAATACATAATAATACATTAATGGTCTAAAAATTATTGCGCCGTATGTATATAATATAGATCCATATAGATGGAGGAAAGAGAAGGGAGCTTGGACTTGCTAGATAACATCTTCATGCATGACGCTTAGTTAATTTTTAGGAATACTTTCACATGGTTCAATATTATTTTCTAATTATACGCAATTAATTCCTTCATTTTATTTCAGCAATGTTGTTTGTGTCTTTCAAAGATGGTCTAAAGTCATAAACAAAATGAGATTAGTTCCTTGTTATTTAATTCCCCTTTAGTATTTTATTTTTGTACTATTAGGAGAGGCCAACGTGACATGTAGAAGCCGGCTTTGGTGTCATGTATATGGACGAGCATTACTATATACCTTTTGAGAAACCAAAAGGCATGTCTTTTCTCTTAATTTTCTCTTCCCTTTCCCAATTTTAAACCGTCAAACATTTAAATTTGGTGATTAGAGTTTTGGTAAGTCCCTAATAAGAATTCTTCTTTGGATGCATTTATACACTGGTCAGTATGTCACATATATAACCAGCCCAGATTTTTATTTTTTGCCTTTTTGGGTTGTGTCTTGCAGGTGAGAGAGAAAGCAATTGAAGTTATCTTTGTTGGAAATTAGCCTTTGGCGGGGAGATGCGTCCACCCATCTTTGATGAATTAAACACTAGTGTTCCGCATGTTGGAGACTTTGTCTCTTCGCACATGCATGATCTACGAAGTGAGTAGATGATCGTAGGGCCAAGAATCGTCTAATTTCGTTGAGAAATGAAAGAGATATTGGTCCACGAAGTAAGGTGTTTGAGACATGAAAATGTGGTGTGGGACAAATCTACCACATCGGTGGGAATAGGAAGAATTGCTCTCTATATAAGTCTCTAATGTGGTAAAGGGTTTGGATCCCCAAGGGGTATCCCATGTGTTTAAAGGAGTGAAGACCTAGATGTGCTTGGGTTCAAGGCTAAGCCCACACGCGCGCCGCCGCCCGCCCGTCCGGTCCGCTTCACGACTATTATCTTTTTGGACCAGAGAACTCTGCTAGATGTACAGTTTGATCCCTGAAGTTTCATATGTACAGTTTGGACCAGCCATTACTTGGTTGATTAACTCCTCCATTATCACCCTCCTTCATGACCTTAATTCAGCCTCTTTGATGACCATTTACTGTCTTTACTTGGCTGTTTTAATGGCCTCCTAATGGCCATTAACAACCATATTTTGGGCAGTTGTACATCCCCTTCTCCTTGCTATATATTGAGCCTTCTTTGGCTCAATTCAGTGGCAGAAAATAGACGAAAATACAGTGAGAAACAGGCCACAAAATGCATTTAAAAGACATGAAAAACTGATCAAAACAGCCACAAAACAGTGAGAAAAACAGCCACAAAATAGTGAGTGAAATTCAGCGAAAATCAGTGCAATTTTTGACTGAAAAACAGTGACCAAGCCCTCACATATACACAAGATATACACTATAGAGACACACTATATACACAGAGACAAAAGAGAAGAGTAGACAGAAATTCTTCCTTCCTATTCCATATCTTTAGCAAGTCGAGTCATATTTGTTTTCTTCGACAGGCTCAACCTATTGGCTTTGTAGTGTTGAGATTAAAGTGTTGTTTTATCTTGGGAGACTATTGTCCGCTAACGTAAAAACATATATACAGGGCAATCTTGTCTTAAGGATAGAGGGCTATCCTCGACTCAACACACAACGTTGTAACCATCCAGATTTAGTTGTTTCTTGATTTCAGGTTATCAAGATTCAAGACACAACAAACTTGCGGCAGTTCTCAACATTGGCTTTGCAAGGTGATCAAGATTCAAGACACAATACACATGCGACAGTTTTGAAGATTGACCATTTATTTATCCTTTCGAACATTTGTAATAGTTATTACTTTCCGTAGTGCTCTATAAAATATCATAGAATACCAACAATTTAAGACAATATTGTATTATAATACTATTAGTGTTCGAAAGATGTCTGTCAAAAGTTGCGTGACCAAATCTGGATATGGCTGTGGTTTTCTAGTTGAAGACAGTGATGATGATATTGTTGAAGTTCAACATGTTCATGGTGTCACCGCTCCCGAGAGTGGTGGGAACAAGCGCTCACGAGAGCCTGAGGATGTCAACTGGGACAAGAGGAGAAGACTGAAGATGTGCTTCTATCTTGCAGCAGAAGGCCTGTATCTGTCCCAGACAAAAGATCCGACTAATGGTAAGAAGGAACTGGACACTCAGTTTGATGAAGTGACTGGAGTGAGCCAGAATCCGAAATTGGGATAAGTAGTTTTTCTTACTTGTCAAGAATAAAGATTAAATGAGGTCTGATTAAAAAATTGATTAAAGTAAGGAGGAATATGAAAATAATTTATATTCCTTACGCTTTAAAAATCAGAAGTTTAATCTCATCTTCTTTTCCGTTTAAAGATTGGATTGTAAAGCAACTTAAAAAGATCCGTTCTTTTAAGAGTAATTATTAAAAGTGTGTAAAGTATGTTCGCACATACGAGGGAGTAAGATCCACTGATCGTAAAAATCATACCACTCTTAAGTAAGCGCCAAGAATTATCTGGGCACCAATCATAACGAAAGAAGTCTATAAGTTAAAGACGTTGAGCCTGTCATACTATTTGGCAGAAGATCCTTCATAGGATGATATTGGACACTCAGTCATATAAAGCCTCCGGGCGACTGGAGTGGGCCAAAATTCCTTTGATATGATGATATTGGACACTCAGTCATATAAAGCCTCCGGGCGACTGGAGTGGGGCCAGAATTCATTTCATAGGAAAAGTAATGGACACCTATTAGGGTGGGCCAGAGTTTTCAGGTCTTAAATGATCTGAAGGCCTAAAGAAAGGCAGAAAAGAAATTGGACACTCAGTCTGCCAAAGCAACTGGAGTGAGCCAGAGTATCCAGATCACATATGATCCGGTTACGCCCTAACCCCGGGCAAGAGGTTGTTTATGTGAAGCAACGCCACCTCTAAAGTAGAAGGGGTTGGAGAGGTTGTCCTCAATAGGACTTCAGGGAATGAGATCACTCTAAGATGAGGTGATACATATCCCTAACTTGGTTTAAAGGACGATGTTGGTCAAGCTGGTTTGAGACTAGTCCAACAGGTCTGTAATAACTAAGAATGGTACAGTACGTCTGTAGCCAAATGAATGATATATTTGTAATCCGTGCATCTATGCCATCATAGATTAAGACACGTTAAATAGCAAGTCATTCAAAAGCTAACGATGTTGAGATTGTTGCCTTCTGTCGACATAAACCCTCAAAATGAATGTGAGGTAGACGAAGATGCAAAATCACCTTTCCAAATTCCGTCAAAGGGAATTTCGAAAGAAGCACCGCTCCTCTAGAACTTAGTCACACTTACTTGGATGATTTGAAGTTTATACAAAATAGAGGGGGGAGACAAGTACGTTGTGACCTTCATTGATGATGGTACAACGTATGGAATCCTTTGTTTGTTAAAAAGCAAAGATGAAGTTGTTGAAGCGGATAAGCGCTACAAAGCAGAAGTTGAAAATCAACTAAGCCTACGGATTGAGAAATTCGTAGTGATAGAGGGGGAGAATGTGAAGCATCGTTCATTAAACGACTGTTCATTTCTCACCTCAGTCCAACGGTGTTAGCCAAGCGCAAAGTCGTACGACCAATTTATGTGGGGTTGCTTGGTAAAAGTTGGAATAATGAAACAGGTCAAGTTGTACCTAAGACTGTAGATTGCATATCCACTGGATCTGCAAATAACAGTAGTGTTGATCGCCTCTTGGCGTCAAAGAGTACTGAATTCTTTGAAGATAGCTTTCCTTGAAAAAGGAAAAAGGAGTAATTGCTCAAGGTTAACAAGAACCCGCGAGGGCCTGACTATCCAGAACTAGACGTTCCGTATCTACAGGACTCGAAAGTTGCTGGCCATCCGAAACTTAATATTCCAGATCTGCAGAACTCAGGAATTCTAGATGTTGAACCGAGACGGAGCAAAGAAGGGGACAAAGACTTGTTCCAGTCCTTCTAGAGTGTATGGTTGAGAATGAACCATGGACAACTAACAAATAATTGTCATCTCCAAAAGCGCTGCTTTGGAGAGAAGCTACAAAGTAGATGGATCTACAGACGAGTTCAAAGCCTCGGCTACTAGTACAAGTGCTCCCCTGCGAGTAGCTTAACATCCTGGGCCATTGCAGTCTTGCGTGGCATGGATGTTGAAACAGCCTTCCCAACCGGAGAGTTGGAAGAAGAGAACCAGACTTAGTTTGCCGGACTATTGGGATTCTTCCTGAGCTTTCATTTTGATCCCTGAAATGTTTACATTTTGGTCCTGAAAGTTTCAGATAAAACAGAAATAATGAATCTGACCACAGAAATATTGACTCTGAAATTAGAAAGCCAACAGTTGGAGAATCAACAGTCTGAAAGTAAAAGTCATATTGAAACAAAGTCTCGATATGAAAGATATGGGTATCACAGATGACATCTTAGGAATTGGATTTCTAAGACATCTAACGGACTGGTCGATAGTTGACAGTCTCGTTGAAGCCACCAATGGATATGAATCATAGAACTGATTGGAATCATGGTGCACCCATAGACAAGGAGCGATATGCACAAGTCATGTGTAGTTCAATGTATTGTACACACTACAACCGACCTGGTATCATCTCATTTAACGCATCGGTTGAACTAAGGTTCACCGATGATTTGAATACATGATCGGTAGAAGGCGTTAAATCGATATGACGATATCCGAATTATTCGCCATCTACAGATTATAGTATTCTGATGTCCAAATGATTACGGGAGAACACAAATGATGCAAACCGACATCGATCTGAAGAACACCAAAGCCACAAGTAAATGTGTATGGTGGGTCTTGGAAAAACCTCTAAGCAAACTTGCATCGACCGATTCATGATGAGATCGGAGTTTATCTCTTTATACAAAGCATGAAAGAAGTTGAGTAACTTCATGACTCCTTAGATGACGTCCCTTACTGGGAGAAACTCGTGCCTTCAGCAGTTATACACTGTGTCTAGCCGGTTGGCTTCAGGAAGGACACGAATGACGGCGTCTGGACATATCTGTCAAGATCTGTCTGAGACATAAGACCGTATGGCAGTTGATCATCACGGGTATCACTTCCTTATTTACTAACTAAGGGACTACCCGGAGATCAAGTGTTCTGCCTGTCGAGAGGAATGGGCTTAAAACCCAAATAATATGAACCTTTGCGGTGGAAACCCAACCGTACTGATTGGAGATCCCAAGAATTTGGTTCAATGGGAAAACTAAGCGGCAAAAGGTTCAGTTGAGCGCTTCGGTGGAAGCAAGAAGCACTTCGGATGATGATTTCTATACGGAAACATGAATCCAAAGTTGTTCCCACGATAGACATTAAAGTGCTACCTGCATGGTGGGTAAAGGTTAAGCTTCCAAACCTTGAAAAGATCCTCAAACGGTTGAGGTTAAGGTTGGGGAAACTTTTAATGATTCCTAACACTTGAGAAGTGGGTATAGCAGGATACCTTGTAGGAGATCACCTATTTAAGTGCGAGGATGGCCGCCTCAAATGAACGTACTTAAGAATCCAAGTGTGTCCATGGCCACAACGGACATAAACATAAGAAGGAAAATGAATAAGAAGAGTTATTGTGTTGATATCATTGTCTTGGCTTACACTAAACACTGACGGTTCAAGACATCACGTTCACCGCGCAGTAAGTCCGATGGTTTCAACTAGGGAAGGTTCAAAGCGAAAGCTACCACTCCTGATGCAATATCTTTTCGCTGAAAGATTGCTGAAATGTAGGCACCTTGTGTGTGCGCCACAATCTCTCTTTCATAGAGGGGATTGTTGGAAATTAGCCTTTGGCGGGGAGATGCGTCCACCCATCTTTGATGAATTAAATACTAGTGTTTCGCATGTTGGAGACCTTGTCTCTTCGCACATGCATGATCTACGAAGTGAGTAGATGATCGTAGGGCCAAGAATCGTCTAATTTCGTTGAGAAATGAAAGAGATATTGGTCCACGAAGTAAGGTGTTTGAGACATGAAAATGTGGTGTGGGACAAATCTACCACATCGGTGGGAATAGGAAGAATTGCTCTCTATATAAGTCTCTAATGTGGTAAAGGATTTGGATCCCCAAGAGGTATCCCATGTGTTTAAAGGAGGGAAGACCTAGATGTGCTTGGGTTCAAGGCTAAGCCCACACGCGCGTCGCCGCCCGCCCGTCCCGTCCCGTCCGATCCGGTCCGGTCCGGTTCCGGGTTCTCGGGTTCACGGGTTCACGGGTCACTGGTCACTAGTCGTGGGTCGTGGGCTGTGGGGCTGTCTGATATTATCTTTTTGGACCAGAGAACTCTGCTAGATGTACAGTTTGATCCCTGAAGTTTCATATGTACAGTTTGGACCAGAATTCTTTTATATGTACAGTTTGGTCCTTGAAGTTTCACTAGTCGTGGGTCGTGGCCATTACTTGGTTGATTAACTCCTCCATTATCACCCTCCTTCATGACCTTAATTCAGCCTCCTTGATGACCATTTACTGTCTTTACTTGGCTGTTTTAATGGCCTCCTAATGGCCATTAACAGCCATGTTTTGGACAGTTGTACATCCCCTTCTCCTTGCTATATATTGAGCCTTCTTTGGCTCAATTCAGTGGCAGAAAATAGACGAAAATACAGTGAGAAATAGGCCATAAAACAGACGAAAAAGACACAGAAAAACTGACTGAAAAACAGCCACAAAACAGTGAGAAAAACAACCACAAAATAGTGAGTGAAATTCAGCGAAAATCAGTGCAATTTTCGACTGAAAAACAGTGACCAAGCCCTCACGTATACACAAGATATACACTATAGAGACACACTATATACACAGAGACAAAAGAGAAGAGTAGACAGAAACTCTTCCTTCCTATTCCATATCTTCAGCAAGTCGAGTCATATTTGTTTTCTTCGACAGGCTCAACCTATTGGCTTTGTAGTGTTGAGATTAAAGTGTTGTTTTATCTTGGGAGACTATTGCCCGCTAACGTAAAAGTATATATACGGGGCAATCTTGTCTTAAGGATAGATGGCTATCCTAGACTCAACACACAACGTTGTAACCATCCAGATTTAGTTGTTTTTTGATTTCAGGTTATCAAGATTCAAGACACAACAAACTTGCGGCAGTTCTCAACATTGGCTTTGCAAGGTGATCAAGATTCAAGACACAACACACATGCGGCAGTTTTGAAGATTGACCATTTATTTATCCTTTCGAACATTTGTAATAGTTATTACTTCCCGTACTGCTCTATAAAGTACCATAGAATACCAACATTTTGGGTTGTGTCTTGCAGGTGAGAGAGAAAGCAATTGAAGTTCTCTTAATTAGACACACAACTAAAAACTCTTTATTTTCCCACTAAATTTCCCGCTAAAAATGTTCAATGGTTCTTTCTCACTAATTGTCGGTAGAAAAAATCTAAATATTAGTATTTTTACACAAAAAATTTTAGAAATTTTCCGGCGTTTTAATGAGAACCTGTTTCCCATCATGTGTTTTCTCAGTGAGATGTTCGGTGGGAATGTGGTGGAAAATCATTGTTTTATAGCACAATTTTTTTACTGAATGTCAGTAGAAAAAATCTTTGTTTCTAGTAGTGATAATTAACCTGCTTTATATTCCAATTTGTTAATACCTTTTTATGGACGGAAAAAGACCTAAAATACCCTTGAACTATTAGAACTGGTACAAAAATGTCTTTCATCCACCTTTGAGCCCCCAAATACCCTCGTCGTTCACCTATGAGGTCTAATATACCCTTATTTCTAACAGTCTCATTTCATTTATTATGTGACATCTTTTAATTGATTAGCCATATAATTAATTTAAACTAATTAACTCTCATCCATTTAATTGAATCGACCCAACTAAAACCCGACCCGCCCAAATGAAATCCCCCATTTATCCCATACAAACCCATTTCATAAAAAATCAGTTCGTAGCAGACCACTAAACGAACAAATTAATGTTTTGATATTTTAATTCTCTCACTTTATGTCATTTTCCTTCTTTGTGGACCAGTTAATTAATGTGAATTTTTGTCATTTATGTACTGTTCTCGAATGACGATACATTTATACAAAACTTCTACCCCGAGCACACGCAATGGAACCGTAGATAGTCAAGTGAAATCCAATCCACGAAATAATTTGATCTATGGACATCGTCGTTGTGGTAAAGGTCGTAATGCCAAAGGAATCATTACCGCAAGGAATAGAGGGGGAGGTTATAAGCGTCTATACCGTAAAATCAATTTTCGACGGAATTAAAAAGACATATATGGTAGAATCATAACCATAGAATACGACCCTAATTGAAATTCATAAATAATGGATCTTGGGCCTAACTCAACCCCAAAAGCTAGCTTGTAGGGTGAGGATTGTCCAAGTCCATCTAAGGAGTCCATGTTCCCATTCCATATCCGACGTGGGACTCTTAACACTCCCCCGCACGCCCAGACGTTGTTAACTGGAGCGTGGTATAATTTGGGGGCCCAATATCGGTGAACAACGGTGGCCGCAAGAAAGTTCAAAACCGTAAAAATAATGGCAAGAATTGAGGCGGCAACAGTGGTGGCGGGGGCGGTGGCCCTCGGGGCAGTGGACAACAGCAAAATTGGGTCTAGTAGTGGGTCCCTATGCAGTGGAATTAGGCCTGTCCGTCTTGGCCATACAATGGCTATTTTCCAAGCCCTTACCTGGGAAACTGGGTCCAGTTTTCACAACAGCCCAGGCCCAGTTTCTCGGGTCCAGTCTCGGCAAACATGCAATTTTCTGGGCCGGGGCAGCAGGCCGGTGTGCTTGGGCCTCGGCCTCCGCAGGCATTTCATGCAATGGGCCCCACACCGACTCCGACAGATATTGAGGCCACGATGTATACGCTTGGATTAAGTCCATCAGATCTGAATTGGTATATGGACACCGATGTCACGTCACACATGACGTTAAACCAAGGTTCTCTCTCGTCTTATTCCAATTTGAGTAGCAATCGTGACATAATTGTTGGTAATGACAAATCAATTCCAATTCGTGGTTATTGTCATAAAACGTTGTCTCCTCTATATCCACCTCTTGTCTTGAAAAATACCTTTCATACTCCTAAATTATTTAAAATTTGGTGTATGTCCGTAAATTCATCACTGATAATTCTGTTTCTGTTGTTTTTTATCCTTTTGGGTTTTCTGTGAAGGATTTCAAGACGGGGATTCCTCTCATGAGATGTGATAGTATGGGAGATATTTATCATATCACGCCCACATCCGATCTCTAGAGTCAAGCCTTGCCATCTACTTTCTCAGCTCTTGCTCCTTCCTTGTGGCATGCACGTCTAGGTCATCCGGGGTCGTCAATTTTGTCTTTCTTAGATAAAAATAATTTTATTTCTTGTAAGGGTACGCATAGTACTCCAATTTGTCAATCTTGTTCTTTAAGAAAAAATGTTAGATTGCCATTTGTAAACTCTAATTTTCGTACTTTAATGCCATTTGATATTATTCATAGCGATTTATGGACATATCTTATTATTTGTTCTTTAGGCCATTGTTATTATGTTCATTTTTAGGATGATTATTCTAATTTTTAATCGTTAGCGAAAAGTCTCACATTTTGCCCACCTTTTTACAATTTAGAGCTTTCATCCGTACCCAATTTGAACGGGAAATTAAAAATATTTAATGTGATAATGGAAAAGAATATGATCATGGGGTGTTTCGGGATTTTTGTAGTAATAATGGTATCAATTTTCGTTTCTCTTGTTCTCATACGTCCTCTCAAAATGGGAAATCCGAACGTAAAATTCGTACCATTAATAATATTGTCCGTACTTTATTGGTCCATTCTTCCGCACCTCCTTCCTTTGGCATCATGCTCTACAAATGGCTACTTATCTCCTTAACATTCTTCCTACCAAAGGTTTGGCATATTCTTCCCCCCTTTAAATATTATATAATAAGACTCCTTCGTATTCACTTCTTAGGGTATTTGTGTGCTTATGTTATCCACTCTTTCTGTCCACCACAATTAACAAACTTCAGGCCCGGTCTACCCATTGTGTGTTTTTAGTTTATCCATCTAATCATCGTAGTTACAAATGTTTTGATTTATCATCTAATAAAATCATCATTAGTCACCATGTTATTTTTTATGAATCTCAATTTCCATTTGCTAAACTGAGTAGTCCCGTGCCTAGTTCATATTATTTTTTTGGATGATGATGTCTCCTCATATATTATCCACCATTTCTCGGACATGTCCCGCACCCCAATTCCGCCAGCAGGCCCACTACCCGTTGGTTCTCCTGTACCGTCCCAAATCACCGACGTGGGTCCAGCAACTGGGCAGCCTCTCCGGCCCAGTTCTGGCCCAGTTTTTGTTTCTGCCTCTGCGTTGTTGATTGTGTCCAGTTCCCGTGTTAGGCCAACAGGCCCACTGCCTGCTGGCCAGTCTGTCCCTTGTCCAGATATTCACCAAAATTCACCCAATTCTCCCCCGAGTCATAGACCGGTCACTCGTAGTCAACGGGGTATTTTTAAACCCAAAAGATATTTTAATCTAAATTTTAATGTTCTTAAATCACCCCTACCCCGTAATCATGTGTCTGTTTTAAATGACCCGAATTGGAAAATTGCTATGACCGACGAATATAATGCTCATATTGGTAATAAGACGTGGGAGTTGGTGCCCCGTCCATCTGGTGTTAATATTATTTGGTATATGTGAATTTTTGCTCATAAAGACAATTTTGACGGTTCTTTTGCGAGGCATAGGCTCGTCTTGCAGGTGATGGTAAGACTCAGCAGGTTAGTGTGGATTGTGGTGAGACCTTTAGTCTGGTGGTCAAGCTGGCTACCATTCGCACTTTGCTCAGCTTGGCTCTTTCGAAAGCATGGCACATTCATCAGTTAGATGTGAAGAATATTTTTTTACACGGTGATCTTAAGGAGACAGTCTATATGCATCAGCCCTTGGGGTTTAGGGATCCCAAATATCCTCATCATGTCTGTTTATTGAAGAAGTTCTTGTATGGGCTTAAGCAGTCCCCACGGGCTTGGTATAAGAGGTTTGCAAACTATGTTTCGACTATTGGGTTTTTTCACAGCATGTATGATAATTCATTGTTCGTATATCATCGTGGTTCTTCCTTGGCTTATATATTATTATATGTGGATGTTATTATATTGACTGCCTCTTCTGATGTATTACGCCAGTCTATCATGACAATGCTCAGTTCTGAGTTTGCTCTGAAAGACTTGGGGCCCTTGAGTTACTTTTTGGGGATTGTTGTCACTCGTCATGCAGGTGGGTTATTCTTATCACAACGGAAGTATGCAGTTGAGATCATTGAGTGAACTGGTATGTCCTCATACAAGTCCACTTCCACTTCAGTTGATACTAAACCCAAGCTAGGGGCTGCAGCTGGCTCCCCTTACGAGGATTCGACCCGCTATCGCAGTCTTGCAGGGGCTCTTCAGTATCTTACATTCACGAGATTACACATTACGTATTCCGTATAGTAGGTGTTTTGTTTATGCATGATCCCAGGGTTGAGCACATGAACGCGCTCAAACGCATTATTCGGTACATCCATGGAACACTTGACTTTGGCTTACATTTATATCTATCATCGACGTCTACACTTGTCTCGTATACAAATGTTGATTGGGGTGGCTGTCTAGAAACCAGACGCTCTACGTCTGGCTATTGTATGTTTCTTGGTAATAACTTGGTCTCGTGGTCTGCAAAGCGTCAGTCGACTTTGTCCCGCTCTACTGCAGAGGTCGAGTATCGAGGGGTAGCCAATGTGGTATCTGAATCCTGTTGGTTACGTAATCTTCTTTTAGAGCTTCATTGTTCTATTCAGAAAGCTACCTTGGTTTATTGTGATAATGTTGGTGTCATCTACCTTTCTGTTAATCCGGTTCAGCACCAGCGCACTAAACATATCGAGATGGATATCCACTTTGTTCGCGAAAAGGTAGCTCGTGGACAAGTATGTGTTTGTCATGTCCCTTCCAGATATCAAATTGCAGACATATTTACCAAAGGTCTTCCCTCGGTCCTCTTTGAAGATTTTAGGGACAGTCTCAGCGTACGAAGACCGCCCGCTATGACAGCGGGGGTATGATAAATGATGTGTATACCCGTGATATACACTTACCATAAATGGTGTATATCACGGGGTTGGTACTGATTTGGACCGTGATATACACTTACCATACTTAAGTGTATATCACGGTTTTGGCTGATTAATTAGTGTAAAATAATTGTATTAATTAGTATTGTACACTTACCATAAGTATATGATTCTTGTACTACTAGAAGAGAGTTTTGTGATTAGAATAGGAATAAGATTTTCCTATTAATGAAATTGTAAATTATATATATTCTCTTTGATAAATGAAAATAATCAAGAGATTATTCAGTAACTTCAAGCTTTTCTAGTTTAAAATGTTGAATTCAAGAAGGGTTGCTATCGACATTTCTAGCATTTCAATGAAATGCCTTCATTTTTGTGGAGAACAAGAATCAGATATTAAGTTCAAAGTTTAATGAAGAGATCGATCTAAGTCTGTGAGATAATCCACTTACTATAATATTGTATGGCAGTTGTGATGCCTATATATCAAACCTAATTAATTAAGAGTAATATTTTCCGAATATTTTTTCATTAATTGTATATCTCTTATTTTAGGTAGAATTATATTCTTATTGTAATTAGGTCTCCTATTTTAGGTAGAATTATATTTTCTATTATAATTAGATTGATTAGTTACCTAGTTTAAATATTCTTGTACTACTATATATATTGTGCATTATTGATAAATACAATCAAGGAACATATTCCTTTATGTCCACTCCCACCTGTTGAGACCTGCCATCACCTACAAGATGAGCCTTGTACCTCTCAAAAGAACCACCAGATTTCTTTTTATGTCTAAAAATCCACATAGAATGAATAATGTTAGCATCAGGTGGACGGGGCACTAGGTCACACATCTTATTATCAATAAGAGCATTATATTCGTCAATCATTGCGGCTTTCCAATTAGAGTCGAACAAGGCATCCTTCAGATTTCGAGGGACAAGGAAAAGGAAAACTGAAACTGATAGGTTAAACAACCGTTTAAGTTTATGAATTCCGTGCAACAAATCTGGCTACACATGCACAATCTGACGGAAGCACACATGCATGCCCTCAAACGTATTTTACAATACGTCCAAGGTTCACTTCACTTCGGATTACATCTATACAGGTCCTCGCTCACTGGTCTCACTGCTTATTCTGATGCTGACTGAGGTGGATGTCCTGACACCCGACGTCCACGTCTGGTTACTACATTTTCCTCGGAGATAACCTATTGTCTTGGTCTTCCAAAATTCAACCTACACTATCCCGATCCAGTGCTGAAGCATAGTACAGAGGTGTCGCCAACGTCGTCTCTGAGTCTTGTTGGATCCGTAATCTTCTACTAGAGCTTCACTGCTCGATTCAAAAGGCAACATTGGTCTACTGCGATAATATTAGTGCGGTATATCTTTCCGGCAATCCCTTCCAACATCAACGCACTAAACACATTGAGATGGACATTCATTTCGTTCGCGAAAAAGTGGCTCGTGGTCAAGTTTGTGTCCTTCATGTTCCTTTCAGATATCAGATTGCCGACATCTTCACCAAAGGGCTTCCGCGCATACTATTTGATGATTTTTGAGCCAGTCTCAGTGTTTGTGAACCTCCCGCTTCGACTGCGGGGTGTAATAAGATATTTTCGGAATATTCTTTCATTAATTGTATATCTCTTATTTTAGGTAGAATTGTATTCCTATTGTAATTAGGTTTCCTATTTTAGGTAGAATTATATTTTCTATTGTAATTAGATTGATTAGTTACCTAGTTTAAATATTCTTGTACTACTATATATATTGTACATTAATGATGAATACAATCATGGAACATATTCCTTTAAAGAGAAATTAATCAGGTTAAATGGATGAAGAAGAAGAAGAAGACCCGACTGATTTCTTATGAAATGGGTTCAAATGAGGTTAAATGGGGGATTTAATTTGGGGCGGGGCGGGATTTAGTTGGGTCGATCCATATGGATGAGAGTTAATTAGTTTTAATTAATTATATGGCTAACCAGTTAAACAATGTCACGTAATAAATGAAATGGGACCGTTAGAAATAAGGGTATATTAGACCCATAGGTGAACGACGAGGGTATTTAGAGGCTTAAAGGTGGATGAAGGGCATTTTTATAACAATGTTAATAGTTCAAGAGTATTTTAGGCCCTTCTCCATTTTACGGATGATGACATGTAGTTAATTTTAAGTGAGTGTGAATGAATGCGTTTTACAGCTACAATACATGCCCAACAATTAATTAAACTCATTCTCAAATACAAACACAACCATGTTTCCAACTTCACTGCAATTTCGTGGCACTTAGAAAGTATTTATTTCACTACTAAAAAAAATAAGAATTATCGATGGATAATTTCGTAGATGAATAATAAGATTCATCGCTAATCCAATTTAGTGATAAGATTAACGACGATGCTACGGGAAAATTAGCAATGAAGTTCATAGCTTATTTATATTTCTAATCATGTTTAAGGTACAGGAGTACATTGTGTGCATGGGCAACGTCAGTCCAAAGGGTGATCTTTCTGCAACATCGTTTATGCACACTAGCATTCTGCAAGAGGCCCTTGGGAGGTCAGTATTGCTGCAAAAATTTGATTAATTGGTGGTGCGACATAATTCTTTACATTATAGAATAACTTAATTAGTGGGTTCATTTGAGAAATATAACCTATAAAGTAGGAAGATATAGTGTAGATTAATGTCCCATGCATGACTTTGGTAAGGAAGGAAAATACAAAAATCCAAGAAAACATAGTTCTCCCAAGATTCATATATTGATTTCACTAGTCGATAATATTGAAAGAGAATAATCCCTTGATTATGTTCATTAATGAAGATGTATATATACATGAGATACAATATTTAATACTACTATGTTTTCCTAATACAAGACTACTACCATAATTACACTTGTACAAGAATTCTACAAATATGGTAAAATATATACAAAATATGGTTATGTGATATACACGGTTTGAGCCGTGTATATCGGTGGACTTTCACACCCCAACAGTCATAGGAGGCGACTGTCATACGCTGAGATTGTCCCTAAAATCTTCAAACAGAACTAAGGGAAGACCCTTAGTAAAGATGTCAGCAATTTGGTACCGTGAAGGGACATGTAAGACACGTACTTGTCCACGAGCTACCTTTTCGCGAACAAAGTGAATATCCATCTCGATATGCTTAGTGCGCTGATGTTAGACCGGATTTTCGGAGAGATAGACTGCACTAACATTATCGCAGTAGACCAAGATAGTTTTCTGAATAGGTAAGTGAAGCTCTTATAGGAGATTGCACAGCTAACATGACTCGGACACCACATTGGCTACCCCTCGATACTCGGCCTCCACACTGGATATCCATAAAGTAGCCTGGCGTTTTGCCGACCAGGAGACCAAGTTATCACCAAGATACATACAATAACCAGATGTCGAATGTCTAGTATTTGGATATCCACCCCAATCAGCATTTGTACAAGATATGAGAGTAGAGACAGAGGATGGATATAAATGCAAACCATATTCAAGAGTGCCATGTAAGTAACACACAATGCGTTTGAGAGCATGCATGTGTTCGTCCCTCGGATCATGCATAAATAAACACACCTGTTGCACTATATAAGTAATATCGGGCCTCGTAAAAGTAAGATACTGAAGAGCCCCTGCAAGACTGTGATAGTGGGTGGGATCCTCGTAAGGTGTGCTAGAAGTAGCACTCAACTTCGGCTTGGTATCAACCGGAGTAGAAGAGGAATTACAAGATGACATGCCAGCTCTCTTAATAATCTCAGCCGCATACTTTATCTGTGATAAAAATAGACCACCTGCATGACGTGTGACAGCTATACCCAAAAAATAACTCAAGGACCCCAATTCTTTCATAGCAAATTCGGAACTGAGAAGAGACATGATAGACTTGTGCAGTTTATCAGAAGAGGCAGTGAATATAATATCATTCACATATAACATAATGTATGCCAGAGAAGTACCACGACGATAGATGAACAGAGAATTATCAGACATGCTGTGAGAAAACCTAATAGTAGACACATAGTATGCAAACCTCTTATACCAAGCCTGTGGGGCCTATTTAAGCCCATACAAGGACTTATTGAGAAAACAGACATGATTAGGATGATCGGGGTCCCTGAAACCTATGGACTGATGTATGTATACTCTCCTTGAGATCACCGTGTAAGAAAGCATTTTTCATAACCAGCTAATGAATGGGCCATTCTTTCGAGAGAGCTAGACTAAGAACAGTGCGAATGGTTGCCGGTTTGACCACCGAACTAAATGTCTCTCCACAATCCATGCCAACCTGTTGAGTTTTGCCATCACCTACAAGATGGGCCTTATGCCTCTAAAAACAACCGTCAGATTTTTCCTTATGAGTAAAAATCCACATAGAACGAATAACATTGACACCAGGCAGACGGGGCACCAACTCCCACATCTTATTTTCAATAAGAGCATTATATTCATCATCCATGGCTATTTTCCAATTCGGGTCATGAAGGGCAGACACTGGGTTATGAGGTATGAGTGATTTAGTGACATTAGAATTAAGATTAAAATGTCATTTTAGTTTAAAAATACCCCATTGTCTACGATTAACGGGCCCTTGACTCGAGATAGAATTGGACGGGATTTGGGTAGGTGTAGGATAGGCGCGGGACTGGCTAGCAGGCAGTGGGCCTGCTGGCCCATTAGCTGGATCTTGTATTTGAGATCCGTATCCAATTCAGATATGATCTGTGAATCCGTTTATTATTAAATATATACCTAGCCTAGAATTACAAGCCCAAATTTGTGTGACCCATACGCCATATCTATATCCATAACCGATATACACCCTTTGTTTGAAACCCTAGACTCCTCCTCAAGTCCTCATCCTCTCATCTACACAAATCAGCCCTTACTTTGAAATCATTTTTCTCATCTTCCCTTACCCTTTACTCTATGTCATTAGCCCTTTTTCTCTTTCTTTGTATTACTGTGTATTGAACTTCCATTTTCTCTTTTCCCCATTCAACTTTACAGCTCAAACTTCCATTTTCTCCATCTTTTTTTTAGTATTATTAGCTATGTATTGAACACTTGGTACTAGTGCATTTGCAGATCGAATCTACCATTTTCAGGTACTCCTTTTTTCTTGCTTTAATATGTGCTTAGTATGTTATAAAGCTTTAATTTTTGCTTGTTAGTACAACTATTGTTGGATTGTACCTAGTTCTTAGATGGGTGTACTTGGTTTTGGCATTTTGGCGGTTTTCTGGGTGTGTTTGTGTTAGTGTGTATGCATAAAGCTTTGATCTTTGGAGGATTTTGGTGGATTGTATTGAGTGCTTTAATGGGTGTACACTGATTCTAGGATTTGGTGATAGTGGGTTCATGTTTGCATTTTCCAGGTTCTGATTTTTAGCTTTTATGTGTGTTCAACATGTTATAAAGCTTTAATCTTTGTTTGTTAGTAGAGCCTTTGTAGTATTGTACCATGTGCTTTGATGAGTGTACTTGATTTTGGCCTTTTGGGGTTTTCGGGTGTGTTAGTGTTAGTGTATGCATAAAGGTTTGATCTTTGGAAATTTTGGAAATATTATTCAAGGCAAAAAATTTTACATGTGGATCCAGATTCGATCCGTGGACCCGGTGAATCCGGATTTGGATCTGATTTTTATGAACCCGATGGATCTGAATCCGAATCTGGATCCAGATATAAAAATGGATCTGGATCTAGTAGGATCCGGTTCAGATCCAATCTGTTTCCATCCCTAGCCTTAGTACTTGGAGAGGTGATATTGCTACAGTGATTGGGGGCCCATGTAACATCCATCATTAATTAGTTTACAACAGGAGGGGATCATTTTGTCCATTTTAAACCATTGGTCAACAGTCGAATTACAAAAATGGTTGTTGACCAACGACTACTTTTGGCTAGAATTTATCGTTTCTTGAAATCGGGTGGGCCTAGCGGGCGGGACCAATCCAGCCCTTGAGGGGCCTGGTCCATAGGTCCTAATGTATTGGACCTCCCACTCCCACCTCCCTCTTAGCCCAACTCCTCCTCCCCCACCCCCAACAGTCATGAACTGGGTCGATACTGGTACCAGGATGGATCAGTCTGGTAGTGGGTAAAAAATCAGCCCATTTGATACCATAAATTATCCATGTATATCTCATCATATATATTTATATATTTATGTATCGACTGAATACCTTATTGTTAAACAAAGCAATATACCCGTGATATACACTCAATATACAGAAATGTATATCACGGGCAAATGGAGCAGTGGCCCAGCACAGAAGTCCAACAGTGGAGCAGACCATCTCGGAGCCCATCACGAGATTGTTACAAGATAGCAATCTTGTATGTATGGTATATATATATTTGGTGTATATTGTAGTGTATTTGTTACCTAAATTAGGATTATACACTTACCATAATTGTATAGTTAGAATTATGGTAGAATAAGAATAGGATTCTTCTATTTTGTAACTTGTATAAATACCTTTCAATTAATGAAAATAATCAAAGGGATTATTTCTTTCATGGTATCAAAAGTCTAGGTCACACAAAAATTTTCTCTCAAGATTTTTGTCCTCCCTCTCGGCCGAGACACCCCCCTCGGGTTTTACCAAATTTTGTCTTCTGCTCTCAAAATCTCTCTTCCTAATCCCTCTTTCACCTCTTGTTCTTTCGGTATGTCTGCATCAAAGAACCCGTTTCATCCTGCTCTTGTTGTTTCTAACATCAAGAATCATATCTCGTTAATTCTTGAAATAGAAAACGTCCAATATGCGACGTGGGCAGAGTTGTTCAAAATTCACGCTCGTTCGCATCAAGTCATCCATCACATCATCCCCGCGACTCTTGATGATACAGAGGTGCCTAAACGCGAGGATGATCCTAAATTATGGACAACGCTTGATGCCACTGTCCTTCAGTGGATATATTCTACTATTTCCACCGACCTATTGCAGACAATTATCGAACCAGACGCTACGGCGATGGCCGCATGGGATAGACTGCGTGACATATTCCAGGATAATCAAAATTCCAGAGCTGTTACCCTTGAACAGGATTTTTCCCACGACAACATGGAAAATTTCCCGAACATTTCAGCATATTGCAAAAGGTTGAAGGAATTGGCGGACCAACTCCGCAACATTGGTGCGCCTGTTAGTGAAGATCGTCTTGTTTTACAGATGGTTGCTGGCCTATCCAAGGCATATAGTGGCATTGGGACTCTCCTTCGTCAAAGTAATTCTCTTCCAAGGTTCTATCAAGCACGATCCATGCTTACCTTGGAAGAAGCCGGTTTGGCTAAAAAGGCGGCTACTAATGCTAGTCCCGTGGTCATGATGACGTCCTCCCCAAGTCCTCAAAATTATGGCAACAATTCGAACCAAAACCAATCTCACGGGGGCAACAAGAATGGCCTAAAAATAAAAATCGCAGGGGCAAACGCGGTGGTTCAGGCGGCAGTCACGGTGGCCAAAGCAGTGGCAGTGGGCCCTCTCCAGTTTCCAGTGGGCCACCGAACACCTGGTCTCAGCCTTGGGCCTCTGGGTCGTAGGCTTGGACCAGTGGACAGTGGCCCTACGGCCCAGCTCCAACACAGTTTGCACACACTGGCCAGTGGACTTTCCAGCGACCCGGATGGCTCATCGCCATCGCCCAATGGCGGCGGCAATTCCAGCAGCCTTCACCCATGGCGGTAGCTCCGATTCACGGAATACTTGGGCCCCGACCTCCGCAAGCTCACCATGCAGCAGGCCCCACTCAGACTGATATCGAGGTCGCAATGCACACACTAGGGTTGACACAACCGGACCCAAATTGGTATATGGATACTGATGCCACCACCCACATGACATTCGATTCAGGTACTCTCTCATCTTATTTCAATTTGAGCAACCCTCGCGGTATAATTGTCGGTAATGGCAACTCTATTCCAATTTAGGGTTATGGTCAGAAAACGTTGTCTCCCCCCAATGCACCCCTTATCTTGAAAAATACTTTACATGCTCCCAAATTGATTAAAAACTTAGTGTCTATCCGAAAGTTCACCACTGACAATTCTGTTTCTGTTGAATTTGATCCTTTTGGTTTCTCTGTGAAGGATTTCAAGACGGGGAGTTCTCTCATGAGGTGTGATAGTAGGGGAGATCTTTATCCTATCATGCCTGGTGTCGGTCCATCGAGTCAAGCCTTGCCATCAGCCTTTACAACCATTTCTCCCTCCTTATGGCACGCTCGCCTTGGTCATCCGGGATTTTCTATTTTATCAGTTTTAGATAAAAAATAGTTTTATTTCTTGTAAGGGTATGAGTCGTACTCCACTTTGTCAATCTTGTTCGTTAGGAAAAATTGTTAAGTTGTCAGTTGTAGACTCAAATTCTCATACTTCAATGCCGTTTGATATTATTCATAGCGACCTATTGACGTCTCCTGTTCTTAGTTCGTTGGGTCATCGATATTATGTTCTCTTTTTAGATGATTATTCTAAAATTTTGTGGAGGTTTCCAATTGCGAATAAATCACAAGTGTTTTCCGTCTTCATAAAATTTAGAGCGTTCATTCGTACCCAATTCGAAACGGAAATAAAAAATATTCAATGTGATAATGAGAAAGAGTATGACAATAGGGAGTTTCGGGAGTTCGGTGCTAATAATGAGATCAATTTTCATTTTTCATGTCCTCATACATCTTCACAAAATGGGAAAGCCGAACGCAAAATTCGTTCCATAAATAACATTGTTCGAACTCTTTTAATTCATGCTTTCATACCCCCATATTTTTGGCATCATGCTCTACAAATGGCCACATATCTCCTTAACATAATTCCGTCCAAAGGTCTGACATATTTTTCTCCCCTCCACATCTTATATAATAAAAACCCGTCTTATTCTCATCTTCGGGTCTTTGGGTGCTTGTATTATCCGTTGTTCCCATCTACCACAATTAACAAACTTCATGCTCGGTCTACTCCGTGTGTATTTTTGGGTTATCCGTCTAATCATCATGGTTACAAATGCTTTGATTTATCCTCCAAGAAAATCATAATTAATCGTCATGTCATTTTTGATGAAACTCAATTTCCTTTTATGAAAGATCATACTCCCGAGCCTAGTTCGTATAATTTTGATGACCAAATATCCCCGTATATTATTCGGCATTTTTCGAACATCTCCGCACTTTTAAAACTCTCCAGCGACACTTGCCCGCTGGTCCCACGCGTCTCGGTCAGTCTTGCCCGATCGTCTTCTTGGGCGATTTCGATGATTGGGCGATCCGACCACCACCGGGGCGGTCGATTCGATCCTTTATTTCTATCGATGGGTCCGCTTTCGACTGGGCCAACAGGCCTTGCACGCTAGCTTGATCCTTCCCGAGCCTAGAAAATTCCCAAAATCCGCCCACCTCTTCCTCGAGTCTTAGACCAGTCACTCGTAGTCAACGGGGTATTTTTACACCGAAAAGACATTTTAATTTACATTCGAATGTCTCTAAATCCCCATTGCCCTGTAATCCTGTGTCTGCCTTAAACGACCCGAATTGGAAATTTGCTATGATTGATGAATATAATGCTCTTATTGATAATAAGACGTGGGAGTTGGTGCCCCGTCCATCTGGTATTAATGTTATCAGGTCTATGTGGATTTTTGCTCATAAGGAAAATTCGGATGGTTCTTTCGCTCGACATAAGACATGGCTTGTGGGTGATGGTAAGACTCAGCAGGTTGGGATAGATTGTGGTGAGACGTTTAGTCCGGTGGTCAATCCGGCTACCATTCGCACTGTGCTCAGCTTGGCTCTTTCAAAGGCATGGCCTATTCATCAGTTGGATGTCAAGAATGTTTTCCTACATGGTGATCTCAAGGAAACAGTCTATATGCATCAGCCATTGGGATTCAGGGATCCCAAACGTCCTCATCATGTTTGTTTATTGAAGAAGTCCTTATATGGTCTTAAGCAGTCTCCACGGGCCTGATATACGAGGTTTGCTGACTTTGTTTCGACTATTGGGTTCACTCACAGTAGGTCAGATAATTCCTTGTTCATCTACCGTCGTGGTTCGTCCTTGGCCTACATTCTATTGTATGCGGATGATATCATTTTGACTGCATCTTCCGATGCTTTACGCCAGTCTATCATGTCCATGCTCAGCTCTGAGTTTGCTATGAAAGACTTAGGGCCCTTGAGTTATTTTTTGGGGATTGCCGTCAAGCGTCATTCAGATGGTTTGTTTTTTTCTCAATGAAAGTATGCGGCTGAGATCATCGAGAGGGCTGGGATGTCATCCTGTAAGTCCACTTCCACTCCAGTTGATACTAAGCCCAAACTTGGTGCCGCGGCAGGCGTCCCTTACGAGGATCCAACCCGCTATCGCAGTCTTGCAGGGGCCCTTCAGTATCTTACCTTTACCAGACCGGATATTACGTATGTTGTTCAACAGGTGTGTTTATTTATGCATGATCCCAGAGTTGAGCACATGAATGCAATCAAACGTATCATTCGGTGAATTCAGGGTACACTGGACTATGGTTTACATTTGTATCCTTCATCGACATCCACACTTGTCTCGTACACAGATGCGGATTGGGGTGATTGTCCGTACACCAGACGGTCTACGTCTGGCTATTGTATGTTCCTTGGCAACAACTTGGTCTCCTGGTCTGCAAAACGTCAGGCGACTCTATCCCGCTCAAGTGCCGAGGCAGAATATCGAGGGGTAGTTAATGTGGTCTCAGAATCATGTTGGTTACGTAACCTGCTGTTAGAGCTTCATTGTCCCATTCAGAAGGCAACCTTAGTATATTGTGATAATGTTAGTGCTATCTACCTCTCAGGTAATCCGGTTCAGCACCAACGCACTAAGCATATCGAAATGGACATTCACTTTGTCCGTGAAAAGGTTGCTCGAGGCGGTCTTGGCGTATGTCATGTCCCGTCAAGATATCAAGTTGCAGACATTTTTACAAAGGGTCTTCCCTCGGTACTCTTTGAAGATTTTAGAGACAGTCTCAGCGTTCGAAGACCGACCGCTATGACTGCGGGGGTGTGTTAAACAAAGAAATATACCCGTGATATACACCCAATATACAGAAATGTATATCACGGGCAAATGGAGCAGTGGCCCAGCACGAAAGCCCATCAGTGGGGTAGACCATCTCGGAGCCCATCACGGGATTGTTACAAGATAGCAATCTTGTATATATGGTATATATATTTGGTGTATATTGTAGTGTATTTGTTACCTAAATTAGGATTATACATTTACCATAATTGTATAGTTAGAATTATGGTAGAATAAGGTTTTAGGAGTAGAATAGGAATATGATTCTCCTATTTTGTAACTTGTATAAATACCTTTCAATTAATTAAAATAATCAAGGGGATTATTTCTTTCACTTATACCCATTAACAACGATAATTTTTAAAAATCACTGAGAAATTAAAAAAATTCACTATTTTTGAAGAAGAAGAGAAAATAATGAAGATTTCAACTACAATTTCCAAATATTACTGAGAAATTCAATAAAAAAATAAAACACATCCAATACAGAATGAATCAACTAAATCACTGAAGAAGCTCAAAGATAATACTAGATTTCACCAGTGATTTTCAAAAATCACTAGGCAACTCAAAAAAAATACATCAATGCAGAATGAAATGACCAAATCTCTAAAGAAGAAATGAAAACAATGAAAATTTTAACTTAAAAAAAGTTTATCGGACGTGTGCAATGACAGAGATTTGGGGAGAATTGAAAAAATAATTAGCAGAAGAGAACACAAAATATTTGAAGCTACTTTTACGATAAACTATTTAACTACATATCATTCTCTATTTTCTAAGTACTAGATTCTTTTCCTCAAATATGACAAAGCCATTCATTAATGCATGCATGTGTAAATTAAGATAGCCAAGAACTTTCTAAGATGACCAAATTTAGGGATGGTAAATTTCACAAATGATCACTTAAATATTATTTTTTTCTCTATAAAAATTATTTAACTATTTTTTCTAACATAAAAATTACTTAATTTTGAGCAACTAACACAAAAGTTACTAAAATTACTTTAATGTCACTAAACCAATTTTCTTGAATAACTTATTTTTACTCTTTTTTTATTATTATTAAAATTGAATAAAAAAAGTTATTAAAAAGGATCAATCTGACCCGACCCAAAACCCATATGTCAGGAAAAAAGAGAGTAATTAATTTTTCTATTACTTTTTAATAACAATAACAATAATAATAATAATAATAATAATAATAATAATAATAATAATAATAATAAAAGAGTGAAAAATAAGTTATTCAAGAGAAAGTGATTTAGTGACCTGAAAGTGATTTTAGTGACATTTGTGTTAATTGCTCAAAGTTAAGGAACTTTTGTGTTAGAATAAATAGTTAAATGACTTTTGTGGGAAAAAAATGATAGTTAAGTGATCATCTATGATATTTATCCCGAAATTTAGTTACAGACCATTTGTTTGCGTTTTGCTTAATCATCCAAGTCTCATATCAGATAGACAATCGAGCTTTGACATTTTTTTTTCTCTTTCTATTCTACGTCAAAACAAAGCATTAATTAACTCTCGAATCTTGTGGCCTTTGAAATATTTGAATTTTGACTGATGTTAACATTGAATTCAGACACTAAAGGGATCTTAATCCAGTCATGAATGGCACCGTTGGTTTATCAGTTTTCCACCTTCAAGAAGAACTTTACCTTTTCTGTCGAAAGAACATAAAGGTTAAATTTTGTAAAACGGGTATTAAATGTCAATCTATATGCTAATTTGTATTATTAGCAAGGTAATTGTATCTTAATTACTCTTATAATTATTAAAGAAATTACGTTATATACAACGTCAATATAAAAAAATTATATCATCAGATCAACTTTTGCTTCTTGCAGTAGATGATATTATGAAATAAAAATTTCATATTTTAAAAAATATAACCATAAATATCCTTTGAGTAATTAACTTAAACTCATTATTAAATTAAAAGCTCCTTTGTAATCTTGTAATGCTGGCATTACAAGCGGCTTGCATCAACACAATTGATAAGGTTTTCCTTTAAGTACCTTTTAAGTTGGGGTGACAAATGAATAAATTTGAGCGGGTTAAAATGGGGTGAGTTAATAATTAGACGGGTTATTGACCCACCCAAATGTTACTTGGATGAAATGGATTGGGCTGAAATTGGCTAAAAAGCAGGTCAAACCCCAACCCCCTCCCCCGCCCCCAATTCTTACTAAGCTTAAATTCCTTATTTATGCTTTTATAAATTTTTAGTATCTAATAAATTATTATTATTATTATTATGACTATATACAACATATTACATAAAAAAAAGTCTTTTTGAACATATTTTGACAAGATTTCTCATAGATCAATTTGGGCTAGATATCAACTAAAATTTGGATGTGCTGAAATGTGTTGAGCTAATAAATGGGTGGGTCAATAACCCGTCTAAATTTAAGCGGGTTGGGCGGGTTATGGATCATGGACTAAGTTTGTCACCTCTAATTTTAAGCAACGAAACTAAATATTTAGTTTTTCAGTAATCCGACTGTGCAATTTTTCTATTCCTTTTCTATATTTCCGAGTGAATTGATTACCCAAAATACTTGGGACGATAATGAGACGGAGCCACAATAGAAATTACGGGTCGGAGAGAGCTGTGTATCTTTGAACCAAACTGTGTATTTTTAGTAAGGCATTATTCCTCTAATATGTTTAAACATTAATAGTTGTGATTCAAAATCTATAAATATAAAATTATGGATTTGCCTCGTCGATAAGATTGTTTGGGGGCTTGCATTGTCGGTACTTGTTCCTCATTTGGTGAAAAGAACGTGGCATTTCACGTTACAAGAGAACCAAAGAGTAATTTGGAACAAACAAACAAAAAAAAAAAAGAAAAAAAAGAACCAACGAGTGTAATTCTAAGGAAAATGACAAGTCCGCGTTTTAGACGAATTGCGATGCAAAGCATACTCTAGAAGCATATTTAAATATAGCATAAGAGAAAATTTAGCTAGTCGTGCGAAAGAATAATTCGCTATGCGTTCATCGCGTGGTTATACATACATACATAAATATACAATGACGAAGTCAGAAATACTATAATGTGAAATTGGAAGGGGGGAAAACCCAGAATACACCGATAACCCTTTAAATTTGTCATTAAATTTTATTTAGACATCAAATTAGAGATTGTTTGGATTGATTTATTTTAAGTGTTTTAAAGCAAAATAAGCACTTTTATAGTGTTTGGATTAAAAAGTGCTTTTAAAAACTTGTTTTTAAGTCAAAATAATAAAAATGAGCCAAAAATCATAAGCTAAAATTAATAACTTATGACTTTTGGCATATAAGTCAAAGTCATAAGCCCATCCAAACAGGCTCTTACTCATATTTCAATTGAGCACCTGAACACGTGATAATATGTTCCTATTAGACACTTTCGACTTAAATCAACAAAAGTTTTTGTGCGTAATCTCAAGCGTCTAATACATACATAAGTTAACTGCATAAATTATGTCACATCTTTTAATAATACAAATCATCCTCGATTGGAACATGCCTCAGTTTTAGGACTTATTCAGGCTACAAATGTGTATAGTTAAAGGAGATGACATCTTTTAAATAGTTAACTTATCTACATAATGAGCGCTTGAAAATATGCGCAAAAACTTTTCAAAAATTTAATCAAGAAATATCTAGTATGAACACTTTATCATGTATTTAAGTATTCGATTAGAACAAATAGTAATTAGAGTATCCAAATAAATTTAGTGACAAACAATATATTCCGCCAAAAACACAAACGCTATCTATGCTTTGAAAGTAAGCATGGAACCTAATTAATTTTTTAACAACCTTTGAAACCACTAAAAGCTTCCCTTGTGTTAAATTTTTAACCACCTTTGACAACACTAAAAGCTTTCTTTGTGTTAAAGGTATTTAAAATTCTATATACACAAAAGTAAATCTATATATTTTTGCATTAAATATAATTGAACAAGGATGTAGCTAATTTGCCACCGTGTATGTATCATGTATATGTATCTATGCATGTTAATTGTGCTCCTTTCTGTCACGTAAACAGAGAGTTATCAGCTTATATTCAAGATTGAAACTTGATTAGATGAGGCAGTCGCTTAGTCTAATTATGTGGTCCCACTGCTCGTATTAATAGGGTTAAACCCCCCAAGCACGCTCTTACTTATTTCCTTCGAGAAGGCCAACTCATCCATCATTCATGCATAAATAAATACTAACTGCAATATTCCAACAGAATCATTTAGTATCAATTTGTAATTTCAATATTTCAGTTTTTGTAGTAGTGAAAAATGGCAATTTCAAAACTTTTTCAGTTCTTTGTTGTTCTTATACTACTAGTATTAATGATGATAACTACTGCAAGCCTTGAAGCTAACCGTGTAATTCTTCAACATCCACAACGTCAGCACTCCTTATTTTAATTTCTTTTCTTTTGTTTGAGAATAAATTATGTGTTAATGATCTTCTTATTTTATATAAATATATAGGTGATTATTCGAAGATGTTTTCAACGATTGGTTTGGACTGCAAATGCTGTGATGATGCAGGAGGTGAATGTACAAAGTCATGGCATGGAACTTGCTCAAATTTCCAATGCTCTCCTTGGAAGCAATATTCATTTCGAATCCCTACATAAGTCTATTTGGTTTTTATGATGCTTTTACATATGAAATATTGCTTGTCCTCGTCCACATGATAAATGAAAATAATCTTTAATTTCTAGTGTTCTATGGAATAAGTAACGAGAACAACACTTGTAGTCTTTAAATTTTACATGGCCACTATATGTGGCACGTGAATTTTATAGTTTCACTCGTTATCCTATGTAAACTAGTTGATGTATAATTAATAAAGTGTCTTTCTATCATTCTATGTATGTCATTTGTTGTTATATTTCTTCACTAATACATAGTATGTCACACCCCAACCTTGGGGTGTGGCCGACACCCGGCGCCTGAACGGTCCGAACGTACTACCTGTATATCATAACCCACATACAGAACCGTCCAGTCCGACAAGGCCTCAGAATGACAATACAATAGATAGAAGTCTCGAGTGGGACAACCTGTAACATAAGACATCTAACAAACACACACACATATATATATATATATATAAGGTTCATCTTTAAGAAAGTCCCCAAGAGGGCTTAGTTAGTCCATGATTTATGTTTCATATTTTGTTTCCTTTTCGTTTGTTTCGAGAAATCTATCGATCAATTCCGATTCTTAGGATCCTATTAAATAGAAATAGAGAACGAAATAACTAGAAAGGTTGTTAGAATCCCCCTCTTCTAGAAGGATCATCTACAATTAGTAGATCTGTTCCGCCTAAAATGGGAATGGGCTAGGGTTATGAACTTATAATCTGATGATCGAGTTAATTCTGAGGCCAATAAGGCCCTAACATGAGTAGCGATAGCTAAAAAGAACACCGACAAGGCCGTACAAAACAACTATACAATGACCACCAGCCTGCAAGCCTCTAAGAGTGATATAACATGTCATTAGGTCGGGACAGGGCCCCGTCATACCTAAAATAACAATATACATAAGTAGCATAGCCTATCACTCTCTATATAGAAACTCCGAAAGAAGAGGAGTACGAAACCAACTACTGAGCTGAGCAACCTACTGTAGAGGAGCTTTTGTCTGTCTACCTGCACCTGCGGGCATGAAACACAACGCTCCAGTAAGGGGACGTCAGTACGAAAGAATGTACTGGATATGTAAGGCATAAATAAATGTAAGTAAAGACAACAATAAGCAAGAGAAACCAAAGGATATAACCTATACTCAGAAGTGTCACTATGGACCATATTGTATATAAATGTGATGTAATCGCGTATATAACGTCGTAGGCCTCTATTGGTAATATCCTTTATTTAATATATCGCGTATATAACGTCGTAGGCCTCTATGGGTAGTATTATCAATACCAAATCTGTATAAGCTGCGTATATAACGTCATAGGCCTCTAAGGACATTATAAATAGATAGTACATACGTATGAAGACCAGTTAAAGAACACGGTATACTCACCAATCTCATCGGAGTGACATAAAGTCGTTACACCTCCGACTATCCTTATGCGGATTACATATTACTTTCCCTTTCCATAAGAATCAATAAGAAAGATAAAACTTACTATTCTTAGCTTTTTGGAAGAACATCAATGAACCTTGTTTCATCAATATAGAGGTGATACTATCGAGAGAGAAACGTACTCCCGACGAGGGACAAATAAAGTACAATAATCAATCGGAAGAATAAAGCACAAGTATCCTTTTTCAATATAGAGGTGATACTATCGAGAGAGAAACGTACTCCCAACGAGGGACAAATAAAGTACAATAATCAATCGGAAGAATAAAGCACAAGTATCATTTTTCAACGCCTTGTGCGCATAACATTTATAAGATCTTATGTAGCTTAACTTACACATATAACAACACCACAACCTCCTTTACTGATCTCCTCCATCTCCATAACTCAATCAACAACCTAACAACTTCATACCATCCAACATCCCAACAACAACATACATAGCCTTTAAGGTTCAAGAGAACTTGTTCTACAAGAATTCTTTAACAATCACTTTTCAACAATTTGAATGACTCTAAGAACAAGAAGAGGAGGATAAGAATTACCTTTAACACGAGAATATTCTCAATACAAGGTTACTTCACTTCTAAAAATTCTCCAAAGATAGGCACCACGAGGAGAAAGACGATTCCACGCCACGGGATTCTCTACGTCAGATTTATGTAGTTTGCTTTTTGATTTTACCTTAGATCATATAAGACCTTTTAGGGAGGTTTTAGGAGATATTAGGGTTGATAAATTAAAGTGAAATAAGCTTGGGTCGAACTTGGATCTATTTATTGGGGAAGAAAATTTGGCACTGACCTAACCCGTAGTAAGGTCTGTGAACCGCAGACCCTGCCTACGAACCATAGTTTGGGTCATAGACCTTGCCAGCAATTTGGAAATTTTTGTCTCATTCTACTGCACCTTATGCATTTTGCATACATGGTTGTGATTCGCAGATCATGCTCTACAATTCGCAGAGTGCTCCGGGAGGTGTCGTCTCGTCGAACGTTCGTTGAAACATATTTTCGTTGATCCGCTAAGTCTTAAACCTTTTCCAAACTTACTCGACACATCCGAAAACCTTTATAAATCTCTTGGAAGGGTCCTACCATCTCTGAGCCTATGTTGGCTGACATTACGGTAATGACAATGCATGAAAACATGAGGTGTAACATCCTTCTCCCCTTAAGAACGTTCGTCCTCGAATGTTGAGGAAAGATTGTAACTCTCAGGATTTCTAAAAAAATTGACAGAATTTCCTCTGTAAATAAGACTATCCAAAACCTGTCAAGCAGCCAGAATACATATCCAATGCCACATAAGGCCACAAAATAGCATAACTTCACAATATCGATCCCACACGGTCGTCTATCTATTCTAAAGTCAAAAGGGTTAGTGATAACTCACCTCAACTATCAACTGCCAAAGTCTGGGCTGCATCCGTCACATTTGTCTCAACAACATCGCCTAAATAAGATATATGAGATAAGCTCGATAGAAATAGGGAAAATGTATCACACGAGTATAGATATAAACCTATAGTCTGAAACAAATGAGGGTATTTGAACTTCATGTCCTCCTCAGCCTCCCACGTCACTTCTTCTACATTATTGTTCCTTCATAATACCTTAACTGAGGCTACTTCTTTAGTCCGTAGCTTGCGGACCTAGCGATCTAAGATGAAAATAGGAACCTCCTCATACGATAAGTCTTATGTAATATGAGCGTCCTCTACTGGGGTGATGCGGGAGGGATCACCTATACACTTCCAAAGCATGGATACATGGAATACTGGATGAACTGCTTCCAATTCCAGGGGTAATTCAAGTCTGTAAGCCACCCGACCAATTCTTTGAACAACCTTATACGGTCCGACCTATTTGGGTGTCACGCCCTAAACTCCATCTTGGACGCAACATGCATCCGATGCTATGAACAACACGGAAGCACCTTATAAAATCAATAAACATCGAATCTATTTTAATAATATGTTGACATTCATTTAATACAAGTCATTTAAGGCAAACTGAAATCATGCTTATACTAATAAAATCAGCGAAAGTGTAATATAAATAGTAAATCATATAACGTGACAGAATACCCAACAAGTCATACACATCTGACAACTATCTATGGAGCTTCTATGAGAGATAAACACTAGTCTAACTTCGGAACGCAGTCCAGAAATTAGAGTAGTAAACTAAATCAATAGTGTGTCCCACGAACAATGGTGTAGTCTCACCAATAAATCTGAAAAGTAGCAAGTTCTCCTACTCCGTACGCGTATCATGAACCTGTTCTTCTTCGTTACCTAAAATACCATAAAAATAACAATGGTATGCCTGAGTACTAAGTACTCATTCGGGAAGCACCACATCGGGGTTGTCACCCTCAAAGGCTATCCTTCCTCCCAAATAGCTAGGGAAAACCAAATCTGGGTTATGAACCCTCGATGGCCACTCTTCCTCCTGAATAGCTAGGCAAACCAGACCGAGGCTATTGGCCTTCGGTGGCTATCATTCCTCCCGAATAGCTAGGCAAAACCACACCGATGCTATTGATCTTCACTGGCTATCCTTCTTCCCGAATAGCTAGGCAAACCACACTAGGATCCATAGTGACTACCCTTCCTCCCGAGTAGCTAGGCCAAACACATATAGAATCATGGCAAAATAGTTGAATCACAATCATAGCATAAAAACCGAATCACTTATTATGAATTATGTTCATCCTCCCGTTATTTGGGTGCGTCAAATCATTTATGAGTTTAGAAACCAAGTTCAAATCATTAAATAAGTTTCAAGTTTAATAAACCCGTTCATAAAGCAATACACATGAAATATCTATGCTTCCAAAAACCAAGTTCAATGCGTTCCTTATCGGGGTAAATCACGTTCAAAGTTTATAGCTTTATACACATTTCAATAACCATTTGATAGGAGAAATTACGAATATATATATAGATTATATACACCTAAGTCTCCATGAGGGCTTGACCCTCACGCACATGAAACCTTTCTCAAAAATATTTTTTTAAAGGTAGAAAAGTATGTTCGAAAAGAGACATACAAATCATCTTTATAGTCAAAAAAGATTTTAAAAAGTAAAGACATACAAATCACCTTTATAGTCAAAAAAGATTTTTAAAAGAGAGATACAAATCACCTTTCTAGTCAAAAAGAATTTTAAAAAGGGAAATACAAATCATCTTTATAGTCAAAAATATTTTAAAAAGAGACATACAAATCATCTTTATAGTCAAAAAGGATTTTAAAAAGTGACATACCTCTAATCTCTCTATAATGATATCAAACGAAAATCCCAATGATTCAATCAACAAGTTTACTTTTTTAATGAATAACACCCAAAACCCTAGCTTGAATCACTTGATAAGGATTACCTTTAAAATCCTATGTTTTTGTTTAAGAATCATGTATTTAGTGCTAGGATTGATTAAGAATCGTAGAGATGTTTTTACCTTGGTGTGGGGGGTTTGAGAAGAGAGAAAATCACCCTTAGAGGGTTTTTCATGAAGTTGGAATGTCCAATCAACAAATTTTTGTGTTAAGTGTTGAATTTATAGAGTAGGCATTTTGGACCGTGTGACTCGCCAAGCTAGTGCTATGGCATGTCCTTGACTCGCTATGACACTGGATGCGTGAGTGCTATGGCATGTCCTTGACTCGCTATAGGCCTGGCTGGGTGAGTGTTATGGCCTATCCTTGACTCGTTATGGCACTCGCTCGGCGAGTTCCCCTTCACATTTCACACTTAGTCAAAGTTTTACGTTTTTGTACGGTACCGACAATATTTAAGTAAAATGGGCACAAATCCTAGCACAGAACTCCATTTGAGCTCCACCATATATGGTTAGAAAAGTATTTCAAAGACCTAAAACTTTCATTTATGAGTTTTCTCAAATTCCTAATGAAATGTAATAGAAACTGAGCACAAGTGAGAACTACCTTAGTTGTAGGTCTTTGAAATACTAAGGGAGTTCGTAAAATAGTTGTTGCACCAAGACATGTCCCAATAACTTTGTTTCGCCCACTTCAAACCAGCCGATATGAGACCTACACTTTTACCTATACATGGCTTTATATGGTGCCATCTTAATACTTGAGTGGTAACTGTTGTTATAAGCAAAATTTATAAGCGGCCGATGATATTTCCAACTCCTCTTATAGTCCAAAACACAAGCTCATAATTTATCCTCGAGCGTCTGAATAGTACGTTCGGCCTGTCCGTTTGTCTGCGAATGGAAAGTTGTGCTAAGATTAACCTGGGTACCCAAACCTTTCTGAAAATATTTCCAGAAGTTAGTTGTGAACTGGGCACCTCTATCAAATATAATAGAAACTAGAACCCCTTGAAGTTGAACTATATCCTTGACATATAACTTGGCGTAATCCTTAGCTGAATAGGTAGTCTTGACAAATAGAATTGGGTGGACTTTATAAGCATGTCAACAATAACCCAGATGGAATCAAACTTCAGTTGAGAACTAGGTAATCCTGTAATGAAATCCGTATGGAATACCTCCCAATTCCACGTTTGAATCTCTATATTTTGAAGCAAACCTCCTAGTTTCTGATGCTGAACCGTAACCTGTTGGAAATTTGGACATTGGGCCACGAACTCTGCATTTTTTTTCATTCACTCCACTAGTAAATTTGTTGGAGGTCATGGTACATCTTAGTAGAACTAGGATGAATAGAGTATTTGGACTGGTGAATCTCTGCCATAATTGACATTTATACTTAAGAACCCCATCATCTGACAGCTCAAATAATTTCTTCTTTTGAAAGGGGATCCCTTCTTTTATTCTGACCAACTCTGGATCGTCGAACTATTTTGCCTTTACTTCTGCCGCTAATGATGATTTTACGGTATTATGAACTATAGCACCTCTGTGATCTGCATCGAGCAGTAGTACACTCAAGCTGGCTAATCAACTCAAATCTATGGTCATCTCCAACTTATCAGCCTCTACATGCCTCAGGCTACCCATGGACTTGCGATTCAATGCATCGGCTATGACATTTTCTTTGCCGGGATGATATAAGATATCAGTATCGTAGTCCTTCAACAATTCAATACATATCCGTTGTCTCAGATTCAATTCATTTTGCTTGAATATATATTTTAAGCTCTTATGATCCGTAAACAAATCAACATGAACCCCATATAGATAGTGACGCCATATCTTCAGGGCAAATGTAATCGTTGCCAACTCAAGATCATGAGTTGGGTAATTCTGCTCGTGCTTCCTCAACTGCCGTGAAACATATGAGATAACTTTGTTGTGCTGCATCATAAAACAACCCAAGCCAAGTTTGGAGGCATCACAATAAACAATTTAACCATCTGAATCTTCTGGGAGTGCCAGGAGAGGTGTTGATGTCAATCTACCTTTCAATTCCTGGCAACTCCTCTCACAAACATCTGACCATCAAAACTTAGCTACCTTATGAGTCGACTTCATCAATGGAGAGTCAATAGAAGAGAAATTCTTTATGAATCTCCGATAATAACATGCCAACCCCAAAAAACTATGTACCTCAGTATGAGTTGTGGGCCTTAGCCAATTCTTCACCGCCTCGATCTTTTGATTGTCAACTTTTATGCTCTCGTCTGATACTATATGCCCGAGGAAGGCCACCAAATTCTACCACAACTCGCATTTAGAAACGTTAGTGTATAACTTATGATCTTGGAGCGTCTGTAACAATACTCACAGATAACACTACTCGCAGATGATTTGCATGCTCTGCTTTTGATCGAGAATAAATCAGAATGTCATTGATAAACACACTCACAAAGATATCCAAAAACAACTTGAACACCCTATTCATCAAATTCATTAAAGTTGTTGGTGCATTAGTAAGACCAAATGACATAACAAGGAAATCATAGTGGCCATATCTGGTATTGAATGCGGTCTTCGGAATATCTTTCTCCTTAACCCTCAACTGATGGAATCTAGACCTAAGATCGATTTTTGAGAAATATTTAACATCATGCGATTGATCAAACAAGTCACCGATTCTGGGAAGTGGATATTTGTTCTTGATAGTAATCTTATTTAGCTGACGATAACCAATATACATTCTCAATATGCCATATTTCTTATGGACGAATAATACGGGTGCGCCTTATGGAAAAGTGCTGGGACTAACAAAGCCCTTCTCTAGAAAATTCTTCAGCTGCGCTTTCAACTCATTCAACTTAGAAGGGGTCATTCTATAAGGAGGAATAGAAATAGGTTGGGTGTTCGAAAGCACATCAATAGCAAAATTAATTTTCCTTTCGGGAGGGGGGGGGGGGGGAATGGCTGGAAGCTCATTGGGGAATAAATCAAGGAATACATTAACAACAGGGACAAACTAAAGGGTTGGAGGTTCTACCTCCGGATCCTGTACTCGTACCAAATGATAGATATATCCTTTTGAAAGCATCTTCTATGCCTTAAGGTAGGAAATAAACCTCCCCTTAGACACTGCAACATTACCTTTCCATTCTATAACAGGTTCACCTGGAAAAAATTAAAATGAATAATCCTCATCCAACAATCCACATTAGCATAGCAGGAAGCTAACCAGTCTATGCCCATAATAACATCGAAATCAACAATTTCTAATTCATTTAGGTCTGCTAGACTATGATAATTACAAATCACCACTTTATAACCTCGATATACCCGTCTAACTATCACTGACTCGCCAACTGGTGTACATACCACAAACGACTTACTCAATAACTCAGGTTCTCTACCGCACTTCTAGCAACGAAGGGAGTAATATACGATAAAGTAGGGCCTAGGTCTATCAATACATACACATTAAGAGAGAAGACATATAATATACCTGTAACCAGATCAAGGGATGACTCTAAATTATGTCGACCCAACAATGCATAGATGTGGTTCTAATGACCGCCTGAGCTACACGCTCTACCTATGCCCCTGACTCTACCTGCCGATGTCTAAGTACCTTGCCCATGAGGGCATACATATGAAGAGGAAGAAGCTATAGATCCTATCAGCTGCGCCATACCACCTCTGCCTTGCATCAGACACTTTCTGGCAATATGTCCCGGATAACCACAAACATAACACACATCTGACCCCCGACAACACTGTCTTGGATGGGCCTTGCCACACTGACCATATCAGGGCAAAGACAACCTCATCTAGCTAAATCTCTTCTATACTATGGAACTGATGTCCGAGAATTTTGACCTTGACCTCCCCCACCCCTTGCCCCCACCCCAATAAAACCCCAATCCCCAACCCCCAACCGAGGACATGACCTCAAACTACCATCATGCCTTGAAGCCACTAACGCAAAATATAGAGGTGAAGGTAATAGTAATAATACTAATCGAGTGTAGAAAACTTAGGAGCAACAGTCACAAAGCCTAGAGATAAAATAAAGTTCAATTCAAGAGTCTAAGGGCAAGAGAAAAAGTCACAAATAGATAGTAACCAATCAAAGGCAAGCCAAACAATCAAGTTAGGAAGAGGCGGTAACTAAGAGAACCCAAAACCTATTCTAAAATTCTTGAAACCTACTGCTAAATTCTTGGAACTGAATGAAAAGTAAAAAGAGATTAAAGAACCAACAAGATGAATACAATATCCAAATTAAAAATATAGAACCTGAATGGAGAACGACAGCGTCTCTGGTGCACGGTTTGGTGGATTCTAGTGTAATTTGAAGCTGAAATTGGTCACTGGAATCTGGTTGTCTGAATAAGCCCAATGATGATGCACTTACTTTGGATGATTGGAGGTGACGTGCTTTGCTTGATGCTAGCTTCAAAGAACAAGAAACAGAGAAAAGATGAGAGAAAGATGGGAGAAGAGAAAAAGAGACAGAGGGGAAAATGAGTCATCGAGGCTGGAGTTTCACAGTGGATGTTTGCCGTCGGTAAGGCAGAATTGCAGTCGATGTTCGCCGGTTAGGGTTAGCAGCACCAAAGATAGGCGAAGAGATTGGAAGGGAAAGGAAAGCGAGTAGATGGAGAGAAGGGTTAGCTGGTCGCCGGCGGTAGGCGGTCACCGACTCTGCAATTACTCCGACTATGGGTTACTTATGTAATTTATCATATATCTATTTTATACTATCAATTTAGATTCATTTACAACTTAATTATAAAATTAGTCTCCTTTGTGTTTTGCAAATAAATATTTTACTTTGTTGAAGGTAAAAAAGCTTGATAAATTAATTAATTAATTAAGGATTCTTCTCAATTTCACTTCAAAATTGATTTTATTTCAAAAATGGTTTTAATTAGAAGTCTAATTGAGTTTTAATTTTGCTATTCTACCAAGGATTGGCTCTAATTGAAATACAAAAGACCTATATTTAAATCCTAATTCTAAGTAATTTAAACCCCAAGACTAGCCTTCCGTTTGGTCATTTTCGGACCAAAGGAGCAGCCCAAATAAACTCCCAACCCGCTGAGCCCAAAACCCCAGACCCGGCCCACTTCGTTCATTCATCCCCAAATACCCCAATCGATCTTCATTGCCCTCACCCCCCCCCCCCAAAATAGCAAAAGCAACGAACCATAGCAGCTTCGGTTTCTATGTGGATCCTTGGTATTTTCGTTTGTTCTTTCCTAATTCTGCTTCTTGTTTAGATTCGTACTAATTGATTCGATCTGTATGACTGCTTAAGCGTTGGCTTTTGTATGGGTACAGAGCACCAGTAATATCCCCTCCCCTTGTTAAATCTCCCTTTTATTTCAATCAGCATATAGAATGGCTAATATTATGTGATGCATTTTCTTTTTAGTCTATTCTAAAAGAGAATGATACATTTTTATATTTAGAAATAATTTAACTTGAAAGTTCTTCTTTTACCCTTAATGAAATAATTTATAGCCACATAAATATCTATGATTTTTTTTGGACCACAAATTTCAAAAGTCTTCATTTCTTTTTTAAACTTTGTGTCTAGTCAAACTATTTCACATAAATTGAGATTGGGAGAGTATTATTTTTTCTAACCCCTCAAATTTCATGTAGTATAAATTAGATTATCTGCATTTTGTTTTCAAATGTATTCCTCTTGTCTGTCTTACTTTCAGAAAAGCATAAGGATAATCATATGTATTAAAACTTAAGGTTTGAGTTTTCTCTCCTTTCACTTTCCAGTGATTAAGAACTGACCGCGTAAAAAAATTAGGAGGTTATGAGTCACTAAGATGATGTGCTGAAGTTTCATTTTCCAGTAGTGTCGTTGGTATGAATGCTTTAGCACCACTCGAGTACCATTATTACAACAACAATAATAATATACTTAGTGTAATTTCATAAGTGGGGTCTTAAGAGGGTAGAATATACGCAGAGCTTAACTCTACCTTTACAGGATAGAGAGGTTATTTCCGATAGACCCTCGGCTCAAAAGAAGTACCCGATGCATGAATCTGGAAACAAAAAAGAGAACAAAATAACAATCGGGTACCAATATTGTGAACTTAAATTCATCTTTGGTGCAGCTACTGTGTTCTGAGAGTTTGTACAATAAAACATGTCTTTCAGGAGTTAAATAAAATGCTTCTTTATAGTAATATGTTTGAAGTCATTTGGTACATGTAAATCCAAGTAACCTGATTCAGTCTGATAATACTCTCCTTTGTTATTGTATCATTAATTTTAGATTAAATAGCCTTCCTTATTTCTCTTAAGTGTGTTAAATGACATCGTAATCTGCAAAAAGAAAATAGACTTCATCAAAAGTATATTTGAGTTCTTAACTTAAGTTTTCCAGAAATTAGGGTATTTGTCTGAAATATTTTACGGATGAATAACTAGTGATAGCTCTTCTTTTAATACTACAGTATATGGAATAGAGTACTAATTCCTTTTCTTATTTTTTTGAGAAACTTACTGAAATAACTATATTTTGTAGGCTTCTAACTAATTATAGCCATCTTTTTCCGTAATTACAGTTCATAGCTGGTTTTTGGATATTTTCGCATATATTTCAGTGTATCTAAATACACCATTTCAAAATACAGTCAGTCAAAATACATATTTTTACTTGTTTCGCGTGTATTCGGTGTATTCAACACACACACACACACACACACACACACACACACACACACACACACATATATATATATATATATATATATATATCACTCAAACAACACATACAATCAAATACATATGTATATAGATTAGTCAATCAACATATACAATAAATACACTACATTTACACTTAAATTGGATCAAATCTTCAACGAAAATACAAAATACAATCGAATCCGATCAAAATCTCCAACGAAAAATACAAAATATATTGTATTTTAAAATGGAGAATACAATCAAATCCGGTGAGATCTCTGACGAAAATAAAAAATACACTTTAAATCTCTGACAAAATACATTTTTTGTATACAACAATTTTGTGGTGTGAAAAGCAGTGGAGGAGAAAGAGGCAGCTCCTTCTTCCAGCGTGAAAAGCAGTGATGGAGGAAGATGTTTCCGGCCAGAAGAATACACTCAGATCTGAGATACAAAGAAGGAGAAGAAGCCATGAATTCGGCATCTCCGTCAGATTCAAATCCGGTGATGAATTGATCGCAACTTCACGATTTCAGATTTCGACGGTGGTGATTTGCGGAGACCGCAGAGGGTGGTGATGGGTGGAGATAAGAGAAGGAAAGAAAGAGAGGCGGTTGTTTGATTGGGCTCTGGCAGAGCTCTGTCGGAAAAGATGATCGTCGGCGACTTCTTTGTTGTTACTACTCGCTCTTTCTCTTTCTGTTTTTGTTGTCTCCGTCGTCTCTCTTCTGTGACGGTGAAGAAGAGATGTAGTGGTCAATAGCGGCGACAGAGTTGGACGGCGGCAGGTCGAGGGAGAAGAAAGAGGAAAAAATGAGAGAGAGGGATGAGGGATAAGATTGATACAGTGGAATAACTCTATGTAATTGGTATAGTTATGATATGTAAATTGAAAATTTACTGTAGCTATGAAAAGTAATTAAATTAAAAGTAGTTATTATCCATAATTAACTCTTAGGGGTCATTTGGTATGCGGAAAAAATTATTCTGGGATTATAATCCTTGGACTAATTTATACCATCTAGGAGATGGGATAAAATAATCCCAAGGTTAATGAAATAAGATGAGATATCTCATCTTTAGGTTTGGACTTCATTTATATACTTTGTTTGGATGAAATAAGATGAGATATCTCATCTTTAGGTTTGGGCTTCATTTATATACTTTGTTTGGTACAAATAAATTTATACCTTCTACCAAATATGGTATAAAATTAATTCCAAAGTTAATGTTGGTATATTTCAACTTATACCATGTACCAAACGACCCCTAGAGTTCTGACTGGTAAATTTTTCTGTTTTTATGCATAAACCCTCTCGTACTCGTACGAGTCCAACGGACACTTCATATCCATTATGTGTTGGGCCTCCATGTTCAACCGAACAGAATAATAAGAAATTTAGACTTGAAGATCGGCGGCAGCAGCGGATATGGGGCTCAAAGCCCGATCTCTCTCTTTTATTTATTTTATTGTTATCTTATTTATATGTATTTATACTAATCTTTATTTTACGTAAAAGAAAAACTGAGATGAAATCCCCAAGAAATTTTAGCTTAAGTAATTTGATTATCATTTTGATCTCTAAATTCTGCCTCAAATTTTCTATTTAAATAAATTTGATTCCTTAAAACATTTTAAGACCTTCATTTCCCTTTTGTGGACGTTTACCTTAGGACATAAATCACAAACCTACACCATTTTAAAACAATTTAGTGTTTTTATCAAAATTCAATTTGGCAAAAGCATTAATGTTTTCAATGTGACAATGGGGGGAATTCATCAATGCCCGATTTAATGATTTTTGTCACCGGAATGGGATGTCTTTGCGTCTTTCGTGTCCACATACCTCACCACAAAATGGAAAAGCCGGATGAAAAATTCGAACGATTAACAATATAATTCGTTCTATTCTTGTGCATTCTTCCACACCACCAAAGTTTTGGCACCATGCACTTCAAATGACCACATACCTTTTAAATATATTTCCTAGTAAATTACTTTTCAATGTCTCCTACTCAAATGTTGTATCATTGTCTCCCGTCTTTCACACATTTGAGGATGTTTGGGTGTTTGTGTTATCCTTTTTTTCCCATCAACTACCATTAACAAGTTGCAGGCTCGTTCAACTCCTTGTGTATTTTTGGGATACCCACAAAATCATAGGGGATATAAATGTTATAATTGGACGAATGAGAAAATAATTATCTCTCGTCATGTGATTTTTGACAAGTCTACATTCCCGTTTGCTAAGTCTCATGTGGCATCCTCACCTTCATATGATTTTTTGGATAACGGAATACATCTCATTTTACACCACCAACTTAATAACCAAACACAAGTGGAACCAACCCAACAAAATACCCAATAATTTTCGGCCCATCCACAAAATGGCACTGGATCGGAGACCACATCATTATTACCATTGGTCTCGGCCCAGTCCTATTTTACTTGCGGGTAGGCCCAAGTGGGAGAGCTCACTGCTCCATCAAATGAACCCGTAAACCAACCCAATACTGAATCTCAGCCCAACACCGGATCGGCTGCCCGTTTTCACTTGGGCCACCATACACCCCCTTGGCCCATAACAGTACCCCATACACATACTACCCAACCAACGACGGAACAACCTCGTACCATTGAAACTCGTGCTATGCACGGGATTTTTCGGCCCAAACGTTAGTTTAACCTACTATCCTCAGTTCAACCATCACCACTACCAAAAAATCCCAAAGTTGTCTTGTCCGACCCGAATTGGAAAGCTGTCATATTAGACGAATTTAATGCTCTTATTAAAAATAAGACGTGCGAATTAGTACCACGCCCGTCTAATGTGAACGCCATTCGGTCTATGTGGGGTTTTTTTCATAAAAAGAATTATGATAGTTCTTTTGCGAGATACAAAGCTCGTCTTGTTGGTGATGACAGGTCTCAGCAGGTTGGAGTCGATTGTGGTGAAACATTCAGTCCGGTAGTTAAGCCAGCAACTATCATGACTGTTCTCGACCTGGCCCTTTTCAAATCTTTGTCCATTTATCAACTGGATGTTAAAGATGCATTCTTACATGGCCACTTACAGGAAACAATGTACATGCATCAGCCGTTAGGTTTCCGAGATTATTTCCGTCTAAATCATGTTTGCCTGTTGAAGAAATCCTTATATGGTTTGAAACAAGCTCCTAGGGCATGGTATAACCGGTTTACTGGATTTGTTTTCAAGTTGGGATTCTCTCACATCAAGTTTGATTAGTCGTTGTTCATTTATCGGAAGGGCACTGACATGGCATATATACTTCTGTATGTCGATGATATTATTATCACAACATCATCCACTTCACTTCGTCAGTCTATTAAGTCCCTTCTTGCAGCAGAATTTGAAAGGATTTGGGTCTGTTGAATTATTTTCTTGGCATTGCCGTCACCCAATATGCAGGTGGTCTATTTCTTAGTCAAAAGAAATATGCTGAAGAAATAATTGACAAATCATGGATGTCTTCCTGCAAACCATCACATACTCCAGTTAACAAAAAGGGAAATTGAGTAATGCTGCCGAAACTCCATACAGTGATCCTACACATTACCGCAGCCTCGCAGGAGCCTTGCACTAACTGACTTTTACGAGACCAGATATTTCCTATGCGGTTCAGCAAATTTATTTACACATGCATGATCCGAAGGACGAACATATGGGGGCTATCAAAAGGATTTTGCGGTATGTTAAGGGTACTTTCCATTTCAGACTGCATCTGTATAAGTCCTCCATCTCGCATCTTTCAGCCTATACATATGCCGATTGGGGTGGCTGCCCGGACACACGTCATTCCACTTCCGATTATTGTGTGTTCTTGGTGGACAATCTCATTTCCTGGTCGTCCAAACGACAATCCACACTTTCTCGGTCAAGTGCTGAGGCAGAATACCGAAGGGTAGCCAATGTGGTTGCTGAATCATGTTGGCTCTGTAATCTACTGTTGGAGCTACATTGTCCGATTGAGAATACAACAGTAGTCTATTATGACAATGTCAGTGCGATTTACTTATCCGGCAATCCTGTTCAGCATCAGCGCACAAAACACATTGAAATGGATATCTTATTTGTCCGCGAAAAGGTTGCCCGTGGACAAGTCCGCGTTCTCCATGTACCGTCTCGTTATCATATTGCTGACATCTTCACAAAAGGTCTTCGGCGCGTACTTTATGATGATTTCATGGACAATCTCAGCATACGAGAACCTCCCGCTAAGACTGCGGGGACTGTTCGAGTAATTATGGGGTAATCCCATAATTACCTCCAATTCATTATTCATAATTGATATTGTAATATTTTGTAATATCTCATTTATTGGGATGATTATAATTAGCATCTTATATTCTATGTAAGATATATTAGTCTTCCATAAGACAAGCATATTATGATTGTATATATATTGCACTATGAGAATGAAATTAGGCAAGGAATTTTGACTTTCGATCTCTTAGACTGACAGCTATGGAAACAAAAATGCACGATGAGATCTCCCACCTTGATATCTATGAATTTTTCTACAAATAAAATATTTTAAGGTTGAACTGTGGATATCTCTCGCTCTCTTTAAGTTGATCCAAGCCCACTACGGTAAAAGTTTCACCGATTTTGGCTGGTACCTTCCACGATACAACAGTCTGATAACGTTGAATGACTTGAACAAACTCTAGACAAGTTATTGAGTCCAAATCTAAACAAGCAAACACCTTCCTTTAACAAATAAAACTCTTTCTTTTTCATGAGACTAACCTCACTTTTTTAGCAAGCCACTCTGATAAAAAAAATAAGCTTTAACAAATCCCCAGTCATCTTTTCAAATAATGTTAGTAGTTTAACCATATCATCCATCTCCTCAATGCTCAACATTAGGGTCTCTAAAGACTCTCACAAGTACCTGGGGTACCCAATCACCTCTAAGCACCCTAAGAGCTCTGACTACCAATACATAATTGATAGAATGAACACTAAACTTAAAGAATTGAAGGCTAGAAATCTTCTATGGCTAGTAAAGTGACACTAGCACAAATAGTCTTAAATGCTATCCCTGTACATGTTATGAAAATAAACCTTCTACCTTCAAAAGTATTGTTAAAACAATGGATACTTTTAGAAAATGTACTGCTTGGACAATTAGCATATAATTCCTTGGCATGATAAATGGCTTTCTTTAAGAAAGTCCCTGTGATAATGTTGAATTTGATAACCACAAGACATCATCAATCAAATTCTAGACACTTACATCCCATTCACTGCTATATTGGGCCACAAATGCTGATGGATCCTTCCATGCCAAGGAAGCCTACAACATCTACCAGAAATCCCTCTGTACAATAACAAATTCATCAAATTAAGAGCACTCATGGATATGGAAGCAACCCCTGCTTAAACAAAATCAAATTCTTCCTCTACCTACTCCTCAATAAAAGCTACCCCCACATGTTTCAATCTTGTGCCCTCACTGTCAAATTGTTGAAACAATAGATTACATCTTCCTTAGGTATTTCAAAAGCTTCCAAGTATGGAGCTCACTAGGGATAGATGCTCCTACATCTGAACTACTCAATACCTGGCTGAAAATACTATGTCTCTCCAAAAACCAACACCTCTCCTTAAACAACATAACAGTCCTCATTGACACAGTCATGCCTATAGCACTTTGGAACATCTGGACTAACCGAATTCATAACATCTTTGATAAAACACACCAAACTACATCCATAACTGCCATCTTGAATCAAGCCTTGGAAATACACACAGCCATATCAAAAAACAACCCATACTTCTAAAGTGGGATAAACCAGCCCCCAACATGTATAAACTAAATACTGATGGCTTATACAATAATGTTACTAAAAAAGGAGGCGCAGGAGGTATCATCAAAGACAACAATGGGCACTGGATAGAAGGTTTTGTTTCAAAAGTTTATGTTAGCTCTGCTCTTGAAATAGAAATTTATGGCCTACTCAAAGGCTTGGAACTTGCTTTTACAAAGAATCTAATTCCACTCAGGTATTGATTAAACTCATCATGGAACTAACAATACACTGCCCTTACAATCATATGCTGAATGATTGCAGGTTCGTTCTGGAGAATCCGCCAATGCAGCATGTATTCAGGGAGGTGAACAAGGTGGCACATGATCTTGCTGCATATGCAAATTCTGGAGTGGAAGGTTTGGAAGAAGTAGGGGAAACTAGTTTTTGGAATGTTCCCCTAGTTTTATTTTGGCTTCTCTAAATAATGATCTTTTAGAGATAGTATCGTTAAGATATACCTCATGCACAAATAACTAATTTCGAGTATGCATCGGTAAGATCTTCTTCATGCTCTGTACTATTTTTAAATGCAGTTTTTATCTATAAAAATCCTTGTTTTAGCAACAACAAAAAAAAAAACCTCACTTTTTCTTGCAGTCTACAATGTTTTTCTCACATTATATAACACTTTCCATACCCAACACAAAGAAGAAACGCCACTATTTATGGGTGAATTTCTTCCATAAAACAGAGAACAAGATAGTGGGATGATAAAATTGTAGAACATGGGTTGGTAGTTATAAAATTTAAGCCTTATTGGGTGATTAATGATGAATCATGGCATTAGTGGTTACATAAGTTACACCAAAGAGTAGTGATCCCTCTCTTATGACTTTGTGGCCACTAAAATAATGCACTTTACTATTCTAACTTCAATATTATAATGCATATACTCCAACAATATGAAAGAAACGTCTTTTGAGAAATATATTTCGAAAGTATTTGTATAAAAATAAGAAAATGTAACTTTGTATTTTAAGAATAATTAAGTTGATAACTAAAAATCATCAGTTGCAAGTGTTTATTTCGCTCATTTTCTTTTGATGTTGAAGCTATGAGTAGGACATTCACAATGTAAGACACTAGCTTATAAGCATTTCAACTATTCTATTAAATAATTACTACCTTTCAATCAACACATGTATCTAGTAACTCTTTCAACCAAAACTTAAGCAGATCAAAACAAATAAAAATAGTTGCATCTTAGACCATATTGGGTGTTGTTCTATTCTTAGAGTGTGTTTGGTATGACGAAAAATATTTTTTATTTTTCCCTGTTTGGTTACACAAAATATTTTGAAAATGTTATTTTATGAAAAATATTTTCCTTAAAAACTTAAAGGAAAACATTTTTCGAATAAATAAAAACATATCAATGCATCATCAACCCACCCCCTACCCCCTACCTACCCTACCCCACCTACCTCCCCCCTCCCACCCGCATCGCCTACGTCATCTACCTCTCCCCCTCCACATAGCTCATCTACCCCATGCCCACCTCTTTTTTTTTACCCCCTCTACCCCCATCCACCAGAAGTTGCACTCCGAATTTAAACCTCATAGTGATTTGCTTTAAATATATGCAAATGCTTTTAAAATGACATTTTTTTACTTTTGTACCAAAACAAGAAAATGAGTAGAATAATCACTTATCTTCTGAAAAAATATTTTCTTGAAAAACATTTTGTCATACCAAACACACCCTAAATTTCATTTTTGTCATAGGAATACCCTGCAATTGTAAACGGTCAGAAAAGGTTCAATTAGACCTACGCCAATCTTGTCCTAGGTGAAAGTTTTAACACTTCTACATTGGAAGTTGATGAAAACAGGAGCTATCAGCATTGTTATATGACTCATATGCTAATAAATAATAACAGCGACTGCTGCAAAACTAGAATAACTCGATCACAAGCTTGTAACATTGCCTTTCCTTCGAATTAAAAGTTCTTTAGAGAAAACCCCACACGTCCAATGAGTTCAAAAATCATAGGCTATTTGCAAAATTCTTTACAAACATGTGCAAATAATCAAAATGTTCCCGCCCAACAGTTTACACAAAGCACAAATTACACTTCAAGAAAAGTAATTGCAAGGTACATGCAAAGCTGAAAAACAACTTAAATGATACCCAACATAATTAATTGCAGAAAATGCTGTTTTCACAGAAAAACCCAAAGAAAGACATGGAAATTTAGATTTTATACTCTGTAAATAAGGCGTGTGGGGTAAATTAATGAGGCATGCCATCTAATGATCCAATAAACAAGGGTTAAGGAAGATATTAAATAGAGCTTTTATTCACGATGGTCTCAACTTGATCACTAAGAAACAAAGAAGATGAGTATCTGCACATAAAAGCAATACAAGCATAAGCTTGGCAACGATCTCTAGACGAGAACAAAGATCAGAAGCTTGTCATGTCGAACCCATTGACTGTGAAGCCTCCATCAACGGCTATAACTTGCCCGGTAATGTAAGATGCCCCAGGAAGACATAGATAAGCTACCAGGGATGAAACTTCTTGAGATTCTCCAGGACGTCTAAGGGGAGTTCTAGATACTACTCCATCTAAAAATGTTTTATTTTCAAGCAACTGCAAAAGACAAAAATTGGAGAATATGTGGTTAAGTGAAAATATTATGTAAATATAAAATACAGCAAGGGCTAGCTAGATTCAATAACATTAGCTCCAGATAACAAATCTCTCAAGATGCTAGTACTCTCATTGCTTCACATATAAAATCCTGAAGCAGTCTCCACCAGAAACAGAATTGGCCCCAATTGTGATATGAATCATCAACATACTTTGGCAATACATATAACAAAAAGAAACCCTAGTCTTCAAAAACATAGCAATCCTAACATAATACTCTGCACAGAAAACTCAACAAATAACAATTTTCCTGTCACATTCAGGATCCTTTTTTTCCTTGGGAAAGCAAAAAGATATTAATCAGAGTTAACCATTTCCAAAGTAATTTGCCACATCTAGAAATATTGTACTATAGTTAAATATGCTTAACAATATAAGAACAAGAAATTAAATAAACTTTATTTACAGAAAGAAAAAAGTAAGACTTCACAGGAAAATGATTGAAGAATAGATCTAAGGACCTGGAAAAGCACAGTAACTATTTGCCATGTGCTAATCCTTTTCCAAGTACAACAACAACAACATACCCAATGTATTCCCACAAAGTGGGGTCTGGGGAGGGTAAGATGTACGCAGACCTTACCTCGGCCTTTATGGGGTAGAGAGACTATTTCCGATACCCTCGGCTCAAAAGTGAAGTAGTAGATGCAGGATTGCAAAGAAAATAAGACCACAAAATATCCAAATAGAAAGAAAATGGAGCAACACATAGGAATACACATACAAAGAATAAGAATATACGCGATGCCTAAACAATACGACTAAGAAAGAGAGGAGTATAAGAAGAGGCTAGCCCCCAACCTCACCCACACAATGTGACAAAAACTCAACTACCCACTAACCTTCTACCCTAATTCTCGACCTCCAAATCTTCCTATCTAGGGTCATGTCCTCAGACAACTGGAATTGTGTCATGTCCTGTCTAATCACCTCCCCCAGTTCTGCTACTCCTTTTCCAAGTGAATCATGACATTTTCTAAAGATATACGAATCCAAGTGCTTTAGAAGATTTCCACACGTTATTATACTCAATATCCAATGCACTCCTTTAATGAATGCAACAGAATACAAGTAGAATGAAACAATATGCTAAAGATTCAATAGATATCACCAACGGAGTGTGGTGGGATGGATGAGATCCCTCCACCCTTAACCGGAATTCGAGCCTTGGGAATGGAGATACCCCTGGTAGAGGAATCCCTTTAATGCGCTTACGTGGCGCAAATCCAGTTAATCAGGCTAGCGGGTTCCAAAAACCGAATGGTTACACCTTAAAAAATATATCCTACAGATGATGTACATAATGAATGTAGCTAGTTATCATAAACCTCATGACAGAGCTATTTTCACATTTGTGATGCACCATGTAAGGTAATGTTAAAAAGTACAAGACCTATTTAACAATACATAATAATTGTTGGAGTTTGTACATTAGATGATGGCTAAGCCATGAACTTGTACAATGGTTGTTTTTCAGTTTGGCCTATGCCACTTTGTGCAACTAGGCATGCATATTCTTAGTAAAAGGCAAAAAAATAGTTCACTATGTGCTCATTGTGTGGCATGCTGTATATTTAGTTTGTTTATTGTGAACTAAAAACTCTTAAAATGACATTATCTGAGCCTATAATGCAGTCTGAACTACACCCTCCGCTCGGGCCTCAGCAAAATCGAAGAAATATTTTGCCTCAGGTAACCTTTCAATATCTATATATCCAATCTTCAAGCACTTGAGAAAAGAGATTCATAACTCAAATGCATAAGCAAGATCAAGAATATTACATGTTCTACCAAAGACGTCCTTATATACCATGGAGCAACACCATTAACCCGAATCTTATCTTTTGCCCATTCACAAGCCAAATTCCGCGTGAGCTGATTCATTGCCCCTGAAGTTAGTTAGAAAAAAAAGAGAGAAAAAATCTCAGCACTCTATCATCAATTGTTCAGGGACTCAAAAGAGTGATAGAATGAGTACAACTAACCTTTTGTTGCTCCATAGATAGAACCAGAGGACAGGTGCACCAGGCCACCAACAGAAGAGATAAAGACAACAGATCCATTTCCAGATGCTTTCAAAAGAGGGTGAGCGAGTTGGCACAGATGGTACGCAGATTCTATGTTGGTAGCAAACAGTCGGGCATATTCTTCAGCAGTATAATCGGTGGTGGGCTTCCGAACGTTAGTCCCCACATTGTTGATCTATGGCCATAGATAAAGCAATAATGTGGTTCAAAAACTTTACACTGTTTGAAAATGACATCTAAGAACAGAAAGCATACATGTCCAAAGAGCACCCAATTGAGAATGCAACAGTTTCTTTACGACTTATTTGGCACTAATAACTAGTAATAAAAATACTTACGAAGCTTTAAAGGATTTCATTGGAATTTAAAGTTTGAAAACACATGTAACACCACCATCCCAAACTAGAACCTTAACTATCACATTTATAGTCTGAGAAAGAACCTATGAATCAAAAGAATGTTAATGCTACATAAGCTTTTTCCATCTATATTTCCTATTCTTTCACCTGCTATGTGTATTTGTTTTGTCTTATTACCTGCATTAGTTATTGCTTCTTTTTCAAAAGTCGCTATCATGGCGTAGTCGCTTTGTTTGTCTTACTTTGCTTGTGCTTGTGCTCGTGCTCGTGCTCGTGCTCGTGCTCGTGCTTGTGCTTGTGCTTGTGCTTGTGCCAAGAGTATCTCGAAAACAGTCACTCTACCTACCAAGGTAGAGGTAAGGAATGTGTACATTCTACCCTCCCCAGACCCCATGTTGTGGGATTTCACTGGGTATGTTGTTGTTGTTGTATTTCCTATTCTTTCACCATTAACCCAGTTGACATTGGCTAAATTGGTTCCGATGGAAGTCACATAAAATAATATAGACGGAATACATTGACAACCCCTTCAACTTGCAAGCAAATTTCATTTAGATGCTCCAACTACGACTTGTTTCGATTGAGCACCTGAACACATGATAAAGTGTTCTTATTAAACATTTCTAGCTGAAATTTTGAAAAAGTTTATGCGTGTGACATCAAGCGTCTATTACGTAAATAAGTTAACTACTTAAAATATGTCGCCTCCTTTAATTATATTATATGTATGAGCCTCATAAGCCATAAAACCTTAGGCTTATTCCAATTGAGGCTGATGTGTATAATTAAATTAGGTGTCATATATTGATATGATTAACTTAACTACCTAATAGATGTTTGAGAACACGCACAAAAGCTTTTTCAAAACTTAAACTGAAAATGACTGTAGGAACAGTTAATCATGTGTCTAGGTGCTAATTGAAACATGTCGTTATTCAAGCTCAAATGTCTAAATGAAATTTACTGGTAAATTTAAGGGGTTGTCAATGTATTAAGTCAATAAGATAACGAGCTATGCAAATACTAAGCGCCAGCATAAATGTTTGACTTATATTCAGTTTTAAAAGCACCAAAATACTTGTTAATTGTGTATGTAATTGATTAAGTTGCATATGGAGACCATTTGTCATACAATCCATTAACAAGGGATTGTTATAGAACTCACAAGAATGTTCAGCTTTCCGTCGAAAGCTGAGGAGACGTTTTCCATGAGGTGAACTCTCTGTTCCCTAGAAGATGCATCGCAAACAGAACCCTTGACTTGAAGGCCTTTAGCGGCCCATTCTTGCAAGCGTTCGTTGAGCTCTGCTTCATTTCGTGAACAAGTATACACTGTCGCACCCAGTTCCGCTAATTCATCCACAACAGCATGCCTAAAAACAATATCGCCATATATAGAGAGAGAGAGAGGTGAATTGAATACTCATCCAAATTGAAACCCAGAAAAATATATTAAAAACTTCTGGAGAATACTGAGGAATTGGAGTTTGCATTACCCAATTCCACGAGTGCCGCCGGTAACGAGAGCGGTAAATCCTGAAAGAGACCATCTGGAACTGCTCCCGCTGCCTGCAAACTTCGCCATTCGAATGGTAATTACTTGAAGATTTTAACTTTAAATGAGGCAAGAAAGAAGGGGGTTAGCCATTCATGGGGCAGCAGAAAAGACTTTATTTGAAGATGTGTGGGTAAATAAATTACTTGCTTTTAGCATAATTCAAGATTCAAGCCCAAGAAACTTATTCAGTGGTCATACTTAATATTTTTAGTCCCAAATCTCCCGGTTGATTTTTTCAATGAGTTACTCGATAATAATGCAAGATATCCAATATAAGTTGCACATAAAACACATAGACTCGTGTATTCAATTTGAACTCTTGATTAATTTTTTCATTCTGGAGTATTTTTATCATTTTGGGTTTTAAGAATTTTGGTTTGAGAGTCAGTGGCCAATTCGCTATAATGACGTTGTCGAGACCAAAAACCCTTCTATAAATAGGGAGATTATAATTTATATAATATAGAGACCGAGTCTTATATAGATTGCTTATGTATCCTCCACAAAAAATCAGGCCCTTACATAATTCGAGTTACATAGAAATCTAATCCTAATTTCTTCTACCCGAATCATTTTCCCAGGCCAGGCCCGATAAGGGCTTCCTACGTATTCCTCTTTGGGACATCAGGTCGGACGTAGTTTCTTTTACAAAAAGTGGGAGGAGATAATATTTTGATTGAAAATATAAAGGGATGCCTAAATTATCCAAAAATGACTTCTCCTTGAAGCCATGGCGGGTCGTCGTCCTTACGACCTCACATTCTACTGGCGGCCTTCTTAGTAGTGGTGGCGTAGAACAACCCAAATCTGACCGGTGTTGACGAGATGCTCCAGCTCAATCTTAAATGTTTCGCATTCTTTAATGTCATGCCCCTGAGTGATACAAACAAATCTTCCTCCTTGAAGTGTTGGCGGAGGATTTCCAATTACATTTGATCGGTCGGACCTCAGCGATGCTGGTTAAGGTGGCGAAAAGGTCTACATACGAGTCTTTAAAGACCGTGAAGTCGTAGCCCCATAGGTTACGGATGACTTTCTCGCCAAACAATCTTATAACTTTCCTTTTGAAGGTCATGCACTCGTCTATTGTGTGGCCATGCTGATTCTTATGGAAGAGGCAACTCATGTGAGCATAGATAGGTGCACAAGTTGGGAGGACGTCGGGGCTGACACACGATGCTTCGGTAGCTTTTAATCTGTCATACACTTCGATGTTTTGCACCGGCCTGGGTGCAACTATAAAGAGAGAAGTGCGGGCTTTGAGGGCAATCGCCCACCATATAGGAGATGATGTACAAGAAGGCCCTTGTGGCGTCTGGTAGTAGCTGGCAACCTCGTCGGCATTCGGGATGACTCCCTCAGGCACCCCACTTGATTCCCCGTATGGCATATGATCTTTCTCAGGTAACTCGGTCTCTTGTTTCTGTGTCTTGAACAATGGGATATAGTCATCAACTATCTTCTTGACCTCGTTAGGGAGGTTTTGGCATTGACGTTTTCGTTTAGGGGACTCTTCTGCGAGGTTCCCTACAAACTCTAAAATCTCGTCGAGCTCTTTCATATTTGCTTTAGCCAAGTCAATATTTGCATCAATCGTGCGGATCTTTGCTTGAAGTGACTCCTCAGTCTCTTCATCGCTAACCAAGTCGACGACTGGTGATGTGGCACTTTGGCTGTCTGGAGTGTCCATTGATAGCAAATCAACCTTTAAAATGAGGTGCAAATTTTAATTTAGTTTCGGTATTTTCTTGTGTTTTTCTTTTGGGTTGGTGTCCGGAATGTGGAACTAATCAAGAGTTCAGACAGAACACATGAAAGCACATAAGCAGTTATATCACATAAGCACATCAACAATTTATAATATTCTCGTTCCTAAACCTCGTTGCTCTAAGGCTTTCTAATAGTTTGAAGCATGATTGTGCCAAATGTTGATTTAAACAATTTCCCCATAATCACTTTCATTAATAATACATTTTTCCCCAATGGGGTTACAAAAGGCAGTAGCAACACGGTCCAACCCAAATAAGCGGGACATGAAATTTTAGTGTGAGTTACAAGGAATCCCGGGTCACTTAATCGAAGACTGCAAACACATGCGCTACGAGGTCGAACATGTTGAGAAGAGGGCACCTAAATGAATTCTTCAACAGCCGATCCAAATATGCCCGAGAAAAGAGAATTGGAACTTCGCAAAAACATCTGGCATAACCAGACACGATCAACATGATCACCGAAAGTGAAATAATCGGAGCGGTATCTCAAGGTTTGCGGGACAGTGAACCGTCCCCCTCAAGATCTTGAAAATCCCATCACATTCAGTGGAATGGAGAGGAGAAGCATCGAGGGGCCGTACACCGATGCACTGGTAATATCTATCAAAATCCTTAATTTTAACGTTAAGTGTGCACTTGTCGATCCAGGTATAAATAATATTTATAACACTCCCCCCTAAATGTCTATTTGATAGATAATGTGCCTCGTTAAAATCTTACTAGAAAAAACCCAATGGAAAAATTTCTAGTGATGAAAAAAGAGTACACATTTCTAATAATACGCCATTTGGTTGCCTCATTAAAAACCTTATAAGGAAAACCCAATGGGATAAAAACCTTGAAAGAAAAAAAGAGTACAATGCGTATTAACTCTCCATGATGAGCACTTCAATCCGAAAACTTGAATCTTCATATCTCAATCTTGTGCACCATCTTCTCAAAAATTGCAGTTGGTAGAGACTTGATGAATAAATCAGTCATATTATCACTCGAACGAATCTGTTGCATATTGATTTCACGTTTCTTCTGGAGCTCATGTGAAGAAACGCTTTGGTGAACTATGATTTGTTCTATCTCCTTTATGAGTCCTCCCTTTAGTTAAGTGTGCACTTGTTGATCCAGGTATAAATAATATTTATAGCACCCCCCTTGAATGTCTATTTGGTAGATAATGTGTCTCGTTAATTTTTATTAGTAAAAACCTAGTGGAAAATTTTTGAGGGAACCCTACCCCAAAAAAGAGAAGATGGCTAGCTTGACACGGGACTGGCGGAACGATATCATAAATTATTTTAGAAGAGGGCACCTAAATGAATTCTTCACAAGCCAGTCCAAATATGCCCGGGAAAAGAGAATTAGGACTTCGCAAAGACATCCAACACAACCAGGCACGATCAACATGATCACTGAAAGTGAAATAATCAGAGCGGTGTCTCAAGGGCCGGGGGACAGAGAACCCTCCCCTAAAAAGAGGAAGAGGATCCCATCACATTCGGTAGAATGGAGAGGAGAAGCATCGAGGTATCTATCCAAATCCTTAATTTTAACGTTAAGCGTACACTTGTTGATCCAGGTATAAATAATATTTATAGCACTCCCCCTTGGATGTCTATTTGATAGATAATGTGTCTCGTTAAAACCTTACTAAAAAATTCAATGGAAAATTTTCTAGTGAAAGAAGAGTACACATTTATAATAATAGCTTGTTGGTTGCCTCATTAAAAACCTTACAAGAAAAACTCAATGGGACAAAAACCTTGAAAGATAAAAAAGAATACAACGCGTATTAAATCTCCATGATGAGAACTTCAATTCGAAAACTTGAATATTCACATCTCAATATTGTGCACTATTTTCTCAGAAATTGCACTTAGTAGAGACTTGATGAATAAATCAGCCATATTATCACTTAAACGAATCTGATGCATATTTCACCTTTCTTCTGGAGCTCGTGCGAAGAAACACTTTGGTGAAATATGATTTGTTCTATCTCCTTTATGAGTCTTCCCTTTAGTTGGGCAATGTATGTTGTTGCATCTTCAGTAATTGGATAGAGTTGCATTGGCACATAATATTGTTGAAATCACTCCAAGTGTATTTCTGACTTGCTTTATAAACATATGTTATCTTTATATGATTTGACTGTCATGTAGAACAATATCGTATGACTCTAATCCTTCATAGGCATAGCAAAATATATAAATGCATCAATTGCATAAAGATATGGCACTTCGGGACCAAAGAGTTCTGCAAGTTTCTCATTTTAACTTTTTTCAACAAATAATCTATTGCCTTTGTAAACTCTTCAAGAGTTAGAATAATATCAAGTAATCAATTTACACTCACAAAGACGTAACGATAATATAGTCATGTGTACCCTTAGTCAATGAATACTCATTATGATAAAATCGTATTCACTTTACTTGATTTAATCTAATAAAAATTATAAACAGAGTTTTAGAACTCATATATTATTGAGGCATTTGTAATTCTTCATGAATTTTCATATAAATTTTGTCAAGTGACAATATCCATTAATATTTAAATGCGTGATATTTTCTATTGTCTGAACTCCAGGTCCACTAAGCTTGAAGCTTATCAAAATGCGTCATTTCACTTGGTAATAATGTCTACGTTAGCATGCTTTATAGACGTAGAATTCAGATCCTCACAGTTTTTTACAATATTGCGCTACATTGTACTAAAGATATTGTCGATGATATATCATTTGTATCGGTTTGCAACAAGACATAATTTATTGAGATCTCATCACTATCATTATTTTTATACCTAACCTCTCCTGATATTTCATGAAGTGTAATGTCGTAGGCTCTTCAAGAGCACATTGCCTTCTTATTATGATCATTTGCTCCTCTCCCTTTCAAGGATTATTTCATTTTGAACCGATTGATCTACCATGCTTCATGCATGTTGTAGACTTTGTCCTTCGGGGATATTAATTTAATAGGAGCATGTTGCAGCTGAAATTAGAAATTAATTTTGGGTCAGCAAATGCTTCTAGCACTTGACTTGAACTATCTTTGAATGATGATCATACCAATAATAATTCACAACATATTTCTTAGTTGCTTATTCTCTCCCCTTATGTTATAAAAACTAACACATATCCCATCTTCTTTGGGGAATTCATCTTTGTGCATCATGATAGGTTAATTAATCATATAATACACATAAAAATTATTAGATGAAAATATTTAGTTCCTAACCCTAAACAAATTGTTATGGAAGAAATTATCATAAATTATTGATCTAAAGCATACAAGTGTTGTTGTATGCATTATATCATATTTAAGATCAGCACATAAAACTTTGTTCTCATTAACAATAGTTTAGCTATTTATCATAGGCATTCAACACTAAACCCACTTGGATATAAACCAACATTAACAAGATGAATTATCTTGATTACATAATCTAAAAATTATGCTCTCAACTCAATCGTTTTGAGCAAGTAACTTTGTATATGTCAAACTCCGAGTTGACAATAAACGCATATGTGACCATCTTATCGATGCATCTATTTAAGACATCATATAACAGGTGAATGGGCCCATATTCACCTTTTATATTTTCCATAATTTAGGGAATTCAATCCAACATTAACAAGTATAATCAACTTATCATGAGAACAAACAACAAAAATAAATTCTTGAAGAATTTTCTAGTTCTTCAATATATGTCGAATACTCAATCTACACATTATATTTGAATCGGGATGGCCAAATCACTCATGCCGACTAATAAAATTATTAATACTAGTAAAATTAAAATTTATCATGGCATGTGTTATTTATTTTAGTGTACATGTTGATCCACGTAGCTCTGTAAATGTGGTGCAACTCTGTGATATCAAAGATATGCAACTGACAGAAAGGGTGATTCCTGTGATCAAAATCTTGACCGGATTCAACCTGTCCAGTGAGACTACTCGGGGGAAAATCGAGCTGACCACAAATGTAGGGGGCTCTTTGAAGGCCCTATTCGACTTCCTATAGGGGGAAATTCCCTACAATTTTGTGATTGGGAGACCATGGCTACATGCCATGAAGGCGGTCCCTTCCACTTACCATCACCATCAGGTCATGAAGTTCCCAACACTATGAGTGATCACTGAAATTCGGGGAGACCTGGAACCTAATCAGGGAAACATGACCCTAGTGGCCACAAAAGATAAACATGTTGAAAGCGGCAACTAATAATTATGGATGTCCGACCCCGGTATCAGACCAGCAGTCGGACACAAAGAAGAGCAAACAAAAACACATTCCAGGAGGAATTGCTAGACCGAGTAACCAAGGGATTTGTCGCACCAGAAAAATGGACGTAGCAAGAGCCACGATAGAGGACTTTGAGCTGACCGCTTATCATCCGGACCTTCCTCAGAAGCAGGTATACCTGGGCTTGGGTCTAAATCACGAGTTTTGCGAAAAATTACCTAAATTTCTAACAGATAACATGAATAGCTTCACTTGGTCGGGGATGGATATTATAAGTGTTTCCCCAAAGTTAGTCATCCATAAACTGAGCGTGAACCAGAATTGTCAACCCATTAAGCAAAAAAGGTGTTCGGTATCGGCTGAATGTAGCCAGTTTGTCAAAGAGGAAGTAGTTCTACTCTTCAAATTAGGTGTGGTTCGAGAGGTAAAGTATCCTGATTGGCTGGCCAATATGGTAGTACTTCTTAAAAAGCATGATACTTTCCAAATGTGTTTAGATTTGAAAGACCTGAATAAGTCATGTTTGAGGAACTCATACCCCATGCCACGTCTGGACAAGATTGTCGACGCAGTGGCCAGCGAGAGTTATTTAGCCTTCTAGATGTTTTATCAGGGTTCGACCAAATACGACTGGACCCAGCAGACCAGCAAAAGACTTTGTTCATCACGGAACATGGAACCTACTATTATAATGCCAGGACCTTTGGCTTAAAGAATGCAGGGACCACCTTCCACCAGCTGACTAACCAGATGTTTCAACATCAATTGGGTCAGAGTGTGGAGGTCAATTTAGATGACATTGTCGCACCCAATTTTGACCTGCGGGCTTCGCGATGCGATGGCATCGATTCCCTCTGGATTGAATAAAAATGCTTGCTTTGAGGAGTCGCCACCTAATTATTCTAAGGTGAATTAAGGCACCTGAATGTTAACTAAAAGCTGCAAAATAAACTCCAATTTTGTGGTCTACGAAACTAATGAAATTCTGGATAAAGGTTCTTTATTATCCTAAAGGGAAGGGGTTAGGCATCCTTTAAGATCCGCTAACTTGCGGTTATCCGATCAAACTCAGGTTAATTATTATGCTAAGAAAAAGTGCATGTTTTACAAGTATAAAAATAATGTTGCAAGTATTTAATGAAATGATGCATTTGTACAAGTATACATTTGTATGACATTAATATATATGTAAAGCTAAAAAGAATATAAATATGTAATTGTATGAAAATTGATAAAAATGTATGCAATGTGATTTTTATGGGCGACGGGCCTAAAAATAAATAAACTAGCGATTTTCAATTTTAAAACTAACCGAGCCTAAAAATAAATAAACTAGCGATGGATTTCCAATTTTAGACTACCTTATTAATTTATTCTATGTCTACCTATTCTAAATATTTCAATAATTTCACGAGTACAATAATATTACAATACAAAATGAAATAAAGCTGAATTAAAGAAAGTAAAAGACAACAACAAAAATAAATAAATAATCTCCGAGGGGTATTTGCCTTCTTTGACTTTCATAGATGTCTTGCAAGCTGTTAAGAACAAACGGTTAAAAACAAAAGTTGAATATAAATAAACTTCGGATCCGTATCTAAAACAGTAAATGTTTTGATTACGGAGGGCTCAGACTTAAATTTTGAAAAGATCATTCCAATCACGTCGTGGCTGCGAACATATGACTCGTTGGTCATTTTAGTTGCCTTGCCTACCGAACATGTTGGTCTCTCGGGTGAAAAAGATTTAAGTTTCATCATTTCCCAGAAGTTTTATTTTCCGTCTTTACAACTGTGGAGGCCTCAAAAATCGACGGATATTTTTTCATCGGCCAATATGTAGTATAATATTCAAACCAGTAAAATGGTGTCGAAAACAGTAAAAAAAAAAACATAAATTGAGAGATGATATCCGAAGGGACGCGGCCTCGAATTCAATTTCATTGGCCTAAATGCAGTATTTATATAAATCGGTAAATCAGTAAGACAATCCGTGCACGGATGTTTAAATGCCAAACAAGAAGCGAAAGCGAAAAAAAGCGCGGCCTCAATTCAATTTCATCGGCCAAAATGCAAGATTTAATTCAAAAGCGATAAACTAAACCAAAACAAGAAAATCGAAATCGAGAAGCAATTAAAAAAGACGCGATATTTAGTTTAAAAGCGAAGAAGACAAGAAAGCGATAAATATCCGTTGCACGGATGTTTAAAACAGTAAACAGAAAACAGAGAAACAAACAAAAAAAAAACGAGGCCTCGGATTTAATTTCATCGGCCTAAGTGTAGTATTAGTTAAAACAATAAAACAGTAATCCGTTGCACGGATGTTTAAAACAGAAAACAGAAAACAGAGAAACGAAACAAAAAAGCGCGGCCTCGAATTTAATTTCATCGGCCAAAATGCAGTATTAGTTAAAATGATAAAACAGCAAAATACAAGATATCCGTGTATGAATATTTAAATGCCAAAATAAACCAACAGTTTGCAATTAAAATGTCCGACCCGAATTCTGGAATTTGACCCGACTCGGACACTGAACAGTGATCCGGCCCGGATTTCGGGTTGACCCGACACGGAATCAAACATTTTTTTTGTATTTTTCAGATAACCAACAACAAAATATTAAACCAAAAAAAATGGAATTATTACAAGACCCGGGTTGACCCGACCCGAAACAGAAATCAGACCCGAATCAGTTTTTCTTGTATTTTTAGATAGCCAACAGAATATTAAACACAAAATCTGGAAAATTACTCAAACTGGGTTGACCCGACCCGAATCGAAGTCTCGACCCAAATCAATTATTTTTATTTTCAGATAACCAACAACAAGATATAAAAAATAAAATCTGGAAATTTATCCAAATCGGATCGACCCGACCCGACACCGAATCGATGACCCGACCCGGAACAGTCACGACTCGAATCAATTCTTTCCAAATTTTCAGGTAAACAACAACACAATATAAACACACAAAAATTTGGAATTTAATCGAACTGGGTCGACCCGACCCAGGTCAATGACCCGACCCGAATCGGATGTTTTTTAACCCGAATCGATTTTCTCCAAATTTCAGGTAACCAACAGCACAATATAAACATACAAAAATCTAAAAATTACCCGACCCGGGTCAGTGACCCGACCCGAATCGGATGTTTTTCAACCCGAATCGATTTTCTCCAAATTTCAGGTAACCAACAACACACACAAAACATAAAAATCTGGAAACATTCAAACCGGGTCGACCGACCGGTCGATGTTTGGTCGATGACGGGCAGAACGACTTTTTCCAAATCTTCAAATAATCAACAAGAAGATATAAAAGCATAAAAAATATGGAAAACTTACCTAAATCGGGTTGACCCGACCGACAAATGAGCAAAAATGAGAAAAATCCACCCAAAATCCGACCTAAATTCCGACCAAAAACTCCCTCTTTTCGGATAAAAATCCACAAACCGACCCCTAAAGCGATGAACAAAGGGGTATTTTATGGATGGGTTTGGATTTTGGGGGTATGGAGTCGACGGGTTGGTTGGTGGTGTCGGCGACTGGGTTAGGGGTATGGGGGAGTGGCGGCAACCGCGAGGTGTGAGGTCGCGTCGGGGTTAGGGGGTATGGGGGTGTCGTGGTGATCTGAAAAAGGAGAGTGAGAGTTGTTTGCTTTTGTTGTGTTTTGGAGTGTGTTAGGGTTAGGGGATAAAAGGGGAAATAAAGGAAATGGGATTGGTTGGGCGATGGGTTGGGCGGTTGGTGTGGGCGAGATGGGCTTGGGTTGGGGGTTTGGAATTGTTTTGGGTTGGGGAAATAAATGGGTGATGGGTTGGGCTTGGACGAAAAATGGGTTTTAGTTTGGGTTGAGTAGAAGTTGTTTTGGGGGAAATGAAATGGGTTATGGGTTTAGAACTTTAGAATATAAAATGGTTTTATTATATATAAACAAATAAAAAGCTTTGCAAAAATTATAAATTGTAGAGATGATAATATGATAAAATATAATATTTGTGAAATGTTTGATGCATAAAATAAAAAAAAATGCGATGCTGTTTTGTCAAAATAAAATAACATATAATATTAGGATAAAAGTATGATTATGATATAAAAAATACAAATGACAATAAAAATGCAAATAATAATAATAATGATGATATATATACAATATATGCCTATATTTTAAAATTGTTTAAAGGTGTCAAAAATATTTAAAATTGCAAACAAAATCAGAAAAGATGGGACAAAATTGGGTGTCAACAGATGCCCCTCTTTGGCCGGAGACGATGAAAGAGTTTTCGACCAAAGAAGTTGACTCAGTAGCCAATTTTGTCCGGATCATCTGGACTCGAGGGAAGGTTATGGGTGAGTGGGAAGTAATAAAATCCCGAGGGGAGAGAGAAGTTGCAAAAGATGGTGCACATTCAAGAAATAATGCCCCAGTGTCGACTTATGATGACACTGATTGCAGATGTGGCGAGATACTGGGGAAGGGCGGAACAACGTTCGAAGTACTTCCCCAATGCAGATGACGTTGTTGCATAGGTGTGATTGAAATTAAAATACCCGCATTAGGAGGTGGGCGCCTGACATAAATTGAAATACCCGCATTAGGAGGTGGGTGCCTGACTGAAAATGAAATACCCGCATTAGGAGGTGGGCGCCTGACAAAAATTAAATACCCGCATTAGGAGGTGGGCGCCTGACAGAAATTGAAATACCCGCATTAGAAGGTGGGTCCCTGACTGAAATTGAAATACCTGCATTTGGAGGTGGGTGCCTGACTGAAAATGAAATACCCGCATTATGAGGTAGGCGCCTGACAAAAATTAAAATACCCGCATTAGAAGGAGGGCGCCTGACTGAAAATGAAATACCCGCATTAGGAGGTGGGCGCCTGACTAAATTGAAATACCCGCATTAGGAGGTGGGCGCCTGACTAAAATTGAAATACCCACATTAGGAGGTGGGCGCCTGACTTAAATTAAAATACCCGCATTAGGAGGTGGGCGCCTGACTGAAATTAAAAATACCCGCATTAGAAGGTGGGCGCCTGACTGAAATTTAAATACCCGCATTAGAAGGTGGGCGCCTGACTGAAATTTAAATACCCGCATTAGGAGGTGGGTGCCTGACTGAAAATGAAATACCCGCATTATGAGGTGGGCGCCTGACAGAAATTGAAATACCCGCATTAGGAGGTGGGTGCCTGACTGAAATTAAATACCCGCATTAGGAGGTGGGCGCCTGACAGAAATTGAAATACCCGCATTAGGAGGTGGGCGCCTGACTTTTATTAAAATACCCGCATTAGGAGGTGGGCGCCTGACTGAAATTAAAATACCCGCATTAAGAGGTGGGCGCCTGACTGAAATAAAAATACCCGCATTGGGAGGTGGGCTCCTGACTGAAATTTAAATACCCGCATTAGGAGCTGGGCGCCTGACTGAAATTTAAATACCCGCATTAGGAGGTGGGCACCTGACTAAAATTAAAATACCCGCATTAGGAGGTGGGCGCCTGACTGAAATTAAAATACCCGCATTAGGAGGTTGGAGCCTGAAATGACGTCGTTGTTTTGACGTTGCTGCGTTTGTGACCCGCATGGGCTGAAATGACGCCATTGCATAGACGTGGTGCGTTGAAGACGTCATTGTGTAGACGTGTTGTGCAGATGACACCGTTGTATAGGCGTGTTGCTGATGACGCCATTGTATGGGTGTGGTGCTGCTCCTTTGTCAACCTGAAGACCTGCACTCGAAGAAATTTGTGAGTTTGAGGGGAGAGACGGTTGATTCGTGTTGACTTTGTAGCTTTGGCTCTTGACGCTCGCAAGTTTAGACTAGTTTGGATTGAAGACTTAGTTGTCTGGATTTTCCAAGTCCATTGGCGTATTCTTGCAGTGAACCCTTAAAATTTGCCCCAGTTTCTGGTATATATGAAGATGCTGAACTTCCAATTGGACAAAATCGAGTTTGTGCGGGCAACTTGCTTGTCATGTTAAGGCAATCATGTGAGCCTATTGTGTTGTGTGCAAGATAATGGAAGAAAATTTCCAATGGTGTGACCGAAGCCGATATAGGCCGCCTACGTATTCCGACAAAGGAAATCAGGTCATAACGTAGTTCGTGATAAGCAAAAAGGATTGTAAGGATTTTTCCAAAATGGGACCGAAGCCGATATAGGCCGCCTACGTATTCCGACAAAGGAAATCAGGTCATAACGTAGTTCGCTGCAAGCAAAAAGGTTTTTCTAAGGATTTTCTAAAAATTGGACCGAAGCCGTTGTGGCCGCCTACGTATTCCGACGAGGGAAATCAGGTCATAACGTAGTTCATGCAGCAAAAAGATTTGTATTTGTAGAATTTTTTTTTTGTAAAAGAGAGTGACTAGAGTTTGAAAAATGATGCAATATATTTTGCAAGTTTTTTTTTTTGTTTTTTTTTTTAAAATATGAAAAAGACAGAATCACGTCTTGACTTCGATTGGTACCAACAATTAGTATTGTGCTTAGGGGCTCCCGTTATTTGCTTTCTGTCAAATCGAGACAAACTTCAAGGTAATTCCCATAGCTTCAGATGCTACCTCAGACATACCTGAGTATCGACACTTGTTTCAAGCCAAGATTTTGACATATATGCATCCTCATGTTTCAAATGCCCTCACTGAAAGAAAGTCCTTTCCTCACATGTATTTCAGTATTTTGAACTTTGGGACGTCTAGAGAAGTACACTCACCCTCAGAAAGATGTTCAATGCATTTAATTGTGATACCATAGGCTTGGCCGTCATGTGAGTATCCACTAATGTGAGAACCCTCGGTATAGGATCATGTAGGGCTTGTTATGGGTTTGTAATGTAGGCTTGGGGAAAGGAAAGGATATTATTTGGGTAAGGAGTGACTAATCCTTCCTTGAGCGTTGGAATATGTTCGTGCTTGGTATTTGTGTGCCTTGATGCCGATTTGCTTCTTTTTGCCCCCTTTGTTTTGTACCGACTTCTTTTGAATATTTCGTTTGGAGCTTTTTTCCCCTTTTCAGAGTTATTTCCTTTTTTTGTTGTTGTTGTTGATATTGTCGGGGCTTTTGACTTCTTTTTGTGTGAAGTCGTACTTTTGTTTGGTTTTCTTTTCCTCTTTTGGGAACATTGCACTTCAACTCGAATCTCTTCAGCAATTTGCACATTTCTGATGCGCTCAAGGAGGTCGGGCCAAGAGAGGGATAGTGCGTGTACGCACTCAGAAAAGGTATAGGCATAAGTTGTGGTTGTTAAAAGAGTAGGCTTTAGGCTCAAAGGGGAAGTGCTACGGATAATGTTATTTGGTAAGCTGGAAAGGCTCAAACGGATCAAAGAAAGCCTACGATCCTCTCCTATACCAAGTGTTACTCAGGATTTCGCCTCAACAAACATTCGAGCCAAGTTCTAGATCACAATGCAATGCAATTGAACTTATTCTAAAAACTCACCACACAATGCACATGAAACGATGAGGTTGGCTTTGTTCATATCTTGAAAGCATGCAAAACAATTTTTTAAGTGTCAACACAGGCGTGAATGAGAGGTACCAGAAGAATCTATGGTTTACCACGAAGTCAGTCTTCTCCACTTGTTCTTTCCTATGCACACTCCTAACTGTGTTGGTATCAACCAAGTCAATCAATGATTCGTAATTTTTTTATCTTTTTGTATTTTTCGAATAAAGGGTACCGAACCCGAATAGGGCTGCCTACGTATCTCATCTTTGACGAGAATCAGGTGTGCGTAGTTCGTGCAGATAGGTTATAAAAAATGTATGATTGAAAAAGAATTTATCCACGATAGGATAGTAAGTAAAATTGTATGCAATAAAAAAGTGATTGTCCATGAATGCAATGAAAAAATAATAATCCACAATAGGATGTAATGAAAAAAGATTGTCCATTAGGATGTAATGAAAAAAAAAAAGATTGATAATCCGGAATCATTTTTTTTCATTTGATTTGATTTTTTTTTTTGGGGTGTCGCACCCGAGAAGGGTTACCTACGTATCACACCGTATGGTGAGAATCAGACATTCGTAGTTCGTAAGGATATGTTGTAAAAATGGTATGATATAAAGAAATACTGTAACTAAAATTAAACATATCAACTGAATTTGCAAATATGTAACAAAACAAAAGTATAGACAAATTATAGTGATGACTCGTTGAATCTGGTGTTGGCTGACTTTTTCCAGTCAAAACATCTTTCGGTCATCTTTGTGAAAGCCTTTGGCTTTGTTCTTTCCTGGAGTATATCCAGGAATAATGTTTTAGAACGACCCCCCCAACTGTTCGCGAGGACGATCTTCCTGCAAAATATAAGAGCACCGGGTGAAAGGAGGAAAGTCACTAAAAGAATAATAAAATGTAAGACTGTGAAAGTATGGTCAAAAACTCCCCTGATTGCTTCACGAGATCCGAGTCTTGATGTTCAAGAACGCTTTATCCTTCGGCAGTGACACAATTTCTGTTCAAGAGTCGCAAGCGACATGGTATGATATGTACAAAATTGAAGCAGCTAATTATTGCATTAAATAATATGTACAGAGATAAAAGAAGAAAAATAGCAAAAACAAACTGTGCGGGAATTAAAAATGCGTCATATCATGCATGGAGCCTCTCTTATGCCAGAAGTGGGTCTAAACGCCAAATATGAGAGATTATGACGGAATAATCCAAGATGTCAAACTATAGTGCTTTTGTTGGAAATGAAGACAAAATGTATGTACATTTTCCAATATCGGCATGTCATGATTAGGCTTGGATTAGTCCATCATTATCATGCTACAAATAATATGTTGATGGTCGTTGGGGGAGCGAGACCCGTCGATAATTTTGGTGGATTTCTTAATTGTGGAGTCGATGCCAAGGATCGACCCACCTAAGGCGTATGCATGCATGACTTAAGATAAAGGGTGGTATAGCTCTATCCTAAATTTTCTAAGATTTGGCTGACTAGACTCATGGTTCCCGAGCGGACTGCTCGAGTGAGAAGGCTACGCGGCCAACCGGATGGTCCGGACGCTCCGCGCATATACCGACTCTCCTAAAATTTTGGAAATTTGAAAGAAGTTTGCGGGTGCGCAAAACACACCTCGCGTGTAATGTGTGATAGTGTCAATTTTCCATAGTGGAAGAAATATGACCGGAATGCTAATTTAAGGAAATCAATAAAAGAATATGGCAATTAAAGAAGTTAAACATACACAATTTCAAAAAGAAAACAATTAGAAGCAGTAGAATATATAAGAAGCAAAATAAAGCGCAATAATAATTAACCTGAACTTGCTATGGTTAAGAACCTGATTCCCCAGTGGAGTCGCCATCTTTATCGCTTTTAGATTTTGACCTGCGGGCTTCGCGACGCGATGGCATCGATTCCCTCTGGATTGAATAAAAATGCTTGCTTTGAGGAGTCGCCACCTAATTATTCTAAGGTGAATTAAGGCACCTGAATGTTAACTAAAAGCTGCAAAATAAACTCCAATTTTGTGGTCTACGAAACTAATGAAATTCTGGATAAAGGTTCTTTATTATCCTAAAGGGAAGGGGTTAGGCATCCTTTAAGATCCGCTAACTTGCGGTTATCCGATCAAACTCAGGTTAATTATTATGCTAAGAAAAAGTGCATGTTTTACAAGTATAAAAATAATGTTGCAAGTATTTAATGAAATGATGCATTTGTACAAGTATACATTTGTATGACATTAATATATATGTAAAGCTAAAAAGAATATAAATATGTAATTGTATGAAAATTGATAAAAATGTATGCAATGTGATTTTTATGGGCGACGGGCCTAAAAATAAATAAACTAGCGATTTTCAATTTTAAAACTAACTTGAGCCTAAAAATAAATAAACTAGCGATGGATTTCCAATTTTAGACTACCTTATTAATTTATTCTATGTCTACCTATTCTAAATATTTCAATAATTTCACGAGTACAATAATATTACAATACAAAATGAAATAAAGCTGAATTAAAGAAAGTAAAAGACAACAACAAAAATAAATAAATAATCTCCGAGGGGTATTTGCCTTCTTTGACTTTCATAGATGTCTTGCAAGCTGTTAAGAACAAACGGTTAAAAACAAAAGTTGAATATAAATAAACTTCGGATCCGTATCTAAAACAGTAAATGTTTTGATTACGGAGGGCTCAGACTTAAATTTTGAAAAGATCATTCCAATCACGTCGTGGCTGCGAACATATGACTCGTTGGTCATTTTAGTTGCCTTGCCTACCGAACATGTTGGTCTCTCGGGTGAAAAAGATTTAAGTTTCATCATTTCCCAGAAGTTTTATTTTCCGTCTTTACAACTGTGGAGGCCTCAAAAATCGACGGATATTTTTTCATCGGCTAATATGTAGTATAATATTCAAACCAGTAAAATGGTGTCGAAAACAGTAAAAAAAAAAACATAAATTGAGAGATGATATCCGAAGGGACGCGGCCTCGAATTCAATTTCATTGGCCTAAATGCAGTATTTATATAAATCGGTAAATCAGTAAGACAATCCGTGCACGGATGTTTAAATGCCAAAAGCGATGGCCCAAAGCGAAGCGAAAAAAGCGCGGCCTCAATTCAATTTCATCGGCCAAAATGCGATTTAATTCAAAAGCGATAAACTAAACCAAAACGAAAAGCGAAATCGAGAAGCAATTCCGAAAAGACGCGATATTTAGTTTAAAAGCGATTAAGACGATAAAGCGATAAATATCCGATTGCGGATGTTTAAAACGAAATGTAAAAACAGAGAAACAAACAAAAAAAAACGAGGCCTCGGATTTAATTTCATCGGCCTAAGTGTAGTATTAGTTAAAATAATAAAGCGATGTCCGTTGCACGGATGTTTAAAGCAACGAAAAGCAGAAAGCGAAACAAAAAGCGCGGCCTCGAATTTAATTTCATCGGCCAAAATGCGATTATTAGTTAAAATGATAAAACAAAGAAATACAAGATATCCGTGTATGAATATTTAAATGCCAAAATAAATCAACAGTTTGCAATTAAAATGTCCAGGCCAGTGCGGAATTTGACCCGATTCGGACAACGAGCGATGATCCGGCGGATTCAGGTTGACGAACACGGAATCAAACATTTTTGTATTTTTCAGATAACCAACAACAAAATATTAAACCAAAAAATGGAATTATTACAAGACCGGTGACCCACCAAAAGCAATCGGACTAATCAGTTTTTCTTGTATTTTTAGATAGCCAACAGAATATTAAACACAAAATCTGGAAAATTACTCAAATTGGGTTGACCCGACCCGAATCGAAGTCTCGACCCAAATCAATTTTTTTTATTTTCAGATAACCAACAACAAGATATAAAAAATAAAATCTGGAAATTTATCCAAATCGGATCGACCCAGGCAGACAGAATCGATGACGGGCGGAACAGTCACGACTCGAATCAATTCTTTCCAAATTTTCAGGTAAACAACAACACAATATAAACACACAAAAATCTGGAATTTAATCAAACCGGGTCGACCCGACCCGGGTCAGTGACCCGACCCGAATCGGATGTTTTTCAACCCGAATCGATTTTCTCCAAATTTCAGGTAACCAACAACACACACAAAACATAAAAATCTGGAAACATTCAAACTGGTCGATTCGACCCGAGTCGATGACTTGGTCATTGACGGTCGATGTTGACTGACCCGAATACTTTTTCCAAATCTTCAAATAATCAACAAGAAGATATAAAAGCATAAAAAATATGGAAAACTTACCTAAATCGGGTTGACCCGACCTGACAGTGAGCAAAAAATGAGAAAAATCCACCAAAAATCCGACCTAAATTCCGACCAAAAACTCCTTCTTTTCGGATAAAAATCCACAAAACCGACCCCCCTAAAACAGTGAACAAAGGGGGTATTTTATGGATGGGTTTCGGATTTTGGGGGTATGGGGTTGACGGGTTGGTTGGTGGTGTCGGCGACGGGGGTTAGGGGTATGGGGGGGGAGTGGCGGCAACCGGCGAGGTGTGAGGTCGCGTCGGGGTTAGGGGTATGGGGGTGTCTGTGGTGATCTGAAAAAGGGGAGAGTGAGAGTTGTTTGCTTTTGTTGTGTTTTTGGAGTGTATTAGGGTTAGGGGATAAAGGGGAAATAAAGGAAATGGGATTGGTTGGGCGATGGGTTGGGCGGTTGAGTGTGGGCGAGATGGGCTTGGGTTGGGGGTTTGGAATTGTTTTGTGTTGGGGAAATAAATGGGTGATGGGTTGGGCTTGGGCGAAAAATGGGTTTTAGTTTGGGTTGGGTAGAAATTGGTTTGGGTTGAGTAGAAGTTGTTTTGGGGGAAATGAAATGGGTTATGGGTTTAGAACTTTAGAATATAAAATGGTTTTATTATATATAAACAAATAAAAAGCTTTGCAAAAATTATAAATTGTAGAGATGATAATATGATAAAATATAATATTTGTGAAATGTTTGATGCATAAAAAAAAAAAAATGCGATGCTGTTTTGTCAAAATAAAATAACATATAATATTAGGATAAAAGTATGATTATGATATAAAAAATACAAATGACAATAAAAATGCAAATAATAATAATAATGATGATATATATACAATATATGCCTATATTTTAAAATTGTTTAAAGGTGTCAAAAATATTTAAAATTGCAAACAAAATCAGAAAAGATGGGACAAAATTGGGTGTCAACAGACATAATTGTTAAGTCCCTGGAAACAGAGGAACACATAAAACATTTGCAGGAAACATTCAAGATACTTCGTAGATACAACCTTAAGTTGAACCCAGAGAAGTGCATCTTCAGAGTACGCTCAGGGAAATTTTGGGGTTCATAGTATCGAACAGAGATATCAAGGCCAATCCGGATAACATCCGAGCTACTGAACAAAAACTGGACGTACTCACTAACACCGGAGAGGTACAATAACTGACTGGGAGAGTAACCTCACTGGGGAGATTTATATCACGATCGTCCGAACGATACCAAAGGTTCTTCAGCCTGCTGAAGAGGAAAAAAGACTTCTAATGGACCCCGAAATGTCAACAGGCGCTGAGAGATTTGAAAAAATACTTATCAAACCCTCTGATGTTCGCAAGGCCAAAAGTAGGAAAGCCCTTGCTAATTTATTTGGCAGTTTTCGAGACCGCGGTAAGTGTTGTGTTATTCCAAGAGGATAAAGGTACGCAATCACATGTCTATTATATTATTAAGGCTCTGTTTGAGTTTGAAATACATTACCCCCATATCGAAAAACTGGCCCTGGCTCTAGTTGTCGCGGCCTAAAAACTGAGACCGTACATTCAATGTCATCTCATATGTGTTATAACAACTTTCCCCGTAAGGAACATCTTATACGAACCCAAAATTTTGTCCATGCTAGCAAATTGGTCAATTAAAACATACGGGGTTATATATTACTTATCGATCCTGGAGTGCCATCAAATCACAGGCCTTTACAGACTTCGTGGTTGAATACAGTCCGGGCATGATGCCCCGTGTCCAAAAAGAAGCGGTTCGGAAATTTGAGACTATATCCAGGGAATACATCTTGTATACATATGGGACCGCGAACGTGAAGGTCACCGGGTTGTGGATTGTCCTGGTTATCCCATTGGGGGAAACAATCATGCAAGTTATTGAATGTATATCTTTAACTAACAATGAGCCCGGGTATGAGGCCACAATTGCAGGTTTAGAATTTGCTCGAGGGCTCGGGGCAGAAAATATGGAATTGAAGAGCGACTGGCAGCTAGTCATTAATCAAATCATCGGCAAATATGAGGCCAAAGATGACTGAATGCAAGAATATCTGAACATTGAGATGCCATTATTAGCTTGCTTCAGACAGTGGAAGGTTACTCAGATCCCTCGAGAGATGAACATTAAAGCAGATACTCTAGCTAATTTGGGGTTTTTGTCTGGAGAGACAGGGGCAGAATCGGAATCCATAATCCACCTCTTGCACTCTGTCCTGGACCTAAGCTTGCACGAGTTAAACTCCACCAATTTGACATTGGACTGGCAAAACGACATCATAAATTATTTGTAGAGGGCACCTAAATGAATTCTTCAGCAGCCGGTCTAAATATGCCCGAGAAAAGAGAATTAGGACTTCGCAAAAACATCTGGCACAACCAAGCACGATCAACATGATCACCGAAAGTGAAATAATCGGAGCGGTGTCTCAAGGGCCGCGGGACGGTAAACCTTCCTCTAAAAAATAGGAGAGGGAACTTAAATGACATGGGATTGGTGGAACCCTCCCCCGAAAAAGAGATGCGGGCACCTAAATAAGAAGAGGGCCAGCTTGACATGGGACTGGCAGAACAACATCAAAGCCGTGCGATACTGTATGCATGAGGGAGAGTTGTATCGAAGATCTTATGTTTGTCCCCTAGCTAAATATTTGGGGCCAATAGAAGCTGAGTATGTGATGAGGGAAATACATGAAGGTAGCTGTGGAAACTATTCCAGAAATGACTCACTGGTTAGAAAGATAGTAAGGGTCGAATACTATTAGTCTTAGATGGAGGAAGATGCCAAAGCCTTCATTCAAAAATGTGACAAGTGTCAATGATACTCCCTCATGATGCATCAGCCCACCGAACTACTCCACGGCTCGATGCCCATTTTTGAAATGAGAGATGGATATTGTGGGACCATTGTCGAGAGCTGTGGGAAAGGTGAGGTTCCTTTTGGTCATGATAGACTATTTCTCAAAATAGGTGGAGGCTAAAGCGTACAAGAAGATTTGAGAGAAGGAGGTGATGGACTTCATCTGGGATCACATCATATGCTGGTTAGGAGTGCCAAATGAGATAGCTTGCGATAATTGCCGACAATTCATCCGAGCAAAGGTTACCAAGTTCCTAGAAGGGTTGAAGATCAAAAGGATAACATCCTCACTATGTCATCCATGTGCAAACGAGCAAACAAAGTCCACCTGCTGGAGGACGCCAAGAGAAAATGGTAGGAGGAATTGCCGGGAGTCTTGTGGGCCTACAGGACTACTGCAAATACAAGCACCGGGGAAATCCCATTTTCCATGGTACAAGGAGTTCTGGCTATTACTCCATCCAATAATGTTTTGTTTTTTAGAGCCTGCAAAAGGAAACCATCCAAATTCAGCAAAATTGGAGACTATGTAGTAAAGTGAAAAGCTTCTATAAATTATAAAACAATTGGGCTAGATTCAATAAGAACATCACCAGTTAATTAACATAGCTCTCATGATGTTCACACAAAAAAATCCTGAAGCGTTCTCCAGAAGACATAGATTTGAAACCATTTGTTACATGAATCACTAATATGCTTTGGCAATAAAATCATCTGCTAAACTTATCGAGATGTACGGAAGGTTGGAAACGACTAGTTGTTAGTAATAATAGAATTTCTTGAAGGAGACACTTGCGACATTACAATGGTGAAAGAGTGGACCAATAAATCACTATATTTGAAACTATACCAAATAAATAGAAAGATAATAGAGTCCTCTCAACTAGTGCTCAACTTGAAGGGGATTGTAAACTCCAATCTTCACATACTCGTGCAAAACGTTTGGTGATATGAAATTCATAAGCAAAGATTCAAGAATATTACATATTCCACAGAAGATGTCCTTATATACCACGGGGCAACACCATTAACCCGAATGTTGTCTTTTGCCCACTCACAAGCCAAATTCCGCGTAAGCTGATTCATCGCCCCTGAAGTTAATCAGCGAAAAGAACAAAAGAAATCTCACTCCTTTATATTCTAGTTGTTCAATGATTTAAGGGAGCAAATAATAAGAAGAGTTAATGGTCAAAAATACATCTAAACTATTACTTTTTCGCGAGTTTCATACCCCAACTATCAATTGTTCTCTTTTCCTACCTGAACTATCATTATCTATATATTAAAACACAACCTCGAAGCTAATTAGGCCAACCAAGGTAACCTTTTGTTGCTGCATAAATCGAACTAGTGGACAAGTGAACTAGACCAGCAACAGAAGAGATGAACACAACAGATCCATTTCTAGATGCTTTCAGAAGAGGATGAGCGAGTTGACACATACGGTATGCAGATTCAAAATTGGTACCAAACAAATGGGCATATTCTTCAGCAGTATAATCGGTGGTGGACTTCCTAATGTTTGTCCTGGCATTGTTTATCTATTGCCAGAACATATGTAAGGAAATAACATTGTTCAGCAAATTTACACTCCTGAAATAGTGTCATCTAAATCACAAAGCATATATGTTCAAGAGCAACATACAACTTCCAGATATGAGAAAATAACAGGTATGTTTAACTGGCATATATATATGTTCCAGGACGCATAAATATTAGAAAGGCTTAAGAAGCTCAAACGGATTCCATAAGAATTTAGACTTTAAAAACTGTCACGCCCCGACTTTTCTCAAATCTTCCCTTAGGACGTGATGTCATCTGGGCAACTATCCATTTCTAGGCGAACTATTAACTTCTTTTCTTTCTAAATTAAACATGTATCTAGGTGCGGAAATAGTAAAAACATGTACTTCTTTAATGAAGCACGAGTCCATACTCGTGCATCCACCAATTTTATAGACTCTATGAAAGTTCAAATACAGAATAAAAACATCCGAATCTTAAAAGAAAACAATCTCATGTGGGGAATTTTCCGAGATAACGAAACATAATTCTTCAACCTACTTAATCAAGAAAGACCATCACCAAATCCGGAGCAATGGATTGGTGGAATTGTGAGGCTACGGAACGATCGCTAGCCCTGTTGTAGAGCTTTCCCCTTATCACGCTTTCCTGAAACATGTTAGATAAAAGAATCAGCCCTACCATCCAGAGTTGAGTGAGAACATCGCCCTACAATTCAAAGTAACCTCACAATATTCTAAGTACAATCATATTATGAACATAATAAGCATGTCATGACAACAAATTTCAGCACTTTCAGAGTACAAGCCAATAAATATTCACACACCAAATCTCCTCCCAAATGGTCCTAGAGAATACTTAGTTAACCAGTACACCTGCCTTATCCAATATAACATATTATATATTTGTTGCGGTGCGTGAAACCCGATCCAATGCATTTCAATTTTAGCCTCTAGGCAAGTGTATTTGAATAGCCCCGAAGGCAAGTGTATTTGAATAGCCCTGAAGGCAAGTGTATTTAAATAGCCCCGAAGGCAAGTGTATTTGAATAGCCCGAAGGCAAGAAATGTGCAATGCTATAGCCCCGTAGGTGATAGCAAAACTATTTACATTATCAAGATTTCTATCATCTCGACTGTATGGTTAAACTTATACACACACCCATATATTTATATATATATAGTCATATTTTCAGAAGATTCAGATAATATTCCCCTCTTTCAACTTTTCTCCCTCCCCACTTGTAAGGGTTATAACTCTCAAACCGTAACTTTGAATAAGGTATTTATCACGCCGGGTATAAGGTAACGCGGGGACCTATCACTATCCCAAGTTTCCTCTAAAGATACTTACTGAAACTAGTACAAATTCACGAAAGAAACACCCCTATGAAAACTGTCTCGCCGGACTTTTTATAAAAATGGACCCAATCTGAAAACAGTCATTACTTTTTATCTGTAAGTCGGATTAATCCCCGTAAAGTCTCAAACTGTCTAGAACATAGAAATCTATAACTTTTATTCCGCACAACTTTTCGTATTCTTTACCCATTTGTACAGTTTCTCTGTTATACTTATGCCTTCTGGATTTCGATTGATCCGAGGCAGAAACTTTAAACTGTGATAATTTTCAAACCCTATGTCGTTTTTAGTCTCGCTTGGACTCAATCTGACCGCGAAAGAGAGACGTATAAGCCCATAAAATTTCGTCCAATTCTAACAGGGATAACTCAGCGAAAAATAGTTTGTAATTTCATGATCCGAACTAGTTATTAGATAATCTATTAGCAATAAATACACGATCATTCTTTCAACATCCGGATTATATTCTAACATGTATTGTAACTCAAAACAATGGATTATACCGAGTATGTTTTAGTGAGAGAACTCACTTTTATTGCTTCGTAACCGCGAATGAACTTTCAAACTCCAACCAAACCTTTTCGGAACTCTTTAATTGCTAAAGTTAATTTTGGTTTCTCTGAAAATTCTGGTTTTCTCCCTTTTTTTTTTCTGCGTTCGCTTCTCTCCAGAAAATATGCATATAACGTGTGCCTATAAACATGTTGTGTTGTGTGTGTGTGTTTGTGAGGGAGTGGGAAAAGGAGTTGATAGACTTTGGTTAGGAGTCTTAAGGAATGAGGGTTTGGAAGTGATTAGGATTGGTGTAAAAAAGGGGAAGGGGAATTTAGTTGAAATTTTTAAGGGAATTAGATGTGCAGCCTATTAAATATATATATTTTTTCCTACGGGACGTTACAAAAACACATGTAATAACCTATTGAATTTTTTCTTATTTGAATTTCTTTTTCTTTTACTAGTAACCCTGTTGACATCGGCTAAATTTATTTAGGCACATGAAATAAGACATTACTCATAGCTCAAACTAGCTCCACAAACACTGAGCGCTAGGACGCACTACAAAATAAGTATTACTCATTCCGTCTCAATTTATGTGATCTTATTTTACTTGACACAGAATTCAAGAAAAAAAGAATTACTTATAAATTTGTTGTCTAAAATAAGTTATACACTTGTTATGACTATAAATCATCTTATTAAAGATAAAATGATAATTTTAAAGATATATTATTTCCAAATAAGAAAATATGACATTCTTTTTCGCATAGACTAACAATATTTTGGGCTCTAGCTAAAATGAGAAGTTTAAAGATATATTTTTTTCAAATAAGAAAATATGACATTCTTTTTTGCGTAGACTAACAATATTTTGGGCCATCGCTGCATATATGCAATTGATTATAGAGACCAATTTACGAAAATTAAGGTATAGAACTTACAAGAATGTTCAACTTTCCGTCGAAAGCTGAGGAGATATTTTCCATGAGCTGAACTCTTTGAGACCTTGAAGATACATAACAGACACAACCCTTCACTTGAAAGCCTTTCAGGGACCACTCTTGCAAGCATTCCGTAAGCGCTGCTTCGTTACTTGAACAGGTGTAGACTGTCGCACCCAGCTCGGCTAGTTCCTCCACAACAGCATGCCTAAAAAGAATATATATGATCATAATTCATACATCCATAATTGAATACTTTTCCAAATAGAAGGTCTTTTATGGGAAAAAAAGCTAGAACTCAATATATGATACTCCATTCGTCGCAAAAAAGTAAATCTTAGTTTGACTTGACACGGAGTTTAAGAAATAAAGGAAGACCTTTAAAATGTATTGTCCAAACAAACTTTAGGATAAAAATAATATATGGTATGAATAGGGGTGTAATTAATCCACGAAAATGTAAGTCGTCCAACTCGCCTAGACTTAGGTAGGTTAGACGTGTATATTTATTGGTGGATTACTTTGAGCATAACCCAAGTTCATTTATCTAAAAATTTAGGCCAATTTGAGCTTCATATTTTTTAATATTTTATTACATAGGGGGGAAGAATGGGAAAGGAAATGGGGATGTCACACTCACACTTATTATTCTAAATTCTTAGGGGTAATTTGGTAGAGTATATAAGAATAATGTTAAATAGAAAATATTAGTAATGCTGACATTAGTTATGGATATATTATTTTTTATCCACCGTTGGGTTTGATGTATTAGAAATAACATGCATTGCATAATTTTTAAAAATAAGTAATTGTTTATAAAAATACCCTCCATACTTACTATGTGGGGGATTTCATGGGCAATTATGTCTTTAACCATGCTAATGCATGCATTAAAACTCATTGCATTTCTAATATCATGGTTTGATAGGTATTAATTATGCATAGCATAATACCAAATAGGGTCATTAGTTATACATATGATGAAAAGTGTACCAAACAAGGTATTGTTAATACACAAAGCTAATGCATGCATTATTTTCTCTAATACACAAAGCGAATGCATACATTATTTTCTCTAAATAAATGTTGAGTTCTCCCACATCGGTGGGATAAGTTGTCATTGGTCTCCTTATATGGCTTGAGCAATCCTCCTCCCCTTAAGTTAGCTTTTGGAGTTGAGTTAGACCCAAGATCCATTTTTACATGGTATCAGAGCCAGACCCGTCTCAATTCATTGTTTCCGATGTTGGGCCCCCTCTTATATTGTACACGCTCCAGATGTCCAGTCCTGGGCGTGAGGTGGGTTGTTGAGTTCTCTCACATCGGTGGGATAAGTGGTCATTGGTCTCCTTATATGGCTTGGGCAATCCTCCCTCTTTAAGCTAGTTTTTAAGGTTGAGTTATGTCTAAAATTCATACTTTACCATAACTAATGATATCTAAACCCTCTACTTTAATTGTGGAGGGTCGGCAGCTCACAAATTAAGCTGACCCTCTAGCTACCCCTATTTGAGCTTCATATGTAATCCAAATCGATCACATTAAGAGAAAAAATTCTAATTTTTGTTTTTGGATATAGTCTTAATAGTTTAAAGAAATTAGCATTTTACTACTTTGATTTGATAATTAACCAACCAATAAAAGAATAGACAAACAAATAACAAAACTTTTGAGTTGGACAAATTAAATTATGACCTGATAATTTTTCTTACATCTCCCATCCCGGAACACAAATATCATATATGACCCCAAAATAAAGAGCCTTCAATACTGAAGAAAAGCACCTTAATAATTAGACTTGCTCATTTCGGTATAAGGCAAATATTGAGCGAACTACTACGTTACTCGTTCACTAATTTTACCTTTTTAACTCTCAAATGTAGTTCAATCTATTCATTTGACACCTCTACGACTCTAAGTATGAAAGGCATTAAACCAATGAAGTTGGTAATGGGGTTAGAGGCGGTTTACCCGATTCCACGTGTGCCGCCGGTGACGAGAGCGGTCATCCCTGAGAGACACCATCTGGAACTGCTACTAGTGATCCCTGCGACCTTCGTCATTGAATAGTGTAATAGTACTATTTAAATGGAACAAGAAAGAAGTGAGTTCCTTATATGGTTAACTATGTAGGGAGACTGTTTTGGTTCCTATTCTAAAGGGAGAATTGCAACAACCTAACCCCTAGTACTAAATGCTGCTAGTATAGTGGACAAATCTATAATGGTGGTTATGATGTTTAAATTTTTCTGACATGCCAGGATAATCTTTTTCCAGTGTACTTATGAAAGTAGGTAAAAGTAGTTACTGTGACCTTCACCATCATAAACTACTATTGGTATCTTTGAAATTTCAACTTAAGCAGAACTAGATAGAAGGTGATTCTTGTCTACATTCCTATAGAGTATTGAGAAGTAATGCAAGACCATTGTGTTAATCTAAGTGATAATGCATTGGTTTTTGTGTTAATAGATGTGCCGACCGGTGAAGTTGGTATGTGCCGTGAAATACATTTTGAAAGATAGAATAATTTCCCTTAGGAATTTCTTTCATTATTCACAATATATATAGATGTACAAGGTTGATTCCTAATATGGTACGAATCCTAACTTACCTTACAAAGGTTGATTCCTAATACAATTATAATCCTAAGTTACCTTAAATATACATTTATCATAATTACAAAATATACGACGAATATTCTGAGAATATTCGCTAATACTCCCCCTCAGACGGAGCGGGAGGAGGCCGAATGCTAAGGCTGGATCGGAAGTCGGTGAAGAGATGTCGCGGTAGTCCCTTTGTGAAAATATCTGCATACTGATACGAGGAAGGCACGTGTAAAATTTTGACCTGACCACGAGCAACCTTCTCTCGCACAAAGTGGATATCCATCTCAATATGCTTAGTTATTTGATGTTGGGTGGATTATGAGACATATAGATAGCGGATATGTTGTCACAATAAACTATAGGCGCCTTGCGTAATGGACACTGGAGCTCCAAAGAAGATTTGAGCCAACGGATCTCGGCGACATTAGCAACTCCGCGATATTCTTGCTTTCGAGCGGAACGACAGCGTGGCTGCCGCTTGGCGGACCATGAGATAAGATTATCCCCAAGAAATACACAGTACCGGAGGTGGAGCGGCGTGTGTCGGGCATCTGCCCAATCTGCATCCGTGTAGGCTAGCAATTTGGTTGGGGCGGAGGGGTATAGATGTAAGCCAAAGTCAAGTGTTCCCTTAACATATCCGATAATACGTTTGAGGCGGCAAAATGGGACTCTCGGGGTCGTGCATGAGCAGACACACACTGTTTGAGCGACATATGCAATATCGAGGCCTAGTGAATGTAAGATCTTTGAAGAGCACTGCTAGACTCAGATATAGAGTGGGATCGAAGCGGCGCACCGTCATTGGCACTAAGCTTGGATTTTGAGTCCACCGGAGTTGGCATAATTTTACAATTTGCCATCTTGGCCCTGTACACTATCTCTTCTGCATACTTTCGCTGACACAGGAACATATTGGCAGTAGATCTAGTCACCGATATACCCAAAAAATAACTTAGCTTTCCCAAGTCAGTCATAGCAAATTCAGTTTTGAGTAGAGCAATGATTTCATTCTTCAACCCGTCAGATGAGGCAGTAAGAACAATATCGTCGACATATAATAGCAAATATGCAGTGCTGCTACCTCGGTGAAAAGTGAAGAGAGAGGTATCACACCGCTACATACAAAACCAATTTGCGTAAGATACCGCGAACCGATCATAACAAGCGCGGGGGCTGTTTCAATCCATACAATGACTTCACGAGGCGACACACAAAGCTGTGGAGTGCCGGATGAACAAAACCAGGAGGTGATGCATGTACAGTCTCTTTCAAATCCCCATGAAGAAATGCATTCTTGACATCAAGGTGGTGAATCGGCCAATGCAAGCCCATAGCAATCTGAGAAACAGTCCGAATAGTGGCGGTTTAACAACCGGATCAATGTCTCACCACAATCAATACCCTCGCATTGATTAGTGCCATTTGCAACTAGTCTTGCCTTATACCTCTCTAAGTCACCACTGTCTACGAACTTGTGACGAAATAGCCACATACTGGCGGATAACATTCACACCGGTGGTCTAGGTACCAAATCCCAAGTGTTACGCTTGGTTAAGCGTTAAACTCTTCGCACATGGCCGCATTCAATTGAGGTCGGTTTAGCTAGTTTTGGATTCTTTGGAATGGGTGATAAGGTTTGTGTGGAGAGATTGAAGTGAACCTTGGGTTTGAAGATCCCGTGTTGTGCACGAGTCTCCATGCGGTGAGGGGCTGCGGTGGGAGGTCGGGGTGGTTGCTAGGCCGGTGGCGGTGAGGTGTGGGGCGGTTGGCGGCCGGTGTTCTTTGCGAAGCAAGAGACTCGACAGGTTGTTGGATTTCTTTGGTGGAGCGGTGTGGGTGGTGCATTAGACTCAGCAGGGTGCATCATGGGTGGTGTGGGAGCTGGGTGGGTGGTAGCATTCTTTGCGGGAGGTCGGATGACACTTCTTTGGAGAAGCGGCGATGGCGTCGGAACAGTGAGTTCTTCTTGAGTACAGATTTTGGTTGACTGGAGACAAGCTCGGTTCATCGTGAGAGATGTAATCGGTGGTCTGAAATTTTTGGAGATTTGAAAAGGAAAGGTTGTCTCGTTAAAGGTAACGTGACGGGAGACGATGATTTTGCGAGTAGCAATGTCATAGCACAAGTAGCCCCGATGATTAGGAGATAGACCAAGGAAGACACATGGAAGAGTGCGAGGGGCAAGTTTGTGGGGTGCAATGGAGGCTATGTTGGGGTAGCATAAGCATCCAAAAATACGTAGGTGATCATATGATGGCTGCCTACGGTATAAGATTTCTGTAGGGGTTTTGTTTTGGAGTGTGCTAGTTGGTAAAATATTTAGAAGGGATTCTACCATTTTGACAGCATAGACCCAAAAAGGCGGTGGTAGGCAGGCATGAAACAGAAGTGTGCGGACCATGTTATTGATGGTACGTATAATTCTTTCAGCCTTTCCGTTTTGGGGAGAAGTATAGGGACAAGAAAAACGGAAAACCATGCCTTGTTTAGAACAGAAATTGTGAAATGCCGAGTTATTAAATTCACGTCCATTATCACATTGGAATGATTTAATAGGTTTTTCAAATTGTGTCTTAATGAATTTTTGAAACTCGAGGAATTTTGCAAAAACTTCAGATTTGAATTTCAGTGGGTAAATCCAGACAAAATGTGAAAAAGCATCCAAGAATACTAGATAGAATTTATGACCCAAAGAGCTAGCAATCGGAGATGTCCATAAACCAGCATGAACAATATCAAAAGGAGAAAAAGTAACACTGTTTGATGACATAAAGGGAAGACGAGTATGTTTGCCTAATGGACAAGAAAAACAGTGTTGGGCAATTTTCCCATTATTACATTGAATACGCTTAAAAGTCTTAAGAAAAGTAAAAACTGGGTCTCCGGGGTGTCCGAGTCGGTTGTGCCAAGTTGAGGGAGAGATCGCCGCAAGGGATAGAGGTGTTTGAGGTCTGATAGCGGAAGATTGAGTGAATGGGTAGAGGTCTCCCACACTATTGCAGCGTGTAAGAATTTTCCCCGTATTGAGTTCCTTCACAGAAAAACCAAAAGGGTCAAATTCGACAGACACAGAATTATTGCTAGTGAATTTTCTAACAGAGATTAAGTTTTTAATGATGTTAGGTGTGTATAGGACGTGGTTTAGGGAGAAAGGTGGATGTGGATGTTTGGTGTGTGTGTTACCGTAACCTTCAATTGGAATGCGATTACCATTGCCGACAGTAATAAATTGAGGACACTTTAGCCGACGTAGTTGAGATAGGTTACCTGACGATCGGGTTAGGTGAGATGTGGCTCCGGTGTCCATGTACCAATTGTCGTCGGGTGTTGAAGGTTCACGGTGGTGTATGCTGGCCCATATCGGTCGGGGCAGTGGCTTTGAGCTCTGCAGTCTTCTTCTTCTTTGGATCGCAATGGGCTGCTGCGATTCTTCTTCTTCTTTGAATTTCTGTCAGTGGGCTCTTCTTTGCTTCTTGGTGGGCTGAGTGGGTGGCGAGGCCCAACAGGCCCGATCGACCAAGGCTGCTGGGCCCAGGCCCTACGGTCGAATGCGGGCATGCGGCGAGGCCCGATTCTTTGGTTGGGCCATCTTCTTCTTTGGTTGGACCACTTCTTCTTTGCTATCCGATGGTGGTGTTGTCGATCCAGTTGCGTTGGCCCTTTCCGCGGCCTTTGCCTTTGTTGTTGCGACCTCTGCCGCCACGACCTCCGCCGCTCATTCTTTCTTCTTTGGTGGTCTTTGAGCTACTTTATTCTTTGTTGGCCCACAGTGTTGCCATCCCGTCAACGGCTAACGCCTTTTGATTATGTTTCTCTTGTTTAACACGTCTAGTTTCTTCCAACAATAGTTGTGAACGTGCCTTGTTGAAACTTGGGAGAGGGTCGACTTGTTGAATCATTGTTGCGAGTGTGTCATATTCACCTTTCGGTAAACCGCAACAAGTTGAAGCACCATCTTGGTTTACGAAATAGGAGTCCCGACGTTGGATAGTTGATCGGTTATGAGTTTCGATTGCTTACAATATTCGGACATGTTGTTAAAATTCTCGGCGGGTATTGTTGAATTGCTCTTCCAAATACACAGCCGAGTATTTTTATTGTCCTGAAAGATTTCTTCTAGCCGGACCCAAAGTTCACGTCGTAGCACCTTTGTTTTCATGATAGTGCATAACAGATCTTTGGAGATGGTGCCGTAGATCCATTGTTTGGCGATGGCGTCAAGGCGGCGCTTGATTGAGTCTGTAACATCGGTGGGACGAGGAGCAGTTCGTCAATGTGATCGAGCACGTTGTATGCACATGCATGAATGTAGAATAGTTCCATCCACATGGAATATTGGCGATCTTCTTGTTCAAGAATTATAGGGATAAAATTCTTGATGTTGTTAACGGCGAATCTTGGATGAAAAGAAGTTCTTGAGCGTTGAGAGGGGTTTTCAAGTGTGCCGGTGGATAAAAGCGGAATTTGTGGGGAAGACATGGTTGCCTTTGTCGAGGAAGGGAATTTTCTGGTTTGGCGAAATATGGAGGAAGAAACCAGGAAAAAAAAAAAATGCTGGCGAGAAAAAATCTGATTTAGTAGGGAATGAGGATTTAGGTTTTAGGCTCCTGATACCATGAAAGATAGAATAATTTCCCTTAGGAATTTCTTTCATTATTCACAATATATATAGATGTACAAGGTTGATTCCTAATATGGTACGAATCCTAACTTACCTTACAAAGGTTGATTCCTAATACAATTAGAATCCTAAGTTACCTTAAATATACATTTATCATAATTACAAAATATACGACGAATATTCTGAGAATATTCGCTAATACATTTGTCCGAAAATAATTTATTTTCACGTTGATGTGAATATTTGGCTTTCTTTAAGGAGATTGAAGTCCGTGCAGAAGAATCTTCACCAGACTACCAGTAATGTTTTTTACTTGTCCCTCTAAGATACAACAGTCTCATAACGTCGATCGACTCAAACACACTCTTTGATAAGTTGTTGAGTTCAAAGTTCCACATAAAAAAGGAAATTTTTCAAAAATATACAACCCAACACAACATATTACACCCACATATCTATATTTTCAGTTTACACGTGCATAACAAAAAAGAATTTCACAACAGTGTTTATACATCCGGTATACAATATTATATAATGTTATACACTTACTATAAATAATGTATCAACTTTATATAAATATGTACATATGTTTATACACACTTTTACATTGTTATACAGAATTATATTATACAAGCTTATATAATAATTGAGTTTCGCCTCCTACAAACTCCAATCATGAAACTCCATCCGAAATGAGTCAAATCCGCACCAAAATAACATCAAATTTTAAGCAGAACTTCAATATAACATCCTTAATAAACCTCAATCATCAATTTATCAAAAATTTCAACAAAATACAAAACTCATTTCAGAGTTTTCAAAATTTAAACAGTGGATCAGCTATTACACATATAAATAGTACTATCCTCCACGATGTGATTGAGATCCTTAATTTCTCTTTCCAAAGTCTTGGTCAGTGGATATGCAAAATTTCACAAGATTTAATATTGTAATAAACGTTAATGGTATTATTTGTCAAATATGATCTCACAATAATGTTTTTCTTTATGGATCTGAATTTACTGTTTAGCTACCAATAGTAGTGGTTCTCACAATGAATTTAAATAGCTTTCCATAAGATATTTGAAATAATAAATTTCTCAATCAATTTTCTTCTTCACTAGCTGAAGCTGAATTCAGCCTTCATGGTAGATAGTAATATTTGTCTTCATTTTCATATTTCCAACAAATAGAACCACTTGCTAACGTAAAAATACTACCATGAATAGAAAGGAATCACCGAATAAAGTATTTCAGCATTTCAATACAACATAATTTTTATCGGACAATCATAATTTTTGCTATCAAATAAATATCTCATAACTCTCATTTTGACATGTCAGTATTCATTACCTTGCTTGCTAATAAACCTGCTAAATACTCTACTATATATGTAATGTCAGACCGAGTGCAATCAATCAAATATCTCAAACTTTCAATTAAACTAACACACTTCTTTTGATTTATTACATCTTTTTCACATATTTAGATTAGACGGAGTTACAATATGTGTACAAACTACAAAATTGTATTTGTTTAAAAATTTTGGAATATAATGTGACTGGTCAAGAAGGTTCTATCACATTTGATAGTATTCATTTTAAAAATGTTGATAAGCTAGGGCTCTTGAGTGAGAATTCGAACTCACATTCTTTCTTCTATTTCATAGCCTCTTTCATATTCTCAGTCGAACTAGACCGGGGGCGCCCCCGGCCTTTCCCACCTAACTGTGTGTGGGCCAGCGTATTTTCAATTTCTTCAATAGCACTCGTATTAGAACAAAAAGTCAACAAACCATCATCATAAGAACAACCAATTACACGTGAAATGTTCTGAAACTTACACTATATGCACTTGGTTTGCTCATTTGATTACACTCACTTACAATCGCTCATGAATCCATCTCTTCACACGTGCATAATCTGGACATATCTGTCAGGATCTGTCGGAGACATAAGACCTTATGGCAGTTGATCATCACGGGTGTCACATCCTTGATTACTAATCAAAGAATATAGCTGACTCTTTTAACTAAGGGACTATCCGGAGATCAAGTGTTCTGCCTGTCTAGGGGAATGGGCTTAAAATTCAAACAATACGAACATTTACGGTGGTAACCCAACCATGCTGACTGGAGATCCCAAGAATTTGGTTCAATGGGAAAACTAAGCTGCAAAAGGTTCAGTTGAGCGCTTCGGTGGAAGCAAGAGCACTTCAGATGATGATTTCTGTAAGGAAACATGAATCCAAAGTTGTTCCCGCGATAGACATTAAAGTGCTACTTGCATGGTGGGTAAAGGTTAAGCTTCCAAACCTTTAAACGATCCTCACACGGTTGAGGTTAAGGTTGGGGAAACTTTTAATGATTCCTAACACTTGTGAAGTGGGGTCTAGCAGGATACCTTGTAGAAGATCACCTATTTAAGTGCGAGGACAGGCCGCCTCAAATGAACGCACTTAAGAATACAAGTGTGTCCACGGCCACAATGGACAAAACAATAAGAAGAAAACGAATAAGGAGAGTTATTGTGTTGGTATCATTGTCTTGGCTTACACTAAACACTGACGGTTCAAGACATCACGTTCACCACGCAGTAAGTAAGTCCGGTGGTATTCAACTAAGAAAGGTTCAAAGCAGAAGCTACCTCTCCTGATGCAATATCTTTTCGCTGAAAGTAGGCACCTTGTGTGTGCGCCAAAATCTCTTTCAAGAGGGGATTGTTGGAAATTTGCCTTTGGTGGGGAGGTGCGTCCACCCGTATTTAATGACTTAAACACTAGGGTTCCGCATGTTAGAGGCTTTCTCTCTTCACACGTGCATAATCTACTAAGTGAGTAGATGACCGTAGGGCCAAAGATCGTCAAATTTCGTTAAGAAATGAAAGAGATATTGGTCTATGAAGTAAGGTGTTTGAGGCATGGAAATATGGTGTGGGACAAATCTACCACATCAGTGGGAAAAAGAAGAATTGTTCTCTTTATAAGTCTCAAAATTGACTAAGGTTTGGGACCCCAAGGGGTAACAAAGTTTCTGCCTACCTTTTGGGTTGGTTTTTGAAACGTTGCAACATTAATCATCAGCCATTACCTGTTGATTAACTCCCTCACTAATGGACATAAATATCCATTATTTGGCTGATTCATGGCCATACTAATGGCCTTAAACAGCCATTACTTGGCAGTTGAGAGTCCCTCCCTTATGCTACTATATATTGGTGTCTTTTGGCACAATTGAGACTAGACTACAACATATAGACACAGAGACGAACAGAAGAGTAAAACACATAAATTCAATCCAAAACGTGAGCAGAAACGTTGGGACAAAAACAGAAAACTCTTGTCGTTTCGTGTTTGTTTTCTTCGTCAGAATCAACCTATTTGCTTTGTAGGGTTGATTAGTTATTGTTTCATCTTGGGAGACTATTGCCCGTTAACGTAAAAGCATATATACAGGGCAATCTTGTCTTAAAGACAGAGAGCCATCTCTCGACTCAGCCCACAATTGTAACAATCCAGATTTACTGTTTCTTGATTTCAGGTTATCAAGATTCAAGACTCAACAATCTTGCGGCAGTCATAAACCCTAAACCTAAACAATTCCTCAAACCTAAAAACAAAAACAAACCCTAGCCGACAACTACCCTCCCCCCTCAGCTAGACTTTGTTTCTCTTCCCAAATAACCCTAACCAATATTTAGGGTTCTTCCATCCACTTCCATCAAAACACCACATCATTCTCCTCTTGTTTTGATTCTAAGTGGAACCTATGGCCGAAAAATAAAGCATTCATCCCGTTCTTGCCATTAATAACGTCAAGAACTTTATATTCATAACTCTTGAAATGGAGAAAGGGAAATATACCTCTTGGGCGGAGTTGTTCAAAATTCATTGTCGCGCCTATGAGGTAATCGACCATATCATCCCGCCCGAGTCATCGTCGGATACCACTGCGGTGAACAACAAACTATGGTCCCAGATAGATGATATAGTCCTTCAATGGATTTATGGAACAATTTCAAATTATCTTCTCCATACCATATTAGAGCCGAATTCTACGGCTCAACAGGCGTGGAAGCGTTTACAAAATATATTTCAAGATAACAAACTTTCTAGGGCCATTTATCTTGAACACAAATTTACTAATGTTAAACTGGATGAATTTTTCAACATCTCCATCTATTGTCAGGAATTGAAGGTACTTGCTGATCAACTATCCAACGTTGGTTCGCCCGTAACAAATTAAAGGTTGGTCCTTCAGTTGATTGTATGGCTAAACGAATAATATGATGGAGTTGCTACGTTTATTCAACAAAGTAATTTGTTGACTCCCTTTTATGAGGCCCGTTCGAGGTTGATTCTCAAGGAAACGCGGAAAGCAAAACAGGCATCTTCTGGAGCAGCCATCGCCGGAACTGCTCTCTTCTCCACTAACTCATTTTTCACGGATTTGGAGCCCCAAAATTCTGGTTCAGGGGCAATAATAATCAACAAAATAATGGCAAAAAATGGGGTTCAAATCGTAATAATAAAGGAAAAAATAATGATGGAAAGAAAATGAGGCCGGGGCGGTGGCCAAGCCGGCGGCGATGGCGATCGGCGATGGCGGTGGCGATGGCGATGTCGATGGGGCGTACCCACCGTGGGCCTGAGCCCCACAGTGGGCTGCCCCGCCATGCCCTTATCCGACTTCATCGTGGGCCAGGTCTCCTCCTTATTCGAATCGCTAACCCGGTATTCTAGGGTCTCATCCACAATAGGCGTTTGCGACTCAGGCACCGTCCTCGGTTGGCTATGCACCCACAGACATTGAGAACATAAGTGTTTCGAATGAGTCTTGGCACATAGACACATGGGCTACGTCACACATGAAGGCATCTCAAGGTAATCTCTCATCTTATTTTAATATGAGCAATAATAAAAATATTATTGTCGGCAATAGGCAGGAAATTCCAATTCGTGGTATTGGTCAGGTATTACTACCATCTCCACACCCACCATTATATTTGAAAACATCTTACATGCACCAAAACTAATTAACAACTTGATCTTTGTTAGACGTTTTATCATTGACAATAATGTTTCTGTGAATTTTGATTCGTTTGGCTTTTCTATGAAGGATTTTCATATGGAGATGCCACCTATGAGATGCAATAGCACGGGGGACTTATATCTCATCACCTCTGTTCCCCAAAAACACGTGACCAAACCATCAACATTTGCTGTCATTTCTCCTTCTCTATGGCACAATCGGTTGGGACACCCAGGAACACAAGTTTTTAATAATCTTTAGGAAGAATAATTTGTTTTATTGTAACAAACTTTCGGACTCTTCTGTTTGCCAAACTTGTGTGTTTGGTAAACATGTTAAGCTTCCTTTTGCATCATCTACTTCTCATACTTCATGCCATTTGATCTTGTGCATTGTGATTTGTGGACATCACCAGTTTTGAGTTCTGCAGGTCATAAATATTATATGCTTATTCTAGATGATTATTAGAATTTTTTGTGGACGTTTACCTTAGGATATAAATCACAAACCTACACCATTTTAAAACAATTTAGTGTTTTTATCAAAATTCAATTTGGCAAAAGCATTAAATGTTTTCAATGTGACAATGGGGGGAATTCATCAATGCCCAATTTAATGATTTTTGTCACCAGAATGGAATGTCTTTGCGTCTTTTGTGTCCACATACCTCAACACAAAATGGAAAAGCCTGAAGAAAAATTCGAACGATTAGCAATATAATTCGTTCTATTCTTGTGCATTCTTTCACACCACCAAAATTTTGGCACCATGCACTTCAAATGGCCACATACCTTTTAAATATTCTTCCTAGTAAAATACTTTTCAATGTGTCTCCTACTCAAATGTTGTATCATCGTCTCCCGTCTTTTATACATTTGAGGGTGTTTGGGTGTTTGTGTTATCCTTTTTTTCCATCAACTACCATTACCAAGTTGCATGCTCGTTCAACTATTTGTGTATTTTTAGGATACCCACAAAATCATAGGGGATATAAATGTTATGATTGGACGAATGGGAAAATAATTATCTCTCGTCATGTGATTTTTGATGAGTCTACATTCCCATTTGCTAAGTCTCATGTGGCATCCTCACCTTCATATGATTTTTTGGATAACGGAATACATCCCATTTTACACCACCATCTTAATAACCAAACACAAGTGGAACCAATCCAATAAAATACCCAACATTTTCCAGCCCATCCACAAAATGGCACTAGATCGGAGACAACAGCATTATTACCGTTGGTCTCGGCCCAGTCCTATTTTCCTGTGGGGGAGCCCACTGCTCCCTCAAATGAACCTGTAAACCTGCCCAATATCGAATCCCAGCCCAACACCGGATCGGCTGCACGTTTTCACTTGGGCCACCATACACCCCCTCGGCCCATAACAGTACCCGAGACCCATACTACCCAACCAGCGATGGAACAACCTCGGACCATTGAAACTCGTGCCATGCACGGGATTTTTCGGCCCAAATGTCAGTTTAACGTACTATCCTCGGATCAACCATCACCACTACCAAAAAATTCCAAAGCTATCTTGTCCGACCCGAATTGGAAAGCTGCCATGTTAGACGAATTTAATGATTTTATTAAAAATAAGACGTGCGAATTAGTACCACGCCCGTCTAATGTGAACTTCATTCGGTCTATGTGGGTTTTTTGTCATAAAAAGAATTATGATAGTTCTTTTGCGAGATACAAAGCTCGTCTTGTTGGTGATGACAGGTCTCAGTAGGTTGGAGTCGATTGCGGTGAAACATTCAGTCCGGTAGTTAAGCCAGAAACTATCATGACTGTTCTCGGCCTGGCCCTTTTCAAATCTTGGTCCATTTATCAACTGGATGTTAAAAATGCATTCTTACATGGCCACTTACAGGAAACAGTGTACATGCATCAGCCATTGGGTTTCCGAGATTATTTCCATCTAGATCATGTTTGTCTGTTGAAGAAATTCTTATATGGTTTGAAATAAGCTCCCAGGGCATGGTATAACCGATTTGCAGGATTTGTTTCCAAGTTGGGGTTCTCTCACAGCAAGTCTGATCAGTCGTTGTTCATTTATCGGAAGGGCACTGACATGGCATATATACTTTTGTATGTCGATGATATTATTCTCACAGCATCATCCACTTCAATTCGTCAGTCTATTATGTCCCTTCTTGCAGCAGAATTTGAAAGGACTTGGGTCTGTTGAATTATTTTCTTGGCATTGCCGTCACCCAATATGCAGGTGGTCTATTTCTTAGTCAAAAGAAATATACTGAATAAATAATTGACAAAGCAGGGATGTCTTCTTGCAAACCGTCACATACTCCAGTTAACACAAAGGTGAAATTGAGTAACGCTGGCGAAACTTCATACAGTGATCCTACACATTACCGCAACCTCGCATGAGCCTTGCAGTATCTGAATTTTACGAGACCAGATATTTCCTATGTGGTTCAGCAAATTTGTTTACACATGCATGATCCGAAGGATGAACATATGGGGGCTATCAAAAGGACTATGCGGTATATTAAGGGTACTTTCCATTTCAGACTACATCTGTATAAGTCCTTCATCTCGCATCTTTCAGCCTATACATATGCCGATTGGGGTGGCTTCCCGGACACACGTCGTTCCACTTCCGATTATTGTGTGTTCTTGGTGGACAATCTCATTTCCTGGTCGTCCAAACGACAATCCACACTGTCTCGGTCAAGTGCTGAGGCAGAATACCGAGTGGTAGCCAATGTGGTTGTTGAATCATGTTGGCTCTGTAATCTACTGTTAGAGCTACATTGTCCGATTGAGAAGGCAACAATAGTCTATTGTGACAATGTCAGTGCACTTTACTTATCCGACAATCTTGTTCAGCATCAGCGCACAAAACACATTGAAATGAATATCTTATTTGTCCGCGAAAAGGTTTCCCGTGGACAAGTCTGCGTTCACCATGTACCGTCTCGTTATCATATTGCTGACATCTTCACAAAAGGTCTTCCACGCGTACTGTTTGATGATTTCAGGGACAGTCTCAACATACGAGAACCTCCCGCTAAGACTGCGGGGGACTGTTAGAGTAATTATGGGGCAATCCCATAATTATCTCCAATTCATTATTCATAATTGATATTGTAATATCTCATTTATTATGATGATTATAATTAGCATATTATATTCTAGGTAAGATAGATTAGTTTTCCATAAGACAAGCATATTATGATTGTATATATATTGCACTATGAGAATGAAATTAGGCAAGGAATTTTGACTTTCGATCTCTTAGACTGACAGCTATGGAAACAAAAATGCATGATGAGATCTCCCACCTTGATATCTGTGAATTTTTCTACAAATAAAATATTTTAAGGTTGAGCTGTGGATATCTCTCGCTCTCTTTAAGTAGATCCAAGCCCACTGCGGTAAAATTTTCACCGATTTTGGCTAGTACTTTCCACGATACAACAGTCTGATAACGTTGAATGACTTGAACAAACTCTAGACAAGTTATTGAGTTCAAATCTCCACAAGAAAACACATTCCTTCAACAAATAAAACTCTTTCTTTTCATGATACTAACCTCACTTTTTTAGCAAGCCACTCTGGTAAAAAAATAAGCCTTTAACAAATCCCCGGTCATCGTTTCAAATAATGTTAGTAGTTTAACCATATCATCCATCTCCTCAATGCTCAACATTAGGGTCTCTAAAGACTCTCACAAGTACCTGGGGTACCCAATCACCTCTAAGCACCCTAAGAGCTCTGACTACCAATACATAATTGATAGAATGAACACTAGACTTAAAGAATTGAAGGCTAGAAATCTTCTATGGCTAGTAGTGACACTTGCACAATTAGTCTTAAATGCTATCCCTGTACATGTTATGAAAATAAACCTTCTACCTGCAAAAACTAGAAGCAATATAGATAAGATTCAAAGGTACTTTATTTGGGAAACCACTGCTAAAAAAAAGGAAATTTCACCTAATTAACTGGCATAAGTTAACTTCTAATATGAATGATGGTAGAATAGGCTGTAAGGCAACAACTGGGAAAAACTACTTTGTTGACCAGTAGGCGCTGGAGAATCCACTCCAACAAGCAAAGCCTCTGGGCCAGGGTCCTAGCTGCTAAATACACCACTCGAAGAAACATCATTCAATACACTACTTAAACAAATGATTCCTATATCTGGAAAAGTATTGTTAAAACAATGGATACTTTTAGAAAATGTACTGCTTGGACAATTAGCACATGTGAGCATCAAATAACCATGAAAGCGAGTCACCTCATTACTAACACGACTTGGAACACCAATAATATTGAATTTGATATACCACAAGACATCATCAATCAAATTCTAGCCAGCAATATAGATATTCTATATTAGGCCACATATGCTGATGGATCCTTCCAAGCCAAGGAAGCCTACAACATCTGTACAATAACAAATTCACCAAATTAAGAGCACTCATGGATATGGAAGCAACCCCTGCTTAAACAAAAACAAATTCTTCCTCTACCTACTCCTCAATAAAAGCTACCCACATGTTTCAATCTTGTGCCCTCACTGTCAAATTGTTGAAACAATAGATTACATCTTCCTTAGGTATTTCAAAAGCTTTCAAGTATGGAGCTCACTAGGGATAGATGCTCCTACATCCGAACTACTCAATACCTGGCTGAAAATACTATGTCTCTCCAAAAACCAACACCTCTCCTTAAACAACATAACAGTCCTCATTGACACAGTCATGCCTATAGCACTTTGGAACATCTGGACTAACGGAAATCATAACATCTTTGAATCAAGCCTTGGAATATTATCACCTGGGTAGTCTCAATACACACAGCCATATCAAAAAAACAACGCCATACTTCTAAAGTGGGATAAACCAGCCCCCAACATGTATAAACTAAATACTGATGGCTTATACAATAATGTTACTAAAAAAGGAGGCGCAGGAGGTATCATCAAAGACAACAATGGGCACTGGATAGAAGGTTTTGTTTCAAAAGTTTATGTTAGCTCTGCTCTTGAAATAGAAATTTATGGCCTACTCAAAGTCTTGGAACTTGCTTTTACAAAGAATCTAATTCCACTGATAGTGGAACTAGACTCTCAGGTATTGATTAAACTCATCATGGAACTAACAATACACTGCCCTTACAATCATATGTTGAATGATTGCAGGTTCGTTCTGGAGAATCCGCCAATGCAGCATGTATTCAGGGAGGTGAACAAGGTGGCACATGATCTTGCTGCATATGCAAATTCTGGAGTGGAAGGTTTGGAAGAAGTAGGGGAAACTAGTTTTTGGAATGTTCCCCTAGTTTTATTTTGGCTTCTCTAAATAATGATCTTTTAGAGATAGTATCGTTAAGATATACCTCATGCACAAATTTTTCATTATTCACAATATATATAGTTGTACAAAGGTTGATTCCTAATACAGTACGAATCCTAACTTACCTTACAAAGGTTGATTCCTAATACAGTTAGAATCCTAAGTTACCTTAAATATACATCTATCATAATTACAAAATATACGGAGAATATTCGCTAATACTCCCCCTCAGACGGAGCGGGAGGAGGCCGAACGCTAAGGCTGGATCGGAAGTCGGTGAAGAGCTGTCGCGGTAGTCCCTTTGTGAAGATGTCTGCATACTGATAAGAGGAAGGCACGTGTAATATTTTGACCTGACCACGGGCAATCTTCTCTCTCACAAAGTGGATATCCATCTCAATATGCTTAGTCCGCCTATGTTGGACCGGATTATGAGACATATAGATGGCAGATATGTTGTCACAATAGACTATAGATGCCCTGCGAAGTGGACACTTGAGCTCCAAAACAAGATTTCGGAGCCAACAGATCTCAATAACTACATTAGCAACACCGCGATATTCTGCTTCAGCACTCGAACGGGATAGTGTGGCCTGCCGCTTGGCGGACCATGAGATAAGATTATCCCCAAGAAATACACAGTACCCTGAGGTGGAGCGACGTGTGTCGGGGCATCCTGCCCAATCTGCATCCGTGTAGGCAAGTAGCTTGGTTGAGGCAGGGAGATATAGATGTAATCCAAAGTCTAGTGTGCCCTTAACGTATCTGATAATACGTTTGAGGGCGGCAAACTGGGACTCTCGGGGGTCGTGCATGAACAGACACACCTACTGAACGACATATGCAATATTAGGCCTAGTGAATGTAAGATACTGAAGAGCACCTGCTAGACTCCGATATAGAGGGGATCAGAAACTGGCGCACCGTCATTGGCACTAAGCTTGGATTTTGAGTCTACCGGAGTTGGCATAATTTTACAATTTGCCATTTGGCCCTGTACACTATCTCTTCTGTATACTTACGCTGACACAGAAACATAGTGGCTGCAGATCTGGTCACCGATATACCCAAAAAATAACTTAGCTTGCCCAAGTCAATCATAGCAAATTCAGTTTTGAGTAGAGTAATAATTTCATTCTTCAAACCGTCAGATGAGGCAGTAAGAACAATGTCATCAACATATAATAGCAAATATGTAGTGCTGCTACCTCGGTGAAAAGTGAAGAGAGAGTTATCACACCCGCTACATACAAAACCAATCTGCAGAAGATACCTGGCAAAACGATCATACTAAGCGTGGGGTACCTGTTTCAATCCATACAATGACTTCCTGAGATGACATACAAACTGCGGAACTGCCGGATGAACAAAGCCAGGAGGCTGATGCATGTACACAGTCTCTTTCAAATCCCCATGAAGAAATGCATTCTTGACATCAAGCTGATGAATCGGCCAATGCATGCCCATAGCAATACTGAGAACAGTCCGAATAGTGGCCGGTTTAACAACCGGACTGAATGTCTCACCACAATCAATACCCTCATGCTGATTAGTGCCATTGGCAACTAGTCTTGCCTTATACCTCTCTAAGTCACCACTGTCTCTGAACTTGTGCCGAAATAGCCGCATACACCGGATAACATTCACACCCTCTGGTCTAGATACCAAATCCCAAGTGTTCTGCTTGGTTAAAGCGTTAAATTCTTCGCACATGGCTGCATTCCAATTTGGATCCAGTTTTGCTAGTTTTGGATTTTTTGGAATGGGTGATAAGGTTTGCGTGGAGAGATTGAAGTGAACCTTGGGTTTGAAGATCCCGTGTTGTGCACGAGTCTCCATGCGATGAGAAGGCAGTGGTGGTGGGTCAGGGCTGTGAGGTTGCTGGTCCACTGGTTCTAGACCAGTGGGCAGCAGTGCAGCGGGACTGGTTTCAGGACTGGGAGACTGTCGGGGGTGCAGGAGACATGACTGGAGGCAGCATGGGTGGTGTCGGGGTGTTGGACCGAGGGCAGGGGTCTGTTGGGGTGGTACCGGACAGTGAGGGAACTGTCGGAACAGTGGACTGCTGTTGGTATTGTCGAAACAGTGGACTCGGTTCATCGAGAAAGATGTAATCGGTAGTCTGAAATTTTTGGAGATTTGAAAAAGAAAAAGTTGTCTCGTCAAAGATGACGTGACGGGAGACGATGATTTTACGAGTGGCAATGTCATAGCATAGGTAGCCCCGATGATTAGGAGAAAGACAAACGAAGACACATGGCAGAGTGTGAGGGGCAAGTTTGTGAGGTGCAGTGGAGGTTATGTTGGGGTAGCATAAGCATCCAAAAATACTTAGGTGATCATATTATAGTAGCCTACGGTATAAGATTTCGGTAGGGGTCTTGTTTTTGGGGAGTGCTAGTTAGTAAAATATTAAGGAGGGATTCTACCATTTTAACAACATAGACCCAAAAAGGCGGTGGTAGACAAGCATGAAACAGAAGGGTGCGAACCATGTTTTTGATGGTACGTATAATTCGTTCAGCCTTTCCATTTTGGAAAGAAGTATAGGGACAAGAAAAATGGAAAACCATGCCTTGCTTAGAACAGAAATTGTGAAATGTCGAGTTATTAAATTCACGTCCATTATCACATTGGAATGATTTGATAGATTTTTCAAATTGTGTTTTAATGAATTTTTGAAACTCAAGGAATTTGGCAAAAACTTCATATTTGAATTTCAGTGGGTAAATCCAGACAAAGTGTGAAAAATCATCTAAGAATACTAGATAGAATTTGTGACCCAAAGAGCTAACAATCGGATATATCCACAAATCAGCATGACCAATATCAAAGGGAGAAAAAGTAACACTCTTTGATGACATAAATGGAAGACGAGTATGTTTGCCTAGTGGGCAAGAAAAATAGTGTTGAGCAATTTTTCCATTATTACATTGAATACGCTTAGAAGTCCTAAGAAAATTAAAAACTGGGTCTCCGGGGTGTCCGAGTCTGTTATGCCACGTTGAGGGAGAGATCGCCGCAAAGGATAGAGGTGATTGCGGTCTGACAGCGGAAGACTGAGTAAATGGGTAGAGGTCTCCCACACTATTGCAGCGTGTAAGAATTTTCCCCGTATTGAGTTCCTTCACAGAAAAACCAAAAGGGTCAAATTCGACAGACACATAATTATTTCTAGTGAATTTTCTAACAAAGATTAGGTTTTTAATGATGTTAGGGGTGTATAGGACGTGATTTAGAAAGAAATGCGGGTGTGGATGTTTGGTGTGTGTGTGTTACCGCAACCTTCAATTGAAATGCGATGACCATTGCCGACAGTAATAAATTGAGGACACTTTAACCGAAGTAATTGAGATAAGTTACTTGACGACCGGGTGAGGTGAGATGTGGCTCCAGTGTCCATGTACCAATTTTCGTCGGGCTGTTGAAGGTTCACGGTGTTGTAGGCCTGGCCCAAATCAGTGGGGGCTAGGCTGCTGGGGTGCTGTTGCTGCTGCTGCTGCTGGACCTAGACTAGGTGGGCCTGCTGCTACTGCTGGTGGGCCTTCCTGGTGGCTGGGGCAGGGCCCAAGAGGCTGGTCGACCATGCAGGCTGCTGAAACTAGGCCTTACAGTCGAGTACGGGCATGCAAGCGAGGCCCAGTTCTGCTGGTTGGGCCAGACCTGCTGCTGGTTGAGCCAGAATTGTTGTTGTCCAGTGTTTGGGCTTGTTTGCTGTCCAGTCCACTGGTTGCGTTGGCCCTTTCCGCGACCCTTGCCTTTGTTGTTGTTGCCGCGGCCTTTTCCGCCATGACCTCCGCCGCGGGACTACTGCTGCTGGTGGTCTTGTAGTGGTGGCGGGTTGGTGGTGGCCGCCAATGTTGTCATCCCGTCAATGGCTAACGCCTTTTGATTATGTTCCTCTTGTTTAGCACGACGGGTTTCTTCCAATAAGAGTTGAGATCGTGCCTTGGTGAAACTGGGCAGTGAGTCGGTCTGTTGAATCATCGTTGCAAGTGTATCGTATTCACCTTTCGGTAAACCTGCAACCAATTGTAGTACCATCTTGGTTTCAGAAACAGAATTTCCGACGTTGGATAGTTGGTCGGCTATGAGTTTCAGTTGTTTGCAATATTCTGACATGTTATTAAAATTCTTGAGACGCGTATTGTTGAATTGCTCCTCCAAATACACTGCCCGAGTATTTTTATTGTCCTGAAAATTTTCTTCCAACCGCACCCAAAGGTCACGTGTCGTAGCACCTGTTTTCATGATGGTACACAACACGTCTTTGGAGATGGTGTCGTATATCCATTGTTTGACGATGGCGTCAAGGCGGCGCCATGTCGATTCGGCAATGTCGGTGGGACGAGGAACAGAGTCATCAATGTGGTCGAGCACGTTGTACGCACATGCATGAATATAAAACAATTCTGTCCACATGGAATATTGACAGTCTTCTTGATCAAGAATTATAGGGATAGAGTTCTTGATGTTTGTAACGGCAAAAGCCGGGTGAAAAGAAGACGATGAACGTTGAGAGGGGTTGTCAAAAGTGCTAGTGGAGGAACCGGAATTTGTGGGGGAAGACATGGTGGCTGCCTTGTTGCTGTTTCGGCCGAGGGAAGGAAAAAAATTGTTGTTTTCGACCGAGAAAGAGAAAGAGAAGGAGAAGTGTAGGGTTTAGGTTTTAGGCTCTTGATACCATGTAATAGAATAATTTCCCTTAGGGATTTCTTTCATTATTCACAATATATATAGTTGTACAAAGGTTGATTCCTAATACAGTACGAATCCTAACTTACCTTACAAAGGTTGATTCCTAATACAATTAGAATCCTAAGTTACCTTAAATATACATCTATCAGAATTATAAAATATACGGAGAATATTCGCTAATACAAATAACTAATTTTGAGTATGCATCGGTAAGATCTTCTTCATGCTCTGTACTATTTTTAAATGCAGTTTTTATCTATAAAAATCCTTGTTTTAGCAAAAAAAAAAAACCCTCACTTTTTCTTGCAGTCTACAATATTTTTCTCACATTATATAACACTTTCCATACCCAACACAAAGAAGAAACGCCATTATTTATGGGTGAATTTCTTCCATAAAACAGAGAACAAGATAGTGGGATGATAAAATTGTAGAACATGGGTTGGTAGTTATAAAATTTAAGTCTTATTGGGTGATTAATGATGAATCATGGCATTAGTGGTTACATAAGTTACACCAAAGAGTAGTGATCCCTCTCTTATGACTTTGTGGCCACTAAAATAATGCACATTCTAACTTCAATATTTTAATGCATGTACTCAAACAATATGGAATAAAAGTCTTTCGAGAAATATATTTCTAAATTATTTGAATATAAAAATAAGAAAATGTAACTCTGTATTTTAAGAATAATTAAGTTGATAACTAAAAATCATCAGTTGCAAGTGTTTATTTCGCTCATTTTCTTTTGATGTTGGAGCTATGAGTAGGACATTCACAATGTAAGATACCAGCTTATACGCATTTCAACTATTCTATTAAATAATTACTACATTTCAATCAACACATATATCTAGTAACTCTGTCAACCAAAACTTAAGTAGATGAAAACAAATAAAAATAGCTGCATCTTAGACCACATTAGCTCATCTACCCCACGCCCACCTCTTTTTTTTTTTAACCCCCCCTTCTACCCCCAACCACTAGAAGTTGCACTCCGAATTTAAACCTCATAGTGATTTGCTTTAAAAATATGCAAATGCTCTTAAAATGACATTTTCTATCTTTTGTACCAAAAAAAGAAAATGAGTAGAAAAATCACTCATCTTGTGAAAAATATTTTCTTGAAAAACATTTTGTCATACCAAAACACCCTAAATTTCATTTTTGTCATAGGAATACCCAGCAATTGTAAACAGTCAGAAAAGGTTCAATTAGACCTACGCCAATCTTATCCTAGGTGAAAGTTTTTAACACTTCTACATTGGAAGTTGATGAAAACAGGAGCTATCAGCATTGTTATATGACTCATATGCTAATAAATAATAACAGCGACTGCTGCAAAACTAGAATAACTCGATCACAAGCTTGTAACATTGCCTTTCCTTCGAATTAAAAGTTCTTTAGAGAAAACCCCACACGTCCAATGAGTTCAAAAATCATAGGCTATTTGCAAAATTCTTTACAAACATGTGCAAATAATCAAAATGTTCCCGCCCAACAGTTTACACAAAGCACAAATTACACTTCAAGAAAAGTAATTGCAAGGTACATGCAAAGCTGAAAAACAACTTAAATGATACCCAACATAATTAATTGCAGAAAATGCTGTTTTCACAGAAAAACCCAAAGAAAGACATGGAAATTTAGATTTTATACTCTGTAAATAAGGCGTGTGGGGTAAATTAATGAGGCATGCCATCTAATGATCCTATAAACAAGGATTAAGGAAGATATTAAATAGAGCTTTTATTCACGATGGTCTCAACTTGATCACTAAGAAACAAAGAAGATGAGTATCAGAACATAAAAGCAATACAAGCATAAGCTCGGCAACGATCTCTAGACGAGAACAAAGATCAGAAGCTTGTCATGTCGAACCCATTGACTGTGAAGCCTCCATCAACGGCTATAACTTGCCCGGTAATGTAAGATGCCCCAGGAAGACATAGATAAGCTACCAGGGATGAAACTTCTTGAGATTCTCCAGGACGTCTAAGGGGAGTTCTAGATACTACTCCATCTAAAAATGTTTTATTTTCAAGCAACTGCAAAAGACAAAAATTGGAGAATATGTGGTTAAGTGAAAATATTATGTAAATATAAAATACAGCAAGGGCTAGCTAGATTCAATAACATTAGCTCCAGATAACAAATCTCTCAAGATGCTAGTACTCTCATTGCTTCACATATAAAATCCTGAAGCAGTCTCCACCAGAAACAGAATTGGCCCCAATTGTGATATGAATCATCAACATACTTTGGCAATACATATAACAAAAAGAAACCCTAGTCTTTAAAAACATAGCAATCCTAACATAATACTCTGCACAGAAAACTCAACAAATAACAATTTTCCTGTCACATTCAGGATCCTTTTTTTCCTTGGGAAAGCAAAAAGATATTAATCAGAGTTAACCATTTCCAAAGTAATTTGCCACATCTAGAAATATTGTACTATAGTTAAATATGCTTAACAATATAAGAACAAGAAATTAAATAAACTTTATTTACAGAAAGAAAAAAGTAAGACTTCACAGGAAAATGATTGAAGAATAGATCTAAGGACCTGGAAAAGCACAGTAACTATTTGCCATGTGCTAATCCTTTTCCAAGTACAACAACAACAACATACCCAATGTATTCCCACAAAGTGGGAGTGCAGGGAGGGTAAGATGTCCAGACCTTACCTCGGCCTTTATGGGGTAGAGAGACTATTTCCGATACCCTCGGCTCAAAAGTGAAGTAGTAGATGCAGGATTGCAAAGAAAATAAGACCACAAAATATCCAAATAGAAAGAAAATGGAGCAACACATAGGAATACACATACAAAGAATAAGAATATACGCGATGCCTAAACAATACGACTAAGAAAGAGAGGAGTATAAGAAGAGGCTAGCCCCCAACCTCACCCGCACAATGTGACAAAAACTCAACTACCCACTAACCTTCTACCCTAATTCTCGACCTCCAAATCTTCCTATCTAGGGTCATGTCCACAGACAACTGGAATTGTGTCATGTCCTGTCTAATCACCTCCCCCAGTTCTGCTACTTTTCCAAGTGAATCGTGACATTTTCTAAAGATATACGTATCCAAGTGCTTTAGAAGATTTCCACACGTTATTATACTCAATATCCAATACACTCCTTTAATGAATGCAACAGAATACAAGTAGAATGAAACAATATGCTAAAGATTCAATAGATATCACCAACGGAGTGTGGTGGGATGGATGAGATCCCTCCACCCTTAACCGGAATTCGAGCCTTGGGAATGGAGATACCCCTGGTAGAGGAATCCCTTTAATGCGCTTACGTGGCGCAAATCCAGTTAATCAGGCTAGCGGGTTCCAAAAACCGAATGGTTACACCTTAAAAAATATATCCTACAGATGATGTACATAATGAATGTAGCTAGTTATCATAAACCTCATGACAGAGCTATTTTCACATTTGTGATGCACCATGTAAGGTAATGTTAAAAAGTACAAGACCTATTTAACAATACATATAATTGTTGGAGTTTGTACATTAGATGATGGCTAAGCCATGAACTTGTACAATGGCTGTTTTTCAGTTTGGCCTATGCCACTTTGTGCAACTAGGCATGCATATTCTTAGTAAAAGGCAAAAAAATAGTTCACTATGTGCTCATTGTGTGGCATGCTGTATATTTAGTTTGTTTATTGTGAACTATAAAAACTCTTAAAATGACATTATCTGAGCCTATAATGCAGTCTGAACTACACCCTCCGTTCGGGCCTCAGCAAAATCGAAGAAATATTTTGCCTCAGGTAACCTTTCAATATCTATATATCCAATCTTCAAGCACTTGAGAAAAGAGATTCATAAACTCAAATGCATAAGCAAGATCAAGAATATTACATGTTCTACCAAAGACGTCCTTATATACCATGGAGCAACACCATTAACCCGAATCTTATCTTTTGCCCATTCACAAGCCAAATTCCGCGTGAGCTGATTCATTGCCCCTGAAGTTAGTTAGAAAAAAAAGAGAGAAAAAATCTCAGCACTCTATCATCAATTGTTCAGGGACTCAAAAGAGTGATAGAATGAGTACAACTAACCTTTTGTTGCTCCATAGATAGAACAACAGGACAGGTGCACCAGGCCAGCAACAGAAGAGATAAAGACAACAGATCCATTTCCAGATGCTTTCAAAAGAGGGTGAGCGAGTTGGCACAGATGGTACGCAGATTCTATGTTGGTAGCAAACAGTCGGGCATATTCTTCAGCAGTATAATCGGTGGTGGGCTTCCAAATGTTAGTCCCCACATTGTTGATCTATGGCCATAGATAAAGCAATAATGTGGTTCAAAAACTTTACACTGTTTGAAAATGACATCTAAGAACAGAAAGCATACATGTCCAAAGAGCACCCAATTGAGAATGCAACAGTTTCTTTACGACTTATTTGGCACTAATAACTAGTAATAAAAATACTTACGAAGCTTTAAAGGATTTCATTGGAATTTAAAGTTTGAAAACACATGTAACACCACCATCCCAAACTAGAACCTTAACTATCACATTTATAGTCTGAGAAAGAACCTATGAATCAAAAGAATGTTAATGCTACATAAGCTTTTTCCATCTATATTTCCTATTCTTTCACCTGCTATGTGTATTTGTTTTGTCTTATTACATGCATTAGTTATTGCTTCTTTTTCAGAAGTCGCTGTCATGGCTTAGTCGCTTTGTTTGTCTTACTTTGCTTGTGCTTGTGCTTGTGCTTGTGCTTGTGCTTGAGCCAAGAGTATCTCGAAAACAGTCACTCTACCTACCAAGGTAGAGGTAAGGTCTGTGTACATTCTACCCTCCCTAGACCCCATGTTGTGAGATTTCACTGGGTATGTTGTTGTTGTTGTTGTATTTCCTATTCTTTCACCATTAAATCAGTATTAACCCAGTTGACATTGGCTAAATTGGTTCCGATGGAAGTCACATAAAATAATATAGACGGAATACATTGACAACCCCTTCAACTTGCAAGCAAATTTCATTTAGATGCTCCAACTACGACTTGTTTCGATTGAGCACCTAAACACATGATAAAGTGTTCTTATTAAACATTTCTAGCTAAAATTTTGAAAAAGTTTATGCGTGTGACATCAAGCGTCTATTACGTAAATAAGTTAACTACTTAAAATATGTCGCCTCCTTTAATTATATTATATGTATGAGCCTCATAAGCCATAAAACCTTAGGCTTATTCCAATTGAGGCTGATGTGTATAATTAAATTAGGTGTCATATATTGATATGATTAACTTAACTACCTAATAGATGTTTGAGAACACGCACAAAAGCTTTTTCAAAACTTAAACTGAAAATGACTGTCGGAACAGTTAATCATGTGTCTAGGTGCTAATTGAAACATGTCGTTATTCAAGCTCAAATGTCTAAATGAAATTTACTGGTAAATTTAAGGGGTTGTCAATGTATTAAGTCAATAAGATAACGAGCTATGCAAATACTAAGCGCCAGCATAAATGTTTGACTTATATTCAGTTTTAAAAGCACCAAAATACTTGTTAGTTGTGTATGTAATTGATTAAGTTGCATATGGAGACCATTTGTCATACAATCCATTAACAAGGGATTGTTATAGAACTCACAAGAATGTTCAGCTTTCCGTCGAAAGCTGAGGAGACGTTTTCCATGAGGTGAACTCTCTGTTCCCTAGAAGATGCATCGCAAACAGAACCCTTGACTTGAAGGCCTTTAGCGGCCCATTCTTGCAAGCGTTCGTTGAGCTCTGCTTCATTTCGTGAACAAGTATACACTGTCGCACCCAGTTCCGCTAATTCATCCACAACAGCATGCCTAAAAACAATATCGCCATATATAGAGAGAGAGAGAGAGGTGAATTGAATACTCATCCAAATTGAAACCCAGAAAAATATATTAAAAACTTCTGGAGAATACTGAGGAATTGGAGTTTGCTTTACCCAATTCCACGAGTGCCGCCGGTAACGAGAGCGGTAAATCCTGAAAGAGACCATCTGGAACTGCTCCCGCTGCCTGCAAACTTCGCCATTCGAATGGTAATTACTTGAAGATTTTAACTTTAAATGAGGCAAGAAAGAAGGGGGTTAGCCATTCATGGGGCAGCAGAAAAGACTTTATTTGAAGATGTGTGGGTAAATAAATTACTTAGCTTTTAGCATAACTCAAGATTCAAGCCCAAGAAACTTATTCAATGGTCATACTTAATATTTTTAGTCCCAAATCTCCCGGTTGATTTTTTCAATGAGTTACTCGATAATAATGCAAGATATCGAATATAAGTTGCACATAAAACACATAGACTCGTATATTCAATTTGAACTCTTGATTAATTTTTTCATTCTGGAGTATTTTTATCATTTTGGGTATTTTTGGGTTTTAAGAATTTTGGTTTGAGAGTCAGTGGCCAATTCGCTATAATGACGTTGTCGAGACCAAAAACCCTTCTATAAATAGGGAGATTATAATTTATATAATATAGAGACCGAGTCTTATATAGATTGCTTATGTATCCTCCACAAAAAATCAGGCCCTTACATAATTCGAGTTACATAGAAATCTAATCCTAATTTCTTCTACCCGAATCATTTTCCCAGGCCAGGCCCGATAAGGGCTTCCTACGTATTCCTCTTTGGGACATCAGGTCGGACGTAGTTTCTTTTACAAAAAGAGGGAGGGGATAATATTTTGACTGAAAATATAAAGGGATGCCTAAATTATCCAAAGATGACTTCTCCTTGAAGCCATGGCGGGTCGTCGTCCTTACGACCTCACATTCTCCTGGCGGCCTTCTTAGTAGTGGTGGCGTAGAACAACCCAAATCTGACTGGTGTTGACGAGATGCTCCAGCTCAATCTTAAATGTTTCGCATTCTTTAATGTCATGCCCCTGAGTAATACAAACAAATCTTCCTCCTTGAAGTGTTGGCGGAGGATTTTCAATTACATTTGATCGGTCGGACCTCAGCGATGCTGGTTAAGGTGGCGAAAAGGTCTACATACGAGTCTTCAAAGACCGTGAAGTTGTAGTGCCAAACTTGATGTGTCGATGGTGATTCCTTCACCAGGCATGATGGGGTTGTAGACCAGTGGGTAATATGAGCCCCATAGGTTACGGATGATTTTCTCGCCAAACAATCTTATAACTTTCCTTTTGAAGGTCATGCACTCGTCTATTGTGTGGCCATGCTGATTCTTATGGAAGAGGCAACTCATGTGAGCATAGATAGGTGCACAAGTTGTGAGGACGTCGGGGCTGACACACGATGCTTCGGTAGCTTTTAATCTGTCATACACTTCGATGTTTTGCACCGGCCTGGGTGCAACTCTAAAGAGAGAAGTGCGGGCTTTGAGGGCAATCGCCCACCACATAGGAGATGATGTACAAGAAGGCCCTTGTGGCGTCTGGTAGTAGCTGGCAACCTCGTCGGCATTCGGGATGACTCCCTCAGGCACCCCACTTGATTCCCCGTATGGCATATGATCTTTCTCATGTAACTCGGTCTCTTGTTTCTGTGTCTTGAACAATGGGATATAGTCATCAACCATCTTCTTGACCTCGTTAGGGAGGTTTTGGCATTGACGTTTTTGTTTAGGGGACTCTTCTGCGAGGTTCCCTACAAACTCTAAAATCTCGTCGAGCTCTTTCATCTTTGCTTTAGCCAAGTCAATATTTGCATCAATCGTGCGGATCTTTGCTTGAAGTGACTCCTCAGTCTCTTCATCGCTAACCAAGTCGACGACTGGTGATGTGGCACTTTGGCTGTCTGGAGTGTCCATTGATAGCAAATCAACCTTTAAAATGAGGTGCAAATTTTAATTTAGTTTCGGTATTTTCTTGTGTTTTTCTTTTGGGTTGGTGTCCGGAATGTGGAACCAATCAAGAGTTCAGACAGAACACATGAAAGCACATAAGCAGTTATATCACATAAGCACATCAGCAATTTATAATATTCTCGTTCCTAAACCTCGTTGCTCTAAGGCTTTCTAATAGTTTGAAGCATGATTGTGCCAAATGTTGATTTAAACAATTTCCCCATAATCACTTTCATTAATAATACATTTTTCCCCAATGGGGTTACAAAAGGCAGTAGCAACACGGTCCAACCCAAATAAGCGGGACATGAAATTTTAGTGTGAGTTACAAGGAATCCCGGGTCACTTAATCGAAGACTGCAAACACATGCGCTATGAGGTCGAACATATTGAGAAGAGGGCACCTAAATGAATTCTTCAACAGTCAATCCAAATATGCCCGAGAAAAGAGAATTGGAACTTCGCAAAAACATCTGGCACAACCAGACACGATCAACATGATCACCGAAAGTGAAATAATCGGAGCGGTATCTCAAGGTTTGCGGGACAGTGAACCGTCCCCCTCAAGATCTTGAAAATCCCATCACATTCAGTGGAATGGAGAGGAGAAGCATCGAGGGGTCGTACACCGATGCACTGGTAATATCTATCAAAATCCTTAATTTTAACGTTAAGCGTGCACTTGTCGATCCAAGTATAAATAATATTTATTACACTCCCCCCTAAATGTATATTTGATAGATAATGTGCCTCGTTAAAATCTTACTAGAAAAAACCCAATGGCAAAATTTCTAGTGATGAAAAAAGAGTACACAATTCTAATAATACGTCATTTGGTTGCCTCATTAAAAACCTTATAAGGAAAACCCAATGGGATAAAAACCTTGAAAGAAAAAAAGAGTACAATGCGTATTAACTCTCCATGATGAGCACTTCAATCCGAAAACTTGAATCTTCACATCTCAATCTTGTGCACCATCTTCTCAAAAATTGCAGTTGGTAGAGACTTGATGAATAAATCAGTCATATTATCACTCGAACGAATCTGTTGCATATTGATTTCACGTTTCTTCTGGTGCTCGTGTGAAGAAACGCTTTGGTGAAATATGATTTGTTCTATCTCCTTTATGAGTCCTCCCTTTAGTTAAGCGTGCACTTGTTGATCCAGGTATAAATAATATTTATAGCACCTCCCTTGGATGTCTATTTGGTAGATAATGTGTCTCGTTAATTTTTTATTAGTAAAAACCTAGTGGAAATTTTTTGGGGGAACCCTACCCCAAAAAAGAGAAGATGGCTAGCTTGACACGGGACTGGCGGAACGATATCATAAATTATTTTAGAAGAGTGCACCTAAATGAATTCTTCACAAACCAGTCCAAATATGCCCGGGAAAAGAGAATTAGGACTTCGCAAAGACATCCAACACAACCAGGCACGATCAACATGATCACTGAAAGTGAAACAATCAGAGCGGTGTCTCAAGGGCCGGGGGACAGAGAACCCTTCCCTAAAAAGAGGAAGAGGATCCCATCACATTCGGTAGAATGGAGAGGAGAAGCTTCTAGGTATCTATCCAAATCCTTAATTTTAACGTTAAGCGTGCACTTGTTGATCCATGTATAAATAATATTTATAGCACTCCCCCTTGGATGTCTATTTGATAGATAATGTGTTTCGTTAAAACCTTACTAAAACCTTGAAAGATAAAAAAGAGTACAACGCGTATTAAATCTCCATGATGAGAACTTCAATTCGAAAACTTGAATCTTCACATCTCAATATTGTACACTATTTTCTCAAAAATTACACTTAGTAGAGACTTGATGAATAAATCAGTCATATTATCACTTAAACGAATCTGATGCATATTTCACCTTTCTTCTGGAGCTCGTGCGAAGAAACACTTTGGTGAAATATGATTTGTTCTATCTCCTTTATGAGTCTTCCCTTTAGTTGGGCAATGTATGTTGTTGCATCTTCAGTAATTGGATAGAGTTGCATTGGCACATAATATTGTTGAAATCACTCCAAGTGTATTTCTGACTTGCTTTATAAACATATGTTATCTTTATATGATTTGACTGTCATCTAATACAATATCGTATGACTCTAATCCTTCATAGGCATAGCAAAATATATAAATGCATCAATTGCATAAAGATATGGCACTCCGGGACCAAAGAGTTCTGCAAGTTTCTCATTTTAACTTTTTTCAACAAATAATCTATTGCCTTTGTAAACTCTTCAAGAGTTAGAATAATATCAAGTAATCAATTTACACTCACAAAGACGTAACGATAATATAGTCATGTGTACCCTTAGTCAATGAATACTCATTATGATAAAATCCTATTCACTTTACTTGATTTAATCAAATAAAAATTATAAACAGAGTTTTAGAACCCGTATATTATTGAGGCATTTGTAATTCTTCATGAATTTTCATATAAATTTTGTCAAGTGACAATATCCATTAATATTTAAATGCGTGATATTTTCTATTGTCTGAACTCCAGGTCCACTAAGCTTGAAGCTTATCAAAATGCGTCATTTCACTTGGTAATAATGTCTACGTTAGCATGCTTTATAGACGTAGAATTCAGATCCTCACAGTTTTTTATAATATTGCGCTACATTGTACTAAAGATATTGTCGATGATATGTCATTTGTATCGGTTTGCAACAAGACATAATTTATTGAGATCTCATCACTATCATTATTTTTATACCTAACCTCTCCTAATATTTCATGAAGTGTTATGTCGTAGGCTCTTCAATAGCACATTGCCTTCTTATTATGATCATTTGCTCCTCTCCCTTTCAAGGATTATTTCATTTTGAACCGATTGATCTACCATGCTTCATGCATGTTGTAGACTTTGTCCTTAGGGGATATTAATTTAATAGGAGCATGTTGCAGCTGAAATTAGAAATTAATTTTGGGTCAGCAAATGCTTCTAGCACTTGACTTGAACTATCTTTGAATGATGATCATACCAATAATAATTCACAACATATTTCTTTGTTGCTTATTCTCTCCCCTTATGTTATAAAAACTAACACATATCCCATCTTCTTTGGGGAATTCATCTTTGTGCATCATGATAGGTTAATTAATCATATAATACACATAAAAACTGTTAGATGAAAATATTTAGTTCCTAACCCTAAACAAATTGTTATGGAAGAAATTATCATAAATTATTGGTCTAAAGCATACAAGTGTTGTTGTATGCATTATATCATATTTAAGATCAACACATGAAACTTTGTTCTCATTAACAATAGTTTAGCTATTTATCATAGGCATTCAACACTAAACCCACTTGGATATAAACCAACATTAACAAGATGAATTATCTTGATTACATAATCTAAAAATTATGCTCTCAACTCAATCATTTTGAGCAAGTAACTTTGCATATGTCAAACTGCGAGTTGACAATAAATGCACATGTGACCATCTTATCGATGCATCTATTTAAGACATCACATAACAGGTGAACGGGCCCATATTCACCTTTTATATTTTTCATAATTTAGGGAATTCAATCCAACATTAACAAGTATAATCAACTTATCATGAGAACAAACAACAAAAATAAATTCTTGAATAATCTTCTAGTTCTTCAATATATGTCGAATACTCAATCTACACATTATATTTGAATCAGGATGGCCAAATCTCTCATGCCGACTAATAAAATTATTAATACTAGTAAAATTCAAATTTATCATGGCATGTGTTATTTATTTTAGTGTACATGTTGATCCACGTAGCTCTGTAAATGTGGTGCAACTCTGTGTTATCAAAGATATGCAACTGACAGAACGGGTGATTCCTGTGATCAAAATCTTGACCGGATTCAACCTGTCCAGTGAGACTACTCGGGGGAAAATCGAGCTGACCACAAATGTAGGGGGTCTCTTTGAAGGCCATATTCGACTTCCTAGAAGGGGAAATTCCCTACAATTTTGTAATTGGGAGACCATGGCTACATGCCATGAAGGCGGTCCCCTCCACTTACCATCACCATCAGGCCATGAAGTTTCCAACACTATGAGTGATCACTGAAATTCGGGGAGACCTGGAACCTGATCAGGGAAACATGACCCTAGTGGCCACAAAAGATAAACATGTTGAAAGCGACAACTAACAATTATAGATGTCCGGCCCCGATATCAGACCAGCAGTCGGACACAAAGAAGAGCAAACAAAAACTAATCTCGGAGGAATTGCTAGACCGAGTAACCAAGGGATTTGTCGCACCAGAAAAAATGGACGTACCAAGAGCCACGATAGAGACTTTGAGCTGACCGCTTATCATCCGGACCTTCCTCAGAATCAGGTATACCTGGGCTTGGGTCTAAATCCCGAGTTTTGAGAAAAATTACTTAAATTTCTAACATATAACATGAATAGCTTCACTTGGTCGGGGATGGATATTATAAGTGTTTCCCCAAAGTTAGTCATCCATAAACTGAGCGTGAACCAGAATTATCAACCCATTAAGCAAAAAAGGTGTCCGGTGTCGGCTGAATGTAGCCAGTTTGTCAAAGAGGAAGTAGCTCTACTCTCCAAATTAGGTGTGGTTCGAGAGGTAAAGTATCCTGATTGGCTGGCCAATGTGGTAGTACTTCCTAAAACGCATGATACTTTCCAAATGTGTTTAGATTTGAAAGACCTGAATAAGTCATGTTTGAGGAACTCGTACCCCATGCCACGTCTGGACAAGATTGTCGACGCAGTGGCCGATGAGAGTTATTTAGCCTTCTAGATGTTTTATCAGGGTTCGACCAAATACGATTGGACCCAGCAGGCCAGGAAAAGACTTTGTTCATCACGGAGCATGAAACCTACTGTTATAATGTCAGGCCCTTTGGCTTAAAGAACGCAGGGACCACCTTCCACCAGCTGACTAACAAGATGTTTCAACATCAGTTGGGTCAGAGTGTGGAGGTCAATTTAGATGACATAATTGTTAAGTCCCTGGAAACAGAGGAACACATAAGACATTTACAGGAAATATTCGAGATACTTCGTAGATACAACCTTAAGTTGAACCCAGAGAAGTGCATCTTCAGAGTACGCTCAGGGAAATTTTGGGGTTCATAGTATCGAACAGAGATATCAAGGCCAGTCCAGATAACATCCGAGCGACTGAACAAAAACTGGACGTACTCACTAACACCGGAGAGGTACAATAACTGACTTGGAGAGTAACCTCACTGGGGAGATTTATATCACGATCGTCCGAACGATACCAAAGGTTCTTCAGCCTGCTGAAGAGGAAAAAAGACTTCGAATGGACCCCGAAATGTCAACAGGCACTGAGAGATTTGAAAAAATACTTATCAAACCCACTGATGTTCGCAAGGGAAGAAGTAGGAAAGCCCTTGCTAATTTATTTGGCAGTTTTCGAGACCGCGGTAAGTGTTGTGTTAGTCCAAGAGGATAAAGGTACGCAATCACATGTCTATTATATTATTAAGGCTCTGTTTGAGTTTGAAATACATTACCCCCATATCGAAAAATTGGCCCTGGCTCTAGTTGTCGCGGCCTTAAAACTGAGACCGTACATTCAATGTCATCCCATATGTGTTATAACAACTTTCCCCGTAAGGAACATCTTATACAAACCCGAAATTTTGTCCATGCTAGCAAATTGGTCAATCAAAATATATGGGGTTATATATTACTTATTGATCCCGGACTGCCATCAAATCACAGGCCTTTGCAGACTTCGTGGTTGACTACAGTCTGGGCATGATGCCCCGTGTCCAAAAAGAAGCGGTTTGGAAATTTGAGACTGTATCCGGGGAATACATCTTGTATACATACGGGACCGCGAACGTGAAGGTCACCGGTTTGTGGATTGTCCTGGTTATCCCATTGGGGGAAGCAATCATGCAAGTTATTGAATGTATATCTTTGACTAACAATGAGCCCGAGTATGAGGCCACAATTGCAGGTTTAGAATTTGCTCGAGGGCTCGGGGCAGAAAATATGGAATTGAAGAGCGACTGTCAGCTAGTCATTAATCAAATCATCGGCAAATATGAGGCCAAAGATGACTGAATGCAAGAATATCTGAACATTGAGATGGCATTATTAGCTTGCTTCAGACAGTGGAAGGTTACTCAGATCCCTCGATAGATGAACATTAAAGCAGATACTCTAGCTAATTTAGGGTTTTTGTCTGGAGAGACAGGGGCAGAATCGGAATCCATAATCCACCTCTTACACTCCATCCTGGACCTAAGCTTGCACGAGGTAAACTCCACCAGTTTGACATGGGACTGGCAAAACGACATCATAAATTATTTGTAGAGGGCACCTAAATGAATTCTTCAGCAGCCGATCTAAATATGCCCGAGAAAAGAGAATTAGGACTTCGCAAAAACATCCGACACAACCAAGCACGATCAACATGATCACCGAAAGTGAAATAATCGGAGCGGTGTCTCAAGGGTTGCGGGACGGTAAACCTTCCTCTAAAAAAGAGGATAAGGCACTTAAATGACATGGGATTGGTGGAACCCTCCCCCGAAAAAGAGATGCGGGCACCTAAATAAGAAGAGGGCCAGCTTGACATGGGACTGGAAGAACAACATCAAAGCCGTGCAATACTGTATGCATGAGGGAGAGTTGTATCGAAGATCTTATATTTATCCCCTAGCTAAATATTTGGGGCTAACAGAAGCTAAGTATGTGATGAGGGAAATACATGAAGGTAGCTGTGGAAACTATTCAAGAAATGACTCACTGGTTAGAAAGATAATAAGGGTCGGATACTATTAGTCTTGGATGAAGGAAGATGCCAAAGCCTTCATTCAAAAATGTGACAAGTGTCAATGATACTCCCTCATGATGCATCAGCCCACCGAACAACTCCACCCAATGGTGGCCTCATGCCCATTTTTAAAATGAGAGATAGATATTGTGGGACCATTGTCGAGAGCTGTGGGAAAGGTGAGGTTCCTTTTTGTCATGATAGACTATTTCTCAAAATAGGTGGAGGTTAAAGCATACAAGAAGATTTGAGAGAATGAGGTGATGGACTTCATCTGGGATCACATCATATGCAGGTTAGGAGTGCCAAAGGAGATAGCTTGCGATAATTGCCGACAATTCATTCGAACAAAGGTTACAAAGTTCCTAGAAGGGTTGAAGATCAAAAGGATAACCTTCTCACCATGTCATCCATGCGCAAATGAGCAAACAAAGTCCACCAGCAAAACACTAATCCAGAACATCAAGAAAAAACTGGAGGACGCCAAGAGAAAATTGTCGGAGGAATTGCCGGGAGTCTTGTGGGCCTACAGGACTACTACAAATACAAGCACCGGGGAAATCCCATTTTCCATGGTACAAGGCTGAAGTTCTCCTACCCATGGAGATCGGGGAACCTAGCCTGATATACCATGACCACAGAGGAATCCAACAATGAATAAATGGCAGTAGGATTGGAGCTGTTGGAAGAACACAGAGAGATGGCCCTCATATGGCTAATGGCGCAAAAGTAGAAGGTCGAAAGGTACTTCAATAGAAAAACAAACTTAAGGCATTCCAAGATCGGAGACTACAACCTATGGAAGGTTACGCTAGCAACTCGGGATGCCTATGTAGGTTGGGGGCTAACTGGAAGATCTATATCAGATAGTAGGGATCATAGGGAACGGATCCTACCGGATCAAAGACAAACACGGAAAGGATTTACAGAATAGTTGGATATCATCCACTTAAAGTGATGTTACCTATGAAAGGGTAACTGGTATGGTGATACTATTGCACCGTTTATCCCTAGTTAACTTGATTTCTCTCCTTGACAAGGACTGCCCCTGAAAGAACAAACTCATTATCATCACCAGGGGAACCAAAGATATGCGTTGCACTCTTTTCCTTGGCCAAGGTTTTATCCCAAATGGTTTTTTCTGGCAAGGTTTTTAACGAGGCGATAATACAAAAGTGTATCACGTCCCACAAACATCGTGCTAGAAATTTGGGAAAATCCAGTCGGAAAGTAATAACCCGGCACTAGCCTCCTCGGAGCCTCACATTCGAGTGTCAGAGGGAGAAGAGTGGGTCCGTGCAAAATGGTGAAGTTGTGAAATACAAAATCTTTTTCGGGGACATGCTCATGCAGACTGGGCTGCTAGCAATCAGTGCATTCACCCGGTTTATTCTTGTTAACATCTTATTAAGATTCTGCAAAAATTCTGAAAGGGCCTATGTACCAACAGGTGAGTCGCCCCTTAGAACTTCGAAGATGAAATAAGAATCCTTACTTATTCCTAATGCGGCATTTTTTAACTAAAAACATATGGGCAAAACTGAACTTAGAAGCCTTTTGGCCCTGCAAAACTACTTCTAACACACAACACGACCTTAGAGCCTCCGAGCTTGCAGGTTCCATAAACCTTTATGCCATTCAATGAGGTCAAGACGTCCTCATCAGCACCGAAATCAAAGCTAATTTATTGCAAATTGGATGTTTAAATTCCCAAAATCGCAAATTATTTTCGGAAGTGACATGCCCGGATTGGGTTAAGAATGATGACCTCAAACACAAAAATGCAAAAATAAAACAAGCGTGCACCGGTCATCATATCTCAAACTATAAATACTGAACACTCGAATATGAATATAGTTTCGGTAGACGGGCATAGCGGTCACGCCATGGAAGTTAAGTGCTAAATAAAAACCGATCAGGTTATTTATAATTGCAATTGTTGCAAAAATAAAGTGCATGTCAAAGCGTAGAAATAAGAAGTCAAGGTTGGAAACACACTGGTAAATACTATTAACCAACCGAAAGCAAGAAGAGCACGAAGACTCTGATAAAAACATGAGAAGGGCACACGGGCCCTAAAGATCCAATAAAAGGAGCGCGAAGGCTCGAACAAGAAAAGTCAAAAGGGAATGCAGGCCCCAAATACCCGATAAAAAAAATAGCACATAGGCCGAAATAGAAACATCCAAAAAGGGCACACAGGCCCGCAATAAATTAACATGGATAAACAGGGGGAAGCAATGTGGCCATAGGTTGGTCAGACGATTGACGAAGACCTAAGTGCTGTTTGCGAGCCCTTAGTTGGGCGCAGGAAGCCTTCAGTACTTGCACCCATCCCCAGGCAGTATCACGATCTACTTCCACCCAAGCCAGCCTCTCATGTAGCAGTTAGCGAGTTGTGGTCATGTTCCAAAAAGTGTCTTCCTTGGCTACCAGGGCCTGCTTAGCCTCCTCCCGCTGCAGTCCAAGAGTTGCCCTCAACGACTAAAGACCTATGTTCTCCGATTGGAGCTTGGCGAGGCCGTCTCGAAGGCGCTGGTTCTCAACTGTTAGGCTCTCCACCTCGCGAGAGAAAGATGAAGCCATGTTCTTAACCAACACATTGGCGGAGAAAGCGATGGCATAACCCTTAGAAAGGAGGAAATAAAATGAGTAGTCTTAGTACGTATTCTCACTCCGAAGAAGCAACTATAGTAAGGAAAAGAGAATTTGTCTTACCTGAAGAAACATATCGGCCAAATGAGATCGGGAATCCTCCAGGATGAGGTCAGGGTTGATAGTAGGTGGCAGGGGAACCGAAGGGCCGATGCCCGCATTATCAAGACAAGCCTCACCATCTCCTACATCCTCGGGTCGGTCCTCACTGCCTCCCAAGGAAGCAGGCACCGAAAGGTCCCTCGAACCCACAACAATATTAGTAAAAGGGACCCCCGTATCCCAGCTTCAGCAACCCCTTCATCAGCGGGGAAGCCCTACAACTGTTCCCCACTCCCACCAACATGGGTCACATTCGCCAGTCTCGATCAGAGTGTTGCGGTGCGCACATACGCTAGGACGTCATCAGGGTTACATCATCTTACGGCTAAAAATGTCTAGCCTTAGCTTATATATGTAAAGCTTATGAGTGAAGGAACATCATCTTGCTCACTTTGTAACCAAACATTATTTCTCTCTCTCAAAGCAATATACATTCAGATCCATTGTCCATTCACTTATGTTTTACTTGAATCATAGCTTGCTATTATTTTGACTTACTTATCAGTCATACATATTTATTTTTTATCGCTGAAACCGAACTCGTTGAGCAGTTTTTCGGATCAGATACAACTCACTTGTCTTCAAACCCTGTAAAACAAATTTCTAACTGATTTTCTAGTTAGAACCATTTTCACTGAAAAACACAAGTCCTCCCTCGCCCCCTCCGTTTTTTATGTGGGGGCACTTAACTTCTATATTTTCCAAAACTGACTATGGGTAATCAGTGAAATTTTTTCGAAATATTGGATATTTAATAGCAAAGGAGTTCTTTCGTCTCAAAATCTGTCGATCAGTAATAAGTTGGATTCACCTCCGAGATTTTCATAAAATCCTATATTCAATGGACCAACGTCAATTACTATAAAGATTCTTTGTCGATCTTAATTTATAAACTAAGGACAATTAAAAGTGGTAGAAAGATAATAATTGATAGGAGTTGGTGCGAGGGGCCCCTCTGGTTTATGTCGTAATCGTAAGTGATCAAGAAAACAAAGTCGAGGACATTAATGTACAACTTAAATGGAGTAAAATAAAATTTACCCAATTGTTTAAATGCGATAATAGGTATGAAAATTTGCGGAGAAAAACATTATGTAACTGTAACACTTTTTCCAACTTAAATTAAAAATTCATAAAACAACTTAAAATTTCATGACCTAATCCTAAATCACCTACTCAATTGATAGTCGTAGCTTTTATAGCTACTTTATTTGCCTGAAGTCGTTTAAACAAAAAATGATTAACAAATTTATAGAATAATCATATTAAAATGTGAATTCAATGAAATATTAATACTAATAAAATAATGTTAAAATATCAAAAGAGTGTACATTATAAGAAGAAGAGGGTACAATATCTCACTTCCAGAAATATACAGATTTTTGTGTGGTGACAGTCTTTGCTGAAATATTGCAAGAGTTGTTGCTGGGTTCGTGTCCCGTTGGTCCTCTCCCTTGCAGGCTGTCACTCGCGCATATACCTCAATTTACATCTCATCTGGCCAAGAAACCTCTGATACAGGTGGAAGATTTCAACTTCGGGACTTTCCCCTTTACAAAAAAAAAAATATATAGATCTCATACAAGTTTGCCTGTTTCGCGCTCTAAAGTCAAACAACTAGGAGTATATCTTTGACAAATTCGTAGGATATTTTCCTATCTGAATAGATGTAGTACCTTTTGGACTATCCCAATAATGTACTATTTTAGAATTTTTACAACTTTCAAATTTTGAATTCTTTTATAAATTCAAAATTTAAAATATAACAATATTTTTCTCTGTATCAGACTAACATTTCAGCTATTATCATAATAGGTATTCTATCATCACTGATAATATATATGTTAAAATTAAATTTTAAGTTTTGTAACGATGAAGAACGGAGAAGTACTATTTTTAGGAAGGATTATAATAATATTCTCCGTTATGAAGTTAATTATATACTACTGTTAATGAAGAAATCTATTTACATATCTCATAATTACCCTGTACTTGTTTCGTTTCATTTTACACTAGAAAACGCAGCCGCGCTTGTTGATAATAAGGCGGCCGCTGAACCCCGATTTTATTACATATAAATTTTCTTTTATCATTTTACTAAATCTCAATATATAAAGTGTAGGTATATTTAAAAAGAATTAGTAGCCTTTATATTTTCCTAGAAATATTTTAGTAGATTGTATATTAAAGTATTTGTTTCCGACACATCTCAAGAACAATGCCTTTAGAATCAGTAGCCTGTAATTAGCATTTGTTTATATCAAGTTAATAAAGATAAAGTATTTATAAATTATTCTATAATTAATAATTTACCTTAGTGCACCTAATTATCAATGAGTTTAAATGTTTGAATTGCATAATAATGCCTCTCTTAATCTACAGAAAGAAAATTAGGTGATTATATAAGAAAATAATAATGTTTCAGTTAAGAAAATGTACTTATGATAATATTTTGTTGTTTAGCTAAAATTGAATTATATCCTAATATGATATTTTATGATAAAATATCATTCAGTTTAGAAAATAAAAAACTTGTATACTAAAAATAATGGAGCAATTATTTCTTTTATAATTCTATTATTGGTATATTCTTTTATGTTCCCTTTTCACTTCTACCAGTATATAGAGCTATGATGAAGGCCCTGTTCTGAATTAAATAAATGAGTAATTACGTGTATCAAAATAACATAGAAGAAAATATACACACAGGCGAAGAAAGGTGACACGACCATCTCTATGATCCCCTATTCCGCTTCCTCTGTGATCCTGTTGATTGCAATAAAAAACCTGCAATATTAATTAATTATTTTCCACACCAATACATATAGCTGTTAATTTGTTTTACTGGTGCAATTATAAAATGTGAATTACAAGTAACCTCTTATAAAACATAAGCATTAAATTTTTGAAAGTAGTAACCGTCATTTTGAAGCACACGGTAACGATCATTTTGGAACACAATCGTTGGTAACAGTTGCTTTTAAACCATAATAATTTTGTAATAAAAAATCATCATTGTCTTTAAGAAACAACAAAAATTTAAAGTTACCAGATTTACCAATCTCAAGACCTCTTGAAAAATCACATAAAATAATTTAATCACCACTATTAGACCTCAAAGGAACAACATAAACCATCTTCCCAGAAAATATGCAATGCCGTAATATTGTGCTTGTGGGAATTTAAATAACCAAGCAATGAAGTTCATAATTACCACTTACCCATTCAAAATCATCTAGAGGAAGAAAAAGGAGGGGCAAGAGGCAGCAAAGATCAGTGTCTTGGTTGTTGAAGACACCACATTCTTAGAAGTCACATGTTTTCTACGTCTTATGTTGTTCATTGCATAAAAAATGATCATTATATTAATGACAGAGACTTTTGGGTTTTCTAAACTGAATAAAGATGGGTAATTAAGAGAGTGTAATTAAAAATAACTTTTACATTTTCTAATGTAATATACAAATAGGGGGGAAATAAAAAAATGTCAAAAAATGAGAAAAAAGATAAATAGGATTCTCGGTCAAAGAGATGTGTCACATAGGATTGTCTATTCCTGACTTTATTATATATACTAGTATATTTGTCGGCGCTTCGCGCTGTCGTAAGAAAAGATTATGATAGATACCCGTGATATACACGGAATATACACCGTGTATATCACGGGCTGACTTAGTACAATTGGGCTATTAAACTCGTGATATACACGGTGCATACATACCGTGTATATCACAATTTAATGGCCTATTTTCGGCAATGTTTGGTTGTAATTATTATTGTACACTTACCGCCAGTTTTGTCCCAAAATCCACCCACTTCTCCCCCGAGTCACAGACCTGTCAATCGTAGTCAACTGGGTATTTTTAAACCAAAAAGATATTTTAATCTAAATTCTAATGTTCTTAAATTTCCCTACCTGTAACCTAGTGTCCGCTCTAAATGACCCGAATTGGAAATTGGCTATGACTGACGAATATGATGCTCTTATTGAAAATAAGACGTGAGAGTTGTTTCCCTGTCCTTCTGGTGTTAATATTATTCGGTCTATGTGGATTTTTACTCATAAGGATAATGATGATGGTTCTTTTGCGAGGAATAATGCTCGTCTTGTAGGTGATGATAATACTCAGCAGGTTGGCGTGGATTGTGGTGAGATGTACCGGTGGTCAAACCGGCTACCATTCGCCCTGTTCTCAGTCTGGCTCTTTCGAAAGCTTGGCCTATTCATCAGTTAGATGTGAAGAATGATTTCTTACATGGTGATCTTAAGGAGACCGTTTACATGCATCAATCTTTGGGTTTTCGAGACCCCAAATATCCTCATCATGTCTGTTTATTGAAGACGTCATTGTATGGGCTTAAGCAGGCCCCTCGGACTTGGTATAAGAGATTTGTAGACTATGTTTCATCTATTGGGTTTTCACACAGCAGGTCGGATAATTCATTGTTTATATATCGTCGTGGTACTTCACTGACTTATATACTATTATATGTGGATAATATTATATTGACTGCTTCTTCTGATGCTTTGCGAAAGTCTATCATGACAATGTTCAGTTCTGAGTTTGCTATGAAAGACTTGGGGTCCTTGAGTTACTTTTTGGGGATCGATGTCACTCGTCATGCATGTGGGTTATTCTTATCACAACGGAAGTATGCAACTGAGATCATTAAGCGAGGTGGTATGTCCTCGTGCAAGTCGACTTCCACTACAGTTGATACTAAACCCAAGCTGGGTGCTGCAGCTGGCTCACCATACAAGGATCCGACCCACTATCGTAGTCTTGCAGGGGCTCTTCAGAATCTTACTTTTACGAGACCAGATATTACATATGTCGTACAACAGGTGTGTTTGTTTATGCATGATCCCATCGTTGAGCACATGAATGTGCTCAAAATGCATTATTCGCTACATCCAGGGGACACTTGACTATGACTTGCATTTATATCCTTTGTCGACGTCTACACTTGTCTCGTATACAGATGCTGATTGTGGTGGTTGTTCAGATACCAGATGCTCCACATCCGGATATTGTATGTTTCTTGGTAATAACTTGGTCTCATGGTCTGCGAAACGTCAATCTACATTATCAGGCTCTAGTGCAGAGGCCGAGTATCAAGGGGTAGCCAATGTGGCCTCTGAATCATGTTGGTTACATAATCTTCTTTTAGAGCTTCATTGTCATATTCAGAAAGCTACCTTGATTTATTGTGATAATATTAGTGTCGTCTATCTTTCTGGTAATCTGGTTCAACACCAGCGCACTAAACACATCTCGTGGATATTCACTTTGTTCGCGAAAAGGTAGCTCGTGGACAAGTACACGTCTGTCATGTCCCTTCCAGGTATCAAATTGCAGACATCTTTACTAAGGGTCTTCCCTCGGTCCTTTTTAAAGATTTTAGGGACAATCTCAGCGTACGAAGACCGCCCGCTATGACTGCGAGGGTGTGAAGATATCCGTGATATACACGAAATATACACCGTGTATATCACGGGCTAACTTAGTACAATTGTGTTGTTAAACCCGTGATATACACGGTGTATACATATTGTGTATATCACGGTTTAATGGCCTATTTTCAGTAATGTTTGATTGTAATTATTATTGTACACTTACCATAATTGTATAGTTATTGTACAAGTAGAATACGGTTTAGGAGTAGAATAGGAATATAATTTTTCTATTATGGAAATTGTAAATTGTATATATTCTTTCATTAATGAAAATAATCGAGGGATTATTTATTTCAGAGATAAATTTGTTAAAGTTTAAACCTTATTTTATTAACTAATTAAAAAATCTCAGCAAGACACACATTAAAAAACAACTGACAGTCTTTATATATAATCTTGTCGCAAAAGTTATACTTTGTTGTTACTCATGCTTTGGCATAGATATTTGATTAATTGGCAGTAAGCAATTAGATCCAAAATCTGGAAGATAGCAAGCAACACACCACAACAAAGTAAGAAGCTAACAAAATTTTGTATGTAAGGGAAGACAATATTTATGCATTTAGCATAAAAAAGTAAAATAGTTTCGAAACATAACCAAGCTAATCTCTTATAGACTACAATTAGTTAGTACCTGAAATATCATATATAGTACATAACTCCATAATTATGTACCAAAATTGTTTTAAAAACAAAGTACCGCATGTCAGAAGTGGAATGATTTGGAGTCTCTGCATTTTTTCTTCTCTATATTTGGCTCTCTTAATGGTATGAACTGAGCATTGTTTACGCAAATGTTGTCTGTGCTATATAGTGCACAAATAGAGATTTTGTTTTGGGGAATAAAATGACTACTCGTTTTCCTCATTTACTGCTACTATTCGTTACCCTCACAGATGAGGACTTTTCATTGCCTCCATTATATTACAACAATAAATTTACCCGAACCCCGCGCATAGCGGGAGTTTAGTGCACCCTGTCATTTTTTTTAATTATTATTACTACATTGTTATTGTCCTCACAAGTCTAATTTCATTGGCTCCACCGTTACTTTTACAATGATAATCAAATAATTGAGCTTTATTGCAAAGGTTTGTCATAAAGAGGAGGCTTTATACTGCTGCGTGGGCTCGAGTTCTATGTTTATTGGCTTTTATTAATCCATTTTATTAGTAAATTAGGTACCAAAATGAGCTAAAAATTAAAAAATTGAGAAAATAGATAAATAGGAATGCTGGCCATAGAAATGTGTTAATATCGATAGATAGATAGATTGATTGATGGTTATGACTTATGCTTGACTAAATGAAAGGAAAACACCACTTATATACCAAAAACAAATTAAATTTTTGTGATTTTCATAACATGACAGTACACATCAGGCCTTGGCCCAGTCACAGATTATACAAAATTACAAATAGAAGAAAGAGAGAAATTCAAAGGTCAACCACTAAATAAACTCGAATTAAATTACATCAAGAACAGGAGTAGATTCAAAATCATAAATGGGCTGTTGCTCATCAGACATAATACGTCTACAGTTATTCCTAGTAGCCGTCAGCCCATCTGGAAAAGTACTAGCACTAAGCCACTGCTCCACTTTGAATGACTGTTGGCTGCATCTTTTGTGGTCTGCTGTAGATGTAACTTCCACATAACTACAGTACCATCCATTGTTTGAGCCTGTACCATCAGAAGTCAAGTTCATTTTGCAGATCGGCCCATTCAAACACGGCCCACGTCCACTAAACATATCCAAGCTATCCCTTTCAAAGTAGTCATAACCTTGGCCCATTAGCCCACCCCAGGCCTCTAGGTTCTTGATTCTAATTCCAGAACCACTGGCATCGTAAAGAGTTAAGGTGATTTTTGAGTCAGTTCCAGCCCCTGCGAATTGCCCAGTCTTAACGTAAGCTGAGTACACACAATTTAGTTCCTGCATTTTGGTTTCTCATCAATTCAGCTATTACAAAATAATAAATAAAAATTTGTAGGATAGTGGCAGATTCAAACTTTAGAATAAGTTATGTTCTTTATAGGTACTATATTTATTTGGTTTTATTTAGATACTCGTCCTATAATATATTTCAATTGATCACTTAAACATGTAATGAAGTGTTTCTTAGACATTTTTTACTCAATTTTCTTAAAAGCTTTTGCGCGGGTTTTAACCATTCATTGCGTAGACACATAAAATATATCACATCCTTTAAAGGAAGAGACATGTTTGAAGTGGTTAATTAACTTATCTACGTAACGAACACTTGAAAACATGCAGCAAAATATTTCAAAAATTTAGTAGAAAATGTCTAATAGCAACACTTTATTATGTTTTCATGCTATCAATCGAGACATGCTATAGTTTGAGTGTCTAAATAAAATTTACCGACAAATTTAGAAAGATACCGATGTATTCGGCCTATTTATTTCTTTTGGTACATATAAAATACATACATATATACATATAAACATTAAGGTTAAAGTTAGGGTCCTCCGCAACTACTATAGGAATAGAGAAGGATGACTTACAGCTCCAGAAATAGAAGAAATGGAGATGGAGAAGATGATGATCATGAGATGGAACCAAAATTGGTTAACTTGTGCTACTGCCATGCTTCTGGCTGAACTCTAGCTCTTTCTGTCTAGTTATGTACGTTTCTTTCTCTCAGAAAAATTAAATGAGAGCCAAAAGCTGTGATAGTGATATATATTGTGATAGTTTATTTATACATGGGATCAATGTTTGTAGTGGACGATATTATATTGAAAGTGGCAGGGTCAAAATTATATGGTAGTACGCATACCTGTAAGGCACACTATGAAAGTTCTAGTGGAAGATTTTTTTTAAAAAATATCTTATAAAAATAAATTAAGAAATTTAAAATTAAAATATTATTAAAAATAAGTTAATAAAAATATATTATTATTATTTTAACTGATTAAAAGAAAAAATTATCATATAAATTGAAACGTGGGGAGTAATTCAGGGCGGCTATTACTACCTACAAGATATATCCAGACGTGGTTTCCAATATAATATATGCACTTGCAGCCTCTCGGTCGGGTTTATCGTAATAATTAGATTATAATGTACACTTGTATATTGACAAATGAAGTCAAGTTTGAATCTGTTCAGAATTCGTGAAGAGCCGCCATGAGAGAGAAACATTTTATTTAAACAAAGTTTAATATATATAAGCCTAAAAGTAAATATGAAATATTGAATATGTGTTTGGGAGATCCCACTTGTCACCTCGCTCAACGTAAAAGGAAGATCCATGAAAGGAATGCCTAGGTGTTTTTTTTTTAACTAAAATTAATTCCTTCCTCTTTCCTCTTATTTATAGTACAGTTTAGACTATTTATGAAAATAGTGCATTGCAATATCGTCGTTCGTATGATAAAGTTGATGCGAATGATTCTATAATTTTGACAATAAGAAATGAACGTAAACTTTAAATATTACTAAGAGAAGGAGAACTTACATTATAAATTTGACAAGTTTGGTAACTGGAAATAAAAAAATGATAATTTCGGCTTCGAATTTAATTTGAAAATTAATTCACCTTGGTTAGGAAACGTTTTATTCTGAAGTACTTAAAAGTTTTAAATATAAATTCAAATTAATCGATTACAAAAATGACTTTTTGTACCCGGGTGGAAAGAAAAAGCAGCCCTATATGCATAGAGAACGAAAGTCTTGTTAATGACACGACTTTGCATTTCTCCTACCAGCTAGTGTTATTTCTTTACCTTCCAAAATTAATCCAATGATGGCAAACAAAGTTGAGTGGACTATTTCTTTTATTTTCCTTTTTTGTTCTTCAAATCTACTTAATGCGCGAGAATATATGATATTCAACTTAATTTAATTCATAACACACCCCTCTCTAATATTCATGCATTATATAACATGTCTCGTTAAAATTAGTCTTACTAGAAAAAAAACTCATACAAAAGATTTTTTCGTATAAAAAATAAGAATACTTATTTAGTATTCTCAAAATTATTTTGAAGCACTCGATACTCCTATAGAATAAGAACTGTATCTTTTTAAGGGCTTTGCGCATTTTGTATAGTTGCCAAATATTTGTAAAGGCTTTGCCTTATTTTGATACTCTCTTTTTATGATATATATGTATTTATATATCATCGCAGAGAATGGTATCACGTTGATAACATATTCTTATTGAAGGATCATGCTTGTGTGACCAAAAAGTTATGCACCATACAACAACAATAATCAGTCAGTGATATTACATAGGTAAATGTCACCCGAAATGTCAGACAACGTTTCAGCCGACATTCACCAAAAATGCCTTATTTTTAGAGATTACAAAGACCAAGAGATTTCTTCAAACTAGAAAGTCTCTCATGATCCAAAGCTTTTGTAAAAATATCAGCTAGTTGATGAAGAGTGTCAACATGTTCAATTTTAACTAGCTGTTTTTCAACTAAATCTCTTAAAAGTGATGTCTACTATCAATATGTTTTGTACGTGAGTGTTGAACTGGATTTTTGGAAATATTTATAGCACTCAAATTATCACAATACAAAATCAAAATGTTGCTAGTAAATCCATAGTCGTCTAACACGTGTCTTAGCCATATTAATTGAGAGCAACAACTTCCAGCTGCTACATATTCAGATTTAACAGTTGAAAGTGAGACACGGTTTTGTTTATGACTATACCATGAAACAAGATTATTGTCAAGATAAACACATCATCCGCTTGTACTTTTTCTATCATCCACATCTCCAGCCCAATCCGAGTCACTAAATCCTGTTAAGTTAGGATTAGTGTCTTTGGAATACCAAATTCCCAACTCACATGTGCCAGCTACATATCGAATAATACGTTTCACGATATTTAAGTGGGATATTTTGGGACAGGCTTAAAAATGTGTACAAACACAAATACTAAACATAATATATGGGCGACTAGCAGTAAGGTAAAGAAGGCTACCTATCATAAATCGATATAATGTTGGGTCGATATTTTCACCAATATTATCCTTACATACCTTCTGTGACGAACCCATTGGCGTCTTCATTTGTTTAGAGTTCTCCAAACCAAATCTCTTAACTAGATTCTTGGCATATTTACTCTGTGAGATAAAAATTTCATCATCACTTTGCTTTAGCTGCAAGCCTAAGAAAAAAGTTAGTTCCCCAATCATACTCATTTCAAATGTCGATGACATAGATTCAACAAATGACTTTAGATAAGACTGTGAGGTCGAACCAAAGACTATGTCATCTACGTAGATTTGAGCAACAATAATATCTACACCGTAATATTTAATGAATAAAGTATGATCAACTTCACCACGGTTAAAACCAAATTCAAGAAAAAAGTTAGTTAAATGACCATACCATGCACGAGGGGCTTGTTTCAACTCATACAAAGCCTTTTTGAGCTTGTACACATAATGTGGATGGTAAAGATCTTCAAATCCTTTTGGTTGTTCAACATAGACTTCCTTATCTGGATAACCATTTAAGAATGCACCTTTCACATCCATTTGGTGTAAAGTAATTTTCAGACAACAAGCAATAGCAAGTAACAATCTAATTGATTCAATTCTAGCCACGGGTGCAAAGATTTTGTCATAGTCGATTCCTTCAACCTGAGTATAGCCTTGTGCAACTAGACGAGCTTTGTTTCTAATAACTGTTCCCGATTCGTCTGTTTTATATTTAAAAATTCACTTAGTTCCAATTATATTTGTATTGTTTGGACGTGGAACTAAGTCCCAGACTTCATTTCGAGAGAATTGTTCAAGCTCTTTTTGCATTGCTTGAATCCAAAAATTATCTTTGAGTGCTTCTAAAGCATTTTTTGATTCTAAAGTAGATATAAAACAAGAAAGACTAACCTCTTGGTATATGGTAGACATACACACATACCTTACCATATCTCTGTAGTTGAGTGGTTCTTTCCCTCTTGTTTTAATTCCTTCAAAAACTCCCCCTATCACTTGGCTTGTTGGATGATTCTTTATAATCCTTGATGATGGGTCCCTTCGAACTTGGTCTAACAATTCAACACTTGACTCCTCATCTGGGGCCTATGTGGTCTCTATTTCTGTTTCGGATGTTGCTTCAGGTGTGGCAATATTTGTGGCAACATTCGATTCTTCTGCAATCTGTGAACTTTCCACTGTATCGACAATGTTATTTTCAATAGTTTTTCCTGAAACATCAGAAAGATCATCAAAGATAACATTTACAGACTTTTGTACAGTTCTAGATTTCAAATTGTATACTCGATAATCATGACTATTTTGTGAATAGCCAACAAAAATTCATTTGTCACTCTTAGAGTCAAACTTTGCCAAATAATCCCTGTCATTTTAAGATATAACAAATACACCCCAAAACATGAAAGTAACGCAAGTTAGGTTTCTTTTCATTTATAATCTCATAAGGTGTCATCTTTGTTCATGGTCTTAGACTCTATTAGCTATGTGATTAGTAGTATTCAAGGCTTATGCCCATAAACGTTTTGAAAAGTGTTTAGAACTAAGCATTACCTTAGCCATTTCTTGCAATGTACAATTCTTCCATTCTGCAACCCCATTCCGTTGAGGGATTTTGGGGGCAGAAAACTCATGAAAAATTCCCCTTTTATCACAAAATTTTGTGAATGAACTATTTTTAAATTCTTTTCCATGGTCGGATTTAATCTAAAAAATAGGAGAATAGAACAAATTCCTAATTCTAGAGTACAAAATTTTAAACATGTCAAATGTTTGTGATTTTTCTTTCAAAAAATATATCCAAGAATACCTAGAAAAATCATCTACTATCACAAAGGAATACCTCATGCCTCCTAGACTGTCTACGTCAATTTCACCCATTAAATCCATATGTAGTAATTGAAAACAGTGTGACGTACCTGAATGTTGTCTGTCGCGTTGGACAACATTATGAGAGACACGGGTTTGCTTACCTTTCAAACAGTCTTCACAGACAGTTTTATCTTTACGGCCAAGTTTGGGTATGCCTCTAACAGCTTAATATGAGACCAATTTTTCTAAAATGCGGTAGTTGACATGCCCCAACTTATAATGACATAGTGTAGTTTCATCGATTTTAGCACTATTGCAGGTTTCTTGTCTTACAATAAGATAACAATTATCACATTTTCTTGTACCTGTCATGACACACATATTAGCTTCATTCGTAACTTTACAAGCATTCTTATTAAATTTTACCTCAAGGTTGTCATCACACAGTTGACTAATACTAATCAAATTAGCCATTAAATCCTCAACGTGTAAGACATTCCTTAAGGATGAAAAACCAGGAACATCCAAGATCCCTTTTCCAATAAGTTTGCTTTTACAGCCACCTCCATAAGTCACATTTCCTCCATTAAATGACTCATAGTTTCTTAGAAATCCTTTTGTACATGTCATGTGGCCAGAACATCCACTATTAAAGTACCACGAACCTAAAATGTTAGTTCTTAATGCAGTTATACAGACACAACAAATAACATCCTTTTTAGAAACCCAATCTCTCTTAAATATTTTTTACCTTTTGGCTCAGAAATGTTGTTTCGATGTTCATCCGGAATGTTGGACAATAATTTAGGCAACATTTTGCTCACAAAATTTTGAAGTTTGAAACAATATGGTTATAAGTGACCATAGGAGTTACAGTGATGACACACAAACTTCATATTCTTTGACATATATGAGAACCTATTATTCATCCATTTTTCTTTTACAAAGCGTATTTTCTCATTTTTATCAAACAGACTAGAGCATATGGTTTTAAGAGAGTTTTTGTATCCAATACATGCATGTGAATGTTTACTAAGGTTGAGTATCTCATCCAATTTCAAAGTCCATGTGTTGAGCTTGCGGAAGGTTGCTTCGGCTAAATCCAGTTTTGCACGAATCTTACCAAATTGAGTATCCTTTTTAGTAAGTGCAACCTCTAGTTGGGTTATTATGCCTTTCAAATTTATATTCTCACGAGTTAAATATTTTACCTTTGTGTCAAGTTGCTTGGATTCTATGATTAAGGCTTTAGAAATACTTTGTAATTCATTAATCATATCATCTTTTCATTCAACTTGATCCATACAATCAACGTCACTAACATAAATAGAACCACTAAAGCAATTAACACCAGAATAGTTAAAGAATTCATACCTTTAGGATGTCGTTGAGGATATTGTTGTCGTTGCTGATGTTGGAGCAAATGTCGTGACATCTGAGACAACATTATAGACGACATCTTCATTATTCAATAGAGACTGTTCGTAAACAGTGGCCAACATTGCTTGTGTTTCAATTTCACGATCTCCTTCTTCTTCTTCATCATCACTAGGAGAAACCCATAGGTTCTTACCAAATTTTCTAAGAGTGTTTGCACATTCGTTGGCATAATGACCCCAACCAGAGTATGCATGACATTACACTGACTCAAGTTATTTGGGATCAAATTTGGTACGATATGAGTTGGTTCTTCTTAGTTGATTTCCTTTTTATACATTTGGAAGGAATCTAGTGGGCTTTTGATTGAAGACTTGGTTTTGGTGCTCTTTAGATTTATATTGATTTCTTTCATTGTTGAACTTCCTCACCATCGAATTGTATTTTCGAGTGAGTAAGGCAACATTTGCACCTTCACTAATTTTTTCAAGATTCTCATCCCTTCGATTTAACTCTCCGAGGATTGAACTTGAAGTGCCACATTCTTGCTTTTATACAATTCCTTGTAATTCTCAATGTTCATCTCATAAGTTTTGAGTATGCTCATCAAGGTATGAAGGTCCATTGTGGCAAGATTGCGAGCTTCTTCAATAGCACAAATCTTTAAATTGAACTTTTCAGGAAGAGAACAGAGATCCTTTTCAACAAATTGAGTATTGGTTAATGGTTCACCAAGCACTTGACATTCATTTGAGATATCAATCAACTTTTCAAAATAAGATTTAATATCATCCGCTTCTTCCATCCTTAAACGTTCATATTTACTCATGAGCATGTGTAGCTTAGTTCGACGAACACTTGAGCTACCTTCACAATGAATTTGTAAAGTATGCATGCATCCTTAGCCGTGGGGAACTTTTGAATGAGTTTGAACATGTAAAGATCAACCCATCCAAAAAATGCATTTAGGGCCTTTTCGTTAAAGCTAACATTATTGGTTTCTTCCGTAGTCCATTCAGATTCAGGTTTAACAAGAATGTCACCTTCCTCATCCGGTGGCAACATAAGAACAACGTACCTATTGGTTATAGATCTCCATGACCTAACATCAATTGATTTTATATGAGAACGTAAGCGAATCTTCCAATAGGAATAGTTTGACCCATCTAAAATAGGAAGTCTACCAACAATCGGATTTGCCGGATCCATAGTTTATGACAACAGGACCAAACACTTATTGTGTTAAGTGTCGGCTCTGATACCACTTGTAGGGTATCAAAAATAAATGAAAGTAAAAACAAGGGATGAAATAAATTGAATGCCAATTCTGTTTTCGAATGTCAGCGACAATATCGTCTGACACAAGTGACAACACTCGATAAAACAGAAAACCTTTAAGAGTAAAATGCAGCGGAAAAATAAAGAACACAAAAGTTTATATTTTCATAAGTTATATCACCAAATGTATTGTATATATAGTATATACAAATTTCTTTCTTTACAGATTTACAAGATAAAACGGAAAGAAATTAAAAGTTGAAGTCGCAGATGACTTCTGCCTGAAAATCTAACTAAGTTGACATAGACAACCTCTCATTACAATCGCTCCATACAAAACTAATCTAGAATCTAAACAACAATTGTAATGTTGGACAGAATGTTGTCGACACACTCAGGCAACACCTGTGATCCAGATTTCTAAGAAGAAATCCCGAGAGCTCTCTTGGTATTTTTACATTTTGATTCTGGATATCGATTCACTGTAGTAGCCTTTCTATTTATAGTAGAGAGTCTTCCTTGAAAAACTCATTGATTAGTTGTGGAGGTTTAGGGAAAGGTGGGCAGCTGGTATGGTTTGTTGGAGACGATCAAGGAGCGAAAATCTCAACAACTTTAACTTGTTCCTTGCTCGACTTCTTCCCCAAGCTTTGACTCTTTCACCCACGTTTTACACAGTTCTAATTCACCACGCCTAAGTCATTTTTACCTTACAGTAAAATATTACTGCTTAACGTGAAGTAAGACAAAACTGTTCTAAAAAATATTGGTCCGAATGTTGTGACATTTGTCCCAGTATTTTTATGCATTCAAATCAGTACTTCAGAAGATATGTTGGGTCAAATGTCACAACACCAAACCCAACATTAACACTAATGTTTTCGATGGGTGATATCTCTTCAGTTACTGCTTTGCACAATGCTTTCTAGAGTTTTTCTAGGATCAAATGTCACAAAACCAAATCCAACATTAACACTATATATATGGTTGTTCTAATAGTGTTACTTTTGTTCTAATAGTGTTCATTTGTATCTGACTATTATGTTAATGATCCTTCAAATCATGTTCTAAGGAGAAGGGTCACATCTTGTAATAGTTAGTTACTAATATACAAGAATATGTCTTCTTAACCCCCCCCCCCCCCCCCAAGAAAAAGAGAATCAGTTGGTAATTAAGCTTGGCAAGCCATTTGTTCGTGATATTTTGTAATGCTTTTTTTTAACTATAAGTTTTGATTAGTGTTCTCGATTTTATATTAACTAGCAATAGTAAATGTTTCCGTGTCACAATTCTTTAAAAGATTATGAGTTTGAAGAACTTTCCATTTCAATTATGTAGGATTCATAACAGTAAATCATATCTTATCGAGAATGGCCTTCACAAATCAGATAACGTATATCTTCACGATCCACCAATAAAATTGAAAAAGAGAAAAGAAAATAGCACATAGAGAAACAGAAATTCTGGGCTCATTCGACCACTTATGCCCAATAAACTCGAATCATATTGCATCAATGAAGTCCCTTCATGGACATCTGATAAAATTAAAGCGATCGAGAGAAGATCAACATGACATGCACAAATCGAGAAATGATTCAAATTACATCAACAACAGTGTGGTGCTCATTGGACATACGCCTACAGTTGTTCCTAGTGGCCGTCAACTGATACGGCGAACGATTGGTGCTAAGCCACTGGTCCACGGTGAACAGTTGTTGGCTGCATTGTTTGTGGTCTCCTGTAGATGTGACTTCAACATAGTTACAGTACCATTCATGGTTTCGGCCTTTACCATCTGAGGCCAACACCATTTTACAGATCGGTCCAGTCAAACATGGGCCACTGCCACTGAACATATCCAAGTTATCCCTTTCAAAGTAGTTGTAACCTTGGCCCATAAGCCCACCCCAAGCTACTAGGTTGTTGATTCTAATTCCATGGCCATTGGCGTCATAGAGAGTTAAGGTGATTTTTGAGTCAGTTGAATCCTCGTCGAATGATCCAGTCCGGACATAAGCTGTGTATATACAATTTGTTTCCTGCATTTTCCTACCAAATGTTAGAAAAACATAATCGAAAAAGAAAGGGTTTGCCATGGACATTTTAATGTCCTTAAAGAGATATTACTCGTATAATCTTTAGGAGGTATAAGCAATTTCTTTCAGGATTCAACAAAGCCAAATATGCTGCAAATTAACTACGCTACTTCAAAATAATCTTTTCATTTATAGAACTTGAGTGATGACTTTTCAGAACAATTATTCTCTCTCACGAATAAATGTGTCTGTTTAATTTAAAACGTCAAATTATTACAAACTAACCCAATACCAAATCAACAAGTGCAAAATGAAAAATATAAAATAAACAGTGACATGTAATCTAGAATTAGCGAGTTTTGTTCTTTATATTCACCTATTTTTTATTTTTTGTTCATACGTGTGTACCTATGTATAAGGTTAAAATTAGACGCAGTGGGTTTAGAAATAGAGATATGGGTGACTTACAGCTCCAGAAATAGAAGAAATGGAGATGGAGAAGAGGATGATCATGAGATGGAACCACATTTGGTTAACTTGAGCTACTCCCATGGCAAGATCTTGATTGTTTCTTTCTCTAGAACTATAAAGTGAGAGGATAAAGGCAAATGATGTGGTGAAATATAGTGAATAGTATGATATACGTAGTTTATTTATATTAATGGATCAAAGTTAAGAGGGGACGATATTATATTATATTGGAAGTGGATGAATAAAGTCAGAAATAGTATGATCATGGCGGCTTTTAGCTCGAACTGCAAGTTGGATGAATATAAATTAAGAAAAATATGAAAGCTCTGTGAAGGGGAAAGTCCCGAAGGCGAAACTCCCCACTTATATCAGAGGCCCCTTGGCCAGGTGAGATGTGAATCGAGGGATATGCGCGAGTGGCAGCCCTGCAAAGGAGATGACCAACGGGACACGAATCCAACAACATCCCTTGCAATATTTCAGCAAAGACTGTCATCACACGAATTCGAACCCGCGACGTCGGAGTAGTTGTACCCAATCACATTGTCACTTACCAACTCGCCTGTGCCCGGGGGCGAAAATAAAAATAAAAATATGAAAGCTGTATACATGATTTCGGGACGTTGGTTGCATTTTTTTAGTCCAATTTTTTTTTATCACATTTCACTATTTGGAAATTATTTAGCGTTGTTATCTCTATTTAATTTATTACTCTTAATTAACGTGGTTTGTCGAACCACTTACATGGAGTATTATCATAATTTTTTAATTGTTAATAGTAAAAATAATTTTGATACATTACATATTTTGTGTACGCGTATCAAAAGATTTTTCTTATTTTTAAAATTTATCAAACACTTTCACATAAAATTACAAAGAAGAACAAGATATTGGATTATTAAAAAGCTACATATGACAATAAGTTTTTTAAAGTTTATAAACTTTACGTTTGACACCATTGAAATAATTATATTTTAAGGAAAAGATAAGTAAACACTTGGTGGGAATAATCAATGGCAAAGTAGTGCCATGATGATGTATTTGAAGACTTTCTTTTCATTTGCAATCACCAAGTTGTCAATTTCATAATTAAGTTCCTCCCCTCTTACCAATATATCTTTGTTAATAATATAGTTTTTGTTTTGGTTTCATTTCGTAGTAAATGTATATCAAGCAACAAATCATTAATATTAAAAAAAATCTATCATAGATGGTGCATATTTCTCTCTCATGGCGGCTTCTAAACAGATCTAATAATTCTTGGCTTCACTTTACAATATAGAAATGCGATAATTATTTTATAGTGAAAACAAGTCAGTAACGTCTGAATTATACATTGCAGGTCGATTTAGCCGCCATTAGTCATAGTATTTTTTCGACAAAAATAATTCTTCCACTAGGACTTTAATTTATAGTGTGGTTCACGGGTAGGGCTAGCTAGTGCCATATAATTTTTGTACCCTACGACTCTCAATATGGTATTATAATATCGTCCCTTATGAACTTAATACAATCTATAAATAAACTATCATACTATATCACTCGCACTATCTCAAAAGAATTTGCCTTTTTCTTCAAATATTTCTCTAGAGAAAGAAACAACTAGGCAGAACGAGAGTTGAAGAAGCCATGGGAGTAGCACAAGTAAACCAATTCTGGTTCCCTCTCATCATCCTATTCTCTATCTCCGTTTCTTCTATTTCTGGCTCTGTAAGTCACCCTTTCTACATCTACAATATTTGCTGATCTAGAGTACTGAATTATGTCTAACTCATTGCGTCTAATTCTAACCTTATGTAATCAAATCTTTCTATAGTAACATGGTTTGTTTCGATATTTTTTGGATTCTATAACGAAATGTTGTTATAGAGAACAAGTAATACAACATAATATGAAAGATTGATTCAACAGAAAACATTAACGGTTATAGAATGGTCTTATTGTAGATATGTATGAAAAGAAACTAAAATAGGTACATACTTCTTCTGTCCCATATTAGTTGTCATGTTTCACTTCTCGAGGGTGAATTGACTAATATTTGAGGCTAAATTGGATTAATTAATTCACTATTTTAAAATTAAAATTTAGATATTCAAAATTATACGAAAATATGATAAATTACAATTTTTTTCATATCAATATGGTAAAAAATTATATCTTAAAATATTAATTAAAATTCATATAATTTGAGTCTCGAAAAGTGAAACACGATAACTATTACAAGACGGAGAGAGTATAAAGAAGAAAACGTTGATTCTAAATCCTAAATTCTCACTATACTACAATACCCTTGTGTTTTTTTGGGGGGCAGTTGTTGAATTGATTGGAAGTTAATGCAGGAACTAAATTGTGTGTACTCAGTTTACGTTCGGACTGGGCAATTCTTCTCATCCGGAACTGACTCAAAAATTACCTTGACTCTTTACGATGCCGATGGGTATGGAATTAGAATCAAGAACCTAGAGGCCTGGGGTGGGCTAATGGGCCAAGGTTACGACTACTTTGAAAGGGACAACTTGGATATGTTTACTGGTCGTGGTCCATGTGTGAATGGACCGATCTGCAAAATGAACTTGACTTCTGATGGTACAGGCCAACACCCTGGATGGTACTGTAATTACGTACAAGTTACCTCTACAGCAGAACACAAACGATGCAACCAACAGTTGTTTACAGTGGAGAATTGGCTTGGTGCTGATGTTTTTCCAGATGGGCTTACGGCCGTTAAGAACAACTGTCGGCGTAAGTCCGATGAACAACTGTCCATTTACGATTCTGAGTCGTCCTATCACGTTGTTGATGTAATTTAGTGGACGTTCGGATATAAAAATTGTGAAAATTGAAAAAAAAGAAGAAGTAATTTTTATTTTTAAGTTAAAATTGTATTTGAAATTGGAGTTGTGTTGATACATAAATTGGAGTTGTTTATAAATTTTTTGAGTGATTTGAAGTGAAGATTATGAAAAATAATTTATTATTTTTTGAATTCTTAAAATTGTAACAATTCTAACTCCTAATAATTTTTCAAAATAAAATTTCAGAAAAAAAATGAAAACTATTCATAGCCAAACAAAGGTTCAGTAGTTTATTGAGCTTTAGACGTGGCAGAATTTCTCCGTCTTTTTTTTTTTTGCTTTCCGCTTTTCTCTTTTTCAATTTTATTGCATCGGATTCTGAAAAATTTACACGTTGATCTGATATTGTATGATTTGTGAAGGCCAATAATTAGGCCAAGGCCTGATGTGTATTGTCATGAGTGATACATAATTGAAAGGGAAAGTTCCTCTTCACTAGAGATAGCAGTGGATCCTGGATTCGGTTCGAATTCGGTGGATCTAGATCTATTTTATAGGATATGGATTTTTAAAATTTGGACTCGACGGATCCGGATCCGTTTCTGACGGATCGGATCTGGATCTTGTATTTGAGATCCGTATCCGGTCCAAATTCGATCCGTGGATTCATTTTTTATTAAATATATTCATAACCTAGAATGTAATTTTATAAGTATTTTCTTAAAATTGCTAAGCACATCCTTGCAAGTTTAATTCTCAAAACAAGTTTAATTTATCTCCGCATTAACTCAAAAACCAAAAAATAAAGAGGTAACTTCGATAATAAAATCAATATTATATTAGTGAATGACTAACATCTTCATAGACAAGTAGTTAAAATTATATTCACTTCATTTGTGAAGATTCCACGCACATGCAAGTTCTACATTATGGAAATACTAGTCAGCATTTTCCACAACTATTGTCATTGTCCAACATTTTCAATTAATAGCTCACAATTAAAATGAGTCAACAAACAAAATATCTCATATGAACATTTCAAAATTGAAACACAGTAAACTGTTAGCTAAGTAAAAATCGTTTGTCAGTTCAAAAAAAAAATTATTAGCAAGGTTACATTCTTAGCAAGGCAAAATTTTTTACATGTGGATCCAGATCCGATCCGTGAACCCGGTGGATCTGATGGATCCGGATTTTGATCTGATTTTTATGGACCCGATGGATCTGGATCCGGATATAAATCTAGGTATGAAAAACGAATTTGAATCTGAATCTAGTAGGATCCGGTTCAGATCCTATCCGTTGCCATCCCTAATTCTTCACTCGTGATCTCGTAAGTATATATTGTGACGCAAAAACATTTTCTATTGTAAGTTATGAAGAATCAACGTACATAATTGGAAGTGGAACTCGTAGAATCTACTAAATATCTTCATTGGAAAGTAGTTATCTTTCTTCCATAACTATATCAAAATTTTGATATAATTAATTCCGAAATTGCTTTCATTGAAAACAAAATCTAATCAAGCACGGGATTAAATAATTCAATTTTTTATCCTAATATTATTATTTCTTATCTTTATAACCAACGACCCCTCGTACTTTATTAAGAGGAGGAGTACAACATGATTTTTGGAAATAATCGGCAGTTTTTGATGCAAGCATAAAAGTAAGATACCTTTTTCCTATTTAAGTTTGGAAAATTAGAAAAAGCAAGATGGAGATCAAGGAGTATGTATTGGGTAGAAATTCATCCGGAGGCGTTTAGCGTATTCAAGAAGATTTATAGTTCCGAAGACCTCAACGGCCCCAAAGGATCTTCACAGTTGTCCTCCACTCCCAATAACTTCAGTCACATCAGCCTTCTTAGATCAGACTGTCACAACGCGCGTGGGCACGGTAGCGTCAATATGCTCACGTCGCCACAACTTTATGGGGTCATAATAGTCTAAGTTTTATCATATATATGCAAGACTTAGAAGAGAAGGAAGACACATTGTATTCTCTCTAAGCTTACACTTGTAAACCAGATCTTTTTCAAGCTAATACACCATTCTCAGCTTCGGCTCTTGTTTGATTCATAACTCATTGTTAGATGTAACCCATTTTATTCATTTTACTTGCTTATTATCGTCTTTTACTTACATACATACTCGTAACTTAGTCAGCCACCCCGGACTAAAGGGGGTTGGGATGAGAAAGTACGGGAAGATACCCTACAAGGAAGAAACGACTCCGGAGCCATCCCGAAAAAGTTCAGAATTCCCGGCATACCCAAGTATGACGGCACGATAGACCCGGACGAACACATCATGACTTTCGAGGCCGCGATCACTGGGCATGACCTGCAACAGAACCAAATCGAATCTGTTATGCTGAAAACGTTCTGCCAAACGCTCACAAATGGAGTACTCACTTGGTATACTTTCTTACTTGAAAATTATATTGATTATTTTGCTGCTCTTGCAGATGCATTCGTTAAGGCCCGTGATGGGACTAGAGGGTCAAAACCCACAAGGAGGATAACTTCACCGTAAAGCAAAGGAAGGATGAGTTACTTCGTAACTTTGTGGAGCGCTTCCGATGGGAAAGGATGCTGCTACCTGCGATCTCCGAAGATTGGGCTGCCGTAGCGTTCACTGACAGGCTGAACATTGATAGTTTGGACGCGTCGAGAAAATTAAAAGAAAGCTTGAAGGAGTTCGCAGTCAAGTCCTGTAACGAAGTGAACAACAGATACACCGCCAAAATAGGGATATATATTGATCATGGGGTCAGAATCGGAGGGGGACAACATGGGAGATCTAGTAATGTCCTCCCATACAGGAAAAGGGACCCAAGAGGATGGTATGAACCTCATTCAACTCGACCGTCCCCTAGGCATGAAGGTCGATCAAATAAACCAAGGTATGATCAAGGTCAGCCTTTAAGAGAAAGTGAAGCGCCACAGAAGAAGTCCGCGAATGACTCAGGGTCGCCGAGCGTGGCCTCCTACAACTTTAATGTAAAAGTCGTGAATCTGGTCATGGCTATGAAAAATATGAAAGAAGTCTGGTTCCCGATAACAGTTCGGTCCAACCCAAATAAGTAGGGCGCGAACATAGAGCTTTGGTGTGAATTTCACAGGATCTTCAGTCATTCAACGGAGGATTGCAAGTACTTAAGGTACTAAGTAGCAGACCTGCTAAGAAGGGGGCATTTGAAGGAGTTCTTTAGTAGCCGGTCTAAGTATGCCAGGGAAAAATGGACTGGGACTTCGCGGGAATGCCCGACTCAATAGGGAACGATCAACGTGATTGCAGAAGGAATAATAATGGGAGCAGTGTCTCAGATGCAACAGCACGCTGGGTCATTCTCATCCAGAAAAATGATGAGGGATGAACCCGAAGACCCTGTTGTCTTCAGCAAAGTGGAAAGAGAAAGCATCGAGAGCCCGTAGGATGATGATATGGTAATTTTTATCCAAATATTTCAATTTAACATTAAGCGTTCACTTGTTGACCCAGGTAGCATCGTAAATGTTGTGCAACTCCACGTGATCAAAGAGATGTAGCTAACAGGGCAAATGACTCTGGTAGTGAAAGTGTTGATCTGTTTCAAGCGGAAACACACGTGTAAGGAGTGTCGATGAAAACTTTATTCGATGTCCTTGAGGGAGGAATGCCTTATAATTTGGTAATTGGAAGGCCATGATTGCATGCCTTGAGGGCAATCCTGTCTACCTTCTATCAGGTGATGAAATTTTTGATGCCCTGGGGAGTGGTTGCGGTACAGGGAGACCTTTAAACCGACCTGATGGAAATCATTCTGGTCGACAGGAAAGATGACTCGATCAAAAATAACATCTAGCAATCATAGAAGCCTGATTCCAGGAGCAATATCAAAGTCAATAAAAGCAGGAACTAGTGAGAAACTTTTGCTCGGATGATCAGGTAGATCAGATACATTGGGGCTTCATAGAATCAGAAAAATCAAATGCGGGAAGATTCACAACAGAAGATCTCGAGCTTACCTCTTGTCGACCCGACAGGCTCGGGGAGCAGGTATACCTGGGCTCGGGCCTAAACCTCGGGTTCAGGAAAAAATTGATTGCATTTTTGAATAACAATATTTGTAGCTTCACTTGGTCGATATTGGAAATCTCAGGTGTGCCCTAGGAATTATCCCTCCACAACTTAAACATGGACCCGAACTGTCAGGCCATTAGGAAAAAAAATGTTTGATGTTTGTAAAATGAAGCTAATTCATCAATGAAGAAGTAGCCCAACTCATCCAGTTAGGAGCGGTCCAAGAGGTAAAATACCCAGACTGGCTGGAAAATGTAGTGGTACTTCCTATGCAACCTGAAACTTTTCAAATGTTTTTAGATTTAAAAGACTTAAACAAAGCCTGTCTAAGGAGCTCATACCCTATGCCTCGCCTAGATCGTGTTATCGATGTGGTGGCTGGACATGAGATGCTTAGCTTTCTGGATGTATCCATAGGGTTTGACCAGATACGACTGGACCCTTCAGAGCAGGAAAAGACTCCGTTCATAACGGAGCACATAACGTATTGTTAAACTGTCATGCCATTCGGCTTGAAAAATGCAGGGACCACTTTCCACCAACTGACCCAACAGATGTTTCGCCATCAGTTGGGTCAGAGTGTGGAGATTTACTTAGACGACATAATCATTAAGTCCCTAGAAACAGAGGAACATGTTAGACATTTGTAGAAAGTGTTTGAGATCCTCAAAGAGTACAATCTCAAGCTGAATCTCGAAATGTGAGCTTTTGGAGTTGGCTCTAGAAAGTTCCTAGGCTTTGTGGTGTCTAACAGGGGCATTGAAGCCAACCTAGATCATATCTGGGCAATAGAGCAAATACCAGTGGTGCTCAGCAGTGCTCGTGAGTTGCAACGATTGACTAGGAGAATAGCGACCTTAGGAAGATTCATATCCAGGTCATCCGAGCGATGTTAGAAATTCTTCAGCTTGTTGAAGAAAAACGACTTCTAGTGGAACCCAGAATGCTAGCAAGCACTAAAGAGACTTGAAGAAATACCTTACAACCCCTCCCCTACTTGCAAAAGCAGATGAAGGGGAACCATTGTTGATTTACCTCGCTGTATTCGAAACCGCTGTAAGTGTTGTGCTTGTTCGGGAGGAAAACGTTACACAATCTCGTATTTATTATACCAGCAAGGCCTTAACAGAGGCCAAAGCCCGATACCCTCACCTTGAGAAACTAGCTTTGTCCCTAGTAGTTGCGTCTCATAAACTGAGGCTGTATTTTCAATTTCATCCTATATATGTGGTCACCACTTTCCATTTAAGAAATATATTGCAAAAACTTGAACTCTCAGGAAGACTGGAAAGTTGGTCGATCGAAATCTGCGGGTATGATATCACCTATCGACCTTGGACTGCTATTACGTCTCAAGCCTTAGCCGACTTCGTGGCTGATTATAATCTGGGCATGACGCTTCAGGCTCATACGGTAGCAGTTCGGGAAACCGAAGCCGCATCCAGGGAATGAGTCATGTATACAGACGGGGCCACGAGCATGAAAGGCACTGGATTGGGGATTGTCCTTATCGCCCCCTCGGCGGCCACAATTAGGAAAACCATTTAATATGTTTCTTTTACTACCAATGAGGTCGAGTATGAGGCTGCAATTGTAGGTTTGGAATTGGCTCGGGGACTCAGAGCAAAAAATATTGAGCTCAAAAGCGACTCACAGCTAATTGTCAATCACTTAGATGGAGGAAGACACAAAGGCTTTATTTTTGGAAATACGAGAAGTGTCAGCAACATTCTCCTATAATACATCAACCCACTGAACTCCTCCACTCAGTAGTGGTTCCATGGCCCTTTATGAAGTAAAAAATAGATATTGTGGGTCCGTTGCCGGGAGCTGTGGGGGATGTGAGGTTCATGTTGATCTTAACTGATTATTTATCAAAATGGATGGAAGACAAAGCGTATAAAAAGATTCATGAAAGACAAGTCATAGACTTCATCTGGGATCATGTCATTTGCCGATTTGGAATACCAAAAGGTATCGCTTGCAACAATAGCCGACAAATCATGGAAAAAGTCACTGAGTTCTTGAAGGGATTGAACTTCAAAAGGGTCACCTCATCGCCATATCACCATGTGCAAATGGGCAAGCCAAGTCAACTAACAAAATAATTATCCAAAACATCAAGAAGAGGTTGGAAAGATCAAAGGGCAAGTGGTCGGAAGAACTGCCAAAGGTGTTGTGGGCTTATAGAACTACAGCCAAGACAAGCACGGGGCCCCTTTCACCCTAGTATACGGAGCCAAGGCCCTGATACATGTGGAAGTGGGAGAACCCAGCTTCTGTTACACCCAAACCACTGGGGAATCCAACAAAGAAGCCATGGCAATAGGGCTAGAGTTATTGGAGGAATGCAGGGAGTTGGCTTTCATACGTTTGGCGGCGCAAAAATGGAGAGTAGAAAGGTATTTCAACAAAAATACGAATCTGAGGCATTTTAAAGTCGGGGACTACGTCCTCCGAAAAGTTCCTCTTGTAATAAGGTACCTGAACACGGGTAAACTGCAGGAAAATTGAGAAGGACCGTACCGAATCACAAGTCACCGGGAAAAGAGCATATCATGTTGAGGAAGAGTCCGGAAAGGAACTAAAGAATAGATGGAACGTCAGCTACATTAAGAGATTCTACCTTTAAAAAAAACAGGTATGTTTTTCCTTCACAATTCCTTTCCTTGATAGGGACTGCTTACAAAACCGGAAGCCCCCTTCCCCCCTTCCCCTCCCCCTCCCCCTCCCCATCAAGAGGAGACAAACATGTATTGCACTATTTTCCTTGGCCGAGGTTTTATCCAGATCAGGTTTTCCTTGCAAGGTTTTTAATGAAGCAATAACTCAAAAAGCACTTCAAGCTTAGCGTATCACATCTCAAAACTCGATTCCTCAAGACCTAGCACTCGAGTTCCCAGGGGAGAGGGCGGAGCAGTATAACCACAAGGGGACCTCTTCCGAGATATACTCACTTAAAATAGGACTGCTAGCAGTCATTGAACCTGCTCAGTCGCTTTCTTTTATAAATCTTGCAAATACCCCAAAACAATGATCTTGTACTTACAGGACGAGTCGTCCCCTATAACTTTGAAAGAACAAAATGAAGCAGACTTAGCTCATTATTCGTTTGAGTTGTGTATTGAAAAAGTGTTTGGGGCACAACCGTACTCGAAAGCCATACGGTCCCGTAAAACCATTTCAAACAACACAACACGGCCATAGGCCAACACAACTACAAAACAAAATATTCATCACATGGCATGCAAACCCACTTTAGAAACACTATCATTAAAAAAGGCACGCAGGCCCTCACAAATTCACTCGCAGCTGAAAAATCTAGCACCAACCACATGTATTAATGCTGATCATCGTCATAGGAACAAATCCCTATAGGGCCTCCAAACCGATGACCAGAAGCTGAAGACAAAAAAATCTAAGTCGGGGGGATGGAGCACTCTCACCACCAGAAGAGCCGGTAGACACATCAGAGGAAGGGGCATTTCTTCACACAGATCATCCATATCAGCCTCAGCCGCCCCCAGGTCCACCTCTGTATCCACGAGGGTAGAGAGAACATCAATCGCTCACACATCCACTCCTTACAGGACCTCGAACCGGGTCTAGAGGACAGCACAATCTCGAAACAAGGTGGCCCTCTGCCGCTCAACTGCCCGACGAAGTGTCAGCCGTTGGTTCCAGGCTCGAAAGCGGGCACGAGAAGCTACAAGTGCTTGGATTAGTGCGTGAGTAACATCACAATCAAGCTCAGCCCGAACCACCCTTTCTCCTATTAATTGGCGAGCCTGGGTCATAGTTCAGAAAGTCTCCTCTCAATCTGCCAGCACTTGCTTGGCCTCCTCCAACCTGCCCTCTAGGGTGGTCCTCCATTCCAAGAGATCTTAGTGCTCATCTTGAAGATGGACAACCTCTTCTTGGAGATATCGATTATCCTCTGCCAACCTCTTTATACTCTGGAATGATGAATGCATGTTTTTAAAAAGCTCGATGGTGGAGGAAATGACAACATGCCCCTGAGAGAGTTAGACGAAATAAACTCAGTTTATGCACTCACGATGTAAGTAAAGGGTATGATAGAAATGACTCAAGTAACCTGAAGGAAGATGTCTACAAGATGGGCCAAGGAAGCTTATAGGCCGGGGTCAGAGCCAACAGTAGGTAGGGGAGGAACCGAAGGGCTTGTGCTCAAATATCCACCTCTCGCGCTCCCGGGTCGTCCTTCACTGACTCCCGTCTCTTTAATAGCCACGGTTGAGGGGACCCCCGCATCCCCGGATGCTATGGTTCCTTCTTCATAATCCTCCACAAGGACCACCTTCTGCACACCCTCTCTCTCAGGCTCGTTAAAGCGACGGTGTGTCCTCACACACGAGTCGATCCCGGAGGTAGACACCCTACCATTACTCGGAAGCTCTCGCTTCCTGCTTTCTCTAACCTCTGCGACTACCTTAGCAATGCGTGGGTGAGCCACGTCTTTGGAAGGCACCTTTCTGGATGAGCCCCCTCAGGTAGGGAGACCTTCGTGAAAAAAAGTATGAAAGAAAGCTAGGGCGACATATTAATATGTAATCAGTGAAAATAAAGAGTCGGTAAAAGAAGAAAGACTCACTATGGCTTTTGCCCTTCCACTAATCAAAGAAAATGGCTCTCCACGTTCGCTCGGTGCCATGAGAGTCACATAGTAGACTTATCACCCAGCCAAAGATGTCCGGCAGGGGCTCAAGAACAATAGGGGCAGCTGGAAAAACAAAGGGTAAGGTAGTTAGGAAAAGGCCAGGAGAAATAAGAGATAAATGGAGGAAGATTACTTACAAGCACTGTTCCAATGCTCTAGCAGAGGCCCAAAATTGTTGCCTTGAAGGCGCTGAGTAGGAATCATCACGAACCTATCACACCATCCTGAGTCGTGATCATCCTCAGCATTTGTTATGAGGGACCTAGAGCCCCAGAAAGCTAAATTAATTATTCCTCCGTAGAGCACTCGAGGGGAATAGAAATGGATCAAATGATCCAAAGTGAACAGAAGGTGGGCGAGATCATCCAAATGGTGCAAGCAACACACCATTCTCCATATTTGTGGGGCCCACTACCCCGGACAGATGCCATAGCGAAGATAAACAGATTCAATCAAACGGTAGATCGGGAGTATGAATCTGATGGTAAAAAGGTAGGTGTAAATAAGCGATATCCCTGGGATGTGCTGAGTAATACTTGCAATAAGTGGGGGAGGAAAAACATAGACATCAGAGCCCCATCTACAGTCGATGCGGACTTGGGGAATGACGGAGTCATCAATCAATGAGGTTATATGCTCCACGGACTCATAGCGGAGGTTAACACGAAAGTCCCACTCAAATTAAAGTTAGATGGAATGATGTCGGATGTTGAAGAGCCCAAATGAATGGTCTGGGTGGCACCGGAGGATAATGATCGATGATGAGTTGCACCCAGTTCTGCCTTTATTGGCGAATGTCAGACCATCAGAGGTACCAGAAGAAGACGAGCAGGAAGTAGACATTTTGAGGATAGAAATTGAAGAGACGGAGAACTAAAATTGCTAGATTGCAAGAAAACGGAAAGATAGATATGAAAGTGAGGAAAAATGTTCAAGGTTGTTGGATTATATAACCGAGAGAGTAATAATTACTTTTGAAACTCGAAGAGGCGTGCCTTATAATCGAATGTCAAATTAGTGTCTCAGAATGAGCGTCGTCGAATGAGTGACTAGGCACATTTAATGATCATCTGACGAAACATCTGATAATCTGACGAAACGTCTGATAGAAAGAAGGGATGTGACGTTTCGATTCTAGCGGAAATGTTTTTTGAAAAAGCGCACAGACTCTTCCACTTCCCGGTCCCATGAGTTCAAGGGTCTCGAAAAGTGGGGGACTATATGTATTGGGTAGAAATGCATCTGGAGGCGTTTAGCATATTACGAAAGATTAATAGTTCCGGAGACCTCAACGACCCCAAAGGATTTTACAGTTGTACTCCACTCCCAACAACTCCCGTCACATCAGCCTTCCTAGATCAGAGTGTCGCGGCGCATGTGGGCACGGTGATGTCAGTATGCTCACGTTGCCACAACTTTCTGGGGTCATAATAGTCTAAGTTTTGTCCTATATATGCAAGACTTAAATGTGAAGGAAGACACATTGTATTTTCTCTAAGCTCACACTTGTACACCAGATATCTCTCAAGCTAACAGACTATTCTCAGCTTCGGCTCTTCTTTGATTCATAACTCATTGGTAGATCTAACCAATTTTATTCATTTTACTTGCTTATTATCGCATTGTACTTACACGTTAATCTTGCATACCCGTAACTTAGTCATTAACTCAGAACTCATTGAAGAGGGTCTCCAGATCGGATATGACCTATTTTTCTTTAAACCCTTGAATACAAATCTCTAACTGTATTTTTTATTAGAATCATTTTCACCGAAAAACAGAGTATCTAGTTAGGCGTTTGACCATAGATTCTAGATATTTTTTATTTTATTTAGAACTTTTGAAATTGAAGTTGAAGATGGATTTGTGTTTGGTTATACTCTTTGCGAAGTAGAGAAAAGAGTATTTTATTTGAAATTTATTAAGATGAAGTTAGAAAATATGTTTGCACTTTCTCAAATTTGATATCCAACTCCACGTTTGATTCCATATTTTATAACTAAACATTAATTTTTTTTTTAAAAAAAATCAAAAATAAGTGAATAATTCTCCTGGCCAAACCGGCCTCATGTTATTTGTCAAAAATGTTCTCTTTTTCAAATCATGTATCCAGTCAAAGGAACATTTTGAACTACATGTAGTATTTATACCTCCAATTTTGAATGTATTGTTGACAACGAAATGTTGGTTGGACAAAATCTATATCAAGACATCCTAGTTATTCTAGATAAATGCAAGGGTCTTACTCTACTCAAGCAACTTCAATGCCATCTCATCACCATTGGCCATGGTCAAACACAGCTTTATGCATTCAAACTTGTTCGTTTCTGCACCATCTCTCTCTCCAACCTCTATTATGGTCGTTTAATCTTCAATTACATCAATGTCCCCAACGTATACCTTTATACTGCTATGATCACTGCATACACTTCCCTTCCTGATCATAATTCATCTCTCTTGTTATACCGCAAAATGATTCGTAATGGCTCATCAAAGCCTAACCATTTTGTTTTCCCTGTTATTCTGAAGTCTTTCCCTGAAATTATAAAGTGTTATGGGATTGAAATGGCGCATAACCATATAGAGAAGATGGGGTTTGGGAAATACCCTGTTGTGCAGACAGCTCTTTTGGATGGTTATTCTAGGTTTTCGTGTGATATTAGAGTTGCACGCCAACTGTTCGATGAAATTTCTGAGAGGAATATAGTTTCTTGGACTGCTATGGTATCGGGATATACTAGAGTGGGGCAAATGGGGGATGCTATTTTGTTATTTGAAGAAGTGCCTCGGCATATAAGAGATACTCCCTCTTGGAATTCGATAATTGCAGGGTGTACGCAAAATGGTTTGTTTAGTGAGGCCATATCAATGTTAAGAAGAATGATTTTTGAGGAAGGGCATAAGCCTAATGACGTTACGTTTGCATGTGCACTTGCTGCTTGCGGGCACACTGGGATGCTTCAGCTCGGAAAATGTATTCATGGGTACGTATATCGAAATAATCTTCATTTGACTTCACTTACTTTAAATGCTCTCATTGATATGTATGGAAAATGCGGTAGCTTGAAAGAAGCAAGAAATCTTTTTGATAAGGCTAATAGGGGCAGCTTGACATGTTGGAATTCTATGATCAATTGTTTGGCCCTTCATGGCCATTGGGAAGGTGCAATTGGAGTTTTCAAAGATATGTTGCAACATGGAGGTGATGTTAAACCTGATGCAGTGACTTTTATTGGCTTGTTAAGTGCCTGTACTCACGGAGGATTGGTGGAAGAGGGTCTTAATTATTATGATTTGATGACCAGGGTGTACGGAATTAACCCTGAAATTGAGCACTATGGGTGTTTAATTGATCTTCTCGGACGAGCAGGTAGGTTTGAGGAAATTATGAAAATTGTGAAGGAGATGCACATAACTCCAGATGCAGTTATATGGGGTTCCTTGCTTAATGGATGCAAAATTCATGGGCGTATCGACTTGGCAGAATATGCACTGGAAAAAATGATTAGTATTGATCCCAATAATGGTAGCTACTACTCTATGCTAGCTAATTTATATGGGGAGTTGGGGAAGTGGGATGAGGTTCGAAAGGTAAGGAAGATCCTAAATCAGCAGAATGCTTATAAGGCTCCCGGTTGCAGTTGGATTGAGCTTGATTGCCAAGTTCATCAGTTTTATTCAGTAGACAAATCTCACCCTAGAATGGAAGAGATATACTCAATTTTGGAATGTTTGGTTGATTCGCATTAGCATGTACCTAGCTTCTTGCTGGTTTTTACCTTCCTAAGAGATTGACATCCTATATCTCTCTTATAACCATGGTCTTATTTTATTTGGAATTCTTGAACACCAATTGCTTCTTCATCAATGATTGGCGTTGATATGCATCTTCTATGTTGCTCGGACTCTCAAAAATACCGCTCGGTGTGTGCTGGATCCTCCAAAAGTAGGGCATTTTTGGAGGATCCGACACGGGTACGGCCACATTTTTGGAGAGTCCGCGCAACATAGTGCAATTTTGGCGTAAGAGCTAGACACTCACTAATTCTAGTGTAAAAGGGTAGTCCGGTGCACTAAGCTCCCGCTACGGGAAAGGGCTGGACCATAAGGGTCTATTGTACGTAGCCTTACCCTGCATTTCTGCAAGAGGCTGTTTTCACGGCTTGAACCCGTGATCTCCTGATCACATGACAACAGCTTTACCAATTACTCCAAGGCTCCCCTTCTCACTAATTCTACTTTATCCATGGTTAATCTGAAACTTTAACAAGGAAGAATGTAAGAAAATCATTCTGCCATTTGCTTTTATTTGTATGATTTCTCTTCTGGGGGTGGATAAATATCAAGTCCCAACATTAATTTGTTCTTTGAGTTGTATTCATGTTGTGTTTTTCTTTCTTCGTGTTCGGACGATCCGAGGAAATATGGTGAAGGATAGAAAGGTAATTATTGTGGTTGTATATAGGTTGGCATGTATGCTTCGATTATTAAGTTATGGAGATTAATTATTTAATGATAGAGCATTTCAGATTCAAATCTTTTTTACTTTTGAATTTTCTCGGGTTGCAAATAACATAACAGTTTCTGAGCGTGTTTTACATTTAACTTGGGATGATATCCCACATAAATTAGTACGCATACTTAATTTAGACAGTAACCTATAACTGAAATTCTCATGTACTTGATTGTATGAAAGAATTTCACCAATATATCCATGTATAGAAAGTAACTCTTCATCCAATCTATTTACTATATGCATTAATCAAAACTACCTGTAGTACAAAGTGAATTAAAAAACAGATTACTGTCAACTGCTTCCTAATCATACAAAGATTGCTAACTCAAGTCTGCTGGAACAGCATCATCGGAATCCAATAATTCCTCCACTGAGAAGCACAGAAGTATACCGTTGAGATGAATGTTGCGGACATCAGTTATCTTGTGTCAGTCTTTAGGCATCGGTTGGCTAGTGCACAGAGGCGTTCTATCCCTTCAGGCAGATGTGTGAATTGAGGACACATTATGATTTCAAGTTTCTGCAGAGAAGTCAATCCTTCTGGTAAAAGCAGTGAAGTTGGTGCAACCAACAACTTTTATTTGCCTCAGTGCATCAGCAGCACCCTTAACTAGCCACTGTGGTAAGTTCACCAATTTTGGAAATTTCATAATGCCTAGACGCTGCAGTTTCTTGAGACCACCTCCTTCATTCTCGTCCATGTTTAGGTCGAGTTTTTCACAACTGCCAATGAAAAGATTCTCTAGTGATTCGTGGAATCTGAAACACTTAGGAAGAGATAGTAAGTTGTTACAGTCACCGATGACCAGTGTTCTCAAGGCGGGGAAGCATTGTGTGCTCATGTTATCACTATCGAACAGAGGTTGCAAGTTGTTACATTCCAAAATAGCCAAGAGCCTAAGGGAATTCAGAGACCTTTCTCTGGAAAGCACCTTTCTTTTGTTGTTAGTGTCAGACATCTCAGGCTTACAAGATTCCCAATGTCTCGGGGAAATCTCTCGAGGCTAACACAATTTTCAAGGCCTAGTGTTTGCAAAGCCAGTAGCCCGCAGATTGTGTTAGGCAGTGATTTGAGTTTTCTGTTGTATGATACATCTAGGAACCTCAAATGCTTCAAATCTTTGATTGAACTACTTGGTAAAACTTCAAAACAAGAATGCTTCAATTCCAGTATCTGTAAACATTTAAATCCGGATATGCACCTTTCCACGAATTTCTGACTTCTACGTCCCACTCCAACGATTATTCTCAAATTCACTAGCTGTAGAAAGAATGCTGGAACTTCATTCTTCATGAAATCATCACCACTAAATTCAAATTTGTCGGGCCTTTACTGAAATACCTGCGGTGGTCTCAGTAACAGTTGAAGACGTATCCCTTGTTACTGACAGCGCAAGATCATGCAGCTTGAATCTAAACGTGAAAAGATCCATTTGAACATCTTCAAAAAAGGATCTTGATGATACGTCATCGAAGTATTGCTTGCCAATGTCTTCCAGTTCCCATCCAAGATTTCTGTTATTATGGTGAATCAGCCCCTGAGCTATCCAAACATAAATTAGCTCCATACATAGTCTTTTGGGAAAAGTGAACAAATGGATAAACATTGCTTCAATTCAGATGGGAGCTGACCATAACTCAATTTTAATGCATACAAGGTTTTGATAGTGCTTCCTTTCTCCAAATACCCACTTGTTAAACAACGCCACACTATCATCAAAAGGGAGGCCTGGCAAGTTGTATGTAGAGGTTGTGCCCATAAGAGAAGCAACTGCTTGACTACGCATAGTCACAACAATTTTACTTCCAAAGGAACCAACCATCAACAAATCTTATAACTCGAACCATTTGCTTGGATCATCATTCCAGACATCATCTAAAATGAGAAAATATCTCTTGACCCTCAATGTTTCTTGAAATTGAGCGTGCAATTTTTCCATACTACTGGCGCTGTTGTTATCTGCGATATTGGTGATACTTCCAATTAGTGTCTCTATATTGACTTCCTCAGAGACACATCCATTTTCTCACTTGAAAATGCCTAACCACTCCATCATCATTGAACACCATTTTAGCTAATGTTTTCTTCCCTATACCACCTACTCCCACTATAGGTATAATTGTTGGAAATTTGCCTTTGGCAGGGCGATGCGTCCACCCATATTTGATGAATTAAACACTAGTGTTCCGCATGTTGGAGACCTTGTCTCTTCGCACATGCATGATCTACGAAGTGAGTAGATGACCGTAGGGCCAAGAATCGTCAAATTTCGTTGAGAAATGAAAGAGATATTGGTCTACGAAGTAAGGTGTTTGAGGCATTGAAATGTGGTGTGGGACAAATCTACCACATCGGTGGGAATAGGAAGAATTGCTCTCTATATAAGTCTCTAATGTGGTAAAGGGTTTGGATCCCCAAGGGGTATCCCATATGTTTAAAGGAGGGAAGACCTAGATGTGCTTGGGTTCAAGGCTAAGCCCACACGCACACCGCCGCCCGTCCCGTCCGGCACGGGCACGGACTGATATTATCTTTTTGGACCAGAAAACTCTGCCAGATGTACAGTTTGGACCAGAATTCTTTCATATGTACAGTTTGGTCCCTACAGTTTCAATATTTACAGTTTGGTCCCCAAAGTTTCTGGGAAGGTGATGGAAGGCAGAATGCCTACAGTTGGGACTATTTTTTGAGGCATTAATCAACCATTACTTGGCTGATTAACTCATCCATTAACATCCCATTACTTGGGCAGTTGGGCAGCCTTTCAATGGCCATTAACAGCCATTACTTGGCTGTTTTAATGCCCTCCTAATGGCCATTAACAGCCATGTTTTGGCAGTTAGATAGCCCCTTCTCCTTGCTATATATTGAGCTTTATTTGGCTCAATTCAGTGGCAGAAAATAGACGAAAATACAGTGAGAAACAGGCAGCAAACAGAGACGAAAAACAGCAAGTAACATGCCCGAAAAACAGCCACAAAATAGCACAAAACAGTGAGTGATATTCAATAAAATCAAGGCAATTTTCGACTGAAAACAAAGGACCAAACCCTCACGTATACACAAGATATACACTACAGAGACACACTATATACACAGAGACAAAAGAGAAGAGTAGAGAGAAACTCTTCCTTCCTATTCCATATCTTCAGCAAGTCGAGTCATATTTGTTTTCTTCGACAGGCTCAACCTATTGGCTTTGTAGTGTTGAGATTAAAGTGTTGTTTTATCTTGGGAGACTATTTCCCGCTAACGTAAAAGCATATATACGGGGCAATCTTGTCTTAAGGATAGAGGGCTATCCTCGACTCAACACACAACGTTGTAACCATGCAGATTTAGTTGTTTCTTGATTTCAGGATATCAACATTCAAGACACAACAAACTTGCGGCAGTTCTCAACATTGGCTTTGCAAGGTGATCAAGATTCAAGACACAACACACATGCGGCAGTTTTGAAGATTGACAATTTATTTATCCTTTCGAACATTTGTAATAGTTATTACTTCCCGTACTGCTCTATAAAGTACCACAGAATACCCAACAATTTAAGACAAGATTGTATTGTAATACTATTAGTGTTCGAAAGATGTCGGTCAAAAGTTGTGTGACCAAATCTGGATATGGCAATGGTTTTCTGGTAGAAGAGAGTGATGATGATGAACGTGTTCATGGTGTCACCGCTACCAAGACTGGTTGGAACAAGCGCTCACGAAAGCCTGAAGATGTCAATTGAGACAAGAGGAGAAGACTGAAGATGTACTTCTATCTTGCAGCAGAAGGCCTGTTTCTATCCCAGACAAAAGATCCGAATAATGGTAAGAAGGAACTGGACACTCAGTTTGATGAAGTGACTGGAGTGAGCCAGAATCCGAAATTGGGATAAGTAGTTTTTCTTACTTGTCAAGAATAAAGATTAAATGAGGTCTGATTAAAAATTTGATTAAAGTAAGGAGGAATATGAAAATAATTTATATTCCTTACGCTTTAAAAATCAGACGTTTAATCTCATCTTCTTTTCCGTTTAAAGATTGGATTGTAAAACAACTTAAAAAGATCCGTTCTTTTAAGAGTAATTATTAAAAGTGTGTAAAGTATGTTCGCACATACGAGGGAGTAAGATCCACTGACCGTGCGAAACGGAAGAAGTCTAAAAGTTGAGCCTGTCATACTATTTGGCAGAAGATCCTTCATAGGATGATATTGGACACTCAGTCATATAAAGCCTCCGGGCGACTGGAGTGGGCCAAAATTCCTTTGATATGATGATATTGGACACTCAGTCATATAAAGCCTCCGAGCGACTGGAGTGGGGCCAGAATTCATTTCATAGGAAAAGTAATGGACACCTAGTAAGGTGGGTTAGAGTTTCCAGGTCTAAAATGATTTGAAGGCCTAAAGAAAGGCAGAAAAGAAGTTGGACACTCAGTCTGCAAAGCAACTGCAGTGGGCCAGAGTATCCAGATCACATATGATCCGGTTACGCCCTAACCACGGGCAAGAGGTTGTTCATGTGAAGCAACGCCACCTCTAAAGTAGAAGGGGTTGAAGAGGTTGTCCTCAATAGGACTTCAGGGAATGTGATCACTCTAAGCTGAGGTGATACATGTTCCTAACTTGGTTTAAGGGACGCTGTTGGTCAAGCTGGTTTGAGACTAGTCCAACAGGTCTGTAATAACTAAGAATGGTACAGTACGTCTGTAGCCAAATGAATGATATATTTGTAATCCGTGCATCTATGCCATCATAGATTAAGACACGTTAAATAGCAAGTCATTCAAAAGCTAACGATGTTGAGATTGTTGCCTTCTGTCAACATAAACCCTCAAAATGAATGTGAGGTAGACGAATAGGCAAAATCACCTTTCCAAATTCCGTCAAAGGGAATAGCGAAAGAAGCACCGCTCCTCTAGAACTTAGTCACACCTACTTGGGTGATTTGAAGTTTATACAAAATAGAAGGGGGGGGGGGGGAGAGAAACGTACGTTGTGACCTTCATTGATGATGGTACAACGTATGGAATCCTTTGTTTGTTAAAAAGCAAAGATGAAGTTGTTGAAGCGGATAAGCGCTACAAAGAAGAAGTTGAAAATCAACTAAGCCTACGGATTGAGAAATTCGTAGTGATAGAGGGAGAGAAAGTGAAGCATCGTTCATTAAACGACTGTTCATTTCTCACCTCAGTCAAAGGTGTTAGCCAAGCGCAAAGCTCGTACGCCCAAATTATGTGGGGTGGCTTGGTAAAAGTTGGAATACTGAAACAGGTCAAGTTGTACCTAAGACTGTAGATTGCATATCTGTCAGGATCTGCAAATACTTGATAGTGTTGATCGCGTCTTGGCGTCAAAGAAGTTGAATTCTTTGAAGATAGCTTTCCTTGAAAAAGGAAAAAGGAGTAATTGCTCAAGGTTAACAAGAACCCGCGAGGTTCGACCGTCCTAACTAGACGCCCGTATCTACAGGATCATATAGAACCATACTTGCGTAATGGTTGATCTTCCTCCGGGAAAAGAACCTTTGGGTTGTAAGATGTGCTCCCCTGTGAGTAGTTTCACATCCAGGGCCATTGCAGTCTTGCGTGGCATGAATGTTGAATTAGCCTTCCCAATCGAAGAGTTGGAAAAAGAGAATCAGAGTTGATTTTCTAGACTGTTGGGCTTCTTCCTAAACTTTCATCTTGGTCCCTGAAATGTTTACATTTTGGTCCTGAAAGTTTCAGATAAAACAGAAACAATGAATCTGACCACAGAAACATTGACTCTGAAATTAGAAAGCCAACAGTTGGAGAATCAACAGTCTGAAAGTAAAAGTCATATTGAAACAAAGTCTCGATATGAAAGATATGGGTATCACAGATGGCATCTTAGGAATTGGATTTCTAAGACATCTAACGGACTGGTCGAGAGTTGACAGTCTCGTTGAAGCCACCAATGGATATGAATCATAGAACTGTTTGGAATCATGGTGCACCCATAGACAAGGAGCGATATGCACAGATCATGTGTAGTTCAATGTATTGTACACACTACAACCGACCTGGTATCGTCCTACGAACATATCAGTTGAACTAAGGTCGGTAGAAGGCGTTAAATATGATATGACGATATCTGAGTTAATGCTTATCTACAGATTATAGTATTCTGGATGTCCAGCGGTTCTGGGAGAACACAGTGATGCAAACTGGACATTAGATCTGAAGAACACCAAAGCCACAAGTAAATGTGTATGGTGGGTCTTGGAAAATCCTCTAAGCAAACTTGCATCGGCCGATTCATGATGGAATCGGAGTTTATCGCTTTATACAAAGCATGAAAGAAGTTGAGTAACTTCACGGCTCCTTAGGGGACGTTCCTTATTGGGAGAAACTCGTGCCTTCAGCAGTTATACACTGTGGCTAGCCGGTCGGCTTCAGGAAGGACACGGATGACGGCGTCTGGACATATCTTTCAGGATCTGCTTGAGACATAAGATCAGTATGGCGATTGATCATCACGGGTGTCACATCTTTGTTTACTAACTAAGGGACTACCCGAGATCAAGTGTTACGCCTGTCTAGGGAATTGGCTTAAAACCCAAACAATACGAACCTTTATGTGGAAACCCAACCATACCGATTGGAGATCCCAAGAATGTGGTTCAATGGGAAAACTAAGCGGCAAAAGGTTCATTGAGCGCTTTGGAAGCAAGAAGCACTTCGGATGATGATTTCGCACGGAAACATGAATCCAAAGTCGCTCCCGCGATAGACATTAAAGTCTTTGCTGCATGGTGGGTAAAGGTTAAGCTTCCAAATCTTTTAAAAAGATCCTCAAATGGTTGAGGTTAAGGTTGTGGATCTTTTAATGATTCCTAACACTTGTAAAGTGGGGTATAGCAGGATACCTTGTAGGAGATCACCTATTTAAGTGCGAGGATGGCCGACTCAAATGAACGCACTTAAGAATCCAAGTGTGTCCATGGCCACAACCTGACGTAAACGTAAGAAAGAAAATGAATAAGAAGAGTTATTGTGTTGATATCGTTGTCTTGGCTTACACTAAACACTGACGGTTCAAGACATCACGTTCACCGCGCAGTAAGTAAGTCCGATGGTATTCAACTAGGGAAGGTTCAAAGCGAAAGCTACCTCTCCTGATGCAATATCTTTTCATTTGAAAGATTCTTTGAAATGTAGGCACCTTGTGTGTGCGCCACAATCTCTCTTTCATAGAGGGGATTGTTGGAAATTTGCCTTTGGCGGGGAAATGCGTCCACCCATCTTTGATCAATTAAACACTAGTGTTTCGCATGTTAGAGACATTGTCTCTTCGCACATGCATGATCTACGAAGTGAGTAGATGACCGTAGGGCCAAGAATCATCAAATTTCGTTGAGAAATGAAAGAGATATTGGTCTACGAAGTAAGGTGTTTGAGGCATGGAAATGTGGTGTAGGACAAATCTACCACAACGGTGGGAATAGGAAGAATTGCTCTCTATATAAGTCTCTAATGTGGTAAAGGGTTTGGATCCCCAAGGGGTATCCCATATGTTTAAAGGAGGGAAGACCTAGATGTGCTTGGGTTCAAGGCTAAGCCCACACGCGCGCCGCCGCCGCGCGCCGGTCCGGTCTCGGGTCACGAGTCACGAGTCACGGGTCACGGGGCTGTCTGATATTATCTTTTTGGACCAGAAAACTCTGCCAGATGTACAGTTTGATCCCTGAAGTTTCATATGTACAGTTTGGATCAGAATTCTTTCATATGTACAGTTTGGTCCCTAAAGTTTCAATATTTACAGTTTGGTCCTCAAAGTTTCTGGGAAGGTGACGGAAGGCAGAATGCCTACCGTTGGGACTATTTTTTGAGGCATTAATCAGCCATTACTTGGCTGATTAACTCCTCCATTAACAGCCCATTACTTGGGCAGTTAGGCGACACTTTCAATGGCCATTAACAGCCATTACTTGGATGTTTTAATGCCCTCCTAATGGCCATTAACAGCCATGTTTTGGCAGTTAGACAGCCCATTCTCCTTGCTATATATTGAGCTTCATTTGGCTCAATTCAGTGGCAGAAAATAGACGAAAATACAGTGAGAAACAGGCAGCAAACAGAGACGAAAAACAGCAAGTAACAGTCCGAAAAACAGCCACAAAATAGCACAAACAAAGGAGTGAAATTCAACGAAAATCAGTGCAATTTTTGACTGAAAAACAGTGACCAAACCCTCACGTATACACAAGATATACACTACAGAGACACACTATATACACAGAGACAAAAGAGAAGAGTAGAGAGAAACTCTTCCTTCCTATTCCATATCTTCAGCAAGTCGAGTCATATTTGTTTTCTTCGACAGGCTCAACCTATTGGCTTTGTAGTGTTGAGATTAAAGTGTTGTTTTATCTTGGGAGACTATTGTCCGCTAACGTAAAAGCATATATACGGGGCAATCTTGTCTTAAGGATAGAGGGCTATCCTCGACTCAACACACAACGTTGTAACTATACAGATTTAGTTGTTTCTTGATTTCAGGATATCAACATTCAAGACACAACAAACTTGCGGCAGTTCTCAACATTGGCTTTGCAAGGTGATCAAGATTCAAGACACAACACACATGCGGCAGTTTTGAAGATTGACCATTTATTTATCCTTTCGAACATTTGTAATAGTTATTACTTCCCGTACTGCTCTATAAAGTACCACAGAATACCCAACAATAATATAAACACAATCCTGATCTTTTGCGTCGAAAAGAAAATCCACTATGATTTTTCTGTCGATATCTCGACCAACTATGCTTGAAGTGGCCAAATACGAGTGTGTTTCCCTTTCCCAACATATATCCCTCCTATCCATTACGCCTTCTGAAGCTACCAGATGAAATTTTGATTTGTGCTCAGTAAATTTGTGTAGTTTTTCTCTTATATCCTTCATCTTGTGAGCAATTCTAAAGCGAAATACGAGGGGATTTGGCTTATGAAAGAAGTTACATACCTTGTTCTTGATACTTTTTTTACTTTGGCATGCTGCTGCTGATGCTGCAAGGCTATAATCTCAAATTCATACAAAATGTCATCCATTTGATGGAGAACGTCATTTAGTCTATCCAGCCAAACGCTTAGTTGACGATTCTTGGATCCTTGCTCCTCAGCATCCAAGAGAACTGCTTTGATATTTTGTGAAATTTTCATTCAGTATTTCTAGCTCCTTTGTTAGGCCACATGTTTTTCCAATTTCTTGCACTAGCATGGAGCTTACCTTCCACAAAACTCTCTCAGCAATGTTGAACACAAACAATTCTGCCATTTATCTAATCACTCAGCAAGCCCAATTAATTGGAACAGAAAAGAGAAAGAACTATTTATGTAGCAACCTTTTGGGAGGGTAACACTTACGAAACAAAGCTAATTTAATACTTCCAACATTTAGAAGAGATTAATTTAAAAAGACATTCATAATAATTTAGTAGCAGAAATAGGCCCATGCGAGAAAGGTTTTAAGTGCAATATTTTTTTTAAATACACTTCGTAAAATTCCTTAAATGAAATACCATACCAAAGTATCAAGATAACGTGACACCACCCTTCTTGAATAATCAACACGTTAAAGTAACTTTCAAACGAAATTATATTTTTCGTTCAACATCACTGGTAAAGTTGCTGCCATGTGACCAGAATGTCATGTCTTCAAGACGTGGAAACAACCTCTTGCAAAAATGCAAGGTAAGACTACGTACAATAGACACTTGTGATTCGGCCCTTCCCGAACCCCACTCATAGCGGGAGCTTAGTGCACCAGGTTGTCCTAAAAAAATCACTGCATGTTCATATTGTACATGAATTTCAAACTTGCGAGTATAAAAAGGAGAACTAGTCTTCTCCTTTGTACATATTTACAAGACAAAAAGTAAATTTAGCATATTACAAGGCTTGAGTTATTACCACACCCTAAAGCAGCAAAACAAGTCACCAAGTTTAAGTTACAAGCTTATGGTCTTGAGATCCAACAAGCCTCCAAAATTACATACATAAGCGTGACACATAGATCATGTACATGTCCCAAAACTATACAAAACCTAGATGCATATGCAAATGTGATCTCCACAAAAGCTCCCAAAAAGTCTACTACAAAAGACTTTCTTCAAATCTCTTCTCGCACATTACCTACTATAGAAAACAAATATCGCTAAGCATAAAGCTTAGTGGCGTATAAACTTTGGGCTTGGAGCCATTAGATTCTATAATTCCCTCTGTCATAGATAGCTCAAATGAGACATAAATATAAATCAAGTAAGCAAATATATCAAAAGTATCGAATATCAAACCTTGAAGTGTTTCAAAATATCAATATCCATGTTCAAAGATTCAAGTTTCAAGAAAGCTTATAAAATCAATCCAAGAGAGTTTTTCAAATATCAAATTTCGCCCAATATGTACGTCATGCCATCACACTAAGAATAATCAGATATCAAGATGGACTGAAGCCCCAATCAACTAGGGTAGAAATCTAATAATCAAGAGAATCAAGAACCATATTAAAAATGTCTTTCTAGTTCGTACTTAACACAGACAAGTTCCATAATTAAGATGAACCATAAATCCAAAGTCAAGATGGCAAATGATCTTAATCAAGAGGCATGCCGATATAGGTGAAAAAGTCACTGCCACAAAAAGGACAAAGTCCCAACAAGGATGTAAAATGATCAAGCAATCTATACAAGTGGGCGATTTAGCGAATATCTTGCAATATTGAGATAATACCGATACAACGATATAAAGTAAAGAGAAAGAAAGCGAAAATTCAAGTTATTTCCAAATATGCAGCAAGTAAAAAGATTTCAAGATCAAGTTTATACACAACCCTTGGTGTTTTACCACAAAACAGTTCTACCACAAATTTGAGAACGTTCGAACCGTCTACGCCATAGACCAGTCAAATTTGTCCACTTTCTCAAACACTTTCCCTTATATATTATTAGGGAATATATACCTTAAATACATAATCAAATATCTATATAAGTTCAGTGATTTCAACATGTGGAACTAAACATGATATCAGTGAAAATCACCCTAAAATTTTAAAACCGAAATTCTGGACAGTACAACTGTCTTGTGTTGTGGTTCAGTTTTGAAGAGGTAAAAGGCAAAACTAAACTTTGTGGTCTCATGAAAGTTGTAGATATACATCTTGGGGTTCCAGAGAAATTTAAATCACCTCAAGATCAGTTTCGTACAAAACGTTATGCTCAAAATACTAACAGTAGTGCATAGAGGGTTTATAAAATAGAAATTTGGGCAGCACCTGCCCTGTACTTCATCACGGCTTTTCGGGTAAACACAAGCAAAACTAGGATTTGGAGCTTTAACAAAATTTGTATAGCTTTCCAGATCATCTTGGCTCACATAAAATGAAATTTTATATAAGGAGATGTGATAAAACACTAACAACTGTCTGTGTAAAAACGGGTTTAGTAACTTACCACAAAAGAGAGGAGCAACTTGTGATTTAACAAGAAAAATACTTGATGGTTGGTTTAGTTGAAGAATCTGAAGGTTTTGGTGTAATACTTCTAAAGATAAGAAGGAGAGAGAATTGGGGCTTTCTTTGGCATGAAGGAATTAAAATGAGAGGTGCTTTAAAGAATTGGGGCTTTCTTTGGCATGAAGGAATTAAAATGAGAGGTGCCTTTACAACCCATTTACATGTCAATCCTTTAAGAATTCCAGAAACCTTAAAGAATAAAAGTTGTATATCTTTGAAATACCTTTCCAATGATATAATGGAGAGCACAATCAGAGTTGTTAGTAAAATGTTATGACTTATTTACTGAAGGGACGCAGAGCAGTCCGCTAGACAAATATGCCTCGCGGATGGCATATGCGGCCGGACTTTTCAGACGCATTTCGACCCAAAATTGTGAAGTATTATATTTTGATATGAGTTTGGAAATGATCTAGCATATGACAATATGCGATGCAAACCCTAGAGTGGAACAACCCCGCCTATAAAAAACCCCAGAACGTGAAATTTCCTTAGATTTTTCATCCCACTTCGTTTTGGCTGACCTTTTTGAGAGGAAACTACCCTAGGACTTCCCCAAAACACCTAAGGTAAGTTATTGATTAATTCTCGTCAATACTACATCAATACTACATCAAAATCATTACTCCTTAACACTAGTTCATCTGCTCAAACCCTAGATTCTTGAGAACTAAAGGAAAGAAGAAGTGAGGGAGCGTGTGGGATTTCATCAAAAGGTATGACTTCTGATCTTATGAAATTAGTATTGAAGTTTGGAATAGTATGGATTAATCTAAAATGTTATAATCCACCAATGATTCCCATAAGATTCAAGAACAATATTTAAGGCTTAGAAAAAGCTCTAGTTTCCGAAATTTCAAGAAAACTAAAAGAAATGAATGAATTTTTAATCTTTCTCATCTAAAATCATTGTAGTGTGATTGTTGAACTTGGAGTAATACTTTTGAGAGGGAATTGAGGTATGTCTAGATTTCAAAACTCCTCTTTGATTATTTGTACACGTGAACCCTAGTTTGGTGGTTGTTTTTTGTTGAACTTATTTTCGGTTTGAAGATGATTTTTAGACAAGGTCATGTGTGTGTAGGGTCAAGCACACATCGAACCTTTTACGTATGATACTACTTTGATTGAACTTTTTTTGCCCCATTTTGAGATGATTGAACTTATTTTCTAAAGATTGAAACTTTAAATGTGTGATGCCTTTGAATGGGTTTTCTTGAACTTTAAACTGAATAAGTGATTTGAATAAGGTTCCTAAATTGATTATGACTTGAAATACCTCTATTGTGAGAAGATGCTTGAGAAATGAATTCGGCTATTAGATATGATTGATGATTCGATTAATATGCCATGACTTTTACCTGTTTGTGTTTGGGCCTGTATGGGCAAGTTGTGCTAGTCCAGAGGATGATTAGCCATTATGGATCCTAACATATCACTTGTAAGTATTGATGTGTCAGTCCAGAGGATGATTGACCTCCGAGGCATGTAGCTCAGTGAAACTATTAATGTGTTAGTCCAAAGGATGATTTGCCTCGGCGGGATAAAGCCCCGGTGTATCGAATGGTTGTTCACCCGTGAGTTGGCATGTGTTAATTCTTTGGTTGCCCATGAGTTGGTTTGTTCATAATTTCGGGTTCGTAAGTGAAAGACTTAATATGGTAAACACTAAATGTGTTTAACTTGATGTATTCTTCATTATTGGTTGTTTTTGTTGAACTTTACTAAGCATGATATCATTCTCTAACTTTGGATTTCGAATGGTTATGATTAATACTGTTTTACTAATTTCTTTCTATCATTTTTTATATTGTTAACAATTTCCCCTTAGACACTCACTGAGTACCCAGTACTCAGGCATACCATTATTTTTATTTTTATGGTGTGTCATGTAACGTAGAAGAGTAGGTTCGTGATACGCATACCAAATTGGGCTGCGTCACGAAGTTAGACACTCATTGTTTATCTTAGAAGCTCCATAGATAGTTGTTAGATTTAGGGTAGATGTTTTAAAGTCTCATATCACTTGCTAAGGCTTTACCATGTTTTATGATTTAATATCTATATTAGACTTCCGCTGATTTTATTAAGTTGAGCACGTTCAGGTTTAATGTTATACGACATGTTATAAATAGATAAACGAATTAGACTTATTGTTTAAATGTTTTATAAGGTGTTTCCGGTATTGTTCATCGGATGCCTATTACGTTCAGGAATTTGAGGCGTGACAATAATATAAAATAAGCAATTTTCGAATATCTTTAAATTCAAATTTATGAAGTACAAAGTAAAATACATACCCTTACTATAAAGACATTGTTAATTAAAAATATAAGTATTAGTCTAAATTTTTTGGGGTGTTACAATTTATGTGACTGTAGCTGAATTTAACCGCTCATCTTGTTTAGTAACCTCTATATATAGAAAGTGGTAGAACAAGATGTACGTAATAAGGGGCTCTGCCACAATAGCTTTGACCTAGACTCTGTATTTGTGTTAAAAATCTACTTAATATGCATAAATAATTTATCTTAAACCTAGTAAGCTAGCTTTTTTATATTCTAGAAGTCATAAACTCAAAATTCTAGCTCCGGTTCTACACATAATGGTAAAGATGCTATAGTGCAAGTCGTCAACGATTCAACGAATATTTTCTCTTACCGTGAAACATGATTCTTTCCCTTTCACAAGCTCCCTCACATTCTTCGTCCTAGCCCATAATAGTGAGAAACAACCAGATGTTATATTAAGCATTTCGACGGAACACCTCACAAAATATTTAACCTTTTTTTTTTTTCATTTTTCGCAAAACACGGGGAGAAAATAAACCTTCTTTTCTAACCAAAGGCCAAGTTACTGGAGAAAATTTAAGTAAAGGTACCATTCAAGTGTTGAAATTAGAAAAGGTGACAAGTTTGACTTGGATGGGTCAAAACCCACTTAAATTTTGATTAAGTTAAATGGGAGCTAAAATATAATATTTAAAATTTATTGAACTTTAAAAAAATACAAAAAACCCATCTTTAACTCCAAACTATTTAGTTCAAAAATAAAAACAGAACATATCAAAAGAGTTTCAAAATAAAATTTCTCTCCTGCGACTTCGACTTCTTCCTACTCTTCTATGCGTCATTGTTGTTGCTTTTGCTGCGCCATTATTGTCGATCATCTCTCTCTCCACTTCTACTGCAAAGTTCTCAGGTAAACTTCCTTTTCTGTTTCTCTCACTTCAATTTAACAATTAGAGTTTTGAAATCAATTACTAAAAATGATGATTTGGGTTAAAAATAAAAAGAAGAACATGAATTTCTCTTCAAAGTTGTTTATTTTGTTGTTCCATGCTTAAGAAATTCTTATTTGGTGTTTGTTTAATTTATTGTGGTTGTGTGTTTGTAAATAACGTATCTAAGCATATTTAAATGTGAATTTTAGGTTTTTGTTATTGTTCTTGTTCTTCTTCTATGGTTAAGGAAAAGGGGGTTCTTTTGATTTTTTCCTACAGTTGAGGAAGCTGTTACAGCAACTTTAGTACTTGTTTGACAAAAGCAAACAACTGATGAGGTTGCATGTTTAAAAACTTCTTCTTTGGTGTATTTATCAACTTGTTATGGTTGTGTGTTTGTAAATAGTGTACACAGATAGTGAAATATATGTTTTTGTTGTTGTTCTTGTTGTCCTCGTATGGTTTATAGAAAAGGGGCTTACAACTGTTTTAATTTTTTTCAATAGTTGTTGCAACAGATTTCTCAACTATTTAAAAAAACTAAAATAATTGCTAAGGTTATTGCAATAGTTGAGTCAGCTATTGCAACAGATTTCACAGTTATTGAAAAAAATCAAACAATTGATGAGGTTGTTGCTCAGAAAGTTGTTGCAACTGTTCGATTTTTTCTAACAGCTGAGGAATATGTTTCAACAACTGCTTCACATGTTACAACTTCCTCAGTTGTTGCAACGCGTTTATCAATTGTTGCAATAGCTTCAATACCTTTTGTACTTGTTTGATCAACTGTTGTAGTTTTTTTTTCTATTTACTTTGACTGATGCACAAATTAATTATTGATTTCTATTTGTCTCATGTGTGCACATAAAATGACTCCAATCAAAATAAAAAATCAATCAACTACGACATCAAGTAGAGATAGTAAAAAATCTAAGATGAAAACGCCATTAGATGACCTTGTTGAACATGCAACAACTACTTCCGAAATAGCAAATGAATCTTTAAATTTTAGTCAGCATGAAAAACAATATTCAGACCGAGAGGAGGGATTAGAGGTCAAAACATCTCTAGTAGATGAAGAAATGTCTGGAGATGTCCCAGAGGAAAGCTCAGAAGATGGCCAAGAAGGAGCTGAAGATATACTAACTATAAAGGAAGGATGCAGTGGAGATGGATTGTGGATCTGATTTATAAGATGTTGGAGCCCTAAGGTGGGCTGATGAATTGTTTCTTAAATTATGTTGTTTGGGATCGTAAGACAATTGTATTCAATTTATATTGTTTAGGTTGAGGAACAATTATTTTTAAGTCATCGTATTTTATGTTCTTTGTGGATTATGGTGGATGATAAAAGAAAATTATGTAATTTTTATTAGGCAAAATACATAGATTGCACCTTGAACTATAACTGAAATGTCGAGTTCACACTCTAACTAATTGGACTACCTATTACCCCCCTACACAACTAAAAAGTAAATTTATTTACTCCTTGATACACATATAACTAGTTGCACGTGGGGAGGTGGTACACACTCGCCCGCCACATCACCGCCACATTTAAAATCTTCTGATTTTTATATTCTTTTCATTTTCTTTTGTTAATTATATTTTACACTAATTAATTCTTAATTAATAATTAAAATCCTTCAATAACTATATCTTCTTCATCACTAAATTACATCACCCACCCATCTCTTATTCCACCGGAAACACCATATCCACCATCATCGGAGCCACCATTATCCACTTTATTCTTCTCTAAAAATCACAACCAAAAATTTAATTGGATACACGCTGAGGTTATAAATTAGACTCTTCAATAGTAAAAATAGATTTTGTAGCCATCAAAGCTTCGATTTTGTCGCCATCGAGTGTTGCGCAACATATGGGGTTCGGCAGATGGTAGAATCACTATGATGGAATGTCGGGATGATCTACGAACGATATTGGAGTTGCGAATCTAGCTAAAATGCCGTCAAAAATGCGTTGTAGATCTAGAGAAGCATCTCACCGGTATCCAAAACTTTTTAAAAATGTTCTAGGCCATAGAGAACTTCACGTTACTTGTGAACGATGTATAGTGGATGTTGAAATCAAGAAGCTAAAATATTCGCCTTTCTAGACCGAACATCTTGTTTCATAGTACTCATAGTAGGTGTTAATATTAGAGTGCTTGTTTCACTTGTAAAAATTTTGATCTTTCAATGTAAAATATGTAAAAGTCTTGGCTACCATTTCTACTTTCCAGTAAGTTTATAAATTTGCCATCTTTGAATATTCTTTTAACATTAACTAGTTAGATAATATGTGCAATTTAGTTAGATAAAACACGAGTAATAAGGGGTGGCCAAAGACATTAGGGAACTATTAAAAAAAGCATAGGGTTCCTATTGATTGATTAATATAAGTTGCTATCATCCTATATATTGTGATGCATCCTCCATTATAACCATTACGCGTCAACCAAACATAACGCTTCATTTAAGAAAATATAGAATAATTACAGGACAACAACTTTAGGAAAATTAACAAGGAAATAAAACACACAAATTTAAATCATCAAATGCATGATTCTGAGCCTAAATATCATCCTATATATTATGATGCATCCTCCCGTATAACCATTACTCTTAAACCAAACATAATGAACTAGTAAAAAAGTACAGGGTTTTCATTGATTGAATAATTATTTAATACTAATAAGTTGTTATGATCCTATATATTGTGATGCATCCTCCATTATAACAATTACTCGTAAACCAAACATAAGCGCTTCATTTAAGAAAATAGAGAATAATTACAGGGGCAACAATTCTTGAAAAATTAAGAAGAAAATAAAACAGCTACATAGTATCACACAAATTGAAATCATCAAATCCATGATTCTGAGCATAAACATCATCCTATATACTGCGATGGCATATATTATAACAATTCTAGGAAAATTAATAAGGAAAAAAATAGCTAAAAATTGTTCACACAAATTGAAATCGTCAAATACATGATTTTGAGCCTAACCATCATCTTATATATTGTGATGCACCCTCCAGTGATGTTGTGAAATGAATGAGTCCTTTATGCTGAATCAATTTCTGGAATAACAAAATACATCATCTCGTTATTTCCTTTTTTAGTTGAAGGTTTGCATGTACAATTAGAGAGAAAAAGAAAAGGAGTAACGAATGAAAAAGAAACTGTGTTGCAAGCGGTGATGAAGATCGAAGGGTACTAGATGAGTTCGGATATGAAACGGAAAATAAAAATGTCCACACTAGTTAGCTATATACATTGACCGGATTTATTTGCACTTTCCAATGAACAAAGCCGACTGTAGTATTCACATTCTTTATAAAGCCACAACAACGACAAATCCAAAAACTTTGGATCTGGAGTTCTTGTGGATTCACAAAGAAGGCACATACTTCAACCAGCCTTGTTTGTTGGAAAAGCTAACATATTCGGGCAAGATATCTATGTCATTACTATTTCAAAACTCTCTTAGCACTATTTTACCAGAGGATTTCATGCAAAATTTGATAGAGGGAAGAGGAATATACATGAAAAAGATGAAGAATTGAAGAGGGTTTAATAGAGTTGCAACCTAGTCTAAGGTGTCAAAACACTGTTGAACTCATAAAAAGTAGTGATGGAGGCATTGGATAAGTACCCAAGGCTAGTTTGAGTTGCTCTGACAAGACAACAGTGGCTGGGCGTCAATATGACATGCACCCAGTAATTTAACTAGCCTTGAAACTATACAAAGCTCCATCATTGATATACCACGTGAAGGTTTGCCATGTAAGCACTCAACATCAGATTAGTATATGATTGTTATTTGATTAACTCTGAAAGAAGTTTGATTAAACAGATTACCATCTATGTTCTAGCCTCTAGGGGTATATAGATGATGAAAAGATCCGCCCGTAAAATTGGTATCAGAGCTTGTAATTAGAACAAAGGTTTAAAAAATGAAAACACATCCATCGTTTAAACAAGTTAGACTCTTAAATCAGATGTTATGGAGATGCAGAGAAATGAAAAGAGATTTATTAGAAATGCGAAGGCAGAATACAATAATAATTGAATCCCAGGAAGACTGGACGATAGAAGATATGAGAAAATTAGCATATAATGACGAGCAATTAGAACTAAGAGATCGAGTGGAAAGGCAAGCATATAGAAGATTAGTAGAAATAAATACTCGTATATATGAGATGAAAGACTTTATAGAAAGTATAAAATCAGATTTAAGAATGGAAATAGAACACTATGGATGAAACTAGATTAGTACAAAGAAGAAGAACAAAAGTGCAGTTAGAAAGAGTAGCGAAAAACCGCTTACATATAATAGAGATATAAACCAAAGATATTATAAGTTGTAGAATAGGAATAAAAATAATTGAAGAAAAGGATAAACAGTTATTAGAGCAACATATAACAATGAATGAACAGGAAGAAAAAATAACGTTTTTAAGAAATTTATCAGCCTTAAGAGAAGAACGAATAAGGCAGAAAGACGAAGAAATCGAAAAGATAAGAGAACAAAACTTAGCAAAAGAGATTAGCAATGAAAATGAAATAAGAGATTTAAAAGATATCATACAAGAACAATATAGATATATCGATTTACTAAAATATGGACGATAAGTTAGAACCTAAAGATCTTTATTATCAAATGAATACTTATGAAGGAGGAACTAGTCAAACATTAAGTTTTAAACCAGATACATATCAGAAAATTCAAGATGAAAAAGAAGAAGTATCTATAAAAATATATTTAAAACAAAATGGTTTGAAAGAAATAAGGAAATAAGGTATATAGCACGAAACATGAAAACGTAATTGATACTATGAGTACTAATGGTAGAACTAAGATTAATTTAATTACCGATGAATTAATTAAAAGAGAATTGGCTAAATTATCGACTAAAGAAGCAAAGAAATATAAAAATATTTACTTTGGAGGAGTAGAATTTACTATTAAAGCATATTTTCAAAAGAATATTGACACACCTATACAGATTTACGTATTAGATGATAGAATATTAGGAAATTTACAAGATGCATTAATATCAGTGATTAAAGGAAATTTAATTTATCAAAAGTTAAAATTCACAATACAACCAGACTTTAGTGTATCGATAAAAGATGAGAATAAAGATTTAGCTTTAACATTATATTATAAGTTAGATGGAATAAACATGCCACCAGGAAGTAAAGTAATGAGTATAGAAACAAAGATGATATACGCCTTAACAGGAAACCACCATGTAAAGAAACAACATGAAATGAATATTATAGTACCAAAAATGTATAAAGAAATACTCGAACAGATAGAGCATAAAGAGAACTCTAAAATCACTATACCAGAAGAAATAACTATGGATTTTAATACACGAACGATTACACCATCTAGAAGATTAATACCACGAGTAGAAGGATCTAGACTAAGTATAACCAGAGAATCGTTAAAGGAGGTACCAAGAATAAAACCCAGAATAATAGATTTGATAAACATAGAAAGTAATAGATTAAAAATTAAAGTTATAATATTCAAGAACATGATAACTATGGATGGAATAGCGTAAATAAATACTTTGGAGCAATTAAAAGTTTTATACACATAAGTAAAATAGATGAAAATGAGTGTAATATAATAGAGCCACAGACTTATAATTACCCGTAAAATGAAAGAGAAATAATAATTACTAAGAGTATAAATTTAAGATTCAAGATTCAAGACTTAGAATATAGGATTAATATCGGAGTAATAGAATATGATAGCCTAAATGAATTATTATTAGGAAGTGAGTTTTTGACTATGATTACTTACAAGATAAATAATAATGGAATAGAGATAACTGACCAAGGAAAGACCAGATTTATAACTAAATTATGAATATACAACTAAAAATAATAAAGAAAAACAAAAATTAAAGACTATAAAGACTACCTTATCAGAGAAATATACAAACAGTTGAAATATCTTGAATACAAATAAGAAAAGAAATGAAATTAGAAAAGGACATAGAACAACTAGAAAAGCAATGTGAAAAGTTTAGCAAAATATGGATAGATATGGGAAATGGTTGGAAAAAACGAATAAATAATCCTGATTATGAGCAATAACGAAAAAATAGATGCGTTATGGGAAGAAGTTGTATTAAAAGAAAATGAAAATATATCATCATTAATGAATGAAGTAAGAGATAATCAGAATAAAACCCAACAAATGATTAGGGAAGAATTGACCAGCTTATGGAATGTATCTGAAATACCAACGTTTAAATTAATATTAGAAAAATTGAATATGTTATTAGAAGAAAAGAGCAAAGGAAAACAAAAAGAACCTAGTGAGGAAGCTAGTACGAGTAGAGAAACGACTATAGCAAAGACTACTATACATAAACCAGAAATAGTGCCAATAGATGCATGGAGAAGAAGTAAAATACCAGTAATGGTAGATATAAGCAAAATAAAACCAAAATTACCGAAAGATGTAATAAATGCTTTAGGAGGACTAATGAAGCTTAACAAAGAAGGAAAATTCTAATGGAACCTGGAGCAATTACATTTTTAAAGACTCACGGAAAGGATATCATAGAAAAAGAAAGATATAAGTATGAGCCTATAAGATCAAAATCAGTAAAAGAAGAAAAGCTGAAAGAGGTAAAGACACCCATAAAAGAAGTGGAGAAAACAACTTATGAATACCTAAACCTAAGATTAGATAAACAGAACAATGAGATAAATGAATTAAAGGAAGAAAACTGAATCTAAAAGCAAGTGATACGGCAGAATGGTATAATAAGTATAGAAAATACAAAGGAAAATATAAGAATACACAAACCCTTTTAAAAGAAACTAAAGTAGAATTAAAAGAAACCAAAAAAGAACTAAAAGAAACTAAAGAAGAGCTAAGGGAAGTAAAACAAGAACTATTAGAACTCAGAGAAGAAATGCAATTTCTGAGAGAACAGTTAGAAGAATTGAAAGGAAAAAAGAAAGTCCGAAAGATTAAATTAAGTGATGAAAACACCTCGAAAAGTAATAGTACTGATGAACAGACAGACCAGGAACTACATGCAGTAGAATTTATAGAGGAAGAAGAAAACTCTGAAAATATGGAAATAGTAAAAGAAAATAGCCAAATAATAGAAGCTTTACAGAAAATGAAAAGAGTAAATGCAATAATAGAAGATGCACCAGAAAGAGACATAGAAGATGATTACAATGGACACATAGAAACCGAAGTAGAATCAGAAAATATAATCAACGAAGATGCAGACGACTATCCAGAAGAAGATCTAATAGACCCAAATCTGGAAGTAATAAACAGAAGAAATACCAGACTACCTGATCATATACCTATAGGACAGCAGGCCGAATTTAAAGAATTTGTAGGATCAATGACCCAAGGAGTGAATTATAACGGATATTTTCTAGACTTAGATAATGTTTATGATGAACAAGAAGTAGGAAGAAGAATAATGATTGGAACTTAGGAATGTATATTGCATTAATGAATAGCACGCAAACAGAAAACTTAGATTACATGTATGATCCGATATCAAAAACTTTAATCGAAAAGCAGATATCGATAGAATCAATTGCATATCAACCGAGAGGAGAAGTACTAAGTTACGCAATGATTGGAAATCAATGTTAATGATATTTGATTTGTTGTTAAAAGAGAATTCTTAGGAGAAAAATGGTTAGTAGCCAGAGAAAATGTTTTAGCGTAAAGAAAACAGAGATTATCATGAACCTGAATAACATGAAATGTTGTAAGATAAATAAACTACCGTAATATACGATTAGCTTTAGTAAATTCTTTTATGAAGCTAGATTCCTACCGTAAGAAGGAGTAATTTATCAACAATTATATTATGATCATTTGCCTGTACCATACAATATTGAGATATCTAAAGAATACGCATAACTAGAACCTAAGGAAAATACCCTAGGAGAAAGAATACGAGTATTACGAGCATATCTAATGAGAAAGTGCGAAGAATACCTAACATAAAGAAAAGATTAAAAAGATAAAAGATAGGATTAAGAGAAATATGTGGATTTACTGAGCGTAGATTAATATTTGGATGCGATGATAATGTAAAAGAAAAGAAGTATAGAAGGCATAAAAGACATAAGAAATATAAGGATAAGTATGAGAGAAACTACAGAGATAAGAAGTATAAGAAATATAAGAAAAACCTTATTACAAATCCTATAAGAAAAAGAGATTCAAACGATATAGGAATAATCAAGATACAAGAAATAAGTTTAGATATAAAAGAAAATTCAGTAAGACGAAGAAATGTAAACCCTATAGAAGCGCATAAGTCTAAGACTAAAGAAGAAAAGGTTAAAGAATGCAAATGTTGGAATTGCAATGAGAAGGGACACTATGCAAACAAGTGCCCAAAGTTAAAGAAAACAGAGTAAAATATGTAGATACAGAACAATTTATAATGAGCTTACAACAGATTAAAGAAGATAATAATAAATGGTATGATTATGAAGATTTCTATGTTAGCTAAACAGATGAAGAATCGGAAGCGAGAAAGGGTAAGTTACATTAACCAATATTCAGAGAGTGAAGACAGATTCAATAGAAAATGAATACACTAGAAAGACAGAAAAGAGTACTGATAAGAGAAAGAGAATCTTTGGATACAATGTGAAGAATATACTCGACACAAACTGATTATGACTTCAACAGTTAGTGAAACAGGGAGTATATATTACAATGATAGGTACAAAAAGATTACCAATCGACTATCACAGATAAGAGAAGAAATGAATAATATACATTGGAAACAAATAGAAATAGCAAGACTCATAGAAGAGTCACTAAGAAATGAGGAAATACGACAGGAAATACAAGAATATGAGCAAGATGAAGAACTTCACAGGAGATTAGATGAACCTAACTAAAATGGTAGCAATTCATATAGAAGCCCATATAGAATATAAACCGAACAAAATGATAAAGCAAAAAATATTTATAGATAGTGGAGCAGATATATGCCTAGCAAGAAAAGATGTATTAGAATCACATAGATGGAAAAGGTCAAGAATACATAGAGCTAAGGTATCAGGATTTAATGAACAATCTAAAGAATTAGATATAATAGCAGAAAACATGAGAATTGTTTTAGGAAAAACTATTTTCAGATTACCAAGAGTATATCAATTGGATAACATGAAGCGACAAGTGTTATTAGGAACCAACTTCCTAGATTCCCTTAAAACTCAAGTGATTAACAGGAATACATTTTGTTTACAATCCCCCTGTGATAAGTGGATTATACTAAAGAGAATACTACCAGTAAACAACATAAGACTATGTACTATAAAAATGGATAGGAATAATAATCTAGAATTATTAAAAGAAAAATACTTAGGTATGTTGAAAGGAAACTTCGGAGAAAACCCGATGCAACTATGGGAAAAGGAAAAGATATATGGCGAAATAAAACTGATAGATCCCAGTGATTTAGTCAGAACAAAACCAATAAGATATAGCCCAACAGATCAAAAGGAATTTGAAACCCAGATTAAGGAATTACTAGAAATGAAAGTAATAAGAGAAAGTAAAAGTCCTCATAGTAGCCCAGCCTTTTTAGTAAGGAAACATAATGAGCTAAAACGAGGAAAAGCCAGATTAGTGATTGATTATCGCGAACTTAATAAAAAGACTATTTTTGATGGATACTTTTTACCCTATAAAAGGAACCTGATTAACCGATTAGGAAACAAAAAATGGTTTAGCAAATTCGACTGTAAAAGTGGATTTTGGCAGATTAAATTGACTAATGAATCTAGAGCATTAACAGCATTTAGTGCCCCGCAAGGACACTATGAATGGAATGTATTACCAATGGGATTAAAAAATGCACCACAAATCTTTCAAAGAAGAATGGATCAAGTATTTAGAAAGCTTGCAGACTTCTGTATCATATATGTTGATGATATATTAGTTTACAGCAGCAACTTAGAAGATCATATTAAACATGTGGAGCAGTTTATCGAAACGGTAAACCAACACGGAATACTTCTATCAGAAAAGAAATCAGAAATATTCAAGAATACTATTGAATTCCTAGGCTATATTGTAGATAGTGAAGGAATACAATTGCAGGAACATGTGGTAACAAAGATTAAAAACTTTAAAGAAAAATTAGAAAACAAAAGAGAGGTGCAGCAATTTCTTGGAGTAATAAATTATGCAGCAGACCACATAAAAGATTTACCATATTTGAGAAAACCATTGCAAGATTTGATTAAAAAAGATGTAACCTTCGACTGGAAGGAAGAACATACCAATGCGATTAACAAGATTAAAGAAAAGGTGAAATCATTACCAAAACACAGAGTACCTACAGGACCAAGATCAATTAGAACTCTTTACAGATGCTAGTGACATAGGATGGGAGCAGTCCTAATAGCATATGATAAAGAAGATGTTGATAAGGAAAAATGTTAATTTGTGGATATGGAGGTGGAGCATTGGAAGCCTAACGAGAAAAACTACCATATCAACGAAAAGGAATTATTGGCGGTAAAATTTGGAATAAAAGATTTCATTACCATTTACTACCAAGAAATTCATTGTAAGAATCGATAATACTCAGGTGAAGGCATTTATCACAAATAGAATAGATCCTTTACCCGAATCAATAAAAGGAGAAAATGGCAATCATTCTTCATTGTTATGATTTTATTGTTAAGAATATATCCGGAACTAAAAATGTTTTAGCCGATTTTCTTAGCTTGAGATATAATGTCAATTAACAATAAGACTTTGAAGAATACATAGCCAAGGCTATGCAAATGATTATCCAAACCAATGAGATAATGATTACAAGATTACAGGAAAATACCCAAAGTATCAAACAATTGATGAAGCTATCACGAGATTTCTCGAAAGTGAAGATTATGAAGAATGAAGAAAAACAAAAACACCGATTACAATACCACCACCACAAGAAAAACCTTTCAACCATTCTTGTCAAAATTAGCAACCATGCCATCAAAGAATACCCTCAACATCGCCAGCCGTATCTATGGCGTATACGCTAAAATTCGCACCGTAAATAATTTGTGCTTATGAAAAGATTAATAAATTTTATAATTATAAGACTAACGCTGATATTGTACGCAGCGATTGCTAAGGTGAGTAAATATCCAAGGTTTATTTGCAATGAAAGAGCAAATCCGAATATTGTGGAGCGACTATTTACATACGGCTTTATAGACAAGATCGTCATCGATTTAAAAATGATTAACCTCACCAAATTGCCACCAATCATCACCCGATCAACGGAGCTAATGATGGAGTCCTTTGGAAAAGGAATCTACGGGATACAAATCCTAGACGCTTCGACGGATTTAAAAGGAAAGCCAATTGTAATATGTCAGATATTCAAAACAGAAGGAACGGACCATTAGCGGGGATGACAAAGATTTGAATATGAAAATCCCCTGCACACTGGAGAAGTTCCAAAACTGGATTAGCGAAAAGAGAGTATTTGGATTATTAACATTGAAAACAAGAATAGAGGACATGCTACGGAACCAGAAGGCATCCGTGATAGGAACCTCCAAAGGAGGAGATGTGGAGGAAATTATGACCCTATATTATGACAATGATGTAGCGGTTAAAGAGACTACAGAGCTAACGCAATTGTTAGACAGGATTACCAACTTAAAGCATACCCATGCCGAAGAGACTATCCGCCATTACAAAATTATGGCTGAACAGAGGAAGAGACCAGTGATTAAAACTGAGGCGACATCGTCATCGGTAAAGGTAAGTATTAAAAAGAAACGATCTCTGATCCTTTTGATTAAGGCGGGAAAATTAGTTGTTATTTTTCCAGGTACACTGTAAAAAGGTAAAAACAGGCTTTATGGCCCAAACAGATTATGGCCCAATGTAGTATTTTATACTACGTAAAGCCCAAAAAGAATATCGATTAGGGAATGTAGTTTATCGCATAACCCATAAAAGAGGTCCTACGGACCCAAAACAGATTATGGCCTAACGGCCCACAAAGATTACTAAACCGGTCACCCGGATCAAGAGGTCTTATTGGCCCAACAAGATTACAAGCATGTAGTTTTATTACATGTGTGAAAAAGAGATCCTACGGATCCAAAAGATTATGGCCTTCGCCCAAAAGCGATTAGGAGCCTCATGGCCCAAAAGAATAACTAAAGAGATCCTATGGATCCAAACAAAATTAATTACTGTTAACTCGGAAAAGAGGTTGTAATGGACCCAACTAATATGGCCCAACATAGTTTAAACTATGGTAAAGCCCAAACAAAAGAGGCCTTAGTGCCCAAAGACTATAAATCCAGAACACGGAAAAGAGGTCTTTTTGACCCAGAAGAGTATGGCCCAATGTAGTTTAAACTACAGAAAGCCCAAACAAAAGAGGCCTTAGTGCCCAAAATCAGAATATGGCCCCACGGCCCAAAAAACGATTAAGAAATTAACCGGACGATAGCCAAGATGAGGACAACGGCTTTACAAAAAGGAGCGGCCAAGGCACTGCAGCCTTTACGACTTTTTGGAAAGCACAGGAGAAGACGACAAAACAACTTTACGAAAAGGAGCAGACAAGGCACTGTAGACACTGTAGCCTTTATGACTTTTGTAAAAGTATTTTGTCGACATCGTTACTTTAAGACTTTTGAAAAGTAATACTGTTTACTTTAAAAAAGTTAGGAATAGTGAATAGCTGAGGTTATCTATATAAGGAGCCTCTTGTAAAGACGAAAGGGATTCGAAAATTCTGAAATACAAAACTCTTACAAAAATTCTCTATGTTTAGCTAAAGCACCCTTTAGTCTATAATCCGAAATCATCCAAGATTATCATAAGATAACCGAATACTATCCAAGAACATTTTAACATTAATCAACTATCATCTAAGAACAAACATAAGATTAATCTTATATCAACCAAGAATATCATAAGAACACGAAGTATAGTACTTTGATTTATTATGATTAGAACTATACTGGTTAAAGCACACCACTGGAAGGAAGGCGATCAGAGGATACCCGTAATTGACTCCCAAGCTCCCAGGCGACAGAGTACCCGCGGCGGAAGGCAAAGGGGAAATATAGGCCATAGGAGGGTGAGACTACTTCGGTGATCTGAAAGTCTACTTAAAGGTATGTGCTATAACTATATGTTTCTAATTATAATTTTGATAAGTATACTACTCTGTTGTTATGATATTTAGAAGTTGATATTAGATTATGATTATGAATGTTTAGACGATGATAGAAGATTAATTATGAATGTTTAGACGATCGGTATAGGTTATAGTATGGTTATCTGCCGGATAGATAGAAGATTATAGACGTTTTATTAAAAAATGAAATTGAACCTAAGATTACAACTCAGATTAGTATATGATTGTTATTTGATTAACTCTGAAAGAAGTTTGATTAAACAGATTACCATCTATGTTCTAGCCTCTAGGGGTATATAGATGATGAAAAGATCCGCCCGTAGAGGAAGCTAGTACGAGTAGAGAAACGACTATAGCAAAGACTACTATACATAAACCAGAAATAGTGCCAAGAGTACTGATAAGAGAAAGAGAATACTGGATACAATGTGAAGAATATACTCGACACAAACTGATTATGACTTCAACAGTTAGTGAAACAGGGAGTATATATTACTATAACTATATGTTTCTAATTATAATTTTGATAAGTATACTACTCTGTTGTTATGATATTTAGAAGTTGATATTAGATTATGATTATGAATGTTTAGACGATGATAGAAGATTAATTATGAATGTTTAGACGATCGGTATAGGTTATAGTATGGTTATCTGCCGGATAGATAGAAGATTATAGACGTTTTATTAAAAAATGAAATTGAACCTAAGATTACAACTCAGATTAGTATATGATTGTTATTTGATTAACTCTGAAAGAAGTTTGATTAAACAGATTACCATCTATGTTCTAGCCTCTAGGGGTATATAGATGATGAAAAGATCCGCCCGTAAAATTGGTATGATTGTTATTTGATTAACTCTGAAAGAAGTTTGATTAAACAGATTACCATCTATGTTCTAGCCTCTAGGGGTATATAGATGATGAAAAGATCCGCCCGTAAAATTGGTATCAGAGCTTGTAATTAGAACAAAGGTTTAAAAAATGAAAACACATCCATCGTTTAAACAAGTTAGACTCTTAAATCAGATGTTATGGAGATGCAGAGAAATGAAAAGAGATTTATTAGAAATGCGAAGGCAGAATACAATAATAATTGAATCCCAGGAAGACTGGACGATAGAAGATATGAGAAAATTAGCATATAATGACGAGCAATTAGAACTAAGAGATCGAGTGGAAAGGCAAGCATATAGAAGATTAGTAGAAATAAATACTCGTATATATGAGATGAACGACTTTATAGAAAGTATAAAATCAGATTTAAGAATGGAAATAGAACACTATGGATGAAACTAGATTAGTACAGCAGCAAGAACAAAAAGTGCAGTTAGAAAGAGTAGCGTAAAAACCGCTTACATATAATAGAGATATAAACCAAAGATATTATAAGTTGTAGAATAGGAATAAAAATAATTGAAGAAAAGGATTACAGTTATTAGAGCAACATATAACAATGAATGAACAGGAAGAAAAAATAACGTTTTTAAGAAATTTATCAGCCTTAAGAGAAGAACGAGTAAGGCGTAAAGACGAAGAAATCGAAAAGATAAAGAGAACAAAACTTAGCAAAAGAGATGAGCAATGAAAATGAAATAAGAGATTTAAAAGATATCATACAAGAACAATATAGATATATCGATTTACAAAAATATGGACGATAAGTTAGAACCTAAAGATCTTTATTATCAAATGAATACTTATGAAGGAGGAACTAGTCAAACATTAAGTTTTAAACCAGATACATATCGAAAATTCAAGATGAAAAAGAAGAAGTATCTATAAAAAATATATTTAAAACAAAATGGTTTGAAAGAAATAAGGAAATAAGGTATATAGCACGTAAACATGAAAACGTAATTGATACTATGAGTACTAATGGTAGAACTAAGATTAATTTAATTACCGATGAATTAATTAAAAGAGAATTGGCTAAATTATCGACTAAAGAAGCAAAGAAATATAAAAATATTTACTTTGGAGGAGTAGAATTTACTATTAAAGCATATTTTCAAAAGAATATTAACACAACTATACAAATTTACGTATTAGATGATAGAATATTAGGAAATTTACAAGATGAATTAATATCGGTGATTAAAGAAAATTTAATTTATCAAAAGATAAAATTCACAATACAACCTGCACTTTAGTGTATCGATAAAAGATGAGAATAAAGATTTAGCTTTAACATTATATTATAAGTTAGATGGAATAAACATGCCACCAGGAAGTAAAGTAATGAGTATAGAAACAAAGATGATATACGCCTTAACAGGAAACCACCATGTAAAGAAACAACATGAAATGAATATTATAGTACCAAAAATGTATAAAGAAATACTCGAACAGATAGAGCATAAAGAGAACTCTAAAATCACTATACCAGAAGAAATAACTATGGATTTTAATACACGAACGATTACACCATCTAGAAGATTAATACCACGAGTAGAAGGATCTAGACTAAGTATAACCAGAGAATCGTTAAAGGAGGTACCAAGAATAAAACCCAGAATAATAGATTTGATAAACATAGAAAGTAATAGATTAAAAATTAAAGTTATAATATTCAAGAACATGATAACTATGGATGGAATAGCAGAAATAAATCTTTGGAGCAATTAAAAGTTTTATACACATAAGTAAAATAGATGAAAATGAGTGTAATATAATAGAGCCACAGACTTATAATTACCCAGAAAATGAAAGAGAAATAATAATTACTAAGAGTATAAATTTAAGATTCAAGATTCAAGACTTAGAATATAAGATTAATATCGGAGTAATAGAATATGATAGCCTAAATGAAGTATTATTAGGAAGTGAGTTTTGACTATGATTACTTACAAGATAAATAATAATGGAATAGAGATAACTGACCAAGGAAAGACCAGATTTATAACTAAATTATGAATATACAACTAAAAATAATAAAGAAAAAACAAAAATTAAAGACTATAAAGACGGCCTTATCAGGAGAAATATACAGCCAGTTGAAATATCTTGAATACAGCGCAAAAGAAATGAAATTAGAAAAGGACATAGAACAACTAGAAAAGCAATGTGAAAAGTTTAGCAAAATATGGATAGATATGGGAAATGGTTGGAAAAAACGAATAAATAATCCTGATTATGAGCAATAACGAAAAAATAGATGCGTTATGGGAAGAAGTTGTATTAAAAGAAAAAATGAAAAATATACTGTCATTAATGAATGAAGTAAGAGATAATCAGAATAAAACCCAACAAATGATTAGGGAAGAATTGACCAGCTTATGGAATGTATCTGAAATACCAACGTTTAAATTAATATTAGAAAAATTGAATATGTTATTAGAAGAAAAGAGCAAAGGAAAACAAAAAGAACCTAGTGAGGAAGCTAGTACGAGTAGAGAAACGACTATAGCAAAGACTACTATACATAAACCAGAAATAGTGCCAATAGATGCATGGAGAAGAAGTAAAATACCAGTAATGGTAGACATAAGCAAAATAAAACCAAAATTACCGAAAGATGTAATAAATGCTTTAGGAGGACTAACGAAGCTTAACAAAGAAGGAAAATTCTAATGGAACCTGGAGCGATTACATTTTTAAAGACTCACGGAAAGGATATCATAGAAAAAGAAAGATATAAGTATGAGCCTATAAGATCAAAATCAGTAAAAGAAGAAAAGCTGAAAGAGGTAAAGACACCCATAAAAGAAGTGGAGAAAACAACTTATGAATACCTAAACCTAAGATTAGATAAACAGAACAATGAGATAAATGAATTAAAGGAAGAAAACCTGAATCTAAAAGCAAGTGATACTGAGAATGGTATAATAAGTATAGAAAATACAAAGGAAAATATAAGAATACACAAACCCTTTTAAAAGAAACTAAAGTAGAATTAAAAGAAACCAAAAAGAACTAAAAGAAACTAAAGAAGAGCTAAGGGAAGTAAAACAAGAACTATTAGAACTCGGAGAAGAAATGCAATTTACGAGAGAACGATTAGAAGAATTGAAAGGAAAAAAGAAAGTCCGAAAGATTAAATTAAGTGATGAAAACACCTCGAAAAGTAATAGTACTGATGAACAGACAGACCAGGAACTACATGCAGTAGAATTTATAGAGGAAGAAGAAAACTCTGAAAATATGGAAATAGTAAAAGAAAATAGCCAAATAATAGAAGCTTTACAGAAAATGAAAAGAGTAAATGCAATAATAGAAGATGAACCAGACAGTGATATAGAAGATGATTACAATGGACACATAGAAACCGAAGTAGAATCAGAAAATATAATCAACGAAGATGCAGACGACTATCCAGAAGAAGATCTAATAGACCCAAATCTGGAAGTAATAAACAGAAGAAATACCAGACTACCTGATCATATACCTATAGGACAGCAGGCTGAATTTAAAGAATTTGTAGGATCAATGACCCAAGGAGTAAATTATAACGGATATTTTCTAGACTTAGATAATGTTTATGATGAACAAGAAGTAGGAAGAAGAATAACAGATTGGAACTTAGGAATGTATATTGCATTAATGAATAGCACGCAAACAGAAAACTTAGATTACATGTATGATTTGATATCAAAAACTTTAATCGGAAAAGCAGCATACTGGATAGAATCAATTGCATATCAACTGAGAGGAGAAGTACTAAGTTACGCAACAGATTGGAAATCAATGTTAATGATATTTGATTTGTTGTTAAAAAGAGAATTCTTAGGAGAAAAATGGTTAGTAGCCAGAGAAAATGTTTTAGCAGAAAGAAAAACAGAGATTATCATGAACCTGAATAACATGAAATGTTGTAAGATAAATAAACTACCAGAATATACGATTAGCTTTAGTAAATTCTTTTATGAAGCTAGATTCCTACCAGAAGAAGGAGTAATTTATCAACAGTTATATTATGATCATTTGCCTGTACCATACAATATTGAGATATCTAAAGAATACGTACAACTAGAACCTAAGGAAAATACCCTAGGAGAAAGAATACGAGTATTACGAGCATATCTAATGAGAAAGTGCGAAGAATACCGGTTACAGCAAAAGATTAAAAAAGATAAAAAGATAGGATTAAGAGAAATATGTGGATTTACTGAGCGTAGATTAATATTTGGATGCGATGATAACAGAAAAGAAAAGAAGTATAGAAGGCATAAAAGACATAAGAAATATAAGGATAAGTATGAGAGAAACTACAGAGATAAGAAGTATAAGAAATATAAGAAAAAACCTTATTACAAATCCTATAAGAAAAAGAGATTCAAACGATATAGGAATAATCAAGATACAAGAAATAAGTTTAGATATAAAAGAAAATTCAGAAGACGAAGAAATGTAAACCCTATAGAAGCAGACAAGTCTAAGACTAAAGAAGAAAAGGTTAAAGAATGCAAATGTTGGAATTGCAATGAGAAGGGACACTATGCAAACAAGTGCCCAAAGTTAAAGAAAAGAGGAGTAAAATATGTAGATACAGAACCATTTATAATGAGCTTCCAGCAAATTAAAGAAGATAATAATAAATGCTATGATTATGAAGATTACTATGTTAGCGAAGCAGATGAAGAATCGGAGCGAAAGGGTAAGTTACATTAACCAATATTCAGAGAGTGAAGACAGTTCTGAATAGAAAATGAATACACTAGAAAGACAGAAAAGAGTACTGATAGGAGAAAGAGAATACTGGATACAATGTGAAGAATATACTCGACACAAACTGATTATGACTTCAACAGTTAGTGAAACAGGGAGTATATATTACAATGATAGGTACAAAAAGATTACCAATCGACTATCACAGATAAGAGAAGAAATGAATAATATACATTGGAAACAAATAGAAATAGCAAGACTCATAGAAGAGTCACTAAGAAATGAGGAAATACGACAGGAAATACAAGAATATGAGCAAGATGAAGAACTTCACAGGAGATTAGATGAACCTGACTAAAATGGTAGCAATTCATATAGAAGCCCATATAGAATATAAACCGAACAAAATGATAAAGCAAAAAATATTTATAGATAGTGGAGCAGATATATGCCTAGCAAGAAAAGATGTATTAGAATCACATAGATGGAAAAGGTCAAGAATACATAGAGCTAAGGTATCAGGATTTAATGAACAATCTAAAGAATTAGATATAATAGCAGAAAACATGAGAATTGTTTTAGGAAAAACTATTTTCAGATTACCAGTAGTATATCAATTGGATAACATGAAGCAGCAAGTGTTATTAGGAAACAACTTCCTAGATTACTTTAAAACTCAAGTGATTAACAGGAATACATTTTGTTTACAATCCCCCTGTGATAAGTGGATTATACTAAAGAGAATACTACCAGTAAACAACATAAGACTATGTACTATAAAAATGGATAGGAATAATAATCTAGAATTATTAAAAGAAAAATACTTAGGTATGTTGAAAGGAAACTTCGGAGAAAACCCGATGCAACTATGGGAAAAGGAAAAGATATATGGCGAAATAAAGCGATAGATCCCGGTGATTTAGTCAGAACAAAACCAATAAGATATAGCCCAACAGATCAAAAGGAATTTGAAACCCAGATTAAGGAATTACTAGAAATGAAAGTAATAAGAGAAAGTAAAAGTCCTCATAGTAGCCCAGCCTTTTTAGTAAGGAAACATAATGAGCTAAAACGAGGAAAAGCCAGATTAGTGATTGATTATCGCGAACTTAATAAAAAAGACTATTTTTGATGGATACTTTTTACCCTATAAAAGGAACTTGATTAACCGATTAGGAAACAAAAAATGATTTAGCAAATTCGACTGTAAAAGTGGATTTTGGCAGATTAAATTGACTAATGAATCTAGAGCATTAACAGCATTTAGTGCCCCGCAAGGACACTATGAATGGAATGTATTACCAATGGGATTAAAAAATGCACCACAAATCTTTCAAAGAAGAATGGATCAAGTATTTAGAAAGCTTGCAGACTTCTGTATCATATATGTTGATGATATATTAGTTTACAGCAGTAACTTAGAAGATCATATTAAACATGTGGAGCAATTTATCGAAACGGTAAACCAACACGGAATACTTCTATCAGAAAAGAAATCAGAAATATTCAAGAATACTATTGAATTCCTAGGCTATATTGTAGATAGTGAAGGAATACAATTGCAGGAACATGTGGTAACAAAGATTAAAAACTTTAAAGAAAAATTAGAAAACAAAAGAGAGGTGCAGCAATTTCTTGGAGTAATAAATTATGCAGCAGACCACATAAAAGATTTACCATATTTGAGAAAACCATTGCAAGATTTGATTAAAAAAGATGTAACCTTCGACTGGAAGGAAGAACATACCAATGCGATTAACAAGATTAAAGAAAAGGTGAAATCATTACCAAAACACAGAGTACCTACAGACCAAGATCAATTAGAACTCTTTACAGATGCTAGTGACATAGGATGGGGAGCAGTCCTAATAGCATATGATAAAGAAGATGTTGATAAGGAAAAAATGTTAATTTGTGGATATGGAGGTGGAACGTGGAAGCCTAACGAGAAAAACTACCATATCAACGAAAAGGAATTATTGGCGGTAAAATTTGGAATAAAAAGATTTCATTACCATTTACTACCAGTAAAATTCATTGTAAGAACTGATAATACTCAGGTGAAGGCATTTATCACAAATAGAATAGATCCTTTACCCGAACTGAATAAAAGGAGAAAATGGCAATCATTCTTCTGTTGTTATGATTTTATTGTTAAGAATATATCTGGAACTAAAAATGTTTTAGCTGATTTTCTTAGCAGATATAATGTCAATTAACAGCGAAGACTTTGAAGAATACATAGCCAAGGCTATGCAACAGATTATCCAAACCAATGAGATAATGATTACAAGATTACAGGAAAATACCCAAAGTATCAAACAATTGACAGAAGCTATACGAGATTTCTCGAAGCTGAAGATTATGAAGAATGAAGAAAAACAAAAAACACCGATTACAATACCACCACCACAGCAAAAAACCTTTCAACCATTCTTGTCAAAATTAGCAACCATGCCATCAGCAATACCCTCAACATCAGCAGCGGTATCTATGGCAGATACGCTAAAATTCAGACCAGAAATAATTTGTGCTTATGAAAAGATTAATAAATTTTATAATTATAAGACTAACGCTGATATTGTACGCTGCTAAGGTGAGTAAATATCCAAGGTTTATTTGCAATGAAAGAGCAAATCCGAATATTGTGGAGCGACTATTTACATACGGCTTTATAGACAAGATCGCCAGCGATTTAAAAATGATTAACCTCACCAAATTGCCACCAATCATCACCCGATCAACGGAGCTAATGATGGAGTCCTTTGGAAAAGGAATCTACGGGAGACAAAACCTAGACGCTTCGACGGATTGAAAAGGAAAGCCAATTCTAATATGTCGATATTCAAAACAGAAGGAACGACACCATTAGCGGGGATGACAAAGATTTGAATATGAAAATCCCCGCATTAATCGGAGAAGTTCCAAAGCTGGATTAGCGAAAAGAGAGTATTTGGATTATTAACATAGAAAACAAGAATAGAGGACATGCTACGGAACCAGAAGGCATCCGTGATAGGAACCTCCAAAGGAGGAGATGTGGAGGAAATTATGACCCTATATTATGACAATGATGTAGCGGTTAAAGAGACTACAGAGCTAACGCAATTGTTAGACACGAGTACCAACTTAAAGCATACCCATGCCGAAGAGACTATCCGCCATTACAAAATTATGGCTGAGCAGAGGAAGAGACCGGTGATTAAAAGCGGCGACATCGTCATCGGTAAAGGTAAGTATTAAAAAAGAACAGTCTCCTGATCCTTTTGAATAAGGAGGGAAAATTAATTGTAATTTTTACAGGTACAATGTAAAAAGGAAAAAAGAGGCTTTATGGCCCAAACAGATTATGGCCCAATGTAGTATTTTATACTACAGAAAGCCCAAAAAGAATATCAGTTAGGGAATGTAGTTTACTGCATAACCCATAAAAGAGGTCCTACGGACCCAAAACAGATTATGGCCTAACGGCCCACAAAGATTACTAAACTGGTCACCCAGATCAAGAGGTCTTATTGGCCCAACAAGATTACAAGCATGTAGTTTTATTACATGTGTGAAAAAGAGATCCTACGGATCCAAAAAGATTATGGCCTTCTGGCCCAAAACTGATTAGGAGCCTCATGGCCCAAAAAGAATAACTAAAAGAGATCCTATGGATCCAAACAAAATTAATTACTGTTAACTCAGAAAAGAGGTTGTAATGGACCCAACGGAATATGGCCCAACATAGTTTAAACTATGGTAAAGCCCAAACAAAAGAGGCCTTAGTGCCCAAAAAGACTATAAATCCGGTAACACGGAAAAGAGGTCTTTTTGACCCAGAAGAGTATGGCCCAATGTAGTTTAAACTACAGAAAGCCCAAACAAAAGAGGCCTTAGTGCCCAAAATCAGATTATGGCCCCACGGCCCAAAAAACGATTAAGAAATTAACCGGACGATAGCCAAGATGAGGACAACGGCTTTACAAAAAGGAGCGGCCAAGGCACTGCAGCCTTTACGACTTTTTTGGAAAGCACAGGAGAAGACGACAAAACAACTTTACGAAAAGGAGCAGACAAGGCACTGTAGACACTGTAGCCTTTATGACTTTTGTAAAAGTATTTTGTCAGATTACTGTTTACTTTAAGACTTTTGAAAAGTAATACTGTTTACTTTTTCTTTCTTTGGGGATTAACCAAAGCCCCATCACTCCTTTTTGGATGTAATTTTAATTTAATAATTTTACCACTTGAAGGTTATGTTATTAGTATTATCTTCTAATGTTACAATTTCAAATATTGTGTGTTAATAGTAGTAACACACAATTGTTACTACTATCAACACACAATTGTCTAAAATTATAACATTAGAAGATAATACTAACAATATAACACAACACAAGCACATCTTAAAAACTAGTTTATCTCTATGGGATTATCAATTGTTCCTTCATCCCAGTCAACTTTGAAAACAACAACATTATTCGGATAGTTAATTAACTAAAATTTAAGGACAAACCCGCTCTTGATATCGTTGTCCACGACAAATTCTTTACATGCTCCCCTGAGTCTTTGTTTAATATTACGATCAAACGGCCAAAGTTGCATGCTACCAAAACCCATGATCTAGGAGAATTGTAGTATCCATTGTTGGAGGAAGATGTTCATAGATCTTTTTGGGAAGATACTGCGGAAACATTAAGGTGTTATTAATAGAGTAATAATTAATAAAGATGATTTAAATCATATTAACGTACCAAATCATTGTGGTTGTTGTATGAATCCGTCACACGCGAAAAAAAAAAGTTAGTGGTGACTTTCAAGGGAGAGAAATACACTCTTCCACTCGCACCAACCGAAGTGGGGATACAAACACAAAAGTAAGTAGACTCTCTCACTCGCATCATGCGCAGTGGGGATGAAAACACAAAAGTAAGCTGAAGGGTATTGCTGACTTTGTACATCAGTTCGTGATATTCATGACGATTTTCGTGCCGCCAAACCTCACCCAAGAATAAGAGTTGAAACAATATTTTTCTGCGAAGCCCACTCTCGGTCCAAACTTGTATCGGCGAGTGTCGCCCACACCTAGCTCCGTTTTTTATGAAACTTTTTTTTGCTCGAAATTAAATTTTTAGTTTTTTCAAAATTTTTAAATAATTTCTAGACATTAAAAAATATTTTTCCCGTAATTAATACCGTTCTGAAAATGTTATTCCCGTATTAATTATTTCAGTGCTATTTTCCTAGAAAAATATGATAATTTTTAATATGATACAGAGAACATGTCTATGTGACTCACTCTCCTTGGAAGGCTATGAAAAATAAATATTATATTTTCTAAGTGAAATTAGGTATAAATATTGGTTTTCTCCTTGATTTGTTCTTGAAAAGGTATGAAAACTATTTTTTTAGATCTAATAAAATTATTCTATTGATATACAAGTGTATCTAGAATAAGATCTAATTTTTTATATTTGTGTATATATGTATGAGTATATACCACTTTTTTAATCAAGAAATAAAAATATTTATTGAAATATTTGGTGACTTAGCTTGAGTTGATATGGTTATTTTATATTTAACATCTATCCTTAGATGATAATTGGGAACGTAGTGAACTTTTGACTCTAGAATTTTTGTTTATGTTTAATAGTCCTGTCAATTTGCTAAAGTTACATTTATGTGTATGCAAAAATATTAAACATGCGTTCTTTTATGCTAGGTGTGAAACTTTGCGTTTTACAAATATGTAGAGCTTTTGTGTTCCATAATACCATGTCTACTGCTTTAAAGAATATTGTTGTAGAGCTTATCAAAAGTGAAAAGCCCAATGATAACAATTATAAAATATTAAATTGTAATGTGTTGGAAGAACTTTTTTATTGTAAATAATGTCATGGATAAAGCTTATGGTGCTTGAAAAAAATTTCTAGCTCGCATTATGTTGCTAAGCTGTGAAGATGTCACAGGAAATTTTACTCATAAGATTACCAAAACTCTGTATGATGCTCTCGAATATAAGTGTGGTAGCACTACAGTTACCAGACTTAAGGTCATAAGTTGACTAATGAGTACCAAGTTCAAACGATTATTCATTTCCTACCTCAAATTTAGGAGCATATGAAGATCCACTTGACTCATAATAAATATAATAGTACAGTTTATGATGTGAGACAATACCTAGAGTTAGAAGAGGAGCTACATGAGGCTGCCAAACAAGGTGCAAAGGTGCACAAAATAATTTCTAGCTCAAAAAATGATTTTAAACGTAAAATCAAAGGAAACTAGAAAGTTAAGGCTCATCCAAATAAGAACCCTAAAATGATAAACAACAAGACGATAGAAAGTGAAAAAAAAAGTGACTAAAGTAAAATGCTTCAATTGTGATCAAAAGGGTCACCATGCTAGTGATTGCACTAAGCCTAACAAAGCACTTCATAATGAGTCCTAAAAGGTACTCCGTGTTCCTTACGCTAGTAATATATGTGTTGCTAGTTGTGTTTTTTTTCTAAGATTAATCTTTCATCGTAATTGACTTAGGAGCCGTGTACCACATTGTGAGGGAAATGAAGCATTTGTGGACTTCTAATGGATCTCACATATATATTGTGGATATATGTAGAAAACGACATTAAGGTTGTTAAAAGGATCGTATCATGTGAATTAGTTTTACATGAAAATCGAGACTTTAACCTACATAATACTTTAATTGCTCCTTAAACTTTCAAAGAAATTGCTTTGTGTTGATTTATTATATTTAGGTTTCAATTGAAATATTCATGACATTAAGGTATAGGAACACCTTATTTTGGTTATGATTTTATCTAGAATGATTTTCTCTTTAATGAATTTTGGATATTAGTTTCTTAAATTCAACTGTTAGCTTCCCACAATTATCTCATCACATAATCACAAGGATGATGTGAAATTTGACATGCTAGACTTGGTCATGTAGGTCTATGACACGTGGATAAGCCCACTTGTAAATAGTATCTATTTCAAAAAAGCTAATAGAAAATTATTTAAGAACACCACCAAGATTGATTTTTCATTGCATAGATTCATTATGAAGTTGTATTTTCATGAATGTGAAAATGTGGCAAAGAACTTCTAATTTCATCATATTAATTGATAATATTACTTGTTTTAGTGATGTCCATTTGATGTCACATATTCTAAGGAAACAAGTTATTTTAAGAAGTGAAACAAATTGAAAATCAATTGGACAAATCAATAAAAGTATTGAGAACCAGTTAATCGAGGCCATGAATACGTCTTGGCCCCATTACGCGAGTTTTTGATGATGAAAATGAAATTGTTAATAAGTTGATTATTTCATTTTTTCACAATAAAAGGTGTTATGGAAAACGTAATTAGAATGCTCCTTGAAACGATTAGATCAACAATGGCGCAAGTAAGTTACATGTTTCCTATTGGAGATGTTTTGCACTTTTTTTTTTTACTGGAGAAATTTTTTACTAATTTGTTGCCTACATTCTTAATCGTGTGCCAGCGGAATCAATTACATCTACACCATATGGTTATGGAGTAATAGAAATCTCAAATGTTTTGTGAGGCCTATGTGATGCACAGCTTATGTATGTAATTTTTTCTCATGGAATATTTGGCCCAAGAGGAAGCAAAAGTGTCTATATGAGATACAGTAAATTACGTATTTATGAAGCTACATACGAGCGTAACTGAATTCGGCTAAAGAAATTTCACATTTTTAGAGGATGAATAATCTAGAAGAGCGAGATAAGTTAAGACGTGTCTCCTTATGAACCTAAGGACCGAGATTAAATAGGATCCCTTTATTCGAGTGGGAAATTTTTAAGTGATGAAGGATTAATTTCTCATCTAGATCAACCTTCATCATCGGATGCGAATGAAAGTGATCCTTCTCCGAGTGAGAGCGACAATAATCTTCTTATTCCTAATGGAGTGAGATGAGTCTTGTTCCAAGTGAAAGCGATATGAATAGTTCTGGTTTAAGTAGAAGCAATATTGATTCAAATGGGATCAATATGAGATTATATGAATTTCACTCAAGATATAGTGCTCCTACGAGATGGAAATGAGCCAAGAATTAGCTATTTTATGCTCTTCAAAGGATAAAATGAATAAATGCAATGGAAAAATATATGGAGTCCAGGAGAATCCATTAAGTTCAGGAACTAGTTGATCTCCCAAAAGAACAAAAGGCTATTAAAACCAAATGAATTTTCAAAGATAAACACAATGATTGTAGCACAGTTGAGATATATGGCTCGACTTGTTGCTAATGTGTATATGTAACAGGAGCGATTGACTATGATGAATTTTTCTCACTTGTTATGTGGATTCACATCTATGAGCTTAATTCTTACTATTGTTGCTAGCTTGGATCAATAATTGCATCAAACGGATGTAAAGATTGTCTTCTCTTAATGGAGAACTAAGTGAATAATTAATTTAGAGTAACTTAAGGGTTTCATCCAAAAGGCCACAAACATATGGTTTGTAGACTTTTATAGTCTTGTTATGGCACAAACAATCTTCAAGGCTGTGGTATATACGTTTTCTTAGTATGGTCAATTCTATTGACTTCACAATGACTCACAAGGGATCATTACGTTTATACTAAAAGATCTTAGAGCAACTTTATACTTATGTCATTATATGTTGATGACATATTAATAGCTGAAAAATAATTTGAAGCATATACACAAGGTAAAGGCCTTATTATTGTCTCACTTGGAGATGAAAGATATGGGTAAAGATGCATATATTCTCGAAATAAAAATTTTGAAAAATATTTAAATAAATTATTCTTTAAATGATTAAACTTGCTAAATTGTGAGAAAATAATGCCTTGTATGCTAGACTGTGTTCTAGGATTCCAAAATAAGATGAACAAATAAGTAAAATCCCTTATGCAAAATATGTTAGTGTCTAATGAATGATATGCTTGCTAGACATCATATTTGTTTTGCAATTGGTTTGTAAACAAATATGAAACCAACTTAAATATAGCACATTAAAAATACAGTTAAAATAAATCATGAGGTACCATGTGGAAACTTCTGATTATGCGCTTTGCCATAAGGGCATGTCATGGAACTGAGGGGATACATTGATGCTGATTGTAGAGGAGTTATGGACAAGTTGAGGTCCACCTCTGAATGTGTTTTATCCTCAATAATGATGGCATATTGTAGATGATGAAAAACAATCACATGTAGCTTTATCCATGATGAGAGTTGAGCTTGTGGCTCTCTCCTTCGTAGCGCAATAAATTATTTGGTTCAAACGGTTCTTGGATCATGTGTTGATGCTGCAATTAGTATTGAACTAATGAAAGTATTTGTGACCGTCAAGCTGTTATTTGAGTACCAAGAATCCTAAATATCATCGTAAAGCCAAACACATTGACATTAATTTTAGTTTTAGGATGACATGGTTGCACGCAAAGAACTGAACGTAAAGTATATCTGCACAAACGGTTGCAGATCCATTGACTCGCTCAAATCCTTGAGATGCGTGTTTTTGTTCACGCAAGATCTCGAGGACTGTGTGGACTAATATAGAGTCATTGGTTTTTTATTTATTTTTTTCAATGTTCATGTTTATTGTTTTATTAAAAATCAAATAAGTTTGATTTGCATACACTTATTAATTGAATGTGTGTGTACATTTTTACAGTGAATGTTTATTGTACATTCATATTATAGAATGCTTCTGGTGCATTCTTTAATATTATTGAAAAGTGTATCAGGTAGACAGGGGTTAACCTTCTCACACAGGTGACCACCTCCATTAATTTAGTATTGATGGGAGATCAGACGAGATCTTAAGCATATTATCATAATGATAATTTGAGAGCATGTGGCTTAAAGATCCTTAGCGTCGCACAAGTGATGACAAAAGTTTATTATAGTGTTTTATGGTGGAAATAAGTTTCACCTAGTCTACTTTGAGAGGCCAGATGTGAGTTCATGTTTATTGAGTAGATCAAGAAACCCAGTTCATACGTATATGGTGTCTGACTATCATATGTATAGCATTATATTATGAGATAAAGACATACATTCCATGGGAAAGGAGAAAATATTGTAGCACATGTTTCATACCATGTGTGAAAATGTTAACCAAAAAGGATTAATGTAAGTATTATCTCGACTTATTGTTGTGTGAGACCCTAAATTGAGTACCCCCCCCCACGTCTTCTATCAGTGGCTCAAAGCTTGATTCGATGTTTTCTATCTTAGCATACTATCAAATGACCACGAGAGATTGGATTTGCCGGAGCATGACTAGAAAAGCAAGTTGGATACAAGTTGAGAGACTCGTGAGAAGAGGAAGATCATTAACGGAATCTCATTTAGTTTGTGTTTGTTCGTACCGTTTATGACATATGGGTCATAATTGTGAACATAAAAACTATGATACATGAGATCAAAGTGTGATGTATCAATGTGATTCAAATGATCTAGGGCACTGAACATACTTCTTATGATCTACTTGATGATTTTCATGACGACAACGAGAGGCTATATATTCCTAACAGATGTATAGCAAAGTGCTCTCATAGTATGTCGGTCGCACGGCCTATTTATCATGTATGAAATAATGCAAGAGAATTTCAAGGAGAATATGTTTTCCTTAGCTTAGTGAAGCTTAATCACTCCCTTATGTCTGAGTGGGAGATGTTGGAAAATTGCTATTGGGTCGGGTCCACCCATAAGGGGTGCTAACTAGCCCGTTAATCCATTAGCTAGTCCTCCTCCCAAAACCCTATTACTAGCCTATAAATACACCATTATGGGTGTAGAAAAAAAATGATCTTCCACAATAAGAAATGACTATGGTTAGGGTTAATTCCTTGCATCAGTTAGAGGGATATCTAGGTTGTGGAAACATGGGATTCATCCGCTTTGTAAGGATTTCCGAAGACCGGTGACACGAGTCATGGTTGTTCAAGATCCGTTTTCGCTATGGAGAAACTCGTAAATCTCCTAACTAGTATTTACGCTTCAAAATATTACAAGTTTCAGTTACTTTACTCTTATTAATATTAGCAAAAAACAATATGGAGATTTAAAGAAAAAAATGAATAAAAAGGAAGAAAGAAAAATAAAAAAAATAAGAAACAAATTAATTAATTTAAAAAATAATATAGAATGCCGCATGAATGTTTTTTTGGCCTACAATCTAGCTTTCACACTACAAAGAAAGTCCAGTCCGTCATTGTCTATTATTTGGCATTGCAGAGGGTTTAGATAACAAATACTATTCGGTACCAACAACATCCTATAATGTAAGTATTAAATTGACAAATTGTGGATAGTTTAGGGAAATTTTTAGGTTTTGACTCATGAAAATAAGATACGATGCAAATTATATAAAAACACATAAATTATAGGTGAAAAACAAACACAAAAAATTCGTTTAAGATCACAAATTTTTAAAGTTTCCATTTCAACATAAATTATAAAGGATGAAGTACAATTGTCTTATTTTCTTTAATTTAGTTTGTTGTCGTTTTCCAGAATTAGCAGCTACTCTATATAATTGTAATAGCCATGTTAATTGTCTTATTTACTTTATTTTGGTTTGTTGTCTTTTTCCAGAATGTCTGGGGTTAAAGATATAAAAAACATAAAATCCCCTCATAATTTGTCCTGAAAATTCACTTTAACAATTTAAATTTATGAATGTTTATATATTCCTATACAACTTTTAAGTAAATTAAATATAATTTTAATGACGGACGTGACAAATAAAAATTCTTTCCATGCGGTAAATAGCAAAAAAATTAAAAAGAAAAAACAAGTGGAACCCCCTTTATTTTCTTTTCAGCCCCTACCTTCTCCATTCTTCTTCTTTCTAGGCCGCACCCCCCCCCCCCCCCGAAAACCTACCTTCTTCTTGTGCATCTGTTTCGTTTCTTCACCCGCAGAACTTCTTTTACTTTCTCTCCACCACCACCTATGGGCTAAAGGATTAGAGAATAAGGCATTTGATGAAGATGGGTGCTAATCAAGGTTTTAATTACGTAATCATGAAAGGCATCTCTATGAGTGATTTTCTAAGATTTCCATATTTATTTATTTAGTTAAAAGCAAGCAAAGATTTAGCCATTTATAATATCGTTTCAATATGGAAATTTATGATATGTAGATCCGATCTTCTAATCTAAATATGTAATGGGAAAAGAAAAAATAAATGGAAAGTGAATTTTCTTTCTATCTGACGTGTCATCGACGTGTCGTTGAGGTGGCACTTATGTGGCGCGTGTGTATATCACCTCTCAATCATGAAACTGGTATTGCATGTGTAAGATAATATTTAATTCACATGAAAGTTGTTTAATATGATATTTAAACGTCCATAAAATTAAATATTAAAGTGAGTTTTCGAGACAAGTTGTGATATTTAAACGCCCATATCTCTCTTCTTGTTCCCTGAAAGCATTCCCTTCCTTTACTGTATCTAGGCGCTTACACTGGTATGGTCGATATGGTGTCAGTGTAACACATATAATCATTATTTTACGATGGGATTGATTTAATACGTAAAAAAAAAAAAATTTAAACCAGTATGTTACACTGATCTCTTATCTTTTTTTTTCTTTTCCTTCTATGAGTTTATTTATTTCACGCCCCAAACCTATAGAGGTGTGGTCGGCACCTGGTGCCTTCTTGACCCCGAGCGTACCATTTGTAACTCGTGAACTCTGTAAATCCAACAAGCAATTTGGGCCGACAAGACCACCATGGATGTTTACAACGGCAAACCAACATGCCGACGTACTATACACAAGGACATGTCTACATGCCTCTAAAGAGAGTACAATTTTACTGTAGTCGGAACAGGGCCCCAGCCTACCCATCATCTCTGTAAGTATATCAATACTCTAGACCCTGGCAACTCCGAATGACATGAAGATTACCAATCAAGATGATCTTGGTATCGCCCATTGAGGAGGCATGTATATTTGTCTTTCTCAACCTGCACGCATAAAATATAGTGCCCCCGATAAAATGGACGTCAATATGAAATAATGTATCGAGTACGTAAGGCAACTGAATAACTAAAGATCAAAGATACTCTGGAATACATGTACCTTCCCTAACTCAACTCATACGTACGCAATAGTATAGTTAGCCGGCCACATATAGGACTCGGTGTATCTCTCACCGGTCATAAAGTCAGGATATCTCTGTATATCTCTATCCGGCCGTATAAGGCTTGGTCTAACTCTGACCGGTCATAAGGCCTTGATATCTCTCACCGGCCATAAGGCCGGGATATCTCTGTATATAATAATATTATTAGATAATTGTATATATAAGCTCCATGTTTCTATTAACATAAAACAAGTATGAACTAAATGTAGATTTCCGGCAAGGGATAGCTAAAATATGAGATGTCATCAATCATGAACTATGTCCGCAAGATCTATACACACTCACCTAGCGAGAAAATAAGCTCTGAGGCAAGAAAAATACTCACGACGATGGACACTCAATAGCATGTGAAAGATATAACAATACGAGACATAAGCCCGATATGAATACATCTTTTGTACAACTCGTGTGAGTACCATTTTAGGTACGGATTCATGCCATAGAAAGAATAGGGATAGACATTATATACCTTTCATTGATCTAATTGTCAACACGACGTACACAAGTTGTATAGCACCTCAATCTACAACAAATAATAATAACATCATCGTCAAGCTAACGGAAAGCTAGTAAACAATACATTGAGCGACATGCTCGGTTTTAACTAACAACTCAACATCTTCATATACTTTTTCTTCTCCATTCATATAAAAACAATAATATCCATAGATAACCATTTCTTCCATACATTTCCAGCCATAATATCATCAAGAAAACATCTGAAATAGTCCATAACTTGTCTTAATTAAATTGCGACTTTCCGACTGTTATTTGCATGTTCTATCTCTTAGAACTTTGGTGCGACTTAGATCTACTTAAATCCATGAAACAGTAGGATAATTCTTACCTTAAACACCAAGAACAGCTCGAATTCTGAGCTTACTTCGTTTCAAGGAATCCTCCATAACAACCATAAGACGGAGGAGAACAATCTAACAAGCACCACGGGCTCCCGAGGCTTGATTTACCTTTCTATCCTTTGATTTCACTCTAGAATAGAAGAGAACCTTTAGAAAGAATCCATAAAACTTAGAAACCTATTTAGGATGAGAAATGGGGATTCTACCATCAAAAATCAATTTATAACTGCCCCACCGCATCAATTTGGCTGACTGAGTGAAGCTCAAAGCGAGAAACACCCTCGCTCTGGACCTCGCTTTCACTGCATGCCTGACATTTTTCGCAGCCTCGCAAAAATGCGAATATCTCTCTACTCCAAGTCATATCGATGAACCGCTTAATACATTGGAAAATAGACTCATAGATCAATTTCGTGGGTGGATCACCCCGTAACTCCAAGTAGAGTGGGATAAAATCATTGTGACGTCTGACCCAAACTTCAGTAAATTTCTAAACGTAACTTGTGACGACCTTTGTCAACTTTTGATGAAATTTATTTCCTTCGATTCGATAACGTCTAAACCTTCAAACATGAGCTATACATGGTTTTAAACACTTATAAACTTGAGAATGGTCTTTCTTTTCGAGCTTATGTTGACTAACTAACGCCGCACTTCAACGTGCGAAAGTACGGGAAGTAACACTTTCATTACTTTACTCATGAAGCATATTATCGCAAAAATACGGGGTGTAATAATTTAATTAGATGAAGTTAAGAAAAAGCAACAATATCTGAAATAATATCATGAAAAAGAGAGAAAGCTCATATATTTGTTACCTTCCAATGCATTATTTTGTCCTTTATCATCTTAATTAGGGAAAATTGGACTTTAAAGTTGCCTTGTTTTTTCTTCTAAATAAGTAAATGCTAATCACAAGTCTACTTGTCAAATAATAAGAGTCCCATATAAATTATGTCGGTAATGTGAGAATCTCTCATTTAAGAGGGATGAATTCCTAGTAGGGTAGTCTTAGAAATGGGGTGTTTATGGTGAGAAATCTAGATATGTTTCAAGCGATCACTTTTCAAAGGGAATTATTTGTCCCTTACAAATATTATCCCGGGATAGAATGAAGCAAAGTCAAGAAATAATAAAAATAAGTCCCTGAACACACACAAATTAATTCTGCAGTCACTAAACTTATGCAGATTTTCTTAAGGAAGAATGTTGGTACTTGAAATGATTCTTTTGATATAATTATTTTCAAGATGTTCCTCTATTTATAGAGGATGTCTTTAACCTTTGACCCTGGAATGACGCAACCTTTAGGGAAGAGATGCATTGTTTCAGAAAGAAAATTACTCTTTCAGAAAGAAAATTACTTTTTTCTTTTTGCCTATTCCTTTTATTTTCTCTTTCAACAACCCCCACCATTTTCAAGTGAAAATAACAACCCAACACTTCCTTTAGAAATTAAGAGACAAGTGAATCGATGTATAAATAAAGTATCTAGAGATTGAACTTTACATTAGTGGAATACAAGTTATTAAACTGAATAGTCAGCTAAGACAAGTCTTTTGAACCGACATAGGATGTATCTCACACATGAATTCTATTACATTATTTCTTTATAAATAACACCATTAGGCCTTGTGTTTCAATCCTCTTGTGAATGCATAGGAATCAAACACGAGCTTCTTAAAGCGATCCACTTTGCATCCACATAGGTATACCCTTATTAATGTGCTCCTGCAAGAGCACACACCAATAGGTCTATTAAGAGTTTATAAACTCAACCTTCTTTTAACAAATTACAGGACAAAGCACTTACTTAGGGATGGTAATACCAAGTGCAATCAACCAATAAAAAATATAGTCACTCATTGAACTCGAGACTGGACATTGTATCAAGCGTCAAGTTAAAGCTTCACCCTTAATGGTCTTTCTTTATGGGTTTTAAGTTTTAACCCCATTCCCTTGATGTTTTCAACATTTAGTCACTTGCTAATCCTTTAGTCAATGAGTCGGTTAGATTATTAAGTGAACGTACATAGTCAATCGTGATCACTCCATCTTTAATTAATTGCATTATATAACTATATATATGTCCAATATGTCTAGACTTTCTGTTATATATATGATTGTATGTTCGGGCTATGATGGTCTCACTGTCACAATAGATAGAAATTGGTGGCATGAGTTTAGGCCATAATGGAATATCAAAAAGCATATTTCTCAACTATTCCCCTTCCTTGAAGCGGATGACAAGGCTACAAATTCTACAGCCATAGTTGAATCTGTAACACACTTTTACTTCTTAGATCCCCAAGATATCGCAACCCCACCAAAGAGGTATACATATTCACTTGTTGAGGAATAATCCTCTAGATCTATGATCAAACTTGCTCCCGAATACCCTTCTAGTATAGCGGGATCACCGCAATAATAGACACCATAATCTAGGGTTTTCTTGAGATACTTTAGTACTCTTCTTATAGCATGTCAATGATGCTCACTCAGGTTGCTAGTATATCTACTTACCCATTGCATACGCAATGTCGAATCTCGTACTAGTCATAGCATACATCAAGCACCCGATCAACTTAGCATACTCAAGTTAAGCAATTGGCCTTCCACCATCTTTTTCCAATTTAAAACGTGGATCATACAATGTACAAACAAGATTAAAATCAAAATGATTGAATTTCTTTAATACTTTCTCAATATAATGGGATTGAAGGGGAGCCTTAGAGTAATTGGTAAGTTGCTGCCATGTGACCAGGAGATCATGGGTTCAAGCCGTGGAAATAGTCTCTTGCATAAATGTGAAGTAAGGTTGTGTACAATAAACCCTTGTGGTCCGGCCCTTCTCCGAACCCCACGCATATAGGGAGCTTAGTGCACTGGGCTGCACTTTTTTTCTCAATATAATGGGATTATGTTAAGGAAAAGCCCCTACCATTCCTAATAATTTTTACAATAAGAATGACATCAGCTTCTTTTATATCTTTCATGGAAAACTGAGCGGATAGAAATCTTTTGGTGGTCTCGACCTGTTCTGTCTTCGTCCCAAAGATCAACATATCATCTACATTCAAGAAAATGAAAACTCATTTTTCTTTTTCAAATTTTGAGTAAACACACTTGTCTGATTCAATGATTTTAAAGCTGTTAAATAGAATTACTTCAATATCAAATTTTGATGTCATTGCTTATGGGCTTGTTTTACCCCATACAATGATTTTACAAGTTTGCAAACATTCTTCTCGTCCTTTAACTACACACCCATCAGTTTGTCTAGACTTCCTCTTCCAATTCACCATTCAAAAATGCAGGTTTGACATCTATTTAGTGAATTACTAGATTATAAATGGAGGCTAGAGTTATAAGCAACCTTATGGGGGATAGTCTAGCCACGGGAGCATAAGTATTAAAGTAGTCAATGCCGTATTTTTGGGTAAAATCCCTAACTACAAAGCGAGCCTTGTATTTTTATCCACGGTGCCGTCTACTTTTAACTTCTTCTTGAACAATCATTTATCATCTATGGGTTTGCAATCGAGTGAAAGGTCTGTTAGGATCCAAGTATTAATTTCCATAATTAAATATGTCTCATCTTGGATAGCCTCCTTCCATAGCGATGCATCCGAAGATTGCATGGCCTCATTGAAAGTAATGGGGTCATTTTCCATATTATAAGAATAAGGAATTTTATTTTCAATTTTGTCAGTTGAATCCATGTCTTTTCTTTTCTAACTCTCTTACTCCTTCTTACTTCAATAATGTAATCTTGATTTCCATTATCTTGAGAGATTGATGGTTGTATAGTAGAAGATTTTGGATCACTTGGAACAATATCTTTTGATCGGAATTGATACAAAGCAAGTTTCATCAAAATTGCATCTCTTGATTCAATGACGGTATTAACCGAGTACGAATTATTTGGCTCAATGACCAAAATTTTATAGGCTATGCTATTTTCAACATATCCTATAAAAATGCATTCAATTCTTCTTTCACCCAACTTTTTTTTAGATTTCGGGACTTTAATTATAGTCTTACATCCCCAAACTTTGAGATGACTCAAATTTGATTGTCTTTTGTTCCAAATTTGATATGGGGTTATTGAAGTTCTTTTGTTATGGACCCTATTAAGAATATAACAAGCCGTTAACATGGCTTCACTCCAATAATCGTGACTTAGGTATGAGTTAGACAATGAAGAATTAACCATTTCCGTTAAGACCCAAATTTTTCATTCGACTACACCATTTTATTGTGGTGTATATGGTGTCGTCACTTGATGCACAATACCAGTGCTTTGAAAAAATGTGGGATTATAATATTTCCCTTCCCTATCGGTCCTTAGACACTTAATGGAAGATTGACATTGCAATTCAACCTCAGTCTTGTAAATTTAAAATTTTTCTAGTGCTCCATCTTTAGAATTTACAAGATAAACTTTGCAAAATCTATAGTAATCATTAATGAATGTAATCACATATTTCTTTCCTCCAATTGTAGGAGCACTATGAAAATCACTTAAGCTACTGTGAATTAATTGAAGCAACTTAGTACTTCTCTCAAAACTTGAAAAGGATTTCCTTGTGATCTTTGTTAACATGCAAGTTTTACATTTTTCACTATTCACATTCACTAACAGTGTCAAGCCATATTTAGATATATTCCTCATTCTATAAAAATTAACATGTGCTAAACGTGAATGACTTAATGAAAAACTAGAGTCAAGCATGTAAACAGAAACATCATCCTTTAATGAACACAAAATTATCATTTCTCTGAATTTCAAAATATTCTAGCAACTTTCAAATATAAATATCCATCAAAATAAACGAATTCCTATATATATCATCCCACAACTTGAAAGTAAATTCACATGATATTTATGCAACAAAGTTATAACATGATAATTTCTTTAGGGCGGAATAACAAATTTATAATAAACATATCAAATATGTTATTCCTAAACTTATTCAGAATGCATTTCATGTTCATCGCAAATGAGTTATCTACTCTAATATTTATGAAATTAAATTTCACAAAAAATCATAAAATATTTTTTTACAGAAAGAAAGTACTTTTTTTCTTTTTACAGAAAAAAAGATAGAAATTCATAAATAAATAATGATTTGAACTTAAGAAAGTAGAACCCGATGCCACTTTCATCTTGATTCACTAGAAAGTCACATTTGATTCATCTTGCCTTTTACAGCTAGGCTCTTACAAATCTTAGATTGACAAAGACAATTTCCAGTCAGTCAAAAATTGGATCCTTCCGAAATTCTTGTCTAGATTGGAAAACTCTTTCTTCTTCACAGAATTCCCCAAAAGAAAAAAGAGAGAGAGAGGGAAAGGCTATGTACTAATAAGGCAAAGGAGAATGGGTTTGAACTTATAACCATCTCCATGATAGAACTTGTTTTGGAATTCCACCCAATGCATCATAAGTAGTATAAAAGTTGTTGCAAAGGCAAAAACTGCCTAGTCGTATGATGATGTTATCATACCCCCAGGAAGGAAATGAACTTTCTCATGGAACACAGTAGATAATTCAGAGTGAGCCAAACTCAAATAATTTTCTTTGGTTGTTAGAAATTGTATATTTGTGCTGAGAAATTTGGATATGCTTCAAGCCATTAACCTTATTTGAATCACTTTTCAAAGGGAATTATTTGTCCCTTACAAATACTTTCACGGGATAGAATCAAGCAAAGCCAAGAAATAATGAAAACAAGTCTCTGAACACACAAAAATTAATGTTGCAGTCATAAACTTATGCAAATTTCATTAAGGAAGAATGTTGGTACTTGAAATGATTCTTTTGATATAAAATATTCTTAGGATGTTCCTCTATTTATAGAGGATATCTTTGTCGTAAACTAGTAAATTTTCCAATTAAATCCCGAAAAAGAGATAATGATCAAAAACTCACATGAATTATAATTTTTTCGTGAGTTTTCTACCTGAATTATCAGGTATGTGAATTTTCTACCCGAATTATCACTCATTATTTATTAAAACACACATCAACTATTAGTTGTTCACTTTTTCTACTTAAGTGATGAGGTTGCAGAAGTCAACAACTAATAGTTGATGTGTGTTTTGGTATAAAGATGGTGATAATTTAGATCGGAAACTTACCCACCTAATAGTAAAGATAAGAAACTCACTAAAAGATTATAATTCAAGTGTGTTTTTGACCATTAATTCTAAAAAACTGAGAGTTATTGTATAAAAACCCCATGTAGACCTATGGGCATATGATGAGTGAAACACTCAACTCTTTCTCCGTAAAGTCCTTTTTGTTCCACTCTGCTGTTTCTTCTTTTTCTCCCTTCCCTTCTTTCTGTTTCTTCTCTCAATTTCTTGTTTCTTCGTTCGACAGACCATGTGTGACAAAGTGATAAAGAGATATGGATTTATAAATTCCTTGTTTTGTTTTTCTTCCACTTTTGAGTTGCGGGGAACACATCATGCACGTTCAACGAGAAAAATTAAGGGCTGAAGAGGGAGATTTTCTGTTTTCGGATCCTGATATGTTGTTTAAATAAATATTTAATGGAACATAGAGGTACACAATTAAATAATGAACCTCATACCCTCGCAATCAAAGATGTAAGAAACACCCGCAGGAAGAAAAGAAAAGAGAACCACATCTGGGAAAATGGATGTTATGCAGTCCAAGCAAATGGCGTATACAATTAAAATGATCCAACCTACCATTTTCTGAGGGAAATCACAATAATTCAATATTTGCAATTAAAAAATTTTATGACAAGAAAATCTGCGACCGCTATCTTTCAGGCGTGCACAGGTAAATCACGAAACCTTATAATTAAAAATTGAGAACTACATTTGCTTGGACTACATAAACATCAATTATCCCAAATGTACCTTACAATCAAAATTGAGAACTACATTTGGGATGATTGATGTTTTACCGTCCAACCAAACGGCGGCTACTCCTAAATACAAATAAGGCCTATTCCCTTTTAGATAAAAGTATAAAACTTTCCTCCAAGTTTCCTACTTAAACGTCTCATAGTATCTAAAATTTACATTTTCTTCCATTAAAGGAAAAAAGATGCATCAAAACTTTGGTTTTGTTCTGTTTTGCAATATAATTTGTCGTTGCTTGTAAAATCAAAATTAGGGTGGGCATAATTACCGGAAAACCAAAAAATCAGACAGAACTAATTCGGTTCTTCAGTCGGTTTTCGATCGGGTTTTGATCTTTAAAGAGTTTGATTTTCAGTGTCATGAATTCTGTCCGAAATACCGCTCTTTAAATATATATATATACTACAGTAACATTCCAACTCAAAAACTGCACTGAAAAAGTAGCTAAATCAAATCCATACTCATTCTGTTTTAGTATGTAAATCAGTATGAAGATGAAAAAAAAATGAAATTTAAACTTGGGAACTTCTACTACAAAGTCTTCGCTTTCAGGATCAAAGAATTGATGCAAAGTTCAGTAGGATGGCTCTACTGGATTATAAAGGAGAAAAATTGACTGAACAGTTAGAATTAGTTAATTAGCTGTTGCTGTAGTTATGCAGCAATGACCACTAGTTGCTTATATTACTACTACTATAGAATCTTTATCTATTCTTGTTACATAGACATCTTTAATGAGTTTCATAATATTAAATTTATAAGAAGGGACTATTCCATTTTTAAAATTGAAAATACCCCATTTTAAAATTGAAAAATAGCCCAATATATCATGCCCATACCGAAGAACCAAATGCACTAACTTTGGTTCCATATTCAGTATATCCAATCAAGAAAACAAAAACCAAAGTTCTTAAAAACCGAAGTGCCGAACACTCATCCCTAATCAAAATAGTACCATCAATAAACTCATGCTAAAAAACAATTCATAAATCTCTCCGATCCCAAAAAAGGTTTCCTAAAACAAAAGGTCAAATTCAATAAATGTATACTGAATATTGATGAAAGAAACAAATATATAACAGGCAATGTGGAGGCCCCTCATCCAAAGGTAATCTGCAGTGAAGCTTTAATAGCCTCAAACGTTTGCTGCAAAATGCCAAACAGATTTAAGAGAATATGCACCTCGTAAGTTCTGAAGCCACATCCTATACAGCAACAATAGAATACAAAAGATTGCCAATATAAAGTTGAACTCCTGTATCCACACAAATAGTAGTGATTTCCTCAAACTGATATAATATAGGAATTTTCCCATTCAAAATAAATATTGACATTATTGTTTCCAAGAAAAAAAAAACCACAAAAGAGCGAGAAATCAGATAAAGGAGAAAATGAGAGAAAAGACAAGGAAAAAACATCACAATCACTTTCCTCCAACTACAACCAACCTAAAAGAGAGACTTCGACCAAGGGATGGTACCAGATAGAACAGGGCAATGCATGGGGCACCTCACAAGTATATAGAGAACATTAACCACATTAAATTGAAACATGAGATATACTGGCAATTCGTTGATCGTTACCCTGCATTCATAGCCCCACCACCAAACTTCTCCATCCCAGCAAAACCAAATTCATTGGGGACATAATAGCAAAACCGGGAAAACAAACAGGAAACCTCGCACTTTTAAGTAAATGTAACAACAGCTTAGAAGCACTTCCTGTGGACAATGGAAGGACCAGACTCATCATACTCGCCCTTAGAGATCCACATCTGATCAAGCACACAAAAAAACAACACATTCACTCTAACCAGTAAATGTAATTTGTACTTTTAAAAATTAATGCAAATAAGAATAAGCTCACCTGCTGGAATGTGCTGAGAGATGCAAGAATGGATCCTCCAATCCAGACACTGTACTTTCTCTCAGGTGGTGCAACAACCTTAATCTTCATGCTGCTTGGAGCCAAAGCAGTAATCTCCTTGCTCATCCGATCAGCAATACCAGGGAACATGGTGGAGCCACCACTGAGAACAATGTTACCGTAGAGGTCCTTCCTAATATCGACATCACATTTCATGATGGAGTTGTACGTAGTCTCATGGATACCTGCAGCTTCCATTCCGATCATCGACGGTTGGAAGAGAACTTCTGGGCAACGGAACCTCTCAGCACCAATGGTGATAACCTGTCCATCTGGCAATTCATAGTTCTTTTCAATGGAGGAACTGCTCCTAGCGGTTTCAAGTTCCTGCTCGTAATCAAGGGCCACATAAGCAAGCTTTTCCTTCATATCACGGACAATTTCCCGTTCAGCAGTGGTGGTGAACATGTAACCTCTCTCAGTGAGGATCTTCATCAAGCTATCAGTAAGGTCACGACCAGCAAGATCCAAACGAAGAATGGCATGAGGTAACGCATAACCTTCATAGATAGGGACAGTGTGACTCACACCATCACCAGAGTCCAACACAATACCTGTCAAAGTTATTTATTAAGTCAAAATTAGAACACAGTTATTTCCTCGGGCAGACAAAGTTGGATCATGGGAGGACTAGTACGAACCAGTGGTACGGCCGCTAGCATACAATGAAAGCACGGCCTGGATAGCAACATACATAGCTGGAACATTAAATGTCTCAAACATAATCTGGGTCATCTTCTCTCTGTTGGCCTTAGGATTAAGGGGTGCCTCAGTCAGGAGAACAGGGTGTTCCTCAGGAGCAACTCGAAGCTCATTGTAAAAAGTATGATGCCATATCTTCTCCATATCATCCCAATTGCTGACTATACCATGCTCAATAGGGTATTTCAAGGTCAAGATACCTCTCTTAGATTGAGCCTCGTCACCCACATAGGCATCCTTCTGTCCCATTCCGACCATAACACCAGTGTGCCGGGGACGACCCACAATGCTGGGAAACACTGCTCGAGGAGCATCATCACCAGCAAATCCTGCCTACATTTCAAATACAAAAAATCCGTAAAAAAGAATATGCAGTGTATTTCACTTACACAAATGTTATACATCACAAGTACTTCCCGTAAAAACAATAGTCTACGAACAAAAAACTACCTTAACCATTCCAGTTCCATTGTCACAAACAAGGGGCTGAATATCCTCACCGTCAGCCATTTGTATTCAACTAAAAACAAAAGAAAGTCAAATGAGCACCTTTAGTATGAGATTTTCTGTTTCAAAAAAATTACAGTTCTGTTAGCAAAATATATACATTAAGGTATCAACACATGAAATAACATCCCAATACAGATTGATTACGAACTCAACGTAAACGTCTTTAGTAGGTGTTTGGACATAAGAATTGTGAAATTGAAAAAAAGGTACTAGTATTTGTTTTCAAGTTGAAAATGGTATTTAGAAATTTGAGTTGTTTTTACATTTCGTCAGTGATTTGGAGTGAAAATCACGAAAATAACTTTTTGGAGTTTTTCGAATTCCCGAAAATTGTAACAATACTATGTCCAAACATTTTTCAGGGAAAAAGTGAAAACTATCCATGGCCAAACGGGCATTTAGCCATAGACGGTTTACTTGTAAATTAGTGAAATAAAATGCTCAAAATCCTGGACAATTTAGAACTCGTAAGGCAAATACAATTGAATACAATACTGCACACTTATCATCATAAAACGATCCCTCAATGTTCAATATTCATTCTCAGTTCAGTTAAATTTTCTGGTAACCAAAATGAGTATGAAGAGATCCTAAAGCCCAAACAGTGGATACAGTTGACTAAGCACCAACAAGAAGGTTATGCTTTTAAACTTTCAATAGTAAAAAAAGTAGATCTAAGAAAATTCAGAGCAGATCAACTTCACAAGCGAAGGAATCATTAAAACAACAGATCTGGAAAATTCAACGGCATATAACAAAATTTCACTTCCTAAATCTAACTTAATACTCACTAATTAGAGAAGTAGATAAATCAGGAAAACAAAAATTAACATTCAACATCAGTAATTACAGGTCTTTTAGCAGTTCATCTAGATCTCAAAGTAGAAAGTGAAATGCTTCGACTTATATACTAAGCAAGCGAAAAAGAAAAGCAAGATCTGATGAAGTAGAGGTTAGCTTACCGAATAGGAGAGAGTAAAAGAGAGATGGAAGATGGATCTAAAAAGCTAGGCCAACCGATGATGATGATGATGATGATGAGCAAGGCCGGCTTGCTTGCTTTCTCTTGAAAGAGAATCAATGAGTTAAAGACAATACACAAGTATATATAGTCAGAGGGACTTTGAATTTATAATTTCTTCTTTTTTCTTTTATAGAAGGAGACTTTGGAGTACAGGTAAAGTTGATGTATGTGATCACCACTTAAAGCGGTATATAATAGATACTTTTAATCTTGTCATTTTCGAATCTCGTGCATAACAGAAGTTTAATGTACGGAATTATTTTTTTCTTTCTTTTATTATTATTTTGATATGGATATTTATTTATTTTGTCCCAAAAAATTATATTTCTTTATTTGATAACTATTTAATGACATTATTTCTATTTTCTTCTTATTGGGGTCACTCAATTTTAAAGATGTATTTATTGTCAACACTAAAATAATGATAATTTAGTAAACATTTCAAAGTCTTCCTTTATTTTTTTAATTTTGGATCTGGTTAAATGGTGCCACATAAATTAAGGACATAAGGAGTACATATATGTGTGGTACTCCTCTGTTCCAATTTATCGACAGTCGACACTCTTTTCTTTTTATCAGCTTCAAAAAGAATAATACATTTTTATAACTACATAATAATACTTTAACTTTAAAATGCTAATTTTATCATTAATGTAATGGTTTATCGTCACACAAATATATATGACTCATTTAAAATCACAAGTTTCAAAAGTATTTTTTAAAAATTTCATGTAAAGTAAAATAGCTCACATAAATTGGGACGGGAGGAGTATATGCATTTTGAATTTGAATGAAAAGAGGTGGTGAGCACAAAAAAGCACATGTGTGAAATTAAATTGACAATTTCGCCCTCCAGCATTGGATGTAAAAAAAAATGAACCAGAAATGCTAATCAGCGAAACCATTAATTTTCTTAACTTTTCAATAATGTCATAAGTCCGTCTAACACCTTGTTTGGATAGTTGTTACCAGTTGTGTTGTTAGTTTAAAACTTTAAATGTAATCTTTATTTCGATTGTTACTTAATTTTTTTTATTATAACATATCTCATGAAATAGGTTGAAATGTTCAGTGTGTGAGAAGTGAGGGTGTATTTGTTATTATTCAATAATTAGAAGGATAGCTAAGCAATTAGTTGAGTGAGGTTGTTAGTTAGTTAGTAGATATTGTATTAGGACTACTACCTGTCAATGAATGCAACGATTTCCATTTTCTCTCAATCTGTAGTAACTACTTCCTCTCTAAACTTCTTCAAGCTTGGCTATGGTGATTTGCAGTTGTTGCATGTGAAATTCAATATGAGATCAGAGCAATAATCACGATTGTGAGATACTAAATTGATCTAGCTAGGAATCATATCCGATTGAATAGAACAGTGATCTATTGGTTCGAGTAACAATGGCGACCATGAAAATCGATCACAAACATGCATTGTTTCTTCATCCCTCAAATACTACCGGAGGGTCGATTATCTCAATTGTGTTGACTGGATCTGAAAATTACTCCATTTGGAGCAGAGCTATGCGAATCTAATTACTTGGAAAGAACAAGTTAGGGATTGTCGATGGCAGCTTGAAGGAGGAGGATTTTACTGCATATTTGGCACATCAATGGGATAGATGCAATGCTATTATTCTCGGATGAATAATGGGATCAGTTACGCAGAAATTGCACACCAGAATTATTTATGCTGAAGATGCAAAGGAGATTTGGGATGACTTGAAGGAGAGGTTTGATAAAGTGAATACCTCTCGAGTGTATCAATTTCACAAATCGATTGCGACTCAACTTCAGAAAAATGATATTGTTTCAGTATATTTCTCGAAGCTTCGTGATTATTGGGTTGAATTTGATAGCATGATACTGACTCCTTGCAAATGTGTACGATCTAAAGAGTTTGCACAGTTCATACAGAAATTGAAGATGTTGAAGTTTCTAATGGGCCTTAATGAGAATTATGATCAGGCTAGAAGTCAAATTTTGATGACTAGCCCTACACCAAGTCTCAACAAAGCTTATTCCATGTTGATAGAAAGGGAAAGTCAAAGATACATGAATAGTAAATCTACAACAGGTGATGGACTTGAGTTGACTACTTTGTTGGCTGGAAGAGGAAATAACTAACAGAAATCAAAGAAGAATTGGCATTTGTTGTGTGATTTTTGCAAAATGAGAGGACATGTAGCTGAGACGACAACAACAATAACATACTCAGTGAAATCCCACAACGTGGGGTCTGGGAAGGTAGAGTGTACGCAGACCTTACATTTACCTTGGTAGGTAGAGCGGTTGTTTTCGAAAGACTATCAGCTCAAGACAAAACATAAGCACAAGCAAAGCAAGAGAAACGGTCAAACCCGGACGAGAAATTTAAAGCAGTATGAAAATAATTGTAACAAAAGCGAATAGGTCATGATAGCGCATTCTGAAAAAGGAAGCAGTAACTAACGCATGTAAATAAGATAAACAAAGTACACTAAAGAACACATAACAACAGAAATCAAACGACCGGTGCTATAAAGCAATATTGCGCTTACTAGTATGATAGGCTAAGCAGGCCTACAATAATAACACTACAACTACCAGTTTGTAAGTGTAAGTAGGACTACGTTCACTACCTACTACCCTTCTACATTAATTTGTGTCCTTCACAACCCTCTATCTAAGGTCATGTCTTCAGTAAGTTACACCTGCGTCATATCCCGTCTAATCACCTCTCTCCAATACTTCTTCGGCCTACCTCTACCCCTTCTGAACTCGTCCATAGCTAGCCTTTTACACCTTCGCACTAGGATATTCGTGTCTCACCTCTGCACATGCCCGAACCATCTCAACCTCGCTTCCCGTATCTTATCCTCCACAGAGGCCACTCTCACTATGTCCCGGATATTCTTATTTCTAATCATATCCCTCCTTGTATGCCCACACATCTATCTCATCATCCTCATCTCCGCAACTTTCATCTTTTGGATGTGCGTAGTCTTGACTGGCCAACACTTCGTCCCATACAATATAGTCGGTTTAACCACCACCCTATAAAACTTAACTTTAAGTTTTGGTGGCACATTTTTATCCACAAGACTCCAGTGTTATAAATTGATTGGCTATCCATCATATTACAAAGGAAAGAAGAAGGAGACTGTCAATGCTGCTAATCATGTACAAGCAGAGAATGTCAATCCCAACCTACATGGAGGCAATGTTGGATTTAGCAGTGGTTTTGAAATGGGAAACATGCCTAGGGCACCACAACACACTAATGGACAGCATGGGAAGATCATGATGATGCTTGACAAGGAGGAAACCTCAGGAAGCATGACAAATATGACAGGTATTGATACCAATCCTTTATCTAACATAGAACATGTAAAGTGGATAGTTGACAGTGATGCAACAAATCACATGACTTCTAATTTGAGTATATTATCTGATATTGAGAAGGTTATAGTAGATAAGAATAGAAAGGTGTATCTTCCTAATGGAGAGATAACACAAGTATCTCATACTGGAGATGCAAAATCACAGAAATAGGAATAATTGAAAATGTGTTATATGTGCCAGAATTTAAGTATAATTTCTTATCAGTATCCAAGATAACTAGAGAACTACATTGTTTTATCTCCTTTTACCTTGATTTTGCTTATTCCAGAACCTTACCACTGGGAATTTGAAGGGGATTGATAGAGAATCAAAAGGATTATACTTACTGGCACCACCTGTAAATACTAGTACAGATTCTACAAAAAAAAAACACATGAGAAAAGAATAAAGGCTCACATTGCACAAAGGAAGGATGATGATATACTACTGTGGCACAGGAGATTGGCTCAAGCATCAAGTGGATCCATGAAGAATTTGCTTGGCTATAAATTAGAATAATGTAAATTTTGTCTAGTTGTGAAGTGTGTCCTTTGGTTAAACACTGTAGACTTCCTTTTTCCTTCAAGTAACAATACTTCAAGCAAAATATTTCAACTTCTAAATCTAAATATTTGGGGACTATATCATACATCTACATTTGATGGCAATAGATACTTTTTTACTGTGGTTGATGATTACTCTCATGTTACTTGGATTTTTCTGCTTAAACATAAGAGTGATATGTTGTTGATGCTGAAACCTTTCTTTAAAATGATTCATACTCAGTTCCAAGCAACAGTTCAAGTTATTAGAACTGATAATGGAGGAGAGGCATTGACCCATCTCTGTTGCATTTTGTGAAAGAGTTCTTTTTGGGGGGAAATTGCCCAGCTCCAACTGATATGTTCAGAGGCAAAATTATTGCCATAAGTTTCTGCCATATTATTTGCTGAGTTGCTGTCTTTGCCAAACTGAAAATGCTTATCTTCTGAGGAATTGATATGCTTCTGCCATATGTTGATATGTTCAGCTTACTGTTGTGGCATTTTTTAGCAAAGTCACCACACTTTGGTTGCTCTTGAAATGTTACACTTTGAGTGTGTTGTCGCTGCATTAAAAATGATTCAGATGTTACTTGATAAGAATATGCTGCTATCCTTTGGATATCAAAACTGATTTGAGCAGATCTCTTCTTTTAAAAGAATAGATTGTTATACTTGGTGAAAGACCACTGATGCGAACACGATACTGTACTTGGGACTGTGAGAATAATTTTTTAGGCCATGCCCCTTCCGAAAAGGTTGGTCCTCGATTTGCTTCCTTCAGAAAACAGGCGATGATGAGACTTATGATAAAAAATTATAAGTTAGAAACTAACATGCGTTGGCAAGGCAACTAGATTGCCTGACGAGTCACTAGTTCGTAGTCGCGACATGAATGGAATTTTTTTTGCCTAAAAATATATAAGTCTGAGCCTTCCGTAATCAAAACTTCTATCGTTTTGATACGAATCCGAAGGTTTTACTTATGTTTATTCATCTCTAACTATATTTCCTTTATTCTTTGCGAGGAATATCTAAGGAATGTGGGATAGCAACACGTGGTTCTACAAAGAAGAAGGAGAACAAGATTACTTGATTTGGGCCCAAGACCGAAAAGATACACTTTCTTTCCTTTCCTTTTATTGCATGTTTTTGCATTTACCTTGTATGAATATATTGTAAATGTTTGCGATTATTGAAACCCTTAAGAATTATAGTTGAAATCTCGATATGGATATCATTGAAATAACTAAGAAATTTGATTTCGAATGAACATTGTTTAAACCATTTTAAAGAAAAATAAAGGTTTGGCCCTAGCCCATCAAAATTGAGTTCAGGAAAGGGTTTTGGTTTAGTTCAAGAATTGACCTCTTTAGTTAAACCAAAGGTGGAAAACCCTTTTTCTTCCTTAAAGATTTTTGAAAGACTTTTAAAGAGATTTTCCTAGACCTGTCCATAGGGTCGGGGACCCGCCCGGCCCGGCCCGACCCGGCCCGAAAAAAACAGGGCCAGGGTCAGCTTTTAGCTGACCCGAGAGCCACTCCACCCGAGCAGGGTCAGGGTCGGGCCAGGGTCAGAAAAATTACCCGTCCGACCCGGCCCGGCCGACCCGGCCTACCACCAAGATATTTTTTAATATAATTTATATTATTTTTCCTTCATTAATATTTATTTTGTACTTATATATATTTTTGTCATTAATAAGTGATATAATGCATGTTTATATATATATATATATATATATCTAATCTACATTTAGCTCGACATAAAATAAGATAAAAGCAGTGGTGATTATTAATTATATATTTATATTATTAGTCATTTTGTTAATATCATGGAAGCATAATGTAGAGAGATAAAGTAGTTGTAAATTGGTGAAACTTTAAATGGTCATAACTCTGCGCTCGGATGTCCGTTTTATCCAAAAAAAAATTTGATTTTGCATATTTTTTCGAGACAGGGACGGTCAAACCGCCATAAGGCGGTTTGGCGCAGCCAATTTTTAGAAAAACGTCAGTTTTTCCAATCAATTTGTGTTTTTCCCCAAATCGATTTCCAATTCTCTTTTTCTTTAGTCAAGATTTCACGATATACAATACATTTCAACGTCGAAATTTCGTGGTAATGTAGGGGTGAATACCAATTTCAGTTTTGAAAATTCAATTTTTAAAAAAAAAAATCTCGACCCGACCCGACCCTGCCCGCCAAAAAAAAATCGTCGGGTCAGGGCCGACCCGTGACCCGTAGGGTCCCCGAAGGGTCAGGGCCAGGGTCGGAATTTTAAAAAAAATATAGGGTCAGGGTCGGGCAAGGAGGAAAAAAAAAGCCACCCGACCCGACCTTTGGACAGGTCTCATTTTCCTACTTAACCAGTTTGAAATAAATTGCAAGTGTTTCTTTCCCAAATGTCATGAATGAACAAAGACTTTTACATATTCTTTTAAAACACACCTTTTAAGAAAATAAACCATTTAGCCACATTTTTAAACCCGAAGGTCAATCGCATTCTGCGAATTTTTAATACCGGGATGCCTAACACCTTCCCCGGAGAATCACCTGAATCCTTACCTCGAACTCTAGTTTTCTAAGGATTTTTCTTTTAAAATTGAAAAAATCATTTTCTACTTGATTTTCCTAATTTCCCTTATAAATTAGGTGGTGACTCTAATAAATAATAAAAATCCAAGAGTCTACGAGTTATTTAGTAGCTTTTATGCCCCGCGTAAAAGTGAACCGTAATAATGTATTATGTCAATCCCACGATATGGTAGTTAGTAAAATTTTCACATAACTCGTTCTACCTTGGTGAGGACTAATTGACCGAACTACTCATTTGATAGTTGATTATGTCTTTATAGTAAAGGTCATAATCTTTAATTTGGTGAAGAGATGTCACTTGAATATTATGTTCTTTTATGACTGGATGTCACTTGAAAAGTTGTGACTTTTCATCCTAAGATATGTTTGTTTTGAAGATAATACAAGACGATTTATTGAATGTATAAGTTCAATAATCTATAAAGTGAAGAACCAACTAATGATAAAAAATCTCAATAGATTGGATTTTCACATCGGTAAAAGTGTCATTAGTTGAGTGTCAAAGAAGTAAACTTATAAAAATGGAAGGTTAAAGTGGAAAGGATGAAAAAATATAAAAGTATACATATTAAAAGGTTGTTGATGTCAACTATTCACGGATATTGATAAAACGATATCACTTTAAGTAAGTTGTGCCTTGCTTACAATAAATATCCCGCGGTTATTAAGGGGTATGATGATGCATTGGTGAAGTAGCAGTGTCTTAGAAATCATCCAAATAAACTTGTATCACTCCACACTGAAGTCTAAGTTTATTGCTTTAGACATGATCAGTGAAAAAGTTGAATGGCTCCGGAATTTCTTGAAAAGTATTTCATTTTGGCCCAAACGGCTAACACCAATATGCATACATTGCGATAGCTAAGCGGTAATAGTAAGGGCATGGAGCGTTATGTATAACAAAAAATCTTGTCACATAAGGCTGAGACACAATATCGTTAGACAACTATTCTCTAGTGTAGTTATCACTATTGACTACGTTAAGTAAAGAGATAACATGTCGGATCCGCTTACAAAAGGCCTAACTAGAGAGACAGTTAAAAGATCATCGAGGAAAATGGGTTTAAGGCATAGGACAAGTTATCATGACGGTAACTCTACCTAGTAGACTGGAGATCCCAAGAGCTAAGTTCAAAGAGATCAAACAAAGTTATGAATGACGATTCAACATTGTCAAATAACTCAACTCATTCTTGTGACGAAGACAATGTTCAAAAACAAGGATAAAGTGGTAAGACTTTTTAATGATTTCTAAGTTTGGCAGATACGATCAAATAGTGTATCTATGGGATGACACATTTAGGAATCACCTATGTGAGTGTGAAGTGTCGGCCGCTTCGAGGAAAATGATAAGTAAAGGCCTATTTTCTACACACTCGTTAAACTAGACGGTGTTCATGGCTAAAATGAACAAAACAGTGAGAACCAAAAATGATTAAGGGTTAATTGTGTGATATATGATTGTCTAGGTTATACCAAAACTCGACGGTTCAAAGATATCATATCTACTAATTGACCGAGGATTTCCAACATATGTTCACTACAGAAAGTTCAAAGGAAAACCTATTTATCCAGATGCAATTAATCTTTACTTGCAGATCACACACTTATCTGTGCATTTCTTTATCATATAGTCATTCCCAATTCATGTGGGGGATTATTGGATTTTTAAGAAATATGAATGAAAAATGAAAAGTTGTGACTTTTCTGATAAGGCACAATAGCACATGTTCACATTGCCTTTGTTGGCTATAAATACTTGTCATTCCATCAAATTTTCCATACAAAAATTCTGATTATCTTCTTCCTTATTTCTGCATTTCAAATATTTTTGTGTGATTTGCTACCGTCTGTTGCGTTCGCCGTTCACCGAGGTTTGAGGTACCGCTACGCTGGTGAATTAATTCGTTCTATCTTGGAAAGATATATTCTATAACCTCGGGTACATTGAGTGGAATAATTTCCTTAAGGAAACACTGTGAATTCAGTGAGCTCGAATTATTCCTTTTTACATTTATTTTCAGATTCCGTTCAAGTTATTATCAAATACCAATGGGTAAATCAGTCCAAACATACTTTTTATATTAATAATAATTAGTTTACAAGAATTCTTACATAAAATTCAAAATAAGGGAGGTAAGCGTAATATTATAAATAACAAGGGAGATTAGTGTGATAAGACAAATCTATAGGGAGATCTCTGAAATTATCCATTAAATTTATGTAACGATAAAAAGTGTTGTTTTATGTAACGATCGATTTGATGTGATCGCATCGTTACCTTTTCTTATTTTGTCTTTGCAAATTATTTAATTATTTTATATTATTCTTTATCTTAAAAATGCTAACGTATAATATTATATAAAGATGAAAACGAATCATCCAAACAAAGTGTAAAATAAAAATGATATCTACTCCACTGCGCGACATCAACTGAAGACTATCAACCACACGATTAATACTCGTGCAATGAGGAATGGACGGCGTGCACTACTCCAACCTCAGTTGGATCTTTCCTAAATTTTAGGATTAAAATTTGGAGTATATTTAGATATTGGTTTTAGCATGTTAACGGCCAACTTCTTTTGTATAGTGAACAGATATGTCTAATCAACCGAAAGCAATCACTTCAATTCCTATTCCTTATTATTTCCAGGATTTACATGCTTTCTTTATAGCCTTTTCACGATTTTCCTAGCTTTAATATAAGCCAGTGCTAGTCAGTAATCCCACAAGCAAGAAGTAAAAAAACTCTTTTCTTTCCATGATAAATTGTAGGGATAAAGTATAGGTATGCCCCACAAAGGTTCAAATTTGTGTTTCACAGTGAAAGTAGACAATCATTATTAGAGATAAATGTACTTGAATACATTCGTATTATTAATAAAATTAATATTTATGACAATTGCAATTATTGAATTATTATTTATAATATCGTTATAGTGGCAGTTGCAATTAGTTCATGTTAAACACACTCATATCGGTATATGATTGATCCAAATATGCTCTTATTCACTAACAACAAACGTTTTCCAACACATGACATTAAATTTTTACAAGGGAACATCCCAAAATGGAATTCACCAATGCGAGAACCCCATCGGCACAGCTAGGGACGGCAACGGATCGGATCTGGACCGGATCCTACTAGATTCAAATCCAAATCCGGTTTTCATACCTGAATCCAGATCTGTCGGGTCCATAAAAATCAGTTCAAATCCGGATCCACCGGGTCCACGGATCGGATCTGGATCCACATGTAAAATAATTTGCCTTGCTAAGATTTTTTTTTAAACTGACAAACGATTTTTACTTAGCTAACAGTTTACTGTATTTCAATTTTGAAATGTTCATATGAGATATTTTGTTCGTTGTCTCGTTTTGATTGTGAGCTATTAATTGAAAATGTTGGACAATGACAATAGTTGTGGAAAATGCTGACTAGTATTTCTACAATGCAGAACTTGCATGTGTTTGGAATCTTCACAAATGAAGTGAATATAATTTTAACTACTTGTCTATGGAGATGTTAGTCATTCACTAATATAACATTGATTTTATTATCGAAGTTACCTATTTATTTTTGGGTTTTTGAGTTAACGCGGGGATAAATTAAACTTGTTTTGAGAATTAAACTTGCAAGGATGTGCTTAGCAATTTTAAGAAAATACTTATAAAATTACATTCTAGGTTATGAATATATTTAATAAAAAATGGATTCACGGGTCGGATCTGGACCGGATACGGATCTCAAATACAATATCCAGATCTAGATCCAGATCCGTCAGAAATGGATTCGGGTCCGATCTGGATCCACCGGATCCGGACCGGGTCTAGAATCCACTGTCATCTCTAGGCACAACTCTATCGCTAGTCCGTGTCACTTCATCGTCAACAGTAATGTCAACCTCCTAATACACAATATTTAGCTTCTAAATCATTTGAAGTAATATTATAGTGATCAAGATGGGTTATAATAGTTGAGGGTTGATGTCTCAATAACCTTCAAAAGAACAAATTTGACCATCTTCCCTTCACCCGCAACAATTAACTCAACATTTTTTTAGTTAATTAGTGAGGTATTAACCTTAAAAAGGATTCGTTGAACGAATTTAAGTCAAAGTATGAATGAGTGGATTGATCGATAGAAACTTCTGATTAAGCAAAGAATTTACAGTGTAGACTCTAATCACATGTCTCATTATCTGTTTAATTTGTGGTTACCTCAAACAAATAACTACAAAAAGGTAAAGACATGTTAACCTAGTTTTACTTTTTACTCTTTCAATTTTGTTTATGGAAAGAAAAGCTTGCTTAACTTGCAAATCAACTTCCAAGTAATAAATCCACACAAGTACAATAATCTCACTCTTTAAATTTTCTTATATTAATAAACTTAGGGACATTACTAGTGATGGCAAATGGGGGATTAGATCAGATTCGGGTGAATTGAAAACAGATTGAGCTAAAATGGACTGGATTGCAATCCACCCGTATGAACATAGATTAAAAAAGGCATAATACATAAATATACCCTCAAACTTGTCGTCAGTTGACCTTAACTTATATAAAGTTGGACACGTAAACACAAATGTTGATGTGACACATAAATTTTGGAGGTGTATAGATGATCATTTTATAAGTTGGAGTGTTCAACTGAAAAAGTAGATACAAGTTGAGGTGTGTACTTGTGCACACCCAAAATTGAAAGGCATACTTGCTTTTGAAGTCATGTTTATGTATTATGCCTTAAAAAATGAATTGAGTAAGATATGAATTGGGTTAAATAATCTTAACCCACTTTAATCTCCTAAAGCTAAAATTTTAAACCTTTAACTTGACAACTGAAAATAATTTTATACCATCACAAATACTAACCATTTACATCTGCACTTAGCCACAACTGCCATTAGAACTATAATTCCAGTGGAAACATTTATTTAAACTTAAAGATCCAAAGTGAGATGTTTAGAAAACATAAATAAATCAAATTGAAGTCCATCCAACTATAACGCGTTAAATCGGGAAACAGGCGTTTTGAGTAGTTGCAATTTTAAAGTAGTGCAAATTATCGTATTGGTATTTTCCGTGGATTAAAAAATTACCGGTAAATCAGGAAGAAAATCGGTCAAGTGAGGAACACCCTCTATGATAAAATCGTCATCGCCGTGTTTATCACCACTAGCATTGTTGTAGGTAGCTTTTTTACACTAAAGTTCATATTTATTCAACTGAAATATATGTGATTTAATTTAATAATATATGAGTTAAATGGGCTAATTTGATAAGGGTCATTTGCACTTTCGTTCCTAATTTGTACCGGTCTTTAGCTTTTACCTTTCAAATGAAAATTATGTCTTCTGGTGCATAAGTTCTTTATGGGATCCGACATAAGTTATGCCGAATTCCGTAAAAACTTATGCCCCTTAAAGAGTTTCTAATCCAGAAGACATAAGTTTTATTTGAGGAGCAAAAATTAAAGACCAGACCATTTGAAACGAAACCGTGCAATTTTTTGATTTTATAAATATGAGTTGAAATTGTCGGCTCTAGACATTACATTGCACCTTATACATTAATGATCTACTCTACAATATTCTAGACGTACTTCTTGCGGCACAAACATATCTGGCACCATTTTGCATGACCGCTGACGCCTCATTTATTTTCATTAATATGTTTGAATCTGAATATTAAGATACTTCTTTCGTTTCAATTTATATGATAGTAGTTTGACTAGATATGGAGTTTAAGAAATAAAGGAAAGTTTTTGAATTTTGTAATCTAAAACAAGTCAAAGATATTTGTGTGGTTGTAGATTATCTCGTTAAGCATAAAAGTCAAAAGTTAAAGTTTAAAGTTAAATTACTGTCAAATAAGAAAATGTGTCATTCTTTTAGGAGTGATTAAAAAGGAAAATGTGTCAAATAAATTGGGACAGATGGAGTATTATATTAAGATCTAGATACTAAATATTTAAGATGTTTCTTTTTTCAACATTTGAATGTATAAATTAATTTTATCTAAAATTAATAATATAAAAAATTCAATAATTAAGGTGCTAAATTTATTTAATACTATATCCACAAAATATTTTTTTAAAATTATATGACGATTGGTAGTGATGACAGTTAGCGCCTTAGCAATGGTGGTTGTGGGTGTCGATTGGGATGTTGGCTAATGGTGGTGTTGTAGGTAGTAGTTAGCGATAATGGTGGTTGGCGTAGTGACTGATTGTGATAGTTGGTGATGATGGATGATAGTGATAACTAATGGTGATGGTGAATGATGACGATGATTGACGATATATAGTGATGATTATTAGTAGTGATCAGTAATTATTGTGGTAATGATGATTGGTGATGATGATTATAAATGGTGGCTAGTGGTAATGACAGTTGATTGTAGTGATGGACAATTGTGGTGATTGTGTGTGGTGGTAGTTAATAATGGTGAGTGATTGCGATAACGGTGAATAGATTAAATTGGTAAACTAACTTTTTTGTAGAAATCATTGAATGGACATCTTAATGGTATTAAGACTTTGTTATCTATCTTAATCATTCAAATCTATTCTGACAGATTAAGTGGTTATAACATTAAAAAAAATATAGCTTATTTGTTTTCATTAAGATTAAAATGTCTGAATCTGAATGCACATCTGAATTATTAAGACGTTGTCTCTAGATTTGAACACTCAATGATTAAGATTATTTCTTTAAAAATCTGAATGTGCGTGATATATTTATTTAAACATAATAAAGATAAATTTAAATAAAACAGTAAGTAAATTTTAAAAAATAAAATATTTATATTTACTAGTGTTAGTGGAGATGCTTTGTAGTGTTGTGGTGATGGTTGGTGCTAGTGGCTAGTAATGACGGTGGTGACAGTTGTGATTGCGGAGGCGATTCATGATGTTGTAATGACTGGCGCAATGGTGGTGGTTATGATGGTGTGTTGGTTGATGTTAATAGTTGACGGTGTTGGTGGTGGTTGATGATAGTGTTGGTGGTAGTAGTTGACGATGGTATTGGTGCTAGTTGGCGACGGTGCTAATTATGACGGTAGAGGCTATTAGTAAGAATTGATCGGAATGGTGATAGTGGTGGCGACAACAATGGCGACGACAGTGACGAAGGCAGTGGTGATTGCTGATATCATTATAATGATGCAGATGGTAGTTATGGTTGAACCTAACAATAGTGATTGTTAGATGTGGTAGTTGCTAGTGGTGGTTGTGATAGCAGAGGTGTTTGGCAACAGGGGTGGTGATTAACAGTAACAGTAGTGATGATTGTGATGTTAAAGGTGATTAATAGTGGTGATGGCTGGGGCAGGTGGGGTGGGTGAGTAGGTGGGGTAGGTAATGGGGGTGCGATGATGTTTGTGATGATAGATGTGGTTAGTAATGGTGGGATGGGGATGGAGAGTGGGTAGGGGTCCGTGGGTGGTGGATGGGTTGGTGCTGGGGTAGGGGTGGGGCATGGATGAGGGTGGAGCTGTTGGTTGTGGACAGAGTAGTGATAAAACTTATTCATACAAAAATATATCATAATGATATTAAGGCTTTGTTCAAGATCTTAATGATCAAGATCTATTCAGACCAAATAAGTACTTAGATTTCAGTGTAAATAATGTAATTAATGGTTTCACACCTTCATTAAGTGCAAACAAATAAGGCATTAGTGATTAAAATTCAGACTTAAAAAATGAACTTAATGATTGAGATCTGAATAACTAAAATTAAGATATTCATTAAAGGCAAACAAATGAAATAGTCTCAACAATCTTAAATTTTCTGTCTCATGGGCCTACGCGAACAGAGGGAGGGGTGGGTGTTTGATATATGGTTCAGTATTTCTAAATTTCAGGTTCAATAATCAATAATTGAAATAGATATCAAATACCAAATCGAAAAGGTTCGATTCGGTAATTTGGTAATCGGTAAATCAAATTTCAATTCGATACAGTATTCGGTAATACCATATTGAAGTTGGAGAGCATAACTTATAAATACAAATTTCAAATCTTTCAATCTATATATAATCTTAAAAAAGAATAGTTAAAGCCTGATATACTCCAGAAAACATGGCATGTACCACCATAACACTTAGAAACTTAAAAACACAACTTGAACTTAATGACTTGTCTTTGTATCCATAATTATAATAATAATGACTTCTGCTTCTTGTCAATGACCAGCATTTGGCCTCAACAACCTTCGCAAAACTGTAACTTAGCTATTTATCACTTTGTTAATCATCTATCTTCTTTACTCTTTCAATTTAATTCTCAATAAAGATTTCCCTGAATATACCAATTCTTTGCTTTCTTCCTTTGAGTTCATCCACAAAAGAAGCATTTTCCACCAAATACTCTCCACCTTCTCATAATTCAAAAAACTCAACTTCCTTTTCTCTTCAAGAAAATACATAGGATAAAAATAATGTCTCCTGCAACAAAAAACACAACAACAACACGATAAAATACTATCAGATCAAGAAAATCGTGAATTCATCAATTCAATCTTAGACAGAAAATTAATTTAATGTTTACAATCAGGCTTGTATTAAAAGTTTAAGACAATCCAGTCACTCCATTCTCTTTCTCGAGTGAATTCTCAATTCCTTCAGAAAATCAAGGCTTACTGGTCACTAAATCTTAACAATGAAGAGAACCTGAAAAATGAAAAGATGTTTCTGAGTAGTGATTGCATTGACTTGCTTCTGTTAATATACTCTTTTCTTCCCCCATTTCTCTCTGCTTAAACAACAATGCTAGGAACATATACATTTTTTCCTATCTTTATTGTTTCTTCTTATGTCCATTCTTTACCAATCAATTAACCTCCTGTCACAAAAGTTTTACCTGAAAGCATAAAAGTATCAAGTGGATCTCCCCAAGCATAAAGAAGAATAACATTCCGCAGAAGAACTTCACATGCCAAGTTCCTATCTTATCACATTAAATGAATTGCTAACAAAGGATAAACTAGAGCGATCAGAAAGCCAGAAAGTACCTGAGGCAACTTGCGACTAGAAATAAAAAACGAGTGAATCTCTTGAGCTATCTGTCATATCTAAAGAGAATTTAAGGTATGCCATACAATTAAATTAAGTAAAAAATATTTTAAATAGAAACAAAACACAAAAATATACCAAGTTCAAGTTGGATAAGATCATCAAAATCTTCTTCAACATTTACGGGAAGAGACTCACTTCGATACCAATCTTGAAGACAAACAAGAGCTTGCACTAATTTCGTAGTCAATGAACCCTAAATGAATCAAGAATATGGCCTCCAGTGCTAAATGCACATTCCGATGCCACACTAGAAATCGAAATTATCAACACATCACGAGTCATCTCGACAAGAACTTTACATCTAGGAGCATTAACTTTCCACCTTAACAAGATATTAAAATCATCACCATCGGGCTCTTGTTCCGCACTAAGATACTTCTCCAACTCTGACTTACCACCCAAATCTGCAATATCTTGTTTTTTTTCTTTTCATTTCAATCCTATTTCTCACTTTTGCTGATTTTGTGCTAATCTTAGAGCTAGAAGTATCAAATGTCTCGCCCGATGAATTAGAGAGAGAAGATGTATGTCGAGATGCATTAGAGAATCTTGTTACATACTCTTAGTCACAACTCACTACTTCATATTTTATTTACTTCCCTTTTCCTCTCCAAACATACCCTCAAGTGTGTCGCCCACATACTCAAGATTGTTACGAGGATCAAAGATAGAGGCAATAAAAATATCTTATTTATTTTTTCAGGACCACCCAATACTTGACAAGCTTTTCTTTTATTTTTCTGTCATTTTTGCCAAAGCAAGATCATCATCTTCCATACCTTCTTTTAAATGATTGTGAAGCTCAACCATGTCTTCAAAGTGAACATTAGAAGTGACATAGAATAAATCCAAAATCTTCACAGTTAGATCATAAAATCTTTTAAGAAATATTAACATGTTTATCACCTTTTGTCAATTATCACTTTCAAATACACCTGCAGCACTTTCATCTTCACAAACATTAATAGCAAGATAAGTTGACAATCCACTATCATCAAGATCATACCTATCAAATTCAATCTCAAAATGTTGTGCGGAATCCAACATCAACTAGGTAGAATTCCACCTAGTAGGAACATCCAAACAGAATAACTTCTTACATTCTATGTTTTTGGATTCACAATATCCCTTAAATTTTCTAAGCCTTTGGGAAGATAACTTAATATACTTCCCCATTTGCATAACACAAGCAGCTTCTTTCATGTCATCTTGCACATTAAGATTGAGAATGTGAGTCATACATCTCACGTGAAGATCAAACAAACAAACAAATCAGGGATATAACAAACTCAAATATAAATTCAACTACATTTGAAAAAACTTGAAAATGGGATGTTGCTTTTAGCGTATAAGGACTTGAAAATGCGATGAAATTGCAATCATACCTTGGCCACAAAGAAGATAAGGAAAAGGTTACTTCCGGATCAGGAATAATAAATAAACGAATTCTGGCATTCGAAAACAGTTGTCCTTTCTTTTTTGTTTCGACAATAGAGGCAAGAAAACCACCCTACATAGATCCTCAGATGGCGTTATTGGATTAGTAGGCAAATTAGCCGTACAAGGACATTCGGCTTATCAGATGCAATGGCCTACTAATATGTCTTCGCAGGGATTGAGTGCAGAAGAACGGAATTCGAAATGTGAGGTCGTGCGTGAAGTTGATACAGATCGATATTGCTAAGGATTCTTTTCTTACTCAGAAAGGTTACTCTGTCTGTGTGAGGGTACTGCAGAAATCCATTTTTCGGACTAAGGAGCTGACTATTAAGTATTATCTGACTAAAGTCTCTTTGGGCTGACTATTGTCTATTGATGAACCTATTATATATATATATGGGTTATCACTAGGGGTGCGCCTTTATTCAATAAATAAATTTGGTATTCGGAAAAATACCCTTTGGTATTGAATCCGAATCTCATAATTCTGAAATTTTACTTTCAAATACGATAGTAAATGTGAAATTACCCAAATTTTCGATTCAGTTCAATAATTTATACCAAGCTCTGAGAACAAGGAGTAAGTGAATCACCCATCCTTACCGGATGAGTGATAAATGTTAATCCTAATCGTGTCAACTAAAATATTATTCCCTCTTTCCCAAATTTATATAAAGAATGATTAATTTTGTTAGTCAAATAATTCTGACTATAATTTTTTTCAATTCTTTTCATATATTATGAATTATTAATTATGCAGATTAATAATATTTTTATGTATTTTTCAAATATGTAAACTTTATTATAAAATACTTGAAGAATCTATGTTTGAATTTGAGTTAAATACAAAGTTATTTGACTCCCAAAACTGATCGAACACTCATATAAAATGGGACGGGGGAGTAGGTAATACTAGGGGTGGCCAACGAGGTGGGACGAGCCCAAGTCCCCTCCCGATTCGAATCCTGTTACCGTAATTTATTTATTTTTATAACGGGGCAGGGGCAGGTCGGGATCAGGCCAACCCGCCCCGTTGGCCAGCCTTAAGTAATACATTTGAACTAGTTAATGGCAGTTAGTTACCCTGGTGGTTTTCTTTTCTTTTTTGTTTACATGGGGTTGGGGGGAAGGGAAATGAAGAGCTCCACAAGATTAGTTAAGACTTTTTGGTTATCAAATACTAATTAAAGCTCAAAACACCATGAATTACATCAGATACAACTTCACATGTACAATTGATTGCCTCTTTAGTCTTCCACTATTCACAAGGCAAAGGAATAAGGTTCGACAATGCACAAAACTGTCCCAAAATTAGGACTATGAACCAGACCTGGCCTTTCAAAGCTACAAGTTGCACGACTAAGGGCAGCCAAGAAGGTGAAAGGAAGAATACATCAACAGATTAAACCAAAAACATACTAATATCTATGCAGTAACTTGCACTAGGAGATCCTTCGCCATATCTGCAAGCAGATTTTGTGAAGGAGATAATAATACGAAAGCTTGTACAAAACAGGGCATACTCTCAACGTAACAAAGTGAGCCAACCTGATTATCTGAAACACAATAAAGTGAAGTAATCAGAAGATTACCGGTGAAGTACTAGAGAAGAACAATTAGAAAGAACATTTTTGTTAATTCATGATTGGAAGCAATGTTCTCTCTAGAAGCATGCCCACATGAGAATACAAGACAATTCTATTTAACTCATCAGGCAGCAAAAATCAGCAGACCTGAAAGATTAATTGGTTGCTTATGTGACAATTCGTTATTAGCCAATTTCTAGAAAGCAAATGAACCCACTGTAAGCACACAATAGTGTAAGGACCTGACAGTTATTTTGCTATCATGACTAGTCTGTTCAATCTGATTGTAGTATGACAGGAACTCTCAACAATCTATCAATTACTGAATTAAGGAATACATCAATTTAACATAGAAAGACTTACTAGTAACCCTAAGGAGATTACAAAAGGATGATCAGGCAATATCTTGATACGATGGATTGAGTTGGAATATCGAAAGGACAACCGAGTCTTCTATTTAATTTGACCTCCCACATTAACAAAAGGTTTATAATTCCAGCATGAAGAGACCATGTGGCAGGCTCAACTTTTATTGTGATCTTTAATATTTGTGAACTAGTTTCATAGTTTTCTTTAAACAGGTAAGGTACTGTATCATAGCACAAAATACAAAGTATTACAAGAATGAGTTCATATGACAGAATGGTTCTCACCCTCCTGGATCATGGCAGTCTTTGAATTATAAATCATCTCGAGTATTTAATCAAAGAATTTGATTTTCATAAACTCAAGAATATCCAGCAAATCCCTAGACTTTTGACTTAATAAACAAGAAAAATACGGAAGACACAACAGATGAAGCAAAAACATCAAAATTGAGCAGAATATACAGAAAATTACCTCGGTTAAGCAGGTTGAAGATCTAGCTTTAATCTTCCAGAATCAAATATCAAGGACAGGTACACTTCACAACTACATCCTCATTAATTTAGGCATGCAGATGCTTCAGAGACAAACTGGTATGAGATACTTGAGGACAGAAGTGTTCCACGAAAACCTTCTTCAGTGTTTTGTGCCTCCATTTTCTTGTCAGAAAGCTCATCTGAAAAGAAAGTACATAGATAAATTTAATTGATTAAGTGTAAATCTGATCTAGTTCCTACTTCGGCAAATGACTGAATTTGGTCAGGACAAAACTCAGGGACATGGGACATTGGCTGACACTGATGTTACCAGAAACCAGAGGTTATCATGTGGACTGGTTTAATAAAATGCCAAACTAGTGGATGTTGTACATTAATCTGATTAGTCATACTGTAATAATGCAGTTATATCATATGATGTAATGCATACTCTTTTTTTTTTTTTGAACTGGTAACTTTGTACTCGTCAGCATTAAGGGACATGTTGGCCACTTCCGTAATGCATACTCTTCCATATACAAAATGCTGTCTTACGGATTGTTAATGCTAATTACTAAACCTTAGACACTGTAACAATAATACAGCACAATGCAACAATAACCTATACACAACAGATCCAATATAATTGTGAGAATACTACATACTCATACCATTTCATGAAATGCATGTGCAATATCACATTATCAAATACATAATATGAAACTCCAAATCTATACTAGTTGATATTAAAGGGAGATTAGATGACAGAATTGCGATTTTTAGAAATGAATAAGGAGAAGATTGTACGGAGAAATGTAAGAGTTGGTAAAGAATGTCATATATTTAAGATGTAAAAATTTTGAAGTCCATCTAGAAAATCAGGACATTCCATTTGGCATTGCAGTATTACCTGCAATATCACGATGCTCATGAATCTCAGAATCTCTCACCCATAGTACATCTCCAGGGAATATATTCAGGTCAGCAAGACAAGCAGATTCGCCATCAATTAACAGAGAACCTTTGTGAAGTACCTGATTTTCCTTGACTATCTGTAAATTAAACAGAGATAATTCGTCTACAAATCAAAAGGGAGAAGTCCATGGAAACAGACAGCAGACAACAACCATTTTTTATTTGTGAGGTGAGTAAACTGCCATCACCCCAAAGCACAAAAGTGCAAGCAAAAATGATCATCACTGGATCATGTATCTGTTAATTTAAACAAATAACCCCACAAATGACGGCAGAACTACAAGAATTTCCGAATATGCCAAGATATGAGTTGTTACATGTCAAAAGAAAAATTGCATACCACAGTACCACACAAAGTAAATATACACACTATTATCACCTGTTAGATAAGAACCAAGAACCAAAAAGAACTAAGGTATAAGCCAGAAAAATGTCTCCATCTAAAGACAAATAATCGATAAGCATGTTATGGCATTTTGTCATCTCATATGCCTGGGATCACAAATTTAGCCATGAAGGTTTACAGGATACAATTGGGCCCAGGCACCTGAAGTTTCCTTTCTGAATCAGTTTTTCTCTAAGTGATTTCAAACTTGATATAAGTCAACAATTTATCATATAATATTGAAGTTTCTACAGCATCAAGGTGTTCCTAAAAGGCATAACCGTATTATACCGTTAATTCATGCTAGTATTTTCTTGATACGGACTCCACCAATGTGAAAGAATAGCCGGTTCTAAGTACGAATAGAGTGTTGTGATTGACTGACTGCCAGCGTAAAAACAATCAAACTATGATATGTTTAAACCACTATTACCCTTTACAAGATATTGCCCATCTGAAAAACTTACAGATTTTAAAATCTTTTTTTTTTAAACTTACAAATTTTAAAATCTACACCTACCAAACTAGTATTAGCAAAAAAGGGCTCCCATCATAAACAAGCCAGCCAAGGAAAATAAATTTAAGAATAAGATATATTCAAAAAGTAAAAGTGGCTATACCCCAAAAGCTTCCCATATCATCATCTTCAGCTGGTAGACAGATGTGGACCCAGAAACATTCAAGTTTACTGAGTTTCCAAATGATGTCTTCCTGGAACGCTTTGAGGTCCGTCGGTTTGGTTCCAGGCTGTTCACTGATGCTTCCAGAATTGATTTTGGAGGTTCCTTGCCACGAACGAAGCAGACACTTATATCCTCATTGGAATAGTTGAGTTTCCTCATTAATTCAGAGTTTTTCCTTTCAGCAATGCACTCCTCACAAACCTGGAAAATATGAAACTTAGGATTTCTCACCCTTCTTTTTGAGCCTTCAGCAGATGCACAGAATAACAACATCCAAATGGAACTCATTATTTTTCTCTGCTGATGTCAGCATACTCAAAGGGATGTTCAAGTATCACGAAAAATGCTTGCATTGGATTGACATTTTAGACAAACATAGCATCAATCTGGAAGGGCCTATATTTTTCAATTTACAGGAGAAAACTATGCAACAGGATTTCTACAACATAGGAAAAACCTATGATATTTGGTATTCTAGTTCTTCCGGTCTTCTCAACTATGACAAAACCCTTTAAATCCTAGGTACATGACCCACTTCCTTCAGTGATAAGAAAGCCCCAACTCAGCTCTGGAATCATCATAATCTAAGGTATTCCATTCAAGCCACTTGCATAGCATTACTTTTCAATTCTTTGTAAATCCATAAAATCCAGGATATCCCGACAGTTCACTGCCTTAGAAACTCTCAGCCTAAGTTGTTAAAATGATTCCACAGCTGTCATTAGACAATTACTTATTCTGGTTGCTCCCTAACACAAGGATAAGTTATGGTTAAGAGATGCTCTAGACAGAGTTACATTTGTATTACTCTCCAGCTTATAAAAAATACAGCACATATTTTTTTTGATAACCAAGAAACTCAGATGGCTAGTGGCGCGGTTGGAAAATCATCAGCTGATAGACCTGTCCTTCTACTCATCAAAACCAGGCTTTTGGTTGTGGCAGGGTTCGAACCCATGACATGCGCCTAACCCACCCATCACGCGTTGAGCTCTTACCACTTAACCAAAGCCTGAGGGCAGAATACGACATTTAATCTTTCCAAAGATATAGCTAGCAGATATTAGGAAGTGTAGTTGGGAACTTTTACCTCACCTTTATATATAGATCAATGTAGCTCAATAAATTATGTCCAGGTTTAATGAAAGAAACAAGAAGAATAAATGAATTTACCTCTGGTGAAGTTTTAATGTTGAGTCTACTAGACTCAGGCCCAGTATTCGATTCGTCGTTCAAATTCATATGCTCCTCAGAAATTTCCATATCTTCACTAGATCCAAGGAAATCATTCCCCAAGAAATCAATTTCAGCTGTAATTCCTTTTGCCTCTATACCACCCCAGTCTTCACAAAATAACTTCCAATCATTGTCGGTGATAATTGTAAATGTATCTGTCTAAAATCCATAGGCAGAAATAAAGTATTCAGCAAAAAGAATAAGAATCAAAGCCACAAGTGGAACATAAACATAAAGAAAAAGGAGGAAACAAGAATATGCACCTGCTTAATGGTGTACGGAGATAAATAAAATCAGACATGACTTAAGACGCCTGAATAATATTATAATCTCTTTATGCAAACATTATGTTCATATGTTAATAAGCTACTGTATACTGTCTCATCTTCCACTAGTTAATTTATCTCTTGGAAATATATTGTATATAGGATGGCTAGAGAGAAAGACTCCTACTTCTCTCTAGAAGCTAGGAAGCTCAACAACAGTTCGTACAGGGAGATGCTGTCAGCACCAGCCCTCACACTTGATGGGGGCTGTAGAAGACTGAAAGGAGAAACAGAACCAAAGTTCAGAATTTCGGCGGGCCACATCTCAGAGAGAAAAGAGTTTCTTTCGGAGTATTTGGTGGGCAAGTTCGAGAAGAGAGTAACCTCGCCTGACCCTGTTGCTAGCTGGGCTGCCAAGGCATGGTTTGTGGAGTCTTGGATTAGAGTTTCGAGTATGGGGGATTCAACCTTCCTATTTCGTTTCCCTTGTGAGATAGAGGCTGCCAGAGTTCTTAAAGAAGGTGTGAGATGGATGGAAGATAATTTTGTTAGTCTTCAGAGGTGGTCGGAGACAGTCGCGATGGAGTGCCTGAGAAAAAGAGAAGGCACTGGAGTAGTCAATGTTGCCGGATTGCTCTTGCACTAGTAGTGCAATGAACTGTTAAAGAATATTGGGGATGTGTGGTGGTGGTGGTTTTGTGGAGGCAGATTGTTGTAACTTAACCAATGTATCTAGGGTTAGGATAGTGGTGAGGAAAGGGGCAGTGTCCGTGGTGGTGGAGGGGGGAGAAGAAAGCTTCAGGGTCTGCCCTGAGATAGTGAAAGCGGAGATGGGAGTTAAGGAGAAAGTGAGGTATGGAGGAGACAGAAGAAAGAATGGTTGGAATCTTAATCGTAATAGAGTTTCTGCTTTCAGAAATCAAGTCATCGGAAATAGGTCGTTCGGCGGCCAATTTGAATTTGGCAGAGATAGAGTTTTAAAAAAAAGGGAAAAGTCATATTTGCCCTTGGTTAATTGAAAGGGCTTGGAATAAGAATTTTGACTCGATTCAATTATTCTCAAGGGCCGGTTCACTGGTCCAAAGAGAAAAAGAAGGGAGAGTCTGATTTCTCCCGACGCGACTATCAGGTGCCGGCAAAAAGCAACGAGTCTCAGCCCTCCTGCGATGCTGTTCCAGCCGAGACTGCTGATGCATCCCTTCAGGAAAACACCAGCGACCTTACTGGTAAGCAGATGGAGAAAGGGAGGTCGACCCACCCTCCTGCAACTCGCGGCGACCTCTGTGTAACAAGAGAGAAGGGCTCTTGTTCATTGGTGACGAATTGAAGAGCTCCGGTGAACTCATCAATGGAGAAAGTAGAGAAAGGGAAGAAGATAGAGGAAAGCATATATTTGTTTTTAATGGATAATCATGAAATGCATTACAAAGGGTATATATAAACCTAGGGATTAAATAGCAATTACTAAAATAACAACTTTAAACTTAAAAAGGACTAAACTGAATAATTAAAAACTTTCAATTTAGTTAGTCACAAAAGCTTTTGTGACAATCCATCTACTTAGAAAAAGACCTTACCTCAAGGATCTTCAAAATTTGGACGATTTAGTGCTAATGACACCGCCTTCTCCTCATATATGACAGCCTTCAAGAATGGGCGAGAGTGGAATGTACTTTTCTGTTGCAAGCTCAGCTCGATCCCCGGCAGCAAGGAGAACTGGGGTTGAGTGTGTCTGGAAACCTGTAATCGTCTTCGGTCGACCTGCCTGACCTATAACATCAACAGCTTGGCCAACTCGAACAAGCACATACAAGGGTTTTAAGTTCTCATCCATAGTCATTAGCATCCTTGGCTGCATCGTCAGTGTCAGAAAATAAAGCACATAGTGGTATTTCCCCAAGATAATGGCCTTCATGTCAAGACATATGTGCAACATAGTTACGAGTCCAGCCAGTGCAGTCGGAGATAACAAAAATCGTTCAGAATGGTATGGTGAAAGAGTTATCAAGCCCTTCCCTAAATGGACAAGACCTTGTGACAGAAAAGAAGATTGGCTTCTTTGTAATAGTAACTGGACAAGTTACGCAGCATGCCAGCTATTCGAGCATTGTTTGTTCCCGCACCTATCAATCCCAAGGAAATGATAGCAGCCATTGCTACTTCAGTATCTGAATCGTGACTAAGCCTGCTCAGAGTGTCCATGACATTGACCTTTGGATTTGATATGCAGAGGCCAAGAGCCAACAGAACTGCTCTTCAGATATTTTGCTTCCCATACTGCAAAAGATGTTCTAGTGAGCGTATTGTCATTTCAAGCCCCAATTCTTCAGACATTGCAACCATCGCAATACCAAGGATAGCTGGTCCCTGATAGGTTTCACCATTTTCAAGATGTTGAGCACATTGACCAAGGGAGTGTTGGACCTTGAGTACATTGCCTGTCCCAGCATAGGCACAAGAATGGAGGGTCATATCGCAATGCTTTCTGATCTTCTCGTGGAAAGTTTTTGAAACTTCAGCTGTAGCATCTACACTTTCCTGCTTCCCAAGGTATAAAAGACCAAGACCCAGAGGCAAGAGACGGGCAAGGGGCTCTCCCAATTCTGACTCGTTTCGCTCCGTCAATGCAAATATGATTGCCTGGGCAATCTCTTCATTACATGAACCCACATACACCCAGCCCAAGGATATTGCAGCGAATGCAATTACATCAAGGGACACCTTATTATCTCCGAGTATGGGAGTCAATATACTTCTGATCTGCTCATTCTGAGCAGCTGCATAAGCAAGACCCAGACCCATAATAGCACCTATTCTAACTGAAGGATCATCTTTGTCAACATATTCAGCAAGAAGTGCCAATGCTGGATCACAATCATTCTTGATGCCACAGTTTACAATCCCAACTCCTAATACTGCACCCACAATTACATGGGTATCAGTACTATGGAAATATTTGTCATGTTGTGCAAGCCCAGAATCAACATCCCAAAGCAGGATCATTCCCAGACTTGTTGCAGCACTAGCTAAGTTGCCAAAAGCCATGGCATAGTCTGGTCGCACTTGGAGCGCGCGCTGATAATACACGATGGCCTAATGGGGCATTCCCAAAGCCTTGTATACATTTCCAAGATTCAGATATGCATCTGAGAAGTTTGGTTTTAGCTTGACCGCTTCCTTTTAGTCTGCAGAGCCCTGTTAAGATCACCTGCCTCCATAAAAAGGCCAGCAAGATTGGACCATGCTAATGCAAATGCAGGCTGTATACACAGTGCTTCAACATAACAATTGTATGTCTCTTGGCATAAACCTTGTGCTTTCATCAGATTGCCGAGATTGCTGTGAGCATCAACCAAACGAGGATTTAATGCTAGAGCCTGACGGCAACACTGGGCTGCCTCATTCAGCCATCCTTTCCTTATGTATGCACTGGCTAAATTTGACCATGCATCTGCAAAATTGGGACGAATCTCAATTGCAATTAAATAATAGCGTATTGTGACATAAATATTGCCTTTTTCCTTCCAAGCATTCGCCATATTTCCATAGCACTCATCAAAATGTGGGTCGATCCTTAGGGCTTCTTCATTTTTTGCAATGCACATATCAAAATCGTGCAACTGATAATATATAGCCCCAAAAAGAAGAAGATTATCAGTGCGCCCTGGATTTCTCTCATAAACAGCCTTGCTATGCTCTAGTGCCTGTTTATAGTTCCCTGCTTTGTAGTTCTGATGAGCAAGATTTAAAAGAGGGTCCTCATCGAAAGCCTCTGCACCTTCGATCTCCATTTCTTTTTCTCCGGATCGACCATGGCTACGAGTGGTTTGGTTTGGTTTATCTAAGTTGTCGATGTTGGTATAACCAATATCATCTGAAGCCTGTCCTTTATTCAGAACTTCTCCTTCAAAGAAGAATTCGTCATTGCTTTGAGAACTTTTATCGAACACTTGGTCTTCATCAGTTTCTGAATTTGTTTTACTGATATCTTCAACTTCTAGTGGTGAATCCTCATTGCAAGCAGCGAGTTTCCAAAGGTTACGGTCTGGAATGCTCTTGGGAGCGATAGACTTTTTCTCACAGTCACCCACATCATCAATCTTAAGGAAACTTTCAGCAAACACCATATCCGCATTTTTGGAGTTTTCTGCTCTACACCTTCAATTTTCACCTCAGTTATTTCAGCGCCATTAATATTAGGACTTTTGTCGAACATCTGGTCCTTGTCCTTAATTGCTGACTTTTGCTCACCATTTTCAAGCTCAAGAGGCTCATCTTCTTCACTTTCATCCCATTGTAAATCCGTCACATCGATTACATACATTTGGAGAATTTGGTCAAGCATTTGATACTCGTTATCCTTTTCGGGAATTTTGTCGAACACCTGATCTTCTTTCAAATTTTCGTCCTCCGCATCTTCATCTTGTACTTCCGTTAGCCCCTTCTCACCCCCAACAACTGATTTCATATTCATTTGGTATAGCATGGTCAAGTTGCAAACATGTTGAGTGAAAAAAGGTATCACATGACCTACACTGGAAGTTATGATCTGACTGATAATTTTCTGCATTCTCACTTCTCTGAGAACTTTTATCAAACAGTTGATACTCTACTGAGTTTCCTTCCTTCTTATCTTCAATTTTCACATGTGAACATTCATCACGATCATCAGAATCAAAGTACCTCATACCCACTTTCCCAAAGTAACCTCGATGGTATATGTTAAAGAGGATTCTGCGATGGTACATTCCGTCGACGTTTCCTCTACCTCGAGGATGTTTTCTGATACAGCCATGGCAAGCATTGATGTACCCTCTCTTCTTTTTGTTCTTAAATCTTGTCGTCATTGTGTGCAAGAGCAGCAGCTGTCACAAACTCTCCGTCAAAATGATAAGCGTATAAATCGCCAATGAGCTCAACGCCGTAGGACTCTTGATAGAAATTGGGAACAACATTAACTTGAGCTTCGAATGGACTAGGTGAATTATGCAAATAGGCAGTAGATATGGCTGCGGTAGCCGATGCTTGGGATGGATGATAGTAGTAGTAAGTGGATATTGCAGCAGAATCAAGGCTGAGTATCGTCGGCTCTAATACCATTTGTAACAAAGAGAGAAGGGCTCTTGTTCATTGGTGACGAATTGAAGAGCTCCGGCGAACTCATCAATGGAGAAAGTAGAGAAAGGGAAGGAGAGAAGAAGATAGAGGAAAGCAGATATTTGTTTTTAATTGATAATCATGAAATGCATTACAAAGGGTATATATAACCTTAGGGACTAAATAGCAATTACTAAAATAATAACTTTAAACTTAAAAAGGACTAAACTGAATAATTAAAAATTTCCAATTTAATTAGTCACAAAAGCTTTTGTGACACACTGTTGCCGGAATTCAAGCTCCGGCGAGCTCGTATTGGAGAGACACAAGGACCTTGAGGTTCGAAATCAGTCTGTAAGGGGTGTGGGGGTGGCGCGAGAAGGTTTGGACCTTCGGGTGAAGTTGCTGCCCAGTTTTTGAACTTGGAGAATGTTCCTTCTTCTCGGGGATGGGCTCCAGTTCATGCATCACATGGGATGAAGGAGGGGAACTTTTCAGGTGGTACGGATAGGGGCACAACTGAAGTGGGGGCAGCAGGTAATCAATTGGGGAAGGATGATCAGGGCCAAGTGACAGAAAGGAATTTTTGCTCACAGGAAAAACACCCAAATTCTGTTGTCCCGAATGAACTTCTTCAAGTCTCAATACCCGAGTTGGCATATAATGGGGTCAGCTCTGTGTCGGAGATGGCAATGGGTCAGCCCCAACCTTTGGCTATTATGCAAGGAGAGACGAAGCTTTCGAAGTGGGGGGAGGAGAAGTATCTTAATTCTGGGAAGTTCTTGCGGGTGTCCATTGAAGGGAAGGAGGAGGAAGTGATTGAGTTGTTGAGAAGTATAGATTCAGATGCGAGAGGGGACATAGGTGATAGGGAAATAGAAGTAGTGGAGAAAGAGAGGTTATCTATTGAAGCGAAAAAGTGCGGTGGGAAGATAGTGGTGTACGAAAGGAGCGGGTGGGGGAAATTAAGGAAGAAAGAGGGAAGGGGGTTAAGAAGAGTGTTTGATGGATTGCAAAATCATTAGTTGGAACATGGGCGGATGTAATATGTATTCAAGAAACAAAAATGGAGGTTGTGTTAGATAGTATTATTAGAAGTGTGGTGGAGAAGTTGGGTGAAATATGACTTTATTCCGGCGAGAGGAAGTGATGGAGGAATACTAATCCTTTGGGATGATAGAAGTTGGAGTGTGTAGAGGTTAACAAGGGGGAGTACATGTTAGGGGTGCGATTTAGAAATATTGGCAATAGGTTGGAGTGAGGATTCGGGGGTATCTATGGACCTGTGGGGGAGGGGTCAAAGGAGTCTTTTTGGGAAGAGCTAGGGGTTGGGATGGGAAGGTGGGATATTCCGTGGGTGCTAAGGGGTTTTTTAATACAATAAGATTCCCAGAGGGGAGGATTGGGTGTAGAGTGGTGTCCAGGGCCATGGCGGAATTCTCGGAGTTCATTGATAATCTTTTTCTTGTTGATTTGCCTTTACCATGTGCTTCTTTTACTTGGTCTAGATCAGAGGACTCATCTTCGAGATCGAGACTAGACATGTTTCTAGTTTCTACTTCGTGGGAGGAATTGGCACCTTATGTGCGCTAACATAAGGGTGTGGAATAAAGAGGTGTTTGGAAGGTTGAGGTGAAAATGAGGGAAATTATGAACGAAGTGGGGGAGTTGGAGAGGGTAGAAGCGAGGAGGGAGCTAGAAGGAGGGGAGGAGAGGAAAGAAGGGTTGAAAAGGGAGCTAGCTGATTTGGCAATGGCCGAAGAAGTTAGTTGGAGACAGAAATCGAGGGCGTTATGGTTAAAGGAGGGAGGACTCTAATACAAAATTCTTTCAAAGGGTAGCAACCACAAATAAGGGAAGGAACTTCATAGAATCGGTGGAGGTTAATGGGGTATACTATGTGGGAAGGAGGAAGTAAAGGGGGATTTTGTAGATTATTATGATCAGTTGTTTAAAGAGGAAGCAAAGTGGAGGCCTAACTTGGGGGTTTAGGGTTCAATCACATCGGAGAAGAGTGTGAGTGGTTAGAAAAGGCAATCGAAGAGGAGGAAGTGAAAAAGGCGGTGGAGTGTTGTGCAGGTGACAAAGCTCCGGGGCCCAATGATTTCTCTTTGGCTTTTTTTCAGCATTGCTGGAATACGGTCAAAACTGATGTGATGGATACTATTGCTAAGTTTCAAGATAGAGGTGAATTTGAAAAAAGTTTGAATGTTGCGTTCATTGTCATCATTCCTAAGCGGGAGGGAGCCATGAGCATGAAGGACTATAGACCAATTAGTCTAGTGGGAAACATCTATAAGATCATCTCTAAGGTGCTTTCTATTAGACTTGAGAAGGTTCTGGATGAGACCGTTTTTACTTCGTAGAATGCTTTTGTGGAGGGTAGACAAATTATGGATGCAGCGCTAGTGGCAAATGAAGTGGTGGATTCAAGGAGAAAGCTAGGTGTGCCAGGTGTGTTGTGCAAACTTGATCTTGAAAAGGCGTACGATCATATGAATTGGAATTTCCTAGATTCCATTATGCTTCAAATGGGATTTGGGGAGAAATGGAGAAAATGGATCTTGTTCTGCATTTCGTCGGTGAGATTTTCTGTGTTGGTGAATGGAAATCCGTGCGGTTTCTTTAGGAGTTCGAGGGGCTTGAGACAAAGGGGCCTATTATCACCGATGTTTATTCTGGTTATGGAAGCTTTGAGCAGAATGATGGATAAAGCAGTCTTAGGGGGACTTGAAGAGTTCTGATGCGACAATTAGGAATACAAGGACAATGTCGGTGTCTCACTTGTTGTTCGCATATGATACTTTGGTTTTTTGTGATGCAGTTGTGTCCCAACTGGACTATTTAGGCAAAGTTCTTACCTGGTTTCAGGGCTTAAAATTAATTTGAGGAAGTTTGAGATTATCCCTGTTGGGGAGGTGAACAACATTGAATTGCTAGCTCAAGTTCTTAATTGCAGAGTTGGGGCTCTTCTGACTACTTACCTTCACACAAGGATTATATTGAATGGAATCCGGTTCTTCAGAGAGTTGAGAAGAGACTTATGGGCCGGGGGAAAAGGTATTTGTCCCAAGGCGGGAAGGAAGTACTAATTAAGAGCATACTATCAAGCATTACCACTTACTACAAGTCGTTGTTTCATGCTCCAGCTTTTGTTATTGAGAAGTTGGAAAAGGTCCAGAGAAACTTCCTATGGGATGCGGCATATGGGACAAGAAAGTTTCACTTGGTGTGGTGGGAGACTGTCACATCTCCAAAGAAATGGGGAGCGGTTGGAATCAAAGATTTAAAGGTCTTTAATAAAGCTTTATTAGGCAAGTGGCTCTGGAGGTTCGGAAAGGAGGTAGAAGTGAATGAGTTTCATAGGTTGATAACTTTATTACACATGCAAGTTAGTTCGGGTGATAACCCCGATGTTTGGCGGTGGAGTCTGTGAAATCTTTCTATGAGAAACTTCTGGTTAGGGAGGAGCATGTGTTTCCATGTGATTCTATATGGATTCCTAGGGTGCCTAGGAAAGTGTGTTTTTTCACTTGGTTAGCCACTAGAGGGGTGATCTTGACAGCGAAAAACCTTAGAAAGCGGAAGGTTGTCGGCATCAGTTGGTGTTACATGTGTAAGAAGACAGGCGAGGATGTGGACCATTTTCTTTTACATTGTGGGTTCACCACGAGGCTATGGGGGGATATGTTCAGGTGGTTTGGCACTCCATGGGCTATGCCAAAGACTTCAGTTGGAAGAGCAGAAGAAGAAGGAGAAGACGGAAGGCTTGGAGCATGGTCCCTCTTGCGCTAATGTGGGTTGTTGGAGAGAGAAATAGGAGAGTATTTGAGGGGGTAGAGTCGAGTTTCTCTCAATTGAGTAGTTTCCGTTCTATTATTTTCTTTTGGTGCACTCAAAAAGTCCCTTGTTGTATAGATGATTGGGTGGAGTTTGTAGAGAATCATATTTTTTTGGAGATTCTTTACCTTTTTGGTATACCCCTTGTATACGGCCATTTTGTCCATGGTTATGAATGAAAATACACTTACTTGATCAAAAAAGAAAAATAAGCTACTGTGATGGACTTTGACATGAGAAAAAACAAGCTGGACTCACAATATCATGTTTAAGTTACTTTTATGACCAACAATAATTTGGGAATACATTATATACTTACAGTAGGTAACTTCTGTAGAAAATTTCCACGTTTGCAAGCCAGATCAGGAGGCCTTTCAAGAAGTCTTGAATGCTGTTCACAAGAACCATGGCTTAGCATGAAATCAAAATGTTATTTCTTGCATTTCAATAGACAAGATTTCAATAAACTATAGAGAATTATCTCAGAACTTATAGACATTTTATACATTTCATTCTTCTAGGAGTACAGAAAGCAGTCAGTTTGTCCATCCAAACACACGAGGAATCATATCATACAACAACAACAACAACAACTAACCCAGTATAATCCCACAAGTGGGGTTTGGGGAGGGTAGAGTGTACTCGGACCTTACCCATACCTTGAGAAGGTAGAGAGGTTGTTTTCAATAGACCCTCGGCTCAAGGAAAGATAAAAGATACACTAGCAACAAGTAGAAGAAAAAAAAAAGCAAGATAGTAAGATAACAGCAAGATAATGAGATAACCGAGGCTAAAGAAACAACAGGCAGTAATAGAAATCTAGGAATAAGAAAATATGAGAATAGTACTAACACTCCAGGCCTGGAAAACAAAAACGCCCGACTACCTACTAACTTCTACCCTACTCCTCGACTTCCACACCCTCGTATCAAGGATTATGTTCTCGGTGAGCTGAAGTCATGTCATGTCCTTCTAATGACCTCACCCCAATACTTCTTAGGCCTACCAGTAACCCTCCTCAAGCCCAATACGGCCAACCTCTCACACCTCTAGGTATCATCTCATGCAATAAATGGAACTTCCTCTAGGTAGAAAATAGCTAAATGTATAAAGCTTGTGTAGAGTGCCTCTAGATGGAATATACATTGAAAAATATACCTTTTCACACATCAGCAAATCAATGACAGCATCCAATGTTTCAGGTTCCGCACAAGGAGCACTTTTGCCACTTGAATTAGAGTAGCTTTTCCATGTAGACAACCAAGAAGACCGTAACAAGTAGTATCTAATACCAGGAAGAAGTGGTATGCTTTTACCCATTGCTAATCTCTCATGACTTTTCCGTTGCTTGAGCTTAAACTCCCTGTATCATATAAATACTGTAAACAGCTAGGTAATTCTAACTCCACTACTTTAATAAGTTGATATGGGACCTTAGAGTATCTTCTATGCATGCAACTTCACTGAGTTGAATGCTACATTGAGAACAGGGCTCAGAGTCTGAAAAGAAAGTTGAACAACCCACAGAATCATCAGGTTTTACTGCCATAGCTATCTCACGAATAAAATTCCAAAGATTCTCTGGTATCAGCACATGTCTAGCACCAGAAGCTTGTTCAGGCATCAGCTGTCCATGAGGACACCTTATTGGAGCTGTTGGTCCAGCATCAGCTTCACAAGGAGAGTCTACATTTTTCCTTCGGAGCCACTGCTGTAACCTACAGAGGAACCATATGAATATCAATAGGTATCTAATAAACAGAGAGTAGGATAAGTTGAGAACACAGGAAGCACAAGATGATGCAGCTACCACATTGCATGAATAGCTTCAATATCACACACATTCAAACTTTTTTCATTAGCAAATTGGTGGACTTCTTGAAATTTAGAGTAAGACAGTAAAGGATAACTCAACTAAATGGAATAATGTAGAAAATTAAAAAAGTTATGACAAGCTGTGAGTATTAACATTTAGTGATACCAACAGGTAGTGAGAAATTAAACTACATGTCCCTTGTAAACATACGTCAGACTTAACACGCCGTGTGTGATGCCAGAAGTTTTTCTTAGAAAGTTCATTTCAAATCATTTTGTACCATTCTTATAGGAAGTAACTAGAGGGTGCAGGTTACGCTTGACTATGTGTTAATGTGTTATTGCATCAGCAGAGAAAGTACCAACAACAACATACCCTGTGTAATCCCACAAGTGGGGTCTGGGGAGGGTAGAGTGTACGCAGACCTTACCCCAACCTTGGGAGGTAGAGAGGTTGTTTCCAATAAACCCTCGGCTCAAGGCAAGCAAATGAAAGCAGTTCAGGAAAAAGAAACAACTGAAGTAAAGAAGCCATGGCAAAATACTAAAAAAAATTAACAACGCATTCTGAAAAGGAAACAGTAACTACAACAAAGTAATACGATATTCGAAGTACAAGCGACAATATAGAGTAACAGAAATCGAAGGACAAGAAACTAGAAGAGTAATGCTACGACTCTCTACTACCTACTAACCTTCTATCCAAATCCGTGAAGAGAATGTGTTTAGGATATACTCTTTTTCACAGGTAACAACTAACAACACTTTTATTAAGATGGTGACGGATATTCCCACATTAGACACATCTATACAAGTTAAAACAAGGAATACATTACATAGACTCACCATGGCTTTGATATGTAGTACAACTTCTCATTTAGACAGTTCCCCGCAAGTGCTGCTTCTGCAAGTTCTTTCATTAATGTTCTTCGATCCCGGTAGGTATCTGCACGGGCCATGGACTGAGCCACTTCAAAGAGACAGTCAATGCAGTAATCATCCTTGGCCAGTGTTGGTCCTCCACCGTACTGGACTTGCAAGCATCAGATCAATATCAGGAACAAACAGATTGCAACTGAAAGCTAGTAAAGGAGAATATCACGGAAATAATAAACCATAGATATTATTCGAAGTCCTCAAAAGCAATCAGCAGTTGCAGAGTAGTGGTTGTTGAAGCTATCACAAAAAACTGAAAATGCTTAAGCAAAACAGTAAAGAATTTAATTTCATAAAATAATACCTTAGAGAATAACATGGTCCAAGCTTCACAAGACAGCCGCTTCATAGAGCCAATCTTTGAAACTGGTACTTTCCCATGTGTGCATTGTATGGAAGTGTTATCAATGATTCTGCAATATAACAAAAGCTATTAATGACTACAAAATAGGTCTTTTACCTCAGAGATTGTAGGGTTCATGAACTAGTTATACTGGGAATTATAGTAAACAGATTGTTAGGCAGAGCAATGAATAATAAAACATAACTTGTTATGTGGTGAACAATAATATATACATTGTTACGTAGTGTTGGCGATACCAAAATCGAGAATTAACTTGCATGTATTTTTGACGTTTTAGGTACTCTTATTCAGATATTTATTTATTAAAAAAAAGATACACTTATTTCGATATTTCCAATACGTATTCTTATTTCACGTTCGATCTTGCATAACAATATAGATTTCCGCATAAGCGATAAAAATACTCCCGTGTCCCAAGTTATATGATGCACTTTCCTTTTTAGTCTGTCGCGATAAGAATAAGACCTTCCTATACTTAGAAACTTTAACTTTAACTTCTCATTTTACCCTTAATGTGATGATTTATAGCCACACAAATATCTATGGCTTGTTTTAGACCACAAGTTTCAAAATTCTTCCATTCTTAAACTCAATGCGTAGTCAAATTGCATCACATTAATTGGGACGAACCGACGAAGGGAGTAGCATTGATGCAGAGCTTTATGTAGGGCTGGCCAGTGGGCCGGGACAGCCCGACCCCGTCCCGATCCCGCCCCGGTCCCGCCCCGACCCCGCCAAAAAAAAAAAAAAATACGGGGGCGGGACTCGAACTCGGGACGGGACGATGTCTCGTCCCGCGAGACCCGAGCCCGCCCCAGACCCGCGAGACCCGAGCCCGCCCCGACCCCGACCCCGACCCCGCCCTTTGCAAAAATGGCCGTTGCACCAACGACCATTTTAGATTATGGCCGTTGGCCAACGGCCATTTTAGCCCCCCCTCCCCCAACCCCCTACCCCTTAATATTTATTTTTAACCCATAAGTTATTATATTTACACTTTAACCCAATTTTTCAACTATAAATAACTCATTTTCTCTTCATCTTTCTCACAAATCTTCCTACAATCTCTCTAATTTCTCAATATATCTCTCTACAAGTCTACATTGTTTGCTAAATATTCAATTTTATTTATTCATTTGGGAATTGGTAGTGAAGTTGGCAACTAGCTTGAGGATCTTCCATCGAGCAAAGTTTCAATTTTCAACCTCTCGATTACACGTCGGACGTTACGTCATGCTTGGTACATTCTGCTCCTTCATTAAATTATTATTGTCTGCTTATTTAGTTTAGATCACTTAATTTTATTGTCTTTAATTATTTATTTATTTATTTATTATCATAATTAAAATGGAAGGATTAAAAGATATGTTTAAGGGTAAGGGTAAGGGTGCTTCTTCTAGTAGGGCAACCAGGCAAGGTACTTCTTCTAGTCATCTTATTCCTACACATGATGATTTTGTTGATACTCAACATTTTCCTACAATACCATTAGATTTAGACCAGGAGCTATTTTACGAAACTCAAGAAGACTTTAATTTAGGCGATGATCTAGATGATATACCCACTAATGTTGATGACAACACACCCACCAAAGTGCACCTTCAACTGAAATACCTCTTATTCTCCCTAGTATGAGACGAGGTCCAAAGAAAGCGACCATTAAAATCGGATGCATGGACATTTTTTGATAGGGACGTAGAGAATCAAGTAGCCATATGTAAAATTTGTAAAAATGTTTTAAAATTTAAAAGCTGGAAAAGGTCACGGTGGGGACGGGAGGTTTAATTAGACACGTAGTAAGTGCTCATCCAACTAGGTATGCTCAATACCAGGCTTCAAAACCGGTGCAAACGCCCACTCCATCAGGACAAGGTTCACATACTAATATTGTCCCGGACCAAGTACAAGGTCAAATTAACCCTATGACGGGGGGAATTGTAGGCCCTAAATACAATAAACATAGAGATAGGGAAGCAATATCAAAATTAGTTGCTGTGGAGGGTTTGCCATTTTCATTTCCTTCATCTCCCGGTTTTATTCATTACATTAGAGATATATATAATCCTGCTTTTAACGGTTTTCCTAGATCAACTGTTAAGAGAGATGTATTTAAATTCGCGCATGAATATCAACAATATTTACGTTTTTCATTATATCATTTTAATGGCAAAGTATCCATCACGTCTAATATAAGTCGTAGTACTAACGGCCATGATTATTTAACTGTAACTTGTCATTGGATAGATTATAAATGGTCTATGCAAAAACGTATTTTAGCGTATAGATATATAGATGATAGACACACTGGTACTTTTATTGCAGAAAATATTTATCAAGTGTGCGATTATTACGGAATTACCGATAAAATTATGACAATTACATTAGATAACGCTTCTAATAACAATTACGCAATTACAATTTTAAAAAATAGTTTAACTCCGTCTTTTCCAGACCATTTTCATATAAAATGTGCGTGTCATATATATAACTTAATTGTAAAGGATGGTCTATCACTTTTTGAAGACATTCTTAGTAAAATACAATTTGCTATAAACTTTATTTTTAAAAGTAATAAAGTACAACGTAGAAAAGAATATAAAAAATTTGTCATGATTGTGGACTACCTTTTAGAAAAATTCCACAAGAAGTATCCACTAGGTGAAATTCTTTATACGAGCAACTACTTGTTGCTTATGACTATAAATTACCTATAACTTTATTTTTTAACTCTCATAATAAAAAGCCAGCTGATATGATTTTAGATAGTGATTGGGAAAAAATTTCCGAACTAATTGTATTTTTAGAGAAATTTTTTCAAGCAACAAAAGAATTTTCCGGTATATATTATCCTACTATTTCAACTATGTTATTTTATATAACTCTAATATTTTTATTACTTAGTGAATACATGGAAAAACCAGCTTATAAGGCAGCTATTAAAAAAATGTTTCTCAAAATAAAAAAATATTTTATTCATATTCCCTCTATTTATATTATTGGTTCTGTATTAAATCCTACTATTAAAATAGACGGTACTAAATCACTAATTGAAACTATTTACGATTGTATAGAAGTACTACCACCTCCAAGTCCCAAAAATCTAAATCACCCACCACCTATTGAACAAACTAAAGAAGAAGTATTGTCTAGCGTAGAACACCAATGCAAAAATATATATAGATTTTATCAACAAGAAAATGCTAGTAACTTACCACTTCCATACCATCTTCTTCATCTTCAATACAACCTCACAAAAGACATCTTTGTTTCTGCGGCTAGTATTGAAAGCCTCGGAAATAGCATGTGCGGTCGCACCTCTACTACTAACCAAATTAGCGAGTTGGATATTTTTGTTTTGCGGGGTTCTGCATCGTATCAAGAAGTTATCAATGAAGATGGACATGAAGACTTGCCGAAATCTTTGGAGGGGAATGAGAAGACCTTTCCGACACTTTCAATGATGGCTCGAGATGTTTTGAACATTCAAGCGTCGTCAGCTGCGTCTGGCGCTTTTTCTGACAGTGATATCAAATAGAGACCACAGACACTCATTAGCCGGAGACACTTGGAAATTGCGGTATTATTCAGAGATTGGATACTGGCGGAGCGGAAAGGTGCGGTCAACCTGAGATCAACGAAGAAGATGATGAAAACTACAACGAAATCTTAACCGAAGGTAGTGGAAGCGGCGTGGATCAATTTGACCAACAAATATCAATTCCAACCAAGAACCACATGAAATCATCAAGCAATTAGAAATGTGTTTTTGAGAATGTAATTTTTTTAATTGTAATTTTATTATGTAATTTGTAACTTTTGGACAACACCACAAAGTTGCAATTTAGATTTTAGACAATTGTATTTGTATTACAAAAAAATCATGTCTATTAAATAATATAAGAGGCACAAAAACAGTCTTGGGATGTTTTTATTACACTATCTTGTTTTGTTTATTGAGTTTTTTTTATACATATGTTATTTTTAAAATAAAAAAAAAATGAAATCCCGCCGTATCCCGACCCGAGCCCGACCCCGACCCGAGCCCGCCCCGACCCGAGCCCGCCCCGACCCGAGCCCGACGGGATCGGGATCGGGACGGGACTTGCTCCAGTCCCGCTGCATCTGACTCCCGCCAGAGCCCGCTGCACTGACTCCGACCCCGCTGCATCTGCCCGCTGCATTCGAGCCCGGCCCACTGGCCACTCCTAGCTTTATGCCCAAAATTAAACATTGTTTTTAGTAATGGATAATTTTATACTGAAAACCAATTATTGTATTAGAAACTCTCAGTTTTATGCCAAGATTAGTCTCTTATTTGAGAAAACAAAGAAGCCCTTAATATAAACTAGCTACTCATCATTTAGCATCTCTTTTACATAGCAAGCAAGAACAGCACCAACTAAATACAAGATAGTCTTTAACGATCAAATCTAATGACTGGAACCTCAATCATTGCATACTTTAGACTACTGCATTAAGCATATATTAAGGCAGTAATCATCTTATTCTAATCTAAGCTGCATGTAATGGTTTCACTTATCCAGGTCTAATGTGACTACATCTTAACTCTAGTTATATTTCTTTTATCAGGAATATTAATACTGGTTAAATTCTTTTGAGAAATGAGTATTTAGTAAGTAGAAATATAGTAAAAGATGCAACAGAAAAGTAGTACAAATTGTAATGCTTTACTACATTAAGAAATACTTTTGACATAATAAAAATATAATCAAACAGAATTCTAGAGAACAAAGGAGCATTAACTGAACCACCGGGAGTACTAATTATCATCCAGTATATTCATATGAAACTAATGTAGCTGCTGTGATTTACTTACACACATACAGAGACAGAGACAGAGAAGGGTATACACGGTATTTTTTATGAAATTCAAATTAGTACATGCAATTGTTTTTCTCAATACTCAAGGCATGCAAAAGAAATCAATTAATACAATACTCAAACATCATGATTAATACAATATCAAAAACATCATGATTGATACAATATCCAAACATCACGATTAACTAAATACTCTAGTTCCACAAACTTTTCAACTGAGAACAATAATTCATTCAGAAGTATGTCCCTTGATTTTCAATTATTAATCATTTTCTGCTTCATAGTGATAAGTGAAACCCTAATTTCTCTTTTTCTTTTTTTTTTAATTGAAAATCTTTGCCCCGTATTCTACATGGATTTAACCATATGAAGTGATGTCTCTCCATATGATCATTTAGAACATTTTCTGACCAAGTAAAATGCTGCTCAAGTTTTTTCTTTTCTTTTTATGATGGTGGTGTTCAAGCCAACTTACGTGCGCCTCAACTATTCCATTGGACAACCTGCTACAATCTACACACACAAGTATCGAGTAAACCTACCAACCAAGACCATTGCAGATGGGCTCACACTGAGTATTGTAACTGGGGTTTGAACCTCAGCTCACCAGATGGTTACTATTAATACCTCAACTCAGCGATCCTTTGTAGAACTAAGCACAACTAATTTTTTAACTGACAATGGCATTCGCATAAATAGAAGGAAAAAGTCCACGAAGAAAGAAATTATATTTTCCTTTGTCTACTACCTTATAAAATTTACCCTATGAGATGAAAAGGAAATAAAAAAAAAGCCACTATAGGAATTTGAACTTACGATGGCATGATGTTGTCCGCCCATTGCCGCAGCCAGTCCATAGATATCCAAAAGTAAGATTTCTCAGATGATTGGACTGCAGCTTTAGAAAGGATTGAGCGTACCTCCTGCCTCCGCTCCGTGATGAAGTTCAGCTCAGACTCTTTCTTCGCTTCGTATTGCTCACACAAGTCAACATATGAGTCATTCAGTTTTTCTACCTCCTCATAAAGGTGGGATGGAAGATGACTATCAGCTTCCGAAGATGTACAAGCCTTTTTTTCCTCTTTATCACCACTAGAGTCAATTGACATGTTCTCACCATCCTTTGGACATCTAAGAACGTACATAAGCATATAAGCATCACAAGACGAGAAGGTCTTCACTTCAGTGACATCAGTATTTGAGGCTTGCCAATTCCCATTCTCAGTAATTACATCAGAAGAAGAGTGGTCAAGTTTCTCAGTTTGAGAAGGCTTGACAGCAGAATGTGAAGAACCTTTACCAAATGGCTGACAGCCTAAATTTGAAACATGTTCATCATCAAACTCCCACCACTGCTGTGTATTCTCATTTTTAATATGGGCTACGTAGTGGCCACTATTTGCAGCAGAGCCTTTGTGGATCAGTATAGCTGATAAGTCATATATTAGTTCTGATTGGAAATGCTCAGATATCCTTCGTGTCATATTCAGCTCTTCAGGAAAACAAAATGCAGATGTCATTTTCTTCCTCGTTGTAGTCTAAGAAAATAATGTACGTATCAGATAGAGCCCACAAAAAGAACAGATCAAAAACATCTAATGAATAAATCAACTTCAGCCTGAATATTGGTAGTGAAGCAAGATCATTTCAAGAGTCACTTTCTTACTAATAAAGGACTATTCTAATTTCACTATTCAACTCAAAACTAATATATGTACTAAAAGTTTTTTTTTGGATAACGTAAAGGTTTAGTATATGTACTAAAAGTTAGGGAGCTGGGAAGGGGTACAACAACAACTACAAGCACAATTGCGCCTCAATCCGAAACAAGTTGGTCGGCTTTATGAATTCTAACTGACCATGTTTCTCCATTTTAATTCATATCAACACAACATTATACAAAATAAAAAAATAAAAAGTAATACAAGTTCTCTATACTTTTTTATTTTATTATCTTTTTATTTTTTAAACGAGTTCTTTATATTTTCAATTGGCATAAAAATCTCAGATAGGGCTTAAAAGACGCATAGAAAGCATAAGACCTACAATAAATGTACCATAACTAAAACATTTTCTCTACTCATTGGTATCACCCATATAGATCTTTTTCTTCCATTGTGGGAGCTTGGAAGGGTGAAAGCATTTACAAATTATTTCTAATCAAGAGCCCACTAGAGTCTCTAACTGTTAAATTGCCACTGTCCAGCATCTCAAACTCCAACGAAGTAATCAACCATGTATTTCATCACCTACAACATAGAACTATGACAAGCAGAAGAAGAGAGTCCACTGCACATACAGTGGTATAAAATGCTGCAAGAAAGCTCTACATCGAGAGAAGGAATTTAAGAAATTTTCCCCCATGACTAACAAACTTACAATTCCCAGCAGAGAGAAAAAAGGGCTCCGGCCAGAGCAATGATAGCATCATTACTAACCTTTAGAGAATATTATGGTATATTATTCAACTCTAATAATCGCATATAGCAACTTCCCTATGTGGCCTTAAAAGAGGACTAACATATATCGGTGAGAAACTTCAAACAATTTACATACATTTGGAAGGAAAATGCAACGCTTGAGCTGGAAATTTAGGACTGCAGGCAGAGAGCGTAGTTTAATGCTACGAGTAGCATCGACTCGGGTGGCACATGAATCACAATAATATTGATTATCTCCTTGAAGCTTCTCTACGTTAAGATAGTCGTCCAGACTCTCTTCTAAATTCTTCAAACCCTTGACATTCAACTCCAGCTCATAGAAGTCTTCAATTTTTGATGAAGCTTCAGATTCATTTCCACATTTTGAACACCTATACATTAATTAGGCACAAAACACCAATAAATTAACTTTTAGAATCTTCTAACGACTCCAAAACATAGAGGCAGAATTAACCACAAAGAATTAAACAAACAAAATGCTTCAAATGTAAAAGTAAAAAAACTACATAACAAAGGTTGCAGTCATATAAAAGATCGGATGAACCCTAATTTTGAGAAGAATACAATCAAGAGAATCAAGCATGAAAAAATCCTTGACAAGAGATGTACATCATTCAAGGTGAACTTGACGTGTAGTTAGCATTAGCATTGCATTAGAAAGGAATGCAATGTAGGCATCACAATGTAAATGCAACAAAAAGATCTTCTCGTGCTGGCTGGGTGACTAGTAATTCCTTGTTTTCGTTTTCAGTAAGGGGCCAGACACTTTTTGGTGTCCATGCACGTGCAGTCAATATGTTTTCAAATGACCAACCAACTATTCAAGTCCTGTTTACATCCAAGTATATAGCCACAGCAGAATTTATTTGATAAAATTGATTAAATGGCAAAAACTATTTTAGCACCTAACTAGGAAAACTGGGTGGACTGGACAGGGAATAAGCTCCAAATCACACAATCAATTGAACTAAACACAAGTATCAGCCAAAAGCTTCTTACTACTTATAAGCAATTGAGACCATGCATTATGCAGGTTAATAATAACAATCTCAAAAGCTTACCCTAAAGAAGTAGTAGAAGATGTAGCACATGAATTTAGGAGACTTCAAAGCTCGTAATTTTGGTATGAAGGTGCTATTCTCTTCCGTCTTTGACAATATAGGTCAGACTCATAGCTAAACTTCTCCATTGTACTACTTGCTAGATGACAAAAACTTCCTATGTCACTAGATATAGAGTAGCTAATCTTATCAGATCTTTTTTATCAGATTCTAATAAAGTATCTTATAAGATCTTTTCACCATTCAAAGTTCTTTCTTGGACAAAATTCTTATTTGGAGAAGTAGCTTTAATCAAATGAACCAGTTTATTTTGCAAATCATCAAGGCAAAGTAGAGCTCTTGATATGATGTATTAAGATTATGTTCTCCTTTCATCTTTAGTTCCATATTCAGTCACAAAGAGTGATTTGAACCCCTTTTGTTGGTGATCAAGCACGAACACACTGAAAACCTCATGCAATAATCAGAGATCTCCCTCTGCCTTTAACATACGAATAAGCAGAAGATTTGTTGTTGCATTACTATTTCAGTTCTAAAAGAAGAGAGATGAGGTTACTTATATTAAATTCGAGAAAAAATTTCTTATACATTAGTGATGGCCAAAAAACCCAAAATACAATGAAAGGCACTAAAGATTCGCCCCTTCTCCATTCAGAAGTATTAACTCTTCGTAACAGAAAATCACGAGAAAATATTACAAGTGCCCTCCATAGCTCATGATCTAGAAAAAGAAAAAGACAAAAAGATTAAACTGATCGGTCACCTATATCAAAAATTACGTAAAGAATAGAAATGCCTGGAGTCATGAAAGGACTAATGTAGTCAGTCTAAAATATCAAAATTATAAGTATTTAGCGACAGATTTAGTATTGTTAATTTAAGTCTAGACTTACGTAGTCACATGTGACACACCTCCGCGAAAAAGATCTTGGACAATTGTTCTGGCCTTCAACACGCTAGACCTACTCAGACATTGCTCAAGCAGAGAGAAGAGCAAGGTCAGAAACTCATGACTGTCCTGCTGAACGCCATTATCTAGCTCCAGAGTTTGGATAAATGGAGCAGAATCAACAAAAGCCATTTTGTACAAATGTAACTTCGCAAACAGTAGTGATAGTTGGTCTAACACAGGTTGTTGTTTCAAAACATCTGGTTCAATAGAGAATACACCGTCCCTGAATGACTTATTCATATACAGGCATTGCAGAATACTGTTAGCATAGCATGTCGCACCCAGATTTGTCAACCCAGCAGGTGTCTCCGGGGATGCACGACGATCATCTGAAGGATCAGGACCAAGTGCATTGACCACTTCGGATGTCTTCTGCCATAACCCAGATCTGCGACTACCATTTGTTGGTGGAGTCAATCCACAAAAGCAATAGGGATTATCTTTGGTGTTGACACGACATCCTTGGCAAGCAGGCTTCCATATCATGTACAGCTGATTAACATCATCTTCTGTCACCTGTCTGGTGGATAGAACATTTCTGCAAAGGAGACAACATCTAATTTTTAGCTAAGTGCATCACCTCTGTTAATCCCGGACAAGTACATTTTTTTTCTCACAGTATAGACAACCTCAAATGCACATCACACCTCCAAGAAATGAGACCTTATAATGTAGTACACAATAGATTTTCAGAAGCATCAGCAAGGGACAATCTTATTAGAACCTTTTCACATTGAGCACCAAAAACGGGGTCTGATAATGAAACTAGGATTACCCAATTGAACTCTTTTCGATTCTTTAATCTTTGTGAATCCACTCTGTTATTATCAAGAAAATTATTATTTTGAGCATTGATCTAACAAGAGATTTGAAACCTGTTTAACAAAATCAAACGGCTTTTAACTAAATTCCACTCTTTTAAAGATAATGTAATTACTTAATTGATGTTACCGGAAACTCCATGTAGAAGAAGCATACCATGTATTTTTTATTTATTTTTTTAATTTGTTTTATTCCAACAAGGTGAAAGTTCGGTAGTCAACCAACAACTGAGCTACCTATTTTTTAATTCAGTATGTTGTACTAATAAATGACTTTATGAAATGAAAACAATAGCATATATTTCTCCCATTCACCATTAGCATAAAGAGCACAAATGAAATCTTTGCCTTGAAAAACACCTTAAAATCTAGAAAAATCAGTACAATGTAATTGAGCATAAATAAATTTGTAATATTTTGGAAAAAAAAACATATCAAAATGAGAATAATTCACCTGAAAATTTCGGCAGTGGTCTCAGCATAATCATCGGGTCTATTCCTTTTACCTTTATTGCGAGTATTTGGCTGATGATACCCCATTTTCACTGCAGTAAAAAAAATCGGAACAAAATCGGCAATTCAGTTTCGATCAACAATTAAATCGGTCTAATTATTGTAAAATCTGGAGAAATGAAGAGTTTTCGAGTGAATCGAAATTCATAACCCTTGAGAATTTATTCAAGCTCAATTTTTTTGTTTTGTTCGTACCTGAGAGTTTTGAGAGTTTTTTAGGGTGTTTTTTTTTAAATATGTTTTTATTTGATTGGGGGGGGGGGGGTGAGTCTTTTCAGTTTCCTTTTTTTTTTCTTTTTTTGGTGGTTTTAGGAGGGAAAGATAAATTATTCCAGTGAATTGGGCGCCTTCAAATTTATTGGGAGTAATAAAGAAAATTACATCAATCATTCTTGTAATGTAGAACTTTAGTTAGTCATATTTTATGCATGAATAGGATTAGTGTTCGTTTTCAGATGGGCAATTGCGTCCGGAAGAGAGGGAGAATGAATCTTTTTGGGGGAATAAGCACGGATTTATATACTTGGATTGAAACTGGAAGTTTCAGAACAAGTGACCGGTATACCATAATAATAAAATTTTCTTTTATTTTTTTAATTCGGTTCAAATTTATGTTAGCTTTGTTGGGAGGCTCACATGTAATATTATGTCTGGTATCATTTTTTTATTATCAATAAGATTCAACATATCAAATATCGTGTTTGATTTGTAATTTAGAAACCCGCATAATTAATATATGTATAAGTTATATGTAGAATAAAAGATAAAATAATTAATACATGAATAACTAAATCATGTATAATTGATCCATGCATACACTAATACATAGATGTTGTAAAAGGGAAGTGAATATCTTTTTTCTGCAACACTCTTCCGATTTGATACCGCCCCTGAAAATCAAACTAACTGAAATCTTTTTTTTGTCGTGAAGATCCCACCAAAGTGTCTTCATAATTAATCCGTATATTAATAATATCTGCATAACTCTAACTAGGAAGGTTTATGCTACAGTAAGCAAAAAAGTAAGTTGAGATTACGAAGTCACCTAGTTGAACTAGAAAACTATAAAGAAAGGCAGGCTAAGGTTACGAAGAAAGGTCGGTTGGTTAAGAAAAGCTCAATTATGAAATCGCTTAGCCGTTAATTAATTTTCAAATAAAGAAATATGAAAGTAGTAGTCCAAACTACTAGGGGTGGGCAAAAAATCTGATGCACCGAAAAAACCGAACCGAACCGGCGAATCGGTTCGGTTTCGGTTCGGTTTAAATTTTGTTACAAACCCGATTTCAAAAAAACCGATTCAAATTTTTTTAAATCGAATCGGTTCGGTTCACATAATTTTGTGATACACCGAACCGAAAACCGGGGTTATTTTTGTAATTAGCCATACCCCTATATAAATAAAAGCCCTAACCCCTAAATGGATTTCATTTTGCTGCCTTCATTCAACACTAAATCTTCAAATGAATTTTAGTTTTGCCTTCAACCCATAAATGGATTTTAGTTTTGCCTTCATTCAACACTAACGAAGGCCACTTCAACCCATAGTTTTGCCTTCAACGCAGAATTCCAGCAACAGCGATGGCCTTCATAAATTTTTGTAGTGGCCATCGCTGTTGCTGGAATTCTGCTTCACGCTTGTTGCCGGTCAGCCGCTTCTTGTTGTCAGCTCATCGCCGCCGCTTGTCGCTTCTTGTTGTTGGTCTTTGTTGTTTCTTTGCTTCCTCCCGATGCTTCTTTGCTTCCTCCTGGCCTTCTCTTCTTTGTTGTTGTTTAAAAAACCAATCTATGTATGTTCCTGTTAAAATTGATTGTTGTTGTTGCTACTAATATGCTGCTGCATTTGCTGAATTGTTGTTGATGTTTAAAAAAACATAAATCATTTGGACTTTATATTTGAATTGAAAAAAATCGATATAAACCGATACGTTTGGCGAAATAAACCGATAGATCGGTTTTTTTAAAAAAAAAGTTGTATTCGCTTTTTTTTTTTAAAAAACGATTTTTATTCGGTTCATATTTTTCGGATACAAAACCGAACCGAACCAATATACGCCCACCCCTACAAACTACCAGAGGCGAAGTTAGTAAGGGTCGAGGGGTTCATCCGAACCCCCTTCAACGAAAAAATAAATTGTATATATAAGGGTAAATTTATTTTTTATATATATTTAGTAGATGTTGAACCCCTTAGCTTCTTCGTGTGTTTACTTCTTTATATTTTTGAATTCCTTAGTAAAAATTATGACTCCGCCACTAAAAAAATACCCCTAAGGGAAAATGGCAACTTGTTGGAGAATCACTCTTGGGACATAGAATTGAGTGATACACAAAATTCTTTGAAGCCTTAAAATAGTGAACACACAATGCTACTCTGTATTTTTCCTCTCCCAAATTGAACGTGTATATTTTGTTTTAGACAGTCCAAAATAATACGGAGTACTTATTTTCTTGAAAAATACACAGATCTTTTAAAAATATTATGCTACATAATAAAATTATCCATGCAGATAGAACATCATAATACTCCTAATACGTAAAATCTTATATAGGTGTCGCTAGCTATTTGTGATAAAGCTCTATCATATCACTGCGCTTCCTTTCAGTCCAAGGTCTACTAAAAGCTTTTTTGTTAGCTTAATTTAGAAAGTAGTAAGTATATATTAACAGAAATCGTAGAGAACATCTAGTACGGAGTATTTATTGTGAGAGTCTAAGATCTAGTTTGGGAAAAAGCTATTCAAAGGTAGCTTGCAATATATATATGAAAGATTACACTTGAACGAATGAATATTAATTCAATTTAGGAAGGAAATTACTCGTGTATAAAATTAGCATAGCTAATTATATCATGTTTGATAGCTTTTTAATTACTTTGTATAAAACTTTGCACACCAAGTACGGTGTTTCATGTTTGGTTATTATTTTACAATAAGTTATGAGTTAATTTATTTATTATTTTATGCAGAATAGAAGATACAGGTACAAGAATGCTACAAGACCTAAATCAAGGTTCACTACTTCGCTGCTAATATTAGGAAGGATGTCAACCTCTGATAGGCTCTTGAAATGGGGAATTCAAGTGGATCCTGAATGTACTTTATGTCACAAGCATGCAGAGTCTAGGGAGCACTTGTTTGTGCAATGTGAATATGCTGGAAGAATTTGGAGTAAAATGGTAAACTGAATCGGATTACAACCTTGCACGCTTGCAAATTTGGAGCAGCACCTGGCCTGGACAATTGCACATTCTAAAATGAAACTCTCAAAGAGCACAAGCCATGGTACATTCAGAGACTGTATGGCATTTGGATGGAGAGAAACTACATAATCTTTGAAAAAAGAGTCATGAATGGAGCATGGTTGCAAAGGAGATAGCCTATGTTACTTGTGTTCTAGCCCTTGCCGGAATAAGTTCAATTTTGGATAGTTTCAAATTTCAGCCCTCATTATGTTGCTCAATTGACTTTGTTATTAGAATGGCAAAATCAATTCCTTTATTATTAATACATGTATAACTCTAAGCAACAACCAAACAACCGCTACCTTTATTGTGTTGTTAGTGTCTATTATAATTACTTTACCTCACTAAATGGAGTGTGTATAATGAGAGTTATTTATAGACATATTTATTTCAATGACGTGCATACCTTGTCCACAAAAGGCATGAGCACCTGGTGCTTTCCCTCCTCCTACTGCCGTGCAGTCCTTTTTCCAATGCCCCTTCCTATGGCAGTTGAGGCATTCATCCTTAGCCGCGCTCACCTTCTTCTTCACACCTCCCTTGGGCTTCATAGTTGAGGGCGCATCGAATGCCTTGCCCTTCTTCTTCTATCATTCCTTGCCTTTCGGCTTGGGTCGGCTAGAAGATCTCACCATAAGCACAACTTTGCCTTTGGAAGTAAAGGACTCAAAGGTCTTGAGCATGTTGTGCAGCTCTAGCAAAGTCGCCTTCGTTCCATTCATGTTGAAGTTCACTATGAAGTTCTCAAAGGAACGAGGGAGAGAGTTCAGGATGAGTGTGGTAACGACATTCTTTTCAAGCTTCGTTCCAATCGAAGCAAGCCTCTCTATCAGCCCTATCATTTTCAGCACATGCTGCGAGACCGGGCCCCCTTCATTGAGCTTACACTTGAAGAGTTCTATTAACAACTCATATTCCATTGTTTGGGATTGAGAGTCATAGAGACTCTTCAAGTGTTCGAGCATCTCATTGGGCCCCATGTTCTCATGACGTCTCTGAAGTTCCATCGACATGGAAGACAACATTACGCATTGCGCCGAAGTGGCATCATCTATATATTTCTGGTAAGCAACTTTATCAAATGAGGCATATTCTTCATAATCTGTCGCAGGGACTGTTGGGAACACCGTGTCCAACACGTATTCTATTTTCTCTTGTCTGAGTACTATTCGCAAATTCCTTTGCCAGTCAAGGTAGTTTAGTCCAGTAAGTTTATTCATCTCAATCAATATTTTCAACGACAAACTCGACATCTTTTATAATCTGAAGAATTAGATAGACCGGAAATCAAATTCAAAATTTATTTTCTATTATACATATTCATTTAGGCTAATCAACAAGGCCTTTTGTTTAATTAGTTCCCACTATTTTAACATACTTCTACGACCCCATAGTAGAATACATACCTACTTTAATTGAGGTCATAATGGGCCAAGATCCAAGCCTATGCTATCTCCATGTTTGCTTTGGTTGATAACTTCAATAACATATCTTAGTAGGTTCTAAACCAATTGCAAAACTTATTCGCAACCCTTGGTTGATCAAATTATTACATTTAATCTTGCGTCCTTAGATTAGTTCGACACTTTGGCGCCAAGATTTGTCTAAGCAAATCAACCCCATTACACGACTGCGTTTATGTATCTAAGCAAATTTGGCATTTGTGAGCAAACACTTTGGTGTAAATAACCACAAAAGTTTATCATTTACCTTTACATTAAAACACATTTATGAAAGAGTCTGGGTCCTAGTAGATTTAGAACAAATGCTTTGGCATAAATACTCGTATCGCCGAAAAGAATTTTGCACTCTAATAATTATAATGGACGACGCGTTTTAATTTAGACTTGTATTTAAAGTTTTGGGAAACATTTTAATTTTAGGGTTCTAACCAAAATCAACACTTTTACGCCATATCCAATATGACATCTTAACATCATGCAAACTAAAGACACATATAGTTTGGGAACCGTCAACCCAATATGCATGATATAAGATGGTTTAATCAAACACTGGGCGCCGCCTGCCCAGACAGTTATAGCGGACACTATTCTAGAAATGTAAATGACAAACAATTTGACATTTAGCACATAAACAATATATTTATCAAATAATATATTGTATAATAATAATCTTGGGTTAAACATTCTGAACTCTGATTTTTTTTCTATTTCTGGACAGGTTGGGTCGCTGCGCTAATCATTAGCGTCGCGGCACCACTGAGGCAGTAACCCAATTTTCTAAAAAAATGCATTAGCGCCGCGGCGCTCCACCATGGAGCCGCGACGCCTGTTGTCCAGTGAGTTCATATTTTAAAAACGAAGCATTAGCGTCGCGGCGCTCCACCATAGAGCCGCGACGCCTCATTGAAACCCTAGTCAGAGCCGCGTCGCCCAACCATAGGGCCGCGAAGCCGACGTCCTTACAAATGTTTCTATGTTGATTTTCAAAAAATCGTTCAACCCCTAAATCCAATTTAGGGATCAATACACAGGTCCTTTATCATCACCCACCATTATCAATAACGTCCAAATCGACCATCATCCGTTCTTTACTCGTTCTTAACCATGCACCGTGCAATGAGCCGGACAACGCACTTGGCTTAGTTCGAGTTAGAGCGGAATGACTTCCTCGAGTTAGCGTAGGAGATAATTTAGGGTGACACCAAAAGGTCAACATTCGTTCAAGACATGTAGAATTTCAAAAAGCCTCATTTAATCCAATTTTATGTTTAACTCATATTATTATTCTATTAAATTGTTATATAACCATTGAACCAACTTGAGCGCTGATACCACTGTAGGATTTTGTTGGGTTCAAAACACATAAGTAAGGCACAACGGAAGTTTAAAAGTTTTGTTTCTTACTTACCCCAACAATATTTTTGGTATGGTTATACAACAATTAAACTTGTAACATAAAATATATACTTACAAGTTAGAATTATCTGGAATCTTTGTCTACTATAAGGTGCACACGCGGTTGCCCTTCCGATTGCAAGCTTCAAGCTTCAATGTACTTCTCTTTCGGAAAGCTAGGAAACCGGCAGAGGTTCGAGAGTATATGATTCTAAGTCTCTAAGGCTTAGAATGTTTTCAGAAATGGTGTGTTGAATAATGAGGTGAATGCCTCTATTTATAGTTGAAAAATAGGTCAAAACCGGATTAGGGTTTGACCTTGGGCATTGCCCAAAAATCGAGGCAGAGGCGCCGCGGCGCTCGTATTTATTTTTCGTGCATTCTTAATTAAATCCAAAATTTAATTTTGACTTAATTAAAATAATCATTATTCAATTAAATGTCTCGATTCCAAATCAAACATTTTAATTACTCTCTCAATACATCCTTAGATCGAAATAGACAATCGACATAGTGTGACCCTACAAGCCTTCTCATATCAACATTAATCAAATTAAGGTCTACACGGAACTCCTAGACGGCGCCGGAAGACGAACTCAATATGTGAAGTACGTTTACACGAATCCAGTAAACTTAACCTTTATGTGGTAAGATAAAATTCTTTCATTCACGACACACCGATCAAGCTTAGGATTTGTCAAGTGTCTATCCAAATGGCTTATTCATTGTATCTCATCTATATTAGTTGACAACTAGACTATATTCTAAATATGTCTATTGCATTGCCCAATGTCTTAGTCAACCTAATATCACTGAGAATCCAAGTGTTCTCTTGAATATACATCCAAGGAATGAATCATAATCTTGGCTCAACAACCACCTTCAATCCACATCGTAATGTACCCAATACAAGCCGTATCTCAACCTATAAGGCATTTGAGCTTAGGACGGGATCAAAGTACATTACTTTGTAGACAAGGCGAGCATTGACCTCAAGTCTAAGGACTTATATCTCCACACGCTGATCATACTTTAGACAAGTATAACAAACAGTAGATCAGCAGGGTATACCAATACTTCCAAAGTATCCATGTGTCCAACACGAATAACCATTACTCGTAGCAGGTGAGACATACTACATCCTCTAAGGATGTGATGCAGACCACATGTCGACTTATCACATATCATCGATATCCCATTCTCGATGATCATTAGTCGAGACTATTTTAAGAGTTACGCTCTATCATTAATATCTCACTGTATTAATGACAACGTAAGCTCAAGGGATGCATATTAATGAATAATTACAAACAATCAAATAATAATATAATAATTGCAAATGCCAAAATATTAATCTCCATTAATAATAATATGAATGTGTATAAAATACATTTGTCCTAATACAGATTATCTCTAGGATATAAATATACTTTCAAGACCTCTTTTCTACGAACCAAGTCTTTCTGCCGAGACACAATGTTTTTTTAGGAGACATGTCGACAAGTGAGAGAATTGTAGAAGGGACAGAAGTTAAGCTCGAAGCAAAAGAGAGGAAAGATGTTGTATCCCCGATTGTAAAAGGCTGGGCCAGAGTATGTACATTTATCTTTGGTTAACCGATTTTTACCTGTCCTACCCGTATAATCCATTTTGAATACAACTTAAATATAGGTTGAACCAAAATTTCCTTAATAGGATTTTCTTGTTATTTATTTTTAAGGAAGTGCTTAATAGAATATCACTACTCAAACCTTAAAGAAATGGACTGTATGGGCACCTATAGTAAAATTAATTTTTAATTGCCACCACTGAGTGGAGGCGACAAGACAAAGTTCAATTGAACAGCAAAGAGGATCACAATGTTCCAGGCTACAGAGGAAGGAGAGAATAAAATCCAGATCTTTCAACAGCAGAGGAAGCCAGTGCACGAATTGTAGTTGGAGCAGCTCCAGCATGTAAAGATAATTATCTTTGACAAACAAACTGACTAGGTGTCGTGTAAGGTCAATAAGTCATTCCAAGGATGATAGATCTCGTTGCATCCTAACGCAGGTGTTGAGGTAAGATGTGCTCCTCCCAATGTCTAATGTTCAACAGGTCTAGATTGCATATGTACTATTTTTTTTGGGATAACAATGGTGGCCAAGCAAGCTCACGTGCACCCTCCACTATTCCACCACGTAACTTCTATCCTTTGTGACTCTACCAACCGAGATTTAGGCAAATGAAAAAAATACCTAGTGTGCTCCGTCTCTAATGGGAGTTCTACTCTCGTCTGCCATGGTTCATCCCATGTCATTGATCGCTAGACCATATTCTTGGGTGCGATGACATGCATGTAATATGTGTTCATAATTCATAATCATTGGCATAAATAGGTTTCAAAGGTCACTATTACCGGTCTTTGCATTTCCCAAAGCAATATTATCATCTGAAAGGGAGTTAACCACACTGATATCTCACAGTTTCTAGCCTAAGCAATATGAGCATAAGATTTTTACCATCACTGTTATTTCACCATCGTATCTCATTTTGAAATGAATTCTGAATCACTTTCATAAATGCATACCTCTGGGCTGCATTTCCGGCAAACTCAATGCGAGAACCCATTTATTGTGTCGAATTAAACCTGTTGAGCTGATATTGACACTTTAAGTCGTGTTATCATGAGACATATCTTGATCCAAATTGGTCACTGCATTCATATTGTACAGTTAAATACAATCATTTTCGGTTTCTAATTCCCAAGTGGGTATAAGAAAACATACTAATCTTATAGACCAACCAACTTAGACCCTCATTCCATGCTTCACCCGTCTGAATCCTTCATGCCTCGATCCTAAACTGTTCACCCAAAGAACCCCCTTTTATTCCTTTCTAGTGCTAATATCACATTCTTTTAAAACCCATTTAATGGTAATATCACCAGAAATCCCTTGTCGAATTCAATTAGGATTCCTCTGTCTTCAACTCGACAAGTTGGCATTATTGTCACTTCCTTTTGAAGAGAGACCAGCCAATACTATCTGGCTACAGAAACAATTTTGAAATTTTCAAATAGGCAAACTTACAAGAAGCTTTGAAACAAGATGTCTAAACTATTAGCCTCACACCTAAATTCTCTACACATCTATCCATCAAGATACCCACTATCTGTTTTCCCCTAAGATAATTTGTTACCAATGTAGAGATGCATTTTTCAAATTTGACATACTAACAGTGCATCACATAAGTAAGCTACTACTGTCTATTCATCCGTCACCAACATCTCCCTCCCTCCCATGTAGGGGGGCTTGTAGTGCCTCATGGATTCCTCCATGCCCCAAAATTATAACCCTCTGAAGTACATATTTCATCTATAGATATAAACCTGCCTTCCGCATCTCATGATGCAATTATCCAATGACACTGAAATGCAGTAAATATACGAAATAACAACAATATTTTGATGAAACAATGCAGGCAATCAATCAAAATATTCCGACCATAGAATTGAATAAGACATACGAGGCATTCAAAAAGAAAACATGATTACATGGCGCGTTAAAGCACATAAATGCCGCGTTAAAGCACATAAATGCCTTCTATACATCATCATAAGTTGGTGACCACACCAACATTGATTTCCTGGTAGAAGTGTAGAATAGAAATGTTCACTATCCATAATACAAACCATGATTGCCCTTTACAACAAGGAACTTTCTTTCATTATCACAACTGCTGCTAAAGAAAGCAACTAGGTTTTCAATCAAAAATCACACCATATATTTGATGGCAAATTTACATGTCTATACGGGGATGTAAAAGCCAGCCAGCCTTCATCCCACAGAATGAAGTTTTTCCAAGCAATATATACATAGCAAGCATTTATATGTCAATTTTAAAAAACTAAACAACCATTACTTTTGCCTTAGATAGGCAAAAGCTATTCAACCTCAAATACTACCTGCACAAACCGAAAACCATTGGCAGCAGGCTGTAAATTGTACAGTAATAGTTAACAACTTATTATACACTATGCAAATCAAGAACAACAAAGAGGGCAACGAACCAATCCATTCTCATTGCACTCGGGACATCTCCTAAGCTGTCCTTCATCCTCATCAAAATATTTCTTGCTTCCATCACAATTCGAGCAAGGTAAAAACCGCATATCCCCGCATCCTTCACATGTATACCCGAGTGGCCTAAGTGGAAGTCCTCTTAACAACTTCGCCAACTCGCCCACTTCATTCAATTGCTTGATCACTTCAGCTCCACCAATGTACTTCCCTTTAATGAAAACTTGTGGTAAAGTTACATTCTTTTCACCCAAAACATTCTGTAGTTCCTTTTTATATGCACTGTCCATCGAAATATCTCTTTCATCGATTTTAACCCGAAAACTTTTAAGAATCATTCTAGCAGTATAACAATCCTCAAACGTTCTCCGAATCCCACGAAGACTCGTAAAGTAAATTACCACACAGTCCTCCGTTCCAGGAAACTTAATCCCCAATTCGGAGAACGACGAAACCCTAGAATTTTCAGAATTGAATGATTTGGTGGGCTTGGTGGGGCTATGAGGTTGTAAATTGGATGGTTTACTACGAGACTCGAAAAGAGAACATAGTTTTTTAACAGTGCCTTTGAAGGAATTACCTAAAGATGAGGTGTGGAGCTTTTTTACCGACCCGTTTCGTTCAATTGAAGGTGGAGATGGGTAGAAATAAACGGGTTTTTCAGGGAATTCAATCGGGTTTGCAGCGTTATGAACCGTCATCGATCTGTTGAGAACTGATTGCTTTGCTTTATTGATTTCTCGGCGTTGTTCATCGTCCCTAAAACGATCCATTAAAGCAACAAAATTTTCACCTTTCTCAGGAAATCAAATTACTTTTAGGGTTTAGAAAATCAATTTTATGGCGTGGATGAGAAGCGATTCTTGAGAGAGAATATTATTGAAATCAAATCGAATTTAAGATTTATATGAATAGCGAAATGAGGAAATTGGGGAAATGCGGGGGGGGGGGGGGGGAAGGGGTCGGTGACGGGTCGGTTTTGATGACGACCGGGTTAACACACCGTGGCCTTTCCTTTTTATATGTTTTATTTTTTATCCTTCCGAACTTTCTCTCCTTACTTTTTAAATTTACTGAGCATTGGTGAGAAAATAACAAAAACGATCGCTTATTTTTCGTAATAAGTTCAAAATAGTCTCTTAAGTATCAACGGCACAATTTTAATAGTTTATCAAAAGTAAGCACTTTTTGATTGTCGAAAATATTTATTAAACTTTAATTGATAAATTTAATTGAAATTATAGAAAAAATTGATTCAGAAATATCAGAATTTTTGGTCAAATTTTCAAAAATTGCAACATAAAAAACTACAATAGACTAGGGGTGGCCAGTGGGCCGGGCTCGAATACAGCGGGCGAATGCAGCGGGGTCGAGTCGAGGCGGGGCGGCGGGGTCGGAGTCGGGACTAGCGGGCCTAGCGGGGTCGAGGGCGGGACTGCTCGATCCGTCCGATCCCGATCCCGTCGATATCGAGGCGAAGCGGGCTCGGGTCGAGGCGGGCGGAGTCGGGTTTTCCTTTTTTTAAAATAACATATGTATAAAAACTCAATAAACAAAACAAGATAGTGTAATAAAAACATCCCAAAATTTGTTTTTGTGCCTCTTATATTATTTAATAGACATATGATTTTTTGTAATACAAATACAATTGTCTAAAATCTAAATTGCAACTTTATGGTGTTGTCCAAAAGTTGCAAATTACATAATAAAATTGCAATTAAAAAATTACATTTTCAAAAAATGCATTCTAATTGCTTGATGATTTCATGTGGTTCTTCGGTTGGAATAGGTATTTGTTGATCAAATTGATCCACGTCGCTTCCACTACCTTCGGTTAAGATTTCGTTGTAGTTTTCATCATCTTCTTCGTTGATCTCAGGTTGACCGCACCTTCTCGCCTCCGCCGTATCCAATCTCTGAATAATCTTGCAATTTCCAGTGTCTCCGGCCAATGAGTGTCTGTGGTCTCCTATTTGATATCCGTCATAGAAAAAGCGCTTTCGACGCAGCTTGATGGCGCTTGAATGTTCAAAACATCTCGAGCCATCAATGAAAGTGTCGGAAAGGTCTTCTCATTCCCTCCAAAGATTTCAAAGAAGTCTTCTTGTCCATCTTCATTGATAACTTCTTGATACGATGCAGAACCCACGCAAAACAAAAATATCCAACTCGCTAATTTGGTTAGTAGAGGTATGCGGCGCACATTCTATTTACGAGGCTTTCAATACTAGCCGCAGAAACAAAGATGTCTTTTGTGAGGTTGTGTTGAAGATGAAGAAGATGGTATGGTAGCCGGTACGTTACTAGCATTTTCTTGTTGATAAAATCTATATATATTTTTGCATTTGTGTTCTACGCTATTCAACACTTCTTCTTTAGTTTGTTCAATAGGTGGTGGGTGATTTAGATTTTTGGGACTTGGAGGTGGTAGTACTTCTATACAATCGTAAATAGTTTCAATTAGTGATTTAGTACCGTCTATTTTAATAGTAGGATTTAATCTGAGAACCAATAATATAAATAGAGGGAATAGGAATAAAATATTTTTTTATTTTGACAAGCATTTTTTTAATACCTGCCTTATAAGCTGCTTTTCCATATATTCAGTAAGTAATAAAAATATTAGAGTTATATAAAATAACATAGTTGAAATAGTAGGATAATATATACTTAGGAAAATTCTTTTGTTGCTTGAAAAAATTCTCTAAAAATACAATAAGTTAGGAAATTTTTACCCAATCACTATCTAAAATCATATCAATTTGGGTTTTTATTATGAGAGTTAAAAATAAAGTTATAGGTAATTTATAGTCATAAGCAACAAGTAGTTGCTCGTATAAAGAATTCCACCTAGTCGATACTTCTTGTGGAATTCTTCTATAAGGTAGTCCACAATCGTGACAAGTTTTTTATATTCTTTTCTATGTTGTACTTTATTACTTTTAAAAATAAAGTTTATAGCAAATTGTATTTTACTAAGAATGTCTTCAAAAAGTGATAGACCATCCTTTACAATTAAGTTATATATATGGCACGCGCATTTTATATGAAAATGGTGCAGGAAAAGATGGAGCTAAACTATTTTTTAACATTGTAATTGCGTAATTGTTATTAGAAGCGTTATCTAATGTAATAGTCATAATTTTATCGGTAATTAGTAATAATCGCACACTTGATAAATATTTTACGCAATAAAAGTACCAAGTGTGCCTATCATCTATATATCTATACGCTAAAATACGTTTTGCATAGACCATTTATAATCTATCCAATGACAAGTTACAGTTAAATAATCATGGCCGTTAGTACTACGACCTATATCAGGCGTGATAGATACTTTGCCATTAAAATGATATAATGAAAACGTAAATATTGTTGATATTCATGCAAATTTAAATACATCTCTCTTAACAGTTGACCTAGGAAAACCGTTAAAAGCGAGGATTATATATATCTCTAATGTAATGAATAAACCGGAGATGAAGGAAATGAAAAAGGCAAACCCTCCACAAAGAACTAATTTTGATATTGCTTCCCTATCTCTATGTTTGTTGTATTTAGAGCCTACAATTCCCGTCATAGGGTTAATTTGACCAGATTTGGTCGGGACGATGTCGATGTGAACCTTGTCCCGATGGAGCGGCGTTTGCGCACCGGTTTTGAAGCCTGGTATTGGGCATACCTAGCTGGATGAGCACTTACTACGTGTCTAATTAAACCCCCCGTCCCACCGTGACCTTTTCCAGTTTTAAATTTTAAAACATTTTTACAAATTTTACATATGGCTACTTGATTCTCTACATCCCTATCAAAAAATGTCCATGCATCTGATTTTAATGGTCGTTTCTTTGGACCTCGTCTCATACTAGGGGAATAGGAGGTATTTCAGTTGAAGGTGCACTAGTGGGCGTGTTGTCATCAATATTAGTGGGTGTATCGTCTAGATCATCGTCTAAATTAAAGTCTTCTTGAGTTCCGTAAAATAACTCCATGTCTAAATCTAATGGTATTATAGGAAAATGTTGAGTATCAACAAAATCATCCTGTGTAGGAATAAGATGACTAGAAGAAGTACACTTGCCCTGGTTGCCTCTACTAGAAGAAGCACCCTTACCCTTACCCTTAAACATACCTTTTAATCCTTCCATTTTAATTATGATAATAAATAATTAAAGACAATAAAATTAAGTGCGCTAAATAAAATAAAGCAGACAATAATAATTTAATGAAGGAACGAATGTACCAAACGCCGACGTAACGTCGGCGATGTAATCGAAGGTTGAAAATTGAAACTTTGCTCGATGGAAGATCCTCAAGCTAGTTGCCAACTTCACTCCCAATTCCCAAATGAATTAATAAAATTGAATATTTAGCAAACAATGTAGAGAGATATATTGAGAAATTAGAGAGATTGTAGGAAGATTTGTGAGAAAGATGAAGAGAAAATGAGTTATTTATAGTTGAAAAATTGGGTTAAAGTGTAAATATAATAACTTATGGGTTAAAAATAAATATTAAGGGGTAGGGGTTGGGGAGGGGGCCTAAAATGGCTAGTTGGCAGCAGCCATAATCTAAAATAGTCGTTGGTCTGACGGCCATTTTTGCAAAGGGTTTAAAGTGGGCGGGGTCGGTCTCGGGGCGGGCTCAGGCGGGCTCGGATCCGGCGGGCCTGGGGCGGGCTCAGTGCAGCGGGGACGAGACATCGTCCCGTCCCGAGTTCGAGTCCCGCCCCCGTTAAATTTTTTTTTTTTTTTAGAGCGGGGTCGGGGCGGGACCGGGGCGGGGTCGGGGCGGGGTCGGGCCGGGGTTGGGTCGTCCCGGCCCACTGGCCAGCCTTACAATAGACACAAAAAATAGATCAAAAGTAATAAAAAATTAGACCTCTAGAAGTTGCACCAGATTGTTAAAATAGCCCAAAAATAACATAAACTACAAAATCTGTACTTTCAAATGTGAATCCTGTAAGATATTTTTTATTGTTATTATTTCTACTAAATTTTAAAATCAAGATCTGATAAATATCTTACAGTGATCAAAAGTGCTCACTTTTAGCGAACTTAAAAGATCGAATTTGCTCAACTGATACTTAAGGGACTATTTTGAACCTACTACAAAAGATAAGAAATCATTTTTGTCATTTTCTAAAAAATTGGTCTCTTTTATTTTTTGCTTTTAAATCCAAAATTGATTTACTTTCGGGGTGCATTGTAGGGTGATTTTCTTCATCATTTGTGGTGCATGCAACTAAGAGGAGGGACCTGTGAGTTGTGAATTTTGAACGTGAGAACTTTTTGAAAACATCGAAAAGACTTCTGAAAAAGTTGTTCAGTTAAAATAATTTATAAACAGTTTTTTTAACAAAAAAATCTTCTACATTCATAAAATTTCAAAATAAATTATAGTAATAATTATTCTTTTACATAAAACATTTTTTCTTTAAAAAAATTACTTAGTTTAAGAAACATAATCAAAATAGTTCAAAGGAAAGGGACGTCAATGGAAAATTATGTTTCGTACAAGGGCTTTTTAGCTAGTGAAAGAATTTGAAAACAAAGACAAAACGGATTCTTTTCCCCTCTCGGAAGAAGAACCTAGACCAATTTAATGCCACCTTTAATCATTGATAGTGAGCTCACTATAGTATGGACCGTTTGGTCCCCCGATTGACTTATCTTGGGATTATAAGATTATAGCGATGAGATTAATTTATTCATTTGAGAGGTGGGATAAAATAATTTCAAGCTTGATGGGATATGTGGGATATTTCACAATTAAGTTTGAGCTTTATTTTGTACTCTGTTTGTTAGAATGTATAAATTAATTTATTTCAGGATTAATTTATACCTTCTATCAAACAAAGTATAAAACTAATCTCAAACGTAATCTTGGGATATAACCTCTTTACCTCCCAAGGTAAGGGTAAGATTTGCGTACACTCTATCATCTCTAGACTCCACTTGTGAAATTACACTGAGTATATTTGTTGTTGTTGTAAATTTAATCCTAAGATATTCACCTTATTTCACGTATCAAGCGAGACAATCTAGTAATCATATCGACTAATCCTTCAAATACCAATTACTCAATAGAAAATAAAAGATGAGGAAAGAGAAGTTAAATAAAGTATTCATATAGGAATAAAGGAAGAAATAAAAGTTCAAACGGAAGAAGGAACTCATGAAGTAAAGAAAAGAATAAGGACATGTATAGGTGTATTGTTTTTAAAATTAATAATTGGACACATGTTTTGCACGTGGTCTCCAATGTCAACCATTTTTTTTTAATTAATTGCATCTATATTCCGAAAAGTATATTTCTGAATTATGAAACAAAAATTAAAGTTTACAAAAATTTATTGTTATCGCATATCCATAAGACATTAGATGAATGATATCAGTAATATTACTACCAAAAAAACTTAATTTTACTAAAGTCGACTTGTTACCCCTATCATGTTGTATTAATAATAAAAAAATTACAAAAAAGAAGGGAGCATTCCGTAACTTTGGCACTGGATATTCCAAAAATGGAATTATCGGGTCAATTAAAATCATAGATGCAATTTGACATTTCAGCTTTCCTTCTCTTTTCAGGGCCTACCTGAAAGAGAATTCGGTACTTCTTGATTGTAAATATCTGAATTGATCGTTTGTTGTTAAAAACTTCTTGTTTAGGCAATAAAGTCATACATAGTGTTTTAACATAAGATTTCAGTTCTTCTGTGTTTCTGCGGCCCAGACCCTACATTGTGGAATTTTACTGAGTATGTTGTTGTTGTGTTTCAGCGGTAACATATACTTCAAAATGACTTTACCACCTAGACAATTTAGTTAGAGGCAAATGCAACTCATTTTTACATAGTGAAGGAATTTAAACTCAAAGATTTATGCGGAATAATACATACCTTCGTCTCTAGGATCGATGTGTCTCACTACTACCAATTGCCGAGCGGTTTCTTACAAGATCACTTGTGGAGTCTTGTAAAATTTTCACATTTTCTCAACACTCTAATCTATGATGTTTAAAGGGGACATCTCGGTGCACTAAGCTCCCGCTATGCGGGGAGTTCGGGAAAGGGCAGGACCACAAGAGTCTATTGTACGCAGCCTTACCTCACATTTCTGCAAGAGGCTAATCTAATGATGTTTATTTCTCTCAATTTGTGGTGTGTGGAATGACCTCAAAGTCATCCCTTTTTATAGTAGAATAAGCTATCTTTAACTCCCCACTTTAATAAAGAGCTTAATAACTCTTCTTCTATTAACTAGGGAGTTACTATGGAGTTACAACTTGCTCCATTCATGAACCACATTTATGTGAAGAGTAACTTATGTATTCACCTATTAAGGATGGAGTTACACTAGTTCTAACACAGAATTCATCTGAACCCAGTATTTTTGATGCGGAATATATATTTAGGTATAAAAATTTATTAAAAGTTACAACAACTAATAGATATGAACCCATAACTTTAAAAATATAATGAGTTTAATGCTAAGAACCTTAAAAGTTGAAACCTGAATCCGCCTTTGAATTTATTTCAGTTAATTCCTCTTTCATGATCATATATCTTTCTGTCAAACGAATGTGAAATCTTTCCCCTACACATAAAATCTAATTTTCATTTTATCTAGGAAACACTATTTTTTTCTGTTGGAAATTTAACTATATGAGATTGAGTTTTTCCCACATGGGCCCCGCATGTCGGAAGCATCATTTCTTCGTACATGCCTAATATACTAAATGGGTAGATGATATTAATACCAAGTATCGTCAAATTTCGTTGAGGAATGAAATAGTTATTGATGCACAAAGTAAGGTGTTTGATACACAAATAGATGGATTGGTTTGGCCAAATAATAGAACTCCCACATCAGTTAATATGGAAGGATTGAGGACTATATTAACTATAGTTTTGAGTAAGAGTTTGGGCCCCAAGGGGTGACCTAAGTTTTAAGAAGGGGGGGGGACCTAGGTGAGATTGGGTTTAGGGATAAGCCCCACGCGTGCGCCGCCGCCCGCCCGATCCGATCTCTGGTCACGGGTCACTGGCTTTTCTTTCGAAATTCTCTTTGGGTCCTGAAATGTTTCTTATTTACACTTTGGTCCTTCAAGATTTCGAAAATGTTGCAATGGATCTGACTTCAACAGTCAGAATCCGCCCTCTTCCTCACCTATAAATTGAACATTACTGTTCATTTCAAACACACAAAAGAAAAATAAACAAAATCCTCTCATCTCTTTGCAATCTGTTCAATATTTTTTTCTTCGCCAGAATTAACATTACTGGCTTTGTATTATTGGTTGTTGATGTTTTATCTTGTGAGACTATTGTCCAATACCGTAAACGCATCTATACGGGGCAATTTTGTCTTAAAAAAGAGATCCATCTCTCGACTCATATTTTCCTTCTTGATTAACCTTTCTGATACACTTTTACCTACAGTTTAAGACAAAATTTATTTCTAAGTGTTCGAAAGATGTCTTCTTCAACCATTGCCGATGGTTCTGCTCCTGCCAGTTTCCAAAGCGAACGCCCATAAAAGTTTCTGGGTACCAATTTCAAGAGATGTCAACAAAAGAGTTTGTTCTATATTACTACGTTGAACCTGTTACGCTTTCTGACAAAAGATCCTCCTTCTGGTGGGGATGCAATAGACACTCAGTCTAACACAACAACTGAAGTGGGCGAAGATATCCAGGTCACTAATGCCATGAAGTTAACATTGGATGCCTGGAATCATAGTGATTTCATGTGCAAAAACTGCATTCTGAACTGTCTGTCGGATACACTTTATATTGTGTATTGCACCATGAAGACGGCAAATGAGTTTGGGAAAAACTCAAGAAAAAGTACATCGCACAGGATGATGCGGGTACTAAGAAATTCATCGTTGGAAAGTTTCTGAAATTTCAAATGGTGGATGGTAAATCAGTGATGTCCCAAATTTAGGAGTTTCAAATGAGTCTTCATCATATGGATTGGGAAGGAATGAAGCCAAATGAGCAGTTTCTGGTTTAATCTTTGATTGAGAAATTGCCTCCCTCATGGAACGAGTTCATGAGTTATCTCAAACTAAAGACAAAAGAAATGAGGTTTGAAGACCTTATCATCAAACTGCAAATACATGAGGACAATAAAAAGGGTTATATCTAAAGGAAAGCAGCCAATGGAGGCAAAAATGAATCTGGTTGATTCGAAGGGAAACACTAACAAAAAGCGCAAGTTCCAGAGAGACGGCAAAAGCCAACCGATTCACCATAAACATAGATAGAAGAGGATAGAATTTACATTAATACTTCATAACCTCACCTAAATAGTTAGCAATCTAATTTGCAAGGGTTACTCCAAATCCAACTTTGTATGGAGAAGAATATTACTATGTTAGTTACAGGCTTTATCATGTTATCCTTGCATAATAGGCTTTAATTTCGACTTGGGGATGTTGGAGTGTGCTAGAGAGAATTTGGGGAGAGTGTTAGGGTTTGGTATGGAGGAAAAATGGACTTCAAATTGGGAAAACCCAATATAAACTCGTAAGTAATCTGCACCGCTGTAATTTGACGGTACACGCGACGGACCGTCAAACTTCTAACGGTCCGTATATATTCCCCATCAAACTTCTTGGGAGATTGACGGCTCAGGTTGGGTATTTGATGGTCCATCATTTGTCCCGTCAAGTTTCCTAGTTCACCATTTTCATCAAAACATACTTTTTTCAATCCGTTTAACTCCCAAGCACTGTAGTACATTTATAAACAAGTTGTAAACCTTCATTATTCTTTCATAAGGTCATATCTATTCTTTAGACTTTGGTATCCATTGACGTCATGGCGGGATACGAAACTATGGGGTGTAACATCCTTCCCCCCTTAGGAATATTCGTCCACGAATGTTGGAAATATTCTAACTCTCAAGTTTTCCAAAAATTTTGGTAGAGTTTCCTTTGTAAACAGGACTATCCAAAACCTGTCATGCAGCCCAAACATAAGTCCAATGCCACACAGGGCTACATAATATCAAAATAACGTACATCGGCCTCACACGGCCGCTTATACTTATAAACATCAACGAGAGTTCAACTATAACTTTCCATAATACCTTCTTGTTGACCTTCAAGCCGCATTCACTATGTTTGCTTCTGAATCCTTGATTACATAGGGTACGCGGTTCACTTGATAAATCAAATTAAATATAGGAATTATATCACTCGAATACTAGCATAAAGCTAGAATCTGAATTATTCGAGTACGGCAATTCTTAAGTTTTGTGACCACTCTGATGGAGTTCTTTTTGAACCATAAGTTGTACCAACCCTATTATTTAACTGGCTACATTGCGTTTCACTACTGGTACATCATTGAGTTTTCTCATATAGTCATGCAGTTCTTTTTTGTAATTGTCCGCTACCGACTTCATCTGAGCTGTTGTATTCTGACATCCGGGCCATATCTTTCTTTCCTGGGTTATAAGGTCCATCTTAGGAGGGAATTCATATAGCATAGTTCATAGGCACGAAGTGTAAGATGATGATGAAGGATTGTGACACGATATTGCCAAGGTCGAGAACGTGGTAATAGTAGGATTGTCTATATCCATGCACTTCTTTCTCTGTTATTCTTCTTCCTTTCTTGATAATATCCTTATATATTACCTGAGTTTAAATGGTTAACTGGCCTTAAGAAATTCTTTTGTTTGGTATTTCCTTTTCCATTTCCATTTGAAACAAAATTCTAAATAAGTGTCTCTGGTTGAGACTAAACTCTGTTTGCGGTTACTGTCTTTCTTAACTGAAATTGATATCATGATCTTGATTACATTTAGATAGAATATTCTTTCCTTTTCATGTTGAATTCTGCTTTTTACACCAAATCTCTTAGTTCATTTCCTTGCTAGTCCAAGTAGTCTCTCATAATTTCTTTTCTCGAGTCTAATATCATTACCTCGGATTCCATTCCATTTTCGTAGTTTTAAGAAGAGTTATACTCTCTCATCATGTGTAGCTCCTTTTTATTGCCTTGGTTATATATTGCTTTAGTAGTCATCAATCTTTGTTTCAGACTTTTTCCAAATTTCACACTTCCTTCCTCTACTTATGTCTGGTAGTTTTAACTGAGTTCCCTATTGGTCGCCTTAGGATGAGGCAAGGAAATCTTGGCTATTCAGTGCTTATTTCAACTGGTTCTTCCATTAGCTTGCTTTCCATAACGAGTGGCTATGTAATGGCATGTAGTAGCCTTCAAGATTAGCTTTCGGTTAGTTTCAATTGTATAGATAGACTCAGTTGTTGTGGTATAGTCTGTCGAGTCACTTAGGTGCAAATATTCCAACCAAAATAGTTCCCAACGATAATGTGATAGTCCATAATGATCTTCGGATTACTCAATAGTCTTTATGTGATAATTCAATCTCAAGGGAAATTCTTCTTGACTGCCGTTAATCAATATTCTTAATACTCAGATCCTAATAAGGCTTCCATTATTACCTTTACTTCACATCATAATACTTGTTAATGGGATTTATATGGAGTGTTTTGCCTTGTCACTTCTCATCATTCTAGTATAAGGAAGAATTCCTTTACTTATAGCTTTAAGAGAGGTATCATCCAACTTCTATTATAGCTGGCTACTTGTGACTTTCTTGGGGCTGTTCCTTCTGGTAATTCCCTTAATGGCTCTCGTTTTAACAGTACATGACTCTGTGGTCCATTATCATCCTACTCATTACCTCGAGACTTCTTAACTTTCATAACATTTCAAATTTGCATACTTCCTTGACAAGGCTGTATATTCCAACAGTAAGTTCATCCTTCCCTAGTTGTACTCAACATTCATTCGAGTATCCTCTCTTGATCTACATCATTACCTGATTAATTTTTTTACCTTCCCTTGTCCATTTAAATACTAAAAACAAGACATTTTTTCCTGTCCATTGTTGTTTCTTCTTTTGTCGACCTTATTCCTTGAGGGAGAGGTTCAAATGAAACTACCATCACTGTGGAAAGCCTGGCCATGTGATCAAAGAGTGCCGCAAACAGAAGCGAGAATAGAAGAAAAAGGCTAAGAACAAAGGCAAGGCCAAGGCTAACGTTGTACAAGACGAGGGTGGTCCTTCGAACCTTGATGACATAATTGTGAATTTCTCGGCTATAGTGCTAGAAGCAAATCTGGTGGAGAATCCAAGGCAATGGTGGATAGACATGGGTGCAACCCGTTACATCTGCTCTGACAAGCGTGCATTCTCTTCTTACACCCCAATAACGGGCAAAAAATTGTTCATGGGCAACGACCCTACCTCTGAAGTTCAAGGGGTTTGGAAAGGTTGTCCTCAAAATGACTTAAGGCAAAGAGCTTACTCTGAAGGAAGTGATGCACATCCCTGACATTTGCAAGAACTTGGTTTTAGAGCCATTGTTGGTCAAGGCTGGCTTTAGACTAGTTTTTGAGTCCAATAAATTCGTAATAACTATGAATGGTATATTTGTAGGAAGGGGCTTCGCGTGTGACCTCCTCTTCAAAATAAATACTATATATGTAATCCGTTCATCTAATGAAATAAAGTCTTCTATCTACTTGCTTGAATCCTCTAATTTATGACATCATAGATTAGGACACGTAAACTACAAATCCATTCAAAAGTTAGTAAAGTTGGAATTGTTGCCTTCCTTCGACATAAACCCTCAACATAAATGTGAGGTGTGCGTAGATGCAAAATTAACCAAATCATCTTTCCATTCAGTCGAAAGAAACACCGGTCCTCTAGAACTTATTCACACAGACATATGTGATTTAAAGTTTGTGCAAACTAGAGGGGGGAATAAGTACTTTGTGACTTTTATTGATGATAGTACAAGGTATTGCTATGTTTACTTGTTGAAAAGTAAAGATGAAGCGTTTGAAGCATTTAAACGTTACAAATCAGAAGTTGAAAATCAACTAAACCTACGGATTAAGGCAATTCGTAGTGATAGATGGGGAGAATATATAGCACCGTTTGAAGAATATTGTGCTCAATTAGACATTGTTCATCAAACGACCGCTCCTTACTCGCCTCAGTCTAATATTATTGCCGAGCGCAAAAACCGTATGTTAAAGGAAATAATGAATGCTTTACTTATCAATTCCGGTTTAGCTTAAAATATGTGGAGCGAAGCGATTCTTACTGCTAATACAATTCTCAATAGAGTTCCGCATAAGCGTAAGGATAAAACTCCATATAAACCATGGAAATGAAAGAAACCCACTTACAAATATTTGAAAGTGTGGGGCTGTTTGGCAAATGTCGAAGTACCTAAACCAAAACAGGTCAAAATTGGACCTAAAACTGTAGATTGCTTATTCATCGGATGTGAAAATAACAGTAGTGCTTATCGCTTCTTAGTGTATAAGTCGGAGATACCTGATATCCACGAGGGTACGATCATGGCATCAAGGAATGCTGAATTCTTTGAATAGATCTTTCCTCGAAAGGAAAAAGAAATAATTTCGCGCAAACAAAGTTATGAACAAAATGCTCAAAATCAACAAGACCCGGGAGTTTCTGATTATCCGGAACTAGACGTACCAGATCTACAGGACTCAGAAGTTACTGACTATCCGGAACTTAATGTTTCAGATCTACAGAACTTAGGGGTCCAAGAGGTTGAACCAAGATGGAGCAAAAGGGCCAAAAAGGATCAAACTTTTGGTCTAGATTTTCTAACATATATGGTTGAAAATGAACTGAGGATAATTAAGGAATCATTGTCAACTCCAGAAGCACCGCTTTGGAAAGAAGCTATAAAAAGCAAAATAGATTCCATCATGCAAAATCATACCAGGGAAATGGTTGATCTTCCACCGGAAAGCAAACCTTTGGGTTGTAAGTGGATACTCAAAGAAAGTAAAAGCAGATGGAACTATTGACAAATATAAGGCCAGACTAGTAGTCAAAGGCTACATACAAAAGGAAGACCTTGATTACTTTGACACATACTCCCATGTGTCTAGATTAACGTGCATAAGGGTATTCATAGACATTGCAGCTTTGCGTGACCTTGAGATACATCAAATTGATGTTAAGACAACCTTCCTAAATGGAGAGTTGGAAAAAGAAATATACATAGAACAACCCGATGGGTATGTGGTTCCAGGACAAGAAAAGAAAGTATGTCGACTTGTTAAGTCTCTGTACGGACTCAAATAAGCCACGAAACAATTGCATGAAAAGTTTGATAATACTTTATTATCAAAATGTTTCTCCATAAATGAATGTGATAAATGTATCTATATCAAAGGGAACTCTGACTTATTTGTCATGATATGTCTTTACGTAGATTACATGTTCATCACCGGAAGTAGTCTAAACTTGATCTTAAAAACCAAGAATATGTTGAAACAATGTTTCGACATAAAAAATATGGGTATTGCAGATGTAATCTTAGGAATTAAGATTTCTAAGACATTTGATGAACTGGTCTTCTCTCAATCTCATTACATTGAAGATGTTTTGAGGAAATTTTATGTATTTGACAGTCCCCCTATGAAGTCAACAATGGATATGAATCACAGAATTGATAAAAATCGGGGTGCACCCGTATCCAAGAGCGATATGCGCAGGTCATTGGCAGTTTAATATACATTACAAACTGCACCTAACCCGATATTGCTTATCCAGTCAATAAGTTGACTAGGTTTACTTGTAATCCTCGAATTGATCATTGGAGGGCGTTAAATCGGATACTACGATATCTGAAATATTCGCTGACTTACGGATTACATTATTCTAGATATTCAGCCGTATTGGAAGGATACAATGATGCAAACTGGATATCGGACATAAAGAACACCAAATCCACCATTGGGTATGTTTTTACAATTGGTGGTGGGGTTGTGTCTTGGAAATCCTCTAAGCAAACATGCATCGCCCGATCCACGATGAAATCAGAGTTTATTGCTTTGGATAAAGTAGAAGAAGAAACAGAATAGCTTCACGGCTTCTTAGAGGATATCTCTCGTTGGGATAAACCCGTACCTTCGGTGATGCTTCACTGTGACAGCCAATCGACTTTAGGAAGGGCACATAATAATATGTACAACGACAAGTCTAGTCATATTCGTCGGAGACATAAGACCGTTAGGCAGTTGATCACTAAGGGTGTCATTTCCATTGATTACGTCAAATCAAAGGATAACATAGCAGATCCATTAACTAAAGGCCTACCCAAAGATTAAATATTCTGCATGTCTAGGGGAATGAACTTAAAATCAAAACAATAAGAATCTTTTTGGTGGTAACCCAATTTTACTGACTGGAGATCCCAAGAATTTTGGTTCTAGAGGTTCAGTTTTGGTGCTTCACTGGAAGTAAGAGCACTTCAGATTATTATTCTTATAATTCCAAGGTTGTTCCTGCGATAAACATTAGGTGCTACCTGCATAAATGGTAAATGATAAGTTTCTAAAACTTTTTATGATTCCTAACACTTGCGAGTGGGGTATAGCAGGATACCTTATAGGAGATCACCTATTTAAGTGCGAAGACAGATCGCTTCAAATGTACGCACTTAAGAATCCAAGCGTTGTCAATGGCCACAACGGAAAAAACAATAAGAAGAAATGAATAAGGAGAGTTATTGTGTTGATATCATTATCTTGGTTTACACTAAACACTGACGGTTCAAGACATTGCGTTCAGCGCACATTGTTGGAAATTTAACTATATGGGATTGAGTTTTTTCCATCTTTAATGACTTAAATACATGGGCCCCATATGTCGAAAACATCATTTCTTCGCACATGTCTAATATACTAAATGAGTAGATGATATTTGTACCAAGTATCATCAAATTTCGTTGAAGAATGAAAGAGATATTGATGCACAAAGTAAGGTGTTTGAGATACAAATAGATGGATTGTGTCACGACCCAAACTGGAGGGTCATGACGGGCACCCGGACCTTACTCGCCGGATACCACTAATCATATATGTAACCTCTAACCATAATTAATTATGGGCCCCGAGGGCCGTCATAAAGTACCTTGCTGACACTTGGAAATGATAAACTGGAAAGAAGCTACGTAAAATCTTACAAATAGAATAACTCAACCCATGCATATATACATACTAAGGCCGACAAGGCCATACCTGACTGATATACACAAGACATTGTCTACAAACCTCTAAAGAGTAGAAATCTATCCTGTCTGGCCCGTCGGAGTTCGACCGGCAGAAAATGTTGTAAAAGGCCCCTGAAAACTCTCTCTATCAAGATTGTGGAGCACGAGGTCCCCTATAATGCTCCCATGTCTCACACCAGGTCACCGCGATATCTCGCAGTCTATAAGAAGCAAACTTTACCAACTTAATATCAGTGGCATCCATTACCCACAAGGTACGCTGTATCTGATCCAGAAAATTCTGCGGGTCCGCGTTCAGGTATGATCCCATGAATATCGGAGGGTCCAAGTTGATGAAATCCTGAGCTTTCATGATCTTGAACTGCATTTTTTGCATGGGGGGCGCCACTGTCTTGCTTAGTAACAAGAAAGAGGCGAAAAGGGATGCTAAGTATAAGTTGCTTTGGACACTTAGGACACAAGGAGCCTTTGATGATAAGAGTTATTACTCCGCTTATCGTACCGAGGACTCGAGCGGAATCACTGGCGTTAGACTGAACGGGGACGTCTTGCAGGTGGCCGGAGATACTCTCCGATCCCACATCCCCATTCTCGGGGAGAGATTCCTCCCCCTAATAGAGAAACTAAGGTTTGTTGCATCCGTTTTTATGTTAAAAACTATTAAATGTTCAACAGAAATTTATATTCCTAACTTCAGAACAGCATTTCAACATTTCTGTTTCCCCGCGACGGGGAAGTCGGTTGTGAGGGATACTTCAATGAGGTTGAAGCTTGGAGATAGAGACATGGAGCCACCATTGATGACATTACATAGGTTTGGGAACTAATCTTCATCTTCCTTGTGGTATGAATTAGCTTACTTAGAGGCCAAGGAAAGAGTGAAGGAAGGTGACAAAGTGTGCCAATTGGGAATGGGAACTGGGCCTAAATGTAATAGTGTGGTGATGGAGTGTTTAAGGCCCATTATGGGTGAGGCCCTTATTGGCCCATAGGCTGATACCACTGATAGCTATCCAGTCACAATTCCATGATCTCAAATACTGTAACATTAAAGATTTGATACAAGCTTGTTGAAAGGTACTGTATTTCCATTTAGCTATACATTTGTCTGAATATATAATTTACTTCTTGTTATAAATATTAATTATTATTATGAATGTCTATCTCTACAAGAAAAGTTAGGGTTAGTGAATTTGAGACCAAGCTATAAATAGAGATGTTCCTCTTATTGTATTTCATCACTCAAGAGAATTAAGAACTCTCCCTTTTCTCTCTTTCTCTACAATATTTTTGTTTTAGCTTTATTATTATTTCATAACACTTTATCAGCACGAGTCTCTAATTTTCTATTGAAATTAAGCCTATATTAATACTCGTCTTTGATAGCTTAATGGTACCACTCGTGGCTTACGGGAATCAAGGTGTGGAAAGAGGCTTAGTATGTGTCAATTTTAAGTAATATCGATTACTTAGTGGACAAACAGTAAGCATGAACTTAAGGTAAGCACTATTTATTGCTTTGATGAATTTATGATCAGTAGAAGTGATACTGTTTTCATACTTTTATTGTGATTAGAATTGAAGATATGTTAGAGAAAATTTCTCCACATCATATATATGTCTCGATTTGCTCCTGAAGTAGCAAGATCTTAAAGTTCTAAGTTATCATTATTTGATATGTTTAAGGCACGTTGAGATATGTTTCATTCATGAAGAATGAAAACTTTTGATAAATGTTATAAGTACAGATACATTCCCTAAAGTGAATGTGACAATATGTAGTAAAACTTATATATACGAACGTGCATTTGGTTGTGAAGTTATCACGACTCACCTCCAGAAGATGTATAATAATTGAGAAAAAAATTCTAAATATTTTATGCTTTACTCCCGAAGTAGTAAACTCAAAATTCTGCTCCCGAAGTAGCAAATTTTAAACTCTACTCCTTAAGTAATAAATCTTTGAACTCTACTCCGGAAGTAGTAGAACTTTGAAAGTAGTAAAACTTTAAATTTTACTCTTGAAGTAGTAAATCTGAAATTTACTCTTGAAGTAGTAAATCTGAAATTTACTCTTGAAGTAGTGAATTCAAAATTTATTCCCCGAAGCAGTAAGTCTCTGAAATTTACTCCCGAAGTAGTAGAACTCTTAAATTTACTCTCGTATTAGTAGAATTTCGAACCTTACCCCCGAAGTAGTAGAACTTTGAATTTACTCCCGAAATGGTAAACCTTTGAACTTTACTCCCCAAATACTAAGGTTTTGAATTTTACTTTGAAAAGGGTTCAACATTGAAATTTACTTCTTTTACTCCCCAAAATCCATTATGAGTTTATAATGCATGCAAAAGTTTTTCTTATTTTCTTGCAAGCTTCAGTTTTAGTCAGGGGTGGCCAGTGGGCCATGCTCGGGACCATCGGGTCGGGTTTGGCGGGATCGGGTCTGGGCGGGACGGGGGGAAGGGGCGAGATCGGGTCGGTTCAGGCGGGATTTGCCGAAGTCCCGCCCCGATCCCGATCCCGTCGGAATCGGGTCGGGTCGGGATCGGGATCCGGGGCATTTTTTTTTTTTGCACTTAATTTAAAACATAACACATATATATAAAAAAACTCAATATTTAAACAAGACAATATAGTGTAATAAAAATATCCCAAGGTGTTTTTGTGCCTCTTATATTATTTAATAGACATATGATTTTTTTTGTAATACAAATACAATTGTCAAAATTGCAGCTTTGTGGTGTTGTTCAAAAGTTGCAAATTACATAGTAAAATTGCAATTAAAAAAATTACATTCTGAAAAAAAACATGTTCTAGTTTCTTGATAATTTCATGTGGTTCTTCGGTTGGAATTGATATTTGATGGTCAAATTGATCCACGTCGCTTCCACCACCTTTGAATAAGATTTCGTCTTCTTCATCGTTGATCTCCGGTTGACCGCACCTTCTCCGCTCCGCTCATATCCAATAACTGAATAATACTACAATCTCTAAGTTGTCGCCGGCTAATGAGTGTATGTGCTCGACTATTTGATATATGCCGGCAGAAAAAAACATTTTCAGATGTCGTTGATGATGCGGGAATGTTCAAAACATCTCGGGCCATCATTGAAAGTGTCGAAAATGTCTTCTCATTCCCCCTCCAGTATTTCAGCAAGTCTTCACGTCCTTCTTCATTGAGAACTGCTTGGTACGGTACAGAACTCTGCAAAACAAAAATATCAAACTCGCTAATTTGGTTAGTAGCGGTACGACCGCACATTCTATTTCTGAGGCTTTCAATACCAGCAGCAGAAACAACATGTCTTTTGTGAGGTTGTGTTGAAGAAGAAGAAGATAGTATGGAAGTCGGTAGGTTTCTAGCACTTTCTTGTTGGTAAAACCTATATACTTTTTTGCATTCGTCTTCTACGCTAGACAACACTTTTTCTTTAGTTTGTTCAATAGGTGGTGGGTGATTTGGATTTTTGGGACTTGGAGGTGGTAATACTTCTATACAATCGTAAATAGTTTCAATAAGTGATTTAGTACCGTCTATTTTAATAGTCGGATTTAATACATCACCAACAATATAAATAGTGGGAATAGGAATAAAATATTTTTTATTTTGATAAACATTTTTTAATAGCTGCCTTATAAGCTGATTTTTCCATATATTCACTAAGTAATAAAAATATTAGAGCTATATAAAACAACATAGTTGAAATAGTAGGATAATATATACCGAAAAATTATTTTGTTGCTTAAAAAATTTCTCTAAAAATACAATAAGTTCGAAAATTTTTACCCAATCGCTATCTACAACCATATCAACTGGATTTTGATTATGAGAGTTAAAATATAAAGTTATAGGTTTTCTTAGTCATAAGCAACAAGTAGTTGCTCGTATAAAGAATTCCACCTAGTGGATACTTCTTCTGAAATTTTTCTATAAGGTAGTTGGCAATCGTGACAAGTTTTTTTATATTCTTTTCTTCGTTGTATTCTATTATTTTTTAAAATAAAGTTTATAGCAAATTGTATTTTATTAAGAATGTCTTCAAAAAGTGATAGACCATCCTTTACAATTAAGTTATATATATATGGCACGCGTATTTTATATGACAATGATCTGGAAAAGATGGAGTTAAACTATTTTTTAAAATTGTAATAGCGTAATTGTTAGAAGAAGTGTTATCTAATGTAATTGTCATAATTTTATCAGTTATTCTGTAATAATCGCACACTTGATAAATATTTTCTGCAATAAAAGTACCAGTGTGCCTATCATCTATGTATCTATACGCTAAGATACGTTTTTGCATAGACCATTTATAATCTATCCAATGACAAGTTATCGTTAAATAATCATGGTCGTTAGTACTACGGCCTATATCAGAAGTGATAGCCACTTTTCCGTTAAAATGATATAATGAATAACGTAAATACTGTTGATATTCATGTGCGAATTTAAATACATCTCTCTTAACCGTTGATCTAGGAAAATCGTTAAAAGTAGAATTATACATATCTCTAATGTAATGAATAAAAGCGGGAGATGAAGGAAATAAAAAGGGCAAACCCTCCACAACAACTAATTTTGCTATTGCTTCCCTATCTCTATGTTTATTGTATTTAGGGCCTACAATTCCCCCCGTCATAGGGTTAATTTGACCATGTACTTGGTTCGTGACAGTATCAGTATGTGAACCTTGTCCCGGTGGAGCGGACGTTTGCGCACCCGGTTTTGAAGCCTCGTATTGGGCATACCTAGCTGGATGAGCCCTTACTACGTGTCTCATTAAACCCCCGTCCCACCCTGACCTTTTCCAGTTTTAAATTTTAAAACATCTTTACAAATTTTACATCTAGCTACTTGATTCTCTACATCCCTATCAAAAAATGTCCATGCATCTAATTTTAATGGTCGTTTTGCTGGACCTCGGCTCATACTAGGGGGAATAAGAGACATTTTAGTTGAAGGTGCACTAGTGGGTGTGTTGTCATCTACATTAGTGGGTATATCATCTAGATCATCGTCTAAATTAAAGTCTTCTTGAGTTCCAGAAAATAGCTCCTCGTCTAAATCTAATGGTATTGTAGGAAAATGTTCAGTATCAACAAAATCATCCTGTGTAGGAATAGGATTCTGTCTAGAAATATGACCCTTGCCCTTTTTGCCCATACTAGAAGAAGCATGACCCCTACCCGTAAGCATACGTTTAAATCCTTCCATTATAAATTTATACTTATACTAATATATAATTAAAGTAGATGAAATTAAGTGCGCTAAATAAAATAAACAGACAATAATAATTTAATGAAGGAACGAATGTACCAAACGCTGACGTAACGTCGACGTGTATTCGAGAGGTTGAAAATTGAAACTTTGCTCGATGGAAGATCCTCAAGCTAGTTGCCACCTTCACTCCCAATTCCCAAATGAATAAATAAAATTGAATATTTAGTAGACAATGTATACTTGTAGAGAAATAGATTGTTGAGAGATTGTAGGAAGATTGGTGAGAAAGATGAAGAGAAAAATGAGGTATTTATAGTTGGAAAATTGGGTTAAAGTGGATATATAATAACTTATGGGTTAAAAATAAATATTAAGGGGCTAGGGGGTATGGGGTAGGGGGAGGGGGGAGGCCAAAAATGTCCGTCGCACAACGGCCAAAATGTAAAATGGTCGTTGGTGCAACGATATTTTTGCAAAAGAGGGGGTTTCAGGGCGGGATCGGGACTGGCGGGCCTGGGGCGGGTCGGGACGAGACCATGTCTCATCTCGGTTCGAGTCCCGATATCAATTTTTTTTTTAAAAAAAAGATCGGGTTCGGGGCTTGATCGGGCCGACCCGGCCCACTGGCCAGCCTTAGTTTTAGTTATATAAGGCGGCAAAATAACAAAGGAAATATGATATTTAATTTGCTACAACTTTCTTAAAGTGTTGTGATGAGTATACTAATAAATGATTTTATATGTATTTTGATGGTCTAGAAGTATTTATATGATTTTTGACAACAGAAAAATGTTTGAAAAATATATTGAAGCGGTATTTTCTTGTGGTTGAGTGAAATAATGAGTTGTTAAAAATTATGTATAAAGCGCATCTAAATGACCAGGTTTCATTATCTGAAGTGAATAAAAAAATACCACAATACACCTCCTGTAGAGATTGAATAACAAAGGATATAAATGTTATTTTGTGGTATCAAAGTCATAGTTCATGTACCTATCGCACGTCAAATCATTTGAAAACTTTTATTATGTATCATTCTAAGTCAAAATGATACAAATAGTGTAGAATACTATCTACTATAACTACATTGATATATTATGGTTACTGTCGCAGCTTTGATGATAAATATTTGAATTTTAATGGTATTCTCCTTGAAGGAGATGTCTGAAATACTAAAGTTTAGAACTTACTTTTCATCATTTATAAATTGTATTTTCTTTAAATGTGCATTTAATTACTATTTATTTCATGACACCAGTAGTGTCTAACTACAATTTCTTTTATGATATCAGCAGTATCTAAGCAATATTTGGTTGTACAAAATTAATGATGAATTGCTCCAGAAGAGCTAGCTATTTATCTAGAAGATCGTGACACTAATAGTGTCCAAATAATATGTGTGATTACGTAGAATAAATTAGAGGCTCATGAAGAGCTTATATATTATTATGTAATTCATTCTAAATTGTAATATACGAAGTTGTTATGATCGAAACACAAGTTGTAGTAAATCTGAAGTTTACTCAAGTAAATATGATATCATATTGAAGCTATAACTAATCGGAGGATTAAATATCTTCAAAATTATAGTGGGTAAGAAATATGTATGTGAATGATTACCCTCTTTATTCTCCAAATTGTACTACACAAATATAAGCATGATAAAATCATATGTCACGGTAAACCAGAAGTTTATTGGTACACAGAAATAATTCATATCATAGTAAACCGGAAGTTTACTGAAACAAATAGCACATGCCATGATAAACTTGAAGTTTACTAGTACAAATAATTTTATCAATTGACGTGACAATTTTGATTGTTATGATTTAAATCTGATGTGCTAAGTTTATATTCAGAATATATTGAAGAACTAGAAGATTCTTCAAGAATTAATTTGTTTGTTCTCATGATAAGTTGATTACACCAGCTAATGTTAGGATTGAATTCCCTAAATTCTGAAAAATATAAAAGGTCAACAAGGGCTCGTTCACCTGTTATGTGATGTCTTAAGTAGATGCATCAATAAGATGGTCACATGTGCGTTTATTGTCAACCCACAGTTTGACATATACAAAGTTACTTGCTCAAAATAATTGAGTTGAGAGCACAATTTTCAGATTATGTAATCAAGATAATTGATCTTGTTAATGCTGGTTTATATTCAAGCTGGTTTAGCGTTGAATGCCTCCGATAAATAGCTAAACCATTGCGAATGAGAACAAAGCTTCATGTGTTGATCTGAAATATGATATATTGCATACAACGACATTTGTATGCTTCAGACTAATAAATTATGATAAAATTCTCCTCTCATAATTGGTTCAAGGTCAGGAACCAAATATTTGCATTTAATAATTTTTGTTGTGCAGTATATGATTAATGAATCTACCACGATGCACACAGATGGATTCACCAAAGAAGGTTGAAGTGTGTGTTAGTTTTTCTAATATAGGGGGGGGGGGAGAATAAATAGCTAATAAATATGTTGTGAATTATCATCAGTATGATCCTCGTTCAAGCGATAATTCAAGTCAAATGCTAGAAACATTTGCTTACCCAACTATTTCATATTTCAGTTGCAAGATGCTCCTAAACGTCCTTGAATGACGAAGTTTACAATATGCGTGAAGCATGGTATACAAATCGGTTTCAAATGTAATAATCCTTGGGGGGAAAAGAGGAGCAAATGGTCAAAATGGTCATAAAAAGGATGAAATGTGCTCTTGAAGAGCCTACGACATAACACTTCATAAAATTTCATACGAGGTTCAGGTACCTGGAAAAAAAATGAAGTGATAACATCTCAGTAAATTGTGTCTAATTGCAAACCGATACAAAATGATATCTCGTCGACGATATCTTTGATACAATATAGTGCGCAATATTATATAATATTATGAGGATCTGAATTCTACGTCTCTTAAAGCATATGTAAAAATAATTACCAAGTAGATGCATCTTTATAAATTTACTGGACCTGCAATCCTGACATAAGAAGATGTCATGTAAATTAAATACTAAATGAAAATTGTCTCAGCCTATATGACTTACGTGACAAAATTTATATGAATTTTTTTTTGAATGATTCAAAATGCCTGAAACATATACAAGTTATTGACAAACTTGTTCGTAATCCTTAAACAGATTAAATGAACTAAGGTTGATGTATTGAAATCACTTTAATAAATATTTATTAATGAGGGGTACAAAGATGACTCTGTTTACCCTTATCCCTTTTATAATATCCAAAATCTTTCATAATGTTGTGCAAGTTGCTGACTTGAATATTATTGGAGCTTTTGGAGAGTTTTCGAAAAGCAGTACACTACCTGCTAAAAGAAGTTGAAATGAGAAAATTAGATTGGTCCTGAAAATCATATATTTGTTCAATTGATGCATTTATTTATCTTGCTATAACTATGAGCATGATATAATTTCTTCCTTATATGGAGATATTGAACTAAGATCAATTGCATATTGTTGATTTGATGAGACAATTTTCCCAAAATTAGGGGGAGAGAATAATAAAATAAAAAGGGAAATTTTGTGGAATAATCCATCATTTGCTTCGATTTGTGAACAAGAGGTCCAAAAAATTATTCACTTGCAGAAAATAGCAAATCAAATGTCAGACGCATCTACAGATTTGAAAAGGATTACCAAATCACATATCCCGACAGAGAATGTCCCAATTCAGATTGATGTCCTTGTTGGACTATCTACTAGTGTCATAGCAAATGAGTACAAAGCACGCCTGAAGCATGATACCATTGGGTTCTAAGGATCGGAATCCTAGAAAAAGAAAAATAAATGGTCAAGATGACACTAAGAAAGAATTTCATAAAGAAATGCAAGATTTGATCAATCCTGATATTTTTGAAGAAATCAAGCCGCAAATTCAAGAAAATGAAGAAATATCAATAAATCCAAGTGATGTTAGGACTAATTTGAATCGCTTGAAAATAAATGTGGTTTGAAATGAGATAAAATACCCACAACCTTATATGAAGATAATGCAGCATGCATTGCTCAATTGAAGGGAGGATTCATAAAATGAGATAAGACAAAGCACATTCCATCAAAGTTGTTATTCACACACGAGCTCTAAAAGAATGGTGATATCAACGTGCAACAGATTCGTTCAAGTGATAATATGACTAATTTATTCATCAAGTCTCTACCAACTTCAACTTTCGAGAAGATGGTGCACAAGATTGTAATGCGAAGACTCAAGCATTTGGACTAAAGTTTTCATCACGGGGAGTTAATAAATATTGTACTCTTTTTTCCGTATAAGATTTTGTTCCACTGAATTTTCCTTGTAAGATTTTTAATAAGGCAACCAAAATGTGTATTATTAGAAATATGTACTCTTTTTCCTTCACTAGAATTTTTCCCACTGAGTTTTTTCTAGTAAGGTTTTAATGAAGCATATTATCTACCAAATAGATAGGGGTGTGCGTATATCGGTTCGGTTCAATTTTGTATTCGAAAAATATGAACCGACTAAAAATCAATTTTTTTAAAAAAATAACCGATATATCGATTTATATCGCCGAACGTATCGGTTTATATCGATTTTTTCTAGTGGGCCGGGTCAGGTCGGGGATTTTTTTACTTTTTTTTAAATTGAATTTCTAAAACTGAAATTGACATTCACACCTACACTATCATGAAATTTTGACGTTAAAATCTATTATGTATCGTGAGATGTTTACTAAAGAAAAAGTAAAATTAGAAATCGATTTGGGTGAAAACACAAATTGATTGGGAAAACGGACGTATTTCTAAAAATTGGCTAGGCCAAACTGCCTTTTGACAATTTGACCGTCCCCGTCTTGAAAAAATACACAAAATAAAAAAAACTCGGGTAAAACGGACATCCGAGCACATAGTTATGACCATTTAAAGTTTTATCAATTTACAACTACATTTTCTCCTTACATTTTATGTCAATGTTTCCATGATATGTTAATCAAGTTCATGCCGCATGCGACTTTCACAAAAGCTTCATAGATTAGCTTCAATGATTATGATTCAAAAGATAGTAATAGCCTAAAATAAAAATATATATCTATATATATATAATTCGGTTTTTCGATTCGGTTTGTATCCAAAATAAAAAAATCGAACCGAATCACTAAATCCTGATTCGGTTCGATTTTTTCGGTTCTCCGATTTTTTTGTCCACCCCTACAAATACACATTCAAGGGGGTGTTATAAATATTATTTATTATTACGAATGTCTATCTCTACAAGGAAAGTAAGGGTTAGTGAATTTAAGACCAAGCTACATAAACCCTATAAATAAAAATGTTCCCCTCGTTGTATTTCATCTCTCAAGAGAAATAAGAACTCTCATCTTCTCTCTTTCTCTATAATATTCTTGTTCTAGTTTTATTATTTCATAACACTTCTATTATTTTTCTTTTTAGTCAATTGGATTAAAGAATAGTGCCTCCGGATAAGTTAGAATATCCAAGCTTAACCGTGAATGATCTGGATAATTAACTTCAGCATTGGAGCATATTTTGAATAATTATGGCTTTACTTCTTCAATGCTTCACAATATTACTCTAGGAACAAGATATACATAGATTACTAAAACTCAATGAACTTCAAAATTGAACCATAAATTGTACAATAAGGGTAAAATTTGTGACTAATTGAACAACACATGCAAGTTTTTGTTGATCCAAGAAGATTTGTGAATAATTTAACAAAATAGGTCAAATAAAAATAATACAAAATCTTGCTAGTCCGAGAAAAACATATGAATAATTGAATAACACATACTACAAGTTTTGTCAATCCAAACAGAACTTTTGAACAAATTGTACCAAAGTAGCTCATGGTAACTCGTGAACACAAGTTTTGTCAATTCGGTATAATCTTGTGAGCAATTTGTGTAGAGTTATAACTTGTGAACAAGACAAATTTTACCAATCCAGCAAGTCTTGGATACCAAAATTGTGCCCTGGTCCATTTTGCTCAAATATTAAATAGCAACATCGAAGCATCGCTTTTAGCAACATTTCCTATCTCTAGCATGTTTGGGTCGGATCAGGCTAAGTTGAGCTGGGCCAGGCCAGCCATTTGACAGCTATCGCTTTTATTAGATTTTCAATCTTTAAATATCAAAAGGAACTTCATACTCCATACAGTACAGCCAATACTTGTCCAGCCAATTTAGCCTTTCAATTGCTGTGTACTAAATCCAGAATTGATTGCTGCAACTAATGAATACTTCTAACATACCAAAATTATCCTTCTAAGTGGTGGTCCTTCAAATGGATCTCAAGAAGTCATAATAGCATCGAGGATAAAATGAGGCTACTAAAGATTAAATAGTTTCCAAAAAGATAAAGAGGTTACCTTTTTTCAATCAGGAAGTAGCAAGTTAATAACATCAAGGGACGTTCTTTCCCAACTATATAGAGCCTAATCACAGTGCAATTTACCCATACTATCATATAAATAAATAACTTCAATTCTGGGGCCTGTGATCATTGTGATGATACTAGTCAAACCAAAAAATTTCACAAATTTTGGCCATCACCCCAAAAATAATACATTTCCTCATAAATCACGGGTCAAGAACTGCTGCATCCATCAGTAGCCTCCAATGTCAAACATGCTTCAAAGGCAGGTTTTAGATTTTAGTATTTTACAACCAAGGTGAAAGGACAAAATCATCAGATGGCCTGGTTCATCAGGCAGGTCAAAGCATACAAAAGAGGTCTCCGTTGAATTGGATTCAAGTTCCATGGCCAAGAGCACTAACTTTAGGCTTTCCTAAAACCTAATTTTTCCGAGTGTTGGGTCTACCCGAAAAAACATCCATTCTCAAATTCAAACCCCAGCCCTACCATTCAAACAGTTGAAAAAACAATAGTAACATTCAAGGAACTACTCATTCAATTTAATTCAAGAGCAATCCGCAAAACTTGGATCATATAGCAAAGCAATCCTTTTGCCACTAAAGAAAGACATTAAACTATAACCCACCTACGGGAAAATTTAAACATAACCAGTACAAAATCCTTGCAGCACATAAAAGAAAGCATGTAACAAGCTGAAACTGACAAGTATATGACTTAACGCTTTTTCGAGACACCAACAGTCTTTCCCCTGCGGCCAGTTGTCTTTGTGTGCTGACCACGCACTCGGAGGCCCCAGTAGTGACGTAGACCACGATGATTCCTGCAACCACCAGAGGATAAAATTAATAAAGATAAAGGAAGCAAGCATAAACAAGCAAGGTTTTGAATTACTTCTACTCAACTACTACTTGTTGCCATATGTTTCCCTTAGTTGCAAAATGCAGTGAGTATTCTCTTAATTTTTTTTATCAAAAATAAATGAATTAGTTTAACAGCAAAAGCATTGAGTGACAAACTACCTGATCTTCTTCAGGCGCTCAAGATCATCCCTAAGCTTCATGTCAAGAGCATTAGAGGTGACTTGTGAAAACTTCCCATCCTTGTAATCCTTCTGCCTGTTCAAAAACCAATCAGGGATTTTGAATTGACGAGGATTAGCAACAACCACCATGACACTGTCGAGCTCTGCAGCAGTGAGTTCACCAGCCCTACAGAAAGGAGAAGCAAAAAGAATCAGATAAAATACAAAGCAGAACGATTTACAGAGCTGTTAACTCATGATACCCTTATATGGCAGAAAAATGCATGTTGTGCCCAATAAACTACAGATATAAATCAACCTACACAGAAATCTCAAAGACGATGAACAGAAAAAACTTTAAAGCTGAGCCATAGAGCTGAAAGAAAATTTTCAAGCCTCAGCTTCACTTTATTGGATAGGTAATACTCACTCCGTTTCAAAATTTAAATGATTTAGTTTGACTAGGCAAGAAGTTCACAAAAATAATGGATATTTTTGAACCTTGTGGTCTTGAATTAGCGATGTGCATAATGTACCAAAATGCTCATTGGATCTTGTGAGCTTAAACATGCCATATAGAATGTTGGAGTTAAGGAGTAAGCAAGTATAGTAAGAGGCGTCTTTTTTAAGAAGATGGAAGGAAAGCAAGACACTTACATTGAAAAGGAGGGAGTAATAAATAAGACTAACAAGAAAAAGGAGGGAAAATTTTCTTGAAACTGTTTTGTTTTTGGAAAATGTAATGACAGAAATGATGGGTGCAGTTGAACCTGTAATCCCAGCTTGAAACTGTTTTAATGTCGAAAAGAAGTTGTCGTGATATGTACTACAGATAAAGACACACTAAAGATGGAACTTGTTCAAAATCACTGCCAAAAAAGATTGGAGAAGGTCATATGTTTTGCAGGAAAGCAAAAAGAGCAATCCTTTATGTAAGGAACTCTCTCCAATCCTTAGATAATCACCCTGGTCCCGAAGAGAAACAAAGTACCACCAGGTTATAAACCAACTCACTCCTTATCTATTAGCACACAATTACCAATTCATCAGTCTTACCCAACATTCGACCATAGAGAAAACTCTAGGCCCAATCATCTTATTCATCATGAGCACAATTTTGTCAACTACTGAATTCGAATAGCAGATTAACAGTTAGCTGAATATGTCCTCAAAGTAGTGTTAGGGGAGTTTTGCATCTAATTTATTTTTCCCCGAGTCTGTTGGTTGATATAGAATTAAACCCCAAAAGATGCACTCAACCAGAGCACAGTAAGCCACGATAAAAACAAGTACAAATGAAACACCAATTAATCTCTGCAAATAATAGCATACACTCACCTAAGAGTGGCAAACGGGCGGGTTGGAAATGGGTTAAACAAGAATGGATAAAATATACAACACAACCATATTTGACACGGATAAAAATGAGTTAAACGACAGATAATATGGATATCTGTATTATTTTTATACATATAAATATAAATACTACGAAGGGGAAATATGGGGTAAACATTTAGTAATCGAAAGGGCTAACCTCTTGTTCATGTCGATATCGGCTTTCTTGCAAGCAATGTTAGCGAAACGACGTCCAATACCTTTGATGGAGGTCAAAGCAAACATGATCTTTTGTTTTCCATCCACGTTGGTGTTTTGCACACGAAGAATGTGCTGAAAATCTTCATTTGCAACAAGCGACTGAAATCCAAAAACATTAATCACTATAACAATCATAAAAGTGCATGAAGAAATATTAGGTGTTTGGGCTAACCATGGCTAAGGTTCTTCTAAATCTGTGCTCTCGGCTGCGGCGGCGGCGGCGGCGGCAAGAGATGCGAGCTCCAAAACCCTACTAGGCGGATATAAGAGCTTTCATCACCTTTTATATAAACCGAAAACGGGTAATATCACGTGGCAAGTTTGAGATAAGTTCACTTTCATCCTTTACTTATACATGTGAGCACATAACATCCTTCAAGTTTTCAATTGTTAAATATATTTGGGTCACTTAACGGAAGACACAAACGTTGCCTAAAATATGGATCAAATAAGGGAAAATTTCAATAATGTATAATCCATCATAAGAAATTACATCCACATAGTTATATTTTTAATTTACATCTACATAGCTACTTTTTCACGGTATACAACATTATACAAAAATATATAACTTTATACATCTATTGTAGACTGTTGAAAATTAGCCTTTGGCGGGAGTTGCGACCGACCAACTTTAACGGCTTAAACACTAGTGTTACGTATGTTGGAGAATCCGGTTCTTCACACATGCATGATCTACTAAGTACGTAGATAACTGTAGGGCCAAGAATCGTCAAATTTCATTGAGAAATGAAAGAAATATTGGTTCACGAAGTGATGTGTTTGAAGCATGGAAAAGTGTGGTATTGTGTTCAATTCTCCCTCATCGGTAGAGGAAGAAAGAATTGTTGTGTTTATAAGACTCGAAATTGGTTTGGGGTTTGGGACCCCAAGGGGTATCCCGTGTGTTTAAAGGAGGGAGGACCTAGATGTGCTTCGGTTCGAGGAAAGACCACATGCGCGCCGCCGCCCGCCCGTCCCGTCCCGCCAGGTCTGGTCCGGGGTTCTCGGGTCACGGGCCACGGGTCGTGGGTCGTCTTATATTATCTTTTTGGGCCAGAAAACTTTGCCGGAAGTGAGTACAAAGTAGATGGATCTACTGACGAGTTCAATGAATCTGACCGCAGAAACATTGACTCTGAAGTTAGAAAGCCAACAGTTGGAGAATCAACCGTCTGAAAGTAAAAATCGTATTGAAACAAAGTCTCGATATGAAAGATATGGTTATCACAGATGACATCTTAGGAATTGGATTTCTAAGACATCTAACGGACTGGTCGATAGTTAACAGTCTCGTTGAAGCCACCAATGGATATGAATCATAGAACTGATTTGAATCATGGTGCACCCATAGACAATGAGCGATATGCACAGGTCATGTGTAGTTCAATGTATTGTACACACTACAACCGACCTGGTATCGTCCTACAAACAGATCAGTTGAACTAAGTTTCACTGATGATCTTAATACATGATCAATAGAAGGTGTTAAGTCGGATATGACGATATCTGAATTATTCGCTTATGTTCGGATTATAGTATTCTAGATGTCCAGCGGTTCTGGGAGAACACAGTGATGCAAACCGGACATTAGATCTGGAGAACACCAAAGCCACAAGTAAATGTGTATGGTGGGTCTTGGAAAATCCTCTAAGCAAACTTGCATCGACCGATTCATGATGGTATCGGAGTTTATCGCTTTATACAAAGCATGAATGAAAGAAGTTGAGTAACTTCACGACTCATTAGAGGACGTCCCATATTGGGAGAAACCCGGAAACCCGTGTCTTCAGCAGTTATATACTGTGGCTAGCCGGTCGGCTTCAGGAAGGACACGGATGACGGCGTTTGGACTTCTGGCCCAAAAAGATAATATCAGAAGACCCACAGCCCGTGACCCGTGACCAATGACCCTTAGCCCACGACCCACGACCCGTGACCCGTGACCCGAGAACCCGAAACCCGAAACCGGACGGGACGGGACGGGCGGGCGGCTGCAGCGCGCGTGTGGTCTTTCCTCGAACCGAAGCACATCTAGGTCCTCCCTCCTTTGAACACATGGGATACCCCTTGGGGTCCCAAACCCCAAACCAATTTTCGAGTCTTATATACACAACAATTCTTTCTTCCTCTACCGATGAGGGAGAATTGAACACAATACCACACTTTTCCATGCTTCAAACACCTCACTTCGTGAACCAATATCTCTTTCATTTCTCAATGAAATTTGACGATTCTTGGCCCTACGGTTATCTACGTACTTAGTAGATCATGCATGTGTGAAGAACCGGATTCTCCAACATAGACAACCTATCAACCTTGTATAAAAGTATATACTCCTTCCGTCCCAATTTATGTGATACTATTTTTTTCTTTTTAGTTTGTTCAAAAAAGAATGTCACATTTTTTTATTCGACAAATATTTAATGGCACTATCTTTATTTTATGTCCATTTAATTTTGAAAAAATGTACTTATTGTGAAGAAAAGTCAATAAAGTAGGCGCAAAAATAAGAACAATTTGGTAAACATAACAAAGTCTTTCTTTATTTCTAAACTTCGTGTCTGATCAAATGATGTCACATAAATTGAGAAAAATATAGTAATAAAGTATAAGAGATGCTTATACACATCTTTACACTAGTACTATATAATATTATACAAACTTATACAAGAGGTGTTGTTACACGAGAGGTTTATACATAATGTATACACACTTTTATATTGTTATACAAATAAGCTAGCGCAGGCTGATGAGTTTGAGGGCAAGATGAAGGAGTTTGAATGCATTTGCAACCCCATCATTGCGAAGATGTACCAGGGTGGTGCTGGTGGTCTTGTCATGGCTGGTGGCATGTATGAGGATGGCCCTTCTGCTGGTGCTACCAGTGCAGGTCCCAAGATTGAAAAAGTCGATTAAGTCCATTACCCAGATTAAGATGAAATCTAGTTCTAGTAGTCAGATGTAGTAGTAGTCTTCGGTTGGTTGTCTATTTGTTGTTGTCATATCCTTGAGACTTCACTCTTTTGTCTAAGCTTTTGTTGAGACTGTTATGAAAGGGTTAACTCAGGTAAAAAAAAAAATGGGCTAAAACTGATAATTATTTTGCCTTAATTAGCATAGAGTGTAAAAATTCCCGTCAAATAATGTTTAACTTAGCAAATATGCTTTGTTTATTCTCTTCCATTAAGTGGATCAAATATGCAACTTTAGCAATTTAAAGGATGATATATATGCTCAAACATGCATGCTTAAAGGATAAAAGTGAAGTTACCTTCAAACGTGTCCCTTCATCCGTCAAAGAAAAGTGGATAATACTTTTTAAGTTAATTATTTCATTGTTTGCATTCAATGGGGGATTGGGGATTGGAGATAAAGAAAGGAACAACAACATATTCAGTGTAATCCACAAGGTGGGATAAAAGATAAAGGGATGAAGGTGCGGATAATCGAACTCGTTCCTCTCTTATGTGAAGCGAGCGCTCTATCATATGAGATAAAGAAAATAAATAAAATTGAAACACACTTATTATGTAGAAGACTTCGGCTAATACATTAGGTTACAAATTAGCACCCAAAATATGACTTAAGGTTTACTTTCCCCTATCCTAAGGTGATTTTTCATATAGAATTGCTTTTAGCTTCCAAAGTTTCTAGTTTAGGCTTTATTATTGGTTAATGTTACAAATTGAGTTTTTAGATGTGTGTCCTTAATAGTTAATGGTTACTATGTTAGCCGACAATGGTACGAAGTGATTGTAGGTAAAAGTTGGTGTATTCGAAAGGTTAAACAAAACCAATGATTTGCTGAGTCGAGAGATGATTCTCTGTCTTTAAGACAAAATTGCCCTGTATAGATGCTTTTACGGTGATGGACAATAGTCTCCTAAGATACAACAACAACCACCAACTATACAAAGCAAATATAGTTGATTCTATCGAAGAAATAAATAAGAACAAATTGCTTGTTTGAGTTTCTGATTCTATGTTTCTGTTTATGTCGAACAAAATAGAAGACTAATCCTTTGTTTTCTGTATATTCTGAACAGAAGAGAAGAGAAGAAAACATAATTTTTTTTTTGTTTTCTGTATTGTGTGTTATGTAATTCGACTAAACATTACTGTTCAATTTAAACTTGAGAAATAGGACCGTTGCAACGTTTCTGGAATCTTCCGAATCGTTGCAACATTTCAGAAATCTTCAGGGACTAAAGTGTAAATAGGAAATACTTCATGGACTAAAAAAAAATATCCGGAAGACAACCCACAACCCGTGACCCGAGACCCCAGAACACATGACACGAGACCCGAACCCAAACTCACCTAGGTCCCCTCCCTTCTAAACACATTGGTTACCCCTTGGGGTCCCAACCCCTTACTAAAACTTAGAGTTTATATATTGCATAAACTCTCTATCTTCTACCAATGAGGGGGATTTGTCATTTTTGGCCAAAACCACTCCATCTTTTCATGTCTCAAACACCTTACTTTGTGTACCAATATCTCTTTCATTTCTTAATGAAATTTGACGATACTTGGCACTAACATCATCTACTTACTTAGTAGATTAGGCATGTGCGAAGAAATGATATTTCCGATAAGCGGGGCCCACATGTTTAAGTTATTAAAGATGGGATAAACTCAATCCCACATTAGTAAATTTCCAACAATCCCCTCTTGAAAGAGAATTGGTGCACACAAGGTGCCAAAGTTCAGCAATCTTTCAGCGGAAAGATATTGCATCAGGAAAGGTAACTTTCGGCTTTGAACCTTCCTTAGTCGATTACCATCGGATTTACTTATTGTGCGCTGAACGCAATGTCTTGAAACGTCAGTGTTTAGTGTAAACCAAGACAATGATATCAACACAATAACTCTCCTTATTCATTTCTTCTTATTGGTTTGTCCGTTGTGGCCATGGACAACGCTTGGATTCTTAAGTGCGTACATTTGAAGCGGCCTGTCTTCGCACTTAAATAGGTGATCTCTTATAAGGTATATTGCTCTACCCCACTCGCAAGTGTTAGAAATCATTAAAAGTTTCAGGAACTTATCATTTACCCATTATGCAGGTAGCACTTAATGTCTATCGCGGGAACGACTTTGGAGTTATACTTCTTTAAAGAATGATAATCCAAAGTGCTCTTACTTCAAGTGAAGCGCTAAACTGAACCTCTATAGTTAGTTTTCTAATTGAACCAAATTTCTGGAATCTCCAGTCAGTAAGGTTGGGTTACCACCATAAAGATTCTTATTGTTTGGGTTTTAAGTCCATTCCCCTAGATAGACAAAATATTTTATCTTTAGGTAGGCCTTTAGTTAATGGATCCGCTAAGTTATACTTTTATTTGACGTAATCAATGGAAATGACACCCGTAGTGATCAACTGCCTAACAGTCTTATGCCTCCGACTAATATCTAGACTTGCCTTTGTACATATTACTTCGTACCCTTTCTAAAGCCGATTGGATGTCATAGTGAATCATCACCGAATGTACGGGTTTATCCCAACAAGGGATATCCTATAAGAAGTCGTGAAGCCACTCTGTTTTTTCTCCTGCATTGTCCAAAGCGATAAACTCTGATTCCATCATGGATCGGGCGATGCATGTTTGCTTAGAGGATTTCCAAGACACATCCCCACCACCAATTGTAAAAACATACCTACTGGTGGATTTGGTGTTCTTTATGTCCGATATCCAGTTTGCATCACTGTATCCTTCCAGTACGGCTGTATATCTTGAATAGTGTAATCCGTAAGTCATCGAATATTTTAGATATCGTAGTATCCGATTTAGCTCCTCCCGGTGATCATTTCCAGGATTAAGAGTAAACCTAGCCAACTTATTGACTAGATAAGCGATATCAGGTCGGGTGTAGTTTGTAATGTACATTAAACTACCAATGACCTGTGCATATCGCTCTTGGAATACGGGTGCACCACGATTCTTATCAATTCTATAATTCATATCCATTAGTGACTTTATAGGGGGACTGTCAAATACATCAAATTTCCTCAAAAGATCTTCAATGTAATGAGATTGAGATAAGACCAGCCCGTCAGATATCTTAGAAATCTTAATTCCTAAGATTACACCTGCAATACCCATATCTTTCATGTCAAAATATTGTTTCAACATATTCTTGATTTCCAGAATCAAGTTTAGACTACTTTCGGTGATGAGCATGTCATCTACGTAAAGGCATATCATGACAAATGGGTCAGAGTTCCCTTTGATATAGATATATTTATCACATTCATTTATGGAGAAACCTTTTGATAATAAAGTATTATCAAACTTTACATGTCATTGTTTCGGGGCTTGTTTGAGTCCGTACAGAGACCTAATAAGTCGACATACTTTCTTTCCTTGTCCTGGAACAACATACCCCTCGGGTTGTTCCATGTATATTTTCTCTTCCAACTCTCCATTTAGAAAGGCTGTCTTAATATCCATTTAATGTATCTCAAGATCATGTAAAGCTGCAATGGCTATGAATACCCTTATGGACGTTAGTCTAGACATATGGGAGTATGTGTCGAAGTAATCGAGGCCTTCCTTTTGTCTGTAGCCTTTGACTACTAATATGACCTTATACTTGTCAATAATTCCATCTGCTTTGTACTTTCTTTTGAGTATCCACTTACAACCCAAAGGTTTGCTTCCCCGAGGAAGATCAACCATTTTCCAAGTATGTTTTTGCATGATGGAATCTATTTCGCTTTCTATAGCTTCTTTCCAAAGCGATTCTTCTGGAGTTGACAATTCTTCCTTAATTGTCCTCGGTTCATTTTCAATCATATAGATTAGAAAGTCTTGACCAAAGGTTTTGTCCTTTTTGGCCCTTTTGCTCCGTCTTGGTTCAACTTCTGGAACCCCTAAGTTCTGTAGGTCTGGAACATTAAGTTTTGGATAGTCAGTAACTTCTGAGTCCTGAAGATCTGGAACGTCTAGTTCCGGATAATCAAAAACTCCCGGGTCTTGTTGATTTTGAGCATTTTGTTTATAACTTTGTTTGCGCGAAATTATTTCTTTTTCCTTTCTAGGAAAGATTTGTTCAAAGAATTCAGCATTACTTGATTCCATGATCATACCCTTGTGGATATCAGGTATCTCTGACTTATACACTAAGAAGCGATAAGCACTACTGTTATTTGCATATCCGATGAATATGCAATCTACAGTCTTATGTCCAATTTTGACCTGTTTTGGTTTAGGTACTTCGACCTTTGCCAAACAGCCCTACACTTTCAAATATTTGTAAGTGGGTTTCTTTCCTTTCCATGCTTCATATGGAGTTTTATCCTTATGCTTATGCGGAACTCTATTGAGAACTGTGTTAGCGATAAGAATCGCTTCGCCCCACATGTTTTGGGCTAATCTGTAATTGATAAGTAAAACATTCATCATTTCCTTTAACGTACGATTTTTGCGCTCGGCAACACCGTTAGGCTGAGACGAGTAAGGAGCGGTCGTTTGATGGACAATGCCGAATTAAGCACAGTGTTTTTCAAACGGTACTACGTATTCTCCCCCTCTATCACTACGAATTGCCTTAATCCGTAGGTTTAGTTAATTTTCAATTTCTGCTTTATAATGTTTAAATGCTTCAAACGCTTCATCTTTACTTTTTAACAAGTAAACATAACAATACCTTGTACTATCATCAATGAAAGTTACAAATTACTTGTTCCCCCCTCTAGTTTGCACAAACTTTAAATCACATATGTCGGTGTGAATAAGTTCTAGAGGAGCGGTATTTCTTTCGACGGAATGGAAAAATGTCTTGGTTAATTTTGTCTCTACGCACACCTCATATTTATGTTGAGTGTTTATGTCGAGGGAAGGCAACAATTCCAACTTTACTAACTTTTGAATGAATTTGTAGTTAACATGTCCTAATCTATGATGTCATAAATTAGAAGACTCACGCAAGTAGGTAGAAGGCTTTATTTCATTAGATGAACAGATTACATACATAACATTCATTTTGAAAAGGCTGTCACATGCGAAGCCCCTTCATACAAAATTATCATTCTTAGTTATTACAAACTTGTTGGACTCAAAAACTAGTCTAAAATCAGCCTTGACCAACAGTGGCCCTAAAACCAAGTTCTTGCGGATGTCAGGGACGTGCATCACTTCCTTTAGAGTGATCTCTTTGCCTATAGTTATTTTGAGGACAACCTTTCTAACCCCTTGTACTTTCGTGGTGGCGTCGTTGCCCATGAACAACTTCTTGCCCGTGACTGGGGCGTAAGAGGAGAATGCATTTTTGTCAGAGCAGATATGGCGGGTTGCACCCGTGTCTATTCACCATTACCTTAGGTTCTCCACCAGATTTGCCTCTAGCACCACTGTCGAGAAATCCACAATCTTATCGTCAAGATCCGGAGGATTACCCTCGTCCTGTATAACGTTAGCCTCTGCCTTGCGTTTGTTCTTGGCCTTCAGGTCATTTGTGACCTGGAAATTCTGGCCCACTTCAGTCGTTGTGTTAGTCTGAGTGTCCATTGCATCCCCAGCAGAAGGAGGTTGTTCTGTCTGAAATCACGACAGGCTCAACGCAGTAAGATAGAACAACATTTTTAGTCTTATTCGCTTGTTGTAATTGTTATCCAGAACCTTACCTGAGCGTTTGCTTTAAAAACTGTCAGGAGTAGAACCAGAACTACCAACAGAATTGTTAACAGAACTGTCAACAGAACAGTTCGCAGAAACAAAGCCAAACCCAGAATTAGAACGAGAATTGGAAACAGAACTGTTGATAGACATCTTTCGAACACTCAGTAAAATTTTGTCTTAAAATTGTAAGTAAAAGTTGGTGTATTCGAAAGGTTAAACAAAACTAATGATTTGTTGAGTCGAGAGATGACTCTCTGTCTTTAAGACAAAATTGTCCCGTATAGATTCTTTTACGGTGATGGATAATAGTCTCCCAAGATACAACATCAACTACCAACTATACAAAGCAAATATAGTTGATTCTATTGAAGAAATACATAAGAACAGATTGCTTGTTTGAGTTTCTGATTCTCTGTTTCTGTTTATGTCGAACAAAACAGAAGACTAATTCTTTGTTTTCTGTTTATTCTGAACAGAAGAGAAGAGAAGAAAATAGAAGACTGATTTTTTTGTTTTCTGTATTGTGTGTTATGTAATTCGACTGAACATTACTGTTCAATTTAAACTTGACGAGTAGGACCGTTGCAACGTTTCTGGATTCTTTCGAATCGTTGCAACGTTTCGAAAATCTTCATGACCCAAAGTGTAAATAGGAAACACTTCAGGAACCAAAAAGAAAAGATCTGAATGACAGCCCATGACCCGATAAGCTCACACATGTCCTCTCCTTTCTAAACACATGGGTTACCCCTTAGGGTCCCAAACCCTTACTCAAACTTAGAGTTTATATATTGCATAAACTCTCCATCTTCTACCAATGGGGGAGATTTGTCATTTTTGATAAAAAAAAAACTCCATCTTTTCATGTCTCAAACACCTTATTTTGTGTACCAATATCTCTTTCATTTCTTAACGAAATTTGACCATACTTGGCACTAACATCATCTACTTACTTAGTAGATTAGGCATGTGCGAAGAAACGATGTTTCCGATATGCGGGGCCCACGTGTTTAAGTCATTAAAGACGAGATAAACTCAATCCACATTAGTAAATTTCCAACAGTAGTGTACATTGATTATTATTAAGTTGATTTTCAGTCAGCTATCACTGATTTTGGTCTTAAATTTTAAAGTTCTTTTGAAATTACTTATAGCAAATTCTCATGTTATTATGTGATTTCAGGATTTGAAGTGTGTTGATAAGAAAGAATCCATTTCTTAAATAAAATCTTAGAGAATGAAGATTTGAAGTTATGGAACTTAAAGAATAGATGTGCACAAAGCCTTGACAACAAGTTATGAGACGAAAGATTGTGCGGAAAACATAATTTTATGCAAAGGTCGCTTTTGTAACCGGATAACTAGGACCGAAAATCGTCTTTAAATTGAATGGTTTGGTATTTTAATAATCCCTACTTTATAATAAAAAAAATGAAATTATTTAAATCACACATTACTAAGGGTTGATTTGATCATCAAAGCTTCCTCTTCCAATAACATATTTCTGATACAAGATGAGGACAACCCCACCAACAAGAAAATGAATATCACGAAAATATTCATTGACTAGTCTGAGGAGCCTGGTGGCAGGGGTGACACCTATTACTTTTGAGCAAGGAATCTCTCTTACTTCATATCCATTTGTATAGGTTCTTCATTTATCATCTATAGTTGTTTCGTGTTTTAATTAGCGGTCACTTTATTCTCCAAAGGGAAAGGAATAATTCTAAGTATTTTACTGGTCAAATCTTTCAAAGAAAGTTCTTTACCGGATGACTTTAGCTTATTGATGATGATGGTGAATCTGGTAATCATTTCTTGTATGGGCTCATCTCTAGCACCTCAAAATTTTTTGAAAAGATTAAAACGATTTTAAGAGGTTCAACACGTGCTAACTAAATTAATTTGTGTGCGAATGAGGTTTAATGATATGGTGATATTAGGTGTATTTGATACTAAATATACAAAGTATGTTGAAGATGAGGTACGGTTTAAGGAGAATTCTAGGGCCAAATCAAGTTCAAAACTTCCTTACGGATTAAAGTTTCAAATGAATGCCCACAAGTCCTAACTTTAAACAAGCATAACTATCCATCTATAAAGAGTTATGGTGTGAACTATGCATCACTTCAATGCCTTTCGAGTCTAGTTTCTAACATTCAAACCGTTTGTCAATCCTAATTCTATACAAAATGTTGTGACATTTTATTAAAGGGTAGCAGAATTGTCTCTGAGCGCGCGAAGCACCAGCTGCAGTGCGCGTTTCTAGCTATAAAAGTAGCAGCCACAGGCAGAATCTTCATTTTTGAAAATGGGAAGGTGTCTTGAGCCCTAAGAGGAGATTATGAGCTCCAATTGGGTCCTATCAAATCAAGGTAAGTTATTGATATTGCATTAAATCAATTTTACTCAATATAACATGGATTATAACATCCTTTTTACATCTAAATAATTAGATTTCTTCATCAAAACTTGAAGAAATCTCTTCAAAATAAGTAATCTCATTACTCCAACTTCGAGGAGGATGTTAAAAACAGTTAATGAATTATATTTTGATGTTGGAAATACAATTTTGACATGAGATTGAAGAAAACCTAGAAATTGAATTTGATAAATTAGGGTTTTTGAAAGAAGAAGATGATAAACGATGATGGATTGGTATAGAATTATTTGTTTAGATGTTCTAATGAATTCAATAGACACGAATATCATAAGTTGAACGAATTAAAGTCGACAAGTCAAGAATTCTCCTTAAACGGGTAATTGAAATTGAGTGAGTTTGAGCCCAAGTGTCAAATACTGGAACGAGTCGGATGGACTAATTATGAATTGTTAATTAAGAATACATGTTGTAATATGTAGTTTGACTATATTGGAGCATATGTCAGATGTATTAAGAACGTTAGTATCATAGTATTATTTGGAGCTTGAAGTTGAGGTAAGTTAAGTCTTACGCTTCTTGAGGTGTTTTTTCTTATGCTTTAAATAAATTATATGTAAATGTGAGCCCGGGCGAGCGAGTGCAGGTCTCTTCAGGTCTTATAATTGAATTGCATATGATGTATCATTGATTTATGAACAATACCTTGACACAAAAATTTAGCTTTGAAGGTAATTATTGAAATAATACTTGAAACAAAATTTCATAAGTTTATGAAGATTTGTGTTGATGATAAAGGCATGAAAAGAGATTTAAATAAATATTTCTAATTGTTTTGGAAAAATATTGCATTGAAGTGCTATTTGGTCAAATGATTTATATTCTTTAGCATTTATACTTTTAAGATCCAAATGATTTGAAATAGCACTTGTTGAATACTTTGAGTCTTAAATCTCTGTTTAATAAATGCTTTGATAATTTAAGAAAAGATTTTTAGTTTAAGTGCACCTTACAATTTGTTTGGATGGTTGTAGATATCATTTCATAATGTATTGGACTGTAGTGTATTATATTATACTATATTATCTGTATTATTTTTATGAATAAAATGTTTGAATAAATTGTATCATTTCTCGTTAATACGTAATGTCACACATAACTAATGCGAAGAATAAACTTACAATCTTATAAAAAAAAAAGGATACATGGTAGAGTTTTTATAATAAAAAAATAGATCAAAAGATAAAATAAGATTATTAAATAATAAGTAAATGCAAAATGGGGGGGGGGGGAGGGGGGAAACAAAATAACCATGCCAAATTGATTGTTACATACGTTATGTAATGTAATGTAATTTAAATAACCATTAAAACAAAAATGTAAATACATCATTACCCCCTCTAACTATAACACTTTTTTTTAAAAAGCATCCCTTATTCTTGTTCAACCAACGTGTATATTTCACCCCCCTTACGAGCCTAGGTGGCGTGTAGAGTGAAATACACTCTCCAATAGCGAGTGAGATAAGCAAAAAGTAATTTTCAGCATTTTTTAATTAGAAATACTAAAATTCTTTCGTAGGTTCCAATATTTTCATGGTAGACTTGGCTCTCTCGGCGTACGTTAGACTAATGTGCACCAAGCATAGGTAAGAGACGTCGAAAAGAGGATATGCAGGTGTTTAATCAAAGCAGTGGCTCAAATAAGTTGGGGGATGGACTTTCTTCAATTAATTGCACAAGACCGATGAGCGATTGCAGAAATTGTACAATCGGGGCCAGTGATGGTGACAATTGAGAAAGCTAATTCTAGTGTGCAGAAAATGGCTTCCAAAGAAGGGACTCCGAGTCAATTGAGTCCTGTTAAGAGTAGAGTTGCACAAGTGAAAGAATAAATTGGGTAACTCATTCTCAGGAAAGTCCTGGTAGTCAATCGTGGGCAGATGAAGTAGAGAAAAGTCAGCAAGTGAAAACACTGCAATGCATTGAAAGTAAGTCTATTGAAAATTTGGCATCTGTCTGGGATAATTTTGACATCTTAAAAAGTTACCAATGATGTGTTCAAGCTAGAGTAGGCATAAGGGGATTAAGTACTAGTTGAAATTGAGGAGGAAGATATTGCTACTCAAATTGTATACTGGAAGAATGCTATTGTTTGTTATGTGTTAGGTGCTCATCCACCGTTTGCTGTATTGAACGGGTATATTCAGAGAGTATGGGGAAACATAGCATTAATAAAGTGGTGATGATGCAAAATGGAATAGTCATGGTTAGGTTTGATAGTGCAGAGGGGAAAAATAAGGTGATACAAGGAGGCATTTATCATTTTGATAATAAGTCTCTGATTGTGAAAGCGTGGGATTCTGATATGTAATTCACTAGAGATGAACTGTATACGATGCCTATCTGGATCAAATTGACTGGGTTAGACTTTAAATATTGAAGTGCAAAGGAATTGAGTAAGATTGGGAGTATGGTGGGCAAGCCAATTATGGTGGATTGGAATACTGAAAAGAAAATGGGGCTGAATTTTGCTAGATTGCTAGTGGAAGTTAAGATTAATACTCCACTGCCTAATGTGCTGCTGTTTAAAAATGAGAAAGGGAATATTATTGAGCAAAAAGTCACATATGATTGAAAGTCTTCCTTGTGCAAGGTGTGCCAAAAGTATGGGCATAGTGAGGATGTTTGTAGGAAAAACAAGAAGAATGTGCAGGAGGAACCACAACCTGCTGAACCAGTACAAGGGAAAGGGTAAGATAAGGTGATAGAGGAAACTGTTGCTCAAGTTCATACAGATGTAGGTCCAAATCAGTGAATGAGACAGAATAATCAAGGTAGTAGGGGTGGTTGGAAAGGACCACATAAGGGGAATAATTGGCAAGGCTAGAAGTTTAGATATTATAACAAGTGGCAAGTGCAAGTAATATGCAGGGAGGCAATCAAAGAGGAAATAATGTATCCGTTAAGAATACTTCCCATCCACTTGGAAAGGATGGGATTGATCCAAGCAATGAACATGCTGAAGTTGGGAGGGGAAATCAATTGTCTCCTCCTAGGATGGTTAAATTAATGAGCTGGAATGTTAGAGGCCTAAGCAATGACTTATCTCATTACTTGCATTTCATTGCAGGTATCATTTGCTGCTATTTTTGTGTATGCATTTAATCTTAAAGAAGATAGGAAGAAATTGTGGAGTTATCTTAACCAGTTGAACATGGGTTCTTGTCCATGGGTTGTCATAGGAGAGTTTAACGTTGTGTTGCATGTGGAGGATAGGATTGGGGGTAATAAGGTAACATATGCAGAAATTGTGAATTTTCAGCTATGTATAGATACTTGTGGACTTGTAGAATTACATAACAATGGGTAAGTACACATGAAATGATAAGCAGGATGAGAAGATATTCTCTAAGATTGATTGGGTGTTTGTCAATGGTGAATGGATGGCTAAGATGCCTGATTGTAGAACTGATATTCTTCTAGAAGGTGTGAGTGACCACTGTCCCATGGTGGTCAAAATGGTGCAACAGGGTGCTAAGAAGAGAAGATCATTTAAGTTTTGTAATGTGTGGAGCAAGCATTCAGATTTTTAAAGTAGTGTGGAGACTGGTTAGAGCATACCGGTGGAGGGTTATAGAATGTTTCAGGTGGTTAGAAAGTTGAAGCTCTTAAAATGGAACCTCAAGAAGTTACACCAGCAATACTTTAGCAATATTATGAAGGAGGCTCAGGAAGATAGTATTGCTATGTTAAAGAGTCATGAGGAATTGCAGCTTGATCCCTTAGATGTCACTCTGCAGCAAGATAAAATATAGGCAGTCTGCCAAACTTGCTGAGGTGTTCCTAGTTCAAAGGAGTAAAGTAACATGGATTAAGTTAGGGGATGACAATACAAAATATTTCTTCTCCATTATCAAGCAGGGAAAAATCATACAGTCAGTGTGTCAAATCCAGGATGAACAGAATCAACTGCAGCATGACCCTTATCAGATTGTTGGGGTGTTTATTACATACTACCAGCAATTAGAGATGCTATGTTTAGTATTAATATCAATAGAAGTCCTGGCCCATCTGGTTATGGGAGTGAGTTTTTCAAATAAGCATGGAGTGTGGTGGGCCAAAATATTTGTGAAGCACTATAGGAATTCATGAATACTGGCAAAATGTTAAAATAGCTCAATGCAACCTTGATATCTCTGATCCCTAAGGTGAGGTGAATAATCCTATTAGTGCAAGTCAGTTCAAGCCAATCATGTTGCAATGTCTTATGAAAATGTATCTCCAAATTACTTTGTACTAAACTGTCAGTAGTGTTGCCTGTCCTAGTGAATGATGCACAAACAACTTTTGTTAAAGGTAGGGCTTTAGTGCATAATGTTCTTATGTGTCATGATCTACGTAGACACTACAATAGAAAGACTTCACCTAGATGCTTGATGAAGATAGACCTTAGGAAAGCCTATGACACGGTGAAGTGGGAGTTTGTTCAGGAAATGCTTGAAGGGTATAGGTTTCCTCCTAAGTTCACTCAACTCATTATAATCTGTGTCACTACTACTAGCTTTTCTGTGAAGGTGAATGGGGATAGTTGTGGATACTTTGAAAGAAAATGGGGTTGAGATAGGGGGATCCAATTTCCCCGTTGTTATTTGTGATGATCATGGAGTACTTAAGTAGAATATTGAAACAGATGAGCCAACTGCCTGACTTTAGATTCCATCCTATGTGTAAGGAGGTACAACTTACTCATCTCACCTTTGCAGATGATCTCATGATCTTCTGTAAGGATTTTACATGATCTGTTCAAAGGATAATGGAAGCCCATCATTTTTCTGAGGTTACAAGGTTGGTTGCAAACTCAGATAAATTCAGTATTTTTATGGCTGGTATGAATGAGGAGTTAAGAATTGAGTTACTGGCACTTACATGATTCAACGTAGGGACATTTCCTATGAAGTGTTTGAAATTTCCTCTATCACCTAAGAAATGGAATAAACTTGACTGTCACCAACTATGTTTGAAAGTTGCTGAGAAAATTAGGGCTGTTTCTGCTAGGCATCTTTCTTATGTAGGAAGGTGCAGGTTGTTAATTCTATTATGTTCTCCCTTCACAATTTTTGGGGTGCTGTATTCATTTTCCCCCAAAATGTGATGAAGGATGTGGATAGAAAATGTAGAGAATTTCTATAGGAAAGTACTGAGGAAGCAAAGAACGTGGCATTGGCAGCTTGGGAGAAAGTTTGTACTCCTAAGAAACAGGGAGGGATGAATATTAGAAGTTGTAGGAATTAGAACCTGGCTTCTGTTGGTAAGTTGATATGGTTGCTGGTGACTCTTCATGACATCTATATGAAACCTAGTGAGAATTTTTGGGTACATATACCATCTAATGAGTGTAGCTGGTATTAGAAGAAGAGTTTGAATAAGATCAAACTGAAAATGCAACAGTGGTATAGTAATGATAGATATATATTGACTACTAATGGGAAGTATTATGTCACATAGAGTTATCTTGTAATGCTGGAATCTGGTTCAATATTTGAATCTCATGATTTGGTTTGGAGCAAACGACTCCAACCTAAATATAGATTTATGCTATCGTTGGCCACACACAGGAAACTGTGGCAAGCAATAATTGGTGGTGTAATTTTGCACTTATTTTCTTATAACCAAGGTTGACTGAAAAATGGGCGTATTTATACCACTTTTAAATTGTTCAAGAGGGTATCCTTGCAAAGTGTCAATATCTTTTTGAAAAAAAGTAAGGCTGGTCAGTGGGCCGGGACGGCCCGACCCGATCCGACCCCGATTAGTAAAAAAAATAAAAAATTCGGTAGCGGGACTCGAACCGGGACGGGACAATGTCTCGTCCCGAGCCCGCCCCAGGCCCGCCAGACCCGAGCCCGTCCCGAGCCCGCCCCTAGTCCCCCCTTTGCAAATATAATCGTTGCACCAACGACCATTTTAGATTTTGGCCGTTGGGCAACGACCATTTTTGGCCTCCCCCCCAACCCCCTACCCCTTAAAAGGTATGTTTAAGGGTAAGGGTGCTTCTTCTAGTAGGGGCAACCAGGGCAATGGTACTTCTTCTAGTCATCTTATTCCTACACAGGATGATTTTGTTGATACTCAACATTTTCCTACAATACCATTAGATTTAGACGAGGAGCTATTTTCTAGAACTCAAGAAGACTTTAATTTAGACGATGATCTAGATGATACACCCACTAATGTTGATGACAACACACCCACTAATGTTGATGACAACACACCCACTAGTGCACCTTCAACTGAAATGCCTCATATTCCCCCTAGTATGAAACGAGGTCCAGCAAACCGACCATTAAAATCAGATGCATGGATATTTTTTGATAGGGACGTAGAGAATCAAGTAGCTAGATGTAAAATTTATAAAAATATTTTAAAATTTAAAACTGAAAAAGATCACGGTGGGACGGGGGGTTTAATTAGACACGTAGTAAGTGCTCATCCAGCTAGGTATGCTCAATATCAGGCTTCAAAATTGGGTACGCAAACACCCGCTCCATCGGGACAAGGTTCACATACTAATACTGTCCCGGATCAAGTACATGGTCAAATTAACCCTATGACGAGAGGAATTGTAGGCCCTAAATGTAATAAACATAGAGATAGGGAAGCAATATCAAAATTAGTTGTTGTGGAGGGTTTGCCTTTTTCATTTCCTTCATCTCCCGATTTTATTCATTACATTAGAGATATATATAATCCTGTTTTTAACGGTTTTCCTAGATCAACTGTTAAGAGAGATGTATTTAAATTCGCACATGAATATCAACAATATTTACGTTATTCATTATGTCATTTTAATGACAAAGTATCTATCACGTCTGATATAGGTCGTAGTACTAACGGCCATGATTATTTAACGGTAACTTGTCATTGGATAGATTATAAATGGTCTATGCAAAAACGTATCTTAGCGTATAGATATATAGATGATAGACACACTGGTACTTTTATTGCAGATAATATTTATCAAGTGTGTCATTATTATGGAATAATCGATAAAATTATGACTATTACATTAGATAACGCTTCTTCTAACAATTACGCTATTACAATTTTAAAAAATAGTTTAACTCCATCTTATACAGATCATTTTCATATAAAATGCGCGTGCCATATATATAACTTAATTGTAAAGGATGTTCTATCATTTTTTCAAGACATTCTTAGTAAAATACAATTTGCTATAAACTTTATTTTTAAAAGTAATAAAGTACAACGAAGAAAAGAATATAAAAAAATTTGTCACGATTGTGGACTACCTTATAGAAAAATTCCAGAAGAAGTATCCACTAGGTGAAATTCTTTATACGAGCAACTACTTGTTGCTTATAACTATAGAAAATCTATAACTTTATTTTTTAACTCTCATAATCAAAATCCAGCCGATATGGTTGTAGATAGTGATTGGGTAAAAATTTACGAACTTATTGTATTTTTAGAGAAATTTTTTCAAGCAACAAAAGAATTTTCTGGTATATATTATCCTACTATTTCAACTATGTTGTTTTATATAATTCTAATATTTTTATTACTTGGTAAATATATGAAAAAACCAGCTTATATGACAACTATTAAAAAAATGTTTATCAAAATAAAAAAATATTTTATTCCTATTCCCACTATTTATATTATCGGTGTTGTATTAAATCCGACTATTAAAATAGATGGTATTAAATCACTAATTGAAACTATTTACGATTGTATAGAAGTACTACCACCTCCAAGTCCTAAAAATCTAAATCACCCATCACCTATTGAACAAACTAAAGAAGACGTGTTGTCTAGCGTAGAAGAACAATGTAAAAAAATATATAGGTTTTACCAACAAGAAAATGCTAGTAACTTACCGGCTTCCATACCATCTTCTTCATCTTCAACACAACCTCACAAAAGACATAATGTTTCTGCGGCTAGTATTGAAAGCCTCAGAAATAGAATGTCTTGACGTCTGCTACTAACCAAATTAGCGAGTTGGATATTTTTGTTTTGCAGGGTTCTGTACCGTACCAAGAAGTTATCAATGAAGATGGACATGAAGACTTGCTGAAATACTGGAGGGGGAATGAGAAGACATTTCCAACACTTTCAATGATGGCCCGAGATGTTTTGAACATTCAAGCGTCATCAAATGCGTCTGAAAGCACTTTTTCTGCCGGCAGATATCAAATAGGAGACCGCAGACACTCATTAACCGGAGACAGCTTGGAAATTGCAGTATTATTCAGAGATTGGATACGAGCGGAGCGGAGAAGGTGCGGTCAACCGGAGATCAACGAAGAAGAAGACGAAAACAACAACGAAATCTTATCTGAAGGTAGTGGAAGCGACATGGATCAATTTGACCAACAAATACCAAATCCAACCGAAGAACCACAGGAAATTATCAAGCAATTAGAACAGGTTTTTTTGAAAATGTAATTTTTTTAATTGCAATTTTATTATGTAATTTACAACTTTTGGACAATAGCACAAAGTTGCAATTTAGACAATTGTATTTGTATTATAAAAAAATCATGTCTATTAAATAATATAAGAGGCACAAAAACAGCATTGAGATATTTTTATTACACTATCTTGTCTTGTTTATTGAGTTTTTTTTATACATATGTTATTTATTTATTTTTTTAAAAAAAAAAAAGAAAAACCCGCCGGAACCCGCCCCGATCCCGCCCCGACCCAGCCCGACCAGATTCCGACGGGATCGGGATCGGGATGGGGCTAGAGCAAGTCCCGCCAGACCCGACCCCGACCCCGCCAAACTCGAGCCCGGCCCACTGGCCAGGCCTAAAAAAAGTGTTATAGTTGGATGGGATAATGATGTATTTTCTCTAAAACAAATATTATATTTAAAGTAATAACACTATACAATAAGTAACAACCATCTAAACAAGTTGTTAAGACTCAAGAGGGGGTTGAATTGGGTCATATTAAAATTTGCCTAACTTTACCAAAGAATCTGGTTCTTATGCGTATTCGGTTAACAACTAAACACAACTTAATGTGAAAAATATCTGGCTCAAAAGGTGCAAAAGCCATAACCTGCCTAATAGGATTTAACTCCAAACTCTATTGGACTAAACACAAATCTAATGTGAAAAATACTGGCTCAAAAGGTGCAAAAATCATAACCTGCCTAATAGAATTTAACTCCAAACTCCACTAATAGAGTGAGCCAAAAATTCAATTATAAAAATATTAACTCTAAGCCTTCACATCAATAGTCACCCAACTACTATACCCCTCCCCCTCCCCCTCCTTCATGACTTGAAACAACAATAAAAAATTTCTCGTAATAGAGAAACAACAACCTAACAATACTCCTGAATAAGCAGATTGTTACAAACTCAAGATCTTAATACAGTCGAACTAGGACTAAACATAATGAATAGAGACAACGACACACAGACCAGAGTTTTTAGCTTGGTTCTTCACACTCTGATCAATCTTCGTACTTTCAAGAACGACGAATTTCTTGGAAGTTCTGAACTATTTCTCAATCTATAAATTTGTATGAATGAATGATTTTGCAAAGTGATATACAATATGGTTTACATGTGTTAGTAAGTACATGAAAAATGAATCACTTATTACAGAGATCTATTATGCTACAATTATGATAGAATATACTAAGAATATTTATATCTAAATATAAATTATTTACATTGATTATGGAATAATCAAAGATTATTTTCATAATTTATCCGATATAAAGTAAATATAAGTAACTTTAGTGGGAAATTTGTATTGGTAAATACATGTTTCTAATATTTTATATAATGGTGAATTATTGAAAAATTCATTTGAGGAGTATTTTAAACAAAAATGATTACTTCTCATTTACAAAATCTTAGAAAAGTTCAAATATAACTATGTTTAAGATTTGAACTATTTTCAATTTTAAATTCAAATACTTTCTTTTCAACTTTAACCAAACCCCTAAAAAGAGTATTTCCCCGAACCTTCAGATGTTGGGTGATGACAGCACTAAAAGCCAAAGAAGTATGGTCCGAAATGCACTATTGTCGATGTGAACTTCCAAAGGCCACAGCTCAGGGAGCATTTGTAAGTGGATGCAACTTCCGATTCCACGCGCGTCTTGTCATTACTCTCTCTTTGTTTATTTGTTTAATCAGGTCGAGGATTGAAGGTTAGTATATAATCCATGGTTCTCTCTATTAATAGAATCTAGTTAATAATTGCTTAATTTTTTTTCTCTATTAGTATTATAATTTGTTGTCTCGTTTGTCTATATCTTGCTATTGTGCTGTCATATTTTTACTTTTTATCTTGCTTCATACGCTTTTTTTTCTTCCGAGCTAAGGCTCTATCAGAAATAATATCTCTATCCCTCAAAGGTAGAAATAAGATCTGCGTACATTTTATCCTCCATTGACTCTACTTTGTGAGATTATATTGGATATGTTGTTGTTAATCAAGTAAAATACTACTAGAATTTCACATTATATGATATCATTCTGTTTAACTTGTCAAAAAAAAGTATTTATATCTAAAAGCTGATTAACTTAAAATTTTCCAATTCTCTTAAAGTCGGAGAAATTTCATCATGTAAAGGTCACAGTTCTATTGTGTATTTGTATGTGCTAAAAGTTTTTCGATCTTTCTTGAAGTTCTAAGGTTATTTTCTATATGTGCCAAAATAATTTCGTTTTTTTTTTCAAATTTCATATTGAAAGTATGTATGTCCCAGAGACAATCTATATTAGAGACAAAATATACTTGAACATATTCGTATTATTAATGAGATTAATATTTATGACATTTGTAATGATTGAATTATTGTTTGATTATTTGCAATTATTCATATATGTGCATCCCTTGAGCTTACGTTGTCATTAATAGAGTGAGATATTAATGATAGAACGTAACTCTCAAAATAGCATCGACTAATGATCATCGAGAATGAGATATCGATGATATGCTATAAGTCGACATGTGGTCTGCATCACATTCTTGGAGAATATAGTATGTCTCACAGCTACGAGTAATGGTTACTCGTGATGGACACATGGATACTTTGGAGAAGTATTGGTATACCCTGCCGATAAACTATTTGTTATACATGTCTATAGTGTTATCAACATGTGGAATATAACTTGAGGTCAATACGCACCTTGTTTACAGAATGATGTATTTTGACCAAGTTCTAAGCTTAAATTCCTTCTGGAAAAGATACAGCTTGTGTTGGATGCATCAGGATGTAAATTAAGGTGGTAGTTGAGCCAATAATAGGATTCATTCATCGATTGGAAATTCGAGAGAACACTCAACTTATCAATGTTAATCACTGGCCAGTGCAAGAGACACATTTAGAATATGGTCTAGTTGTCAACTAATAAATGTGAGATAAAGTGATTAAGCCATTTGGATAGACACTTGACAAATCCTAAGCTTAATCGAGTGTGTCGCGAATGAAAGGAATTTATAGTTCCGCATAAAGGTTAAGTTTGTTGAATTCATGTAAACGTACTTTACATATTGAGTTCGTCATACGACGCAGTCTAGGAGTTTCGTATGGACCTTAATTAGATTAATATCGATATGTGAAGGCCTATAGGGTCACACTATGTAACATCCCGTATTTTCGGGTAACGGTTGAACACGTAAACGTAGGCAAGTAGACCGGACTCCGGGAAGTTTATATTGCACTCACGTATGCTAATAAAGAAATTAGTATGTAAAAGGACGTGATCCCGAAATAATTTTGGATTTAATAAGTGCGATGACGAGGAGTATTAATAATAATTGTGTATCCCCGAAGAAGTTATAGACTAGTGTCATATTGCAGGAATTATGACATTAAGTATAAGAATGTTTTATAAGTCGCCGGGATTTAAGTGAATTGAGGTCGGGGATTAAATTATGGGTATAATTATTTAATTGTGGGACTAATTAATTATAATTCGGGACAATAGATAGTGGGACGCTACGTGTACAACACTATGTTTTACCTAGTGACTAAGTCTTATAAACGATTATTGGCAGCTTCTCAAGTCTTCAAGACATTCACTTTTAACCATTAAAATATCTTCATTTCCTTAAGATTCTGAAGGAATCCTTCCATGAAGAATTAATGGTCACACTTCTATCAGGAAGAGGAAATCTCAGTTGGTGGATTCTCTGAATTTTCGATCGAAATTGGGGATTTTATGTAAGTTTCATATAACCAAAAATGGGAGAAATTCGTGGTGTTCTAGACCTTAGTTCCAGTGAAATTGAAACATTGAAGCAAGGTTGAAGGCTCAGAAACCAAGCCGAGACTTTGAGTCTCGCCAAAGCTCAAGAAAATCGATTCCATTGCTTCTGGTTCTGTCGGTCGAAATTCGGTACGGGCGAAAGGCTTTCCGATGACCTTCGTTGCCGATTCTAACTGAGGTAATTCTTATCCTTTGGGTTATACGAATCGCAGAACGTGATTCTTACTAGTTTTAAGACGATTATGGAAAATGCTAAGTTTGCGTTGGGTATTGTCGGGACTGCCGTAGTTGTAAGGTGTTGGGGTTGCATGTGAAATTATTGTACTGTTTTGGATATTATAACAGTAAAAAGACGGATTAAGAAGGGCTGATTGTGTGGTTATATGGATAGATTTCGACATAGAACAAGTATAGATTCTACACATACAAAGTATTCGCTAGAATGTCTCAATGAAGCGATTTCTGGTATATTGATCCGATTATGATATAACCGTTCATATGGTGTAGATAATAGTTCATAAAGTTTGCAAGGACCCGCGGAACTTAGATAAATTCGACAACAAGGTAAGCAAGGCTCTTTCTTCCGTATTGGCATGTTCTACGTACAAAGCATAACCGGAATATTGTTCCATAAAGTACTATACTCTTAGTAGTTAAGAATTCTACTCTTAGTAGTTAAGAATGATCATGTTATTGACTCTTATGTTAAAAGCCCGTTGAAGTATGTATCTAAGTCCTTATTGAGGCATACAGAAAAGATATTGATATTCACAGTGTTAGCCAAAGGTACAAGGATATTGGGCCAGGATGTGTTATTGTCATTCATGCATTCTCATTTGCATTGCATTGCATTGCATTCATTTATTACCCTGGACCACTTGTGCTATGTACACTACTATATGGTAAATATTATATATGTAGGGGGTATGGGAAAAGACGGAAAGGTGTTATATACGCACACCACCTGCAGCTGGTACAGACTATCACAAAAGAGCCCTAAGATGCCAATATGATATGATGATGTGATGCCTGTGTGGTTTATTGGGATGGGTTGCACGATCCGCAACACTAACATATATTGGGACGGGTTGCACGATCCGCAACACTAATATATATATATATATATATATATATATATATATATATATATATATATATATACCACATGTGCATCATACATACTTTCATTTACCAGTATATGGTGTGATGCTCACAAAGGCTGTTATGGTAAGGAATATGCCCGAAGAGGCTGATGTATATGTATACTGCATTGTGCATAACATTTAGGCATGCGTATTAGGGCCCTCGGAGGCATTTACTGGTGTTTAGATGTTTCTGTTTCAGACTATGATATATCTCTGCTATGTTTTTCCTTATGGCTGACATACTCAGTACATCAGTCGTACTGACGTCCCTTTGGTCGGGGACGTTGCGTTTTATGCCCGTAGGATCATATTGAGAGAATGACGGTTCGCACTAGTAGGTTGCTGGTTCAGCTGGTATTTGGAGTACTCTGTTCGTTTCGGCGTCGCGGTCTGGTCGTGGTATGTTTTACTCTTTAAAGGCTTGTAGACAGATGTCATGTGGTTAGCTGTCATGTATGACCTTGTCGGCCTTGGTATATAAATGTGTAAGTTGGGGCTTTTGGGTTGGAACTTTATATAATCTATCACGGCTCAGTCAGTGTTTAAATATGATTAAGGGTAGAGTGTAGATGTGGTGTCCGGCGGGTAGAGTCTGAGTGCCCGTCTCGGCCCTCCGATTTGGGTCGTGACACACTATATGCGGTTGTTTCTTCGATCTAAGAGTATTGAGAAAGTATTAAATATTCGATTGAGAATCGAGATGTTTAATTTATAATAATTATGAAATATTTCTATTTGATAGAAATTATTTAATTAAGTCGAATTGGATTTCAGATTTAATTAAATGTGTTAGATATATTATATGGATACTCGGACAAATACATGAAAGCAATTGGGCCAGAAATTACTAGCCCAAAATTGGGGTCTGGCCGTCCACCTTGGACGTGTGAGGTGGACCAGCTGGGCTGGTCCACTGAACATTAACGTGGGCCAAGTTTTCCTGTTTTAAATCTGCAAAGATTTTGTCCTGAACTCCTATATAAACAACACATACCCCATAATTGTAAGGTTACAGAAAATAACTTCTCAGCTCCTAAAGCAAGATTTTCTAGCTTTCTTGCAAAGAAAATACATTGGAGTTGGAACTTGCAATCGAGGATTCAAATTACATGGATACCTTAGTATTAAATCCCGCGCTCGAAAACCTGTAAGTTTTCTTTTGGTATGTTATGAACATAAACATGATTATCGTATAAGTCATGCTAGGATCATTGTTGGGTAAGAAATTTTTAAACCTCCGTTGTGTTTACGAACCCAACAAATTCCTATAGTGATATCAGAACCCAGGCTGGTTTAATGATTATACGATAATCAGTAATAACGATAACGTGGGAAAATTAATTGTTTCATTTTATTAAACAAATTTTTGATTTTTTTTTTATAAAAAAAATAGTGAACAGTGGCCGCCACTGTTCCAGCGGCGGGCAGTGGCTTTCCGGCGGTTGTTTGGCAATTCAACATTGTTCAATCACCGTCTCCACTATTATCGAGAAATCCACTTTATTAGATGGTCGATAAAGGTGATGGGATGCGGCATAGACGCTGGAAAAGCCACCGGAAGGCCGCCGCCGGCGGGGCTATTTTCGATCGACTCGGGCATTGAAATGGTGAAGTAATACCACCATCGTGATCGTCTCGACGAGAGAAATCGAAGAATGGTGGTGTTACACGGTGAAGTCGCCGGAAAGGGGCCACCGCCGACTGTTTTGGAAACAGTCGGCGGCGGCTCAAATTCCGGCCGCAGTTGGCCATCAAACCGGTGATGAAAACCACAGTGAGTTCAGCCCGACGTGGGTTGTCGACCGGTGGTGTTCAATTCAGTCAATTTCACCCCGAAATCTGAATCCCAAATTTGATTTGGGGTTGGAATTGATTTTAAAAATTTGAAATAGTTCAAGGACCTAATTGAAATTAAATTTGAAATAGTCCAACCCAAAGAATCACCTCAGCCTTGGCATGTATGGAGAAGCCAGCACAATGAGAATTTGAAGCAGAATGAGCATACATGCAAGAGAAAAACATTCTTTGCTGCTCACCAGAGAACGAGGACAAAAAATTAAGATAAAATGAGATCACACAGAGCAATCCAGCACACATCAAAGACTGCGCCAAGTACCTGCAGTCTCCACCAATCATAAATTAGAGGTTAATGCAACCTCATTATAAATGCTGCACTATTCATGGTTAACTCGATCAAACCGCCTAAAGACAACAATACAGAGAAACCCATATTTCCTATGCACGGTCGTTACAGTCATGAGTTACAGCTAGCTACTTTAACTGTAGATGTCCAAAGTATAGCAGATTTAAAATAAAACCCACTTAAATCCCACACTAGATTCTCCAATTTGCATAAATATTCTAGACCGAGAATTTCCAGTATCTCATGCTTGCTGTCCGCATTCACACTAGCGTAGACAAATGAATAGTACATGACTGCTGGAACACGAACTGTCATCAGAAATAGTAAGATCTACCTCTTTCCTGGCTTTGAGCAGTGTATCTACTGTTTTCTGGTTGCTTGAGAGAACTAAAATCAGTAGTGTAGGCAGCATTACATCCCTGATTCACATTAGCTACATTACAATTTACCTGCATATTCACAAATCCAATAAGTATACAAGAAATAAAGGAGAAAAATAACACTGAAGAAACTCGTGTTACCAAATCAGAAGGAATAACTTGCTGGACGTAATGTTCAGGGAGCAGATGGAGCTCATTTTGGCCTGCAACTTGCTGACTTCTGGCTGAAGAATTGCTTCCAAAACAGAACTGTCGCATGTCAACATCAGAATTATGTGGTACACAGAAATCGCCCATCATTACTCGTGCCGTTTCAGTGGTTTCAGCAGAGTGACTCAGAGGGATTTCAAGATCGTTGAGCTCCAAATAGGGAACATCTTGCAGAAATACGGGGTTATGACTATAGTTAGTTCCCTGAGTTACGGAAAGATCAAATGTTGTTTGATCTAGTTCTACAAAGTTGTCAAGGTTTCCAAGACAGTCGTACATATCATTCCCATCAATGGAAGATGCAGCTTCAACATTCTTACCATTAGGACCCTGCAGACGTGAAAATAGATCTAATCACAATATGGTTGATAAAAACATATAGCAATTGCCGCAAATTGTCTGGGATAACAGAGGATAAATAGTTGTTACAAACAGGGGTCAGACATTGTAGACACAGACATATGAAACAAGCCTAAGTTTCATTCCTGAGTCTTGCAACTTGACAGTTTCGCAGGTAAACAAAAAAAAAGTAAAGAACTTCTGTACAATATCAAGAGTTTAATTTATATCCTTGGTTCCACATTTATGCACTAATTTCTCAAAAGCCAAGCTCCAAAATATTTCTTTCATCTGCATAATTTGGTTTTTAATAGCTTTATTTATTGTCATTTATATATCAAAACAGCCGTGCTTGGAGTTTTCAAACATGAAGAATGTTAGAGCCATGATCAGACTACATATGTACTATTTCTTACTCCATCACTAGTTAAAAGAACAGAGAACAAACATAGAATAAAGAAAGAAGAAACTATTAGCTGAAGAGCATTGACAAAGAGCACTAATAAACATGTTCGTACTAAGTATTAAGGTTTATCTCAATGAGCTCAATGAACAACAGGAGAATACGCACCAGATTATTCTCGTTTCCAGCAGAAAATGTAGCAGGATCTTCAGTGAAATTGTCTAAGAGATGAAAGATGTCATCCTCCTCATCCTGAGGCATCTTCTGACTGTAAAGCTCAGATGAAGATGGACCTGGTTCAGTTAAAGGCCAAAGAGATTTGTTTCCTGGGTCAACCATGGTAGTAACAACAGAGCAACTTAGGTTGCCAGGCATTGCAGGTACAGGAGTTACATTGGATGAATTAGGTTCAGCGGGCATCTCATGTATGGGAGGCTGAGTAGAAGGTGGATGCAGTTCATTAGAAGTACACCCAGATGCACTTCCTAGGTCAACCATGAAGGTCACAATTGAGCAGGTTTGACTGTCAGGCAGAGGTAAAGAAGGAATACTGGATGGATTATGTTCAACAGGAGCCTCATCATCTTCCCAATCTTCCTCCTTAAATGGTGCTCCATACTGCGCTCCATTTTTGGGACCTGGTCCGCTCTTCTTAAATACTTTGCAAAGCACATATGTGTCCTATTAAAAGAAGGATAATGATGTAGTTGTAATTAAAAAAGACAGGCTTGAAAATACTAAAAGCTAAGACTGATATATTAAACATACAAGTATCCAGAAAACTATTAAAAGGTCAAATGTCGCTGTTTCGAACAATAACATAGCAAAATTTAAATGGTGCATCACATTAAATGTACAATCTGTGTCATACTTTTTTTTTTGTTTTTTGTTTTTTTTTTGATAATTGTGTTGTCCGGGCCAGCTTGCGACTGCCCGTGTTTATCACACTTGTACTCTCTAGAAGAGAACCTAGCTAACAGGGTCTGACGGCTATGGTGAATCCATAGTGTCAGAAAGTATACTGGATCCTAGCTTAAGAACATCCCACTATATAGAGATATCATATAAAGTTTATTTTTTCCTCGATTTACGGTTTAATGAAATCTACCGAGATAGGAGCATTACCTTAACTTGTAGAGCGAGTTAGAACAAAATTTCTTATATGAAATCAATACGAGTTATGAAATAATGATTTTGAAAAATGTTGAATCACAATGGTTTGACTAATTGATATTACATGTTTTATTGCTATAAATGAGATTATTGATGATTCTGGTTAATACATGATTTTCTGATATATGCTTGTCCTAAATAAAATGCTAATAATTGACGTTATTGTCTCACTCATCGGGTGTGACTGACCCCTCTCCCTTCCTTTTCCAATACATAGATACTAGTTGAGGCTAGGGCTGTCCAGTGGGCCGGGTCGGCCCGATCCCCCATAAAAAAATTTGTCGTTGTCGGGGTCCGAACTTTTCCAATATATAGATGAAACTGCTTTTTTCAATGATATACCATTAGATGATGAGGTAGATGAACCAAACATTAATTTAGACGATAATCTAGATGACACACCCACTAGTGCACCTTAACCTCAGGCTTAGACTGAGTCTCAAATTGAAACTGGAATGACTCATATTCCCCCAGTATGAGTCGAGGCCCCATACAACGAAAATTAAAATCAGCTGCATGACATTTTTTCGATATGAATCAAGAGAATCAACTAGCTGGATGTAAAATTTGTAAAAATGCTTATAAATTTAAAATCGGAAAAGGTCAAGGTGGGACGGGAGATTTATTGAGATATGTACAAGGCGAGCACACAGCTAGGTGGAATCAATACCATGCTAAAAAAACGAGTGTGCCAGGTGAGTCTGGATAAGGTTCACATAGTGTCCCCGACCAAGTACAGGGTCAAATTAACGCGACGACGGGGGAGTTTTTGATCCTAAATATGATAAAAACAAACATAGGAAAAATATGGCAAAATTAGTTGCGGTGGAGGATTTGCCGTTTTCATTTCCTTCCACTCCTGATTTTATTCATTACATTCGAGAAATATATAATCATGTTTTTAATGATTTTTCTAGATCAACTGTTAGAAGGGATGTTTTTTAAATTTGCAAGTGAATATCAACAATATTTACGTTATGCATTGTATCATTTTAATGTCAAAGTGGCTATCACATTTGACATAGGCCGTGGTACTAACGATAATAATTATTTAACGGTAACATGTCATTAGATAGATCAAATTGGTCTATGCAAAAACGTATTTTAGCATATAGATATATTGATGATAGGCACACTAGAAGTTTTATTGCACAAAATATTAATGAAATTTGTGATTATTATGGAATAAATGATTAAATTATGACTATTACATTAGATAATGCTACTTCTAATAATTATGCTATAAGACTTTTAAAAGTTCGGTTAACTCCATGTTTTCCTGATCATTTTCATATAAAATGAGTGTGCCATATTTATAACTTAATTGTAAAGGATGACCTAAAACTATTTGAAAGCATTATTGATAAAATACAATTTGCTATAAAGTTTATTTTTAAAGGTAATAAAATACAAAGACGCAAAGAGTAAAAAAAATTGTCATGATTGTGGATTACCTTATAGAAAAATCCAGAAGAAGTTTCGACTAGGTGGAATTCTCTGTATGAGCAACTACTTGTTGCTTACGATTATAGACAACCTATAACTTTATTATTTAACACCCATAATAAAAATTCAAAGGGATATGTTTGTAGATAATGATTGGGAAATTTTTTTAGAACTTAATGAATTTCTAGAGAAATTTTTTCACGCTACTAAAGAATTTTCCGGTATTTATTATTCTACTATTTCAAATATGTTATTTTATATAGCTCTAATATTTTTATTACTTCATGAATATATGCAAAAACCAACTTATAAGACATCTATTGAAAAAATGTTTATAAAATTAAAAAAATACTTTTTTCCTATTCCTACTATTTATATTGTTGGTGCGGTATTAAATCCGACTATTAAAGTAGACGATTGTAAAACACTAATAGAAACGATTTATGATTGTATAGAAGTACTTCCAACAGACCCAACTGAAGAACCAACTCACAAACCAACTAAAGAAGAAGTTACATCTAGCATACACACTGAATGCAAACAAGTATATATGTATTACCAACAACAAAGTGCAAATAATCAATCGGCTTCTGTATCATCTTCAACTACTTCGCTGCAACCTTATAAAAAAATATAGTTTCAGCTGTTAGTATTCAAGGCCTTAGAAATAAAATGTTTAGTGGTTCAACTTCTTCACAAGTTAGCGAATTTGATGTTTATGTTTTGCAGGGTGTTGTACCGTACGAATTAATTGTCAATGACGAAGGACATGAAACTTGCTGAAATAATGGAGGCAGAATGAGAATACATTTCCGACATTAGCAAAGATGGCCCAAGATGTGTTGAACATTCAAGCGTCATCAACGTCTGAAATCATTTTTTCTGCTGGAAGATTTCAAATAGGAGAGCATAGACATTCATTGGCGGGACACATTGGAGATTGCAGTTCTATTCAGAAATTGGATTCAAGCGGAGCATAGAAGGTGCGGTCAATGGGAGATCAACGAAGAAGAAGACAACTACAACGAAATCCTGTCCGAGGGAACAGGAAGCGATGTCGAACAATTTGATCAACAAATTCCAATTCCAACCGAAAATCCTTAAGACATTGTGAGGGAATTCGAAAAAGTATGGTTAACTATGTAATTTTTTTAATTCCAATTTTACTTTGTGATTTGCAACTTTTGAAATTATATTATAAAAAAATCATATTTCAGCATTGGGTTATTTTTATTACACTATCTTGTTCAATTATTTAAGTGTTTATATATATTACTTTTTTAAATCAAGTGCCAAAAAAAAAACCCAATCCCGTTTCCGGCGGGATGTGGGACGAGACATCTGCATGTCCCGCTAAGCCCGGTCCCGACCCTTCCACCATCACGTCGGGACCCGCCCCGCCCCGCCCCGTTGGTCAACCCTAGTTGAGGCTAACACTTTGGTTCAGGAACAGTGACTAGTTGAAGTTGAAGACTGATCCAATAATCCCTGCACTTTCTTTACCTGGATCATTATTTGCCTAAACTATAGACTATTTTAGCCTATTTTTGTAATTTAACTCTAAAGTATGCTCCTTAAGTCAGTCTTGGGATTATGTTTGCAATTAATGTTAGTACTAATATAACTTGGAACTCATATACTAGTTGTGGAGTCGTTGGTATTTTTTATATTATTTAAGACTTAGCATGTGCATAATACTCTGAATTTGGCGTGTAGGGATCGAATTGACTGAAATTTGATAGGTTTGAATTATGAATTATTCCTGGTACATGGGAGACTGTTGGATATTCGATGTGATAAAGGATAGGCTTGCTAAGTTGATTCAATCTCACTTAGCACCGGTCATGGCCCCTAGTTAGGTAGTGATAACAGTGTTTTGGACGGCGCGCGGCGACAAAAGGCGACAAGGGACTGCCTCGCCTTTTTAGAGGCGAGGCGCTCGCCTTTTTGAAGTGAAGCGCCAATTAATACAAAAAAATAAAATATTTAATTGCATATATACATAATCAAAATCTCAATAGCAATAGCAATAACATATTAGCAAATATTTCAATTCAAAAATAGATAGTAGATACTAAAAGTCTAGAACTTGAATGACTCAATAATTCAGAAGACAAGCAATTCTAAAAGTTCATTCTAATTCTTTTTCACGATTTTCAAGTTCTTGAATTCCGACGATGCCATTTAAACCTACTGGTTATAGGCAAAAAAATATCAATTATTAACTGGGTAGAAAACTGAAGAGAAAAAACTGGGCAGAAGAGGAAAGAAAATAGAGGGGGAAAAAGTTGTGCAGGATTCTGAAGAAAAAGAAAGAATCTGAAGAAGAAGCTGAAACCAAAGCAGAGGAGAAAAAAAAGAAGAGAAAGAGGAGGAGGAAATAGAAGAACTGAAGGAGGCGGAAATAGAAGAACTGAAGAAGAAAGAAGGTGCCTGAAGGAGTGAAGCCAAAAACCAGAGAACAGAAGTTCCGCAGGTGTGATTGTGCGAAAAAACCCTAGCTTAAGTACCGTTATAAGATTTAACTTTAATTTTGCTGCTTCTGCCTCGTTTTAAAACAAAAGGCGGCGCCTCTGTCGCCTCTCGCCATAGGCTCGCTTTCCTAATAGCCTCTCGCCTTAGACATAAAAGGCGATAACAGGCAGCCTCGCCTCTCACCGTAGGCGACATGGCGCTCGCCTTTCACAACACTGAGTGATAATAATGCAAACCTAAGTTGCTCGGACTCTGGTGCGGCTATCCGACACGGATGCGGATCCGAGAGTCCGACTCAACAAAATTTAAATTTTAAGATTCGGGGGTACGGCTCCAGGTATGGATACAGGTGCTGGGATTCAGCTTAAAAAATCGAAATTATAAGAATATAGCTATAAAGATATTCTAAATTTTGAGAGATATTCTGTGGGAAACTTACATATATGTTGTAGAATTCAATCTTTCATTCTCCGAGATGGGCGATAAAAACATAAATATTGACCAAGAGGAAAAGCTAAAAAGGATTGAAGTTATGCTATTTCCCACGTCTTATAGCCTGTTTGGCCAAGTTTTTGGGAGGCCAAAAGTGCTTACTCCCTCCGTCCCAAAAAGATTGGCTTACTTTCCTTATTAGTTTATCCCAAAAAGACTGGCTCATTTCTATATTTAGAAACAATTTAACTTTATGAGATCATTTACGACCACACAAATATCTAAGATTTGTATTGGACCACACATTTCAAAAGTCTTTCTTTATTTCTTAAACTTTGTGTCAAGTCAAACTAGGTCAATCTTTTTGGGACGGAGGGGATGTTTTTTTCTTCAGAAAGTGATTATTTAAAAAAAATTGAGTTATTTGGCCAAACTTTTGGGAGAAAATAAGTGTTTCTGGAGTAGCAGAAGTTGTTTTTCACAAGCTAAAAAGTAGCTTTTCCCAGAAACACTTTTTAAAGTTTGGCCAAACACTAATTGTTGCTCAAAAGTGCTTTTTAAATTAATTGGCCAAACACAATGCTTCTCAACCCGTACTTTTTAAAAAAAAATTCACTTTTGAATAAAACACTTTTCAAAATAAGCTGATTTTAGAAGTTTGGCCGAACATGCTATTAATCTTTTTTATCTTTTATTTTGAATCAAAACAACCCCCCCACCCCCAAAAAAAATTGTCCATGGACTCTGGCCAAAGTATCTGATGTGGATTGACCGAATCACACACGAATCCCGCACTCGGAACTGTGCCGACAGGGGTTCGGCAGCAAAAATGAAAGTTTGTGCAATTTAGATGCAAACAATGTTCTAATAATCATTACACAATCTTTGATTAGACGTAGAGATGGCAAAATGCCATTTGGGGCAAGGAACTACCTCCATCAAGAAATTGTGGTATGCATATGGGGAAGTGTTCTCAAGGAGGGGCCAGTATGAAAGTGATTCAGAGGTTGAGAAATTTGGAAGTAATGGGGCAAACATGCATAACTAAATTATTTTTAACAAAGGCCAAAAGAAGATAGAAAAAGAGAATACACTTGAGGTTTGTCTGGTTAAAGGAATTAGGAAAAATAATTCCAACATAAAATATGACATAAACATAATAGTTCCTCCGTCTTATGTTAAATGACAATGTTTGATTGGATACGGAATTTAAGAATGAAATGAAGACTTTTAACGATAAAATAAGAAGTCTAAGTTAATTCGTTCCAAATTTAGAAAGCCAACATTCTTTTTGGAATAGCCTAAAAGGAAAAGAGTTTCAAATAAAATGGAACAGAGGAAGTACAATGTTTGGTTCAAGGATTAGAAAAAATAATAACATAACTAAAGTATTGTTTAGCTGGTCATATCAGAAAAAAGTACAACCCGAAAAACTAATGCATCTTTTGATTGGCAGTATTAAATAATATCAATAGTTAGACAAGCTATGCACCATCTTATGCATGATAAGAAGTGGAATATGAACTCGTGCATAAAAAATACGGAGAAAAAAGTAGGTAATCCCTACATAAAATTTCTTGTATTGTTGTTACCGGCATAATAATTCCTATTATTATTCACAGTACAACAATTCCTTCATTATTATTCTCTGCACAAACTAACCTTGCATTATAAAGCACGCAGAACCTAGCATATCAATCAAACGACCCTTTAAGATTAAGCAAATTTAATGTGGATTATGTTGTTCCCAGCTAGTTTCGCCTAGGGTACAATATTCTTTTATGGGTGTAGAAATTGGGTCAGTACATGGTGCGTGGCAGAGCGCCCATATGTCCTACCTTGCTCCTTGCAAGAGATTCTTCATCCCTTACTTGAATCACATCCATAAAACATGTAGGCAAATTAAAGTCTAACAGGTTTACGCGAAGAGTTGTCACCGCTTTATGGTTATACCGTCTCTTATGCTTTCTTCCATAACCGTAGTATATTCCAGTTTTCTATTTTGCCTCATGTGTGTTTGTTTCATGACTTCTTTGTTGATTTGTTGTCCGATTTTTGTACAACAAAAGAAGTTTCCAACTTTAATTGTTTTGTGGAATGTTCTGGAGCAATGGTTGACGCAATAGATGGCAATCCAAATAATTTCTCAAAATTTAGAATTCTGCCACTTCGGCGCCGTAATAGATAAATCGGGTGAACATTGTTGTTCTTTGTATAACGAAACAATAATTTCTTTACTATTTTGTTAGTGAAAATGCATTCTCTCACATGTTATTCATTCGGCTCTGTGGATTTCACATGAAAACATTTTGAGTATGAGATCTGTGGTACTTGATTGTTGTAGTTCCACCTACAAGTTCTTCTCAAGTTTCCAATTGGCGGAAATTTCTGGCAAAGTCTCTAAGTTTTAAATAGCTTGAGAGATTAAGTCCCGAGACATCTCAAACCACAAATGTTGTAAATCAATAGAGGTTTACTGACACAAGGCCACTAAATTTTATGATGGACTGGGGCAACTCTTTAATTGCAGTCCCTTCACAAGTGAAGTCTAGAAAGCTTCGGCATTAAGCCTATGATTTGAGGAAAAGTTTCAGGTTTTGTGCAATCCCAGAGAAGAAGTTTATCCTAAGACTTGAGGTGGATGGTATTCGAAAGACCCCTTAAGCTTTGAGCAGTGAGAATACAAGTACCGAAGCCTTGTAAGAGTTCCTAGTGACTAAAGATGGCAATGGATCTTGGACCCGGTCCGGATCCGGTGGATCCATATCCGTTTTATAGGATATGGATCTTCAAAATTTGGACCCAACGGATCCGGATCGGACCCGGATCCGTTTCTGACAGATCGGATCTGGATCTTGTATTTGAGATCCGTATCCGGTCCAGATCCGATCCGTGGATCCGTTTTTTATTAAATATATCCATAACCTAGAATGTAATTTTATAAGTATTTTCTTAAATGTTTTTCATAATTTATGTAATGGGTAAAGGGTTGAACCAGGATAAGGCACAAGTCACACAGCCATGTAATTTGTCTTTGAAGTTTCATTTCTTTTACCTATATGCTCTCTGCAGTTTCCTATAAAAAGAAAAAATTATCACTCTTCTTTAAATTTCCTTTTCTTGAATCTACTAGCCGTAAGCTTTAAGTATCATTCTCTCATTTGTTTTATCAGCAAAAAAAACTGAGACTTTTGATATATGACTGACATTGTTTTATGTTGTTTAATGAAATCAATCAGTAGAACTACAAGTGGAGCATCACTAAAGCCTCCAAAAATTAGCTCAAAGTTGCAACCTGTTCAGCATCACTAATGAAGTCAATCGTCTTTATTTTCTTGTGATGCTAAAACTTTGTTCAGTATTTTGAAAGCATGGTGTCATGTTTGTGTAGGTTAATTGAATGAACTCAATCATTTTTTTCAATCAGATTGCGTTTTATTTTGTCATAAAAGTTTCAACATGTAGGAATATTATTCAAGCCAAAAAAATTTACATGTAGATCCAGATCCGATCCGTGGATCTGATGGATCCGGATTTGGATCTGATTTTTATGGACCCGATGGATCTGGATCTTGTAGGATCCGGTCCAGATCCGATCCGTTGCCATCCCTACTAGTGACTCATGCACTCCTACCGAGTTCTTACAGTTGCTCAGGTTCAGCATTTTAAGATATGGCATTTGGCTAAAGTTTGGAGTGATAATTAACCATTCGGAGTAGCTGAGGTTCAAATACTTCAACTTATTGAGGAACCATTTAAACCAAAAATAGATAAAGAATGAAAAATCCACATAATTGAAGAAAATATATATTTACCAACAATTTTATAAGTCTTCATTATACTGCATACCTTTAGTTTGATGCTTTCCTGAAATTCCTTACTGACAAAGAGGACAAAGCAACAATAAAATCTCATCGTTTTGATAAATGTATCAATTCATTCTACACTTTCCTCTTTATTTAAGTCCCATTTTAATTTGTTTCCACAAGTTAGAAACGTGTTGAATTTAAGATGCCTTCATCTAAGTTCCACTTTGTTAAATCGGGAGAGAAAGAAGAGCTCATGGTTGTGATGACGTTAATGTAAAGAAAGGTACATGCTCATAAAGGAAGATATCAAGCTTAAGATCTTATTGTAAAATAAGAGATCGGGTAATTTGAATAGTACATGGGCATATTTGGACATTTTCCCTGAAACTTATCTTGATTACTTAATTTTCATTCAGTACCTAAAGGACTCATTATGCAATTCAACCTTGCATAATCACCAATAAGATTTGAACTCCTATCATTTATCGATATATAAATATTAATTATAAGTGTATATGATGAAACCGACGATTTTGTGCATGGCATGTACATTAAAATAGAAAAAGCAAAGCTTGAATATTTCAGAAAAGAGCAATCAACCTTGAGAAGACAAATATGTCAACGCGCAATTAATATTGTTATGGCTAAAGGATATTGGATCAAAGAATGTTGCTTTCATCATCATATATTGGAGTAATCAAATACCAAAAGGAAGATATACTACAACAACAACAAGATAACCAGTGTAATCCCACAAGTGGGTCTGGAGAGGGTAGGATGTACGCAGACCTTACCTCTACCTTTGGGGATAGAGAGGTTGTTTCCGATAGACCATCGGCTCAAAGAAACGTAGTCAATGCAGGAATTCAAATAAATAAGACAGCAAAATATCACGATACAAAACAAATGAAGCAACACATTGTAATACACACATAAGAGTATGGATCTACGCGAAACCTAAATAACACTACAAAGAGAAGGTGAATGGGCTAACCCCCTACCTCTCTCGCACACAGTGCGACAAAATTACACTGCTTACTAACCTTCTATCTTAATCTTTGACTAAGGTCATGTCCTCAGTCAGCTCAAGTTGTGCTATGTCATGACGAATCACATCCCCCAATTTTTCTCCGGCCTACCTCTACCTCTCCTAACTGTGCTATCATCAATCTCTCACACCTCCGAACTGGCGCATCCTCACTTCTCCTCTTCACATGCCCGAGTCATCTCAGTCTCGTTTCTCTCATCTTGTTCGCCATGGAAGTCCTCCGACCTTGTCCCGTATAACTTCGTTTCTAATCATATCTCTCCTAGTATGACCACATATCCATTTAAGCATCCTCATCTCCGCTACTTTCATCTTCTGAATATGAGCGTTCCTGACTGCCCAACATTCTACCGCGTACAACAATGATTGTCTAACAACCACTCTATAAAACTTACCTTTCAGCCTAGGCGACACCTTCTTATCACAAAGCACCCTGGAGGCGAGCCTCCATTTCATCCATCCTACTCTAATACGGTGTGCAACGTCATCGTCAATCTCCCCATCTCCTTGTACTATGGACCCAAGATACTTGAATCTTTCTCTTTTGGGTATAACATGTGCCTCAATCTTCACTTCTACATCTGTCTCATGTGTCAAGTCATTGAAATTACACTCCATATACTCTGTCTTAATCTTGCTTAACTTAAAACCTTTAGATTCTAAGGTCAATCTCCAAACTTCCAACCTATCATTAACCCCACTACACGTCTCATCAATTAAAATTATGTCGTCTACAAACAACATACACCATGACACTTCCTCTTAAATATGTCGTGTCAATTCGTCCATCACTAAGGCAAATAGAAATGGGAAAAGGACTGATCTCTGATGCAACCTATCACGACTGAAAAGTGTTCAGAATCACATCCCATTGTCCTAACCCGGGTCTTAGCTCCCCCGTACATGTCCTTAATCGCTCTAATGTAGGCCACGGGCACACCTTTAGACTCCAAACATCTCCAAAGGACCTTACAAGAAACTTTATCATATGCCTTCTCTAGATCAATGAACACCATGTGAAGGTCTCTATTTTTGTCCCTATACTACTCCATCAACCTCCTAATCAGATGAATAGCTTTTGTAGTCTATCATCCCGGCATGAATCCGAACTGGTTCTCGGATATCGACACATTCCTTGTCGTCCTCATCTCAACCACCCTCTCCCAAACTTTCATAGTGGGTTGGGGAGTTGCCTTTTGACTTTATTCATCAAAAGGTCTTAATATTAGGCGACAATGCTGCCTTTTAATATATTTAAATTTGGCATTTATAACTAAATCAAATGTTTTTAAAATATGTATGCGAATTAAAATTATTAACTATTTTTAGTATATAAATTATGTAAACAATGAAATACACATGAAACACAAATTCCTTCTTGATAAAAAAATGAAATACACGTGAAGCGCACGTGCAACGAGACTAGTCTTAATAAAAACAAATAAGGCCTAAAAGTAACACAAAAGGAGAGGAAAATAGAAAACAAGGATGTAAGCTACAAAAAGATTCAAATTTCGGACACTTACCACCAAGAAAGAAGAACTCATAATATCAAAAAGTGCAGGAAAAACACGGAACAAGATACAGAATATATCATCTAGACCATACCCCACACTAATTCAAGAATGCACTATCCTGATTGTTGGGCATGACGTTCTAATTAAGGTTCTCAAAAGTTAGGAACTGCATAAGACTACCCTAACTCACATGCGTGCACAAAAAACGACGAGAAAAGTAGCAGGGAATGCCATTGGGATATCAGTTATGACAGTAAGAACATAAGCAGACAGAGCTTAATAAAAGTATACGCACAAGTTTAACCAAGATGAGAGTTAAAAAAGGTACCAGTGGAAATCCTGCATTTGCCATATCTTTATTTTCGAATTTATACTCATGAATAACCCAATCCATTCTCTGCCCTCGCGGTGCATTACCTTGGTGAAAAACCAAAGTCTTAACAGATCCAACGATCTTTTCATCGTAAAGAACAGGTCTATCCTTGCCAGTGGTTTTCCAGTATCCAGTTTCAGTAGCACGATTCATCCTAGATCCACTTGCATACTTTCTCTCTCTTGGGCAAAAGAAATACCATTCAAGATCTTTACTTTTGTAGCAACATTTTTCTGGAAGAAAGAAATACAAACATTGTGAACAACTAAATATGCACAGATAAGCCAAACTAAGATCCATGGCAGAAATAAATCACAGTAAGCCTTCATCCTTCCAAGACGATATTGTATAGAAATCCAAACAGGCTTAGAGCTTTTTCTTTGACCAGAAAGAAACGATTTTTGAATAGTTAAACAGTAGCAAGGAGAAAAAATGAATTTAATAAGCAAAATCCTTAAGCCACTATAGGAATTCAACATAGCTAAAAGTAGTACTGCAGTAGATAGAAGTTTCATAAACCCTACATTCTAAAGAATGTATATAATAAGTTTATCGTCAGAGTATTAATTTTTTCCTGTAATAGGAAGATCATCAAACGGAATTGCAGACCACTTGGCTCAGCACATATATGGATACTAAATCTAGAATATGTACATGAGAATATAGCCAACTAGTAAGCGATGAGATATCCAAAAGATCAAACTTCAAAGAACATCATCGCAATAGATGTAAATAAAAATGTGGTTTCTGTATAAAGCCATACTTCAGGTTGAAGAACACACCTTATGCACATATCAATACTATCAAAGACAGTGGCAGAGCCACCTTATGCTAAGGGTTCTCCCAAAAATTACACTGTTTAGCTAGGTCAGAACTTTAGTTTTATGTATAAATACTATATGTTGACTCCCCTAATTTGTTTTACGTGTCTACTTTTTATATTTTGACATCCACTAGTAAAATTCCTGGCTCCGCCACTAATCAAAGAGTATGACATATATATACCTGGAAGATCCCATGGGGAAAACTTGTAAATGTTGAGTTCGGAAATGGCTTCAAAAAGGATTTTTTTCCCCATGATCTTCCGCTTGAGATAGTACATTATCAGCTCAACATCAGTAGGATGAAAGCGAAACCCTGGTGGAAGCTTCGCCATTCGAAATGGTAAAAAACAATGAAAAAAGCACAGCAATAGTAGGTAGGTCTCAGTGAAGCAAATTTTAACAAAAGAATATAACAAGAGTATATATATATATACTAATATCGCCTCAACGAGTGTCAAGTCCAATGCCGAAACAATATCTTCCCAGAGCACCAAGGTCTTCTTCTATTCAATGCAGCCCAAACAAAGTACTGATGCTTCTGGCTGATACTAACAGACATCTGGTGTGCAACACAAAAGAAACCTGTTCCATATCAAAAGCCTCAGAAATACCGATTCAAATCACGGTAACGGAACCCTAGCGAGAACAATAAATACTAGTATATTTTTGTACAAACAAAATTAAAGAGAAATTTAAGTAATTAATCAACAAGGAGAACCAAATCAAATCAAATCAAATCAAAAAGAAGAATTCAGAAGGAGAGAAAGGGGCGAACCGGAGAAAGGTGGAGGCAGAGGAGACGATTAGAGGGAAGAAAGAGGGCCGAAAGGAAGGGGTAATAGGATTTATATAGTACGCGCTTGGTTTGAGTGTACCTGGGAGGAAAGCTTCTTCGGTAATCTAAAGCTTTTCATTGGCTCATTCAGTTGGATAAATTTTATGATAAATTTTTAAAAGATAACAACAATAACATAGATATTAAATTCGGTGTTTGGAAAGGGTATAGCGTAGGAGAAACTTTGAAAGATAATGAACTATTTTGTTTTTTTTGAGAAAAAAATGAATTAAAAAATATCACTTAACACAACTACATAAGATCTTATATTACTATAAAATAAATAAATATAGGGATACTTTTCCTTATATACAAAACATAACAACAAAATATGTCAAATTGAAAGGGCAACCATTCCCTTCCCCTTTCTCCTTCAACCTATCTCCACCCACTAACTCTGCAGTGTTGGAACTTGTATGGAATTAAGAAGAAATAAAGTTATCAACGGACAGAAAATTCGAATCAAATGTTGCAACTTTTCAGAACAATTATAACATTTGATATGAATGGTTATAACTGTTCATATGATACTCTATATAAAGAAGGTTGATCACTTTGTTGAATAGAGACACAACAAGATAGAAAAAACTACAACCAATCAGTTTTTTCTCAATTAAAGATTTAAGATTGTGGCTTCTACTTCTTCTTCTTAAAAAATAAGTTTCTGAAGAACACATATAGTAAATTCGCCAGAAGTGAAGTTCTTGTGCTAGAACTCTCACTTGGGTAGTTGTATCCTCTAGACAGACGTCCGTAAAACTGATGCACAAGTGGGGGGCGAATGTTTGTCCTAGGACACTGCATCAAGCAGGCCTCTATCGACACCAAGTTAGTATGTGTTTTCAATTTGATGGATTCATTGTTGTTGATTTCAAGTTATTTTGAATTATTATTATATTATTGTGCTCAATTCATTTCATCATTGATGATACTAAATTGACACTAACAATCTAAGACAAAAATTCTTATTCAAAAAAAAATCCAGATTTTTTTTCTGATTTGTTGAGGTTGCAAAATTTTCCAGAGAATTCAATTTCTTGATTTGCAAAGATGGATCAATTTGGATCGTCAATGGTGAAAAACCATGTTGAGAAACCTGAGAAATTCAAAGGTTCTGATTTCAAACGCTGGCAACAGAAGATGTTGTTCTACTTGACAACTCTTCACGTGACAAACGTATTAATTGCTGAGGCTCCTATGGCTTTGCCAGAAGGAGGAGGGGAGAATACTGCGACTGATGTGGAGAAAGCTGAAAGGCTGAAAGACATTCAAACTTGGGAAAATCAGGAGTTTCTTTGCAGAAACTATATTCTCAATGCCTTGGATGATTCTCTCTACGACATCTACTCCACGTTCAGAACGGCACGGGAGTTGTGGCAATCGTTTGAGAACAAGTACAAAACTGAGGTTGCTTGTTCCAAGAAGTTCGTCGTCGGATAGTTTCTGAACTTTAAGATGAGTGATGCCAAGGCAGTTGTCAAGCAAGTGGAGGAACTCCAAATCATTGTTCATGAGTTAGAGGTTGAAGGTATGGGCCTTAACCCAAATTTCCTTGTTGGTGCTATTATTGAGAAATTACCTCCCTCGTGGAAGAATTTTAAGGTTTACCTTAAGCATCTAACTGAGAAAATTAATTTTGAGCAATTGGTTCTGAAAATTCGAGTTGAAGAGGATAACCGGAAGAATGAAAAGGCAGATGATGTTTCATTGGAGCCTAATGCCAACATGGTTGAAGACAATGCTTCTAAGGCCAAGTTTCATAAAGGCAAGGGCAAATTTAATGGTGTCAAACCATCTTTTGCAACTGGGAGGAATGCATTCGCCCCACAAAGGACCAATGCATTCAAGAAACCACAACCAGAACTCTATTGGGTATGTGGCAAACCTGGACACAACAAAAGATTGTCGCATTCGCAAGAATCAAGGTGGTGGTGTTGGAGGTTCGAGTAATGTCAACCAATCCAACCGGGCTGAAACTAAAAACCAATTCATTGGGGTTGCGGCGGCTCAAGCAAATCTGATTATAAATTCAACCGATTGGTGGATGGACACGGATGATATAATGCACGTATGTTCTGAAAAAGGATATGTTTTTATCCTACCAGGCCATCAAGGATTGAGAACTATTGTTCGTAGGAAATGCTGTTTTTGTGAAAGTGGAAGGGAAAGGGAATGTGACTTTACAGCTCACTTCCGGGAATAATCGTGTGCTCACTAATGTGTTGCATGTGCCTGAAATTTATAAGAATTTGATTTCTGGGCCTGTTCTTAGTAACAAGGGCTTCAAAATTGTATTTGAATTTGACAAATTTGTACTCACCAAGGGTGGGTTGTATGTAGGGAAGGGTTACCTGTGTGAGGGACTCTTCAAACTATCTGTTGTACCTACTAAGGCAATTGTCATTATTAAGGAAAATGCAGGCACTAGCACTGCTTCTATGTATATGGTTGATTCCCCTTCTTTATGGCATTCACGATTAGGCCATGTTAATTATCGCTCTTTACAAAGAATGGTGAAGTTAGGCATATTGCCAAATTGCTCTATGAACAAAATGACTAAGTGTGGAGTTTGCATAGAATCAAAATATGCAAGTCATCCTCATGAATCTGTAATGAAATCAAATGAAGTACTTGGTTTAATTCATAGTGATTTATGTGATTACCAAGCAACCCCATCTCGTGAAGGAAAGAATTACTATATATCATTCATAGATGATTGCAGTAAATTTTGTTATGTATACTTAATACATACCAAAGATGAGGCTTTGAACATGTTTAAAACATACAAAGCATAAGTGGAAAACCAACTTGACAAAAGAATTAAGATTCTAAGGTCAGACAGAGGTGGTGAATATCAATCAAATGAGTTCAAAGAATTCTGTTCTACTCATGGTATAGTTCATCAAACCACTGCGCCATATACTCCAAAATAAAATGGAGTTGTCGAACGTAAAAATAGAACATTGAAGAATATGACGAATTCAATGTTGATTAGTTCGGGTGCACCCCTTAGTCTATGGGGTGAGGCGCTAATTACTGCAAATATGATATTGAACAAAATTCCTCAAAAGAAAAATGACCAATCTCCCTATGAGTTATGGAGAGGAAGATCGCCTACTTTCAAACGGATGAAAGTGTGGGGTTGCCTAGCGAAAGTTCAAGTTTCCTTACCAAAGAGAACTAAACTTTGATAAAAAATGGTGGATTGCATATATATTGGTCACGCCACTAATAGTGCAACATATAAGTTTTTGGTGTATCATTCCGATGTTGAAGGTATACACAAAAACACACTTATGAAATCTTTGACGAGAATTTTTGAGGATATTTTTCCTTACAAAGACAAGGATAAAAGTGTTTCTAATCATAAGAAAAGGATACTATCTCAAGATGAGTCAAACCAAAACACTAATAATGATGAAAATCTTACTTCATCTGTTCAAGAAGAAATTTCTGAACCAAGGAGGAGTAAACGTGGGAAAATTGCCAAAGATTTTGGACCATACTTCATGACCTTTTCCGTTGAAGGAGAACCTCAAACATATAGGGATGCTATGGACTCATCTGAAGCACCTTATTGGAAAGAGGCTATTCAAAGTGAGGTAGAATCCATTGTGCAAAAGGGTTTCGACAAAAAGGTGTAGATTTCTTTGATACATACTCACCAATAATGAGAATTACGTCTATAAGAATGTTAATTGCTATAACGACGATTCACAATTTGGAAATACACCAAATAGATGTGAAGACCGCATTCTTGAATGGTGAATTAGATGAAGAAATTTACATGGAACAACCCGAAGGGTTTGTTGTTAAAGGTCAAGAACGAAAGGTTTGTAAATTGATTAAGTCTTTATACGGACTTAAACAAGCTCCAAAGCAATGACATGAAAAGTTTGATAATACGTTATTATCAAATGGGTTTCAAATAAATGAATGTGATAAATGTGTCTACATTAAACAATATAAAGATACACGTGTCATTATATGCTTATATGTTGATGATATGCTAATTATGAGAACAAATAAAGATGTAATTAACCAAACTAAGAAGATGTTGCATGCCGCTTTTGATATGAAAGATATGAGAATAGCGGATGTCATTCTTGGTATTAGAATTCAAAAGAATTCTGATGGTTACATCTTAACACAATCACATTATGTTGAAAAGGTCCTTAGAAAATTTGGACACTATGATGATCGACCGGTTGTTACACAATTTGACCCTCTAGTCACCTTAAGAAGAATGAAGGTGAAAGTGTGTCTCAATTGGAGTATACACAAGTTCTTGGAAGCTTGATGTACATAATGAATTGTACGAGATCGGATTTCGCATATACAGTGAGTCAACTAAGTCGATACTCACATAATCCTGGAAAGGATCATTGGTTTGCACTAATAAGAGCACTCCGATATCTACAACATACAATGAACTATGGATTGCATTATACAAAATATCCTCATGTGTTAGAAGGATATTGTGATGCTAATTGGATTTCCAACCAGTCGAAAAGTAAGTCCACGAGTGGTTATGTATTTACACTTGGTGGAGCGTCGGTATCTTGGAAATCATCAAAGCAAATGGTAAATACGCGATCAACTATGGAAGCAGAGTTTGTAGCCTTAGAAAAAGCTGTCGAAGAGGCAGAATGACTCAGAAACTTCCTAGAAGGTATTCCATTGTGGACAAAGCTTGTGACAGCCATTTGCATACACTGTGATAGCATGGCTGCCCTGACGAGGGCAAAGAATCAGATATACAATGGCAAGTCGAGACATATAAGGCGACGTCATAATACAATACGAAGCTTGCTGAAGAATGAAATTATTTCCATTGATTATGTGAAATCAAAGGACAATATAGCGGATCCTTTTGACAAAAGGCCTTAACAGAGAGCAAGTCGTATTTACATCGAGGGGAATGAGCTTAAAGCCAACACAATGAGTCGTTAACTGGCGGAAACCTAACCTATCATAATTGGAGATCCCATGGTTTAGGTTCAATAGGAAAACTAGTTGGGGAAGACTCAAGGAGCATAAAACACACATAAGCTCATTCCTATGGTGTACTAAGTGTGTTAATCCGTTGATGTTTTAAGGGCTTAATCTTATTCTTAATAATACTAAAAGCCTTATGGTGGGATAGTACGGACTATTCTTGTTTGGTATTACCTATATGAGATTGATGTGGGTCGCATCTGGGAGAATCAATATGGCTACATTCTCTAGAAAATCTCACGAAGAAGGAGTTGTTCACGACCGAAATGAACACAACCCTTAAGAATTGAAATATGTTGATATGATATGTGTGACACTTGTTGTCTTGATTTACTACAAAACGTGAATAGTTCAAGACATTTCGTCCACTATTTCACAAAGTAAATCCGATAGGTATTCACTACGAACGGTTCGAGTCCAAAAGACACCTTTTCCGATGCATGTCATATCGCGTTGTTCAGAAATAACGAAAAGTTCCTTATTATCTTATTTTCTATCCAAATGTGGGGTATTGTTGCTGTTTGAATAGAAAATGTGGGGTATTGTTGGAACTTATATAGAATTAAGATGAAATAAAGTGATCAACGTACAGAAAATTCGAATCAAAGGTTGCAACTTTTCAGAACAATTACAATCTTTGGTATGAATGGTTGTAATTGTTCATATGCTACTCTATATAAAAAAAGTTGATCACTTGGTTGAATAGAGACACAACAAGATAGAAAAAACTACAATCAATCAGTTTTTTCTCAATTAATGATTTAAGATTGTGGCTTCTACTTCTTCTTCTTAAAAAATAAGTTTATGAAGAACACATATAGTAAATTCGCCAGAAGTGAAGTTCTTGTGCTAGAACTCTCACTTTAGATAGTTGTATCCCCTATACAGACGTCCGTAAAACTGCAGCACAAGTGAGGGCAAATTTTTGTCTTAGGACACTGCATCAAGCAGACCTCTATCAACACCAAATCAAGCAGACCTCTATCGACACCAAATTAGTATGTGTTTTCAATTTGCTGAATTCATTGTTGTTGATTTCAAGTTATTTTGAGTTATTATTATATTATTGTGCTCAATTCATTTCATCATTAATGATACTAGATTGACACTAACATGCAAGTCCTATCATTGACAGTGCAACTCCGGCTGAGGCACCCACCACGGCTAGTGGCGCCACCACATTGAAAGTGCAGTCGCTGTCATATTATTCTTCTAATTGATTGTTTAATTACTATGAATCAACTCACTGGTTGTTTAATGGGCTAAAAATAGGGACGGGGTTCAGAGAAATCAGTGGTGGTTCAGATATTTGAATCTCAGTTGTTGGCTATCCCATAGTGATTTTTGGTTGAAGGGTGGTGGAGGGCTGGTTTTCAGAGTAATCAATGGTGGAACCTTAAGCTTCACCTTTCTCCATCGACGCTGCCAGAGAAGCGGCTCCTTAGATTTTGGCGGAACAAGAAGAATGAAGAAGAAAACAAAGAGGCGAAGCAATTACTGTTTTGGTGACGAAATGGATTAATGCTTTTTTTTTTGTGATGGGTGGTGTTATTGGTGGTTTTCATGCCTGAGTGGTGGTCGACGGCGCAACAAAGATATACATACTTCATATGTACTTTTTCCCAAACAAGATTATCAAGCGGAAAGCTGAAATCGGCTCTGTTTCACATGAATTTAAGATCTCCAGGTATTGAATTAGGAGATAGGGTAATGAATTGCATGAATAATGATAGAATAGTGACTTATGTTAAGTATAAAATTGTATGGATAACGGTAGAATCGTGGCTTATGTTAGAGAAAATTGTATTTCAAGTTTTTTATGTTAGTATTAAATTTGCATGAATATTGTATGAAAGTTGTGTAGAGAATATTGTTGTAGTTAGTTTATACATAATTTATACGTTTATATGCATATTTCATATCGTTTTATATAACTTTTATACACAAAATTATGATGAGAAATTTTAAATTTTAAGCGAGATTCGAAGCACGACTTTTTCTCAATTTTGAAGCAATTCAAATTTTGAAGGGTGATTTTATACAGTTTTCATACACGAAAATGTGAGAATTTTAAGCCTTGAGTCAGATATATACATATTTTTTCTACACAAAATTTTGAATATTTTTTAAGACTTGAGCGAGATATATATATTTCGTACAGTTTTCATACACAAAATATTGAGCGAAATTTTAAGTCTTGAGCGAATACATTTCTTACAGTTTTCATATACTCCCTCTGTCCCAATTTATATGGCACATTTTTCTTTTTATTCAGTCCAAAAAATAATGACGCATTTTCTTATTTGGCAACAATTTAATTTTAAACTTTATCTTTTACGCTTAACGGTATTTGGCTTATTTTATACCACAAGATTCAAAAGTCTTTATTTATTTCTTAAATTTTGTGTTCAGTCAAACTTCATCATATAAATTGGGATGGAGGGAGTACAAAAACAATTTAATTTTTTTTAAGCCTTGAGCTAAAATTTTCATATATATTTTGTAAGAAATCTATTGCTATGTTTTGTAAACTGGAAAATATCGTCATATTATGCAAATACACCATATTATCTACCATATTATCATGTATATATACGTCATTCTCCCTAAAATAAAAATATTTCAATCTGAATATATATTTGAATATTAAAGTCTCATTTGTTTGCACTTAATAAAGGTCTTAATCATAATCATCTAAATCTATATCATTACTCATTAAGTCTAATTTTTCAGTTAAACTAAAAATTTTGTTTAACAAAATATGAAAATATGTACAAACTCGTTTATCAAATTCTTATCAATTGGACTCTAGAGCTAGAACTTACAAAAATAATCATTGGAAACCTTAAAGCAATTTGCTAGCAGAAAACATACGTATTAGTAACAAGCTTAGCTACAAATCAAGAATACAATTAAGCTTGTCTAATATAGGCTTTCATTTACTATGCTTTTGGCCAATACTATGTAATTGCAATACAATCTCTTTAATTTTAGCACCAATCTCCTTCATTTTCCGCTGAATTTGCGAGTTTTCCTTTCATTCTATACAGAGTATATAATAGTTGCAAACAAAAAACCCCATAATTTGGAGGGCTGATTCTCAGTCAATGGAGTAGTGTCTGTCATATTTACTTTAGAATAGGAACAGTAATGACAAAGTGTTGCCCCCAGGGGCACGGGTGAGTTGGTAAGTGGCAAGGTGATTGGGGTACAACCACTCCGACGTTGCGGGTTCGAATCCGTGTGGTGACAGTCTTTGCTGAAATATTGCAAAGGTTGTTGCTGGGTTCGTATCCCGTTGGTCCTCTCCATTGCAGGGCTGCAACTCGCGCATATCCCTCGATTTACATCCTACATGGCCAAGGAGCCTCTGGTACAGGTGGGGGATTTCGCCTTCGGGACTTTCCCCTTCACAAAGTAATGACAAAGTGTTTCTTCAACATTTGGAATCCTTTGTACCTGAATATTGCATTGGCTCAGTCAGTCTACAGTTGATAGCTGCCTTATAGTGCTAGGCTAGAGTAGAAACTGATGCCTAGTTATCAAGCCCTTTGCCATAGAGATTTTCTTCCACGGAACCTTTTGAAATTGTAAGCCTTTCTGATATTGAACCTGGAGTTCTTTGTAAAACTATCTAGTTACTCAGCCATGAATCACATGACTTAACCATTTCCTTGCGTCAAATATTTTCCTAACCATTCACCTTGCTTGATTAGGAGTGTTTACATTTACTATGTCATCTCCTTTTATATAAAATGAATGAATTCATAGTACACACGATTGCGATTCGCTTTTACGCAGAGGCATAAAAGCTACTTAATAATTTGTGAATTCTTGAATTTTTTTCTTAAAGTCATCGCCTACTTTATAAAGAAAAATAGAAAAATCATATTTAAAAACAGTTTTTCAAAAAAATTAAAGAAAACTCAATTTAAACCAGAGTTCAGGTAAGAGTTCAAATGATCCTCGGAAAAGGTGTAAGGCACCCCAGTATATTAAGGATCCGTAAGATACGGTTAACACCGGATCTTATACGATAAAAGATTGCTTAATGTGTTTTAAAATATTGCAAAATTTTGTCATTTAAATCATTTTCCGCCAAATGTATTTTCACACAACACTTTAAAAATGTAACAATTGTCTATAAAACATTCTCTCTCTGACATACAAAACCTTTTCTCTATTTTTCATATAACAATTGTCTTTAAACTCGGTTTATATCAAAACTCTTATACCAAATTGAATGGAAACATTATATTTTTGTCCTTTTGCAAGATAAGTTAAAGAACTTGAACCAAGTTATTTAAAATCAATCCTCTAAGTTAGTCTCTTGAAATTTTATTTAGAAGCATGCAATATTGGAGAAATGACCAAAAATACATTTCTTTTTTATTTATCCGGGAAATGATTCATTTTATTTAAAAGCAGATAAAAATAACAACTCTTATAATTAGGTTCTAATTTAAGGTTCCAATAATAATTAACATTTTTACTCATAGCAAATACAAACATAAATAAAATAAAGCAAACAGGTTGGCGAGTATACTAGCCCACCAAACACAGTTTATAAAAAAGAGAAATCCTATTTTTCTAGGCCATTTCACTCATGCCTGGGCCTTCTTGCAGATATTCTACCATTTTCACCCATGAATGGGCCTTCATTTTTTTCGGACTCGATGAAAAATAATGTGTTTTGGGCTCTCAGGCCCAACGGCTCAAACAGTTCGCGGGATCAATGAAGTGTGGGCCCAAGACCATGAGACATGCAAAGAAAGAGGGGAAAACACACCACACCGTTAGAAAGTACTCAAAACTTATCAGGTATAAATAAATGCTACACTGGGACAAACGTTATTTGTTATAGCAACTTAAGCAGGCAACAATCAGAAACAAACCCAAAGAAATATCGACCCAAAACATCGTAACTTAATGTTGGGCTTGACAGAACATGCAATATGCAGAAGATAAGAGGGAGGCCCAAGTAGCTATCCTCGGATTTCAAAGAACGGACACTAATAAGCTCAAACCAAATATATATTCAAGCCTACTTCTCAACGTGAGTTCAGTCGTTTAAAGCCAGAGTATATATGATATACAAATGATATATATATATGATGTACGCGGGAGTATACAAAGCTGTATAACTTTGATATACAGCTGGTGTATACCAAAACATATACACTTTGTATACCATCACCACAATTGCATTTAAATCAAATACAAACTCAAAGTAGACTGTCAGCAGATTCAAGTACCAAATAGGAAGATGAAAAGTGTAAGGCTATCCTACATGGTTCAGGCAAAGGACAAAGGCAAATTCAAAGTACACAATGGATCTATTTAGTTCCAACTAAAGAGGAAAAACTACAAACACTTCATAAGTGGTAATGAACCAGATAGATGTATCAACATGCCATGTCTCAAAGCTAGGGTGGAGATAAGCGAACCAGATCAAACTAGCATACAAATGGGTCAAGATACACACACTAACTAGCTAGCATGCTTCAAGGATTGCTTGATAGTAACAACACCACTAAAACTAGGATCATTTTTCCTACCCATACGTATTTTTAATTATTTTTTAATGGGCATGCTCACATGAACAACCTTATCAAACCAGGACAACCAACACCTTTTAGGCAAGCAGTTTGAACCTGAGTATACAACGTATTAACAGGGCATAGGCTGGGCCTACGGATACTAAAACAGATGGGCGGAAAGCATTTGCCACTTAAGTAGGCAAAATAGATATGTCAAGTATTTAACAAAGGCATGCACATGAATACCACAAGAATAATATACTAGAGGGAACATCCAAAATGTTCTAGGTTGCAAGCATTTGAAAGAAACACATACACTCAGGATTCAAGCCTAGTTGGATAATGCTAATTCCCTCTTTGTATAAATACAATGTGACTAATGGGACACTTAAACAGAACCTGAACTGATCATTCTATACCAAACAGTTACATCACATGGTGTTTTAAAATCATTTTTGGCACATAATGTTGACAAAGTAAACCAGGAACTCAACTGAGGCATATACAAGCCCATACAATTATACTTGGACCATTTTAGGCATGTTAATACCTTGAAATCAAATCAGACCTAATTCATAAGGACATATATACTTCCATAATATCCTTAAACCATAGGCAGAATACATGAACATGTTATTCAAGTGTAAAAGCCAAAATTAATCCACCCTTGGAATCTTGATGCTACTCAACAAGCTCCCAATAAATTATGAACTAAAGCACATATGCATATTTGGAATCATACTAGGCATAACATGACCTTCTAAACCACAAATGCATTTCAGGCTCATATTGGGCACAACATCACCTTCCAAACATAACAGATACCAAATTGATCACACACATCATAGATCATACTCAAACAAGTAATATGCATCACATAGGATTGGGTTTAAGGCTTGATACACAGATTTAATCATGAATAAACTACTAAACAGATCAAACTATCTCAGAGTATATGCCTAAACATGTCATAATTGGGTTTTACTATCTTGAACTGAAATGACCACCTTAACAAATACACATAACTAATCACTAGTTGTGGTCATAGCCTAATCAGCATCTAATACCCAGCAAGTGATATACTTTATATCAAAATCACTACAATTTCATTATTATCTACCTAAATCATACCAACTACAAACTTATATTTATTAATCTAACAACCAATCGATACAACTAAACAAAAACAATTAATTTAAATCATGCAATCAATAATTAAAAGGGATCGAGAGGAATTTAAGCGCAGCTTCTTTGTGCGCAGCCGTGAATCGAGATCCGGAGTGGATTGCTTTCTCCAAATCCTTCATACTCAGCCCACACAAGGAAGTAAATAAAATTTTAGATTCAGAAAACCTTAGATGAATTTCTAGGGTTTTCAATTTACTCAAATAGAGACTTTTTTGCTCGAACTTTGAGGTAAAATCTAACATTCAAGACTTGGGGATAATGAGAGATGGAGGTTCCTTTTATAGGGGCGGTTGAGGCAACGCTGCCGCACAGGGCCCCCGGCCGGCGGACCTCCGCACCAGAATTTTCATTTTTCTTTTATTGGTTTCAAATATTAAGATATCTTATCAACAGCGGTAGCCTAGCGGTTAAGGGCTCACTTCCCTAGTGAGAGGTCGTGTGTTCGAATCAAATGAGTAGCGAATTTTTTTTTTTAAACACAAAATCAGATTTGGCCCAAGTCCCAACCAGTCGGTCCAAGTCCCAAATAGTATTTAATATACATTTATTTGATATTTTGATCAATATATTTTTTTAATACTGATTAATTAGTTAATTTAAATTTTTCATGTGAATAAAAAATGACCTTTTTTTGTTTCTCGCACCGGCCCTTAAAAATATAAAAACGACTCTGATCTCATCCCAAACGATGTGGGATATTGAGATTTCAAGAATTTTGATTTAATTTGCAAAAGAAAGAAAAATCATTTGCTTTTCGTCCTCAAATGAGACAAATCCCCTTAACGGGAGATTCAGATCGTAGAATAGGGGAGGAGGGATTTTACCTGCGCGGAGAGAGGAGACGAAGAAGAAAAGGGTCGCCTAAAAAACATGAACCAAAACTGAAACGAGCAAAATCTTTCTTTGGCTTTGCCATTTTGAGAGAGGGTAACGGCGGCTAGGGTTTCTTACCCTAGCTGCATTTCGCTCAAATGACAAAGGAAAGAGGGCTTTACGCCCTTTAAGCTGGACTTAGGCCGGGTCGAGTCCTCTTTTCAACTGGGCTCGGCGAATAATAAAGAGAAGAGGCCCAAATTCGTATAATAAGAGAGTTTGGAGTTAATAAGTATAGATTTCAAAAATTAGGCCACGAGATTAATTTAAAATATGGCCAATTCGACTTCAAATCAAAGTAAGTTTCGAGCAATTAAGTGAAAATTAGGCTAAAGTAAAATAGGGATGACCAATACGTAAAGATTTTGAAATAAAATTGAGATGCTATTTGACGCCTTATTTTTATGCACATTTTCACATTTTCTTAATTTTACGGAGTAAAATATTTACTAATTTAATATAATTAATTGAATAATCATCCTCTTTAATTTATAGAAACGGATAGGTATTTCTTAAAAATATGTGAATGATATACAATCATATTCGATGATATTTTGCCAAAGAAAATGGCAAAATGTCACCGAGATAATTTCGTAAAATCACATTCACTCTGTAAAATGCATATTTTACTTCGTTTATACTCAAAAACTTTAAATACTTAAATGAAAGTATTGGAGGGTAAAAATTATGTGTGAACACACGACCTCTCCTTTTTTTGCAATATTCCATAAGAGCTTACAGTTGACAGCTTTGTTCCATAGGAAAAAATAAGAATGTTGAGACCACCTGAAGACTTTGGTTGCCAAAGTGTATCCCAAGCAATTAATGCTCTTCACTACAAAATAAATTGGAATTAGTTATAAATTTTGTCCCTAATAGAATTTTATGATAATTCATCGCTAATCTATCTCTAAATAGGATTAGCGATGGAATTTGTTTTTAGCTATAAAATTTATTTGTCGCTAATCTTTCGAAAATCAAATACACCATGATCACTCACTAGTCCTTGAAGTAAACTCTAATGTAGTCTTTGTTAGGTCCAAAGTTTCACCTATTAATTTTGATGATAACAAAACATTATAATATTTAATAAAAGAATATTTACTTGTGGTAATTTTTTTTTTTGGTATAGATTTATTTGATGAAGAAGGATTTGGTGAAGATCTACACAAGTATGGAAAAGAAGATATTATGAGATGGAATTGTGGAAAAAAGATTTGATAAAGATCTACACAAGTATGAAAAAAAAAGAAGATATTATGAGATGGTACTTATGAGAGAAGATATGAAAGAAAAAGTCTTTCCCAAATCCAGTACAAGAATCATGGAAAGAATGATTACTATGATTCTATGAAAGGAAAATATTATGTGGAATTGCAGAACTGTTGAAGATAAATATTTACACCAAGCTATGAAGGGAGTAAATAAGAGAATCCATATTTAGTGTTGTATTAAGATCTCTCGTGGAAGGAAATAGTAATATTTATTACTTTCCCTTTATCACAATTATATTCAAGAGTGCCTATTCCAAATTTTATGAACCAGAAGGAAGCGTCCAAGTTCGAAGACAACCAAACTTAAGGATCTGCTCAAGAATCAAAATAAGGAAAGTAAATATTCAAATAAGAGATATCACTCCATGATTCAAGGAAGCAATCAGCAAACGGCCACAAAGAAGATTGAAAGAATCTTCAAAATTCCCTTGGGTTATGCAATAGCCGGAACAAGTTGAACGACTATAAATACGAGCTCTTAAAAGAAGAAAAGCACGCAACCACTTATACTTTCGTCTCAACCTTCTCAAGTTCTTTGCTCTATCTTTAATAAGCATTGTAATCCTTAGTGATTTACAGTGTATCTAAAAAGGAGAGGAGAAAACAAAATATTGTTGGTGAGACTTTGTATTGAGAGATTGTGTCATTGTTCATTTTTTTGGTGAGCGAGTGGAAATCAAAGAGTCATTGTTGGTGAGCGAGTGAAAAACCAACCTTGTACGAGAATTTGAGTATAGACGTAGGAGCTGCACCTTACAACCATTGTACAAAGAACAACATACTAAGAGCTTAAAGAGATAATCTCCTTGCAACCTAAGGGGACTGGATTAGAATACTACATTGATTTTGAATCAGTATAAAAATTACTAGTGTCATTTATTTTATTGCTCTCATATTACATTATGCACATTTACTATTTGTTGTGGTTTATACTTGTGTAAATTGAAAGACTAGCAATTTTGTGCAGGCTGTCTCGCCATCAGTCGACTGGAACCAAAGAATAATGGACTAGATTTTTTTTAACAGGCTTACAATTCACCCCTCATCTTGTACTTTCAGTCTTGATTGTGTTGGAGGCTTGAAAATGAAGGAAGCCTTTTGAAGGGGGCTATGGAACAATAAAAACAAAATGAAATAAACTCGAATGCCAATTCTGTTTTCGAATGTCGAAAATTACGTCGTCCGACACCAGTAACAACACTTTAGCAAAACAGAAAACTTTGAAGAGTAAATGCAACAAAATTTAAAGAACACAAAGGTTTTAAGTAGATATAACTTATGATGGTCAATGACCAAATGTATTGTATATATATATATATATATATATATATATATATATATATATATTATATGACAAATATATAAATTCATTTCTTTACAGATTTACAAGATAAAACGAAAAGGAATTAAAAGTTGAAGTCGCAAATGACTTCTGCCTGAACAATCTAACTAAGTAGACATAGACAACCTCTCATTACAATCGTTCCATACAAAACTAATCTAGAATCTAAACAACAATTGTAATGTTGGACAGAATGTTGTCAACACACTCAGGCAACATTGATGATCTAGATTTCTGAGATGAAATCCCGAGAGCTCTCTTGTTATTTTTACTTTCTGGTTCTGGATATCGATACTCTGTAGTAGCCTCTGTATTTATAGTACAAGGTCTTCTTAAAAAGTTTATCGATAAGTTGTGGAAGTTGAAGGAACGGTGGACTGTTGGTGGGATTGATTGGAGAAGATCAAGGAGTAATAATATCAACAGCTTTGGCTTGATACTCATGATAAGCAAAAACTTTTGACTTAGTCCTCACTCATTTTTTACCAGCTCCTTTTTACCTTGCTAAGTCATTTTTACCTCATAGTAATATTTATACAAATATTACTGCATCACGTGAAGTAATGCAAAACCTGTTCAGAAAATGTTGGTCCGAATATTGTGCAACATTTGTCCCAACATACTTACACATTTATATCAATACTTTAGGAGATATGTTTGGTCAATTGTCACAACACCAACTACATCATTAACAATATCCCACTTTTTGCCTTTCTTCACAAAACTTATTAAAATATAAAGTTGACTTAGGATGTTGTCACAAATATTATCCGACATCTGTGATCAACAATTTTAAGGTCATGCTCCCCCTTAACCTGTGATGGCATATAAGCAAACATGTGTATACCGATTCATAGGATTAGAAAAGCAAAAAAAATACGAGCACATATATCACATATCATCCAATATATATAAACCACAAATAGAAATATTCATTGTTAACAAATATTAATATTATTCAACTAAAGATCCTCATATAGCATCGACAACATCAACAACTCCCTCCTTGCTCATCATACATCAACAACAACTTTCTACTCATGCATAACAACTTCAACTTCCTCTCAAGACAACAACCTTTAGCTTCCTCCCCTACATTAGCATTATCTCCCATTTTTTGTGAATAAAGTAGCATCATTAAATGGTCTCTAGCTTATATTATGGCATTTCTTGCAAAGATCAACCTCGTAACTCTTTTGGTTGATTTTCCAATTTGATCCACAAGTCATTCTGTAGACAGTGTAGACTATCCTAGATTAGCATTGCCTAGAATGTTGGTGACATTTCTGGCAACATTTTCACTTTCAGCTTCCTTCTTCCAGGGAAAGTCGATGACTCTGTCCTTGCTCTTCAAAATTGCTTTGTTTACAGTGTAAACCTCAGGAGTCTTCCCTAAAGTGTCTTCTCTCTTAGGCTCAAAGCTTTGGTTGGTTAATACTTTGTAGATTAGAGAGGAAAAAGAAAGGATTGAAGTTGATTCTTTCTCAGCCAAGTTGGAAATTTGATGAAATATCATTTTTCTCAAATCAACTTTCAAACCTTTCCCAACTTTATACAATAGGGTGGCTTGTTCAGATGTCACAATTGACTCATTCATTGAAAGAAGTCAATTGTGAATAGCAATTTTGTGGAGGGTGGAAAACGTGATTGTTAGTTTGGAGGCTGGACATCTAAGGATCAACTTCTTCATCATACCTCCAGTGAGATATTCAAGCACTTCATCCCTATTGTTTATGACATGTTCTGCTTCTCTAACATTATCTCCAGCATCTAGTCCCATACTTTGATTTATAATAGAAGGCATAAACATATAGACCTTGTTGTAGAGATATATCTTCCCAAATTTCTTTGAGGAGGTCTTCTTTATAACATGGCTCAGATTAACGTAAAACAACTTTACTACATTATCAACATACATCCCCTTTTTAGTGACAGATCCTAGGAGATGTCTGTCATTTAAGAATTCTACCACTCCATATTCAGTACAAGAGGCAATATCAATTACTTTCTCAAGCCTGATTACTCTATTCTTGTAACAGTCCCAAATATCATAGTTAGTTTTAAAATAGAATTTATCTGAGTAAGCAGATACCTCAAAGTCTGAATCGGTGGATTCGGTACTGCTGGAGGATGTTGTTGTATGTGTCTCTGCAAATGTTGGCTGAAATGTAGCCTGAGTTGTGGCATCAGTGACAACATTTGGAGCAGCACTCGACTTTGCAGGTCTGGGAACTCCCTTTGGAAAGAATTGCTTTAAAGGAGTGTCGTCTGAGATTTCCCTTTCTTGAGGCACATTTGACTGCACTGAAGCAGATGGTTCTTCTTCACTCTCCTCTGTTGAAAGCACATAATCCGTATCTTCACTTGCACTGCTCGAGTAAGAGGGTATAAATGTTTCATATCTAGACCTTTTGTTACTCGGTCCTTCTTGGACTGTTTTCTCAAAAACTCTACTCGATCGACGAGTAGGGAAGGTAGAGGACCTTGGCCTTTTACCCAAAAATAAAAAATCAACAGTTTCATCAACATCTATAGTGTTATTATCATCTCCATGATAGCTAATATCTAAAGGTTCATGAAAACCTTTAAACATTTTTGTTGTACATGGGTTTTCTGGGAGATTGGAGGAAGAGGATGGTTATTCTGTTTGTTGGGGATCATTGTGCTCGGAAGCTTCTGTATTCATTGGAGGGCTTGTGCTCATTAGAGTGTTGGAGTGGATGTTGGATGACATTTGTTCTGACTTTGGTGATGTTTCCATTGGTGAAAATTTGGGAGAGGGTTTTGAGAAGTTAGGGTTTCTGATAGAGATTGGAGTTTGGTTTGGTGATTCCATCGATTAGGTAGGTAGATGTATACCCGATATGATTTTTCCTCCCCTTTTTATGGGAAAATCGAAAATGAAAAAATAATAGCAAATGAGAGGAATATTTATATACATGAAAAACCTTTTTTAGCAACAAAAATCCCTTATTTTTAGGTGTTTCAATTTTACACAATAACCTACACCTAAAAGAAACATCACGGTAGGAATAAAATGTAATCTTATCATTTTAAATTCTGAAATTACATTAATGATTAAACAAGGCATAAAATAGGGAGTAAAATTTGATATTTCAAAAATAAGATAAGAACAACATCCCAGCACATATCACATTCTGAAAATGTCAACAACAATGTTAGCAACATTTTGGACGACACACGTATTTTGATCCCACAAGAATGCAACAAACCAAGACACGTTTTATATGCACTTTATGAGTTTGACCACTGGACCAATGTAACATTTTTCCATCGTGTCATTGGTCTAATCATATAACACATATAAAAGAATTTTTTGTGTAAAGAATAAAAATACTTTTATAGTATTCTCAAATCTCTTTTGAAGCACTCGATACTCCTATAGAATATGAACAATATATTTTCATGGGCTTTGCCCATTTTTCACAGTTGCCAAATATTTGTAAAGGCTTTGCCTTATTTTAATACTCCCTTTTTATGATATATATTTATATCATCGCAGTGAACGATATCACTTTGATAACATATTCTTATTGAAGGATCATGTTTGTGTGACAAAAAATTATGCACCATACATCAACAATAATCAGTTAGTGATATAACATAGGTAAACGTCACCCGAAATATTAGACAACATTTCAGCCGACATTCACCAAAATGCCTTTTTAGAGATTACAAAGATCAAGAGATTTCTTCAAGCTAGAAAATCTCTCATGGTCCAAAGCTTTTGTAAAAATATCAGCTAGTTGACGAAGAGTGTCAACATGTTCAATTTGAAATAGCTGTTTTTCGACTAAATCTCTTAAAAAATTATGTCTAATATCAATGTGTTTTGTACGTGAGTGCTGAACTGAATTTTTGGAAATATTTATAGCATTCAAATTATCACAGTACAAAATCAAAATGTTGTTAGTAAATCCATAGTCGTCTAACACGTGTCGTAGCCATATTAATTGAGAGCAACAACTTTCAGCCACTACATATTCAGATTCAACAGTTGAAAGTGAGACATAGTTTTATTTACGACTATACCATGAAATAAGGTTATTGCCAAGATAAAAATATCATCCACTTGTACTTTTTCTATCATCCACATCTTCAGCCCATTCGAGTCATGAAATCCTATTAAGTTAGGATTAGTGTCTTTAGAATACCAGATTTTCAACTCACATGTGTCATCAACATATCAAATAATACGTTTCACGACAATTAATGTAGATATAAAATAAGAAAGACTAACCTCTTGGTATATGGTTGACATACACTCAAACCTTACCATTTCTCTATAGTTGAGTGGTTCTTTGCCTCTTGTTCTAATTCCATCAAAAACTCCCCTATCACTTGGCCCGTTGGATGATTCTTCCTAATCCTTGATGAGGGGTCCCTACGAACTTGGTCTAACAATTCAGCACTTGACTCCTCATCTGTGATCTCTATTGCTGTTTCAGATATTGCTTCAGGTGTGGCAACATTTGTGGCAACATCCGATTCTTCTACAATCTGTGGACTTTTCACTGTATCTATAATGTTATTTTCAATAGTTTTTTCTGAAACATCAGAAAGATCATCAAAGATAACATTTACAAACTCTTGTACAGTTCTGGATCTCAGATTGTATCTTCGATAAGCATGACTATTTTGTGAATAGCCAACAAAAAATTCTTTATCACACTTAGAGTCAAATTTTGCCAAATGATCCATGTCATTTAAAATATAACAAATACACCCAAAAACATGAAAGTAACGCAAGTTTCCATTTATAATTTCATAGGGTGTCATCTTTGTTCATGGCCTTAAATAGACTTTATTAGCGATGTGATTAGCAGTATTCAAGGCTTCTGCCAATAAACGTTTTGGCAAATGTTTAGAACTAAGCATCACTCTAACCATTTCTTGCAATGTCCTATTCTTCCGTTCTATAACCCCATTCTGTTAAGGAGTTTTGGGGCAGAAAACTCATGGAAAATTCCCCCTTTCTCACAAAAAATTGTGAATGAACTATTTTTAAATTCTTTTTCATGGTCGGATCTAATCCGAAAAATAGGAGAATAGAATAAATTTATAATTCTAGAGTGCAAGATTTTAAACATGTCAAACGTTTACAATTTTTCTTTCAAAAAAATATATCTGAGAATATCTAGAAAAATCATCTACTATCACAAAAAAATACCTCATGCCTCATAAACTGTCTACTTCAATTGTACCCATTAATTTCATATGTAGCAATTGAAAACAGTGAGACATATATGAATATTGTCTGTCGTGTTGGACAACATTATGAGAGACACAGGTTTTCTTACCTTTCAAATAACCTTCACATACAATTTTACCTTTATGGCTAAGTTTGGGTATGCTTCTAACCGCTTCATATGGGACCATTTTTCTAAATTGTGGTAGTTGACATGCCCCAAATTTTGATGCCATAGTGTTGTCATCGACCTTAGAATTATTACATGTTTCTTGTCTTACAACAAGATATCAATTGTCGCATGTTCTTGTACATGTCATGACACATATATTTGCTTCATTCGTAACTTTATATGCATTCTTATTAAATTTTACCTCAAGATCCTCATCACACATTTGACTTATACTAATCAAATTAGCCATTTAACCCTCGACGTGTAAGACATTTCTTAAGGCTGGAAATCCAGGAACATCCAAGATTCATTTTCCAATTATTTTGCCTTTACTGCCACCTCCATAAGTCACGTTTCCTCCATTGAATGATTCATAGTTCTTTAGAAAACCTTTTGTACATGTCATGTGGCGAGAACATCAACTATCAAATTACCAAGAACCTGAAATGTTAGTTCTTAATGCAGTTATAGCAATATTACATGTTACATCTCTTTTAGGAACTCAAACTCTCTTCAAATGTTTTTTATCTTTTGACTCAGAAATGTTGCTTCGATTGTTATCCGGGATGTTGGACAACATTTTAGGCAATATTTTGCTCACATAATCTTGAAGTTTGAAACAATATGGTTTTAAGTGTCCACGGGAGTTACAGTGATGACACACAAACTTCATATTCTTTGACATATATGAGAACTTATTGTTCATCCATTTTTCTTTTACAAAGAATATTTTCTCATTTTTATCAAAGAGATTAGAGCATATGGTTTTAAGAGAGTTTTCGTACCCAATTCTTGCATGTGAAGGTTTACTAAAGTTGAGTATCTCATTCAATTTCGAAGTCCCCGTGTTGAGCTTATGGAAGGTTGCTTCGGCTAAATCTAATTTTGCACGGATCTTACCAAATTCAATATCCTTTTTTGGTAAGTGCAACCTCAAGTCGGGTTATCGTGCATTTTAATACTAAATTCTCATGAGTTAAAGATTTTGCTTTTTTGTCAAGTTGCTTGGATTCTATGATTAAGACTTTACAAATACTTTATAATTCATTAATCATATCATATTTGCATTCAACTTAATCCATACAATCAACCTCACTAACAAAAATAGAGTCACTAAAGCAATTAACATCAGAATAGTTAAAAAAATTCATACCTTTCGGATGTCGCTGAGGATATTGATGTCGTTGCTGATGTTGGAGCAAATATCGTGGCATCTGAGATAATATTGTATATGACATCTTCATTATCCGATAGAGATTGTTTGAAAATAATAGTCAGCATTGCATGTGTTTCAATTTCACTATCTCCTTTCTCTTCTCCTTCATCATCACTAAGAGAAACCATAGGTTCTTACTAAATTTTCTAAGAGTGTTTGCACATTCGTTAGCATAGTGACCCCAACCTGAGCATGCATGAACTCAAGTTGTTTGGGATCAATTTGGTACGATCTTATTTCCTTTTTGCACATTTGGAAGGAATCTAGTGGGCTTTTGATTGAAGACTTGGTTTTGGTGCTCTTTAGATTTAGATTGACTTCTCTCATTGTTGAACTTCCTTACCATCGAATTGTATTTTCGAGTGAGTAAGACAATATTTGCACCATCACCAATTTCTTCAAGATTCTTATCATCTTCTTCGATTTGACTCTCCGAGGATTGAACTTGAAGTGCCACATTCTTGCTTTTATACAATTCCTTTTGATTCTCAATGTTCATCTTATAAGTTTTGAGAATGCTCATCAAGGTATGAAGGTCCATTGTGGCAATATTGTGAGCTTCTTCAATAGCACAAATCTTAAAATTAAACTTTTCAGGAAGAGAACGGAGAGCATTTTCAACGAGTTGAGTGTTGGTTAATGGTTCACCAAGTACTTGACATTCATTTGAGATGTCAATCAACTTTTCAAAATAAGATTTAATATCATTCACTTCTTCCATCCTTAAATGTTCATATTTACTCATGAGCATGCGTAACTTTATTCGATTTAACACTTGATCTACCTTTACAATGAATTTGTAAAGTATCTCATGCATCCTTAGCTGTGTGGCAGTTTTGAATGAGTATGAACATATACATATCAACCCATCCAAAAATTGCATTTAAGACTTTTTCGTTAAAGCTAACAGTATTGGTTTCTTCTGTAGTCCATTCGGATTCAGGTTTAACAAGAATGTCACATTTCTCATCCGGTGGCAACATTGGAACAACATACCCATTGGTTATAGATCTTCATGCCCTAACATCAATTGATTTGATATGAGGACGTAGGCGAATCTTTCAATAGACATAATTTGATCCATCTAAATAGGAAGCCTACCAATAGTTGAATTTGCCGGATCCATAGCTTATGACAACAGGACCAAGCACATATTGTGTGTAAGTGTCGGCTCTGATACCACTTGAAGGGGGATATGGAACAATAAAAAAAAATGAAACAAACTCGAATGTCAATTCTATTTCCAAATGTCAGAAATTATGTCGTCCGACACCAGTAACAACACTTTAGCAAAACAGAAACTTTGAAGAGTAAATGCAGCGGAAATTTAAAGAACATAAAGTTTTAAATTTTCATAAGTTACATATATAATATAACGTATGATGGTCAATGACCAAATATATTGTATATATATTACATACAAATATACAAATTACTTTCTTTACAGATTTACAAGATAAAACGAAAATGAATTAAAAGTTGAAGTCGCAGATGACTTCTGCCTGAAAAATCTAACTAAGTAGACATAGACAATCTTTCATTACAATCTCTCCATACAAAACTAATATAGAATCTAAACAACAATTGTAATGTTGGACATAATGTTGTCAACACACCCAGTCAACACTAGTGATCCAGATTTCTGAGATGAAATTCTGAGAACTCTCTTGGTATTTTTACTTTACAGTTACGGATATCGATACTCTATAGTAGCCTCTCTATTTATAGTAGAAGGTCTTCCTTGAAAAACTCATCGATCAGTTGTGGAAGTTGAGGGAAAGGTGGACTGTTGGTGGGATTGGTTTGAGAAGATCAGGGAGTAATAATATCAACAGCTTTGGCTTGATCCTCACAATAAGCAACGAATTTTGACTTAGTCCTCACTCATTTTTTACCAGCTCCTTTTTACTTGTCAAGTCATTTTTACCTCATAGTAATATTTACACAAATATTACTGCATTGCATGAAGTAAGATAAAATCTGTTCAGAAAATGTTAGTCCGAATATTGTGCAACATATGTCCCAACATACTTACACATTCATATCAATACTTTAGGAGATATGTTTGGTCAAATGTCACAACACAACTCCAACATTAATAACTTTATCTAGAACAAGCCAGGCTAGGTAAGGCTTAGTCAGGCCGGCAGAGGCTTTGATCACATACCTTCTATTCAATTATCAAATGTTTTTTATTTTTATAAAATATGTTATTATGTAAACTAATCTAAGGTGTTAAATTTCACAAAAATAGCAAAAATCTTAAATTTGAAATTATACAACTATATTATATTTAAGCTTAATACATGAGACTCTCAAACTATCTATACAAATTCCAGTTTATTGCATTATCTTCTTTTAAAATAAAAGTTGCTTTACTTGAAATAACAGCAGGACATAATAATTAATTTCACACTTTTTATTACTTTGCCTCGTGTGTATTAGTACTAGTTAAGAACAATGGCCTATTAGTACTAGTTAAGAACGATGTCCTAGTTTTCTTTTCAACCTTAACTACTCGCTCTTAAATATATGCACATATATTTTCTTGACACTCATAATTATCATAGAAGTGGACATGACATCCAATATTGTCACAGAAGTTTTGAAAAAGAAAAGTAGCAATTAAATAAAAGTTATAAATAAGAATATCAAAGTTTTTAATTTCGTCTCAACTTAGAACAGAATGTTTAAAGTGTACTTATAGTAGTCCTATCAACAAACTCAGTTGTCCTACAAAACATGCAGCAAGAAAATAGGAATTAACCTTAGTAATAGAGAGAAAAATGAAGTAACGCTTACTTCAAGTTAATAGTCACGGAATAAATAGACGATTAACTAGAAATCATCAACGAAATAAGTGTTGTTCAAGTTTTTTTTCCTAGCATGTCAGATAGATTCTAGTAAGCAGTTTCCACCACTTCCATCAACAACGAGAGGAAAACTTTTTTAAAAGGCATACTTACATGTTGTAGTTGCTCATCATTGGAAGTACCTAAGTACACTTTTAGTGTCATCCATAATATTTGAAATTCATTGTGCATCAGGAAGGTTTAACAAGCTACATTCGGACAAATGAGATTTCCAAAGTAAGTAGTGTTGTGTACAAGGATGCAGGAAACTGAAATTACAAGTAACTGCAAAGTAAGTCAAGAACTGAAAAAATTACAATTCAACAACAAAACTGAAATTACAATTCTGTTTGAACAAGAAAACTGGAAACTGTTTTGTGTATGCTGAGTCGAGTGTGACACTCTGTCTTTAAAACAATATTGCCCCGTATGTATTCTTTATACGTCCTGGACAATTGTCTCCCAAGATAAAATAACAAATGAACACTTGAGCAAAGGAAACTCAAATGCTTCCGTGAAGAATTTTGAGTAAAGAAATGATGCTTGGAAGTTGTAGGAAGAACTGATTCTGTTTGTGTATTTTCGTGTAGTGTAAAGTGTTCTCAACAATGGTGAAAAGAGTTGTTTATATAGGTGAGGGAGGGGCTATTGAATTGCCTCCATAAGTGCCATTACTGGAGGAGGTAGTAATACCACCAAAATAAATGGTGAAAAGAGCAACGGATTTGGCCATTATAGGAGGAGTAATTCAGCCAAAATAAATGGCTGAATTGAGTGCTGTGGCGTTTCTGACCCCACAGCCCACAACCCGTGGCCCGAGAACCCGGACGGGCGGGCGGCGACGGCGCGCGTGTGGGCTTTCCTCGAACCGAAGCACATCTAGGTCTTCCCTCCTTTAAACACATGGGATACCCCTTGGGGTCCCAAACCCCAAACCAATTTTGAGTCTTATAAACACAACAATTCTTTCTTCCTCTACCGATGAGAGAGAATTGATCCCAACCACACTTTTTCATGCTTCAAACACCTCACTTCGTGGACCAATATCTCTTTCATTTCTCAATGAAATTTGACGATTCTTGGCCCTACGGTTATCTACGTACTTAGTAGATCATGCACGTGTGAAGAACCGGATTCTCCAACATGCGTAACACTAGTGTTTAAGCCGTTAAAGTTGGTCGGTCGCAACTCCCGCCAAAGGCTAATTTCCAACAAGTAGACGTCCATGCATATTTCTCTTCCTTTCTTCAACAATGTTTAAGTATGGAAACTTGTTCCTTCCAATGAATTACTATCCTCAGATTGAAGGTTTTCAGATCTTCTTCATAAATTTGCCCTTAATCTAAAATTGCAAAATTGGTAAAAGAGAAATATATAAGAGAATGAGCTAATAATATATATTAAATGGGTTTTTTTGTACGGTTATGAGTTCACCCCATATTGATAATTTGATACAAGTGCAGAGCTAGGAATTCTAGTAAGGAAAATTTAAAACATACAAAATGACACACTTGTGATTTTTGAATCTACAACTTAAGTAATTTTTGAACCTCCTTCACCATGAGACTAGAAATTTCTCTTATGTCAATATGATTCAACAATTCATAGACTATATAAAAAAGATTTTACCTTATATATGTTGTATAATTTTCAAATTGAGTACCTTCTCAAATAGGGACTCTGCCCATTGGGCGGCTTGGGAAGTGGGTTAGATTTCAGGTTTAGTGAAGATATTTGTGAAGGATAATTCAAAAAAATTCTATTTGATTATATTACATGATAATGATATATTATGTCTTTAAACCAAACATATATAGTTGTTCGGAGGACCACAATTTCACTACTTCAACTTGCTTAGTGCAGTGGTTGAAAACTTGAAAAAGAATGTTAGAAAAATAATATTTTTATTTAATATATCAAAAATAATAAATATTATTTCATTAATTTTCCTAGTGTCTATCAAATCTTTTGGTCAAATATTACTGTTGCCCAATGTCTCTCTTGCAATTAAATTTGTTGTCTGTATGGCCAATTGACCTTTATGGTTTTTAACTCCTCTTGAACGTTTTGGGACGTTGATAGATTACAACATCATTAGAAGTCATCTCTTTGGATTATATATATATATATATATATATATATATATATATTGATCTTGTGTGGTCATATTGTTGTGTGTGAAAATCAAGAATAAATTTCTTTTTCTTCTTCTTATTTTCTTTTGCTGGGTTATCTATCTTTGTGAAATTTTTGTTAGATTTTGACTTTTAGTTTTATACTAGAATAGTTTGTTGAATCTTGACGGATACATCGGGTGAAATATCCTTAAGGACAGTGTCTTTGACACGCCTCAAACTTTGAAAAGTTCCTTGCAAGTACTCGATATCAAGTATTTTCCGTAAGGTTTTCAACAAAGAATGTGTGACTTAAATGATTCAATGCCCTTGCACTTGTTTTTAAAAGAATATATAAGAGGAGTAAGTATAATGTACAGGTTTTATGACGAAAAAGAAAAAGAAAATGATATTGGTCTCAAACTTGTAGAATTATACTAGGTATGTTGTTGTTGTTGATCACGTAAAATATCCATGGTAATCACATGACTTAAATAGTTCTCTTTCCTTTTTCTATACTAAGATTTTGTGCTTTTTTTTTAATCTTAAAATACTAAATATTTTTTGGAAAAAAAAAGAGGCCTCAAAATTTTGTGGTTTAAAGGCATTGCCTCAATTGCTTGGCCCTTCGGCCGGCTTTGGCCAGACATGCAATACAAATGAATGCTATGAGAGGTGGAGTGAGGATCTCTAAGTAGACATGCATCTAAATGGTCAAGAATTTGCATTTAAATTTCAACATCACGAGTTCAATGTCAATAACCCCCTCGCTACTACTAACCAATTGAACCTTCAAAAGAGCGTCACGAGTACGAATTCAATGGTCCCTTGGGTTCTATTGCTCAACTGGATTTTCCTTGTTAACTATGTCAAAGAAAATAAATGATGTGATAGTAAGGGAGTCCGGAGAGATGGAGATTAAAACAATAATAGCATATCCAGTGTAATTCCATAAGTGATGTTTGGAGAGGATAATGTGTACGCAGATCGGTCTTACTCCTATCTTGGGAGATACAAAAATAAATAAGGAGTCAGGAGAGATAGAGATTCTCAAAGATAAATGATGTTTCCCATGGAGTATTAGTATCAGTGTTGATATCTTTCCATCCTTATCAAAAGTCTCTGCTTTATACTTCTGTAAATGAAAACCTTTTCTTTGGAGAGTGCCCTCAACTCTGTTAAAAAAGTTATTTAGCGCAAATTCAAATTAATCGGGCCAATGAGCTTTTGATACCAAAATTGTTAACCCCAACAAAAAAAATCCTTCAGATCAAAATAACTTGTATGTTTGGTCTGAAGTTGTGTTTTCAAGTTGTTTTATTAGTCTACAAATACATTTACAAAGTGAAAGAAAAACTTCGTCCCCATAAGCTACCTCATGATAGATGGATATAATGATTCTAACTAAAAATATATTTAGAGATTTATATTCAAGGGTTTAAAGACAAATATGTTGTATCCGATCCGGAGACCCTCTTAATGAGTCCGAAATTGCTAGTTAAGTTTCGGGTATGCAAGATTAAGATACAAGTAAAATATAGAAATAAGCAAGTAAACTGAATAAATGAGTTAGATCTAAAAATAAGCTATCAATCGAATAAGAACAAGAGATATGAATGGTATATTTGCTTGAGAGAGATCTAGGTTACAAGTGTGAGTTTAGAGAGAATACAACGTGTCTTCCTTCTCTTATAAGTCTTGTATATATAAGACAAAACTTAGACTATTACGCCCCTTTAAAGTAATAACGACGTGAACGTCCTGACGTTACTATACCGATACGCGCCGCTGAAAGAAATAATCCCCTTGATTATTTTCATTAATTGAAAGGTATATATACAAGTTACAAAATAGGAGAATCCTATTCCTAAAACCTTATTCTATACATTTATGGTAATACACTAATTATGGTAATACACTACTAATTATATTACAACATTACCTAAACTAGGATACTAAATATTTACCATAAATTATATTACCTAAAACTAGCTAAACTGAGAGCAGCAAATCCGAGACAATATACACACAATATACACATTAACACACCCCCGCAGTCATAGCGGGCGGTCTTCGAATGCTGAAACTGTTCCTAAAATCTTCAAAAAGGACCGAGGGAAGACCCTTTGTAAAGATGTCTGCAATCTGATATCTCGACGGGATGTGACAGACACGTACCTGACCCCGAGCAACCTTTTCACGGACAAAGTGAATGTCCATCTCGATATGTTTAGTGCGTTGGTGCTGAACCGGATTATCAGGAAGGTAAATGACACTAATATTATCGCAATAAACCAAGGTTGCCTTTTGAATTAGACAATGAAGCTCTAAAATCAAATTATGTAACCAACATGATTCTGTGACCACATTGGCTACCCCTCGATATTCAGCCTCGGCACTTGAGCGGGATAGAGTCGTCTGACGCTTCGCAGACCAGGAGACCAAGTTGTTGCCAAGGAACATACAGTAGCCAGACGTAAACCGTCTGGTGTCTGGACACCCACCCCAATCAGCATCTGTGTATGAGACAAGTGTGGATGTCGATGAAGAATACAAATGCAAACCATAGTCCAACCCTATTGTCATATTCTTTTCCATTATCACACTGAATATTTTTTATTTCTCTTTCGAATTGTGTTCTAATGAATGCTCTAAATTTTATGAAGACGGAAAACACTTGAGATTTATTTGCAATTGGAAACGTCCACAAAAATTTAGAATAATCATCCAAAAAAAGAACATAATACCGATGACCCAACGAACTTAGAACAGGAGACGTCCATAGGTCGCTATGAATAATATCAAATGGCATTGAAGTATGAGAATTGGAGTATACAAATGTCAATTTAACAATTTTTCCTAACGAACAAGATTGACAAAGTGGAGTATGACTCGTACCCTTACAAGAAATAAAACTATTTTTATCTAAAACATATAAAATAGAGGATCCTGGATGACCAATGCGAGCATGCCACAAGGAAGGAGAAATGACTGCAAAGGTTGATGGCAAGGCTTGACTCGATGGACTGAAACCGGGTGTGATAGGATAAAAATCTCCCCTACTATCACACCTCATGAGAGGACTCACCGTCTTAAAATCCTTCACAGAGAAACCAAACGGATCAAATTCAACAGAAACGGAATTGTCAATGGTGAATTTTCGGACATACACTAAATTTTTAATCAATTTGGGGGCATGTAAAGTATTTTTCAAGATAAGGGGAGGATTGGGGGGAGATAGAGTTTTATGACCATAACTCTGAATTGGAATATAGTTACCATTACCGACAATTATACCACGAGGGTTGCACAAATTGACATAAGACGATAGAGTACCTTGATCGGAGGTCATGTGTGTCGTTGCACCAGTGTCCATATACCAATTCGGGTCAAGTTGAGTCAAACCCAGTGTGTCCATCGCGACCTCGATATCTGTCTGAGTGGGGCCTGCTGCGTGGTGAGCTTGCGGGGGCCGGGGCCTAAGAATTCCAGAGCTGGACTGTCCTGGGCCGTAACTGCTGATTGTTGGGCGTGAAAGCGGCATCGCCCACCCACCGCCGCTCAAGTCGCCGGAAAATATGGGTCAGCCGCCCACGGCCCATTGCCCACCATCGCCATGGGCCCCACTGCTGGGACCAGTAGGGAGGAGGTCCACTATTGACTGGATGGGGCCCACTGCCGGCCTGCTGACCACCGAAACCGCCGCGTTGCCCCCGCGGTTTTTGTTATTATTCTTACGATTATTTTTGCCGCCACCATGAGTACGGTTTTGGCCCGAATTATCAACAAAACTTGAAGAATTTGTGGAGGATTTCATTAGGACGACGAGGCTTGCTCCGGTTGTCGTCTTTTTAGCCAAACCGGCTTCTTCCAGCGTAAGCATGGAGCGAGCTTGATAAAAAGCAGGAAGTGGGTTGCTTTGACGAAGGAGAGTCCCAACGCCATTATAGGCCTCAGAAAGACCGGCAACCAGTTGTAGAACTAGACGATTATTTGTTACAGGTGCGCTAACGTTATGGAGTTGGTCTGCCAACTCTTTGAGTTTCTTGCAATATACCGATACGTTTGGAAATTCTTCCATGCGAACTAGAGAGAATTCATGCTCGAATGTGACAACACGTGAATGTTGGTTATCTTGGAATATGTAAGGCAATCTATTCCAGGTAGCCATAGCCGTGGTATCCGGCTCAATAATCGTCTGTAAGAGGTCAACTGAGATAGTGGAATAAATCCACTGGAGAACGGTAGCATCAAGAGTAATCCATAACTGAGGATCCTCCGCGGAAATTGGCGTAGCGGGAGGAATTATGTGATGGATAACTTGATGGGAGATAGCGTGAATTTTAAACAATTCTGCCCACGTCGCATATTGGACGTTTTCCATCTCAAGCACAATAGGGATGTTGTTCTTGATTTTAGAAACCATGAGGGCAGGATGAAAATTGTTCTTAGACATATTGATAGAACAAAGAAGGAGGGGAAATTTGGGAATAATAAGAGAGATTTTGAGAACGGAAGACTAATTTTGGTAAAGAAAACCCGAGGGGGGGGGGGTTTCGGCCGAGAAGTACAAAATTTGGGAGAGAATTTTTTTTGTTAGACCTAGTCTCTTGATACCATGAAAGAAATAATCCCCTTGATTATTTTCATTAATTGAAAGGTATATATACAAGTTACAAAATAGGAGAATCCTATTCCTATTCTATTCCTAAAACCTTATTCTATACATTTATGGTAATCCATTAATTATGGTAATACACTACTAATTATATTACAATATTATCTAAACTAGAATACTAAATATTTATCATAAATTATATTATCTAAAACTAGCTAAACCGAGAGCAGCAAATCCGAGACAATATACACATGTATATTGTATATTTAACAGCCGCGACACTCTGATCTAGAAAGACTGATATGACAGGAATTGTTGAAAGTGAAGGACAACTGTAGTGATCCTTTGAGGCCGTTAGGATTTCCGAAACTGCGAAACTTCTTATGTACACAGTATGCTTCCGAAAGCGTTTCTACCCGATACAATTGCTTTGTTGAACTTCATTATTGCTAGCTAGTTCCAAGCACAATAGCTATGCTGAAGTCATGTTGTTGAACTTTAGCACTTGCATTCAATCAGATACGTATTAGTTTATTTACTTTATTATAGTGCTAACAATGCAATGCGCATATTCCAAGTACAAGTATCTCGGGCTTTGGAAAATCTTTTCCGCCAGACTCGTTAGCCGTCTTTAGGGTGTGGACTGTACGAAGAAAAATATCTTTTGTGAAAAATACTTGAAAACTTATTTATTTTTTTGTGTTCGATATATAAATAAAAATATTATTCTAAATATATTTATATATAATCTAAATAAATACTATGAGAGATAGGGTGATGGGGTAGGAGTGATGGGTGGTGGGGATGGGGGCTACAAGGGGAGTGAGGATGAGGTGTATTGGAGGTTAGGGAGGACATAATTAATGTGGAATGTCAGTTGTGAAACTTTTTTTTCTACTTTCACTAGAAATGTCATTTTTCTAGAGAAAAATATTTTTCAAAAAATTTGACCAACTGAAGATGAAAATGTTGAACAATATTTTGGAAAACTTACCAATATGTACAGTTCAACCAAAATTATTTACTAGTATGGCTTAAATATACAAAACATATACACTGATTATATATATTATTCGTATAAGTATACAAAACTTATATATTTGGTCATACAAAACCTATATATTTCCTCCCTACCGAACATCCTTAGTCGTTACACCTTTCCTTTTGTTTCAATTTGTAGAACGTAATTTAATTGGATACAAATTTTAAGAAAGGTTTAATATATATAAAATTTATGATTTTAATATATATAACTTATAAAAAATTATCATTAAGGATAAAATTAGTAAGTTCAATTTAAGTTATTTCCAAATTTAAACAAGCCTTATTTTTTCTAAACGAACTAATAAAAAACAATGTTGTTATAGTACTATTCTGGAATAAAGTCAATAAACTCTCCGATGCATGTCTTTTTATGTATTTTGTGTTCATATATAAAAATCGCATGTTTCCAGGTCCAACGAACAGAGTTTAAACAGGAACTAACTGCTCACAGTGGGGGATGTAAAACATAGTTTATGGGTCCGTAGAAATCTAGTAACTTTTGTGTAGATTTTATATTTTTATTGAGAAATTCATAAAATATATGTGATTGTGAATTTAATTATATTAAGTATTGTATATTAATTTTGACATCACTATCACTGTAGAACTCATAAATTTTAAATTATGAATTTGAAGGTAATTGTTTCGTGTCGGACTCAAAAAGGGTAAAGCTGACTACTAATGGACCCCTTTGAATAACATTCCGCACTAGTGTGAGTGAATTCCAACCAAACCGTAAAAACGTGACACATCTCAGGATGACTACAAAAAACAAGTCCACATTCATATAATGCAATCTTCGCTAAGCATTTCACTAGGACTAAGTTCTGATCGTCCCTTTTTTCTAAAGTGACTGAATTAATTCATAATGGTAACAGACATCATTATATCTAAGTACTTTTTTTTTCTATAAAAGGTGTTGTATGCATTAGATCAAAATATCTCAAATCAACCACAGCCAAAGTTAAGATTTTGTAGGCAATTTAATGGCACTGGAAGATGCAAAAATTGGTGATTACACAGTAAGTTTCATAAGAAAATCTGTAGTAAAAGCCACTGGTCCAATTCCAAAGCCATATATTCTCACCCTTTCAAACCTCGACCTCCTCTCTGGACGATTTCCAGTGACGTATTTTTACGTCTATTGCCAAGCAAAACATAACGACTCATCAGGTTCAATCACCGGTGAATTAAGAAAGTCCCTTGCTAAATGCCTCTCACACTTCTACCCATTTGCTGGTCGAATTATTCCGAATGCAGAGACAAATGAGCCTGAAATTGTATGTGATAATACTGGTGCTTTGTTTCTGGAAGCACAAGCTAGCACTTGTCTAAAAGAACTTGACTTCTATAATCTCAACAAGTGTCTAGAGGGAAAATTAGTTCCAATAAATCAGGAGTTTCCGGTACAAGTCCAACTCACAAATTACAAATGTGGAGGCATATTTATAACATTCACATTTGACCATGCTTTAGGTGATGCTAGTTCTTTTAGTAAGTTTCTACTGATGTGGTCCGAGATAGCCAGAAAAAAACCGCTCTCTTTCTCTCCGGACCACAGGCGTTACCTTCTTAGTGCACGAAATCCGCCTATTTACAACCCTTCCTTTGACGAATCGTTCATTTCATGCTCCCTGCATGATATACACAACATATCGACCCCGAGAACACTGCTTAAGCGTCTATACTACGTTGATGCATCGAGCATCGACAGGTTGCAAAAATTGGCATCACTTGATGGTACCAAAAGGACAAAAATCGAGGCGTTTTCAGCTTATATCTGGAAAATTATGGTCAAGGCAATTGATAACGGCCACAAGAAGTGCAAGATGGGATGGTTAGTTGATGGAAGAACACGGATATGCGGTAACGATGAGAAATCATTGGAGAATTATATTGGGAATGCTTTATCTATAGCTGTTGGAGAAGCAAGTGTCAATGAAATTGAGCAAGCGTCTATGTCAGACGTTGCGAAAAACGTGCACAATGCTATCTCTAAAGTGACAAGTGCAGTACATTTCTTGGACTTAATTGATTGGATTGAGTGTCACAAACCTGGATTGATGCTCTCGAAGGTTGTCCTCGGACAAGGTGGTCCGGCTATCGTGGTCTCATCAGGACGGAGATTCCCGGTGGCTGAAGTAGATTTTGGCTTTGGAAGTCCAGTTTTAGGAACAGTTTACTCCACCATAAAAAGGCTTGGAGTTGGTTACATTAACCAAAGGCCAGGTGCTAAGGGCGATGGATCTTGGACCATTTCAGCTATATTGTGGCCTGAGATGATTGAGGCATTAGAATCAGATATAGAAAATGTTTTCGAACCTATGACTTCAAATCATCTTAAACTTTAGCTAGCCTCTGTAAGTATAAAGAAATTAATTGTAACTTGGCACTTGGCAGTTGTACGAGACTACGAGCGCGACGTCACGTTTCTAATTTAGAAGGTTACTTTCCAAATTAAGGATCGATCTCTGTTTTCAGATTTTATATTTCACTATGTACACATATATGTAAGTGCCTATAATGTTGGTTTTGGTAGGAAAATTTAGTACTCCAATAGGATAACTTGAAAAAAAGATCCGCACTTCTGAAATTCTAAGGGACACAATTAATAATAATTGAAGAACGGAATAGTAATATAGAAGAAATTTTTTATTCGATTTCCCAGAACAGTAATTTGAATTGCTTCATTAATGAATGAACGCTTGAACAATTGAGAATTTTCAGTAAGCCGTAGAGAGCAATGTCGTCTTCAGGCCAAAAATTAGATGGGATACAATTTAGGGATCATGGGATAAATATAGGATTGACCTATATAATTAACTATCTTCCTAACCCTACACACAAATATTTAGCCGATGTTGGCATAGAAATCGTGGACACTTGATGGGACCGAGCGCGATCTCTTCAACCTCGGGGTTTCAGCGTTATCATCAATTTTTATTGCTTAGACATTTATCATATGGTTAGTAATTCGTTGAGAGCATTCGAGACCTTGATCCGACATTCATGGCTGGAAATTTGTTCGTACGGTGACTCGGTCATACGGGTGCCTCTTCAGTCGCTGTCTTATCTCAAAGATATTTCTCTTTATCGCATTTCACACATACAATTGAAAGTATATTTATGTCCTATAGACAATCTGTATTAGGACAAATGTACTTTATACACATTCATATTATAATTAATGGAGATTAATATTTTGGCATTTTCAATTATTGAATTATTATTTGATTGTTTGTAATTATTCATTAATGTGCATCCCTTGAGCTTACATTGTCATTAATAGAGTGAGATATTTTATTATAAAGCGTAACTCTTAAAGTAGCCTCGACTAATGATCATCGAGAATGGGATATCGATGATATGTGATAAGTCGACATGTGGTCTGCATCACATCCTTAGAGGATGTAATATGTCTCACATGCTACGAGTAATAGTTACTCGTGATGGACACATGGATACTTTGGAAGTATTGATATACCCTGCTGATATACTAATTGTTATACTTGTCTAAAGTATGATCAGTGTGTGGGAGATAGAAGTCTTTAGACTTGAGGTCAATACGCACCTTGTCTACAAAATAATGTACTTTGATCCTGTCCTAAGCTCAAATGCCTTATAGGTTGAGACACGCCTTGTATTGGGTACATTACGATGTGGATTGAAGGTGGTAGTTGAGCCAAGATTAGGATTCATTCCTCGGATGTATATTCGAGAGAACACTCGGATTCTCAGTGATATTAGGTTGACTAAGTCGTTGGCCAACTCAATAGACATATTTAGACTATGGTCTAGTTGTCAACTAATATAGATGAGATACAATGATTAAGCCATTTGGATAGACACTTGACAAATCATAAGCTTGATCGGGTGTGTCGTGAATGAAAGGATTTTATCTTACCACATAAAGGTTAAGTTTACTGGATTCGTATAAACGTACTTCACATATTGAGTTCGTCTTTCGGCGCCGTCAAACGCTGGCAACAGAAGATGTTGTTCTACTTGACAACTCTTCACGTGACAAACGTATTGATTGATGAGGCTCCTATGGCTTTGCCAGAAGGAGGAGGGGAGAATACTGCGACTGATGTGGAGAATGCTGAAAGGCTGAAAGACATTCAAACTTGGGAAAATCAGGAGTTTCTTTGCAGAAACTATATTCTCAATGCCTTGGATGATTCTCTCTACGACATCTACTCCACGTTCAGAACGGCACGGGAGTTGTGGCAATCGTTGGAGAACAAGTACAAAACTGAGGTTGCTTGTTCCAGGAAGTTCGTCGTCGGATAGTTTCTGAACTTTAAGATGAGTGATGCCAAGGCAGTTGTCAAGCAAGTGGAGGAACTCCAAATCATTGTTCATGAGTTAGAGGTTGAAGGTATGGGCCTTAACCCGAATTTCCTTGTTGGTGCTATTATTGAGAAATTACCTCCCTCGTGGAAGAATTTTAAGGTTTACCTTAAGCATCCAACTGAGGAAATGAATTTTGAGCAATTGGTTCTGAAAATTCGAGTTGAAGAGGATAACCGGAAGAATGAAAAGGCAGATGATGTTTCATTGGAGCCTAATGCCAACATGGTTTAAGACAATGCTTCTAAGGCCAAGTTTCATAAAGGCAAGGGCAAATTTAATGGTGCCAAGCCATCCTTTGCAACTAGGAGGAATGCATTCGCCCCACAAAGGACCAATGCATTCAAGAAACCACAACCAGAACTCTATTGGGTATGTGGCAAACCTGGACACAGCAAAAGATTGTCGCATTCGCAAGAATTAAGGTGGTGGTGTTGGAGGTTCGAGTAATGTCAACCAATCCAACCGGGCTGAAACTAAAAACCAATTCATTGGGGTTGCGGCGGCTCAAGCAAATCTGATTATAAATTCAACCGATTGGTGGATGGACACGGGTGCTATAATGCACGTATGTTCTGAAAAATGATATGTTTTTATCCTACCAGGCCATCAAGGATTGAGAACCATTGTTCGTAGAAAATGCTGTTTTTGTGAAAGTGGAAGGGAAAGGGAATGTGACTTTACAGCTCACTTCCGGGAATTATCTTGTGCTCACTAATGTGTTGCATGTGCCTGAAATTTATAAGAATTTGATTTCTGGGCCTGTTCTTAGTAACAAGGGCTTCAAAATTGTATTTGAATCTGACAAATTTGTACTCACCAAGGGTGTGTTGTATGTAGGGAAGGGTTACCTGTGTGAGGGACTCTTCAAACTATCTGTTGTACCTACTAAGGCAATTGTCATTATTAAGGAAAATGCAGGCACTAGCACTGCTTCTATGTATATGGTTGATTCCCCTTCTTTATGGCATTCACAATTAGGCCATGTTAATTATCGCTCTTTACAAAGAATGGTGAAGTTAGGCATATTGCCAAATTGCTCTATGAACAAAATGACTAAGTGTGGAGTTTGCATAGAATCAAAATATGCAAGTCATCCTCATAAATCTGTAATGAAATCAAATGAAGTACTTGGTTTAATTCATAGTGATTTATGTGATTACCAAGCAACCCCATCTCGTGAAGGAAAGAATTACTATATATTATTCATAGATGATTGCAGTAAATTTTGTTATGTATACTTAATACATACCAAAGATGAGGCTTTAAACATGTTTAAAACATACAAAGCATAAGTGGAAAACCAACTTGACAAAAGAATTAAGATTCTAAGGTCAGACAGAGGTGGTGAATATCAATCAAATGAGTTCAAAGAATTCTGTTCTACTCATGGTATAGTTCATCAAACCACTGCGCCATATACTCCAAAATAAAATGGAGTTGTCGAACGTAAAAATAGAACATTGAAGAATATGATGAATTCAATGTTGATTAGTTCGGGTGCACCCCTTAGTCTATGGGGTGAGGCGCTAATTACTGCAAATATGATATTGAACAAAATTCCTCAAAAGAAAAATGACCAATCTCCCTATGAGTTATGGAGAGGAAGATCGCCTACTTTCAAACGGATGAAAGTGTGGGGTTGCCTAGCGAAAGTTCAAGTTTCCTTACCAAAGAGAACTAAACTTTGATAAAAAACGGTGGATTGCATATATATTGGTCACGCCACTAATAGTGCAACATATAAGTTTTTGGTGTATCATTCCGATGTTGAAGGTATACACAAAAACACACTTATGAAATCTGCTGAAGCAGAATTTTTTGAGGATATTTTTCCTTACAAAGACAAGGATAAAAGTGTTTCTAATCATAAGAAAAGGATACTATCTCAAGATGAGTCAAACCAAAACACTAATAATGATGAAAATCTTACTTCATCTGTTCAAGAAGAAATTTCTGAACCAAGGAGGAGTAAACGTGGGAAAATTGCCAAAGATTTTGGACCAGACTTATGACCTTTTCCGTTGAAGGAGAACCTCAAACATATAGGGCTGCTATGGACTCATCTGAAGCACCTTATTGGAAAGAGGCTATTCAAAGTGAGGTAGAATCCATTGTGCAAAATAATACACGGATATTGGTTGATCTCCCTCCGGGACAAAAACCAATAGGCCATAAATGAATGTTCAAACAGAAATTAAGGTCTGATGGTACTATAGAAAAATACAAAGCTCGTATAGTAGCCAAAGGGTTTCGACAAAAAGGTGTAGATTTCTTTGATACATACTCACCAATAATGAGAATTACGTCTATAAGAACGTTAATTGCTATAGCGGTGATTCACAATTTGGAAATACACCAAATAGATGTGAAGACCGCATTCTTGAATGGTGAATTAGATGAAGAAATTTACATGGAACAACCCGAAGGGTTTGTTGTTAAAAGTCAAGAACGAAAGGTTTGTAAATTGATTAAGTCTTTATACGGACTTAAACAAGCTCCAAAGCAATGACATGAAAAGTTTGATAATACGTTATTATCAAATGAGTTTCAAATAAATGAATGTGATAAATGTGTCTACATTAAACAATATAAACATACACGTGTCATTATATGCTTATATGTTGATGATATGCTAATTATGGGAACAAATAAAGATGTAATTAACCAAACTAAGAAGATGTTGCATGCCGCTTTTGATATGAAAGATATGAGAATAGCGGATGTCATTCTTGGTATTAGAATTCAAAAGAATTCTGATGGTTACATCTTAACACAATCACATTATGTTGAAAAGGTCTTTAGAAAATGTGGACACTATGATGATCGACCGGTTGTTACACAATTTGACCCTCTAGTCACCTTAAGAAGAATGAAGGTGAAAGTGTGTCTCAATTGGAGTATACACAAGTTCTTGAAAGTTTGATGTACATAATGAATTGTACGAGACCGGATTTCGCATATACAGTGAGTCAACTAAGTCGATACTCACATAATCCTGGAAAGGATCATTGGTTTGCACTAATAAGAGCACTCCGATATCTACAACATACAATGAACTATGGATTGCATTATACAAAATATCCTCATGTGTTAGAAGGATATTGTGATGCTAATTGGATTTCCAACCAGTCGAAAAGTAAGTCCACAAGTGGTTATGTATTTACACTTGGTGGAGTGTCGGTATCTTGGAAATCATCAAAGCAAATGGTAAATACGCGATCAACTATGGAAGCAGAGTTTGTAGCCTTAGAAAAAGCTGTCGAAGAGGCAGAATGACTCAGAAACTTCCTAGAAGGTATTCCATTGTGGACAAAGCTTGTGACAACCATTTGCATACACTGTGATAGCATGGCTGCCCTGACGAGGGCAAAGAATCAGATATACAATGGCAAGTCGAGACATATAAGGCGACGTCATAATACAATACGAAGCTTGCTGAAGAATGAAATTATTTCCATTGATTATGTGAAATCAAAGGACAATATAGCGGATCCTTTTGACAAAAGACCTTAACAGAGAGCAAGTCGTATTTACATCGAGGGGAATGGGCTTAAAGCCAACACAATGAGTCGTTAACTGGCGGAAACCTAACCTATCATAATTGGAGATCCCATGGTTTAGGTTCAATATGAAAACTAGTTGGGGAAGACTCAAGGAGCATAAAACACACATAAGCTCATTCCTATGGTGTACTAAGTGTGTTAATCCGTTGATGTTTTAAGGGCTTAATCTTATTCTTAATAATACTAAAAGCCTTATGGTGGGATAGTACGGACTATTCTTGTTTGGTATTACCTATATGAGATTGATGTGGGGTCGCATCTGCGAGAACCAATATGGCTACATTCTCTAGAAAATCTCACGAAGAAGGAGTTGTTCACGACCGAAATGAACACAACCCTTAAGAATTGAAATATGTTGATATGATATGTGTGACACTTGTTGTCTTGATTTACTACAAAACGTGAATAGTTCAAGACATTTCGTCCACTATTTCACAAAGTAGATCCGATAGGTATTCACTACGAACGGTTCAAGTCCAAAAGACACATTTTCCGATGCATGTCATATCGCGTTGTTCAGAAATAACGAAAAGTTCCTTATTATCTTATTTTCTATCCAAATGTGGGGTATTGTTGCTGTTTGAATAGAAAATGTGGGGTATTGTTGGAACTTGTATAGAATTAAGATGAAATAAAGTGATCAACGTACAGAAAATTCGAATCAAAGGTTGCAACTTTTCAGAACAATTACAATCTTTGGTATGAATGGTTGTAATTGTTCATATGCTACTCTATATAAAAAAGGTTGATCACTTGGTTGAATAGAGACACAACAAGATAGAAAAAACTACAATCAATCAGTTTTTTCTCAATTAATGATTTAAGATTGTGGCTTCTACTTCTTCTTCTTAAAAAATAAGTTTATGAAGAACACATATAGTAAATTCGCCAGAAGTGAAGTTCTTGTGCTAGAACTCTCACTTAGATAGTTGTATCCCTTATAAGACGTCCGTAAAACTGCAGCACAAGTGGGGGCGAATTTTTGTCTTAGGACACTGCATCAAACAGACCTCTATCGACACCAAATTAATATGTGTTTTCAATTTGCTGAATTCATTATTGTTGATTTCAAGTTATTTTGAGTTATTATTATATTATTATGCTCTATTCATTTCATCATTAATGATACTAGATTGACACTAACATACAAGTCCTATCATTGACAGTGCAACTCCGGCTGAGGCACCCATCACGGCTAGTGGCGCCACCACATTGAAAGTGCAGTCGCTGTCATATTATTCTTCTAATTGATTGTTTAATTACTATGAATCAACTCACTGGTTGTTTAATGGGCTAAAAATAGGGACGGGGTTCAGAGAAATCAGTGGTGGTTCAGATATTTGAATCTCAGTTGTTGGCTATCCCATAGTGATTTTTGGTTGAAGGGTGGTGGAGGGCTGGTTTTCAGAGTAATCAATGGTGGAACCTTAAGCTTCACCTTTCTCCATCGACGCTGCCAGAGAAGCGGCTCCTTAGATTTTGGCGGAACAAGAAGAATGAAGAAGAAAACAAAGAGGCGAAGCAATTACTGTTTTGGTGACGAAATGGATTAATGCTTTTTTTTTTGTGATGGGTGGTGTTATTGGTGGTTTTCATGCCTGAGTGGTGGTCGACGGCGCAACAAAGATATACATACTTCATATGTACTTTTTCCCAAACAAGATTATCAAGCGGAAAGCTGAAATCGACTCTGTTTCACATGAATTTAAGATCTCCAGGTGTTGAATTAGGAGATAGGGTAATGAATTGCATGAATAATGATAGAATAGTGACTTATGTTAAGTATAAAATTGTATGGATAGCGGTAGAATCGTGGCTTATGTTAGAGAAAATTGTATTTCAAGTTTTTTATGTTAGTATTAAATTTGCATGAATATTGTATGAAAGTTGTGTAGAGAATATTGTTGTAGTTAGTTTATACATAATTTATACGTTTATATGCATATTTCATATCGTTTTATATAACTTTTATACACAAAATTGTGATGAGAAATTTTAAATCTTAAGCGAGATTCGAAGCACGACTTTTTCTCAATTTTGAAGCAATTCAAATTTTGAAGGGTGATTTTATACGGTTTTATACACGAAAATGTGAGAATTTTAAGCCTTGAGTCAGATATATACATATTTTTTCTACACAAAAATTTGAATATTTTTTAAGACTTGAGCGAGATATATATATTTCGTATAGTTTTCATACACAAAATATTGAGCGAAATTTTAAGTCTTGAGCGAATACATTTCTTACAGTTTTCATATACTCCCTATGTCCCAATTTATATGACACATTTTTTTTTTAGTCAGTCCAAAAAATAATGACACATTTTCTTATTTGGCAACAATTTAATTTTAAACTTTATCTTTTACGCTTAACGGTATTTGACTTGTTTTATACCACAAGATTCAAAAGTCTTTATTTATTTATTAAATTTTGTGTTCAGCCAAACTTCATCATATAAATTGGGATGGAGGGAGTACAAAAAAATTTTACTTTTTTTTAAGCCTCGAGCTAAAATTTTCATATATATTTTGTAAGAAATCTATTGCTATGTTTTGTAAACTGGAAAATATCGTCATATTATGCAAATACACCATATTATCTACCATATATCATGTATATATACGCCATTCTCCCTAAAATAAAAATGTTTCAATCTGAATATACATTTGAATATTAAAGTCTCATTTGTTTGCACTTAATAAAGGTCTTAATCATAATCATCTAAATCTATATCATTACTCATTAAGTCTAATTTTTCAGTTAAACTAAAAATTTTGTTTAACAAAATATGAAAATATGTACAAACTCGTTTATCAAATTCTTATCAATTGGACTCTAGAGCTAGAACTTACAAAAATAATCATTGGAAACCTTAAAGCAATTTGCTAGCAGAAAACATACGTATTAGTAACAAGCTTAGCTACAAATCAAGAATACATACGTATTTACTTTAGAATAGGAACAGTAATGACAAAGTGTTGCCCCCGGGGGCACAGGTGAGTTGGTAAGTGGCAAGGTGATTGGGGTACAACCTCTCCGACGTCGCGGGTTCGAATCCGTGTGGTGACAGTCTTTGCTGAAATATTGCAAAGGTTGTTGCTGAGTTCGTGTCCCGTTGGTCCTCTCCATTGCAGGGCAGCAACTCGCGCATATCCCTCGATTTACATTCCACCTGGCCAAGGAACCTCTGGTACAAGTGGGGGATTTCGCCTTCGGGACTTTCCCCTTCACAAAGTAATGACAAAGTGTTTCTTCAACATTTGGAATCCTTTGTACCTGAATATTGCATTGGCTCAGTCAGTCTACAGTTGATAGCTGCCTTATAGTGCTAGGCTAGAGTAGAAACTGATGCCTAGTTATCAAGCCCTTTGCCATAGAGATTTTCTTCCACGGAACCTTTTGAAATTGTAAGCCTTTCTGATATTGAACCTGGAGTTCTTTGTAAAACTATCTAGTTACTCAGCCATGAATCACATGACTTAACCATTTCCTTGCGTCAAATATTTTCCTAAGCATTCACCTTGCTTGATTAGGAGTGTTTACATTTACTATGTCATCTCCTTTTATATAAAATGAATGAATTCATAGTACACACGATTGCGATTCGCTTTTACGCAGAGACATAAAAGCTACTTAATAATTTGTGAATTCTTGAATTTTTTTCTTAAAGTCGTTGCCTACTTTATAAAGAAAAATAGAAAAATCATATTTAAAAACAGTTTTTCAAAAAAATAAAAGAAAACTCAATTTAAACCAAAGTTTGGGTAAGAATTCAAATGATCCTCGGAAAAGGTGTAAGGCACCCCGGTATATTAAGGATCCGTAAGATACGGTTAACACCGGGTCTTATACGATAAAAGATTGCTTAATGTGTCTTAAAATATTGCAAAATTTTGTCATTTAAATCATTTTCCGCCAAATGTATTTTCACACAACACTTTAAAAATGTAACAATTGTCTTTAAAACATTCTCTCTTTGATATACAAAACATTTTCTCTATTTTTCATATAACAATTGTCTTTAAACTCGGTTTATATCAAAACTCTTATACCAAATTGAATGGAAAAATTATATTTTTGTCCTTTTGCAAGATAAGTTAAAGAACTTGAACCAAGTTACTTAAAATCAATCCTCTAAGTTAGTCTCTTGAAATTTTATTTAGAAGCATGCAATATTGGAGAAATGACCAAAAATACATTTCTTTTTTATTTATCCGGGAAATGATTCATTTTATTTAAAAGCGGATAAAAATAACAACTCTTATAATTAGGTTCTAATTTAAGGTTCCAATAATAATTAACATTTTTACTCATAGCAAATACAAACATAAATAAAATAAAGCAAACAGGTTGGCGAGTATACCAACCCACCAAACACAGTTTATAAAAAAGAGAAATCCTATTTTTCTAGGCCATTTCACTCATGCCTGGGCCTTCTTGCAGATATTCTACCATTTTCACCCATGAATGGGCCTTCATTTTTTTCGGACTCGATGAAAAATAATGTGTTTTGGGCTCTCAAGCCCAACGGCTCAAACAGTTCGCGGGATCAATGAAGTGTGGGCCCAAGACCACGAGACATGCAAAGAAAGAGGGGAAAACACACCACACCGTTAGAAAGTACTCAAAACTTATCAGGTATAAATAAATGCTACACTGGGACAAACGTTATTTGTTATAGCAACTTAAGCAGGCCAAACAATCAGAAACAAACCCAAAGAAATATCGACCCAAAACATCTTAACTTAATGTTGGGCTTGACAGAACATGCAATATGCAGAAGATAAGAGGGAGGCCCAAGTAGCTATCCTCGGATTTCAAAGAACAGACACTAATAAGCTCAAACCAAATATATATTCAAGCCTACTTCTCAACGTGAGTTCAGTCGTTTAAAGCCAGAGTATATATGATATACAAATGATATATATATATATATATATATGATGTACGCGGGAGTATACAAAGGTGTATAACTTTGATATACAGCTGGTGTATACCAAAACATATACACTTTGTATACCATCATCACAATTGCATTTAAATCAAATACAAACTCAAAGTAGACTGTCAGCAGATTCAAGTACCAAATAGGAAGATGAAAAGTGCAAGGCTATCCTACATGGTTCAGGCAAAGGACAAAGGCAAATTCAAAGTACACAATGGATCTATTTAGTTCCAACTAAAGAGGAAAAACTACAAACACTTCATAAGTGGTAATGAACCAGATAGATGTATCAACATGCCATGTCTCAAAGCTAGGGTGGAGATAAGCGAACCAGATCAAACTAGCATACAAATGGGTCAAGATACACACACTAACTAACTAGCATGCTTCAAGGATTGCTTGATAGTAACAACACCACTAAAACTAGGATCATTTTTCCTACCCATACATATTTTTAATTATTTTTTAATGCGCATGCTCACATGAACAACCTTATCAAACCAGGACAACCAACACCTTTTAGGCAAGCAGTTTGAACCTGAGTATACAACGTATTAACAGGGCATAGGCTGGGCCTACGGATACTAAAACAGATGGGCGGAAAGCATTTGCCACTTAAGTAGGCAAAATAGATATGTCAAGTATTTAACAAAGGCATGCACATGAATACCACAAGAATAATATACTAGAGGGAACATCCAAAATGTTCTAGGTTGCAAGCATTTGAAAGAAACACATACACTCAGGATTCAAGCCTAGTTGGATAATGCTAATTCCCTCTTTGTATAAATACAATGTGACTAATGGGACACTTAAACAGAACCTGAACTGATCATTCTATACCAAACAGTTACATCACATGGTGTTTTTAAATCATTTTTGGCACATAATGTTGACAAAGTAAACCAGGAACTCAACTGAGGCATATACAAGCCCGTACAATTATACTTAGACCATTTTAGGCATGTTAATACCTTGAAATCAAATCAGACCTAATTCATAAGGACATATATACTTCCATAATATCCTTAAACCATAGGCAGAATACATGAACATGTTATTCAAGTGTAAAAGCCAAAATTAATCCACCCTTGGAATCTTGATGCTACTCAACAAGCTCCCAATAAATTATGAACTAAAGCACATATGCATATTTGGAATTATACTAGGCATAACATGACCTTCTAAACCACAAATGCATTTCAGGCTCATATTGGGCACAACATCACCTTCCAAACAGAACAAATACCAAATTGATCACACACATCATAGATCATACTCAAACAAGTAATATGCATCACATAGATTGGGTTTAAGGTTTGATACACAGATTTAATCATGAATAAACTACTAAACAGATCAAACTATCTCATAGTATATGCCTAAACATGTCATAATTGGGTTTTACTATCTTGAACTGAAATGACCACCTTAACAAATACACATAACTAATCACTAGTTGTGGTCATAGCCTAATCAGCATTTAATACCCAGCAAGTGATATACTTAACATCAAAATCACTACAATTTCATTATTATCTACCTAAATCCTACCAACTACAAACTTATATTTATTAATCTAACAACCAATCGATACAACTAAACAAAAACAATTAATTTAAATCATGCAATCAACAATTAAAAGGGATCGAGAGGAATTTAAGCGCACCTTCTTTGTGCGCAGCCGTGAATCGAGATCCGGAGTGGATTGCCTTCTCCAAATCCTTCATACTCAGCCCACACAAGGAACAAATAAAATTTTAGATTCAGAAAACCTTAGATGAATTTCTAGGGTTTTCAATTTGCACAAATAGACTTTTTTGCTTGAACTTTGGGGTAAAATCTAATATTCAAGACTTGGGGATAATGAGAGGTGGAGGTTCCTTTTATAGGGGCGGTTGAGCCAGCGCCGCCGCACAGGGCCATCGGCCGGCGGGGCTTCCGCCCCAGAATTTGAATTTGAATTTTTCTTTTATTGGTTTCAAATATTAAGATACGTATTAAAAATGACTCCAATCTTATCAGCGAGAGCGGTAGCCTAGCGTTGAGGGCTCCCTTCCCTAGTGAGAGGTCGTGTGTTCGAATCAAATGAATAGCAAAAAACTTTTTTTTAAACACAATCAGATTTGGCCCAAGTCCCAACCAGTCGGTCCAAGCCCCAAATAGTATTTAATATACATTTATTGTTTTGATTAATATATTTTTTAAATATTGATTAATTAGTTAATTTAAATTTTTCATGTGAATAAAAAAGAACCTTTTTTTGTTTCTCGCACCGGGCCCTTAAAAATATAAGAACGACTCTGATCTCATCCCAAACGATGTGGGATATTGAGATTTCAAGAATTTTGATTTAATTTGCAAAAAGAAAGAAAAATCATTTGCTTTTCGTCCTCAAATGAGACAAATCCCCTTAACGGGAGATTCAGATCGTAGAATAGGGGAGGAGGGATTTTACCTGCGCGGAGAGAGGAGACGAAGAAGATAAGGGTCGCCTAAAAAACACGAACCAAAACTGAAACGAGCAAAATCTTTCTTTGGCTTTGCCATTTTGAGAGAGGGTGACGGCGGCTAGGGTAAGAGGTTTCTTACCCTAGCTGCATTTCGCTCAAATGACAAAGGAAAGAGGGCTTTACGCCCTTTAAGCTGGACTTAGGCCGGGTCGAGTCCTCTTTTGGACTGGGCTCGGCGAATAATAAAGAGAAGAGGCCCAAATTCGTATAATAAGAGAGATTGGGGTTAATATACATAGATTTAAAAAATTAGGCCTCGAGATTAATTTAAAATATGGCCAATTCGACTTCAAATCAAAGCAAGTTGAATGCAATTAAGTGAAAATTAGGCTAAAGTAAAATAGGGATGACCAGTACGTAAAGATTTTGAAATAAAATTGAGATGCTATTTGACGCCTTATTTTTATGCACATTTTCTTAATTTCACGGAGTAAAATATTTACCAATTTAATATAATTAATTGAATAATCATCCTCTTTAATTTATAGAAACGGTTAGGTATTTCTTAAAAATATGTGAATGATATACAATCATATTCGATGATATTTTGCCAAATAAAATGGCAAAATGTCACCGAGATAATTTCGTAAAATCACATTCACTCTGTAAAATGCATATTTTACTCCGTTTATAACTCAAAAACTTTGAATACTTATATGAAAGTATTGGAGGATAAAAATTATGTGTGAACACACACAACCTCTCCTTTTTTTGCAATATTTCATAAGAGCTTACAGTTGACATTTTTGTTCCATAGGAAAAAATAAGAATGTTGAGACCACCTGAAGACTTTGGTTGCCAAAGTGTATCCCAAGCAATTAACGCTCTTCACTGCAAAACAAATTGGAATTAGTTAAAAAATTTGTCACTAATAGAATTTTATGATAATTCATCGCTAATCTGTCTCTAAATAGGATTAGTAATGGAATTTGTTTTTAGCTATAAAATTTATCTGTCACTAATCTTTCAAAAATCAAATACACCATGATCACTCACTAGTCCTTGAAGTAAACTCTAATGTAGTCTTTGTTAGGTCCAAAGTTTCACCTATTAATTTTGATGATAACAAAACATTATAATATTTAATAAAAAAATATTTACTTGTGGTAAATATATTTTTGGTATAGATTTATTTGATGAAGAAGGATTTGGTGAAGATCTACACAAGTATGGAAAAGAAGATATTATGAGATGGAATTGTGGAAAAAAGATTTGATAAAGATCTACACAAGTATGAAAAAAAAAGAAGATATTATGAGATGGTACTTATGAGAGAAGATATGAAAGAAAAAGTCTTTCCCAAATCCAGTACAAGAATCATGGAAAGAATGATTACTATGATTCTATGAAAGGAAAATATTATGTGGAATTGCAGAACTGTTGAAGATAAATATTTACACCAAGCTATGAAGGGAGTAAATAAGAGAATCCATATTTAGTGTTGTATTAAGATCTCTCGTGGAAGGAAATAGTAATATTTATTACTTTCCCTTTATCACAATTATATTCAAGAGTGCCTATTCCAATTTGAGAACAAGTAGCTATTAAGGAAAGAATATTTCAGAAGATCGAGCCAAATTTTATGAACCAGAAGGAAGCGTCCAAGTTCGAAGACAACCAAACTTAAGGATCTGCTCAAGAATCAAAATAAGGAAAGTAAATATTCAAATAAGAGATATCACTCCATGATTCAAGGAAGCAATCAGCAAACGGCCACAAAGAAGATTGAAAGAATCTTCAAAATTCCCTTGGGTTATGCAATAGCCGGAACAAGTTGAACGACTATAAATACGAGCTCTTAAAAGAAGAAAAGCACGCAACCACTTATACTTTCGTCTCAACCTTCTCAAGTTCTTTGCTCTATCTTTAATAAGCATTGTAATCCTTAGTGATTTACAGTGTATCTAAAAAGGAGAGGAGAGAACAAAATATTGTTGGTGAGACTTTGTATTGAGAGATTGTGTCATTGTTCATTTTTTTGGTGAGCGAGTGGAAATCAAAGAGTCATTGTTGGTGAGCGAGTGAAAAACCAACCTTGTACGAGAATTTGAGTATAGACGTAGGAGCTGCACCTTACAACCATTGTACAAAGAACAACATACTAAGAGCTTAAAGAGATAATCTCCTTGCAACCTAAGGGGACTGGATTAGAATACTACATTGATTTTGAATCAGTATAAAAATTACTAGTGCCATTTATTTTATTGCTCTCATATTACATTATGCACATTTACTATTTGTTGTGGTTTATACTTGTGTAAATTGAAAGACTAGCAATTTTGTGCAGGCTGTCTCGCCATCAGTCGACTGGAACCAAAGAATAATGGACTAGATTTTTTTTAACAGGCTTACAATTCACCCCTCATCTTGTACTTTCAGTCTTGATTGTGTTGGAGGCTTGAAAATGAAGGAAGCCTTTTGAAGGGGGCTATGGAACAATAAAAACAAAATGAAATAAACTCGAATGCCAATTACATTTTGAATGTCGAAAATTAAATCGTCCGACACCAGTAACAACACTTTAGCAAAACAGAAAACTTTGAAGAGTAAATGCAACAAAATTTAAAGAACACAAAGGTTTTAAGTAGATATAACTTATGATGGTCAATGACCAAATGTATTGTATATATATATATATATATTATATGACAAATATATAAATTCATTTCTTTACAGATTTACAAGATAAAACGAAAAGGAATTAAAAGTTGAAGTCGCAAATGACTTCTGCCTGAACAATCTAACTAAGTAGACATAGACAACCTCTCATTACAATCGTTCCATACAAAACTAATCTAGAATCTAAACAACAATTGTAATGTTGGACAGAATGTTGTCAACACACTCAGGCAACATTGATGATCTAGATTTCTGAGATGAAATCCCGAGAGCTCTCTTGTTATTTTTACTTTCTGGTTCTGGATATCGATACTCTTTAGTAGCCTCTGTATTTATAGTACAAGGTCTTCTTAAAAAGTTTATCGATAAGTTGTGGAAGTTGAAGGAACGGTGGACTGTTGGTGGGATTGATTGGAGAAGATCAAGGAGTAATAATATCAACAGCTTTGGCTTGATACTCATGATAAGCAAAAACTTTTGACTTAGTCCTCACTCATTTTTTACCAGCTCCTTTTTACTTCGCTAAGTCATTTTTACCTCATAGTAATATTTATACAAATATTACTGCATCACGTGAAGTAATGCAAAACCTGTTCAGAAAATGTTGGTCCGAATATTGTGCAACATTTGTCCCAACATACTTACACATTTATATCAATACTTTAGGAGATATGTTTGGTCAATTGTCACAACACCAACTACATCATTAACAATATCCCACTTTTTGCCTTTCTTCACAAAACTCATTAAAATATAAAGTTGACTTAGGATGTTGTCACAAATATTATCCGACATCTGTGATCAACAATTTTAAGGTCATGCTCCCTCTTAACCTGTGATGGCATATAAGCAAACATGTGTATACCGATTCATAGGATTAGAAAAGCAAAAAAAATACGAGCACATATATCACATATCATCCAATATATACAAACCACAAATAGAAATATTCATTGTTAACAAATATTAATATTATTCAACTAAAGATCCTCATATAGCATCGACAACATCAACAACTCCCTCCTTGCTCATCATACATCAACAACAACTTTCTACTCATGCATAACAACTTCAACTTCCTCTGCACAACAACCTTTAGCTTCCTCCCCCTACATTAGCATTATCTCCCATTTTTTTGTGAATAAAGTAGCATCATTAAATGGTCTCTAGCTTATATTATGGCATTTCTTGCAGCATCAACCTCAGAAATCTATTGGTTGATTTTCCAATTTGATCCACAAGTCATTCTGTAGACAGTGTAGACTATCCTAGATTAGCATTGCCTAGAATGTTGGTGACATTTCTGGCAACATTTTTCACTTTCAGCTTCCTTCTTCCAGGGAAAGTCGATGACTCTGTCCTTGCTCTTCAAAATTGCTTTGTTTACAGTGTAAACCTCAGGAGTCTTCCCTAAAGTGTCTTCTCTCTTAGGCTCAAAGCTTTGGTTGGTTAATACTTTGTAGATCAGAGAGGAAAAAGAAAGGATTGAAGTTGATTCTTTCTCAGCCAAGTTGGAAATTTGATGAAATATCATTTTTCTCAAATCAACTTTCAAACCTTTCCCAACTTTATACAATAGGGTGGCTTGTTCAGATGTCACAATTGACTCATTCATTGAAAGAAGTCAATTGTGAATAGCAATTTTGTGGAGGGTGGAAAACGTGATTGTTAGTTTGGAGGCTGGACATCTAAGGATCAACTTCTTCATCATACCTCCAGTGAGATATTCAAGCACTTCATCCCTATTGTTTATGACATGTTCTGCTTCTCTAACATTATCTCCAGCATCTAGTCCCATACTTTGATTTATAATAGAAGGCATAAACATATAGACCTTGTTGTAGAGATATATCTTCCCAAATTTCTTTGAGGAGGTCTTCTTTATAACATGGCTCAGATTAACGTAAAACAACTTTACTACATTATCAACATACATCCCCTTTTTAGTGACAGATCCTAGGAGATGTCTGTCATTTAAGAATTCTACCACTCCATATTCAGTACAAGAGGCAATATCAATTACTTTCTCAAGCCTGATTACTCTATTCTTGTAACAGTCCCAAATATCATAGTTAGTTTTAGAATAGAATTTATCTGAGTAAGCAGATACCTCAAAGTCTGAATCGGTGGATTCGGTACTGCTGGAGGATGTTGTTGTATGTGTCTCTGCAAATGTTGGTTGAAATGTAGCCTGAGTTGTGGCATCAGTGACAACATTTGGAGCAGCACTCGACTTTGCAGGTCTGGGAACTCCCTTTGGAAAGAATTGCTTTAAAGGAGTGTCGTCTGAGATTTCCCTTTCTTGAGGCACATTTGACTGCACTGAAGCAGATGGTTCTTCTTCACTCTCCTCTGTTGAAAGCACATAATCCGTATCTTCACTTGCACTGCTCGAGTAATAGGGTATAAATGTTTCATATCTAGACCTTTTGTTACTCGGTCCTTCTTGGACTGTTTTCTCAAAAACTCTACTCGATCGACGAGTAGGGAAGGTAGAGGACCTTGGCCTTTTACCCAAAAATAAAAAATCAACAGTTTCATCAACATCTATAGTGTTATTATTATCTCCATGATAGCTAATATCTAAAGGTTCATGAAAACCTTTAAACATTTTTGTTGTACATGGGTTTTCTGGGAGATTGGAGGAAGAGGATGGTTATTCTGTTTGTTGGGGATCATTGTGCTCGGAAGCTTCTGTATTCATTGGAGGGCTTGTGCTCATTAGAGTGTTGGAGTGGATGTTGGATGACATTTGTTCTGACTTTGGTGATGTTTCCATTGGTGAAAATTTGGGAGAGGGTTTTGAGAAGTTAGGGTTTCTGATAGAGATTGGAGTTTGGTTTGGTGATTCCATCGATTAGGTAGGTAGATGTATACCCGATATGATTTTCCTCCCCTTTTTATGGGAAAATTGGAAATGAAAAATAATAGCAAATGAGAGGAATATTTATATACATGAAAAACCTTTTTTAGCAACAAAAATCCCTTATTTTTAGGTGTTTCAATTTTACACAATAACCTACACCTAAAAGAAACATCACGGTAGGAATAAAATGTAATCTTATCATTTTAAATTCTGAAATTACATTAATGATTAAACAAGGCATAAAATAGGGAGTAAAATTTGATATTTCAAAAATAAGATAAGAACAACATCCCAGCACATATCACATTCTGAAAATGTCAACAACAATGTTAGCAACATTTTGGACGACACACGTATTTTGATCCCACAAGAATGCAACAAACCAAGACACGTTTTATATGCACTTTATGAGTTTGACCACTGGACCAATGTAACATTTTTCCATCGTGTCATTGGTCTAATCATATAACACATATAAAAGAATTTTTCGTGTAAAGAATAAAAATACTTTTATAGTATTCTCAAATCTCTTTTGAAGCACTCGATACTCCTATAGAATATGAACAATATATTTTCATGGGCTTTGCCCATTTTTCACAGTTGCCAAATATTTGTAAAGGCTTTGCCTTATTTTAATACTCCCTTTTTATGATATATATTTATATCATCGCAGTGAACGATATCACTTTGATAACATATTCTTATTGAAAGATCATGTTTGTGTGACCAAAAATTATGCACCATACATCAACAATAATCAGTTAGTGATATAACATAGGTAAACGTCACCCGAATTATTAGACAACATTTCAGCCGACATTCACCAAAATGCCTTTTTAGAGATTACAAAGATCAAGAGATTTCTTCAAGCTAGAAAATCTCTCATGGTCCAAAGCTTTTGTAAAAATATCAGCTAGTTGACGAAGAGTGTCAACATGTTCAATTTGAAATAACTGTTTTTCGACTAAATCTCTTAAAAAATTATGTCTAATATCAATGTGTTTTGTACGTGAGTGCTGAACTGAATTTTTGGAAATATTTATAGCATTCAAATTATCACAGTACAAAATCAAAATGTTGTTAGTAAATCCATAGTCGTCTAACACGTGTCGTAGCCATATTAATTGAGAGCAACAACTTTCAGCCACTACATATTCAGATTCAACAGTTGAAAGTGAGACATAGTTTTATTTACGACTATACCATGAAATAAGGTTATTGCCAAGATAAAAATATCATCCACTTGTACTTTTTCTATCATCCACATCTTCAGCCCATTCGAGTCATGAAATCCTATTAAGTTAGGATTAGTGTCTTTAGAATACCAGATTTTCAACTCACATGTGTCATCAACATATCAAATAATACGTTTCACGATAATTAATGTAGATATAAAACAAGAAAGACTAACCTCTTGGTATATGGTTGACATACACTCAAACCTTACCATTTCTCTATAGTTGAGTGGTTCTTTGCCTCTTGTTCTAAGTCCATCAAAAACTCCCCTATCACTTGGCCCGTTGGATGATTCTTCCTAATCCTTGATGAGGGGTCCCTACGAACTTGGTCTAACAATTCAGCACTTAACTCCTCATCTGTGATCTCTATTGCTGTTTCAGATATTGCTTCAGGTGTGGCAACATTTGTGGCAACATCCGATTCTTCTACAATCTGTGGACTTTTCACTGTATCTATAATGTTATTTTCAATAGTTTTTTCTGAAACATTAGAAAGATCATCAAAGATAACATTTACAAACTCTTGTACAGTTCTGGATCTCAGATTGTATCTTCGATAAGCATGACTATTTTGTGAATAGCCAACAAAAAATTCTTTATCACACTTAGAGTCAAATTTTGCCAAATGATCCATGTCATTTAAAATATAACAAATACACCCAAAAATATGAAAGTAACGCAAGTTTCCATTTATAATTTCATAGGGTGTCATCTTTGTTCATGGCTTTAAATAGACTTTATTAGCGACGTGATTAGCAGTATTCAAGGCTTCTGCCAATAAACGTTTTGGCAAATGTTTAGAACTAAGCATCACTCTAACCATTTCTTGAAATGTCCTATTCTTCCGTTCTACAACCCCATTCTGTTAAGGAGTTTTGGGGGCAGAAAACTCATGGAAAATTCCCCCTTTCTCACAAAAAATTGTGAATGAACTATTTTTAAATTCTTTTTCATGGTCGGATCTAATCCGAAAAATAGGAGAATAGAATAAATTTATAATTCTAGAGTGCAAGATTTTAAACATGTCAAACGTTTATAATTTTTCTTTCAAAAAAATATATCTGAGAATATCTAGAAAAATCATCTACTATCACAAAAGAATACCTCATGCCTCATAAACTGTCTACTTCAATTGTACCCATTAATTCCATATGTAGCAATTGAAAACAGTGAGACATATATGGATATTGTCTGTCGTGTTGGACAACATTATGAGAGACACAGGTTTTCTTACCTTTCAAATAACCTTCACATACAATTTTACCTTTATGGCTAAGTTTGGGTATGCTTCTAACCGCTTCATATGAGACCATTTTTCTAAATTGTGGTAGTTGACATGCCCCAAATTTTGATGCCATAGTGTTGTCATCGACCTTAGCATTATTACATGTTTCTTGTCTTACAACAAGATATCAATTGTCGCCTGTTCTTGTACATGTCATGACACATATATTTGCTTCATTCGTAACTTTATATGCATTCTTATTAAATTTTACCTCAAGATCCTCATCACACATTTGACTTATACTAATCAAATTAGCCATTAAACCCTCGACGTGTAAGACATTTCTTAAGGCTGGAAATCCAGGAACATCCAAGATTCATTTTCCAATTATTTTGCCTTTACTGCCACCTCCATAAGTCACGTTTCCTCCATTGAATGATTCATAGTTCTTTAGAAAACCTTTTGTACATGTCATGTGGCGAGAACATCAACTATCAAATTACCAAGAACCTGAAATGTTAGTTCTTAATGCAATTATAGCAATATTACATGTTACATCTCTTTTAGGAACTCAAACTCTCTTCAAATGTTTTTTATCTTTTGACTCAGAAATGTTGCTTCGATTGTTATCCGGGATGTTGGACAACATTTTAGGCAATATTTTGCTCACATAATCTTGAAGTTTGAAACAATATGGTTTTAAGTGTCCACGGGAGTTACAGTGATGACACACAAACTTCATATTCTTTGACATATATGAGAACTTATTGTTCATCCATTTTTCTTTTACAAAGAATATTTTCTCATTTTTATCAAAGAGATTAGAGCATATGGTTTTAAGAGAGTTTTCGTACCCAATTCTTGCATGTGAAGGTTTACTAAAGTTGAGTATCTCATTCAATTTCGAAGTCCCCGTGTTGAGCTTATGGAAGATTGCTTCGGCTAAATCTAATTTTGCACGGATCTTACCAAATTCAATATCCTTTTTTGGTAAGTGCAACCTCAAGTCGGGTTATCGTGCATTTTAATACTAAATTCTCATGAGTTAAAGATTTTGCTTTTTTGTCAAGTTGCTTGGATTCTATGATTAAGACTTTACAAATACTTTATAATTCATTAATCATATCATATTTGCATTCAACTTAATCCATACAATCAACCTCACTAACAGAAATAGAGTCACTAAAGCAATTAACATCAGAATAGTTAAAAAAATTCATACCTTTCGGATGTCGCTGAGGATGTTGATGTCGTTGCTGATGTTGGAGCAAATATCGTGGCATCTGAGATAATATTGTATATGACATCTTCATTATCCGATAGAGATTGTTTGAAAATAATAGTCAGCATTGCATGTGTTTCAATTTCACTATCTCCTTTCTCTTCTCCTTCATCATCACTAAGAGAAACCATAGGTTCTTACTAAATTTTCTAAGAGTGTTTGCACATTCGTAAGCATAGTGACCCCAACCTGAGCATGCATGAACTCAAGTTGTTTGGGATCAATTTGGTACGATCTTATTTCCTTTTTGCACATTTGGAAGGAATCTAGTGGGCTTTTGATTGAAGACTTGGTTTTGGTGCTCTTTAGATTTAGATTGACTTCTCTCATTGTTGAACTTCCTTACCATCGAATTGTATTTTCGAGTGAGTAAGACAATATTTGCACCATCACCAATTTCTTCAAGATTCTTATCATCTTCTTCGATTTGACTCTCCGAGGATTGAACTTGAAGTGCCACATTCTTGCTTTTATACAATTCCTTTTGATTCTCAATGTTCATCTTATAAGTTTTGAGAATGCTCATCAAGGTATGAAGGTCCATTGTGGCAATATTGTGAGCTTCTTCAATAGCACAAATCTTAAAATTAAACTTTTCAGGAAGAGAACGGAGAGCATTTTCAACGAGTTGAGTGTTGGTTAATGGTTCACCAAGTACTTGACATTCATTTGAGATGTCAATCAACTTTTCAAAATAAGATTTAATATCATTCACTTCTTCCATCCTTAAATGTTCATATTTACTCATGAGCATGCGTAACTTTATTCGACGAACACTTGATCTACCTTTACAATGAATTTGTAAAGTATCTCATGCATCCTTAGCTGTGTGGCAGTTTTGAATGAGTATGAACATATACATATCAACCCATCCAAAAATTGCATTTAAGACTTTTTCGTTAAAGCTAACATTATTGGTTTCTTCTGTAGTCCATTCGGATTCAGGTTTAACAAGAATGTCACATTTCTCATCCGGTGGCAACATTGGAACAACATACCCATTGGTTATAGATCTTCATGCCCTAACATCAATTGATTTGATATGAGGACGTAGGCGAATCTTTCAATAGACATAATTTGATCCATCTAAATAGGAAGCCTACCAATAGTTGAATTTGCCGGATCCATAGCTTATGACAACAGGACCAAGCACATATTGTGTGTAAGTGTCGGCTCTGATACCACTTGAAGGGGGATATGGAACAATAAAAAAAAATGAAACAAACTCGAATGTCAATTCTATTTCCAAATGTCAGAAATTATGTCGTCCGACAACAGTAACAACACTTTAGCAAAACAGAAACTTTGAAGAGTAAATACAGCGGAAATTTAAAGAACATAAAGTTTTAAATTTTCATAAGTTACATATATAATATAACGTATGATGGTCAATGACCAAATGTATTGTATATATATTACATACAAATATACAAATTACTTTCTTTACAGATTTACAAGATAAAACGAAAATGAATTAAAAGTTGAAGTCGCAGATGACTTCTGCCTGAAAAATCTAACTAAGTAGACATAGACAATCTTTCATTACAATCTCTCCATACAAAACTAATATAGAATCTAAACAACAATTGTAATGTTGGACATAATGTTGTCAACACACCCAGTCAACACTAGTGATCCAGATTTCTGAGATGAAATTCTGAGAACTCTCTTGGTATTTTTACTTTCTGGTTCTGGATATCGATACTCTATAGTAGCCTCTCTATTTATAGTAGAAGGTCTTCCTTGAAAAACTCATCGATCAGTTGTGGAAGTTGAGGGAAAGGTGGACTGTTGGTGGGATTGGTTTGAGAAGATCAGGGAGTAATAATATCAACAGCTTTGGCTTGATCCTCACAATAAGCAACGAATTTTGACTTAGTCCTCACTCATTTTTTACCAGCTCCTTTTTACTTGTCAAGTCATTTTTACCTCATAGTAATATTTACACAAATATTACTGCATTGCATGAAGTAAGATAAAATCTGTTCAGAAAATGTTAGTCCGAATATTGTGCAACATATGTCCCAACATACTTACACATTCATATCAATACTTTAGGAGATATGTTTGGTCAAATGTCACAACACAACTCCAACATTAATAACTTTATCTAGAACAAGCCAGGCTAGGTAAGGCTTAGTCAGGCCGGCAGAGGCTTTGATCACATACCTTCTATTCAATTATCAAATGTTTTTTATTTTTATAAAATATGTTATTATGTAAACTAATCTAAGGTGTTAAATTTCACAAAAATAGCAAAATCTTAAATTTGAAATTATACAACTATATTATATTTAAGCTTAATACATGAGACTCTCAAACTATCTATACAAATTCCAGTTTATTGCATTATCTTCTTTTAAAATAAAAGTTGCTTTACTTGAAATAACAGCAGGACATAATAATTAATTTCACACTTTTTATTACTTTGCCTCGTGTGTATTAGTACTAGTTAAGAACAATGGCCTATTAGTACTAGTTAAGAACGATGTCCTAGTTTTCTTTTCAACCTTAACTACTCGCTCTTAAATATATGCACATATATTTTCTTGACACTCATAATTATCATAGAAGTGGACATGACATCCAATATTGTCACAGAAGTTTTGAAAAGAAAAGTAGCAATTAAATAAAAGTTATAAATAAGAATATCAAAGTTTTTAATTTCTGTCTCAACTTAGAACAGAATGTTTAAAGTGTACTTATAGTAGTCCTATCAACAAACTCAGTTGTCCTACAAAACATGCAGCAAGAAAATAGGAATTAACCTTAGTAATAGAGAAAAATGAAGTAACGCTTACTTCAAGTTAATAGTCACGGAATAAATAGACGATTAACTAGAAATCATCAACGAAATAAGTGTTGTTCAAGTTTTTTTCCCTAGCATGTCAGATAGATTCTAGTAAGCAGTTTCCACCACTTCCATCAACAACGAGAGGAAAACTTTTTTAAAAGGCATACTTACATGTTGTAGTTGCTCATCATTGGAAGTACCTAAGTACACTTTTAGTGTCATCCATAATATTTGAAATTCATTGTGCATCAGGAAGGTTTAACAAGCTACATTCGGACAAATGAGATTTCCAAAGTAAGTAGTGTTGTGTACAAGATGCAGGAAACGGAAATTACAACATCATTAGAATTTTCAAATTGAATCCCTTCTCAAATAGGGACTCTGCCCATTGGCGGCTTGGGAAGTGGGTTAGATTTCAGGTTTAGTGAAGATATTTGTGAAGGATAATTCAAAAAAATTCTATTTGATTATATTACATGATAATGATATATTATGTCTTTAAACCAAACATATATAGTTGTTCGGAGGACCACAATTTCACTACTTCAACTTGCTTAGTGCAGTGGTTGAAAACTTGAAAAAGAATGTTAGAAAAATAATATTTTTATTTAATATATCAAAAATAATAAATATTATTTCATTAATTTTCCTAGTGTCTATCAAATCTTTCGGTCAAATATTACTGTTGCCCAATGTCTCTCTTGCAATTAAATTTGTTGTCTGTATGGCCAATTGACCTTTATGGTTTTTAACTCCTCTTAAACGTTTTGGGACGTTGATAGATTACAACATCATTAGAAGTCATCTCTTTGGATTATATTAAAAGAAATAATTCCCTTGCTTATTTTCATTAATTGAATAGGTATATATACAAGATATAAAATAGGAGAATCCTATTCCTATTCTATTTCTAAAACCTTATTCTACCATAATTCTAACTCTACAATTATGGTAGTGTATATTCCTAATTATGGTAACAAATATATTACAATATACTACACATATATTTTCCAAATATACAATATTCTTGACTACCAAAACAGCCACAAAACCGAGCCCAATAATGGCCATAAATCGTGGCACTTAATATGGCAATATACACTTGTATATTGTGTGTATATTGCCAAATTTAACACACCCCCGCAGTCATAGCGGACGGTCTTCGAAAGCTGAGACTGTCCCTAAAATCTTCAAAGAGTACCGAGGGAAGACCCTTTGTAAAGATGTCTGCAACTTGATATCTTGATGGGACATGACATACGCGTACCTGCCCCCGAGCAACCTTTTCACGGACAAAGTGAATATCCATTTCGATATGTTTTGTGCGTTGGTGCTGAACCGGGTTACCTTAGAGGTAGATGGCACTAACATTATCACAATATACTAAGGTCGCCTTCTGAATGGGGCAATGTAGTTCTAACAGCAAATTACGTAACCAACACGATTCTGAGACCACATTAGCTACCCCTTGATATTCTGCCTCTGCACTTGAGCGGGATAGAGTCGCCTGACGCTTTGCAGACCAGGAGACCAAGTTGTTGCCAAGGAACATACAATATCCTGACGTAGACCGTCTGGTGTCCGGACAACCACCCCAATCCGCATCTGTGTAAGAGACCAGTGTGGATGTAGAAGAAGGATACAGGTGCAACCCATAGTCCAGTGTCCCCTAAATATACCGAATGATGCGTTTGATTGCATTCATGTGCTCAACTCTAGGATCATGCATGAATAAACACACCTGCTGAATAGCATACGTAATAACCGATCTGGTAAATGTAAGATACTGGAGTGCCCCTGCAAGACTGCGATAGCGGGTCGGGTCCTCGTATGGTGCACCTGCCGCGACACTAAGCTTGAGTTTTGCATCAACTGGAGTAGAAATGGACTTACAGGATGACATCCCAGCCCTCTCGATGATCTAAGCAGCATACTTCCGTTGAGACAAAAACAGACCACTTGAGTGACGTTTGACAGCAATCCCCAAAAAATAACTCAAGGGTCCTAAGTCTTTCATAGCGAACTCAGAACTGAGCATGACCATGATAGACTGGCGCAAGGCATCTGAAGAGGCAGTCAAGATGATATCATCCACATACAACAAAATGTAGGCCAATGACGAACCACAACAATAGATGAACAAGGAATTATCTGACCTGTTGTGAGTAAACCCAATAGTAGAAACAAAGTCAGCAAATCGTGTATACCAGGCCCGTGGAGACTGCTTAAGCCCATATAATGACTTCTTCAACAAACAAACATGATGAGGGCGGTTGGGATCCCTGAAACCCAACGGCTGATGCATATAGACTGTTTCCTTGAGATCACCATGTAGGAAAGCATTCTTGACATCCAACTGATGAATTGACCAAGTCTTTGAAAGAGCCAAGCTAAGCACAGTGCGAATGGTATCCGGTTTGACCACCAGACTAAACGTCTCACCACAATCAATTCCAACCTGCTGAGTCTTACCATCGCCCACAAGTCGCGCCTTATGTCGAGCAAATGACCCATCTGAATTCTCATTATGAGCAAAAATCCACACAGACCTGATAACATTAATACCATATGGACGGGGCACCAACTCCCACGTCTTATTATCAATAAGAACATTATATTCATCAGTCATAACAATTTTCCAATTAGGGTCATTTAATGCGGACACAGGATTGCGGGGTAAGGGGGATTTAGAGATATCAGAATGTAAATTAAAATATCTTTTAGGTGTAAAAATACCCCGCTGACTTCGAGTGACCGGTCTATGACCCGAGGAGGAATTGAGGGAATTTTGGGAATTTTCTAGGCTCAGGACGGATCGCCGTGACAAATGGGCCTCTTGTCCCAAATCGTAATCGGAAGCCTCTTCTCGGAATAGTTCCAGGTAAATTTGGACTAGCCCAATTGCTTTGGGCCCATTCCGTCCTTTGAATTTCTTTGGGCTAGGCGGTACTGTGGGTCCAGCGGGCAGTGGGTCCGCTGGAGGATTTTGGGTGCGGGAGATGTCCAAAAAATTCCGAATAATATACGGGGATATTTGGTCATCCAAAAAATTATACGACTTAGGCTCGGGAGTATGAACTTTCGTAAAAGGGAATTGAGTTTCATAAAAAATGACATGGCGATTAATTATGATTTTCTTGAAGGATAAATCAAAACACTTATAACCACGATGATTCGACGGATAACCCAAAAATACACACGGGGTAGACCGAGCCTGAAGTTTGTTAATTGTGGTGGATGGGAATAACGGATAACACAAGCACCCAAAAATCCGAAGATGAGAATACGAGGGGTCCTTATTATATAGGATTTTGAGGGGGGAGGAATATGTCAGTCCTTTAGAAGGAATTATGTTAAGAAGATATGTGGCCATTTGTAGAGCATAATGCCAAAAATATGGAGGTATGGAGGCATGGATTAAGAGAGCTCGGACAATGTTATTTATGGAACGAATTTTACGTTCGGCTTTCCCATTTTGTGAAGACGTATGAGGACACGAAAAATGAAAATTTATCCCATTATTAGCACAAAATTCCCGAAACTCCCTATTGTCATACTCTTTCCCCTTATCACATTGAATATTTTTTATTTCTCTTTCGAATTGAGTACGAATGAACGCTCTAAATTTGATGAAGACGGAAAACACCTGTGATTTAGTCGCAATTGGAAACATCCACAAAAATCTAGAATAATCATCTAAAAAGAGAACATAATAGCGATGACCCAATGAACTAAGAACAGGAGATGTCCATAAGTCGCTATGAATAATGTCAAATGGCATAGAAGTATGAGAATTGGAGTCTACAAATGGCAACTTAACAATTTTTCCTAATGAACAAGACTGACAAGTTGGAGTACGACTCGTACCCTTATAAGAAATAAAGCTATTTTTATCTAAAACTGATAAAATAGAATATTCCGGATGACCCAGGCGAGCATGCCACATGGAAGGAGAGATGGCTGCAAAAGCTAACGGCAAGGTTGGACTCGATGGACTGAAACCGGGCATGAAAGGATACAGATCCCTCTACTATCACACCTCATGAGATGACTCCCCGTCCTGAAATCCTTCACAGAGAAACCGAAAGGATCAAATTCAACAGAAACAAAATTGTCATTTGTGAATTTTCGGACATACACTAAATTTTTAATCAATTTAGGAGCATGTAAAGTATTTTTCAAGAGGAGTGGTGGATTGGGTGGAGACAACGTTTTCTGACCATACCCTAGAATTGGAATAGAACTGCCATTACCAACAATTATCCCTCTAGGGGTGCTCAAATTGGAATAAGATGAGAGAATATCTGATTCGGAAGTCATGTGAGTAGTGGCACCGGTGTCCATATACCAATTTGGGTCCGATTGAGATAACCCCAGTGTGTGTATTGCGGCCTCGATATCGGTTTAAGTGGGGCCTGCTGCATGATGAGCTTGCGGAGGTCGGGGCCCAAGAACTCCTGTCTGTGGTGTAGCTGGGCCATAGCTGCTGTTGCTACCGCTGCTGGGCCACTGGCCAGTGGGCCGCCACTGCTGGCTGTTGGGCCTGGACTATTGGCTAGCCCATCGGCCCTTTGAAACTTCTTCTTTGGATGAGTACGGGTTCCATCGCCATGGGCCCCATCTTTGGGCCCAGGCGGTGGTGGGCCATCAGACTGGATGGGACCCACCGCCTGCTTGTTGACCACCGGAACCGCCACCAGAACCGCCGCATTTGCCCCCGCGGTTTTTGTTCTTATTTTTGCGATTATTCTTGCCGCCACCATTATTATTGTTTTGGCCCAAATTATTCACAAAACCCGAAGAACTAGGAGAGGATGCCACCATGACGACTGGGCTTGCTCCGGTAGCCGCCTTTTTGGCCAAACCAGCTTCTTCCAACGTAAGCATGGAGTGGGCTTGATAGAAGTCGGGAAGAGGGTTGCTTTGGCGAAGGAGAGTTCCAACACTATTATAGGCCTCCGAAAGACCGGCAACCAACTGTAGAACTAGACGATTATTTGTTATTGGTGTGCCAACATTACGGAGTTGATCTGCCAACTCCTCCAGTTTCTTGCAGTATGCCGAAATGTTTGGAAATTCGTCCATTCGAACGAGAGAGAATTCCTGCTCGAGTGTGACGACACGTGAATGTTGGTTGTCTTGGAATATGTCACGCAATCTATTCCATGCAGCCATAGCTGTGGTATCCTGCTCAATAATCGTCTGTAGAAGGTCCACTGAAATAGTAGCGTAGATCCACCGGAGAACGGTATCATCAAGTGTAATTCATAACTCAGGATCCTCCGCAGGAAGGGGTCTAGCGGGAGGAATGATGTGATGAAGAACTTGATAAGAGATAGCGTGAATTTTAAACAACTCCGCCCACGTCGCATATTGGACGTTTTCCATCTCAAGGACAATAGGGATACTGCTCTTGATATTGGACACCGTGAGGGCAGGGTGATAATTGTTCTTAGACATATTGGAAGAACAAAGAAGGAAGGGAAATTTAAGAGAGGTGTTTGTGAGAGCGGAAGATGAATTTTGGAAGAGAAACCCGAGGGGGGGTGTCTCGGCCACAAGGAAGACAAAAGTTGAGAGAAAAACTTTTGTTTAGACCTAGTCTTTTGATACCATGAAAGAAATAACCCCCTTGCTTATTTTCATTAATTGAATAGTTATATATACAAGATACAAAATAGGAGAATCCAATTCCTATTCTATTTCTAAAACCTTATTCTACCATAATTCTAACTCTACAATTATGATAGTGTATATTCCTAATTATGGTAACAAATACATTACAATATACTACACATATATTTTCCAAATATACAATATTCTTGACTACCAAAACATCCACAAAATCGAGCCCAATAATGGCCATAAATCGTGGCACTTAATATGGCAATATACACTTGTATATTGTGTGTATATTGCCATATTTAACATATATATATATATATATATATATATATATATATATATATTGATCTTGTGTGGTCATATTGTTGTGTGTGAAAATCAAGAATAAATTTCTTTTTCTTCTTCTTATTTTCTTTTGCTGGGTTATCTATCTTTGTGAAATTTTTGTTAGATTTTGACTTTTAGTTTTATACTAGAATAGTTTGTTGAATTTTGACGGATACATCGGGTGAAATATCCTTAAGGACAGTGTCTTTGACACGCCTCAAACTTTGAAGAGTTCCTTGCAAGTACTCGATATCAAGTATTTTCCGTAAGGTTTTCAACAAAAAATGTGTGACTTAAATGATTCAATGCCCTTGCACTTGTTTTTAAAAGAATATATAAGAGGAGTAAGTATAATGTACAGGTTTTATGACGAAAAAGAGAGAGAAAATGATATTGGTCTCAAACTTGTAGAATTATACTAGATATGTTGTTGTTGTTGATCACGTAAAATATCCATGGTAATCACATGACTAATTAAATAGATCTCTTTCCTTTTTCTATACTAAGATTTTGTGCTTTTTTTTTAATCTTAAAATACTAAATATTTTTTGAAAAAAAAAAGAGGCCTCAAAATTTTGTGGCTTAAAGGCATTGCCTCAATTGCTTGGCCCTTCGGCCGGCTTTGGCCAGACATGCAATACAAATAAATGCTATGAGAGGTGGAGTGAGGATCTCTAAGTAGACATGCATCTAAATGGTCAAGAATTTGCATTTAAATTTCAACATCACGAGTTCAATGTCAATAACCCCCTCGCTACTACTAACCAATTGAACCTTCAAAAGAGCGTCACGAGTACGAATTCAATGGTCCCTTGGGTTCTATGACGAAAAAGAGAGAGAAAATGATATTGGTCTCAAACTTGTAGAATTATACTAGATATGTTGTTGTTGTTGATCACGTAAAATATCCATGGTAATCACATGACTAATTAAATAGCTCTCTTTCCTTTTTCTATACTAAGATTTTGTGCTTTTTTTTTAATCTTAAAATACTAAATATTTTTTGAAAAAAAAAAGAGGCCTCAAAATTTTGTGGCTTAAAGGCATTGCCTCAATTGCTTGGCCCTTCGGCCGGCTTTGGCCAGACATGCAATACAAATGAATGCTATGAGAGGTGGAGTGAGGATCTCTAAGTAGACATGCATCTAAATGGTCAAGAATTTGCATTTAAATTTCAACATCACGAGTTCAATGTCAATAACCCCCTCGCTACTACTAACCAATTGAACCTTCAAAAGAGCGTCACGAGTACGAATTCAATGGTCCCTTGGGTTCTATTGCTCAACTGGATTTTCCTTGTTAACTATGTCAAAGAAAATAAATGATGTGATAGTAAGGGAGTCCGGAGAGATGGAGATTAAAACAATAATAGCATATCCAGTGTAATTCCATAAGTGATGTTTGGAGAGGATAATGTGTACGCAGATCGGTCTTACTCCTACCTTGGGAGATACAAAAATAAATAAGGAGTCGGGAGAGATAGAGATTCTCAAAGATAAATGATGTTTCCCATGGAGTATTAGTATAAGTGTTGATATCTTTCCATCCTTATCAAAAGTCTCTGCTTTATACTTCTGTAAATGAAAACCTTTTCTTTGGAGAGTGCCCTCAACTCTGTTAATAAAGTTATTTAGCGCAAATTCAAATTAATCGGGCCAATGAGTTTTTGATACCAAAATTGTTAACCCCAACAAAAAAAATCCTTCAGATCAAAATAACTTGTATGTTTGGTCTGAAGTTGTGTTTTCAAGTTGTTTTATTAGTCTACAAATACATTTACAAAGTGAAAGAAAAATTTCGTCCCCATAAGCTACCTCATGATAGATGGATATAATGATTCTAACTAAAAATATATTTAGAAATTTATATTCAAGGGTTTAAAGACAAATATGTTGTATCCGATCCGGAGACCCTCTTAAATGAGTCCGGAATTGCTAGTTAAGTTTCGGGTATGCAAGATTAAGACACAAGTAAAATATAGAAATAAGCAAGTAAAATGAATAAATGAGTTAGATCTAAAAATAAGCTATCAATCGAATAAGAACAAGAGATATGAATGGTATATTTGCTTGAGAGAGATCTAGGTTACAAGTGTGAGTTTAGAGAGAATACAACGTGTCTTCCTTCTCTTATAAGTCTTGTATATATAAGATAAAACTTAGACTATTACGCCCCTTTAAAGTAATAACGACGTGAACGTCCTGACGTTACTATACCGATACGCGCCGCTGAAAGAAATAATCTCCTTGATTATTTTCATTAATTGAAAGGTATATATACAAGTTACAAAATAGGAGAATCCTATTCCTAAAACCTTATTCTATACATTTATGGTAATACATTAATTATGGTAATACACTACTAATTATATTACAACATTACCTAAACTAGGATACTAAATATTTACCATAAATTATATTACCTAAAACTAGCTAAACTGAGAGCAGCAAATCCGAGACAATATACATACAATATACACATTAACACCCCCCCCCCCCCGCAGTCATAGCGGGCGGTCTTCGAACGCTGAGACTGTTCCTAAAATCTTCAAAAATGATCGAGGAAAGACCCTTTGTAAAGATGTCTGCAATCTGATATCTCGACGGGATGTGACAGACACGTACCTGACCCCGAGCAACCTTTTCACGGACAAAGTGAATGTCCATCTCGATATGTTTAGTGTGTTGGTGCTGAACCAGATTACCAGGAAGGTAAATGGCACTAATATTATCGCAATAAACCAAGGTTGCCTTTTGAATTAGACAATGAAGCTCTAAAATCAAATTACGTAACCAACATGATTCTGTGACCACATTGGCTACCCCTCGATATTCAGCCTCGGCACTTGAGCGGGATAGAGTCGCCTGACGCTTCGCAGACCAGGAGACCAAGTTGTTGCCAAGGAACATATAGTAGCCAGACGTAAACCGTCTGGTGTCTGGACACCCACCCCAATCAGCATCTGTGTATGAGACAAGTGTGGATGTCGATGAAGAATACAAATGCAAACCATAGTCCAGTGTACCCTGAATATACCGAATGATACGTTTGAGTGCATTCATGTGCTCAATTCTGGGATCATGCATGAATAAACACACATGCTGGACAACATACGTAATATCCGGTCTAGTAAAGGTAAGATACTGAAGGGCCCCTGCAAGACTGTGATAGCGGGTTGGATCCTCGTAAGAGACGCCGGCCGAGGCACGAAGCTTGGACTTAGTATCAACTGGAGTGGAAGTAGACTTACAGGATGACATCCCAGCCCTCTCGATGATCTCGACTGATACTTTCGTTGAGACAAGAACAATCCATCGGAATGACGCTTGACGACAATCCCCAGAAAGTAATTCAATGGCCCTAAGTCTTTCATAGCAAACTCAGAGCTGAGCATGGTCATGATAGACTGGCGTAAGGCATCGGAAGAGGCCGTCAAAATGATATCATCCACATACAACAAAATATAGGCCAAGGACGAACCACAGCGGTAGATGAACAAAGAATTATCTAACCTGCTGTGAGTGAACCCAATAGTCGAAACATAGTCAGCAAACCTTGTATACCAGGCCCGGGGAGATTGCTTAAGCCCATATAAGGACTTCTTCAACAAACAGACATAATGAAGACGGTTAGGATCCCTGAATCCCAACGGCTGATGCATATAGACTGTTTCTTTGAGATCATCATGTAGGAAAGCATTATTGACATCCAACTGATGAATAGGCCATGCCTTCGAAATAGCCAAGCTAAGCATAGTGCGAATGGTAGCCGGCTTGACCACCGGACTAAATGTCTCCCCACAATCTATACCAACCTGCTGAGTCTTACCATCACCCACAAGTCGCGCCTTATGTCGAGCAAATGAACCATCTGAATTCTCCTTATGAGCAAAAATCCACATAGACCTGATAACATTAATACCAGAAGGACGAGGCACCAACTCCCACATCTTATTATCAATAAGAGCATTATATTCATCAGTCATAGCAATTTTCCAATTCGGGTCGTTTAAGGCAGACACATGATTACGGGTAGTTTAAGGCTGACACATGATTACAGTAAATTAAAATGTCTTTTAGGTGTAAAAATACCCCGCTGACTACGAGTGACCGACCTATGACTCGAGGAAGAATTGAGTGGATTTCGGAAATTTGTTGGGCTCGGGACGGATTGAGCAGCAAGCAGTGGGCTCTTGGCCCAACTTCGGAGATCTTGATGATGGCGAATCGGCTGGACCAGTTCAGATATTGGCTGGATCGCCCAATTGTTTGGCGGCCCGATGACCAAAGCTGGCGAGAGGGCTGTGACAGACCCGGTGGGGCCACGTGATGGCCCGCTAGAGGATTTTCGGTGCGGGACATGTCCAAAAAATGGTGAGTAATATACGGGGTTATACCATCATCCAAAAAATTATACGAACTAGGCTCGGGAGTATAAACTTTAGTAAATGGAAATTGGGTTTCATAAAAAATTACATGGCGATTAATGATGATTTTCTTGGAGGATAAATCATAGCATTTGTAACCACGATGATTAAACGAATAACCCAAAAACACACATGGAGTAGACCGGGCCTGAAGTTTGTTAATTGTGGTGGATGGGAATAACGGATAACATAAGCACCCAAAAACCCGAAGATGAAAATAAAAAGGATTCTTATTATATAAAATTTGGAGGGGGGAATAATATGTTAGGCCTTTGGAAGGAATTATGTTAAGGAGATATGTTGCCATTTGAAGAGCATGATGACAAAAATATGGGGGTACGGAAACATGAATTAAGAGAGTGCGGACAATGTTATTTATGGAACGAATTTTGCGTTCGGCTTTCCCATTTTGTGAAGATGTATGAGGGCACGAAAAATGAAAATTGATCCCATTATTAGCACAGAACTCCCGAAACACCCTATTGTCATATTCTTTTCCATTATCACACTGAATATTTTTTATTTCTCTTTCGAATTGTGTTCTAATGAATGCTCTAAATTTTATGAAGACGGAAAACACTTGAGATTTATTTGCAATTGGAAACATCCACAAAAATTTAGAATAATCATCCAAAAAACGAACTTAATACCGATGACCCAACGAACTTAGAACATGAGACGTCCATAGGTCGCTATGAATAATATCAAATGACATTGAAGTATAAGAATTGGAGTATACAAATGGCAATTTAACAATTTTCCCTAACGAATAAGATTGACAAAGTGGAGTATGACTCGTACCCTTACAAGAAATAAAACTATTTTTATCTAAAATATATAAAATAGAGGATCCCGGATGACCAATGCGAGCACGCCACAAGGAAGGAGAAATGACTGCAAAGGTTGATGGCAAGGCTTGACTCGATGGACTGAAACCGGGTGTGATAGGATAAAGATCTCCCCTACTATCACACCTCATGAGAGGACTCACCGTCTTAAAATCCTTCACAGAGAAACCAAACGGATCAAATTCAACAGAAAGGGAATTGTCAGTGGTGAATTTTGGCAGACACTAAATTTTTAATCAATTTGGGGGCATGTAAAGTATTTTTTAAGATAAGGGGAGGATTGGGGGGAGATAGAGTTTTATGACCATAACTCTGAATTGGAATATAGTTACCATTACCGACAATTATACCCCGAGGGTTGCACAAATTGGCATAAGACGATAAAGTACCTTGATCGGAGGTCATGTGTGTCGTTGTGCCGGTGTCCATATACCAATTCGGGTCCGGTTGAGTCAAACCCAGTGTGTGCATCGCGACCTCGATATTTGTCTGAGTGGGGCCTGCTGCGTGGTGAGCTTGCGGGGGCCGGGGCCCAAGAATTCTAGATCTGGGCTGTCCTGGGCCGTAACTGTTGGAATTACTGGGTCAGAGGGCAGTGGGCCGTAACTGCTGATTGTTGGGCCTCGAAAGATCGCCCACCATCGTCGCCAAGTCGCCTGGAAAATACGGGTCAGCCGCCCACGACCCATTGCCCACCCCATCGCCATACGGGCCCCACCGCCGACCAGAGGGAGGAGGTCCACTATTGACCGACGGGCCCATCCGCCGCCGCCGACCACCGAAACCGCCGCGTTGCCCCCGCAGTTTTTGTTATTATTCTTACGATTATTTTTGCCGCCACCATGAGTACGGTTTTGGCTCGAATTATCAACAAAAATTGAAGAATTTGTGGAGGATTTCATTAGGACGACGGGGCTTGCTCCGGTAGCCGTCTTTTAGCCAAACCGGCTTCTTCCAACGTAAGCATGGAGCGAGCTTGATAAAAAGCAGGAAGTGGGTTGCTTTGACGAAGGAGAGTCCCAACGCCATTATAGGCCTCAGAAAGATCGGTAACCAGTTGTAGAACTAGACGATTATTTGTTACAGGTGCGCTAACGTTACAAAGTTGGTCTGCCAACTCTTTGAGTTTCTTGCAATATACATATACGTTTGCAAATTCTTCCATGCGAACTAGAGAGAATTCCTGCTCGAGTGTGACAACACGTGAATGTTGGTTATCTTGGAATATGTCAGGCAATCTATTCCAGGTAGCCATAGCCGTGGTATCCGGCTCAATAATCGTCTGTAAGAGGTCAACTGAGATAGTGGAATAAATCCACTGGAGAACGGTAGCATCAAGAGTAATCCATAACTGAGGATCCTCCGCGGAAATAGGCGCAGCGGGAGGAATTATGTGATGGATAACTTGATGGGAGATAGCGTGAATTTTAAACAATTCTGCCCACGTCGCATATTGGACGTTTTCCATCTCAAGCACAATAGGGATGTTGTTCTTGACTTTAGAAACCATGAGGGCAGGATGAAAATTGTTCTTAGACATATTGATATAACAAAGAAGGAGGGGAAATTTGGGAATAATAAGAGAGATTTTGAGAGTGGAAGACTAATTTTGGTAAAGAAAACCCGAGGGGGGGGGGGGTTTCGGCCGAGAAGTACAAAATTTGGGAGAGAATTTTTTTTGTTAGACCTAGTCTCTTGATACCATGAAAGAAATAATTCCCTTGATTATTTTCATTAATTGAAAGGTATATATACAAGTTACAAAATAGGAGAATCATATTCCTATTCTATTCCTAAAACCTTATTCTATACATTTATGGTAATACACTAATTATGGTAATACACTACTAATTATATTACAATATTATCTAAACTAAGATACTAAATATTTATCATAAATTATATTATCTAAAACTAGCTAAACCGAGAGCAGCAAATCCGAGACAATATACACATGTATATTGTATATTTAACAGCCGCGACACTCTGATCTAGAAAGTGATATGACAGGAATTGTTGAAAGTGAAGGACAACTGTAGTGATCCTTTGAGGCCGTTAGAATTTTCGAAACTGCCAAACTTCTTATGTACACTAATGCTGCCGAAAGCGTTTCTACCCGATACAATTGCTTTGTTGAACTTCATTATTGCTAGATAGCTCCAAGCACAATAGCTATGCTGAAGTCATGCTGTTGAACTTTAGCACTTGCATTCAATCAGATACGTATTAGTTTATTTACTTTATTATAGTGCTAACAATGCAATGCGCATATTCCAAGTAGAAGTATCTCGGGCTTTGGAAAATCTTTTCCGCCAGACTCGTTAGCCGTCTTTAGGGTGTGGACTGTACGAAGAAAAATATCTTTTGTGAAAAATACTTGAAAACTTATTTATTTTTTTGTGTTCGGTATATAAATAAAAATATTATTCTAAATATATTTGTATATAATCTAAATAAATACTATGAGAGATAGGGTGATGGGGTAGGAGTGATGGGTGGTGGGGATGGGGGCTACAAGGGGAGTGAGGATGAGGTGTATTGGAGGTTAGGGAGGACATAATTAATGTGGAATGTCAGTTGTGAAACTTTTTTTTCCTACTTTCACTAGAAATGTCATTTTTCTAGAGAAAAATATTTTTCAAAAAATTTGACCAACTGAAGATGGAAATGTTGAACAATATTTTGGAAAACTTACCAATATGTACAGTTCAACCAAAATTATTTACTAGTATGGCTTAAATATACAAAACATAAACACTGATTATATATATATTATTCGTATAAGTATACAAAACTTATATATTTGGTCATACAAAACCTATATATTTCCTCCCTACCGAACATCCTTAGTCGTTACACCTTTCCTTTTGTTTCAATTTGTAGAACGTAATTTAATTGGATACAAATTTTAAGAAAGATTTAAATATATATAAAATTTATGATTTTAATATATATAACTTATAAAAAACTATCATTAAGGATAAAATTAGTAAGTTCAATTTAAGTTATTTCCAAATTTAAACAAGCCTTATTTTTTCTAAACGAACTAATAAAAAACAATGTTGTTATAGTACTATTCTGGAATAAACTCTCCGATGCATGTCTTTTTATGTATTTTGTGTTCATATATAAAAATCGCATGTTTCCAGGTCCAACGAACAGAGTTTAAACAGGAACTAACTGCTCACAGTGGGGGATGTAAAACATAGTTTATGGGTCCGTAGAAATCTAGTAACTTTTGTATAGATTTTATATTTTTATTGAGAAATTCATAAAATATATGTGATTGTGAATTTAATTATATTAAGTATTGTATATTAATTTTGACATCACTATCACTATAGAACTCATAAATTTTAAATCATGAATTTGAAGGTAATTGTTTCGTGTCGGACTCAAAAAGGGTAAAGCTGACTACTAATGGACCCCTTTGAATAACATTCCGCACTAGTGTGAGTGAATTCCAACCAAACCGTAAAAACGTGACACATCTCAGGATGACTACAAAAAACAAGTCCACATTCATATAATGCAATCTTCGCTAAGCATTTCACTAGGACTAAGTTCTGATCGTCCCTTTTTTCTAAAGTGACTGAATTAATTCATAATGGTAACAGACATCATTATATCTAAGTACTTTTTTTTTCTATAAAAGGTGTTGTATGCATTAGATCAAAATATCTCAAATCAACCACAGCCAAAGTTAAGATTTTGTAGGCAATTTAATGACACTGGAAGATGCAAAAATTGGTGATTACACAGTAAGTTTCATAAGAAAATCTGTAGTAAAAGCCACTGGTCCAATTCCAAAGCCATATATTCTCACCCTTTCAAACCTCGACCTCCTCTCTGGACGATTTCCAGTGACGTATTTTTACGTCTATTGCCAAGCAAAACATAACGACTCATCAGGTTCAATCACCGGTGAATTAAGAAAGTCCCTTGCTAAATGCCTCTCACATTTCTACCCATTTGCTGGTCGAATTATTCCGAATGCAGAGACAAATGAGCCTGAAATTGTATGTGATAATACTGGTGCTTTGTTTCTGGAAGCACAAGCTAGCACTTGTCTAAAAGAACTTGACTTCTATAATCTCAACAAGTGTCTAGAGGGAAAATTAGTTCCAATAAATCAGGAGTTTCCGGTACAAGTCCAACTCACAAATTACAAATGTGGAGGCATATTTATAACATTCACATTTGACCATGCTTTAGGTGATGCTAGTTCTTTTAGTAAGTTTCTACTGATGTGGTCCGAGATAGCCAGAAAAAAACCGCTCTCTTTCTCTCCGGACCACAGGCGTTACCTTCTTAGTGCACGAAATCCGCCTATTTACAATTCTTCCTTTGACGAATCGTTCATTTCATGCTCCCTGCATGATATACACAACATATCGACCCCGAGAACACTGCTTAAGCGTCTATACTACGTTGATGCATCGAGCATCGACAGGTTGCAAAAATTGGTATCACTTGATGGTACCAAAAGGACAAAAATCGAGGCGTTTTCAGCTTATATCTGGAAAATTATGGTCAAGGCAATTGATAACGGCCACAAGAAGTGCAAGATGGGATGGTTAGTTGATGGAAGAACACGGATATGCGGCAACAATGAGAAAGCATTGGAGAATTATATTGGGAATGCTTTATCTATAGCTGTTGGAGAAGCAAGTGTCAATGAAATTGAGCAAGCGTCTATGTCAGACGTTGCGAAAAACGTGCACAATGCTATCTCTAAAGTGACAAGTGCAGTACATTTCTTGGACTTAATTGATTGGATTGAGTGTCACAAACCTGGATTGATGCTCTCGAAGGTTGTCCTCGGACAAGGTGGTCCGGCTATCGTGGTCTCATCAGGACGGAGATTCCCGGTGGCTGAAGTAGATTTTGGCTTTGGAAGTCCAGTTTTAGGAACAGTTTACTCCACCATAAAAAGGCTTGGAGTTGGTTACATTAACCAAAGGCCAGGTGCTAAGGGCGATGGATCTTGGACCATTTCAGCTATATTGTGGCCTGAGATGATTGAGGCATTAGAATCAGATATAGAAAATGTTTTCGAACCTATGACTTCAAATCATCTTAAACTTTAGCTAGCCTCTGTAAGTATAAAGAAATTAATTGTAACTTGGCACTTGGCAGTTGTACGAGACTACGAGCGCGACGTCACGTTTCTAATTTAGAAGGTTACTTTCCAAATTAAGGATCGATCTCTGTTTTCAGATTTTATATTTCACTATGTACACATATATGTAAGTGCCTATAATGTTGGTTTTGGTAGGAAAATTTAGTACTCCAATAGGATAACTTGAAAAAAAGATCCGCACTTCTGAAATTCTAAGGGACACAATTAATAATAATTGAAGAACGGAATAGTAATATAGAAGAAATTTTTTATTCGATTTCCCAGAACAGTAATTTGAATTGCTTCATTAATGAATGAACGCTTGAACAATTGAGAATTTTCAGTAAGCCGTAGAGAGCAATGTCGTCTTGAGGCCAAAAATTAGATGGGATACAATTTAGGGATCATGGGATAAATATAGGATTGACCTATATAATTAACTATCTTCCTAACCCTACACACAAATATTTAGCCGATGTTGGCATAGAAATCGTGGACACTTGATGGGACCGAGCGCGATCTCTTCAACCTCGGGGTTTCAGCGTTATCATCAATTTTTATTGCTTAGACATTTATCATATGGTTAGTAATTCGTTGGGAGCATTCGAGACCTTGAACCGACATTCATGGCTGGAAATCTGTTCGTACGGGTGCCTCTTCAGTCGCTGTCTTATCTCAAAGATATTTCTCTTTATCGCATTTCACACATACAATTGAAAGTATATTTATGTCCTATAGACAATCTGTATTAAGACAAATGTACTTTATACATATTCATATTATTATTAATGGAGATTAATATTTTGGCATTTTCAATTATTGAATTATTATTTGATTGTTTGTAATTATTCATTAATGTGCATCCCTTGAGCTTACGTTGTCATTAATAGAGTGAAATATTTTATTATAAAGCGTAACTCTTAAAGTAGCCTCGACTAATGATCATCGAGAATGTGATATCGATGATATGTGATAAATCGACATGTGGTATGCATCACATCCTTAGAGGATGTAATATGTCTCACATGCTACGAATAATAGTTACTCGTGATGGACACATGGATACTTTGGAAGTATTGATATACCCTGCTGATATACTAATTGTTATACTTGTCTAAAGTATGATCAACGTGTGGGAGATAGAAGTCCTTAGACTTGAGGTCAATACGCACCTTGTCTACAAAATAATGTACTTTGATCCCGTCCTAAGCTCAAATGCCTTATAGGTAGAGACACGACTTGTATTGGGTACATTACGATGTGGATTAAAGGTGGTAGTTGAGCCAAGATTAGGATTCATTCCTCAGATGTATATTCGAGAGAACACTCGGATTCTCAGTGATATTAGGTTGACTAAGTCGTTGGCCAACGCAATAGACATATTTAGACTATGGTCTAGTTGTCAACTAATATAGATGAGATACAATGATTAAGCCATTTGGATAGACAATTGACAAATCATAAGCTTGATCGGGTGTGTCGTGAATGAAAGGATTTTATCTTACCACATAAAGGTTAAGCTTACTGGATTCGTATAAACGTACTTCACATATTGAGTTCGTCTTTCGGCGCCGTCTAGGAGTTCCGCGTAGACCTTAATTTGGTTAATGCCAATATGAGAAGGCATGTAGGGTCACACTATGTCGATTGTCCGTTTCGATCTAAGGATGTATTGAGAGAGTAATTAAAATGTTCGATTTGGAATCGAGATATTTAAATGAATAATGATTACATTAATTAAGTCAAAATTGGATTTTGGATTTAATTAAGAATGCACAGAAATTAAATCGAGACAGTGCAAGTGCACGTCGAACGCCGCGACGCCCATACACTAAGGCTGCGGCGCCTCTGCGTCGATTTTGGGCCAAGCCCAAGGTCAAACCCTAATCCGGTTTTTGACCTAATTTTCAACTATAAATAGAGACATTCACTTTCATTATTAAACAACCAATTTTCAGAATAAGATTCTAAGCCTTAGAGACTTAGAATAAAATACTCTCTCGAACCTCTGCAGGATTTTCTAGCTTTCCGAAGAAGAAGTACATTGAAGCTTGGAGCTTGCAATTGAAAGGGCAACCGCGTGTGCACCTAACAGTCGAAAAAGACTCCAGATATTCTAACTTGTAAGTATATGCTTTTTGTTACATGTTTAATTGTTGTATAACCATACCAGAAATGTTGTTGGGGGTAAGTAAGAAACAAAACTTTAAACTTCCATTGTGCCTTACTTATGTGCTTTGTACCCAATAAAATCCTACAGTGGTATCAAATCCCAGGCTGATTTAATGGTTATATAACAATTGAATAAAATAATAATATGGATTGAACATAAAATTGGATTAAAACGAGGTTTCTTGAAATTCTACGTATCTTAAACAAATGTTGACCTTTTGATATTACCCCAAATTATCTCCTATGCTAACTCGAGGAAGTCATTCCAATCTAACTCGAACTAAGCCAAAATGCGTTGTCCGGCTCATTGTACGGTGCACGGCTAAGTACGGATGATGGTCGAATGTGCGTTATTGATAATGGTGTGTGATGATTAAAGACATGTGAATTGATCCCTAAATTGGATTTAGGGGTTGAATGATTTTTTGAAAATCAACACAGAAACATTTGTCAGGACGTTGGCGCCACGGCGCTGATCAATAGCGACGTGGCCCCACATGTCCAAAAAAAATCAGAGTTCAGAATGTTTAACCCAAGATTATTATTATACAGTATATTATTTGATAAGTATACTGTTTTATGTGCTAAATGTCAAAATGTTTGTCATTTACATTTCTAGAATAGTGTCCGCTATAACTGTCTGGGCAGGCGGCACCTAGTGTTTGATTAAACATTCTTCTATCATGCATATTGGGTTGACGGTTCCCAAACTATATGTGTTATTAGTTTTGCATGATGTTAAGATGTCATATTGGATATGACATTAAAGAGTTGATCTTTGTTAGAGCCCTGAATTAAAATGTTCCCCAAAACTTTAAATACAACTCTAAATTAAACGTGTCATCCATTATAATTGTTAGAGTGCAAAATCCTCTTCGGCGATACGAGTATTTATGCCAAAGCATTTGCTCTAAGTCTACGAGGACCCAGACTCTTTCATATATATATTTTAGCATAAAGGCAAATGCTAAACTTTTGTGGGTATTTATACCAAAGTGTTTGCTCACAAAGGCCAAGTCTGCTTAGATACATAAACGCAGTCGTGTAATGGGGTTGACTTGCTTAGACAAATCTTGGCGCCAAAGTGTTAGACTAATCTAAGGACGCAAGATTAAATGTAATAATTTGATCAACCAAGAGTTGCAGATAAGTTTTGCAATTGGTTTAGAACCTACCAAGATATGTTGTTGATGTTATCAGCCAAAGGAAACGCGAAGATAACATAGGCTTAGATCTTGGCCCATTATGACCTAAATTAAAGTAGGTCCGTATTCTACCATGGGGTCGTAGAAGTATGTTAAAATAGTGGGAGCTAATTAAACAAAAGGCCTTGTTGATTAGCCTAAATGAATGTGTATAATAGAAAATAGATTTTGAATTTGATTTCCGGTCTATCTAATTCTTCAGATTGTAAAAGATGTCGAGCTTGTAGTTGAAAATGTTGATTGAGATGAATAAACTTACTGGATCGAACTACCTTGATTGGTTAAGGAGTTCGCGAATAGTATTGAGACAGGAGAAAATTGAATACGTGTTGGACACAGTGTTTCCAACAGTCCCTACGACAGATTCAGAAGAATATGCCTCCTTTGACAAAGCTGTTTACCAGAAATATCTAGATGATGCCACTTCAGCACAATACGTAATGTTGTCTTCCATGCCTATAGAACTTCAGAGACAACATGAGAACATGGGGGCCCAATGAGATGCTCGAACACCTAAAGAGCCTCTATGACTCTCAATCCCAAATAATGGAATATGAGTTGCTAATAGAACTCTTCAAGTGTAAGCTCAATGAAGGGGGCTCGGTCTCGCAGCATGTGCTAAAGATGATAGAGCTAATAGAGAGACTTGCTTCAATTGGAACAAAGCTTGAAAAAAATGTCTCTACCACTCTCATCCTAAACTCTCTCCCTCGTTCCTTTGAGAACTTCATAGTGAACTTCAACATGAATGGAACGAAGGCGACTTTGCCGAAGCTGCACAACATGCTCAAGACCTTTGAGTCCTCCACTTCCAAAGGCAAAGCTGTGCTCATAGTGAGCTCTTCTAGCCGACCCAAGCCGAAAGGCAAGGATTGACAGAAGAAGAAGGGCAAGGCAGTCGCTGTGCCCGCAACTATGAAGCCCAGAGGAGGTGTGAAGAAGAAGGTGAACGCAGCTAAGGATGAATGTCTCAACTGCCATAGGAAGAGGTATTGGAAAAGGACTGCCCGACACCAGGAGGAGGAAAAGCACCAGGTGCTCCTGCCTTTGGTGGACAAGGTATGTACGTCATTGAAATAAATATGTCTATAAACAACTCTCATTCCTGGGTATTGGATACTGCTTGTGGCTCACACATTTGTACAAATGTGCATGGGCTAACTGATAGCAGGAAGGTTAGACCGAGAGAGGTAGACCTACGCGTTGGAAATGAAGCACGAATAGATGCTGAGCGCGTAGGGACTTATAGATTAAATTTACCTTCCGGCTATTGTTTAGTGTTGAATGATTGTTTTTATGTGCCCTCGTTAACGAGGAATATTATTTCTATCCTAGTGTTAGACATGGAAGACTTTTCCTCGTATATTTTTAATGGCAGTCACGTACTATATTTTAATAATGTTATATATGGAACTGCTCCTCTTGTGGATGGATTATATACACTGAACTGTAGTCGAGAGATTTTCAATGTACAAAATAAATGAGCCAAGACAAGTAATAGAAACTCTACCTACCTATGGCACTGCAGACTTGGTCATATCAATGAATCAAGGATAACAAGATTGATGAAGTTAGACTACCTCGAACCATTTGACTTGGAGTCTTATGGTAACTGCGAATCTTGCTTGAGAGGAAAGATGACCAATAAACCACTTTCTGGGAAAGGTGTGCGAGCCAATGAGGTGCTTGAGTTGGTCCATACTGATGTATGTGGGTCATTCTCGACTCAAGCTAAAGGAGTCTTCCCATACTTCATCACTTTTACTGACGACTTCACAAGGTCTGGGTATGTGTATCTTATGAGACACAAATTCGAGGCTTTTGAGAAGTTTAAGGAGTACAAGTCGAAAGTAGAGAAACAACTTGCAACAAGTATCAAGACCCTTCGATCGGATCGAGGAGGTGAGTACTTAAGCAAGGATTTTCTAGATTACTTAAAGCTACATGGAGTCCAATCTGAATGGACACCTCCAGGTACGCCACAGATGAACGGTGTTGACGAAAGAAGAAACCGAACCTTATTGGATATGGTTCGATCCATGATGAGCTTCTCAGCTCTACCGACATACCTTTGGGGACATGCTATACAAACCTCTATATACATTCTGAACAGAGTTCCTTCCAAGTCAGTAGAAAAGACATCCTATCAGATATGGTGTGGCAAAAAGTCAGCTCTTAAACATATGAGACCCTGGGGGTGCCCTGCATATGTTAAGAAGATGCTCACTGACAAGTTGGAATCTAAAAGTGAGAAATGTTACTTCGTGGGGTATCCAAAGGAAACTAAGAGATACTACTTCTATCTTTCTGGAGAACATAAGGTCATTGTTTCCAGGAACGCAACTTTTCTTGAAGAAGAATATGTCTACAAGGAACATAGCTGCACAGAGATAAAACTTAAATAAATTCAAGAACCACAAGATATCACAGAAAATGAACCCTTGTTGAATGACCTAAACAAGGATTCCGTGGGAGTTTCTAGTGAAGATTGGGTACTTAGAGTACGCCCTTTAGCCAGTGGGAGTGATGTGAGAGATAGTGCAGAAATGCAAGGCTCTCATACACAACCAATGGAAGATGATGCAATGGTTGTACATCATCCCATTCAGTAAATACATGAAAATGACATTCCTGAAAACTCTCAAGGTGATGGATTGTCCAACACACAAATACCTTCTAACAATCAGAATGTAACAAACACTGAAACGCAGAATACTCAACTCCGTAGGACCACTAGGACTCATCGTCCACCTAAAAGACTTAATTTCATTGTTGAAACACACAATGAGATAGATATTCCTGATGACGATGAACCTACAACGAAACTATGTTAGACATTGATTCGCAGAGATGGCAAGAAGCCATGAAATCTGAGATGGACTCGATGTACATAAATCAAGTTTGGAACTTGATTGATTTGCCAACATGGGTTAGACCCATATGATGCAAATGGGTCTTCAAAAAGAAGATTGATGCATATGGCAATGTACAGACCTATAAAGCAAGACTGGTGGTTAAAGGTTATAATCAACGACATGGGGTCGATTATGATGAAACCTTTTCACCCGTTGCTAAGATTAAGTCCATTTGGATTTTGCTTGAAATAGCTGCATATTATGACTATGACATTTGGCAGATGGACGTTAAGACTGCTTTCCTCAATGATAATCTAGTTGAGGAAGTGTATATGAAACAACCTGATGGTTTTTTAATTGAGTCCAAACCAAATGTTGTATGCAAGCTATAAAAGTCTATTTATGGGCTTAAGCAAGCCTCCAGGAGTTGGAACATTTGCTTTGACAAGGCGATTAAGACATTTGATTTCGTCAGAAGCAAAGAGGATCCATGTGTTTATAGTAAACGCAATGATGAGAGTATTGCTTTCATTATCATATATTTAGATGACATATTAATAATGAGAGACAATAATACTTTTCTGCAGTCAGTCAAAGAGTGGTTGTCTAGTACTTTCATGATGAAGGATTTAGGTGAAGCCTGCTACATTCTGGGGATTATGATCTATAGAGATAGACCTAACAGATTGTTGGGGCTGTCACAGTCAGTCTACATAGACAAAGTGCTTAGACGTTTTTCTATGGAAAATTCCAAGAAAGGCGGTCTACCTATAGGACAAGCCATCAAGTTATCTAAGAAGGATAGTCCTTCTAATTCTATAGAACTTGAACGCATGAAAATGATCACATATGCTTCGGCTGTAGGATCGATCATGTATGCCATGACCTGTACTAGGCCAGATGTGGCCTTTGCACTTAGTATGACTTGCAAGTTCTAGCAGAATCCTGGGGAAGAACACTGGAAAGCAGTCAAGAGTATTCTTAAGTATCTTAGACGAACTAAAGAATATTTCTTAGTCGATGGTGGACAAGAGAAGCTGGTATGTACTAGGTACACTGATGCTAGCTTCCAGATAGATGTTGATGACTACAAATCTCAATCATGTTACACATACATTTTCAATGGTGGAGCAGTAAGCTGGAAAAGTTCCAAACAAGCTACAATCACGACTCGACAACAGGCGAGTACATTCTTTGGATCGGAAGCTGGTAAAGAAGCTGTCGCGATATCTGAGTTCCTGAAGGAACTAGGGGTTGTTCCAAGTGCCACCTGTCCAATAACGGTTTATTGCGACAACACTGGTGCGATTCCGCAAACTAAGGAACCAAGATCAACCAACAGAAACAAGCATGTACCAAGGAAGTACCACATACTCAGAGAGATGGTGGAGACTGAACATATTAGATTAGACTATGTTCCCATAGACGATAATCTAGCTGACCCATTCACTAAACCATTAATCTTAGTCAAGCATAATGGTCATTTTGAAAATATGGACATTAGATATGTTGGAGATTGGCTCTAGGCCAAGTGGGAGATTGAAAGTATATTTATGTCCTAGAGACAATATGTATTAGGACAAATGTACTTTATACACATTCATATTATTATTAATGGAGATTAATATTATGACATTTTCAATTATTGAATTATTATTTGATTGTTTGTAATTATTCATTAATGTGCATCCCTTGAGCTTACGTTATCATTAATAGAGTGAGATATTTTATTATAAAGCGTAACTCTTAAAGAAGCGTCGACTAATGATAATCGAGAATGTGATATCGATGATATGTGATAAGTCAACATGTGGTCTGCATCACATCCTTAGAGGATGTAATATGTCTCACATGCTACGAGTAATAGTTACTCATGATGGACACATGGATACTTTGAAAGTATTGATATACCATGCTGATATACTAATTGTTATACTTGTCTAAAGTATGATCAGCGTGTGGGAGATAGAAGTCCTTAGACTTGAGGTCAATACGCACCTTGTCTACAAAATAATGTACTTTGATCCCGTCCTAAGCTCAAATGCCTTATAGGTTGAGACACGACTTGTATTGGGTACATTACGATGTGGATTGAAGGTGGTAGTTGAGCCAAGATTAGGATTCATTCCTCAGATATATATTCGAGAGAACACTCGGATTCTCAGTGATATTAGGTTGACTAAGTCGTTGGCCAACGCAATAGACATATTTAGACTATGGTCTAGTTGTCAACTAATATAGATGAGATACAATGATTAAGCCATTTGGATAGACAATTGACAAATCATAAGCTTGATCGGGTGTGTCGTGAATGAAAGGATTTTATCTTACCACATAAAGGTTAAATTTACTGGATTTGTGTAAACGTACTTCACATATTGAGTTCGTCTTTCGGCGCCGTCTAGGAGTTCCACGTAGACCTTAATTTGATTAATGCCAATATGAGAAGGCATGTAGGGTCACACTATGTCGATTGTCCGTTTCGATCTAAGGATGTATTGAGAGAGTAATTAAAATGTTCGATTTGGAATCGAGGCATTTAAATGAATAATGATTACATTAATTAAGTCAAAATTGGATTTTGGATTTAATTAAGAATGCACAAAAATTAAATCGAGACAGTGCAACTGCACGTAGAGCGCCGCGGCGCCCATACCCTAGGGCTGCAGCGCCTCTGCGTCGATTTTGGGCCAAGCCCAAGGTCAAACCCTAATCCGGTTTTTGACCTAATTTTCAACTATAAATAGAGGCATTCACTTTCATTATTAAACAACCAATTTGAATAAGATTCTAAGCCTTAGAGACTTAGAATAAAATACTCTCTCGAACCTCTGCAGGATTTCCTAGCTTTCCGAAGAAGTACATTGAAGCTTGGAGCTTGCAATTGGAAGGGCAACCGCTTGTGCACCTAACAGTAGAAAAAGACTCCAGATATTCTAACTTATAAGTATATGCTTTATGTTACATATTTAATTGTTGTATAACCATACCAGAAATATTGTTGGGGGTAAGTAAGAAACAAAACTTTTAAACTTCCGTTGTACCTTACTTATGTGCTTTGTACCCAACAAAATCTTACAACAATCACATTTTGTTTGGTTAAATGAAAAGGACTAAAAGGGTAGCTTACATTTTTTCAAAAGAAACTCTACTTAAATCTGTAAGAAAAAGAAACTTCATATCCTTGAGCGCATTTCTCCAGATAATCAAATCTTCATCATGTTTGTATTCTTCGTTTGGTAGAAAATTAACACATTGGTTCGCTTCTCTCATGATGTGTTTAATGGAGGTCTTATTGACAGTCAACAAATACTGACAATCTTCAACAATAGCTCTAAGAAGAGGGTCCTCATCTTTTATAAGCTTGACAAAAAGTAGGCAATATGTTTCTACCTCTAGTTCATGGTAATCTATTAGTTTAGCTAAATATAACCCTTTTTATGCTTCGTAGTTTCGTAGTTAGGCTTGAAATAGGTTTCACCTAATCTGATTATCCCGATCAACCAGTTTCCTTGATCTTCTCTAAGATCCCTCATAAAGCTGCACCTATTGAGCTTATATGCAAACAAATTACTAATTATGTTAGAGAAATTGTTGAACTGTTTTTAAGTTAAGCTACTACGTCCACATAAGTCAAACTAATTGCTTGATTTCTCCCTTGTGCATGTAACATAATACAATCATATTTCACCCCTACATGATTCTACTACTTCCAAATAAGTCAAACTAATTGCTTTATTTCTCCATTGTGCATGTAAGATAATACAATCGCATTTCATCAATACATGTGGACCCGTTTGATCATAAGAATTTTTTTTTAAATTTTTTTTAAAAATTAATGTTTGATCGTAAAAAATTCAAGTACAACTTCAAGTTATATTTGAAATTTGAAAAATAATCAGAACCTTATTTTTCACCACCAAAACCTTGTTAATAAATATATTTCAACAATAAAATATTATTTGAAAAAAATTATGGGCAAACACAGCTCTAACTCCAATTCCAACTTCAAAAATTTCAAAAAAAGTAATTTTTTTTTTAGTTTATATGGTGAAACGCCTACATGATTCTCCAGAAATAACCTAGGGGAATAATAGAAGTAGAATCACCCCCACAGAGATAAGGTACGTAGTTGAAAATTCAGCCTTACTTCAAGGATACTTATGCCTTTCTAAAAAAAATCTAAAAATAGTTTTTAAAAACTTATGGAGCTGTAAGGAAATACATATTTATTTCTAAAAATATAGTTTTTGTGCGGAAATTTCTAAGATTGTTGTTCAAAGTGAAATCAATGCGGGATCATATTTAAATTTCAAACTCAATTAATATACAAATATGTGTATGTATATATATAATAAAAAGGAAAGAAAAAGCACCAGGAGATCCTCTCTCCCCAAACCCTCAATGCATTTCACAATAATATTCCCTCTCTTCTTCATTTGTGTTTCATCCTCTTCCATTTACGACGTTCTCAATTCCCATGGCCTTCCTATTGGTCTTCTACCCAAAGGAATCACCAATTTTTCAATAGATCCTTCGTTGGGCCGCTTTGAGGTACATCTACCTCAATCATGTGCGGCCCAATTCGAAACCCATTTACGGTACGATCGTACCGTAAGTGGGACCCTCGATTATGGTCAGATTTCAGACATTTCTGGTGTTGCCGCTCAGGAGCTTTTCCTTTGGTTCTCTGTTAAAGGGATCCGTGTGGATAATCCTAGTTCTGGGTTGATTTATTTTGATGTTGGGGTTGTTTCTAAGCAGTTTTCGCTTTCCTTTTTCGAGACCCCACGTGATTGTACCATTACTAATGATGATGAGTTGCCTGAAAATCTCGTTTTGTTCGACAATCGTGGACGAATTGTGGAGGTTTGATATCAATTTTTTAATAATTTGTTTTGTATTTGTGCTTGTCTATTTCCAAAATCTTGGAGTGCCCTTGTTTTGATTTTGTTTGGGGCTTTTGGGGGTACAATTTTTCACTTTTTTCTTGAATTGTATTCTGGAATCATGTTTGTACATAGAATTATTACAATTTTCCTGAATCCTGGAATTTGAAAAACTGCAAATGCCTGATTTTACATTTTTTCACTCCGAATCACTCACAAAAATTCAAACGTTTTTCCAAGTTGTATTCATTTCCAAATATCATTTTCAACTTTTTTTTTATGTCCAAATGCCCACTAAATTTATGGTATAACTTATTCATAATTCTGAGCCTTTGGAGAAGACGTTAACATTGATTTACCATTAACATTGACAAAAGAATTCATGAGAGGTGTTTATAGGTTCGGCTGGCAATGGAATTTGTGTTGAGTTGTGGAGCCTAATTCCAACCGACACTATGAAGACCCTACGCAGAGGGTTGGGATCAACCGATTGGGATCAGCCGATTAGTCGGTGTAATGTTATTAGTGGAGGGTAATTTAGAAATTTAGGCTTGTATTATGTTCGCTCTAGTTTTCTCTCTATATAGTCTAGGGCGCTGTTATTCTCTGTGTGGGAAATTTTGTAGAGAGTTGAGTGAGTTGTATATAGCGGCCAAAAATAGTTTCTTTCTTGAGAGAAAAAAGGCGAGTCATGAGACGGTGTAGCCGACGAGAGAGAAAGAGAGACTGTAAACTCAAAACTCTATTATAGTAAAAATCTGCCGCGGAAAGTGGACTAGCTCTCGCATTGAGGGTGAATCACTATAAATCTGTGTGTGTTATTTGTTCTTCGTTTATTTTATTATTTTCGATTAGGTAGGGTTTGAGACGTTAAATCCTAACAACTGGTATCAAAGCGACAGATTGTGTTGCTATTCAAAAAATAATGGGAGGCGAAGATGGTTCGACATACGGCATTGGTAAATTCGATGGTACATATTTTGCGTTATGGAGAATGCAGATTGAAGACTATTTGTACGGCAGAAAGCTTCATCAACCTCTGAGCCCGAAGTCAGAGGAGATGAATGATGCCGATTGGAATCTCCTTGACAGACATGTTTTGAGAGTAATCCGATTGACGCTGTCGAAGAACATTACTCACAACGTGGCGAAGGAGAAGACCACCGCGGACATGATGAAGGTTCTGTCCGACATGTATGAGAAACCTTCGGCTAACAATAAAGTATTTCTCATAAAGAAACTCTTTCATCTAAAGATGGAAGAAGGTGCTCCTGTTGCAGTGCACGTGAATGAATTCAACATGATTGTTAATCAACTGTCATCGGTTGTAATCGAGTTTGACGATGAAGTGCAAGCCCTAATTTTGCTGGCGTCTCTACTGAACAGTTGGGAGCCGATGAGAGCAGCCGTTAGTAATTCTGTCCGCAGTGAAAAACTGAAATTCAATGATGTTAGAGATTGTATCCTTGCTGAGGAGGTTCGCTGGATAGATTCTGGAGAAGCATCGACAAGTTCTGCTTTGAATGTTGAAAACAGAGGCAGAAATTATGACAGAAACTACAGCCGAAATAAGGGCAAGTCGAAGTCAAGGAACGGCAGGGGTCAATCCAGATCCGGGCGAACACTTGAGTGTTGGAACTGCGGAAAATCGGGTCACATCAAGAAGAATTGCAGGGCACCAAAGGAGGACAACAAGGGGAGTGGAATCAATGCTGCCACTGAAGACATTGGCGATGCGTTGTTGTTGTCAGTTGACAGCCTGATCGACTCTTGGGTGCTTGACTTAGAAGTATCTTTTCACACCACCCTATATCGTGATATAATGACGAATTACGTTGCTGGAAATCTCGGCAAGGTTTATTTGGCAGATGGTGAGCCTTTAGACGTTGGCACTGGAGACATTAAATTGAAGATGTCTAATGGACACGTGTGGAATATCACAAAGGTCAGACATGTGCCGAAGCTGATGCGTAACCTGATTTCAGTGGGTCAGCTTGATAATGAGGGACGTAATGTTAACTTTGGTAACGGGTCCTAGAAGGTGACGAAGGGCGCTATGGTGATTGGTCGAGGTGAAAAAACTGGAACTCTGTATATGATGACGAGTTGTCGTGATACAGAGCTGTGGCACGGCAGGTTGGGGCATATGAGCCAGAAAAGGATGAAGCTTCTGGTGACTAACAACATGATTCCGGAGTTGAAGTCGGTGAATTATCATGTGTGAGAGCTGCATTCTTGGAAAACATAAGCGAGTAAGTTTTTCAAATGTCGGTAGGAAATTGAAGACCGAGAAGCTCGAATTGGTGCACACGGATGTGTGGGGACCTGCCACTGTCCCCCACTCGGAGGATCACATTACTATGTGACATTCATTGATGATTCAACCAGGAAGCTATGGGTTTATTTTATGAAAAATAAATCCGACATGTTCACTGTCTTCAAAAAGTGGAAAGTCATGGTCGAGAATGAAACAAACCTCAAATTGAAGAGTTTGAGGTCCGACAATGGTGGAGAATACATTGATGGTGACTTCAAACGGTACTGTGCCGATAATAGGATCAAGCTGGTAAAGACTATTTTTGGAACGCCCCAACAAAATGGAATAGTGGAAAGGATGGATTGAACATTGAACGAGTGTGCACGGAGCATGAGAATACACACTGGACTGCCCAAGACATTCTGGGCTGATGCAATCAATACCGCAGCCTTCTTAATTAACAGAGGATCGTTTGTTCCTTTGGGTTTCAGAATTCCAGAAGAGGCCTGGAGTGGAAAAAAGGTAAATCTTTCCTTTTTGAAAGTGTTTGGTTGCTTATCTTATGTTCACATTGATGCTTCGGCTAGAAGTAAACTTGATCCGAAATCTAAGAAGTGTTATTTTATAGGCTATGGTGACACCGAGTTTGGTTACTGATTTTGGGATGACCAAAATTGAAAGATCATCCGAAGCAAGGATGCCGTCTTTAATGAACAGGTGATGTACAAGGACAAGTTGCGTGAAAACTCAGAATGTAAGAACAAGGAATCGGAAACAACCGATTTGAGAGACTTCTCGGCAGCCGAGACAGCTGAGGCAGGCGAGCTACAGTCAGGTACTAACTACTGAAGCAGAGGAACAAGTGAGTGATGGCGAGGTTGATGGAAATGCTGATCATGAAACAAATCAGTAGACGCCGATCACAGAATTACGCATATCATCCAGAATCAGTAAGTCGGTTCACAGGTTCTCTTCGTCCCTGAACTATATTCTGCTCACTGACAGAGGGGAGTCGAAATGTTATGAAGAAGCAATGCAAGTCGATGAATCGATTAAGTGGGAGCTAGCAATGAAAGATGAGATGGACTCACTGTCGGCAAATCATACATGGGAGTTAGCCGATTTGCCAGAGGAGAAGAAGGCATTGCAGAACAAATGGGTCTATCGGATAAAGAAAGAACACGATGGAAGCAAGCGCTATAAAGCAAGGCTGGTTGTGAAAGGATTTCAACATGAAGAAGGCCTTGACTACATGGAGATCTTCTCTCCCGTAGTCAAGTTGGTGACAATCAGAACTGTTCTTGGGCTGGTAGCAAAGGAAGATCTACATCTTCAAATGGACGTGAAAACTTCTTTCCTTCACGGTGATTTAGATGAGGAAATCTACATGAAACAACCTGAGTGATTTGAGGTCAAAGGGAAAGAGAATCTGGTGTGCAAGCTTCAAAAGAGCCTGTGACTGAAACAGGCTTCAAGACAATGGTATACAGTTTGACATCTTTATGAAGAAAGCCGATTTCGCAAGGTACGAAGCAGATCACTGTTGTTACTTCAAGAGATTTGAAGACTCCTACATGATACTACTTCTTTATGTTGACGACATGCTGATCGTAGGAGCAGACCTACATGAGATTAATCGGCTGAAAAAGAAGCTGTCAGAAGAATTTGCAATGAAGGATCTGGGAGCCGCAGAGTAAATTCTTGGGATGAGAATCATCCGAAGTAAGGAGGGCATCAAGCTCTCACAAGAAGAATACGTGAAGGTCCTCAATAGGTTCAAGATGGATGATGCCAAGCCAGTCAATACTCCCTTGGCTGGACACTTCTATTTGTCAAAAGATCAGTCGCCGGTGACCGAGGAAGAGATGAAGCATATGGACAAGGTACCTTATGCTTCGGCTATCGGCAGTCTTATGTATGCGATGGTATGTACGAGGCCAGACATTGCACATGCGGTGGGAGTTGTTAGCAGGTTTATGAGCAATCTGGGAAAGCAACACTGGAGGCTGTGAAGTGAATTTTCAGATATCTGAAGGGCAACTCGAGTTCAGCTTTGTGTTTCCGTAAGTCAGAGACGAGATTGCCGGGATATGTCGATGCTGACAATGATGGTGATGTTGATATTAGAAAGAGCACATCCGGGTATGTTTACACCTTTAGAGGTACTGCGATTTGCTGGGTTTCAAAGTTGCAGAAGATAGTAGCTCTCTCTAGTTATGAGGCTGAATACGTTGCCGTGACGGAGGCCACGAAGGAGATGATGTGGCTATAATCTTTTCTGCGGGAATTAGATCAGGACCACGAGGGGAGTGTGCTATACTGTGATAGCCAGAGTGTCATTCATTTGGCAAAAAACCCGGTTTACCATGCTCGCACGAAGCACATACAGCTTCGGTACCACTTCATCCGATCAACTTTGGAAGATGGAGTGTTAGTGCTTGAGAAGATCTCAGGAAGTCAGAATCCAGCCGACATGCTGACGAAGGCTGTGCCGAATGATAAACTGAAGTTGTGTGCAACTTCAGTTGGACTCCTCAGTTAGACTCCTCGGATGAGAATCGGAGTTGCTGCTGCAGATGGAGACAGATGATTGAAATTAGTCTCTAAGTAGGAGATTCTTGAGTTGTGGAGCCTAATTCTAGCCGACACTATGAAGACCCTACGCAGAGGGTTGAGATCAGCGGATTAGTCGATGTAATGTTATTAGTGGAGGGTAATTTAGGAATTTAGGCTTGTATTATGTTCGCCCTAGTTTTCTCTATATATAGTCTAGGGTGCCGTTATTCTCTGTGTGGGCAATTCTGCAGAGAGTTGAGTGAGTTGTATATAGCGGCCAAAAACAGTTTCTTTCTTGAGAGAAAAAAGGCGAGTCGTGAGACAGTGTAGCCGATGAGAGAGAAAGAGAGACTATAAACTCAAAACTCCATTATAGTAAAAATCTGCAGCGGAAAGTGGACTAGCTCTCGCATTGAGGGTGAACCACTATAAATCTGTGTGTGTTGTTTGTTCTTCGTTTATTTTATTGTTTTCGATTAGGTAGGGTTTGGGACGTTAAATCCTAACTATTTGATGCTCAAATTTTCAAACAAATGCATCCCCTTTGAATATTGTTCCTCTAATTTTATAATTTCTCTGTTATAAGTTCATTCCGAGTCTTGTTAGTTGTTACACTAGGGTATTCTTGGCAAAGTCTTCTGTAACGAATTACTCCCTCCGTCCAATATTAGTTGTCATGTTTCGCTTCTTGAGATTTTGACTAATCTTCGGATTCAAATTGGATTAGATTAATTCAATATTTTAAAACTACTAGTTAGATATTCAAAAACTACACGAAAAATGCTATAAGTTACAATTCTTCGCATATCAATATGGTGAAAAATAAAACATGACAAGCGTTACGGGATAGAGGGAATATGATCTTGCTTTTGCATTGAAGTTACCATTTGAGGTTTTTGCCTTGATTCATATCTAAATCCCTGAAAATGCAATTGAATTTAGATGCACTGAATAGTATTGGTTGCTCCTCTAGAATCTCTATGTTTATTTCCTTTCCTCGGTTGAATTTTGCTTGATGTATGTGAAGTATGAAGAATAACATGCTCCGTTCCTCAGAGCCGTGTTTTTTTTTCTTTTCCTTTTTGACTATAGATTGAGGTTTTCTCCTTTCTTATCCTGTTTCGTTTAAATGTGATATGAACTTTAACAATCTTAACTGATGAAAAGTTTACTGGGATGGCCTGAAATTTTTCAATCTTGACTGATAAAAAGAATACTGTGATGACCTGAAATTTCTTATTCTGTTGCAGAATCAATCAAGGAAGTTGATTAAAGAACGCCCGGGAAAGAGCAAGGCAAGAGCTGTATCCTAAATTGGAAAGAAAGAAAACTTAGTCAAGGATAAGGACATGTCGATGAATTACTGGTTCTTCCTCAAGGAGCATATCCAAGAGCTGATTTTCACCTTTGTATTTGCTCTATCTGACACACATCATAGATTTGTTTGAAATGGAGGATTTCAAGGTAATGGTAACCTGGTTCCTGCAGGTGATGTATGGAGCTATATTTGTAGATGTATAGTTGTTACAAGTGTATGGTTTTGTTCTAACCGTATATACGCGCCTGTCATAATTTTAGTTTTTGTAAATTGAGAAAGTGATGTATGTCTGAAAATGAAGTTGAGGTAATTGTTATGCTAGCTCATCATCTTGCATTATTGGTGGTTTGAAGTCTGACAAGGTAATCAAGAAAAGTTTATGCTTATTTTGAAGTTAATAACATGTCATTTTGCTAACCACACAAGATTTGATTCTTTTTACACTTGTGGTAATAAGAAATTTAAAGCGAAGTATATTTTCACGGGCTGATTTTTCCACCTGAACACTCAGACTCAACATGACATATTTTTGCGAATGTCCTTGATTCTTTGTCAAATGGATCTGGGGAAACCTGCACGTCTTTTATGTAGTTGCAAGCGCATGAAATTTAAAGCAAAGCATACTAGCGTAATTATTTGGTTAGTGTCTGGAGGAAGCTCAGCAACCTCCTTCAGTGGTACTGCAGAGATGGGATGTTTATTATTACCATATATGAACTAGGGACTAGAATGGGTTGTCCAAGTTCCTACGAAGCTCGTTTAAAGCATGAGGTAGAAGGTATTTGGGGAAATAGTCGTGGTGTGTAAGTTGGTTCACATACAACCGCTACAAAAAACAAAAGCTCAAATAATTTTCTAGCCCATCTCGAACTTCTTCACTTCTGCACCAGCAAACAATACCCCAACCGTTGCTATGTGTTATCTTGGCACTATGGTGAGGTTGCATTGTTAATGCCTGGATTGTATTCATTGAATAAGGACCTTGAAATGTTATTTGCATTTAATGCAAGGGATCATAATTAAAAATTAATAGCGGAACTAAAAAGTAATGTATTCACAAACCAAACCGATTTTGGTATGGGGTAGAATTGTATTAATCTCCCAGACCATGCCCCGAGACCGTTGGGAGGGGGCTTGGCACACTGGGAAGGAATAAAGTATCCAAGTTATGATCTATTGACTTCATGAGTTTGATTTGTATTGTACAAGTTTCAAATAGGTTAGTAAATGATGAATTTGAACGCTTATAACATGAACCGATGAATTGTACAAGTTCCAAATAGAAATATTGAGCTATTAGTGCCATTCAAACTTTGTGTTTATGGACCAAACTAAGTTGCCAAATGTTAAAGAAATATTTTGGGAGTGTCCTTTTGTTAAGTAAGAAGTTTTTTTTTTGGCAAAACGGTCAATTGCCTAGAGATATATGTGTCGGTGTAGGGTTAGGGTCATAAGACTCATAACCATTGTTTTTGCCAAATAGATGGCCTCCCTTGAATGATATTTCTTTTGCTAGCATATCAACGCTCGAAAGCATACGACATTATGGTGTGACAGTTTAACTGATCGGGCAAAGATTAGACGTTATGAAGTACGGATATTGGTCATTTATGTCATGTCAATGTATGCTCCCACATAAATTTATAGCGTATGTTTAAAGTCTTCAACTTAATTTATGATTTGTTCCGTGAATTAAATTGCATTTATAGCATTATACTTTCTATAATATCTTGTTCAGTTTTATGTGTGAGGAAGTAGTGCAAATTATGTTGTACTTACTGGTTATGCGATATAAAAATCAATAGCCTAGAACACCAGAAATGGTTCTATGGTGCTAATATTTGTATCCTAATGTTGTTTTATGCCATTTACTAGATTGAACATGGCTCGTGCTAAGCACGGGCCTAACAACCCAACAATAGAGGGTCATATAATTCAGAAAATTGGTGCAAAATATAGAAAATCCCACTTTTACATTAATGAGAAACAGCAAGAACTAAAACTGAACAATAGAGTGCATTGAGAGCAGCTCTAACATGCGCCTTTTGTTCTATTTGTCCAACTGATGAAAAATAGAATTGAAGATTTCATTGCACTTTTAACTAAACAATGCAGTCAAACAAATCAAATAACTAGAACATAACATGCTACTAACTTGAAAATTTTGACAGACAATGAACAAATATCAAAACCAAGGTAAGTACAATTTCATTCCATATTCCACCAAATTCCCATCTCCAAAAATTAAGCAAGAATATTACAGAAAAAAGCATGTTAGCAGACTTGGAAGCTAATATATATTGAGTTCAACCAATATCACTTTTTATTGCAGGACATGTTTCTTTTTCATGCACTATTTCCATGGTCAGAGTCAATGACCTTTAAAAGTTCCAATTTGAGAGTTAAAGCATACCTGCAGCTTAAAAAAATATTCAGAGATCAATTTTCAATTATACAGTGTTATCATCCACCACATCTATCACCCTCAAATTAAAGATTTGTATCAGCTTTAAGAGCAAGTAAATAAGTACTAACTTCATTAAATTGGACAAATATAAATGCGACCTCATTTTTTGAAAATTGAAGCCTTCTATCGTTAAAGAATACATAAATGTTTCAGTTCCAACTATGGTTATCCAAGTCCTAACATTATTATCAGAAAGGAAAGGCTACGACAATGAATACATTTGGTCTCATGTAACATGAAAAGAAAAAGACAACGAAACTCGTTATATTACTGTTGAAGCAGAGATTATAGAAATATGTGGATATCATCGAATATGCATACGAAGCACGGAGTAAAAGGTAAAAGAAATAGCAACATCAAAATTACTTACTATAACAACAATGCTTAATCTGAAAATTAATTGTGCAAAATTATGTATAGTGGAATCTAAGGTAAGTATTGCAAAACATTAAGAGGTCATAGGTATTGAAGTGTGTGACCACCTGATCTAAAACCTTAAGCTATTAGATATAACACACTTTTAATATTTGATTATATTCTCAACAATAGGTGCTTAAGGTGTCATGCCTGGTGGTAGAGTTTTGAATTAAAAATCTCTAGCTGACATTTCTAAGTTCTAAATTGCATTTTCGAAATGGAAGTTGTAACAATAACAATAGCCACATGTTTACCATAAAGAGTAAGCAATATTCTTATTACAACCATTTCATTTTAACAAACATTTCTTACCCTATTTATCTTGTTATGGCCTGTATCCAACAATAAGAATATTGTTAACAATAAGATGATAGCAAGCCACAGGACACAGCCCCGATATTGGTCATTCTTCTCACAACAATAAGAATATTGGTCCTAATGTCTAGCTAATGTTAATAATATATATTCGTAAATTAATATTTCTTTCCACTATTTTCTGCATGTTAACAACCATCTACTTAATCTCCTTGACTTTCCATATTTCTCTAATTTGACTGCAAATATTAGAAGACTAAATCTTTATATTCAGATATTCTGAAATTGGAAACTTAAATAAAAACAGAGAAAGTGAATATCATCATACCTCTGCCAACTTGTAGATGTCCTCAACATATTCCGCAACGGCCAAATGAATGATTATCAACAATCACAACATCGAGAATCGGCTTGTCTGGTTTGCTTGAAAGTCCACAAACAACCTGAGAATAGAACAGTCAATCTGACCACATATAATTGACATTACTCGCTATACCTTTCATTTAGGCAAGGAAAGGCATCATATCGTTACGTGGTGCAACGAGGACAGAAGAGTTTTTTCTACTAAAGAATTTTGACTTCGATATTCGAGTTTCTTTCCTAAAAGCTAAAAAGTCTATAGTTGCATTGTGCTACAGAATATTTACATTATATTGTTCTTCTCTGCTACTGCTACTGCTTGTGCATTGGGCACTAAATGAGCCAAAAGAACTCATGAAACGAAAGTTTGTTGGAAATTTACTAATGTGGAATTAAGTATATCCCATTATTTATGACTCAAACAATTGGGGCCCCGCACGTCGAAAACGTCGTTTCCACACACGTGCACACGTAGTGCCAGGTATCACAAATTTCATTAGTGAAAGAAATATTGGTACGTATGTAATACGTTTGAGACATAGAATGATGGACGGTTATTGACCAAATGACAAAGTATTCCACGTTGGTAAACAAGGAAGAAGTGTAAGATGAAACGAATCGGAAATCGCCGCGGAGCCGTGAAGGGCCGCGGCGCAACACCGTCAGAGCCGTGACGCCGGAGCGCCGTGACGCCGGAGCGCCGCGACGCTAATTGGTTGGTCAGTTACTGGAGCCGCGGCGCTTCGGAGGTAGAATGTTGTGACGGGAAGATGGAAAGTTCTGACTTTTATGCTAGTTTTGGAGCATTGATTCTCCATTACTTGGCACATGAATTCAACCATTATTTGGCTGAATGTAACCCCTCTAATAAGTGTCATTACATGGCTATTGAAGGCCATTAGTTGGCTAGTTGAGGGGTCATCTCCTTACACTATAAATTGAGGTCTTTGGCTCAATTGTTCTACACACTTAGAAAAATACTACAGATTTTCTGAATTCATCTTCTTCCTCTCTAGCAAGTTTACTATACTCAAAGTTCTTCAAGAGTAACACTTGAGTTTCCTTTGCTCAATTGTTAAGTTGCTGTTGTATCTTGGGAGATTATTTCCCGACAACGTAAAAGGAGATATACGGGGTAATCTTGTCTTAAAGACAGAGTGACATCACTCGACTCAACAAATCACACAAGGAGTTTGTTTCATTCTTGATTTCCAGTTTTGTTGTAATCTTTAGATTATCCTTTCTAGCAATTGTAATATTTACTTACTTCTTGTTCCCTGCAATTGTTGTATCCCACAATTTTAAGACAAGATTTGTTGTAAGTGCTTAGAAAGATGACTGGAAGAGAACAACTCGCTTCTGATTTTGCTGTTGCTGCTACCCAAGGCAACCCCTCTGCCTTCCCTACTGCTCAAGGCACACCAAATGCCTTTCCGGATGCTCAAGGCTCATCCAATGCCTTTTCTGCTACTCAAGGGAACCCTCCCGTTCCTCCACCCGCTGGATTCCACCATGAACGCCCTGAAAAGTTCATGGGCTCCAACTTCTAGAGATGACAACATAATATGCTCTTTTATCTGACTGTTATGGGAATGACTCGTTTCCTAACAGAAGATCCTCCATAAGCTGGAGATGAAATGGACCATTTGCCTACTGAAACGGCTGAAGGGGGCCAAGGTATCCATATCATTAATCGCATGAATATGGTTCTTGATGCATGGAGTCATAGTGATTTCATGTGTAAGAACTATATTCTAAACTACCTGTTAGACCCACTCTACATGGTGTATTGCACCGTAGGCACCGCCAAAGAGTTATGGGAGAAGCTGCAGAAAAAATACAACGCATAAGATGTTGGTACTAAGAAATTCATCATTGGGAAATTCCTGAAATTTCAAATGGTGGATATTAAAACAGTGATGTCTCAAGTCCAGGAATTCCAAATGATTCTACATCACCCAGATTTGGAAGGTATGAAACCAAATGAGCAGTTTTTTATTGCATCACTGATTGAAAAGTTACCTCCCTCGTGGAATGAGTTTATGAGTTACTTAAAACTCAAGACAAATGAGATGACCTTTGAAGAACTTATTATCAAACTCCAGATTCAGGAAGATAATAAGAAGGCATTGCCTAGGGGAAAATAACCTGCTGAGGCAAAGGCAAATCTGGTTGAGGCCAAAGGGAACCCAAGTAAGAAGTGCAAGTTCCAGAAAGACGGCAAGACCCAAGCGGCGGAGAAGTTCAATGGAAACTGTCACCACTGTGGGAAACCTGGTCACATGATCAAGGACTGCCGCAAGCTCAAGATCGAGCAACAAGAGAAGGCCAAGGCCAAAGGTAAGGCTCAAGCTAACGTCGTAAAAGACAGGCTTCTCGATGACATGATTGAGGAGTTCTCAGCGGTGGTGCTTGAAGCAAAACCTTGTTGAGAATCTCATGCAGTGGTGGATGTACACAAGTTCTACAAGACACATCTATTCCAATAGAGACGTCTTCTCCACTTATACACCAGTTACTAACAAGAAGTTGTTCATGGGTAACAACGTTTCCTCTGACGTGCTGGGGGTAGGAAAGATAGTCCTGAAGATGACTTATGGAAATGAGCTCACTTTGAAGTAGGTGATGCATGTTTCTGAGATTAGGAGAAATTTAATTTCAGGTCATTTATTGGTTAATGCTGGTTTTAGGCTAGTATTTGAGTCCAATAAGTTTGTAATCACCAAGAATGGAACCTTTGTAGGAAGAGGCTTCATTTGTGAAGGCCTCTTCAAGGTTAACGCCATGTTTGTAATACGTGCAAGCAATAATATTGAAGCTTCTTCTTACTTGCTTGAGTCATCTAATTTATGGCATCATAGATTAGGACATGTTAACTACAAGTCCATCCAAAGGTTGGTTAAGTTGGAGTTGTTGCCGTCTATCGACGTAAACCCTCAACATAAGTGTGAGGTGTGCGTAGAGGCAAAACTCACAAAGCTTCCTTTTTTATCCGTCAAAAGGAATATCGCTCCTCTAGAACTTATTCACACGGATATATGTAATTTGAAGTTTGCACAAACTAAGGGAGGGAACAAGTACTTTATGACATTCATTGATGATAGCACAAGGTATTATTACCTTTACTTGTTGAAAAGTAAAGATGAAGCCTTTTAAGCGTTCCGACATTACAAAGCAGAAGTTGAAAACCAACTAAGCATGCATATTAAATTCATTCGTAGCGATAGAGGGGGAGAATACATAGCGCCATTTGAGGAATATTGCGCCCAATCAGGCATTGTTCATCAAACGACGGCTCCATACTCACCTCAGTCGAACGGTGTGGCGGAACGTAAGAACCACACATTGAAGGAAATGATGAATGCCTTGCTCAGCAATTCCGGTCTTTCGCAAAACATGTGGGGAGAAGTCGTCCTTACCGCTAATACGATTCTTAACAGAGTCCCACATAAGGGTAAGGACAAAACTCCATATGAATCATGGAAGGGAAAGAAACACACCTATAAATATTTAAAGGTGTGGAGTTGTTTGACAAAGGTCGAAGTACCTAAGCCAAATCAGGTCAAGATTGGGCCTAAGACTGTAGATTGCATTTTAATCGGATATGCAAATAACAATAGTGCTTATCGCTTCTTAGTGGATAAGTCAGATATTCTAGATATCCACGGGGGTACAATCATGTAATCAAGGAATGCTCAATTCTTTGAAGATACTTTTTCTAGAAAGGAAAAAGACATAACATCTCGCAAACGAAGTTATGAACAAAGCTCTCAGGAACCGGGAGTCGTTGACTGCCCAGATCTAGATGGTTCTGATCTAGTGGACTTCGAAGTGGTTGAATATTCGGAATCTAGTGTTACAGATTCTCAGAACTTGGAGACTCTAGAGATGGAACCAAGGCGAAGTAAAAGAGCCAGGGAGGATAAATCCTTCGGTCCTGATTTTGTAGCTTATATGGTTGATGACGAACTAAGGACAATTGTTGAAGCATTGTCAACTCCAGAGGCATCGCTCTGGAAAGAAGCTATTGAGAGTGAAATAGACTCCATCCTGCATAACCATACTTGGAAGTTGGTTGATCTTCCTCCGGGAAATAAATTGTTGGGTTGTAAGTGGATACTCAAACGGAAGTATAAAGCAGATGAGTTTATAGATAAGTATAAGACCAGGTTGGTAGTCAAGAGCTATCGACAGAAGGAAGGCCTTGACTATTTTGACACGTACTCCCCGGTGTCTAGGATGACGTCCATATGAGTATTCATTGCGATCGCAGCGTTGCGTGACCTTGAGATACATCAAATGGATGTCAAGACAGCTTTCCTAAATGGTGATTTGGAAGAAGAAATTTATATGGAACAACCCGAGGGGTATGTGGTTCCAGGGAAAGAGAAGAAAGTCTGTCGGCTTGTCAAATCTCTGTACGGGCTGAAATAAGCCCTGAAGCAATGGCACAAAAAATTTGATAGTACTCTACTATCGAAGGGTTTATCCATTAATGAGTGTGGCAAATGTGTTTATATGAAAGGTAATTCTGACTCGTTCGTCATGATATGTATGTACGTAGATGACATATTGATCACATGGAGTTGTCCTAGCTTGATTCTAGAGACTAAAAATATGTTGAAATAATGCTTCGACATGAAGGATATGGGTATCTCAGATGTCATCTTAGGGATAAAGATCTCTAAGACGTCTGACGGACTGGTCTTATCTCAGTCTCACTACATCGAGGATGTGTTGAGAAAGTTCGAGATGTTTGACAATTCGCCTATGAAGTCACCAATGGATAGAAATCAAAAGCTTGATAAAAATCGTGGTGCACCCGTATACCAGAAGCAATATGTACAGGTGATTGGGAGTTTGATGTACATAACAAACTGCACCCGACATGATATTGCTTATGTAGTCAACAAGTTGGCTAGGTTTACCCGTAGTCCGAGTAATGATCATTGGAAGGCGTTGAATCGGGTACTACGATACCTGAAATACACGCTAACTTACGGGTTGCATTATTCGAGATATCCAACTGTACTAGAGGGGTAAAATGATGCAAACTGGATAATTGATATAGAGAACACCAAGTCCACCAGTGGGTATGTATTTACAATTGGTGGTGGGGTTGTGTCTTGGAAATCCTCTAAGAAAACTTGCATCGTCCGATCCACGATGGAATTGGAGTTTACCGCTTTAGACAAAGCAGGAGAAGAAGCTGAGTGGCTTCACGACTTTTTAGAGGATGTCCCTTGTTGGGACAAACCTGTACCTTCTGTAATGATCTACTGCGACAGTCAGTCGGCTCTAGGAAGGGCACGGAGTTCTATGTACAACGGTAAGTCTCGTCATATTCGACGGAGATATAAGACCGTTAGGCAGCTGATCACCACGGGTATAATATCCATTGATTACATAAAATCAAAGGATAACATAGCGGACCCACTGACAAAGGACTTACCCAAAGATCAGATGTTTTGTCTGTCTAGGAGAATGGGCTTAAAACCCAAGTTATAAGGACCGATACGATGGTAACCCAACCTTACTGACTGGAGATCCCAGGAATTAGGTTCAATGGGAAAACTAAGCTGTAAAGGTTCAGTTGAGCGCTTCAGTGGAAGCATCAACACTTCGGATAGTGATTTCTGTAAAGAAACACTAAATCCAAAGCCGTTCCCGCGATAGAAGATAAGTGTTATCTGCAGTGTAGGTAAATGTTAAGTTTCCAAAACCTTTAATGAACCTTACCGGTTGAGGTTAGGTTTGGGAAAATTCTTAATGATTCCTAACACTTGTAAAGTGCGGTATAGCAGGATACCTTGTAGGAGACCACCTATTTAAGTACGAGGACAGGCCGCCTCAAATAAACGCACTTAAGAAACCAAGAAGTGTCCACGGCCACAACGGACAAAACATTACGAAGAACAGAGTAAGAAAAGTTGTTGTGTTGGTACCGTTGACTTGGATTATACTAAACACTGACGATTCAAGACATCACATTCACCGCGCAGTAAGTAAGTCCGATGGTATTCAACTATGGAAGGTTCAAAGCAGAAGCTACATATCCAGATGCAACATCGATCCGCTGAAGGATTGCTAGAAAAGGCACCATGTGAGTGCGCCAAAATCTCTTTCAAGAGGGGATTGTTGGAAATTTACTAATGTGGAAATAAGTATATCCCATTAATTATGACTGAAATAATTGGGGCCTCGCACATCGGAAACGTCATTTCCACACACGTGCACACGTAGTGTCAAGTATCACAAATTTCATTAGTGAAAGAGATATTGGTACGTATGTAATACGTATGAGACATAGAATAATGGACGATTATTGGTCAAATGACAAAGTATTCCACGTTGGTAAATGAAGGAAGAAGTGTAAGATGAAACGAGTCAGAAATCGCCGCGGTGCCGTGAAGGGCCGCGACGCAACACCGTCGGAGTGTCGCGGCTTCTCCCAAGCAGCGCCACGGCGCTAATTGGTTGGTTAGTTGCTGGAGCCGTGGTGCTTCGGAGGCAGAATGCTGAGACGGAAAGATGAAAAGTTCTGAATTTTGGTCTGGTTTTGGAGCATTGATTCTCCATTACTTGGCACATTAATTCAACCATTATTTGTCTGAATGTAACCCCTATAATAAGTGTCATTACATGGTTATTGAAGGACATTAGTTGGCTAGTTGAGGGGTCATCTCCTTACACTATAAATTGAGGCCTTTGGCTCAATTGTACTACACACTTAGAAAAATACTACAGATTTTCTGAAATCATCTTCTTCATCTCTAGCAAGTTTACTATACTCAAAGTTCTTCAAGAGTAACACTTGAGTTTCCTTTGCTCAATTGTTAAGTTGTTGTTGTATCTTGGGAGACTATTGCCCGACAACATAAAAGGAGATATACGGGGAAATCTTGTCTTAAAGACAGAGTGCCATCACTCGATTCAGCAAATCACATAAGGAGTTTGTTTCATTCTTGATTTCCAGTTTTATTGTAATCTTTAGATTATCCTTTCTAGCAATTGTAATATTTATTTACTTCCCGTTCCATGCAATTGTTGTATCCCACAAAGTTTTCTATTAGTTAGAGAGACCCAAATAAAGTTCGTACATGAAGGTAGAGAAATGTGGTTTGCTTTCATTATCAGCTGAAGCAGCCTCAAGGTTTGTAATTACCCGAAAACACACCGATTTTTCCCATCAGCTTGTCCACTCTTTTGCTTTCTTCCTGCCATATGCCAACAAAATTAGAAAACATCAGTAATATCAGTCGTTAGAACAATAGCATATTGATCTGGAAGAGCAACGATCCAAGGAGTGAAAAAAAATACACGTTGCTCTACACTCACGCGATCTTATTCTATTTCTGAAAATGGAACTACTTTTAAGATCAAAATTTACATTTGTTCTTTCTCTGAAGTAACTTCAGATTTATCATTGATCCATATATAGTTCTTTTTGTTTTCTAAGTCATTTACTCAACTTCAACACATCCCCAAGTCAAATTCAAAATTCAAAATTATTGAAAGATTCTAAAGCGACGAGCTCACGACATACACAAATAGAAGAAAAATTGATAAACTCTGAAAGCAGCAGGCTCATGTCATACACAAACACAATGTACCTACATGTCGAATGAAGATATTTCAGTCAATAGGCTTATTATATAGTTAATTTGGTTCTGCCAATGTCACACTGCAAGTTCTGCACAATGATGGTGGACTATATATGCTAATGTTCTTCAAATGTTCTTCTATATTGGACTTCTCACAATCGTTATGTTATGTTTTATATTCATGCACAATCTAAAAAATATTAGACATGCTTTGTGCTCTATAGTTAGCATTCATAATTCCTCTGATGCACATTTTTATTGTAGATGGCTCTTAATGATGCCGCAAAAGATTGTGGCTTGACATGTCTTCGATTGAGATAAGTGCGGGATAGTTTTCATATTTTTTTCATAATTACAAAAAATGTTGTGGCTTTACAAATTGCTGAATATGTCTGTTATCCTTCTCTTTCAGGGGATATATCTCCTCGTGATGAGGTTAGGGCAGCTATAAAGATGATGCGGGCTGGAAAATATTAGTGTATCATAATAGTGGTCTTGCAACCTAAACCTAAACCCCTAAGCGAATTTAGACTCTTTGTGTCCCTTTGTGGAGACTTTTTTTCCATGGCGTACTTTTGGTACTAGAAAAAGAAGACTGCGAAATCCGACAGAAAATGTGAGCATTTCCTGGTAGAATGTTGAAAACTTGTTATTCTTATTAATAGAAATATTTAGGAGTAGCAATATTTGTTATGTGTGTTTGGTAGACCTACCAAAATAGGGGGCGGACCCATATGCATGTGGGCAAAGGCGTCTCAACAACATTAGGGGCCTAAAGTCCATTTTTAACAAGGAGCCTATGTGTTTTTCACACTTGTTAACATAATGCAGTATTGTAAAAGTATAAAATTTAACTTCACATAGTAATATCTTTCCTATTATTTATATTAATAAGTATTAGTTCAAGTCAATAAGATGTTCACCATGTGTTTGCAATACAATTCATTGAATGTTGTTGTATAAAATTTTATTTATTAATATGAAGATGTGAATAGTTTAATTCAAAATTCTAAAATATTTCTACCATAAAAAGTAAGCCCGTTTTTCTTTTTCTTTTTTATAAAGAAATTTTACTTTTTATTTTTCTACAAAATAAAATATTATCTAAGTGAAAATAAAATCATAAAATTCACTATTAATTGAAAATAATTGGGCCTTAAATTTTTGGAGGCCTAAAGAAAAGGCTTCACTAGCCTCCCTGTCGAGCCACCCCTGCATGCGGGTGCTGTAATAGAAGTCCGGTTGAAGAGGTGATATTTCGAGAAAAACTAACTAAAGGTACTCTTTGAATGTTGAAATTAATATTGGTGACAACTTTGACCACGCAAGGTCAAAGCCCACTTAAAAGTTTATTAATTTAAATGGGGTTTGAAATGTAATTCTTAAAACTTATTAAAATTTTATAAAATACAAAACAAAATCATATTTAACCCACTCCCCATGACCCCACCATTTCAAATCCTATCTCTCCTCTCTCTCTCTCCTCTCATCAGTTCATACGAACCGATTCTACCAAACTCAGAACCCCTCATTTTCTCTTCTCTCTTCTCTCTTGCCATTATTGCTGTGATTTTTGCTGCTGAAATAGAAAATATCGTCCTTGTCTCTCCTCGTCATTTCTGTAACTTCTCATGTAATAATTTTCTCCATTCTCTTTCACTACAGTTCATCAGTGAATGAAGGGAAAAATTAGAATTTTGAAATCAATGCCTCCAAATGATGATTTTAGTTAAAGAAGAAAAAGAACACGAGACTGCTATAATGAATGACATTGCTGTTATAGGTAGAATGTTGTTATAGAGAAGTAAAATATAACATGAAAAACCAGTTCCGGAGAAAATCGGGTCGTTATAGTGAAATGTTGTTATAGCGAATGACAATTATAGAGAGGTTTGACTGTATCATTGATTTCAATTGTGTATCACTAAATATGGGTGAATCAAATATTTCACATCAAATCACTCTTATGATCACTCATTTTAGTGCATAGTCACGTAGTTGATCATCCGTCCTGGCTCAAAATACCATCAAATTGATTAAGTATATATACATTGATCAGTAAATATCATTGATTTCAATTGTTTATCACTAAATATGGGGGAATGAAGTATTTCACATCAAATAACTCTAATGATCACTCGTTTGACTGTATAGTCACGTAGTTAATCATCTGTCTTGACTCAAAATATTATCAAATTAATTAAGTATATATACATTAATCACCAAATAGCATTGATTTCAATTGTTTATCCCTAAATATCATTGATTCCCTTTGTTGATCACTAAATATAGGTGAATCAAGTAGAATATCTTGCAACTAGTACCAAAATTATTGCAGCAAGTAACTTAGTTGTTGAACAAGTCATATCACTTGTTGGATAAAACACAAAAACTTACCTATTTTCTGCAACAAGTCATTCCACTTGTTGGAAAAAATCAAGCAATCAACCCAGTTGATATAACAAGTCGTGTCACTTGTTGGATAAACCTTAATAAGTAACTTAGTTGCTACAACAGATTTGATACTCCTGAAAAACTCTCATTTGTTGTAATACGTTCACAAGGACCAACATAGTTTACCATTACAAGAAAGAACAAAATTAAAATATCTTAAAATCTAAGTTCACAAACACCAACAAGAGTAATCACTATTAGAAGATAGTGCAAGATTAACAACTATGGAGCAGCTCGGGATGGGCATGTAGTTTTTTTGTGACCAGCTATTTTGTATATGGAGCATTTGTTTTTCCTTGTTGGAAATGATTTCCTAATTTCACGCCTCCTCTTTGTCCGCCTTCTTCCCGATTTTCTTGGGTCAACATATGGAGGAGGAATTTCTCTCTCTAAATTCTCCAAAGGAACTTCCTAAGATCCTTCAGAAGGCACAGGATGAATTTCCTCACAGTATGTAATTATGTATTGCTCCACCGTATAATATGGATAAAAGTACTCATAACGCCTTCCAAAGTCTTCACCATACTGGACTCTGAGCGCTGCCATAGCATGTGGACATGATATTTTATCCTAGTCAAATTTTTTACAAGTGCAAGATCTCATTTGAAGATTCATCATTGCAACTTGATCATAACCGGTGACGCTGAAGCTGTAATTGACAATTTGATTGGCCGATAAATAGTTTTCCAGGTTGACATACTTTGATATTTTTTTCCATTGAAGGAACAAAGATGGTTGGTGAGTCGATGAACTCCATACGCCTCTCATGAAATTTTTATACAAACCTTCTGTTGATGGAATCAAATAGAGCAATAATGAGAAATTCTCTTTCAACATTGAACATTGCATTCACCAACTCAGTAATGTTAGTCGTCATAAAATTGTACCTGTTAAAATAAAAAATCAATTATTCTAAAACTTTTAAATTTAATTAATATACAAATCAAAAAACAAAACAGTAACATAGTTGTTCCAACAAGTCTTGTAACTTGTTTAAGAAACTCAAACAAGTTACCCAGTTATTGCAACAAGTTAATTACTTGTTGCAATAGTAAGGTGTAAATATACATGTTTTGCAGACATAATTCCCTACTCCATCTGTTGAATCTAACACGTTCAATATGTTCGACGGCCTCGGGAACCATATCTCTTATTTGATTGAAATGGTCATTGAACATATATATCTTGTACGCTTTTGCTACTTTATAAAAATGAGATACGACCTTCGAATTGTAAAAGGTATTTCAGATATTTCCCCAAGGTTCCTCATGCAATAATCATAATGAGTTGTAGGGTAGACAATCGAAGCCGCCTTTTTGATACTTGGATTCCTATAAAAAATTATACACAACTCAGTGGTATCATCTATATAGCTTCTTATTTGTTTAAAGAAATATTTGTACGAGGCATTACACTCCTTGTCCTCTACACAAAATGCCACCGAAAAAATATGATTCTCCGCATCCTGTGCCATAACTGACAACAACACTCATTTATACTTGCTCCTCAAGAATGTCTCATCGACAGCTATAACTTTTCTCATTTGTGCAAAAACCAAGCATCCAAGCAGCATATGCTACAAAAAAGTACTTGAATTTTCCATTTTCATCAACCTTCAATGTCGTCATACTTTCTGGATTTACGAACCAAAGTACATAACGGTACGCATCAAGCACTACATACCCGTGCTCATGTGTCCCCCTAGTCAGAGCCTTTGTAATCTCCATACCCTTCCAAACTTTCCAATAACTAACCTTACAACCTAATTCTGTACGAATTGAATGACTCATATCTTTTGTAGATGGGCCTTTACCATCGAAAAACCTATCTTTGAACTATTCACCGATTACTTTCATTGTGGCGTGTGGATTATAGCTCATAATATGCTCAGAACCATACGAGTGATACTTTACGTAAGTTCTAATACATAATTTGTCAGAACTTATAACGTTCACAACCCTCAGCCACCACTTACACTCCGGATGTACACATCAGAAACAATACATAAAATGCGAATTAATCACCTTTTTGAGTCTAAATCCTTCTTCAAGCAATAAACTTTCAACGAAGTTGCTAGTTTTTCCTTCTTCTTGAATGACATTCCCTTATAAAAACCAATTTCATCATCTTGCATATGGCTGGACTGTGTTGATTATGCAGTGCTCGATGTATTACTCATAACTTTAGGTATAGGAACCTGTTCGCCACCACTTTTATTATCTGGAATATCCATATCTACCCCATTCAATTCATTATTTAACATTTATTGTTGGTCCTGATCTAAATTATGGTTCACTGCCGGACTTCCAACCATGTATACCCTTAAAATGGGTCTAGCTTCATCATTCAGATAAGTATGCAAACGAACCTGATTGGTTATCTTAAATGGAGATACCCTCTGCTTTTCAAAAGAGCCATGCATGTAAGTGATGACAAGATCTTTCGATTCACAATTTAATTCACAACATGTGATGATTAGGTTCACAAAATCATCATACACGACATCTTTTTGGACAATCATCATTATCATCTCTACCGATGATACAACCCCCTTCCAACGCCAAATAAACCAATTGTTGTTCTCGACTCATTCACCATGACAATCAACCCCTATTGTTATTGAGTCCCCCATCAATGATGTTCGAGACACCTGGAGATATTTTGTTTAAAAGAATTGGTCATGACAGTTTATACCAATCTATAACAAAATGACACGAATGCAGTGGTTATTCCAACATATTAGTTAGTTGTTGCAATAACTGAGGAATCTATTGCAACAAATAGCTTAGTTGTTGCAACAACTCACTAATCTGTTGGAGGCAGTAATAGTTTTGTGGGTTCTATTTCATCCAACGACTGTAGAAGCTGACCTCAACAGATTAGTGAGTTGTTGCAACAACTAAGCTACTTGTTGCAACAACTTACTTATTTGTTGGAGGCAACTTCAATTTTTAGGGTTCTGTTTCGTCCAAAGCATGTAGAATATATCCAACAGCTAATGCAATTGTTGCAACAACTGCATAATCTATTGAAATTTTTGCAGCAGCTGCATAATCTATTGTAATTTTTGCAGCAGCTGTTACAACAGCTTTATCAGCTATTGTAGCAACTAGAGCAGGTATTGCAATAAATTCATAAACACTTATACAACATCTTTAGCACTTGTTGCAACAACTCAAACTACTACTGTATATTGTTTGAAAATAAGCAGTTATACCCAGATGAATTATTAAAATAAAAAAATATTATTTTACTTACCAAATGAACGCAAATAACCAATGAAGTAATGACCAGTGCTCCACAAATGAAATCCAGTCCAAAAAGTACGTAAATTGGGTGAATTTGATTTTTTCTTCTCTTTAAATGGAGAAGAAAGAAGCAGCGGACGAAGAAGAACTAGTAGTAGCAGCAGCAGACGAAGAAGAAGAAGCAAGAGGAATAAAAAGTAGAAGCAGCGGACAAAGAAGCAGGAAGAAGAAGAAAATGGTGTCGTCGGTTGAGAGAGATGAGGCAGATGCGTGCGTTTTTTCCTATCCATTTAGGGTAATTTATAGTTTTTATTGATTGGCTTAAAGTGTACAAAATAAAACTTGAGGGCAACTCCGAAAATACCACAAAACTCATTAATCACTAATCTAACTTTTATCACCTCTACTCAATAAAAAAAACGGAACTTGAGTTGCTCCCACTCAATTTTAAAACTTTTTTGTTACTTATAATTAATTCTCCCTGATATTTCGTATGCCTCACACAACTGACATTAGTTGTGTGAGGTTTTTTTTTGTGAGACAAAAAAGTAGACCTAAAATTTGTAGACCCAAAAGTGTAAGATGTGGGTCCACCCTTTTATCTAAAAAAAAAGAGTCTCACACAAATAATGTCAGTCGTGTGAGGCACATATTAAAACTTTTCCCTTTTTCTTAGTCAGTCTTGTACTGTATCTGTTGAACAATTAGTCAGCGTGCGCACACCTTAATCATTCAACTGGATACCAACGTTCTTACGTTTGTACATGTATCAGATAAATTTGCTCACCAAAACATAGACATGGAAAGATATCACCTAACTTTTTTGGGACCCTGTTGAGATTAGAAAACTAGAGTCCCATGGTTTTATTCCAACTTCATGACTATTAGGTCACGCTCATAGGTGCTCCGTATATATTACTCCCTCCGTCCCACATTACTTGTTTATTTTCGCTTTTTGAGAGTTGAGACTAATTTTCGGAGCTAAATTAGATTAGATAAATTTAATATTTTGAAATGATAATTTAGCTATTAAAAACCACATGAAAAACTAATACACGTTGCAATTCTTCTCATATCAATATGGTGAAAAATATATCTCAAAATGTTGGTCAAAATTTATATGATTTGATTTTAAAAAAAGAAAAATGGACAAGTAATATGAGACGGATGGATTATTTAACTCTGAATGGGTGCGCATGCACATGGTTGCAGTGATTTTGGCCACAAAATTCAAAGATTAAAATATCCAGAACGGTGACCAACTGGCTTAAATGTAACAGCCTAAAGAAACTGCGGACGATGCCAAGATGTTCACACATTAAACTTTTCAGGAGATTAACAAACCCAAATTCTCAAATGTATCCTTTTTTTCTACAATTCCAACAAAAACTGGTATGAAGTTGGACAAACAACAATTCAGTTGGAAAATTAAAGGATTCGACTGTTTCAATGTAGATTTTACTTAACCACGGTGTTTAATACAAGCTAATTCATGTCATTTTTCAAAGTATATACGTAATGTCAGGTCCATTTTTTGTACAAATTATGTGACAGTCAGAGCCAAGCTAGGAAGGTACGTCCTTGACACAAGATAAGAGTATACCTGAACACCATTCTTTTCAATTTGTTTATCTTGATTTTACTGGACACAGAGTTTTAAAAAATAAAAAACTTTTAAAATCTTGTGGTCTTAAGCTAAAATATGTATAATGTGTCAAAATCTCCTTTAATCTCGTGTCTTAATGTCATGTAGGATGTTGAAGTTAAAGCGTTGTCAAATTAGAAAAGATATTCTTTTTTAAACATACTAAAAGGAAAGTAAGACAAACAAATTGAAACACATAGAGTATTGTATTTTACTACATAACCGACCACCACCTTAATGCTTCTATAAAAGCCTACTCATCTACCCGCAAGGGTAGTATGCTTGATGAAGAAGAGAGCGGGACCGCATAGTCGCACGAGTTCGATCCCTGCATAAACCTTCTTGGTTGAGCCTGTCACACATGGCTTGCCAAGTGTGGTTAATCGGCGGCGTGGTTTGCGTGCTATTGCGTCGGTCAGGGGTTTACTGTCTTGACTCGAGAGAGAGAGTAGCGGCTGCGGGTTCCTTCGTCAAAAAATAAAAAATAAAAAAATAAAAGCCTACTCATCGACTACACTACCAACCTTCGTCATTGCTTCTTCTCATATCACGTTGTAGAAATAGGGAAAACTATAGTGGCATCTTCACAACGTGATTTAAAGATCCTATTAGAACAATTTCACCAAAAGTGAAGTCATCAAGAGCCTGTGTGACATTGAGCGTAATGCGCAAATCTTGAGTTCCTTGTGGAGCTATTCTAAACCAAGATGGCTGAATATCCACTGCCACTCCTTTTGGTGGCAACACTGCACTTAGGTACGTCTCTGCTTTGCTTGCAACATTCGTGACTGTCCGATGTACTATTCGCGATCCAGCGAGGGATGTTATTGTAATCGAAGGCAAATTTAGGTCCGATGGATTGTCAAATAACTGACCACAAACTCCTCCTATTGCAGTTTTGACTATTGTAGAATCAATGTTTGGTAGAGAACACAGGAAACTGATGTAATCCTCGTACCCTGTCTCAATAAGAAGCGAAGCTAAGTGAATGAGATGAAAGGCTAAAATTAGAAGAAAAAAAACAGCACTTCAAATTTAGAATATGTCACGTTATGGTCGTTTGATTTAGCAATTGGACATCAAAATAAAAGAACTTCAACTTGTTGATTTTGATAATTCAATATGTTTTAAGATCTAACCCCTTTGAAAGAAATAATGTCTTGATTATTTTCATTAATGAAAATGTATATATACAAATATACAATATCTAAATATGGAAAATAAATCTACCTTTTCCTAATACAAGACTAATACATTTTTCTACTATAATATTAATATCATACTTACACTTGTACAAGAATTCTACAACTATGATAATTTATGATACAAAATCGTACTAACTGATATACATGGTTTGACTGTGTATACACTGTCTTTCACACCCCCGCAGTCATAGCGGGCGGTTGTCGTATGCTGAGACTGTCCCTAAAATCTTCAAACAGAACCAAGGGAAGACCCTTAGTAAAGATGTCAACAATTTGGTACCTTGAAGGGACATGTAAGACACATACTTGTCCACGAGCTACCTTTTCGCGAACAAAGTGAATATCCATCTCGATATGTTTAGTGTGATGATGTTGGACCGGATTTCCAGAGAGATAGCCTGCACTAACATTATCATAGTAGACCAAGGTAGCTTTCTGAATAGGAAAGTGAAGCTCTAACAGAAGATTACGTAGCCAACATGACTCAGACACCATATTGGCTATCCCTCGATACTCCTCCGCACTGGATCGTGATAAAGTAGCATGACGTTTTGCCGACCAAGAGACCAAGTTATCACCAAGAAACATACAATAAACAGAGGTCGAACGTCTGGTATCTGGACATTCACCCTAATCAACATCTGTATAGGACACGAGAGTAGAGACGGAGGACGAATATAAATGCAATTCATAATCAAGTGTGTCCTGTATGTATCGTATAATACTTTTGAGCGCATGCATGTGCTCAATCCACGGATCATGCATAAATAAACACATATGCTGTATTGCATAAGTAATGTCTGGTATCGTGAAGGTAAGTTACTGAAGAGCCCTGACAAGACTACGATAGTGGGTGGGGTCCTCATATGGTGTGCTAGAAGTAGCACTCAGCTTCGGTTTGGTATCAACCGGAGTAGAAGAGGACTTACAGTATGACATGCCAGCTCTCTCAATAATCTCAGCCGCATACTTCTTCTGTGATAAAAATAGACCACATGTATGACAAGTGACAACTATACCTAAAAAATAACTCAAGGGCCCCAAGTCTTTCATAGCAAATTCTAAACTGAGAAGGGACATGATAGACTTGTGCAGATTATCAGAAGAGGCAGACAATATTATATCATCCACATATAACAGAATGTATGCCAGAGAAGTACCATGACGATAGATGAACAGAGAATGATCAGACCTGCTGTGAGAAAACTCAATAGTAGACACATAATCTGCAAACCTCTTATACCAAGTTCGTGGAGCTTGCTTAAGCCCATATAAGGACTTTTTTAGCAAACAGACATGATGAAGATATGTGGGGTCTCTAATGCCCAAGGGCTGATGCATGTACACTGTCTCTTTAAGACCACCGTGTAAGAAAGCATTTTTCACATCCAGCTGATGAATGGGCCATGCTTTCGAGAGATCCAGACTAAGCAAAATGCGAATGGTTGTGGTGGTAAGTTTCATGAAGTACGCAAAGAACAATTAAAAGGAAGAAGTATTTTACCAGCAAAAATAAATCTGCAAGATGTGCAAGAAAATCTTCAATGGTAGCATTAGAAGATTCCCGTAAGGAAGAAGCAGATGTCCCGGTCTCAGTATCGAAAGTAGAAATTGAGTTGTGCTTAGAAGGGTCTTCAGGAGGAACAATTGTCTCTATCTCCAGAGCATCTCGCAGGGGACTCCCGGGGTCAGTGCTTTCATTAATCACCTTCTCCTCATTGTAAATCTGAATAACACCCTCTTTAGCCTCCGCCTGCAGCTCTTTCCAGTACTCCGTGAGCCTGTGGAGGTTCTTGACTCGGGAGCCAATTTTCACTGGCATCTCAGGAGCTTCTTCTCAAGTTTTCCGCTTTCGGTTGCTAGACGCAGACTGGAGGATATTAGACGAAGCGACTGCACGAGACGACGCTCTCTAGGATGCAGATTTTCTTACCGGGAGTCCTGCGAATGGAGAAAATTGAATGAAAAAGAATTCCAGAAGTCCAGGGGAAACATATAGAAAATGGAGAGTTAGGGTTAAGTCTTACCGTGGTATTTTCCCTTCCAACACCCGAAGGTAATACTCTTCCACGATCGAGTGATGTCGGGGGAAGCACGGAGAAGGCTAACAATCGATTCGAAAATTCCTTCAATCAGTTGTGGCTCAGCTAAGATAGCTGAAAAGTTATGATGCTTGCATAAGAAAGGGATGTCCTTTACTAAAAAGACAAATAAACTAGTAGTAAAAAAACTTACGGGAAGGATTTCACTCCTCCGGGAAAGGATCTAAAGAAGGCTTATGGATTTGATTAAAATAAAGCGGGTCAACCAACCTCGATCGAAGTCGTCTTCAGTATTAGTGAGGCTGCTGATTCTCCAGGGGTATAGATAGATAATTCCACCGCAAAAATCCTAGGGTAGTAAAGGAAGAAAATGTGATCGAATGGAGCATTGACATTATTGTCTAGCATCTAAATGCAATAGACTAATCTCCAAATCTAAGGAGCAACTTGGCCCAGGCAGATTTTGTATCAGCGACAAATGTCTTCGATGATCTTTGGAATGAGGAGTTTGAAACTAATGGTGAATGGGTAAGTATAAGTCATGGAGAACCATTCAACATGTTGGTGCACCCAATCAACAGGGTCAACTGTTCTGGCAATTTTGTCGGGGGAAAAGCCACAATATTCTACAATATCGGAAAAAATCTTGACAATTATCTTAGATTCAAAGTTCTCAACATGTTCATAGTTGTTTTGAACACAAAGGTCTCCTGAGAAATCAAAACCCGAAGAAAGGATTTCAGCAGCAGTAGAGTGTAAATCGATCTTCTGAGTCATATGGGAAACATGTTCTTTCCCATGACGACGTCTTGGAGGGTCATCAAGGTTCTCAGAAGAATGAGAAAGAGAAGATTTGGTGGATGACATTGTAAAAGAAGATTTCAAGTAGGAAGGAAAGCAAATGGATGTTGTAATATTTATAGTTACCTTTTGTGAGGAGATTTGGCCTCATATTTATGGTATAAAATAGGTGTGGGCATAAAACCCGTTGAAACGAAAAAATCGAAAGGTTCGGTTCAGTTTTTATTCGTTTTGTTTTTAAAAAAACCCGGTTCTTTAAAATACCGAACCGAATCAGGATTAAATAAACCGGTTTGGTTCTTTAGAATTTTTGATGAACCGATCCGAAAAATCGGAGCAAATATGTAATTAATCTTATTTTTTTTATTTTAGGCTACTACTGCTATCTCTTGAATCATAGCCATTGAAGCGAATCTATAAAACTTTTATTGATGTCAAATGCGGCATGAACTTAATTAACATATCACGGAAATGTAGGGAGCGAAAGTAGTTGTAAATTGGTTCAACTTTAAATGGTCATAACTCTGCGCTCGGATGTCCGTTTTACCCGATTATTTTTTTGATTTTGCGTATTTTTTCGAGACGCGGTCGGTCAAGCTGATGCAAGGCGGTTTGGCGCAGCTAACTTTTAGGAAAACGTCCGTTTTCCCAATCAATTTGTGTTTTCTCCCAAATCCATTTCTAAATTTCTCTTTTCTTTAGTAAAGATCTCACGATATACAATAGAGTTCAACGTCGAAATTTCATGGTAATGTAGGTGTGAATGTCAATTTCAATGTTGGGAATTATATATTTTTTTAAATCCCCCGACCCGACCCATTTATTTTATTTCAGTGTTGGACTTTTATTTTGTGGGGATGTAAACTTTAATTTGGAGTTTTTTACATGTTTTAAGAATATATGTGATGCAAACTTTATGTTTTTGGACTTTAATTTTTTTTTTGGACTTTATATTTGAATTGAAAAAATCGTTCTAAATCAATACATTCGGCGATATATCGGTTTTTTTAAAAAATAAAGTTTGATTCGATTTTTTAAAAAAATGAATTTTATTCGCTTCATACATTTTTTATACAAAACCGAACCGAACCGAACCGATATATGTCAACCCCCAGTATAAAACTATAACGTTTGGAGGTGAAAAGACGTCCACCATCATTGCTGCATTTCATGTCGATCAGAGCAATGATTCAGTTGCCGCCGTTTTAGAAGCATTGAATGAATGTGACATTTGATAGGTCTTGTAATCATTACATTTCAAATTTCCCACCGAAGTGTAAGGTTCATTCGGTCAGGGGTTCAAATCCACTTCCCGGGCGTGCAAGATTTATGCCCAGAAAGTGCGAGGAGTTTCTGTATAGGGCAAAATTCGTATAAGACAGTTGTACGAATTATAATATGACACGTGAAACACGGTGCTGAGTTGAGGCCACGACAACTTGATGCACTACTGATTAAATGTGCGGTACCAGAAGAGTTATATCCAAAGTTGGTACCGATAATACAAAAAATTGAGAGCCATTTATTACAACATTCTGGTAACTGTCCAATTATTACAACATTCATTCTTGTGTATTAATGAGTGCATATTTCGTGGGCTATGTAGTCATGTAGCTCATGTATAAATAGGACACATTGTTCCATTGTAAAAAAAAATATTCAGTTATTACAATACACTTACTCATATTCTCTCGATCTTTGTGCTTGCATACACATTGTCGTAACTCAGCCCAAAAGTCGTCACAAGGCTCAGGCTAATTTTTGCTTTCTGTTATCATTGCTTAATTATAGTGTATTTTATCTAGAATTATTGTCAAACATGTCACTTGATATTGAAATACACGTGTCTTTAACCAAGTATATAAATTAAACTGTACCATTTTACCAGTAAACACTCCTTTTCTTAAAAAAAAAAAAAGGACAATATATTCACTACAGTTATTTTTTTCGTTTCCTAAAAGGGAAATTTAATATCTTTTTCTTGTCATTTGGTAGCATGCACGTATAAACTTCTAGAGTCAGCGAGTCAATTTAAAGAGAAATTGTGTAAGATGAGTTTTAGTTGTTACTCATACGAATTTCTTTATGAGCGGATCGTTGTAGATTTATTCTCTGTAATAATTTGAGCTTTTATTGCTTTCTCCTTACAATTACAAATAGTAGATTGCTCACATTAGCTTGTCTATACAGGTCAATCGATTAAATTATGTCAAAGTTTTATGTGTATTTTGATATATTTTTCTTTAAATGATCAAACTTATTAGTATTATCATTTAGAATGTGCCCTGTTAATTTACGTGTGACAGCTATTTAATTTGATCCTAACAATGTGCGGAGAGAAGCAGATAAGAGTTTTCAAGCATTAATGTTTGGTTACTTCTTCTATGATTATTTAGCAAAATGGTTTACAACCTTGAACAGCTGTGCCTTTGTGCCAAGTTGGAATAAATAAGAACGTTTTATTGTCAGCATGTCAACATAATTGTTCTCAGAAAATTTTCAGTATTTTAATGCAAGAAAAACGAAAGAAACAAAAAGAAAGAGATAGGGTTTCAGTAAGTAGTTGTCGTTAAAGGAGAAGAAGGCGTTGTTGTACAAAACTAGATCTATATTATCTTTTCTAAAACATGTTACTATGACTTTTCATTAATATTATTTTCTTAAAATTAAAGAAGCATGGTTAATGTGAATCGTGTAATCGTCAAGCTCCATGCTTTCTCGTTTTGAAAATTTATTGAGTACTCCTCCGTTTCAATTTAAGTTTCTTACTTTTTTTTTTGATCTGTTTAAAAAAGAGTATCTCTTTCTATATTTAGTTCAATTCCGAAAAAATTTTAAAACCACAAGATTTATAGCCTTTTTGGCCAAGCTTATATTCCCCCCGAAAGTACTTATTTTTTTTCGAAAGTACTTATTTTTTTTCAAAAGTGCTTATTTTTAAAAACTGAGATGTTTAGCCAAGCTTTTGGGAGAAAATAAGTAGTGCTTTTAAGGAGTAACAGAAGTAGTTTTTCAGAAGCTAAAAATACTTTTTAACCAGAAGCACATTTTTGAAAAGTATTTTTGAGAAAAATACACTTAGAAGCACTTTTAAAAGCTTGGTCATACACTAATTATTGCTCAAAACTAGACCTGTCCAACTGCCTGGGACCGTCCGCCTACCGACCCGACCGAAAATTCAGGCTGGGTCGCTTATAAGTCACTCACACCACCCGACCCGAAAAAGCGGGGACCCGATCTTATGTAGGGTCGGGCCAGGGTCAGAATATTTTACCAATCTGACCCGGCCCGACCTCGATCCGCGTATTTTTAAAATATAATTTATATTATTTTTCCTTCATTAATATTTATTTTGTACTTATATATATTTTTGTCATAAATATTTAAGTGATATAATGCATGTTTTTATAATATATGTATTGCTCTAATCTACATTGAGCTCGACATAAAATAAGATAAAACGGTAGCTGATTATTAATTATATGTTTATATTATTAGTCGTTCTGTTAATATCACGGAAGCATAATGTAGGGAGAGAAAATAGTTGTAAATTGGTGAAACTTTAAATGGTCATAACTCTGCGCTCGGATGTCTGTTTTACCCGATTTTTTTTTATTTTGCATATATTTTTTCGAGACGGGTATGGCGGTTTGGCGCAGCCAATTTTTAGAAAAACGTCTGTTTTCCCAATCAATTTGTGTTTTTCCCCAAATCGATTTCTAATTTTTCTTTTTCTTTAGTAAACATCTCACGATACACAATATATTTCAATGTCAAAATTTCATGATAGTATAGGTGTAAATGTCAATTTCAGTTTTGAAAATTCAATTTAAAAAAAAAATCATCGACCCGCCCCGCCCCGCCAAATTCCGTCCCCCTTCCGACGGGTCAGGGCCGACCCGTGACCCGTGACCCGTAGGGTCCCCGAAGGGTCAGGGCCAGGGTCAGAAAGTTTTAAAAAAAATAGGGTCAGGGTCGGGCAAGCAGAAAAAAAAAAGGCACCCGACCCAAGCTTTGGACAGGTCTACTCAAAAGTGTTTTTTAGATTAATTGGCTAAACACATACTTTTTTTCACTAAAAATATTTTTTTGATAAGTTTTTTGAAAAAACATTTTTCAAAATAAGTAGATTTTAAAATTTTGGCCAAACAGACTATTAAAAAAATATCACATCTTTAATTTAAAACCACAAGATTCAAAAGTATCGTTGTTTCTTAAACTCAATGTCAAATCAAACTAAGACATATAAATTGAGACAGAGGAAATAATTAATTATGTGGATCATTAAGTAATTTTACGAGATATAGTCGAAACTCGCTACCAGAATACTCAATTTATGTATATTTTGGTAATTTATTGAGTAATTATTAATTAGAGGGATCATAAACTAATACTTTATGAAGGAATTACTCATACGAAAATGCCGATATTAGCTAGAGATAGTTAGAGAAGTTGCTAGCGAAAAACTTTATTATGTGCGTGTGAGACTTCTTTAATCTCACAATTTAGTAAACCCAATTCTTAAATACTCCTATTTGGATTTTGGTGCACTAAATCAGTAAATTGTGAGACAAGTCAAAAAAAACTGTTGCTATTGGTCATGTCCTGATAGATTGTGACTTGTCAACAAGTGACATTTGGACACGATGCTTTCTGATATCATTCTTTAAATTCTGGCGAAGTTAATTCAATTGGCTAAATTTGCCTAAGAAAAGGTCATCCAGCGAAATTTAATCCACCAAACTAATGAGGAACAAAAATTAAAGAGGGTTTCAAAAGGTTATATGATGCAAATAATTCGTTAACCCGCTCCTACTCAACCTATATTAGCAGTAAGGGTAGTTCCACCAAGATCAATTCCAGTTGAATTGAATGTATGGATTTTCATTTTATCACATGCAAGATGTACTATTAACTATTAAGTGCAAAAAAAAGAACGATGAATTAATAGTGGATTCAAGAATTAAGTTTAGATTGCAAAAAAAAAAAAACTCTTTTTTAGGAATAGACATTTTTATATTGATTTGCATTTTTTTTGTAGGACTACGTCTACCATTACGATTTTGAATTCTAAAAGATAAATAAGTTCAGTTTATTAGATTTAAATTTATATAAATATATATATATTTGAACACATAGTATAAAAATAGATTAAGGCTACTAAATTTTGCAAACTAACAGATTTCTCTGGCTCCTGGAACTAATGGTCAAATCCTCTAAATGTCTTTTAATCATCAAATTGGCTCACTCTAAGTGCAATTTTTGTTTTAGGATCATTTCTTTTGGTAATTGCTATCTTAAACTTTATAAACGCATTCTCTATCTCGTTTCATAATGGTTGTCGAAGAAATTTGTGCACCAAGTACGACTGTACGAATTGTTAACTCCAATCAAATATGGAATTATTTTGACCGGCAATGGTAATCACCTACAAAATGCAATTTTTTTTTGTGTTTGTTTACACCATTACCTAGCATTTTGTCTCTAATGAAATTTGAATCCTAATGCTGAGATTTAGATTCACTTAATTGAGGTTAACAATATTCAACCTTTTAAAACATCCCAATCAATATATCTATGTTTGATCAATAGTATAACCCATTAATTTGCTGAAAAAAATCAATTTAATTCAACTAGCATACTTTCTTTGGTCAAAGAAACTAGCATTAAAAAAAGTCAAAGAAAAGGATATAATTAAAAGAGAAATGTACCAAGACGAGGGAACCCAGAAAAAGAAAGGAAACAAAATCTGGGCAAAAATAAACCCTCGAATTGAAATTAAATATATGCCCCCAGAACAAAGCTACAACAAATCGATCCTCAGATCTCTACTCTTGTAGCTGAAAGAAGAGGCAGTTTTAATTACACGAAAATAAAAACATTATTAACTTACATTACCACATATTTCAAAAATAAAATTACGAAAATCATATGAATAAAAAAACCGGAAACAAAGAACATAATAGATTTCAAAGGAAATTTACCACTGGTTTGCAATTAGTTTTCATTTCGTTTATCCATATTGAGAACAGAGGCCCTTATTTATAAGGTGGGTCTTGTTGTTTGCAAGCTACTCCCTCAAGTTTTTATTATGTTGGAAATGCCCATAGGAATAGCGTTATAATTTTTATTTTTTATTTTAATCCTAGTAATATGTGATTCAGCACATGTCACATTCGATTAATTAAAAATTTGTGTTTTAGTCCCTTTATGCTGCTATACTCAAATTATTTCTAAAATGTATCATACTAAAATATGGAGTAACGGTATAAACTTAACATAACTAATGATAACATGATTAAGTAAATGACGGGGCAGCTAATAATTCTGAAATTTATGAATAATCACTAGAAAATGAATCAAAAGTGCAAGTAAATGAAGGTTAATTATGCTTAATTAGATATTACAAGAACTAAAATCAAAATTGCAATAATTAAGATATCAAAATACTAATTCCTCCGCCTCAATTTATATGATATAGTTTAACTAGGTACGGAGTTTAAGAAAAAAATACAGACTTTTAAAACTTGTGATCTAAAACAAGTTATATATATTTTTGTAGTTGTAAATCATTTCATTAAGGGTAAAGGAGAAGTTTTAAGTTATATTATTTTTAAATATAGAAATTATCATTCTTTTTAGAACAGACTAAAAATGAGAGTATATTACATAAATTGGGACAGAGAGTATTAACTATAATAGTAATAACAATAGTAGTACTTTTACCTTAGATTGTGAAAGTTTAAACTTTCTGAATAGTTCTTGAAGTTTGAACTTATAGATGTTCAAACTCTAATAATTATTCTTGAATTTTGAAACTCTAGTAAATTTTTACACTTAAATTGTGAAAGTTCGAACTCCGTGAATTCTAAAGTTTGAATCGATAAATATTTGAACTCCATAAATCATTCATGAAATTTGAAACTCCAACCGATTTTCAAAGTCTAGCACATTATATTAGAATTCCACTGCAAAAAAATGCACTTAAACATCATGTGCTGAAGCTATTTCGTATTTTATCTAGAAATATTTTTGTCCCAAAATTATATTCTTTTTTAAAAATAGCTAGTTCTCAATTACATTTCAAGTGATGGCTAAATACTAAGACGATCTCAAACTAATCATCCCGATTAATTTTTACAATAACATGCAATTAAATTTCATGACTTACATTAGATTTCAGAATTATATTTTCCTATTTCATGTTATATCATACATTTATTAGTAGTAAAGTAAACTATTTTGATTAAAAAAATTGTGACATATAATACTCCTCGTGTGGTTCTGATTTACTAAAATCAAATTCCTTTCAACTTTATGTATATGTAATTAAAAGTAAAACACCCTACTATGTTTTTAAAGGGACACTAGGAAACTAGTAGATAGATAACAATACTCAAACTTTTGAGAATCGCTAACGGCACTTCAATGGCTTCCAGAACAACAATATATCCAATGTAATGTGGGATTTGAAGAGGGTAGAGTATACACAAACTTTACCCCTCTTGAAAGTAGAAAGTTTGTTTCTAATAGACCTTTGACTCGAGGAAAAACAGTTCAGAGTACATCGGAAAAGAAAAAAACAGAAATAAAGAAGCCATTCAAAATACTATAGAAAGCATGACAACATTCTGAGCAGTAATTACAACAAAATAATATGATTATAAACGTACAAGAAGCGACATATAGTAATAAAAATCGAAGGACAAAATGTAGAATTTTGTTGGATTCAAAACACATAAGTAAAGCAACGTTAGTTTAAAATTTTGTTTACTTACCCAACAATTTCTTCTGACATGGTTATAATGACAATCAAAACCTGTAAAGAAAATTTTGAACAAGAACTTACAGGTTATAAAATCTGGAGTCTTTACTTTAGGGTGAACACGCGATGGTCCCTTCGATTGCAAGAGCCTTACTACAGTGTATTCCTCTACCAAGACAGCCAGGAAATCTTGACAGAGATTTGAAAGTTTTATCCTAGACTAAGTCTAGAATTGTATATTAGAATGTGTGTGTTTAATGACAATGAGGGTGTTGTATTTATAGTTACAATTAGGTCAGAAACGAATTAGGATTGGGCTCTAAGACTCCACCCAAAATTGAGGTGCAAGTGGGCCCTGATGCCCATCGCCTATACAAGCGCTACTTATGTCAATAATGTTTCTCGTTTTTCGTTTAATATATATATTCAGCACATTAAATCCAAAATTCAATTTTGACTTAATTAAATAATTTCCATCTAATAGAAAATATCTCATAGTTATTATCAATTTAAATATCTCGATTCCAAATCGAATATTTAATACTTTCTCAATACACCCTTAAATCGAAGAGACAATCGACATAGTGTGACCCTATAGGCCTTCATATATCGACATTAATCCAATTAAGGTCTATACGGAACTCCTAGACTGTCGTACGACAAACTCAATATATGAAGTACGTTTACATGAATTCAGCAAACATAACCTTTATGTGAGATAATAAATTTCTTTCATTCGCGACACTCGATCAAGCTTAGGATTTGTCACGTGTCTACCCAAATGGCTTGATCACTTTATCTCATCTATATTAGTCGACAACTAAACCATATTCTAAATATGTCTCTTGCATTGGCCAATGACTTGGTCGACCTAATATCATTGAGAAGTTGAGTGCTCTCTCGAATATCCAATCGAGCAATGAATTTTATTCTTGGCTCAACTACCACCTTAGTTTACATCATAATGTACCCAACACAAGCCGTATCTTATCATATAAGGAGTTTAAGCTTAGGATAGGGTCAAAGTACATTACTTTGTAAACAAGGTGCGTATTGACCTCAAGTCAAAGGACTTTTATATCTCACACGATGATAACACTTTAGACATGTCTAACAAATAGTTTATCAGCAGGGTATACCAATACTTTCAAAAATAATCCATGTGTCCATCACTAGTAACCGTTATTAGTAGCAGGTGAGGCATACTATATTCTCTAAGAATGTGATGCAGACCACGTGTCGACTTATAATATATCATCGACATCTCATTCTCGATGATCATTAGTCGAGGCTATTTTGAGAGTTACGCTCTATCATTAATATCATACTCTATTAATGACAACGTAAGCTCAATGGATGCACATTAATGAATAATTACAAACAATCAAATAATAATTCAATAATTGCAATGCCATAAATATATTAATCTTATTAATAATACGAATGTGTTCAAGTACATTTGTCCCTAATAATGATTGTCTCTAGGACATACATAATTTCAATCTCTCACTTGGCCTAGAGTCAAGCTCCAATGTATCTAACACCCATGTTTTCAAAATGACCATTATGCTTAACTAAGCTTAATGGTTTAGTAAACAGATCAGCTAGATTATCATCTGTGGGAACATAGTCTAATCTTATTTCTTCAGTTTCCACCATCTCCCTGAGTATGTGGTATTTTCTTGGTACATGTTTGTTGATCTTGGTTCCTTAGCTTGCACAATCGCACCAGTATTGTCACAATAAATCGTTATTGGACAAGTGGCACTTGGAACAACCAATAGTTCCTTCACGAACTCAGATATCGCGACAGCTTCTTTACCAGCTTCCAATCCAGCAATGTACTTGGCTTCAGTTGTCGAATAAGCAGTTGTAGCTTGCTTGGAACTTTTCCAACTCACTACTCCACCATTGAAAATGAAGGTATATCCAGACTAAGACTTGAAGTCATCAAGATCTGTCTGGAAGCTAGCATCAGTGTACCCAGTAGCCACTAGCTTCTCTTGTCTACCATAGACTAAGAAATATTCTTTAGTTCGTCTAAGATACTTAAGAATACTCTTGACTGCTTTCCAGTGTTCTTCCCCAGAATTCTGCTGGAATTTGCAAATCATACTAAGTGCATAGGCCACATCTGGCCTCGTACAGGTCATGGCAGACATGATAGATCCTATAGCTGAAGCATATGAGATTCTTTTCATGCGTTCAAGTTCTGCAACAGTAGAAGGACTATCATTCTTTGATAACTTGATGCCTTGACCCATAGGAAGATCTCCTTTCTTGGATTTTTTCATAGAGAATCGTCTTAGCACTTTGTCTATGTATATGGATTGTCACAGCCCCAACAATCTATTAGGTCTATCTTTATAGATCATAATTCCAAGAATGTAGCAGGCTTCACCCAAGTCCTTCATCATGAGGGTGTTGGATAACCATTCCTTGACTGATTGCATGAGAGTCTTATTGTCCCACATTATTAATATGTTATCTACATATATAACAATGAAGACAATACTCACTTCCTTGCACTTATTATAAACGCATGGATCTTCTTTGCTTCTAACAAAGTCAAACGATTTGACTGCTTTGTCAAAACAAATATTTCAACTTCTTGAGGCTTGCTTAAGTACATAAATGGACTTCTGTAGCTTGCATACTACTTTGGGCTTAGTCTTGGATGTAAAACCCTCAGGTTGTATCATATACACCTCCTCAATTAGGTTACCATTGAGGAAAGCAGTTTTAACATCCATTTGCCAAATGACATAATCATAGTATGCGGCTATTGCAAGCAAAATCCGAATGAACTTAATAATTGCAACAAGTGAAAAGGTTTCATCATAATCGACCCCAGGCTGTTGATTATAACCTTTAGCCACCAATCTTGCCTTATAAGTCTGTACCTTTCCATATGCATCAATCTTCTTCTTGAAGACCCATTTGCATCCTATGGGTCTAACCCATGTTGACAAATCAACCAAGTTCCAAACTTGATTGATGTACATCGACTCCATCTCAGACCCATTAAGTCTTTCAGGCGGACGATGAGTCCTAGTGGTCCTACGAAGTTGATTATTCTGTGTTTCAGTGTTTGTTGTATTCTGATTGTAAGAAGGTCTTTGTGTGCTGGATAATCCACCACCTTGAGAGCTTTCAGGAATGTCATTTTCATATATTTCCTGAATGAAATGATGTACAACCATTGTATCATCTTTTATTGGTTGTGTGTGAGAGTCTTGCATTTCTGCACTATCTCTCATAGCACTCCCACTGGCTGAAGGGTGTACTCTAAGTACTCAATCTTCACCAAATACTCCCACTGGCTGAAGGGCGTACTCTAAGTACTCAATCTTCACCAAATACTCCCACTGAATCCTTGTCTTGGTCATTCGACAAGGTTTCAACTTCTGTGTTATCTTGTGGTTCTTGAATTTCTTCAAGTTATATCTCATTGCAGCTATGTTCCTTGTAGACAATCTTCTTCAAGAAAAGTTGCATTTCTGGAAACAATGACCTAATGTTCTCCAGGAAGATAGAAATAATATCTCTTAGTTTCCTTTGGATACCCCACAAAATAATATTTCTCACTTTTAGATTCCAACTTGCCAGTAAACATCTTCTTTACATATGCAGGGCACCCTAGGGTCGCATGTGTTTAAGTGCTGGCTTCTTTCCATTCCATATCTCATATGGAGTTTTCTCTACAAACTTTGAAGGAACCCTGTTCAGAATATAAATTGAGTTTTGCAATGCATAGCCCCAAAGGTATGTTGGTAGAGTTGAGAAACTCATCATGGATCTAACCATATCTAATAGGGTTCGATTTCTCCTTTCAGCAACACCATTCATTTGTGGCGTTTCAGGAGGTATCCATTATGATTGGACTCCATGAAGCTTCAAGTAATCCAGAAATTCTTTACTTAAGTATTCACCTCCTCAATCTGATCGAAGGTTCTTGATTCTTGTTTCAAGTTGCTTCTCTACTTCTGACTTGTACTCCTTGAATTTCTCAAAGGCTTCGGACTTGTATTTCATAAGATACGGCTTCGGACTTGTATTTCATAAGATACACATGCCTAAACCTTGTGAAATCATCTGTAAAAGTGATGAAGTAAGGGAAGTCTCCCTTAGCTTGAGTTGAAAATGACCTACATACATCAGTATGGACCAACTCAAGTACCTCTTTGGCTCGCACCCCTTTCCTAGGAAGTGGCTTGTTGGTCATCTTTCCTATCAAGCAAGATGCACAGTTACCATAGGACTCCAAGTCAAATGGTTCCAGATAGTCTAACTTTCTTAATCTTGCTATCATTGATTCATTGATGTGACCAAGTCCACAGTGTCATAAGTAGGTTGGGTTTCTTGGATTACTTATCTTAGCTCGTTTATTTTGCACATTGAAAATTCACGACTACAGTTTAAAAACATACAAACCATCCACAAGCGGAGCATTTCCACAAACAAAACCATTAAAAGACAGTACATAACTGTCATTGGTAATAAATGAGGAAAATCCCTCAATGTCTAACACTGAGATAGAAATAATATTCATCGTCAATGAGGGAACAAAATAACAATTATTTAGTTCTAAACAAAAGCCTGAAGGTAAATCTAATCAATAAGTTCCCACGCGTTTAGCATCCACTCGTGCTCCATTTCCAACGCGCAAGTCTACCTCCCAAGGTCCAACCTTTATGATGTCAATCAAACCCTGCACATTATTACAAACGTGTGAGCCACAAACGGCATCCAATACCCAGCCGTGAGAGTTACTTATAGACATATTTATCTCAATGACAAACATACCTTGTCCAGTAGAGTTAGAAGCACCTAGTGTTTTTCCTCCTCCTGGAGTTGTACAATCCTTCTTCTAGTGCCCCTTCTTCTTGCAGTTGAGGCACACCTCTGAAGCTACCTTCTCCTTCTTCTGAACACCTCCTCTAGGTTTTAAAACTGTGGGTGCAACAACTGCCTTACCCTTCTTCTTCTGCATGTTCTTACCCTTGGATTTGAACTTGCTAGAAGAGCCCACCATGAGCACAATTTTACCTTTAAAGGTAGACGATTCAAATGTCTTCAACATGTTGTGAAGCTCTGGAAGACTTGCCTTGGTCCCATTCATATTGAAGTTCACAATGAAATTCTCAAATGAACCAGAAGTGAATTCAGGATCAGGTTGACAGAGACATTTATAAGCAGTTTCGTTCCAATCGAAGCCAACCATTCTATCAATCCAATCATCTTCAGAACATGCGCTGACACTTGACCCCCAACGTTCAGCTTACACTTGAAAAGGTCTCTCAACAGTTCATACTTCATTGTCTGAGACTGTGAGTCATAGAGACTCTTCAAGTGTTCTAGCATTTCGTTGGGGCCATGTTTTCATGTTGCCTCTGTAACTCCAAAGTCATGGAGGACAACATTACACATTGTGCCGAGGTAGCATCGTCTAGATGTTTCTGATAAGACACCTTGTCAAACAGCGCATACTCAGCAGAATCTTCAGCATGGACTGTGGGGAACACTGTGTCTAACACATACTCAATTCATTCTAGTCTTAATACCAATCGCAGATTTCTCAACCAGTCAGGGTAATTTTCTCCAGTCAACTTGTTTGTCTCGACCAACATTTTTAGTGATAGATTCGACATTTTATACAAATTCTGAAGAAATAAATAAACTTGAAATTATACTCTAATATAATTTCTATTGAACATATTCGTTAACTAATTAACATAGCCTTTAGTTTAATTAGCTCCTACTATTTTAACATACTCTTCGACCCCATGAAAGAATACGGACTCATATCAAATATGTGTCATAATGGGCCATGATCCAGGTTCATGCTATCTCCGCATTTGTTGTGGCTGATAACTTCAACAGCACAACCCGGTAGGTCTCTAAACCAATTACAAACAATTTATAACACATGTTTGACCGAATGTTCTAAGCAATCAATATGCGTCCCTCGGCTTGTCCGACACTGTGGCGACAAGACAGCTTAGGAAGTCAACCCCGTTATGCGACTGTAATTATGTATCTAAGTGAGTTTTGCCTTATAGAGCAAACAATGTGGTGTAAATACTCATGAAGGTTTATCACCCACTTTTACATTTAACATGCATCTATGAAAGAGTCTAAGTCCTCGTAGACTTAGAGCAAATGATGTGGCATAAATACTCATCTCACCGAAAAGGATTTTGCATTACAATCAATTATAACGGACGACGCGTTCATTTTAAATAAGATTTGTATTAAAATTTTAGGAAACATTTTAATTCAGGATTTTAACCAAGATTAACTCTAGCATGCTATATCAAATATAGCATCTTAACTATCATGCAAAACTAAGCGCACATTGGGTACCGCCTTCCCAAGCATGATATTATGCGGCTTAAACACATACTGGGTGTCGCCTACCCAGACAATTACTCGCGGACGCTATTCTAGTAATTTAAATGACAATCATTTAGCACATAAATAATATACTTATCAAATAATACACTATTTAATAATAATCGTGGATTAAACATTCTGAACTCTAGAAAAAAATCTTTTTTTTGGATAGGTGGGGCCGTGGCGCTAATCATTAGAGTCGCGGTGCCAGTGAGGCAGAAGCCGAAATTTCTGTTTTTGCAATGCATTAGCGTCGCGGCACTCCACCATGGAGCCACGACGCTGGCAAGGCAGAAGCCTTTTGGCTTCTGTAATGTTTTAGGGTCGCGACGCCTACTGTCCAGTAGTCCAAAATTTTAAAACGAAGCTTTTAATCGCAAATCTCTGATAGGAGCCGCGACCCCTGCCTTTTACCGTGACAGGCACCGTGACGCTCCACCATGGAGTCGCGGCACCACCTTGAAACCTTAGCAAGTGTCGCAGCGCCCTACCATAGGGCTGCACCGCCGACGTCCTGATAGAACGTTTCTGCGTTGATTTCTAAAATCGTCCAAGCCCTAAATCCAATTTAGGGATCAGATCACAGATCATTTATCATCACCCACCATTATCAATAACACACCTATCGAGCATCATCCATTCCTACGCGTTCTTCGTCGTGCACCATGTTCGCAATGAACCGATTATCTGCACTTGACTTAGTCCGAGTTAGAACGGAATGACTTCCTCGATTTAGCGTAGGTGATAATTTAGGGTGATATCAAAAGGTTAACAGTTCGATCTAGATATGTAGGATTTCAAGAAGCCTTGTTTTAATCCAATTTTATGTTTAACTCATTATTATGTTATTCAGTTGTTATATAACTATTGAATCAGTCTGGCTCTGATACCATTGTAGGATTTTGTTGGGTTCAAAACACATTAGTAAATGAGCGGAAGTTTAAAATTTTGTTTACTTACCCAACAATTCCTTCTGGCATGATTATATGACAATCAAAACCTGTAAAGAAAATTTTGAACAAGAACTTACAGGTTATAAAATCTGGAGTCTTTACTTTAGGGTGAACACGCGATTCTCCCTTCAATTGCAAGCGCCTTGCTATGGTGTATTCCTCTGTCAAGAAAGTCAGAAAATCTTGACAGAGGTTTGAGAGAATTTTATCCTAGACTAAGTCTAGAATTGTATATTAGAATGAGTGTGTTTAATAATAATGAGGGTGTTGTATTTATAATTACAATTAGGTCAGAAACAAATTAGGGTTGAGCTTTAAGCCTGGCCCAAAATCGAGGTGCAGTGGGCCAGTCTGACTGGGCCCACTGCCGAGTCGACAACGTGGCTCAGCCTAGCAGGCACCGCGGCGCCTTACGTCTATAATGTTTCTCATTTTTCGTTTAATATATATATTTAGCACATTAAATCCAAAATCTAATTTTGACTTAATTAAATAATTTCCTTCTAATATAAATTATCGCATAGTTATTATCAATTTAATTATCTCGATTTCAAATCAAATATTAAATATTTTCTCAATACACCCTTAGATCGAAGAGACAATCGACATAGTGTGACCCTATAGGCCTTCATATATCGCACTAATCCAATTAAGGTCTATACAGAACTCCTAGACTGCCGTACGACAAACTCAATATATGAAGTACGTTTACATGAATTCAACAAACATAACCTTTATGTGAGATAATAAATTTCTTTCATTCGCGACACACTCGATCAAGCTTATTACGTGTCTATCCAAATAGCTTGATCAATTTATCGCATCTATATTAGTCGACAACTAGACCATATTCTAAATATGTCTCTTGCATTGACCAATGACTTGGTCGACCTAATATCATTGAGAAGTTGAGTGCTCTCTCGAATATCCAATCGAGGAATGAATTCTATTTTTGGTTCAACTACCACCTTAGTTTACATCATAAGTACCCAACACAAGTTGTATCTTATCCTATAAGGAGTTTAAGCTTAGGACAGGGTCAAAGTACATTACTCTGTAAACAAGGTGCATATTAACCTAATTTTATATCCCACACGCTGATAACACTTTAGACATGTCTAACAAATAGTTTATCAGCAGGGTATACCAATACTTTCAAAAAGAATTCATGTGTCCATCACTAGTAATCATTACTAGTAGCAGGTGAGACATACTACATTCTCTAAGAATGTGATGCAGACCACATGTCGACTTATAACATATCATCGACATCTCATTCTCGATGATCATTAGTCGAGGCTATTTTGAGAGTTACGCTCTATCATTAATATCATACTCTATTAATGACAACGTAAGCTCAAGGGACGCACATTAATGAATAATTACAAACAATCAAATAATAATTCAATAATTGCAATGCCATAAATATATTAATCTTATTAATAATACGAATGTGTTCAAGTACATTTGTCCCTAATAATGATTATCTCTAGGACATACATACTTTCACAAAAAACTACAAAGAGTAATGCTATGACTACTAGTACGAAAGGCCTAATGCTACGACTTCAATGGGTTCCACAGTTGAGCATAAAAACTTGCCCATAAAGATGTGGTTGTGTTTTCGTTATTAGCAAGAGGCACTTCTTGAATATTGCAAAAGGATTTATGAGAAACACTATCCTACCCCGTTTTCATTTACTTTTGGATTGAAAAAAATGTTACAAAAGAAATTAGTAGAAATAACACTCAAATGTCCTAGAATTTCAAACAAGAGGTCGCGAGGAAGGGACAAACTTACTATTACTATATGAATACGAGCTGCGACTTATATCAAAGCATAAACAAATCATTTTCCCCTCTGACCACAGAAATTACTCTTGTTCTATTCCAGGAAACAGAGAGAAAAATAAACAAAGATCATCGGTACCACACGAGTGTTCATTGTTTAGGAAGCTAATTACAACAATGAAAAAACCACAGCTAATTACAGGCATACTCCACTTGAAAATGGAGATTTAAACCTCTTCAGTTGTTTAGAAAAACAATCACCAAATGTACAAGACCAGAGTCGAATAAGGCCTCTAATGAAGTAAAAAAATATTGAACTTCACATGGCCTGCTGGCATCACTATATACTTTTAACTACGACTAATACATCAGAAGATGTAATACCTGATGATGAACACACTTTCTTTATGTCTTATGGTTTTTCTGTCCTTCAATTCCACCAGCCTTCTCACAGCTTCACTCAAGCTGTCAAATTCGATACCCTGGTACGTTTCTATGTTATACTGCATTCAAATCACACTTATTTGGCTAAAACTATGAAAATATGGTATGAGAAGTTTATCACCTAAATCTGACGACGACACAAGATATATCATCCTTGCTGTCTCTCTTCAATGCTTCAGCAGTTAATTGCTTGGCTGCTTTCTGAGGATCTTTAATTCTTCTAGCTATATCGACTGCATCTTGATTAGACATCACCTGAATTAATCAGTCAAAAGACGGAACACTCTTGATGACAGTTCATGCAACACGAAAACTAAGGAAAAGACGCATACCTTCCAAAGACCATCACTTGCAAGGATAAGAATGTCACAATTGACATCAACGTTAATATCGAGAATATCAGGATCTGATCGTAAATGTGATTTAAGACTTTTATCTCCAAAAGCACGAGAAACAGCTAGCTGTCCATTCACCCTCGCAACATCGCCTGATAAAAAGCAGAAAATTCATCAATAAAAATACATCAATTTTTTCCTGAAGAACATAAACCAATTTTGGGTAATGGAACCTCCAAGCTATTGGTTAGGCCCTTTAAGCTTCCATTATACCAAAAATACCAGCCACCACTATGACTATAACTAAAAAGTGGTCAGCACATACAGTGTGAAATGGATGCACGCGAAGCTACAAATGGCAAGCAGTGTAAGCAAATAGTTCAGAAACATAGGGCAACAAACACGAAGCTACTAATGGGAAGCAACTAAAGCAAATAGGTCACAAGCATAGTGCACAATTATTAGCGATAAGTTTCTCCCAGTGACAAATGGTGCATTTGAAGTCTGTAACTTTGAGAAGTGTACATCTACTGGTTGGTTACTGATGTGAAAGTCCCTCTGTTTACACTCAATATAAAAATAACTGACAGTGCTCGACCAGACAAGAAAAGTAAAAGGAGAAGACAAGAAACAACGGAGACAATTAAGAGGACAATATGATGCTGCTGTATTGTTATATTCTTCCCTTCTTCAGAAGTAAATAGGAGTATCTACAGCTACCTGTATCCTCGTAATCACAATTGATTAGGAGTCCACAGACAACAATCGACAGTACCAGTGGAAATTTAAACTCAGAGACAGATTAAAGTATTAATGATTTAAGTTAATAGGGAGTTGATGTCTTGATGATACTTGTCACCTATTGATAGGGCCATATGGATTTTAAGACGATGAACACAAAGTTTTCCTAAAATTTCAGTTGAAAGTTCAAAAGTCCTACTTACTTTAACCTAAAATTATAGTTACAGACAGGAAAATATGAAACTTATCATCTCATGAACATCATCTCCAGGATTTAAGGGTAAATCACTAACCTACGAGCACATCCAGAGCGTTAAGTGGGCTAGAGCTTACCAAAGGACCATTGGTTTTATAGTCTTATATCTAATTACAAAGTCCTGGATGACCTAATTTCCAGAAGCACCTAAACAAAGTAAACAATGATGACTTAGAAAGATATCCTACCAGAAGAATGTTTTGTGATTAAAAAAGCTATTACTTCGGTGAATATGATTTCATAGAGACTATCAAGGTCAAACAAGGATTGTCAACTTAACAAACTAGCAGTACTTAGCAGTGGGAAACATTAATAGCAGAGCCAGGATACGAGGGGACAAAACATAAAGAAAATGTTAACTGAAAAATGTTTACGAAAAAACAAAAAAGAGGAACAAAGCACTTCCTCTGGCGTCACTTGAAATTTTCTGGAAATCTGATAGCTAACAATTTAAGAAAATACAAATGCGCAGGCAGTGCTAGCTCTGTCATTGAGAATCATGATAGGATGATGAATGTTATTATGTCTCTTAAGGAATCATAAATGAAAATGCAAGTCGGTGCTACAAAAACACACTCTAATTAATCTTCCCTTGCTTAGGTTCAAATAAGTACAACGCATGCTGCTGAGGCACTCCATCCCTGAAGAGTTTCTATATCATAATCTCTGGGTTTGAAAATTATAGTTTGTAAAATTTTAAATTTTTAATGCTGATGCATAACTTCGACTCTTACATAACAGACTGAATATATAAGGAAAGTCACTAGAGAGGGTTTTCAAAATCCTTAGGTTTTTAGCTAAAATGGGAAGGCCCATAACAATAGAGCTATCAAACCGAGTAAATGTTCATTTGCATGCTTTCAGACCACAAGAGCTTGAGTCAATTATTTGGTGAAGGATGAAAGGATTTCACTAATATCATGAAGATTTGTCAAATACTTGAAGGGACATTGTATGAGAGACAACAAAAAAGAACAAGTCCAGGGGTAGTACAACTATACAAATAAAGAAAGATCCACCGCTACCGATGTGGGATAACCTATGCAGTCATTCCGCTTAAACTAGTATTACATCCTATCGAGAGTCAAAAAAGGAAGAAGAGAACTCTTTTTGGAATTGCTCACGTTACAATCTAAAAGAAGAGCTCCTTGTAGGAGTCTTAGGTTACATACAATGTGTTCTACCATAAAATACAAAATATTCTACAGTATCCCAAGGAATATTATGATATATTCTTCAAAGTTCTACTTAAATTCAATGAATATAGAGATGTTGCAAATCTAGACACGACTAACTTCATGAATTCTCTCTACTTTTAACAGATCATACTTTCCATTGTCTGTAACAATTTAATTGGACAACAAGATTGCATAATTCATTTGAGATTGGAATGATATAAATCTGAAGATAATTGTATGATGTCGGTTGAATTCTTTTTTCTCTAATAAGGAAAATATCAAGGTAAATGATGTCTGTTGAAATTAGCTTTATGTAAATGGATTTGAATTCATAAAACTTGTAGAAAAATGAATTGAATGCTTTTGTGTATATAAGTGTGTCAAACTAAGGAAATTTTCCCACATAAAGAAAGTTCGGAGTAAAGGCAATACATAGACCAAGTATTTCCAAAATTGAAGTAACAGAATAGGTAAGTACAGATCACCATAACCACAAGCAGCTACAAGATGACATGGGCAATTAAGTTATTTGTGGTAGGTTCGGTTACATGCAATCTCCACTCCGTATTTAGTTGACTAACTTATTCATACGGGGCAAGGTGGGAGTGGCCTCCGTGGAGAACAAGGAGAGGGAAGCGAGGCAGAGATGGTTCGGTCACGTGAAGAGAAGGTGTGCGGATACACCAGTGAGGAGGAGTGAGGAGGTGCAAGAGGTTGGCTACAGTGGGTGTTAGGAGAGGTAGAGGTAGGCCGAAGAAGAACTGGGGGAGGTGATTCGGCAGAACATGGCACACCTCCAAATCACTAAGGACATGACCCTAGATAGGAAGGTTTGGAGGTCGAAGATTAGGACAGAAAATTAGTAAGTAGCCGAGTGTTGTAGCAACTTTATGTGATGTAGCACCTTTATGTGGGAGAGACAAGGGCTAGTCTTCTCTTCTCCTCTCCCCGTATTAGTAGTATTACTATTTAGTATATGCGTAGTATCTTTTACTTCATTTTTATTTGTTACCTGCTGCTTTATTAGTTGTGTTTATCTTGCCGTTTTGTTGTCAGTATTTTTTTCGTTTTACCTGTTTTTGGTACTGCGTCGTTGAGCCGAGGGTCTATCGGAAAACTCTCTACCTCACACGGATAGGGATAAGGTCTGCATACATCATATCCTCCCATACTCCACTTGTGGGATTACAGTTGGTGTGTTATTGTTGTTGCCAGTTCAAGTTCATGTAACTCTTGCTTAAATATAGTGTCTTCCACGTACAAAATCTAAGACTAAATAACATTTTGTTTGAAAAAAAATCTCTCTTGAACATCATTTAAATATTAACTATAGTAAAAACGATAGTAGTATTTTAGCCTTATATTGTGAAAGTTTGAACTTCCAGAACAGTTCTTGAAGTTTGAACTAATAAATGTTCAAACTCCATTAATCATTCATCAATATTCTTTTTTTTCAATTCATTTTGAAATTTCTTCGGTGAAGGGGAGCCTTGGAGTAACTGGTAAAGTTGATGTCATGTGACCTGGAGGTCACGAGTTCAAGCCGTGGAAACATCCTCTTGTAGAAATGCAAGGTAAAGCTATCATGTGACCCTTTTTTAAAAAAAAAATTCTTCAGTCCGGGATATCGCTCAATCCGTTTAGATCTATTTCAGTTGCCAATGAAAAGGAACTCTACTTGAAACTCCAGTAAATTTTCGCACTTAGATTGTGAAGGTTTAAACTCCATAAATCCTAGAGTTTAAAGCGATAAATGTTTGAACTCCATGAATCATTCATGGAGTTTGAAACTCCAACAAATTTTCAAACTCTAGCACATTGTGTTAGAATTCCACTGCCAAATCCCATACTAGTAGGCGTAGGATTATCCTGTAGCTTAGTGCCTTCCGATTTTTGCTACTATCTGTTGTCTTTTGTACTTCGATTATCGTATTAGTTGTTGTGGTTACTGTTTCCTTTCTACATAATGCTTAGTTATGCATTCTTTTATATTTTGCGATGACTTCTTTAAAATGCTTATCTGACCTTATTTGAAATGTCTTTTCTTGAGTCGAGGGTCCATCGGAAACAACCTCAAGGTCTACGTACACTCTACCCTCTCCAGACCCCACTTGTGGGAATATACTGGGTATGTTGTTGTATCTAGGGATATTTTTGTCCCAAAGTTATATTCTTCTTAAAAAATAGCTAGTTCTCAATTATATTTCATGTGAAGCCAAATATTAACATGATCTGAAAACTAATCATCCCGACTAATTTTTACAATAACATGCAAAGAAATTTCACGACTTATGTTAGATTTCAGAATTATATTCTCCCATTATAACATACATTTATTACTAGTAGAGTAAACTATTTTGATTAAGAAAATTGAGACTTATAATACTCTTCATGTGGTTCTGATTTACTAAAACCAAATTCCTTCCAACTTTATGTATATACAATTAAAAGTAAAACACCCTACAATGTATTTAAAGGACACACTAGGATACTAGTAGATAGATAACAATGCTCAAACTTTTGAGAATCTCTAGCAACAGTTCAATGGCTTCCACAACAACATATATGTATAATCCCACAAAGTGAGATCTGGAGAGGGTAGAGTGTACGCAGACCTTACCCCCTTTGGAGGTAGAGAGTCTATTTCTAATAGACCCTCGACTCGAGGAAAACAGTTCAAAGTAGATCGGAAAAGAAAATAACGGAAATGAAAAGGCCATTGCAAAATACTATAGAAAGCATGACAAAGCATTCTGAACAATAATTACAACAAAATAATACGATTATCGACGTACAAGAAGCAGCAGATAGTAACAGAAATCGAAGGACGAGAAACTACAGGAGTAATGCTACGACTACTAGTATGAAAGGCCGAATTACAACTTCAATGGCTTCCACAGTTGAGCATAAAAACTTGCCCATAAAGATAATAGTATCTCAATATTTAATAATTATCTGAGCATATCTATAACTCAGTATAATTGAGTCACCTATTCAAACTTCGATTCTCAATCTCTGCATTGATCAACTGAAGTTATCAGTATCTCTCCCTTTCCTCGTAAGGATGGGGACAGGATAGGAAGTATACCACAAAAAGTAGAAAAATTACTACTGAATCTGATTGTGTAACTTTCTAGGATTGAACTAGAGGCAAATCTCAAATCCAGCAAACTGCGTAAAGAAACAAAAGAAATGACCCAGGAAAAAATTTTAAGAAGAAAAAGAAGAAAAGACTGAATGTTTATTTTTTGAGAAAGTAACCGAAGAAAAGATTGAATGTTTATAAGCAGGTGAAATCTTCCCAATCCAATTTGACATGACACAATCACTATCTGGGAGTCGTACAACTTTTTCTTAGACTGTAATTTTCTTATTTATTTTTTGAACAGGTAACAACTCCAGTTTCTGATATTTTTCTATGGTTTCCAAATGTAGAATTAATATTCTTTTTACCAAGTGAATTGACATCCGGCAAATCCAAGATGTGGACTATTTGACCCTCAAGCTTCAAATAGTGCCAATTATTTCAAGATGGATGGATAGAGTACATGTTTAACAAAACTTTGACTCCCATACTCTTCAATATAAACAAAGAGAAAGCCCAGCCTTTGCCAGGATGCTAAAGTCTTGACATGGTTACTCGAACAGCTACTGGAAACCAATTGGCACGACGGAATCTAAAGAGGAACACAGGTTCAAAATCATAATGAAGAGTTGATCCCATCATATTATTTTGCACAGTTTAACTTGTAAAGCATGATCCAGCTTTAATAGATCCTTTTCCTGAGTTGACCAGCTATCCATTGCTAAAGGAGGAAACAGAGTTTGAATGAAGTACCTAAAAAGAAGGAAATTTCCCATCTTTCGTTGTTTTTGCTGCTGGACTTATCAATTGATAAGGACTATTTTTGTGGATAATTATTTTCAATATTTACAAAAGACAAATAGGAATTTATTTCCTTTTCAGACGGCAAATTGTGATCATATTTCATGACACTCTTCAGTTTTAAAGAGGGACAGAAAGAGGAAATCAAGTTATTTTAGCAAGGAGGAGAAAGAAGAGAACATCCAATGAACAGGGAAACAGTTTTGCTCATCACCTTTGTACTAAACCCTCAGGGACTAAAACTTGCATTTCCCCGTGGCTCCAAACCAAAGGAATCGAAAATGGAAATAGTTTTTTATATTATTCTGATGTGGCATTCAAAAATAAAAATAAAAACTACAAGTGGTTCAACAAGCACAAAAGACAGTGGAGGTTCAGACTATGGTGTATATGAGCGCATTCAAAAGAATCTTTTGCACGATCTAAATAAATACATCATCTTTATTGGATGGTACAAGTCTCCTTACTCCTGGAAACACAAACATAAGACAGACAAAACAATAAACCAATGAGTTTTACATGTTAATTATTGGGAATGTCAATTGCACCAAACTTTATCTCGGACAGATATTCTATTTTTCAATCACTGACTACATTGCTCAGTTTTCAGGAAAGCACCTGGCATATTTGAGACAAATCCTCCTCGGTCCTCAATGCTGCCTCGTTCTGTATTTGGCTCATGATCTATTGTCATCTGAATAGCTTGACCACCCCGAGAGAGAACAGCTCGTGAATCTCCCACATTAGCTACCCACAATCTTAGGCCATTTATCAATATAGCAGTGACAGCGGTGGACCCACCTCGTCCTAAATTAGAACTATTTGAAAGTATTGTCTGGTCGGTTTTTTCGTAGGCCTTTGTGATTGCTTGGCGTGGATCTACCCAAAACTCCTCCTAGTAAAAACAAACCGCTCAAATTTTTCCACTACATTATATGTTTCAAAGAAGCAATTGGAAATTCAGGATGCATAGAAAGAGTACCTCCTCTAAGATTTTGGCAAACAGATGTTTCTGAAGATAAGAAGGAACATCATCCCCCAAATGACCATCATAAATAGCAAATAGGCCAAGCTCGTGTTCTTCTATCTGTACAAACTTTGCGACATGGTAATCTTCCATCGGATGATCAGCCTTCCCCTTCACTAGGCTGAAACCATACTTAATATTTCCTTCATGGCTTCTCCCTCTACCAGAGCTAGAAGAAGACTCTCCACCTACACACTGAGTACGAAAAATAAAAAAAGCAAGTTAAAAGAAGTAAATCCACAATGGTGTTGAAAATAATGAAGATTGAAGAAGAAGAAGAGCAAGAATATAACCTAGAAAAGACAAGACATGAAATAATCAAACTTCTAAGTGGAGCAAATTCAACCCAAATTTATTTTAAACTCCATTTGGTCTCTCAACTCCCAAGGTAGGGGTAAGGTCTAGGTACATTCTATCTCCCCAGACCCCACTTTGTGGGATTTCACTAGGTCTGTTGTTGTTGTTGGTCTCAACTAAGCAAGGGTGCATCAACCATTCACACATCATTTTGATATAGTTGAGAAGCATAGTTCTAGTTCAACTTTCCGTGGCGTGCAAGTTAAGACATAACCTTCACCTATCTTTTTATCCCTCTTATACAAGAACCTTATGCGAAACTTTCGTCATTGCACTTAGAAATCCAATAATTAGATATCCTAAGTAAACGTAACCATGGCCAACTTTACCTGAGCTGTCGATTACAATTCTTGCATTCATAGAGGAAAACTATATGTATAAGGCAATAACTCTAATTCATTTACAACATCAACTAAGTGTTGCTTCTGAAATCTGCAGCATCTCAATCACACCCAAAGCTCACTTCTTTCTTTTCTTTATCAGTGTAAATCAACTCATAAAGACACCATAAAAAATTATCAATAATAAACAACAACATACCCAGTGTAATCCCACAGGTGGTCTGGGGAGGGTAGAATGTACGCAAACCTTACTCCTACCATGAGAGGTAGAGAGGCTGTTTCCGATAGACCTTCGGTTCAAAGAAAGCAAACTAAAGCAATCTGACAACAACAATAAACAAGAACAATCAAAATTAAACAAAAGAACAATATTACCTGGCCACCAAAACAGCCCGGTTTAACCATCGTAAATAATCTGCCACCAAAGTAAAAATTGAGTCTTGAGAATTTCTCAGCCAATTTTCAACACTCACAAGAAAAACCCACTAAAGAAACAACCAAAAATCTCATGAAATCACACCATAAAAGGCCAGAGAACTCAACCACTTCATCACAACCCAGAAACCAAGAGGTGGGAAAAAAAAAACAAATAGTGGGGGTGTATCAATAATTCAGTCAAACTTACCTATATTAAAGACAAACAAATGATGACTTAATTGGTTGCTTGCATCACCAAGAATTTGCCTTTATGTGTGTGCCGAACCAAATGGGCTAAAGAACAACAAGGATGCTAGCTAGCACACTCAACCCCCCTTGGCTTCACTCTCACAATGTAATTTTGTCTCTTTTTTCCCTCTTTTTACGTTAAGAAATTAATTATTGACTTGTGTTGTCATTTGTGAATCTTTTTCTTTTCTTCTTTAACCGCTTCATAGTGTATTTTTGGCTGTATATATATATATAGAGAGAGAGAGAGAGAGAGAGAGAGAGAGAGAGAGAAGTGTGGCAAAATTGGAAGATTAATTAATAAAATGATTGAGTTATCTGTTTGAAGTTTGAACATGTCAAGGTTTGTCGCATACGTTACGGTTTTAGATAACTCTATATGACCACAAATCTACAATTTGTACGACTTTAAATAGTATACAAGTATTTCTCTTTGAAGCATTCCAGAAAATCTTGGCAATTCTTGAGATCAAGTTCTGCCATTTTATAATTGGAACTTATCTTTGACCATCTACTATATGTATGACTTTAAATTTTATAATTAATGTCGATTATATTTGGCTAAATGAGTGATGACCAAATATCACAATTCGAATTATACTGTACCATTTGGTTGGTTTTAATTGTTAAACTCTGTATTACTATATTTGTATAAATTTTACAAGAATATGTGTATTATTATATGTGACCTTAGTGAATACTCTTCTGTCTCAATTTATATAACATTATTTTCTTTTTTAGTATATCCCAAAAAAATATCACATTTTTATATTTAAAAACAATTTATCATTATTGGATGATTTATAGCCACACAAAAATCTAACACTTATTTTGGACCACAAATTTAAAAAAAAATCCTTTTCTTAAACTCAGTTTCAAGTCAAATGATAACACATAAATTAGGACGGAGAGAGTAGTTATAAAAGTATTTGTGGATCACTTATTTGGAAACTAGAAACTAGTCAATTTTCAAGCGAAACTCAAGGGGGTATTATGCTTCGATATATTGGCTAATTGGTATTGACTATCATCTTCTATAGGGCAGACTAAGGGTAGCCAGTGGGACGATATGGAATGGAATAGGACGGAATTTGGGGGGACGGGATTTGGAGGAACGGGGTGGGGGTTGAGATCGGGTTTGACAGGACATGGCGTGCTCTGCCGGCGGGATGTGGGACGTGACGGGTCGGGTAGGGGGATTTGAGGGGACTTTAAACTTTTTTTCTAGACACTTAATTTAAAAAATATATATATTTAAACACTTAAATAATTGAACAAGATAGTGGAAAAAAATCTCAAGGATAATTGCCTCTTATATTATTTAATAGAAATATGATTTTTTTAATAATACAATTTCAAAATTGCAACTTTGTTTCGTAGTTCAAAAGTTGCAAATCACATAGTAAAATTGTCATTAAAAAATTACATATTCAACCATACTTTTTCTAATTTTCTGACAATCTCTTGAGAATTTTCTGTTGGAATTGGAAGTTGTTGGTTAAATTGTTCAACATCGCTTCCTGCTCCCTCGGATAAGATTTCATTGTAGTTGTAGTCTTCTTCTTCATTGATATCTGTTTGACCGCACCTTCTACGCTCCGCTCTAATCCAATCTCTAAATAAAACTGCAATCTCCAAACTGTCTCCCGCCAATGAGTGTTTGTGCTCTCCTATTTGAAATCTTCCAGCAGAAAAAGCGATTTCAGAAGTTGTTGATGACGCTTGAATATTCAGCACATCTTGGGCCATCTTTGATAGAGTCGGAAATGTCTTCTCATTCTCCCTACAGTATTTCAGCAAGTCTTCACATCCATTTTCGTTGGCAATTGATTCGAATGGTACAATACTCTGCAAAACATAAACATCAAACTCACTAATTTGTGAAGAACTTGAACCACTATACATTCTATTTTGAAAGCCTTGAATACTTGAAGCAGAAACCGCATATTTTTTATAAGGTTGAAGTGAAGTAGAAGAAGATGATACAGAAGCCGGTTGATTATTTGAACTTTGCTCTTGGTAATACATATACATATTTTTGCATTCTGTTTGTATGCTAGACATAACTTCTTCTTTAGTTGGTTCTTCGGTTGGGTGTGTTGGAAGTATTTCTAAGCATTCACAAATCATTTCAATAAGGGCATTACAACCGTCTACTTTAATAGCAAAATTTAATACATCACCAATAAAATAAATAGTGGGAATAGGTAAAAAATATTTTTTTAATTTTACAAACATTTTTGCAATAGCTGGAGTGTAATATATTTATTAAATAATAAAAATATTAGAGCTATATAAAATAACATAGATAAAATAGTAGGATAATAAATATCAGAAAATTTCTTAGTAGCTAGAAAAAATTTCTCTAAGAATACAATAAGTTCCAAAATTTTATCTCAATCATCATCTACAAGCATATCCGTTGGATTTTGATTATGGACGTTAAATAATAAAGTTATAGGTCTTCTATACTCGTGAGCAACAAGTAATTGTTCATACAAAGAATTCTACTTAGTCGCAACTTCTTCTGAAATTTTCCTATAAGGTAATACACAATCATGACAAGTTTTTATACTCTTTGCGCCTTTGTATTTTATTACCTTTAAAAATAAAGTTGATAGCCAATTGTACTTTATCAAGAATGTTTTTAAAAAGTTTTAGGCCATTCTTTACAACTAAGTTATAAATATGACATGCATATCTAACATGAAAAATATGGAAAAAAGATGGGGTCAATCGAGTTTTTAATTTTTTTACAACATAATCATTAGAAGTAGCATTATCTAATGTAATGGTCATAATTTTATCAGTAATTTCATAATATTCACTAATTTCATGAATATTTTTTGAAATAAAAACTTCAGTGTGCCTTTCATCAATATATCTACATGCTAATACACGTTTTTGCATACATGCTAATCATGGATTTTGTGCCTCAAAAGAATTGGAGGTTCTAAAATCATGTGTTTTATCTTCTTTCATCACCTTCATTGTTGCCATTATTCTTACCTTTTGATATGATTTTTACCATAAACAAACCCAATTTCTTGCTCTCTCCTAATAAAAAGAAAATCAAAGGACCTCAGCAAAACACCATTAATGGTTCTTTAGAAAGCTTGAAAGATTTAAAATGGTTACTTTATTTGAAGAAACTTCTGAGAAATTAATGTTGGGATGATCTTTGGGTCTTCGTGGGGAATCTTTAGATGAAGTTATAACAAAATTGGAGGAGTTTTTCTTGAAATTTTGGATTGAAACAAGAACGCACACGAAGATGGTGAAGAACACCAAGAACATGATTTCCAGATTTTTCTTTTGTTAGTAAATGCATTTTCTTGTGTTAATAATGTGTAGGGTTTAGAAAATAGATTTTTCTTTCTTTTTTGAAATATTAGTTTTTACTCATTTTTTTATATTAAATACATTTTTTTCTTATAATTTATTTTAAAATTATTATTTTACACTAAATTGAAAGTATGTATGTCCTAGAGACAATCATTATTAGGGACAAATATACTTGAACACATTCATATTATTAATAAGATTAATATTTATGGCATTTGCGATTATTGAATTATTATTTGATTGTTTATAATTATTCATTAATGTGCATCCCTTGAGCTTACGTTGTCATTAATAGAGTGAGATATTGATGATTGAGTGTGACTCTTAAAATAGCCTCGATTAATGATCATCGAGAATGGGATATCGATGATATGTGATAAGTCGACATGTGGTCTGCATCACATCCTTAGAGGATATAGTATGTCTCACCTGCTACGAGTAATGGCTACTCGTGATGGACACATGGATACTTTGAAAGTATTGGTATACCCTGCTGATATACTATTGTTATACTTGTCTAACGTATGATCAGCGTGTGGGAGATAGAAGTCCTTAGACTTAAGGTCAATACGCGCCTTGTCTACAAAGTAATGTACTTTGATCCCGTCCTAAGCTCAAATGCCTTATAGGTTGAGATACGGCTTGTATTTGGTACATTACGATGTGGATTAAAGGTGGTAGTTGAGCCAAGATTAGAATTCATTCCTCGAATGTATATTCGAGAGAACACTCGGATTCTCAGTGATATTAGGTTGACTAAGTCATTGGCCAACGCAATAGACATATTTAGAATATGGTCTAGTCGTCAACTAATATAGATGAGATACAATGATTAAGCCATTTGGATAGACACTTGACAAATCCTAAGCTTGATCGGGTGTGTCGTGAATGAAAGGATTTTATCTTACCACATAAAGGTTAAGTTTACTCGATTCACGTAAACGTACTTCACATATTGAGTTCGTCTTGCGGCGCCATCTAGGAGCTCCGCGTATACCTTAATTTGATTAATGTCGATATGAGAAGGCATGTAGGTTCACACTATGTCGATCGTCCGTTTCGATCTAAAGCATGTATTGAGAGAGTAATTAAATGTTCGATTTAGAATCGAGACATTTAAATGAATAATGATTATTGTAATTAAGTCAAAATTGGATTTTGGATTTAATTAAGAATGCACAGAAAATAAATCGAGACAGTGCAGGAGCACGTCGAGCGCCGCGGCGCCCATACCCTAGGGCAGCGGCGCCTCTGCCTCGATTTTTGGGCCAGGCCCAAGGTCAAACCCTAATCCGGTTTTGACCTATTTTTCAACTTATAAATAGAGGCATTCTTTTCATTATTTACACACCAATTTCAAATTATCATTCTAAGCGTTAGAGACTTAGAATTAAACTCTCTCGAACCTCTGTCGGATTTCCTAGCTTTCCGAACGAGAAATATATTGAAGCTTGGAGCTTGCAATCGGAAGGGCAACCGCGTGTCCACCTTATAGTAGATAAAGACTCCATATACTATAATATGTAAGTTTTATGTTTTATGTTATACGTTTGATTGTTGTATAACCATACCAGAAATGTTGTTGGGGTAAGTAAGAAATAAAATTTTAAACTTCTGATGTGCCTTACTTATGTGCTTTGTACCCAACAAAACCCTACAGTCGTGAAATTTTTAATGTGCAAAATAAACGAACTAAGATAAGTAATTCAAGAAACCCCACCTACTTATGGCACTGCAGACTTGGTCATATCAACGAATCAAGGATAGCAAGATTGAGGAAGTTAGACTACCTCGAACCATTTGACTTGGAGTCCTATGGTAACTGTGAATCTTGCTTGAGAGAAAAGATGACCAACAAACCACTTTCTGAGAAAGGAGTACGAGCCAAAGAGGTACTTGAGTTGGTCCATAATGATGTATGTGGGCCATTTTCAACTCAAGCTAAGGGAGGCTTCCCTTACTTCATCACTTTTACAGACAATTTCACAAGGTTTGGACATGTGTATCTTATGAAACATAAGTCCGAAGCCTTTGAGAAATTCAAGGAGTACAAGTCAGAAGTAGAGAAGCAACTTGAAACAAGTATCAAGACACTTCGATCGGATCAAGGAGGTGAATACTTAAGTAAAGAATTTCTGGATTATTTGAAGCTTCATGGAGTCCAATCACAATGGACACCTCCTGGAATGCCACAGATGAATGGCGTTGTTGAAAGGAGAAATCGAACCCTATTAGATATGGTTAGATCCATGATGAGTTTCTCAGCTCTGTCAACATACATTTGGGGCTATGCATTGCAAAGCTCAATTTATATTCTGAATAGGGTTCCTTCAAAGTTAGTAGAGAAAACTCCATATGAGATATGGAACGGCAAGAAGCCAACACTTAAACACATGCGACCCTGGGGGTGCCCTGCATATGTAAAGAAGATGCTTACTGACAAGTTGGAATCTAAAAGTGAGAAATATTATTTTGTGGGGTATCCAAAGGAAACTAAGGGATACCACTTCTATCTACCTGAAGAACATAAGGTCATTATTTCCAGGAACGCAACTTTCCTTGAAGAAGAATATATCTACAAGGAACATAGCTGCACAGAGATAGAGCTTGAAGAAATTCAAGAACCACAAGATAACACAGAAGTTGAACCCTTGTCGAATGGCCTAAACAAGGATTCAGTGGGAGTATCTGGTGAAAATTGGGTACTTAGAGTACGCCCTTCAGCCAGTGGGAGTGTTGTAAGAGATAGTGCAGAAATGCAAGACTCTCATACACAACCAATGGAAGATGATACAATGGTTGTACATCATTTCATTCAAAAAATACATGAAAATGACATTCCTGAAAGCTCTCAAGGTGATGGATTGTCCAACACACAAAGACCTTCTCACAATCATAATGCAACAAATACTGAAACGCAGAATAATCAACTCCGTAGGACCACTAACACTCATCGTCTGCCTGAAAGACTTAATCTCCTTGTTGAAACACACAATGAGATAGATATTCCTGATGACGATGAACCTACAACCTACAACGAAGATATATTAGACATTGATTCGCAGAGATGGCAAGAAGCCATGAAATCTGAGATGGACTCGATGTACATAAATCAAGTTTGAAACTTGGTTGATTTGCCAACAGGGGTTAGACCCATAGGATGCAAATGGGTATTCAAGAAGAAGATTTACGCATATGGCAAGGTACAGACTTATAAAGCAAGATTGGTGGCTAAAGGTTATAATCAACGGCCTGGGGTCGATTTTGATGAAACCTTTTCACCTGTTGCTAAGATTAAGTCCATTCGGATTTTGCTTGCAATAGCTGCATATTATGACTATGACATTTGGCAGATGGACGTCAAAACTGCTTTCCTCAATGTAATCTAGTTGAGGAGGTGTATATGAAACAACCTGAGGGTTTTTCACTTGAGTCCAAACCAAATGTTGTATGCAAGCTACAAAAGTCCATTTATGGGCTTAAGCAAGCTTCAAGAAGTTGGAATATTTTCTTTGACAAAGCAGTCAAATCGTTTGACTTTGTTAGAAGCAAAGAAGATCCCTTCGTTTATAGTAAGTGCAATGAATGGAGTATTGTCTTCATTGTTATATATGTAGATGAGATATTAATAATGGGAGATAATAAGACTCTCATGCAATCAGTCAAGGAATGGTTATCCAGCACCTTCATGATGAAGGACTTGAGTGAAGCCTGCTACATTCTTGGAATTATGATCTATAGAGATAGACCTAATAGATTGTTAGGTCTGTCACAGTCCGCATACATAGACAAAGTGCTAAGACGATTCTCTATGGAAAACTTCAAGATGGGAAATATTCCTATGGGTCAAGTGATCAAGTTATCAAAGAAAGATAGTCCTTCTACTATTGCAGAACTTGAATGCATGAAAAGAATCTCATATGCTTCAGCTATAGGATCTATCATGTATGCCATGACCTGTACGAGGCCAGATGTGGCCCGTGCACTTAGTATGACTTGCAAATTTCAGCAGAATCCTGGAGAAGAACACTGGAAAGCAGTCAAGAGTATTCTTAAGTATCTTAGACGAACTAAAAAATATTTGTTAGTCTATGGTGGACAAGAGAAGCTGGTATGTACTGGGTACACCGCTGCTAGCTTCCAGACAGATCTTGATGACTTCAAATCTTAGTCTGGATATGCCTTCATTTTCAATGGTGGAATAGTGAGTTGGAAAAGTTCCAATCAAAATACAACTGCTGATTTGACAACAGAAGCTGAGTACATTGCTGGATCGGAAGTTGGTAAAGAAGTTGTCGCGATATCTGAGATCCTGAAGGAACTAGGGGTTGTTCCAAGTGCCACTTGTCCAATAACAGTTTATCGTGACAACACTGGTGCGATTGCGCAAGCTAAGGAACCAAGATCAACCAACAGAAACAGCATGTACCAAGAAAGTACCACATACTCAAGGAGATGGTGGAGATTGAAAAGATTAGATTAGACTATGTTCCCACAGATGATAATCTAGTTGATCCGTTTACTAAATCATTAAGCTTAGTTAAGCATAATGGTCATTTTGAAAACATGGGTATTAGATACATCGAATATTGGCTCTAGGCCAAGTGGGAGATTGAAAGTATATATGTCCTAGAGACAATCATTATTAGGGACAAACGTACTTGAAAACATTCGTATTATTAATAAGATTAATATTTATGGCATTTGCGATTATTGAATTATTATTTGACTGTTTATAATTATTCATTAATGTGCATCCCTTGAGCTTACGTTGTCATTAATAGAGTGAGATATTGATGATTGAGTGTGACTCTTAAAATAGCCTCGACTAATGATCATCGAGAATGGGATATCGATGATATGTGATAAGTCGACATGTGGTCTGCATCACATCCTTAGAGGATATAGTATGTCTCACCTGCTACGAGTAATGGCTACTCGTGATGGACACATGGATACTTTGAAAGTATTGGTATACCCTGCTGATATACTATTGTTATACTTGTCTAACGTATGATCAGCGTATGGGAGATAGAAGTCCTTAGACTTAAGGTCAATACGCGCCTTGTCTACAAAGTAATGTACTTTGATCCCGTCCTAAGCTCAAATGCCTTATAGGTTGAGATACGGCTTGTATTTGGTACATTACGATGTGGATTAAAGGTGGTAGTTGAGCCAAGATTAGGATTCATTCCTCGAATGTATATTCGAGATAACACTCGGATTCTCAGTGATATTAGGTTGACTAAGTCATTGGCCAACGCAATAGACATATTTAGAATATGGTCTAGTCGTCAACTAATATAGATGAGATACAATGATTAAGCCATTTGGATAGACACTTGACAAATCCTAAGCTTGATCGGGTGTGTCGTGAATGAAAGGATTTTATCTTACCACATAAAAGTTAAGTTTACTCGATTCACGTAAACGTACTTCACATATTGAGTTCGTCTTGCGACGCCATCTAGGAGCTCCGCGTAGACCTTAATTTGATTAATGTCGATTTGAGAAGGCATGTAGGTTCACACTATGTCGATCGTCCGTTTCGATCTAAAGCATGTATTGAGAGAGTAATTAAATGTTCGATTTAGAATCGAGACATTTAAATGAATAATGATTATTGTAATTAAGTCAAAATTAGATTTTGGATTTAATTAAAAATGCACAGAAAATAAATCGAGACAGTGCAGGAGCACGTCGAGCGCCGCGGCGCCCATACCCTGGGCCGCGGCGCCTCTGCCTCAATTTTTGGGCCAGGCCCAAGGTCAAACCCTAATCCGGTTTTGACCTATTTTTCAACTATAAATAGAGGCATTCTTTTCATTATTTACACACCAATTTCAGATTATCATTCTAAGCCTTAGAGACTTAGAATTAAACTCTCTCGAACCTCTGTCAGATTTCCTAGCTTTCCGAACGAGAAATATATTGAAGCTTGGAGCTTGCAATCGGAAGGGCAACCGCGTGTCCACCTTATAGTAGATAAAGACTCCATATACTATAATCTGTAAGTTTTATGCTTTATGTTATACGTTTGATTGTTGTATAACCATACCAGAAATGTTGTTGGGGTAAGTAAGAAATAAAATTTTAAACTTCCGATGTGCCTTACTTATGTGCTTTGTACCCAACAAAACCCTACATAAATGCCACATGTACTTTTTAAATTGGTCATCATGCCACCCGCGAGCTGATTGTCAAAAAAGTGTCTAATCAGAACAAATTCAATGTAGTCTGAGTGCTCAATAGGTACAAGACTTAATTGAATTGTTTAAGTGAAAGATCTTGCCGACTACAAGGGCCCTCGATTGGTTTGGCCTAAAGAAAATGCTTTAACCTTTTATAAAGCTTTCATAATCGAAAAGTAGCTCATATTTCTATTTTGTTTCCATCTTTATATTCAACTTCAGTAGTAGTAATATTTTAGACAATTATGAATATATTGCATAAAATGGAAAATTTATGAAGGAAAGTCGTAATGTTGTATTTTAATTATGCTTTATAATATGATGTTTTAAAGCATAGTTTGCATAAAAATCTGTATATGCCACTGCCCACTGTGGGTTCCTGGCTCAAGACTTACTAGCCTTACCTTTCAACTATTGTTATATCACCAAACATGACAGAAAAGTCCAATCTCAGATCTTGAAGCCTTCACTTGGGAATTTATCATTTGTCATCTTAGATGTTGCTTCTGATGACAGAGCAGCATGCTTCATTTCATATTATATTTTTCATGTAAATTACAACTTTGATTGTTTGATCTATTGGAATATTCCTTTTTTATCACCAAGAAGAACCATACCTTGTTTTTACCTAATCATTTCCCACTCAACCAAAATGTTATTTCTTTCCTGCTGAACACTGAGACTAATATATGTTCAACAACAGGAAAAAGAACTAGCTGAGATGCAAATTGAGTAGCATTTCAGTTCAACTCCTTGTAAAAGTCACACCTCAAAAACGATATTTATCAATTACCATAGCAGCAGTGACCAAAACATAGAAGAGCTTCTATTGCATAAGTGTAACAACTACCCACGATAACTGCTCGCTCAAGTACCCAAATATCTTCTGATGCATTGATATAACACAAAAAAAAAAAACACAAACAAGCAGGAAATGTTACTCAACCTAGAGCTTTCATCTTTACATACCCATCTGCCCAGCAAAACAAAGAAACTGTTCAAACTAGAATCTTATAGAATAGTGACAATGTTCCAACAACTAAATTATGAGATTAAGCTGCTTAACCCACATTTACATCCGTCAAACAGGGTTTGACACTGATATCCACAAAGTTTAATCAGTGCCAGGACTTATGTTATTTCCATCAAAATGTAAGTAGCAGAAAAAAGAAAAAGAAAAAAAAAGTCACAAGTGTGAGCTTGACAGAGGACTGCAACCTCTTTCTAACACTTATTTGGCCTTAATGAGAACTTCTATACTATACAGCAGACACACAATATATGGTACAACAGGGAAATGGGGTTGCCCGAAAGATAAGGATGAAAATCCAGATGAACCACCTGATCAATTACAGAATATAGACACAAAGTGACAGCTGATCAGGTCAGGACTATGAGAGAAAGAGTAGGTGAATGCCGTACTAAATGTGCTGACCCAAATGGCCATATTAGCCACTTGCTTCTCGCCCTTGTAGCTATCGTAACTCCATATAAGTGATCACCTGTAAGCAAGTGAAACAAACCAAAGGTTAGGAAAATTCCAGGAAACTTAAAGAAGGTCCTCTTGAGCCTAAGGTCTTAAAAAATGGCAACATGCATCATGTTTGTATACAGATGTGGCTGTATTTAGTTTAAAGGATGCAAAATTCATATTTCCTTGCGTTTGTTTAACTTTCAGACTTTTCAAGTAGCAGTTCTTAGTGGCCAAATTTTAAATGTTATGTAATCTTTTCTATTGTGCTCATCGAGTTTTGAGTTGATCTTCTAAACATGATATGCAAGAGAAACATACCAATGCGAATTGCAATGACTGATTCTCTTATGTTTTTTCACCAGTTAACCATGACATACAGGAAATATGACCGACAAAAAATTGACATATCAGCATAACCGTGACTAGTGCTATTCATGGTACTCATGTTTGTCTGTGCTAAATGCAACACTGATGACCACGTTCAAGATTGAATGTTAAATAGGAGAGTGTCGTTCATTTCCATTATTTTCAACTTGTTTTGATGAATGTCTTTTTGTACTGATGATTCAAGATTCTTACGTAGCTTACCCTGTTTGAGAAAGCCGCTGCCAGTTCATTAGCTGGTGAGACTGGGGATGCCTTTGCAAGTAAGATGAACTGGTCCCCATACCATTATCATCACCAACATATTGGTCCGAATAGTTAGTACTTGAGGGAGACCATACAGGAACTACACCCCCATCCCTTTCTCTAGTACTACTGGAAGATTCTGCTGTTGAATCTTCAGAATTCCTCCTACCTACCGCAAAATTAAAATGTGGAGTTGCATTGGTTCGAGCTGTTTGCACGGCGGCTTGATCAACCATGTTTCTCCTAGGATCTTCAGCTACATTGACGTCTGTTGGCACTTCTGCCCTATTGTCCACAACTGAATTCCTAATATCCACGGAGGAGTTTTCTTCATCTTCAGCTCTGAACAAAGATGACGTCATGCTTGGCACCATTTGATCTTCATAGCGTCGAACAGTAACCATTACGGGGTTGTTGTTCCTGACTGGTTCGTGGTCCATTTCCATCTGCATGGCCTGGGGAAATTCTATTGGGGAGTCAGCAGAGTCACCATGTCCTTCTTCCATACCGTTCTCAATAGCAGCTCTTGCAGCTGCTTCATGCTGCCACATTTGCGATAGGGCTTGTTCTAGTCTAACTTTTGCTGCATCAATTTCAACGATCGGGAGAGGATAATTGGAACCAAGCTCAATTCCAGCAGCTTCAAGTACAGATTCTGGTGCATTCCATGGGTGGTGTATCCATTCGGTGGGCAGCCTAGCGAGTTCAGGAAGCCACCGCCGGACATATTCCCCATGAGGGTCACACTTGTATCCCACAAACTGCCAGAAAGAGAACATCAGGTTCAAATAACTAGTCAGCCTTAATCAACATGAAGAAACAAGAAGAGAAACGGAAAAAAAGATAAGAGAGCAAAAACTGCAGTCTCCCTTTTGTTTAAAATAAATTAACCAGAAAGGAACACAGAAGAAATGATACAAAGTTAAATTGAAGTCTGTCCCGTTCATTTCTCACCAGTCATTCTTTAGGTTACTGGGGAAAGCAGGACTATGAGGGTAAACTTGGCAGGCAGCTCAGAAGCCACTCAATGTTGTATTGAGATCCTCATAGCACCCCCAAGAAAATTCGTTCATAAGATATTGGACAAGTAACTCAAAATTAAAGCATAGTTTACTGTAGAAGACAAGCTGATTCCTTAGATTGAAAAGATTCACATATCAACACAATACCAAAAGAAGCTTACACAAGCACTGTACTAATATCTCAGTATACAAAAGAAACACAATTTGCAATTTCGCATTCACATACACATTGCATCTAAGCTTTAGCACTTCTGCATGTTGGATGCCAAGCAAGAAGATTTTGAGGCCCATGTGATGTTCATGGAATTCTACTAGCAATCAGTGACTCGGAACTATTTTACAATCTGAAAATAACAATGACCACAACATGGAAAGCTATAATCATTCAACGTATAGGCTAGTTGTAGAGCTATTAGAATATCCATGATAGGATGAGGGTTTATAATTGGTGAGTCAGCAACTCTATATTTGAGAAGAAAAGGAATTTCAACACTGAAGTTTTGAAAATTTTCAATTGAAATAAGAGATTTCCCTGACATACCTGTGGATTATCAATTCGATCAAACTCACGACCATCAGGTAGGGTACCAGAGATATATTGCCAACCAAGAGCATCACTTTCAAGATCTGCATCTAACAATGTGTCCCAAAAGTACTTCATTCCCCACCGCCATGGAAGCTGCAGAACCTTCACAAAGAAACTAGATACCACGACTCGGATACGATCATGTAGCCAACCAGTTGCCCATAGCTCTCTCATACCAGCATCAACCAACGGATAACCTGTTCTACCTTGCCTCCATGCCTTAAAATACCCCTCATCCACTACCCATGGGAAGTACCTTAGGTGACCAAGCAGGGGCCTTTCATGGCTATAAGGATGATTAAAACTCATGTATCGTGAGTACTCCCTCAGCCCAATGGACTTGAGGAATAAATTGACACTCTCTTCACCAGCTTTATTTCCTTCATTGGCCCACAAGACTTGCTTGATGCGAACAAAATGGAATACCTTACGAACACTGACTTCCCCAAAATGTAAATGTGGAGACAGAAAGGACGTTGTTGCACTATCAGCTTTCCTACGGTTCTGCGAGTACTCAAGTAATGGTCCATTAACGAAAGTAGCAAGCGCTTTATCAGCATTGCTCCACCCAGGTGACCATGCCCGAGAAAGAAGTGCATTGCTACCTTTCTCTGATTCATCTTCAAATACCAAGTTGTCCGTAACGCATCTCGATGCATCACCTGGAAGTTTGCACATGACCCCATGTAAAAACAAAGTTAAACTCTAAACCAGTACTCTTATACTTACATTACTACCATCCTAGGAATTTGTTTTGAATCTTAGCTAATTAGTGACCGCTCGAACATCTACATGTTCAGAGCCTTCTTCATTTTTGAAGGACTTCAATATCTGCTAACAAACACATTATGCCCCATGTAGCGATTCTCCGAGCTTAGAGTCTTGCGACAGGTTCATTATGGGGAAATGGTATTACTTTTATCTGACAGTTAATTTATCTATTACCTCGAGGGAGATCTCCCAATTTGTGTGCGTCATTCGTGGAACATAACAGTAAGCAAAGCACCGTTTGTTAAACAGAATATGTACAAACAACTGAACAAGAATTGAAATTTTATCCAGAAAGCTAACAAGACATAGGAGAACCTCAAATGAGAACATACCAGATATAATCCTTTTAGGTGGGAGAAGTGGAGCTTCAGGATCATAAGGCATGCGAAGGCATCTTTCCCAAAAAGCAGAAAACGTAGTGAATGGGCGACCTTCCTCATCATTAACTTCCCATGGTTCATAGAGCAAATCAGCATTAAAGGAGCACACAGATATACCTTGAGCTGTTAAGACTTCTTTTGCGCGATGATCTCTCACGAGTGAAATTGGATCTAAAGCAAAATAAGTATAGGTGTTTGTCAGGATAGGTCATATGGCTGTGCAAAACTATGCATCTTTTAAATCCTGCTACTGAAAAGAGATGCTTAAAATAAAAGCCATCCATATCTATTAGCAATTTACCATTCAACCATGATCAGATCAAATACCAAGCAAACACCCTTTCTGTTTCTACTAATAAAGTAATAAGGATATGGAATATGTTTAGTATAACAAATCCAAATTAGTGGCCAAAAGAATGATACAAGTACTGAGGGTTGAGCATAGCTAAAATACTCTACCTAATATTCATTAGTTAACGAGGAAGGTACATGCCAATAATTTATTATTTACCAGAAGACTACTCATTATCTTATTCATAAAGGACATACATCAAGAACCAATCCCAATTAAGCCACACCAACAATATAGTACTATTAAAACAACATCAAGAATAGGGAAAAGAATTACTATCAAATCTCAAGTCAAACAGAATAATTACAAAGCAAAAACCAAAAAAAGAAACTCTATATACTAACCATATAAATGATTGAAGAAGAGCTGAGTAGCACCAGTAGATTTGACAACTTCAAGAAGAGAAGAAATACTATCAGTAGATCTCTTAGTAATAAGGGAAGTGCCAAGACTCTTCAAAGATGAATCAAGATGAGCTAAACTCTGCTTAAGCCACCATCTTGAAACTCTACCAGGATAATAATGTCCTTCCTCTTCAGGTGCCCATATAAACACAGCAATTACTGCACCTGCTCTAACTCCAGCAGCCAAAGCAGGATTATCTTCCACTCTTAGATCCCTCCTAAACCATACTATACTACAACCACCACCAGACATCTTCCTTCAACAACCCTTAACAGTCTAAACCAACCACAGCTCTCTCTCTTTTTTTCTTTCTCTCTCTATTTCTTTTTCTCACACCATGTTAGTTATATGTCTTTCTTGGACAGATTAATCTTATCTATTTTTTCACTGCTCCCTGTAGCTTTCACTAAGGAGATAAAGATTACTACAACAAACCATAATCAAGCTAAAAAAAAGTAATCTTTTTAGCAAGAATTCCGTAAAGAACCTATCTTTAATGTACAAAAACTAAATTCTCTCAATTCTTGGATAAATGATGCTATTCTTTTGAAGTTACTACAAAAAAAAAAACCCTCTAGAGAGAGAGAGATTGAGGGTGATTGGTTAAGGTGGTGGTGGGGTAACAAGAGAACTTATGGGAGATTTGCAGCCACAACTTTATGCTTTTTCAAGATTTTATTTTTATATCTTCTTTCTTATCCTAATAAGGAAAACAAAATTCCACCAAGCTTCTATCTCCAGTGCCTTCTCTAATCCTCTCTTTTGACAGGGTGGAAAATTCATTTTTAGATTCTAGATTGGCTCTCTCTGTAAAATAAACTGAATAAAGTCATAAATATTAGTTTCTCCGTCTCAATTTATACGAAGATTGACTAATTTAAAAATTAAAAATTTTACTTTCTCCGTCTTAATTTATACGATGATTAACCAATTTAAAAATTAAATAATTTTTTTTAATTCAAGTTCAAACGTATATTCTTGAAAAGTTAATCAACAGTAATATCAATTGGAACGGAGAGAGATTATGTTTGATTTACATAGATCATTGCAAATTAAAGTGATTTGGGAACTTATGTTTTATTCAGACAATAGGACATAAAAAACGATTGACACTGTGCATCTTATCAATAAAAATGAAATGACAATGTTTCTTGTCAAGAATGGATTTAAATCATATAATATTGCCAACATAAAAAAAAAATATTATCTGAACAATGCAATTTAGCATATTATAGTAAATTAATTATCACTACAAATGAACTTTTTAAATAGGCTTATTTATAATGATTTGTGTAACTTTTTCATACACGACCACCACATTGAACTTAAAGCTGATCAAAACTATCACCGAAGGTTATGGGGAGGATGGTAAGTACCCTTTATTTTTTATTAAAGGTTTTAGTTTCGAGTCTTGTAAATTAATCGTCTTTGACGAAAGCCGAATGACATTTCTTAGCCCGAATTCAAATTAGATGTCTTAAAATATTTAATCAGAGAAAAAAACATAAAAAGTTTAGTCAGCTTTTACTAGGAAAAGGCCAAAGTTTGATGCACACAACCTTTTTGGCTTGCATCTGATTCTAGAGTAAAAAATGGACAATGTTCAATTGGAACATGAAACTAAATTGGTCCTAGTTACTCTTCAGGGCGGAGTGAAAGAAGGGAAAACTCAGGCTACATTATAGAAGAGTATATTTTCCTAGTGGACAATGGATATCTCGTGACACACATATTGATAAAAGATGACATTTTTTTTTCAAAAGTCCGTATAACTTCAAAAGAATCATTATTTATGAATCAAGTACCATTCAAACAAATGGTGCATTGACTCTTTGAGTGAAGAAGAGGGGCTTTGTCTAGATACCAAAATTTATTACCCCCTTGTGATATATATTCTTTTTAAATAATTTCAGTTGGGATTTTTTTAATAATTTTAAATTTCCGACCTAGTTGGGTTGTGTATAGAGAAAAATTGGAGAGTTTGAAGGGGACCGCAAGCATGGGGAAGTCATTTGTAATGTGCGCACTCCCCCACCCTTAGTGAATGGGGGCATTAGATTCCATTCATCTGTTGCTATTTAAAGTCATTTGTAATGTGGGCACTCCCCCACCCCTATGTTACTGCTATTTCCACATGCTCTTGTATTACTCTTCTTATGGTATACAGGTCAATCTTTTTTTAATTTAAATTATTTTTATTATATATAAACAGGTGGGGGAGGGATTGGTGAGGGGGAGAGGATTACCAGAAATCAAATTCTTGCCAACGAGGTAAAAATTAATGTTAGAACTATTAAGATTCTTGTATACGGATCAATTAGTTTTGTAACTTTTTATAAATTATGTTTCGTTTTATAGTATCTGTTTTTTTTCAAGAAATTTTCCTTTTTTGCGTAAGATATCTGAAATAACACAAGAGATGTTTGTATATTATTTTTTTTGTGTTCTAATTATAAAGGATTATATTCTCATTTCCTCTGTCTCTGTCACAATTCGGTTTGGTAGTGAAATTGAGTCTAAAACTATATCGGTTTTAAAATTTTATTTTTGTCTCAGATTATATTTACTTTAAAATTTTAAATTATTATCACGTGCTATCAACATATCATATTATTTTAGAAATTATATTTACAATCTTTTTCGCAACATTACCAATGATACTCTAAAGTAAGGCTGGCCAGTGGGCCGGGACGGCCCGATCCCGTACCGACCCTGATTAGTTTAAAAAAAAAATCGGTAGTGGGACTCGAAACGGGACGGGACAATGTCTCGTCCCAACCCGTCCCGAGCCCGCCCCAAGCCCGCCAATCCCGATCCCGCCCGTAAGTCCCCTCTTTGCAAATATAACCGTTGCACCAACGACCATTTTAGATTTTGGTCGTTGGGCAACGGCCATTTTTGGCCTCCCCCCTCCCCCAACCCCCTACCCCTTAATATTTATTTTTAACCCATAAGTTATTATATTTACACTTTAACCCAATTTTCCAACTATAAATAACTCATTTTCTCTTCATCTTTCTCACAAATCTTCCTACAATCTCTCAATATATCTCTCTACAAGTCTACATTGTTTACTAATTATTCAATTTTATTTATTCATTTGGGAGTGAAGTGGGCAACTAGCTTGAGGATCTTCCATCGAGAAAAGTTTCAATTTTCAACCTCTCGATTACGTCGGCGTTTGGTACATTCGTTCCTTCATTAAATTATTATTGTCTGTTTATTTTATTTAGCGCACTTAATTTTATTATCTTTAATTATTTATTATCATAATAAAAATGGAAGGATTAAGAGGTATGTTTAAGGGTAAGGGTGCTTCTTCTAGTAGGGGCAACAAGGACAAGGGTACTTCTTCTAGTCATTCTATTCCTACACAAGATGATTTTGTTGATACTCAACATTTTCCTACAATACCATTAGATTTAGACGAGGAGCTATTTTCTGAAACTCAAGAAGACTTTAATTTAGACGATGATCTAGATGATACACCCACTAATGTTGATGACAACACACCCACTAGTGCACCTTCAACTGAAATGCCTCATATTCCCCCTAGTATGAGAAGAGGTCCAGCAAAACGACCATTAAAGTCAGATGCATGGATATTTTTTGACAGGGACGTACAGAATCAAGTAACTAGATGTAAAATTTGTAAAAATATTTTAAAATTTAAAACTGGAAAAGGTCACGGTGGGACGGAGGGTTTAATTAGACACGTAGTAAATGCTCATCCAGCTAGGTATGCCCAATACCAGGCTTCAAAACCGGGTGCGCAAACGCCCGCTCCATCGAAACAAGGTTCACATACTGATATTGTCCCGGACCAAGTACAGGGTCAAATTAACCCTATGACGGGGGAATTGTAGGCCCTAAATACAATAAACATAGAGATAGGGAAGCAATATCAAAATTAGTTGATGTGGAGGGTTTGCCTTTTTCATTTCCTTCATCTTCCGGTTTTATTCATTACATTAGAGATATATATAATCATGCTTTTAACGGTTTTCCTAGATCAACTGTTAAGAGAGATGTATTTAAATTCGCACATGAATATCAACAATGTTTACGTTATTCATTAGATCATTTTAATGGCAAAGTATCTATCACGTCTAATATAAGTCGTAGTACTAACGACCATGATTATTTAACGGTAACTTGTCATTGGATAGATTATAAATGGTCTATGCAAAAACGTATCTTGGCGTATAGATATATAGATGATAGGCACACTGATACTTTTATTGCAGATAATATTTATCAAGTGTGTCATTATTATGGAATAACGATAAAATTATGACTATTACATTAGATAACACTTCTTCTAACAATTACGCTATTACAATTTAAAAAAATAGTTTAACTCCATCTTTTCCAGATCATTTTCATATAAAATACGCGTGCCATATATATAACTTAATTGTAAAGGATGGTCTATCACTTTTTGAAGACATTCTTAGTAAAATACAATTTGCTATAAACTTTATTTTTAAAAGTAATAGAGTACAACGAAGAAAAAAATATAAAAAAATTTGTCATGATTGTGGACTACCTTATAGAAAAATTCCATAAGAAGTATCCACTAGGTGGAATTCTTTATATGAGCAACTACTTGTTGCTTATGACTATAGAAAACCTATAACTTTATTTTTTAACTCTCATAATCAAAATCCAGCTGATATGGTTGTAGATAGTGATTGGGTAAAAATTTCCGAACTTATTGTATTTTTAGAGAATTTTTTTCAAGCAACAAAAGAATTTTCCGGTATATATTATCCTACTATTTCAACTATGTTGTTTTATATAACTCTAATATTTTTATTACTTAGTAATATATGGAAAACCCAGCTTATATGGCAGCTATTAAAAAAACGTTTATCAAAATAAAAAAATATTTTATTCCTATTTCCACTATTTATATTATTGGTGTTGTATTAAATCCGACTATTAAAATAGACGGTACTAAATCACTTATTGAAACTATTTACGATTGTATAGAAGTACTACCACCTCCAAGTCCAAAAAAATCTAAATCACCCACCACCTATTGAACAAACTAAAGAAGAAGTGTTGTCTAGAGTAGAAGACCAATGCAAAAAAATATATAGGTTTTAGCAACAAGAAAGTGCTAGTAACTTGCATGCTTCCATACCATCTTCTTCATCTTCAACACAACCTCACAAAAGACATGTTATTTCTGCGGCTAGTATTGAAAGCCTCAGAAATAGAATATGCGGCCGTACCGCTACTAACCAAATTATCGAGTTTGATATTTTTGTTTTGCAAGGTTCTGTACCGTACCAAGCAGTTCTCAATGAAGAAGGACGTGAAGACTTGCTGAAATACTGGAGGGGTAATGAGAAGACCTTTCCGACACTTTCAATGATGGCCCGAGATGTTTTGAACATTCAAGCGTCATCAACTGCGTCTGAAAGCGCTTTTTCTGCCGGCAGATATCAAATAGGAGACCACAGACACTCATTAGCCGGAGACATCTTGGAAATTGCAGTATTATTCAGAGATTGGATACGAGCGGAGCGGAGAAGGTGCGGTCAACCGGAGATCAACGAAGAAGAAGACGAAAACTACAACGAAATCTTATCCGAAGGTGGTGGAAGCGACATGGATCAATTTGACCAACAAATACCAATTCAAACCGAAGAACCACAGGAAATTATCAAGCAATTAGAACAGGGTTTTTTGAGAATGTAATTTTTTTAATTGCAATTTTATTATGTAATTTGCAACTTTTGGACAACACCACAAAGTTGCAATTTAGACAATTGTATTTGTATTAAAAAAAATTATATGTCTATTAAATAATATAAGAGGCACAAAAACAGCATTGAGATATTTTTATTACACTATCTTGTCTTGTTTATTGAGTTTTTTTTATACATATGTTATTAAAAAAAAAAAACCGCCGAAACCCGCCTCGATTCCGACGGGATCGGGATCGGGACGTGACTTCGGCAAGTCCCGCCAAACCCGATCCCGCCTGACCCCGCCAGCCCCGACCTCGCCCCCTTCGCCCATCCCTCCCCGACCCCGACCCCGACCCCGCCAGACCCGAGCCCGGCCCACTGGCCAGCTCTACTCTAAAGGGTGTATATCACTACCACTACTCCACACTAGCTAGGATGCCCTTCAGTGAAATTTTTCCTTTATTTACTCTCCACCAATTTAAATGTGCAAATTACATGTTTCTATTTTCTAGGTACATGTCACTTTCTTTCTCTCTCCTTTTCTTCAGCAAGGCAAGGAATAAGTATAAAGTTGTTACCTACCATATATATGACTATTTATATGAAAGTAGAGGGAGTTAGTTAATTCTCAAAGGTGTACAAAGCCGTATTTCAACTGCATTATATAAATTAGCTTGACAAGAATTTTCCTGCAATTAAATAATAATAATTTGATAACAAAGGTTAAGTAGGGTTTTAGAAAAGTCATGTTGTCTTTTGTTTATGTGAAATCTGAGCATTGAAGCTCCAATTTCACAACAATGGTGAAACCCTAAAATCAAGGGAAGGTCGGTTGCATTTGAAAAAAAGAGAAGAGAGATATTTTTATTATTAGAGAATGAATTGAATTGAGTACAAATGAGGTAGTTAGTTAGTTAGTTATATAGGGACTCACTTATCATGTGCTTAACATGTGCACATTTAATGAATTCATAAATAAACTAACTAACTAATCTAGGAGCCTAACTAATCATACTAATCACTCTTTTAATACACCCCCTCGAGCTGGGGTTTGAATACATCTAAAACTCGTAGCTTGCATAGTAAAAGGTGATGTTGTGCAACTCCTAGTCCTTTGGTGAGAAGGTCTGCCACTTGAGACTTTGTTCCTAGGTGGCTCTGGCTTGATCAGTCCGGTTTTGAGTTTTTCCCGCACAAAATGGCAATCAATTTCTATATGTCTTGTGCGCTCATGAAACATAGGATTCAATGCGATATGTATAGCAGCTATCAAAGCTTCACAGGCTGCATCACCGTGACCTTCAAATCCTTCAGCAAACCAACCAGCCACATGACCTCTGCAACTACCCCAGCCATACTCATATATTCAGTTTCAGCTGAACTTCTGCTCACAGTGTGTTGATTTTTGGACTTCCATGAGATAAGTGAACTCCCCCACTGAATTACATAGCATGTCACTGATCTTATAGTATTGGGGCATGATGCCCAATCTGAATCACAATAAGCAGCCATGTTATCTATTCCTCCCTTGCTCAGCAGTATCCCCAAGCCTAGGGCATTCTTTATGTATTTTACAACTCTCAAAGTTGCTTCCCAATGAGACTTCTTGGGTTGTTGCATGAATTGGATCAAGACTTGTACTATAAAACATATGTCTTGTCTTGTGATTGTAAGGTAAATCAGCTTGCCAACTAGTTTTTGATAACCAGTAATGTCTTCTAAGCAAGGATCTTCAGTTTTCTTCATGTCTAGATCAGTTTGTTCCACATATTGATCATACTCTACTGAAGTGAGCTTAACATTCAATTCAAGATAGGTGAATGGTGGTTTGGCACCACTCAAACCAAGACTTGAGATTAGCTCTAAAGTGTATTTCCTTTTATTGAGAAAAACTCCCTTGTCAGACCTCATGATCTCAATACCTAAAAACTATTTGAGAATTCCAAGATCCTTGACTTTAAACTTGCTGTGAAGAGTTTGTTTGGCATACTCAATCATAGACTGATTACTACCAGTGATGAGGAGACCATCCATATATACCAAGATAACAACTATGTTATTACCATGTCGCTTAGTAAATAAAGAATGATCATGTGAGCTTTGGCAATAACCAGCTTCAACCAAGGTAGTAGACAACTTAATGTTTCATTGCTTAGAAGCCTGCTTCAGGCGATACAGAGATTTACCAATTTGCACACAATATTGCCCATTTGTCTGTGAAAACCTTGAGGTAAAGCCATGTACACCTCCTCCATTAAATCACCCTGGAGGAATGCATTATTAACATTCATTTGGAATAAAGGCCAGTCAACAACAGCTATAACAGTTTTCACTGTCACCATCTTTGCTACAGGGGAGAAGGCTTCATGATAGTCTAATCCTTTCTTTTGTGTATACCCCTTAGCAACTAGCCTAGCTTTTTACTTTTCCACATCCTCATTGGCTTTGTATTTAACTTTGAACACCCACTTGGAACCTATGGGCTTCTTGCCTGGTGGTAGAGAAGTCAATTCCCAAATGTGATTGTTCTCTAGCTCAGTGATCTCATCCTGCATTGCTGAGATCCATTTTGGGTCCTTAGAAGCTTCAGAGAATGTTTTTGATTCAAGATCCTCAGACATATGACCAAGGCATGCTTGATATTTTGGGGTTAGGTGAGAATAAGAAACATGATTAGAAATGGGATATAGGCTTTGGTTGGGTGTTTTAGTTGACATGATGCAGTCTTTAAGCCATAGAGGAGCTTTATGGGTTCTAGATGGTCTTGTAGCAGGGAGTGTAGGTGTTATGGTAGAGGTAGTGGTATCAGGAATATTAGAAGCTAGATCAGGTATATGACTATCTTCTGTATCTTGGATGTCAATAGGAGGAAGTGGTGGTTCAATAAAAGTCTGGCGTTCAACAGTTGAAGAAGTGTGATCTATTTGAGAGGAAGGTACATCAACACTAAGATTGGTTTGGTCTGATAGTATAGGTTCAATTATAGATTGTTCATGAAAAGTGTTGGGATAAGTTGATTCAACTATAGGTGAGGAATTGTGTGGTTGTGACATGTCATGCTTATAGTCAAACATATCAGGTGTACTAGTAAAACTGTCATGCTTGAATGGAAAAATGTTTTCTCTGAAAATCACATCTCTACTCACAAAAAATACGTTGTCTACCATATCACACAACCTATAACCCTTTTGTGTCTCAGAGTAACCAACATACACAGCTTTTCTAGCTCTAGGTTCGAATTTATCACCTCTGGGCAATTTACTAGCATAACACAATGAACCAAATACCCTAAGATGATCCAGATTTGGTGCTTTGTTATACAATACTTCATAAGGTGATTTGCCACCTAGAACTTGTGTGGGTAGTCTATTAATAAGGTAAACAGCTGCCTTTACACATTCTCCCCAAAAGTACAATGGCACAGAACTTTGAAACTTCAGTGCCCTAGAGACCTCTAGTATGTGCTTATGTTTTCTCTCCACAGTCCCATTTTGCTATGGTGTGTAAGCACAACTATTTTGGTGTATTATACCTTTAGAAGTAAACAGTTCTTTACAATGAGAGTTGTAAAACTCAGTCCCATTATCAGACCTCAATGTTTTAACAGACATACGAAACTGTGTGCTAACCAAGACAATGAAATCTTTCAAAACAACAATCACTTCACACATTTAGAATGCATCAAACAAATCCATGTATATCTACTATAGTCATCAACTATTATCACAAAATAAAGTTTTTTGTCATGTGTGGGATTCTTGTAGGGACCCCACACATCTACATTAATAAATTCAAACACCTTATTAGTAGTACTATTGCTTGCAGGAAATTTTAACCTGTGTTGTTTAGCCAAAGGGCATATATCACAATTATCATGAATGCCATGATGAACTTGAGCACTTATTGAAGAAATGTGTTGCATTGCTCCTATAGATGGATGATCTAATCTCAAATGCCAAAGTGTTCCACAATCATCTGTTTTACTTGCTGCTGCTCTTACTGTTTGTGTCAGTTGCTCCTTCAAAATATAGAATCTTTCATTCTCTCTACCAATCTCCATCACTCTGACAGTATAGAGTGCCTGAAATATACAGAATTCAGGAAAAAATAAGACTGAACATCTCAATTCTTTGATTATTTTAGACATTGAGAGCAAACTACACTTAAATTCAGGAACATATAACACATCCTTCAATATATGATCTCTTAGTATCTTAGCATCTCATGTGGTTGCAATGCTACATCTACCACCAATAGGAACTTGTACTTTCCTACTTTGAAACTCCTTTATATTCCTAATAGCCTCTAAAATCTCCTTATATGGAGTAATATGGTGTAAAGCTCTTGTGTCAACTATCCAGCTATGAGCATTGGATAATTCAAAGAGCATACCTGCCATATTAGATGTGCAATCACTTGTAGATGGCCTGCTCCCTAGCCACTGTTGGTACTGATCATCTGTGAGATAGTGACCTCTTGTGTTAGAACCTCCTATGTGTGTTGAACTCTGTGTGTTGCAGTTTTCATTTGTGGTGGTGACATTAGCTGCAGGCTTGTTAGTACCTTGACCATTACCTTTCTTCTTGCTCTTAAAATAAGGTGGGTAACCCACAATTCTATAGCAATCTTCAGTGACATGACCTTTGTATCCACAATTTCCACATGCTTCTCCAAAAACTGGCTTCTTATGCTTATGTGGATAAGTTCTTCCTGCTAACATGGTCAATGGATCCCTGTATGAACCACCAACACCAAGTGTTCTATGACTTTCTTCTTGCGTAACCACAACATATGCTTCATTCACATTCATTACTGGCTTTGCTGACAGTATGTTGCTTCTAATGAGACGTATGACTCATTTAGCCCCATCAGAAAATGCAACAATCTCTGAGAATGCAAGTGCTCTACATATGAAATGGTTTCATCAGAAGGATATGGAACCATTACATTCATTTCATCTCATAAGTCCTTCAATTTTGAGTATTAAGTGGTAACCGACTCAGTCCCCTATCTCAAATTCACAATTTCTATCGATAAGTGATAAATCCTAGTCAAATTTGATCTATCAAAACATTCTTTGAAATTTGACCAAATCTTCTTCGCATTTGACAAATACATGTTTCCTGGTAATAATTCACTCGCAGTTGTGCATCCAATCCATGATACAACAATCGCATTGCATTTCTCCTATTGTTCAGCCGAATCTCCTTTGTACGTCGATTTCACACAAGTTCCATCCACAAATCCAAGCTTCCCTTTGCCTCTCAGAGCTAATTTCATTGAACGACTCCACAAGGCATAATTCTCAGGCCCTGTGAGCTTTGTCGGTATCAAAACTACTCCCGGAGCATCCGATGCTTGAAGAAAAAGTGAATTATTGTGATCTAAGGCCGATACAATCGTTATCGCATTGTCCGCCATTGTTGCGCAGCAATAAGCTTCATTTGATCTTCAATTTGTGCGGAAAATTAAGTTCTACTAGTTGCGATTCAATCCCTATGATCGTCGCTTTGATACCATGTGAAATCTAAGCAAAGAAGCTCCAATTTCACAACAATGGCGAAACCCTAAAATGAAAGGAAGGTCGGTTGCATTTGAGAAGAAGAGAAGAGAGATATTTTTATTATTAGAGAATGAATTGAATTGAGTACAAATGGGGTAGTTAGTTAGTTATATAGGGAATCACTTATCATGTGCTTAACATTTAATGAATTCATAACAAACTAACTAAGAGCCTAACTAATTACTCTTTTAATAGTTTAATACCTTCGGAAATTATAATATATCACAACTGTATTACTATATCCACCACCAGTACTCACCTCGCCTGTCTCCACTACTTACCACCTCCCCTACCAGACCTCCATCACAACACAACCACTTTTACCACTAGCCACCAGATATCCAGCGACCATTGCAACAATTATTACCTCTGGCCACCATCACGCAACTATTAACTACCATAGTACAACCATCACTATATTACCAGCCTTCATCACAACACAACCACTTTTACCGCTAGCCGCCAGATATCCAGCCACCATTGCAATAATTATTACTTCTGGCCACCATCACACAACTATTAACTACTATAGTACAACCATCACTATATTACCCGCCTCCATCACAACACAACCACTTTTACCGCTAGCCGCCAGATATCCAGCCACCATTGCAACAATTATTACCTCTGGCCACCATCACACAACTATTAACTACCATAGTACAACCATCATTATATTACCAGCCTCTATCACAACACAACCACTTTTATCGCTAGCCGCCAGATATCCAGCTACCATTGCAACAATTATTACCTCTGGCCACCATCACACAACTATTAACTACCATAGTACAACCATCACTATATTACCAGCCTCCATCACAACACAACCATTTTTACCGCTAGCCGCCAGATATCCAGCCACCATTGCAACAATTATTACTTCTGGCCACCATCACACAACTATTAACTACTATAGTACAACCATCACTATATTACCAGCCTCCATCACAACACAACCACTTTTACCGCTAGCCGCCAGATATCCAGCCACCATTGCAACAATTATTACATTTGGCCACCATCACACAACTATTAACTACCATAGTACAACCATCACTATATTACCAGCCTCCATCACAACACAACCAATTTTACCGCTAAGCGCGGATATCCGACCACCATTGCAACAATTATTACATTTGGCCACCATCACACAACTATTAACTACCATAGTACAACCATCAGTATAGTACCAGCCTCCATCACAACACAACCAATTTTACAGCTAGCCGCCAAATATCCAGCCACCATTGCAACAATTATTACATTTGGCCACCATCACACAACTATTAACTACCATAGTACAACCATCACTATATTACCAGCCTCCATCACAACACAACTACTTTTACCGCTAGCCGCCAGTTATCCACCCACCATTGCAACAATTATTACCTCTGGGCACCATCACACAACTATTAACTACTACAGTACAACCATCACTATATTACCAGCCTCCATCACAACACAACCGCTTTTACCGCTAGCCGCCAGATATTCAGCCACAATTGCAACAATTATTACCTCTGGCCACCATCACACAACTATTAACTACCATAGTATAACCATCACTATATTACCAGGCTCCATCACAACACAACCACTTTTACCGCTAGCCGCCAGATATCCAGCCACCATTGCAACAATTATTACCTCTGGCCACCATCACCCAACTATTAACTATCATAGTACAACCATCACTATATTACCAGCCTCCATCACAACACAACCACTTTTACCGCTAGCAGCCAGTTATCCACCCACCATTGCAACAATTATTACCTCTGGGCTCTGGCCACCCTCACACAACTATTAACTACCATAGTATAACCATCACTCTATTACCAGCCTCTTTCACCAACCATACCACAACTTTACAAACCGTATTGATGCTAAATATTATTGTTGCTAGCTTTTACAACGTGCATGTTTCATTAAACAAATCAGAGTTTTTCTAATACATTTACTGATATAACATTTAATTATTATTCTTTTCTCTATATTTATTAGATTTGTTAATAAAGAAAAATTATACATATTCATCTGTTGAGAAAATTGACAGTTTTAGTTATCCAATATTAGAGATTGTATCTTAATATTTATTAGATATATATATTTCGATTGAGACGTTTTAAGAAGCGTAATTTTTTTAGGGACACATAATATGAAATGTGAAAGGAGTGATATTTTATCTATTTCATTAAATGAAGAGCTATCAGTGTAGCCAGTGACGGAACCAGAATTTTCACTAAAGGGGTTAAAACTATAAAAAATTAAACATATGAAGAAGTCAAAGGGGTTCAACATTTACTATATATAAATAAAAATAATTTTAACCATATATAAATAATATTTTTTTCCGACGAAGGGAGTTCGGATGAACCCCTCAGCCCTATGTGGCTAAGCCACTGAGTGTAGCACAAGACACACGAAGTACAACTACTTACATTTATTAACGAGTGAATGTATATTGTTACAAGGTGTTAGTCGTATTAAAAATTTTGGGATAAAAAAATTAATAGTAATTATTTATGTTTTTTGGAAATAATATTATTTATTATTATTTATATTTATAGACTTTTTCGATTTAATAGTAAAAAATATTACTAATTTAATTGTTTTGTACAATAACATTTTGAGTAATTGTACATAGAGATTATTGGGGCTTATGTACGTCATCCCAACTTCCCAGTCCACAAACTATTTAAATAAAAATCATATAAAAATATTAGCTATTTTAAATTATAAATTTTTAGTAATTATATTTAGACTCTGGCATAGAGATAAAGACATTCCAATCAGTTCATGCTTAAATATTCTTCATAAATAAAATTAAATATCATTAAAATGTGTGTCTATCATTACTCATATTTAGATGAGCTTTAATGAGAAAAGAAAAAAAATATAAATATGTCTTTTGGTCTAAGAATTACCACTTGATCAACTCTTCAAAATGAATAAAATCCATGGTGAAAAATACTTTTCAAAGATATTTTATAATTTTTTCAAAAAACACAATTACTATTTTTTAGTATATACTTGATAAATTATTTAAAAGTTTTTCTTTGACGTCCAATTCTCAATTCTCACCCCTTTATTTAATCTTCACTTTAAAAGAGAAACTTGGGTAGACAAATTAGAGCAATAAAACTGGATAATTTCAAATTCTTATTATGATTTTCAATATGAGACTCATTAATAATATTATTAAAAGTTCTTAATTTTCTTTTAGCTTTAGTTGAACCTTTTTAGAGAGCAAGATTAGTACTCTTTTTTTAAAAAAAAAATCATGGTTAAGCACCCCAAAGAAAGTACTAACGGAACATAGCAGCTGCTCCACATCATCATCAACAATAACAACAACAATATATCCAGTGTAATCCTACAAAGTGGGGTCTGAAGAGGGTAAGATGTATGCAGACCTTACCTCGATCTTTATGGGGTAGAGAGATTGTTTTCAATAGACACTCGGCTTAAAAGAAAGCAGTATATACAGGATTGCAAGGAAAATAAGACAACAAAACATCCGGATATAAAGTAAATAGAGCAAAATATAGTAATACACATATAATGAGTAAGGATCTATGTGATACCTAAACAATACGACTAAGAAAATGAGAATAAGAGGCTAACCCCTACCTCTCCCACACATTGCGACAAAAACTCAACTACCCACTAACCTTTTACCCGAATTCTCGACCTCCAAATCTTCCTATCTAAGGTCATGTCCTCAGTCAGTTGGAGTTGTGCCATGTCCTTTCTAATCACCCCCACCCCCAGTTCTTCTTCAGCCTACCTCTACCTCTCCTAACTCATGCTACTGTCAATCTCTCACACCTCCTGACTGGCGCATCCTCACACCTCCTCTTCATATGTACGAATCATCTGAGCCTCACTTTCCTCATCTTATCATTCATAGAGGCCACTCCGATCTTGTCTCATATAACTTCGTTCCTAATCATATCTCTCCTAGTATGACCACACATCCATCTCAAATATCCTCATATCCGCTACTTTCATCTTCGTCGAGAGATTTTTTAAAAGCAATAATAAACTCAATTAGAAAAAATGAACATAAAAGACAACGCGATATGTTTTTCTAAAAAATAACTACAACTTTATTTCTCAAAAAAGAAAAAAATAACTGCAATTTCAGTAATGTTACTATAAATGCAAAAAACATAATTTTATTCATGTAAGGATCATCACATTTTAACTACTTCACATGTGATTCAAAACCAATGCAGCTAATTTCTCTATCTCATTTGACAATATTCAGTAATATTAACAATATAACGTGCAAAGTTGAAATTCTGATTCTGCGCGCCTATGATCTTTAGTCTTTTGAAACACTTCTAATATATGATTACAAAATAGTATCTAGTGCAGCGTATTGAAGCAAAGAAAGTTGTGTTATTAATCTGTATTCCAAAAAAAACCAGTAAATAATAAACACTGAAAATAAACAGAATCAGTGTTGAAAAATAAGAATAATTTTTTTCAGAATATAATCGAGCCCACTTAGTTCAAAGTGTATCCTTAAGGAAACTATTCCCCTCACGGTACTCGAGGTTGATGGAATATCCCCTCCCAGGATAGAACGATTATCTTACCAGAATAGTAGTACTCCAAATTCAGGTAGCGGCGAACCACTCAACGGCAGTATATCACACAGAATTTATTTGTGCAGAAGAAGAAGAAGTTTGTATTGTTCAAAAAATTCGTAAATAAAATTCTGAGGAATCAAATGAATTTATAGCCATGTAAGTACTGTTTCTGAAGGTTTGCAACCTTTCTGAACAGCCACTGAAAACTGGTGGGAAATTTAAATATGGAAAAGAAACCGGGTCGCAGGTCAGACACGCGGATCCGGCCGGGTCGCGGGTCAGGATCACTAACGGGTAGGATTGGATAAGTTAATTAATTTAATTAAATAATAATTAATTAAATAATTAAAAATTAAAGAAAATTTGGTCCAAAAAGATTATCAATCAATCAGATCATTTGACTAAATCTAAATCCGAATCCGAATCCGAATCCGAATCCGAATCCGAATCTGAATCCGGCCGGCCGGCCGGCCGGCCGAGCGAGCGACGACGACGGCGCGAGGGGTCCTTGCCCCCTCAACCCTTATACTGACAAGAAGGAGTAATTCTACTTATAAGTAGAAGAACTTTGCTTTCCACTACCGATGTGGGACAAATGCTTATTTTATAAAGCAAGAGGGAACTTCCACTTTTCTTTCCACTACCGATGTGGGACAACTCCCACTTTTCTTTCCAATCATTTCTCATTCACCAATATCAATACCCAACAATCCCCCACATGAATGAGGAATGGCTATAATATAAAAGCGCGGACAAGTGTGATATACAAGCGAGAATTGACTGCATCTGGATAAGTAGGTTTCCCTTTGAACTTTCTGTAGTGAACTTATATCGGATATACTCGATCAATCGGTAGATTTGATATCTTTGAACCGTCGAACTTTGTTGTATACCTAAACAACATAAGTCACATAATCAACCCTCGACCGTTTATGGTTCTCACGGTTGTGTTCGTTTCAGCCATGAACACATCCTGGTTTCATGAGTGCGTAGAGAATGGGCCTTCACTGTCATTCCCCTTTAAAGTGGCTTACACTTAACACTCACATATGTGATTTCTAAGCATGTGGTCCTATAGCCACATTATCTGGTCATACACTGCCAGATTTAGATAATCATTAAAGAACCTTAATGCTTTATTAACTCATTAACAAGCCATAAGGTTTTATCCTTATTTCTGAACATTGTCTTCATCCGAGAATGGGTTGAGTTATTTGACAACGTTGAACTGTCAGTCACAACTTTGTTTGATCTCCTTGAACCTAGCTCTTGGGATCTCCAGTCTGCTAGGTAGAGTTATCGCCATGATGACTTGTCCTCGGCCTTAACCCCATTCCCATTGATGATCTACTAACTCCCTCTCTAGATAAGCCTTTTGTAAGCGGATCCGCCACGTTATCTCTTGACTTTACATAGTCAATCGTGATAACGCCACTAGAGAGGAGTTGTCTAACGGTATTGTGTCTTCGTCGTATGTGGCGAGATTTTCCATTGTATATTACGCTCCCTGCCCTACCTATTGCTGCTTGACTATCACAATGTATACATATAGGAGCCAAAGGTTTGGGCCAGAATGGAATATCTTCTAAGAAATTCCGGAGCCATTCAGCTTCTTCACCGGCCTTGTCTAAAACTGTAAGTTCAGATTCCATTGTAGAGCGGGCGATGCATGTCTGTTTTGATGATTTCCAAGACACTGATCCACCCCCAATCGTGAAAACATAACCACTCGTGGATTTAACTTCAGATGATCCGGTGATCCAATTTGCATCACTATATCCTTCGATCACGGCGGGATATTTGTTATAATGCAAAGCATAGTCTTGGGTGTGTTTTAAATACCCCAAGACTCGTTTCATTGCCATCCAATGAGTTTGATTGGGATTACTCGTGAATCGACTCAGCTTGCTTATAGCACATGCTATATCTGGTCGTGTACAATTCATAATATACATCAAACTTCCCAAAACTCGTGCATAGTCCAATTGTGAGTCACTTTCACCTTTATTCTTTTGAAGTGCAAAACTTACATCAATTGGAGACTTTACAACATTGAAATTTAAATACTTAAACTTGTCAAGTACTCTTCAATAAAATGAGACTGCGATAATGCTAGACCTTGTGGAGTTTTATGAATTCTGATGCCTAAGATCAAATCAGCAACTCCTAAGTCTTTCATATCAAATTTGCTAGCCAGCATACGCTTCGTAGCATTTATATCGATAATATCTCTACTCATTATCAACATGTCATCAACATATAAACAAACAATGACTTCATGATTTGGAGTATTTTTAATGTAAACACATTTGTCACACTCATTAATCTTAAATCCATTTGCCAACATTGTTTGATCAAATTTTGCATGCCATTGTTTGGGTGCTTGTTTAAGTCCATAAAGTGACTTAACAAGTTTGCACACTTTCTTTTCTTTACCAGGAACCACAAAGCCCTCAGGTTGTTCCATGTAAATTTCTTCCTTCAATTCTCCATTTAAGAAAGCTGTCTTGACATCCATTTGATGGATTTCAAGACCATATACGACCGCCAGTGCTACTAACACCCGAATAGATGTTATTCTTATTACCAGCGAGTATGTGTCAAAGTAATCAATTCCTTCTTTTTGTTTATAACCTTTGACCACAAGTCTTGCCTTATATTTGTCAATAGTGCCATCATCTTTCATTTTCCTTTTAAAAATTCATTTTGATCCTAAAGGTTTATTTTCAGGAGGAAGATCAACCAATTCCCATGTATGGTTGTTCAAAATTGATTCAATCTCACTATTGACTGCCTCTTTCCAAAATGCTGAATCAGAAGAAGACATCGCTGCTTTAAGTGTTTGAGGCTCATTTTCAAGCCAGAATGTCACAAAATCTGGTCCAAAGGAAGTAGATGTCCTTTGACGTTTGCTACGCCTTGTATCCGCTTTACTTGGTGTATTTTCCTTTGGTTCTTCCCGCGATCGTTTAGATCTTTCACTTGACGACTCACATTCAGTTTTATACGGATAAATGTTTTCAAAGAATTCAGCATTATCTGATTCAATTACCGTATTAACATGAATTTCGGGATTGTCCGATTTGTGAACCAAAAATCGACAAGCTTTGCTGTTTGTAGCATAACCAATAAAAATACAATCCACAGTTTTTTGTCCGATTTTTACCCTTTTGGGCAAAGGAACTTGGACCTTTGCTAAACACTCCCACACTTTGAAATATTTCAAGTTGGATTTTCTTCCTTTCCATAGTTCATATGGAATAGATTGTGTTTTGCTGTGGGGCACCCTGTTGAGTATTCGGTTAGCTGTAAGGATAGCTTCCCCCCACAAGCTTTGCGATAAACCGGAACTTATTACTAAGGCATTCATCATTTCTTTTAATGTTCGGTTTTTCCTTTCCGCAATTCCATTTGATTGTGGTGTGTAAGGGGCAGTAGTTTGATGAATAATTTCATATTCTAAATGTTGACACCCAATTTTGTCCCATCTTTTATGATTTTATTCGTAATTTTTAATATTTTGGCACTTTCAAAATAATTTTAAAATATAGGCATATATGTGTATATCTTCGTATTATTATTATTATTATTCGCATATTTTATATCGTTTGCATTTTTATAACAATCATAAGTTATCAGAAAATTCTATGTTATTTTATTCTCGCAAAATTGCACCGCATTCCCCTTTTATTAAGCATTAAACATTTCGCAAATATTATATTTTATTATTATCACGTCGTTATGTTATTTTAAATAATTCACATCTTTTACAAAAAAATATATATATATATATATAATATCTTTTAATATTAAACCCCTCTTATATATTTTTAAATCCATAACCCATTTTATTTCCTAACCCAAAACAATTTATACCCAACCTAAACTAAAACCCATTTTTTCGTCCAAGCCCAATCCCCAAATTAAATTCCCACAAGCCCAACCCCAAAAACAAATTCCCCCAAGCCCAATCGGACAAGCCCAACCGACCAAAACCCCATTCCCAAAGCCACCAAAACAAATTTCAACCCGCATTTCAAACCCGACCCGACCCATAACCCATTCCCACTCTTTTAATCCCCAAACAAATAAAAACCCCAAAAATCAAAAACCCTACACCCTTTTCTCCCAAATCGCCGACCCACACTTTCCCATACCGCGACCCCACGCCGCCACCTCACCTCACCCCTGCCGCCACCAACCCCCCTCTGTTGCGCTGACACCACCAAACCCTTCGACCCATACCCACAAAATCCGCGACCCATACCCACAAAATCCGTAATTGTTAGCCTTTATTTTGAATTTTCAAACTCGATTCTTGGGGGGGAATCCACCTATAAATACCCCATGATTGTTCTTCATTTGAAGAGGGGGATTTTCGGAGAAGAAAAAAGAGATTTTGGAAGGATTTTCGGAATATACATAAAATACTTTGTTGTGTTCTTGAGTTTAAAGCATTTTAGCTTCTTTGTTGTTCAAGAATCAAGTCCGAAAAGGTTTGTCATCCCCTTTGATTCTCTGATTTTTCTTCACTGATTTGGTCAGTCGACCCGACCAGTCGACCTTGGCGTAACATTTTCGTAATTCTTGCATTTCATATTTATGTATGTTGGTTATCTGAATTTGGTGTTAAGATTTGATTTGGATCATCGATTTTTGATTTGACATCGACCGGCGGTCGACCCGATTTAAATTTCCAAATTTCTTGCATTGTTGCCGCTTGTTATCATTGGTTATCTGAAATTGATGAAATTATTTGACTTCGTTGAACACACGATTCGGTCGGAACATCGACTGCCCGTCGACGCTTAGATTTTCCCAATTTTCTTACATTGTCTTTGTTGTTATCATTGGTTATCCAAATTGATGAAATTATTTGATTCCGGTTGAAACTCCAATCCGGTCAGGTCGACCCGATTTGAACATTTTCGCATTCTTGCATTTCATATTCTTGTTATTGGTTATCCGAATTTGGTGTTGAAATCGATTCGAGTTTGGATCATCGACCGGTCAGGTCGACCCGATTGAACATTTTCGCAATTCTTGCATTTCATATTCTTGTTGTTGGTTATCTGAAACTGCATCAAATCGATTTCGTATGAATCATCGATTCGGTCAGTCGACCCGATTTGGATATTTCGCATTTCGTAACTCGGGTCGGGTATTTTAAATTGCTCAACGCTCGTTTCTTTGGCAATCGCTTTACTATTTTATTAATACCGCATTAAGGCCGATTTAAATTGAATTGAGGCCGAGCTTTTCTTTCGCTTTCGCTTCTCTTTTTTTTTAATCGTTTTAGACATCCGCACAACGGATATATTATTGTTATTAAGTTTATCGTTTTAAATTTCTTGCGACGGATATTTTATCGCTTTTTCTTGTTTGAATAAATACCGCGATCGTTGAGGCGTTGTTTTTCTGTTTCGCTTGCTCCCGCTTCAGACATCGCTTTACTGTTTTATCATTTTTTACTGTTTTAAACTGAACACCGCATTTTTCAAACATTGCTTTCTATTTCAGTTCACTGTTTCAGCATTCAAATATTTGTTCTACTGTTTTACTGTTTTAAACTAGACACCGCGTCATTTTCGGAAATTGTTTTTCTGCCTCTGTTTTTTCTGCTACTGCTACTGCTACTGCTGCTGCTGCTGTTTCTGTTCCGATTTTATTTTACTGATTTGAACACGATACTACACTGGCCGATGAAAAATATCCGTCGATTTTGAGGCCTACACAGTTGCAAAGACGGAAATATAACTTCTGGGCAATGATGAAGACTTAAACCTTTTATCCGAGATCAACATGTTTAGTAGGCGAGGTGACTAAAATAACCAACAAGTTATATATTCGCAGCCACGACGTGATTATAGTGATCTTTTCTATTTCACCCGAGAGACCGACACGTTTAGTAGGCGAGGCAATCAAAATAACCACATTAGTCATATGTTTGCAGCCACGACGTGATTGGAATGCTCTTTTCAAAATTTAAGTCTGAGCCCTCCGTGATAAAAACATTCACTGTTTTGAATGCGGATATGGAGTTATTTGTATTTAACTGTTTCTAATCGTTTGTTTTTGACAGCTTGCAGGGATTAAAGTAAAATAACGATGAATTATTCCTCAGAGTTTATTTATTTATTTTTTATTTCTTTAATTCAGCTTTATCCCGCTTTGTATTGTAATATTATTTATCGCACGTATGTAACTATTGAAATGCTTAGAATAGGCAAACTTAGGATCAAATTCATAAGGTAGTTTAAGATTTAAAACCCGTCGCTAGCTTCTTTATTTGTAGGCTCGGTTGAATTCAAACTTAGAAATCCTTCGCTAGTTTATTTATTTTAGGCTCGTCACGCGTATTCAAAATTTTCAAAAAAAAAAACAACTTTGTCATCTTTATTTGCTTTATTAATCATCCCGGATAAGTTTATCTTTTTGTCAATTTACAATTCAATGATTCCCAAAATTTTACTTCTTTGATAGTATAAATAATTTATTGTCACAAAACACATATTTTTCAAAACTTTACACGTATCTTTCTTTTTATGTCATCTGAATACGTACTTGTATAAAATGCATCATTTACTAAATTATTTGCAAACATCTTTTTAATCTATTATACTTGTAAAACATGCATTTTTTCTAGCAATAATTAAACGGAGTTTGACCGGATAACCGCAAGTTAGCGGATCTTAAAGGATGCCTAACCCCTTCCCTTTAGGATAATAAAGAACCCTTACCTAGAATCTCGCTAGTTTTGCAGACCTTAAAATTGGAGTTTACATAGCAACACTTACTTTAAATATGTAGGTGTCCTAATTCACCGTAAAAGATAATTAGGTGGCGACTCCTCAAACATTTACCCAGGAATCACCCCATACGTCCGTGCTCCGCTTTGACCCGAGCAGGTCAAAATAGGGCGCGACACTAAACATATCTCTGTAAAAGGAGATTCGTACTCTCCACCCCTATCACTTCTAATCATTTTTATCTTTTTATTCAATTGATTTTTCACTTCGTTTTTGTATTGCTTAAATGCATCAATTGCTTCATCCTTACTATTAAGCAAATACACATAACAAAATCGAGTGCAATCGTCAATAAAAGTTATAAAATACTTTTTCCCACTGCGAGATGGTATTGACTTCATATCACATATATCTGTGTGAATTAAGTCTAAAGGATTTGAATTCCTATCAATAGACTTATATGGATGTTTAACAAACTTAGATTCAACACAGATTTCACATTTAGATTTATTACACTGAATTTAGGCAATACTTCTAAATTAATCAATTTTCGCAAGGTTTTGTAGTTGACATGTCCTAAACGAACATGCCATAAATTATTTGACTCCAATAAGTAAGACGAAGCTGAATTCTTATTAATACTGTCAACAACCATTACATTGAGTTTGAAAAGGCCCTCGGTGAGGTAGCCCTTTCCTATGAACAAATCATTCTTACTTATTACAATTTTTTCACTAACCAACACACATTTAAACCCATTTTTGACGAGTAGTCCGGCTGAAACTAAATTCTTCCGAATTGTTGGAACGTGCATAACATTGTTGAGAGTCAGGACCTTGCCGGAAGTCATCTTCAGAAGTATCTTCCCATATCCTTCAACCTTGGTCAAGCGAGTATTTTCCATAAACAAGACTCTTCTGTCCAATGGAGCATAGGTTGCAAATGCTTCTTTTGTAGCGCAAACATGTCGAGTGGAACCGTAATCAATCCACCACTCCTTTGGGTTTCCAACCAAATTGCACTCCGATAGCATTGCACAGATCATCCATATCATCATTCTTTTCCACCATATTGGCTTGTCCTTTTCCCTTGTTCTTTTCTAGAGACGACAACTGGGGCTTTGTGGCCGCCTTTCCCACAATTAAAGCAGTTGCCCTTGAACTTTTTCTTGTTGGAATCCTTCTCCTTTTCAGAAGGCCTCTTCCTTTTCTTGTTCTTTTTCAGAGCAGCATCTTCAACGATGTTTGCCCCTTCAATTGGTGAAGTCTTACGGTACCTCTTCTCAGCGGTTTTATTATCTTCCTCGATCTTGAGACGAATGACAAGATCTTCCAACTTCATTTCCTTTCTTTTGTGCTTAAGATAATTCTTGAAATCTTTCCATGAGGGCGGCAACTTCTCAATCATTGCAGCCACTTGGAACGCTTCATTTACTACCATACCTTCAGCAATAAGGTCATGGAAGATAAGTTGAAGCTCTTGAACTTGGGTTCCAACGATTTTTCCATCCACCATTTTGTAGTCTAGGAATTTGGCAACCACAAACTTCTTCAAGCAAGCATCTTCAGTTTTGTATTTCTTTTCAAGTGCACTCCATAGTTCTTTGGAGGTCTCTACTGCACTGTAGACGTTGTACAAGTCATCTTCTAAGGCATTCAAAATGTAGCCTTTGCACAAAAAATCAGCATGTTTCCAAGCCTCAGTAACCATGAATTGTTGGTTGTCAGGCATGTCACGGCAGCACGGAGGGTCCTCATTGGTGAACTTTTGCATACCAAGGGTGGTAAGCCAAAGAACATTCTTTGTCGCCATCCTTTAAAGTTGGCACCGTGAACTTCACAGTTTCAGCCTTGGCACAATGGGTACGGGTTGTAGGAGTAACCGCTGGTACAGTATTTGCAGAGGTAGTTCCAGTCTCAATTGTCATTATTCGTATGTCACTGTCAAATTGACAAACTGTTTTAATTAATAAAATCAGAATAGCATTCAATCACAGACTTAAACGATGAAGATTTTATTTCTTCAAATCGCAGTATATTATGAAACTTTAGTATTCCAACGAAGTTTTTATATCTTCGAGTCAGAATACTAATATTCATATGGAGTAGAAAACTACACAAGTTTTAATCTCCAAACCAGAATACAGCAACAATGAAGTTTTTATGTTCTTCAAATCGTTGTACAAGTATGAACTTTAATATTCCAATGAAATTTTTATGTCTTCAAGTCAGAATATGAAATTTCATACGGAGTAGAAAACCACGCAGGTTTTAGTCTCCAAAACAGAATACAGATTACTCTAAAAATATAATTTCCTTAAGATTGTTATTAATCTGTATTCCAAAAAACCAGTAAATAATAAACACTGAAAATAAACAGAATCAGTGTTGAAAAATAAGAATAATTTTTTTCAGAATATAATCGAGCCCACTTAGTTCAAAGTGTGTCCTTAAGGAAATTATTCCCCTCACAGTACTCGAGGTTGATGGAATATCCCCTCCCAGGATAGAACGATTATCTTACTAGAATAGTAGTACTCCAAATTCAGGTAGCGGCGAACCACTCAACGGCAGTATATCACACAGAATTTATTTGTGCAGAAGAAGAAGAAGTTTGTATTGTTCAAAAAATTCGTAAGTAAAATTCTGATGAATCAAACGAATTTATAGCCATGAAAGTACTGTTTCTGAAGGTTTGCAACCTTTCTGAACAACCACTGAAAACTGGTGGGAAATTTAAATATGGAAAAGAAATCGGATCGCGGGTCAGACACGCGGATCCGGCCGGGTCGCGGGTCAGGATCACTGACGGGTAGGATTGGATAAGTTAATTAATTGAAGCCGAAGCCGAAGCGCAAGCCGAGCGAGCGACGACGACGGCGCGAGGGGTCCTTGCCCCCTCAACCCTTATACTGACAAGAAGGAGTAATTCTACTTATAAGTAGAAGAACTTTTCTTTCCACTACCGATGTGGGACAAATACTTATTTTATAAAGCAAGAGGGAACTCCCACTTTTCTTTCCACTACCGATGTGGGACAACTCCCATTTTTCTTTTCAATCATTTCTCATTCATCAATATCAATACCCAACAAGTTGATCATCATCCACCAACACCAAACGTACAATAAAACCATTTATTTGCGTGAGATTTTATACCATTCCAGCTACTTCTTGCACCTAAAAAAGCAGAAAATTGCACCTAAAAATTATTTTTACCACTCTTCGTGTTGTCATGAAACATATTTCATCATACACGTATAAAAACAAAAAATTAAAAAATACAAATCAGAAACTTTTTATAGTTGATAAGTAAAATAAACACATGAATATTAATTTTTCTATTTAGCTTAAAATTTGGTAGTACAGAGAATTAACAATATAAATGTGTAAAAGTAAAACATGCATGAACTTCGAAGATTTCTCCTTGAGTGCATCGTGATTTTGAATTTGTCCTATTGTATAAGTATAAAAAAGATCAAAATTCAAAACGTCGTTGTAACAATAAGCAAAATGTAAAATAAAACGGAGAAGATAAAAATTTAAAAATGTTACAATTCATAAGAACAATTCACTTACAAATAGAAGCATATAGTAGCTTCCAAAGGTTTATTGATAAACAATCTTCATATTTTACAATTACAATTTACATGACAAGACTCCATTCAACTTTTTATTAATTGTTACTTTTAAATATCTTAATTATAATAAAGAATAGAAATGAGTGGAGTAGTAAATTTTGAGACATTTAATTGAGGAGTAGTAATTGCCATGTTTATTCTTACATAATAAGAAAATAGGAAAAAATAAAGAAAACTGTCCAAAAAAATGAGAAAAAAAGATAAAGTAAATTTTTTGGCCAAAGATAGATGTCACAATCACTTTTTCTATTTTTAGCTTTATTATACCTATAGATGATCTTCTTTTCTTATTATTCTTCCTATCTTCTGTTCAATATATATTTTGATTTGTTGAAGCCTCCTGTCTTTCAGCGAGCTAGACATGTGTAGCAGTAAAACTGTGGTGGTGTGATAAATACTTTTTAATTCTTAGTTAAATATTATATGGAGTTGTCTTTATTAGAGAATACTTTACCCCTCCTCATCCTTCCATATGAAACTTTTGGACGCAAATTTAAATTTAATCGAATCTCAATATCAATATCGGACACCTGATTAAAGTTCAAAGGACATAAAATGAAAATGAAAGTGGTTCTTCTTTTTATGAGTTGACATGTACCGTGTACGTATCAGACTGCTTCCTAGTCCCTATTACCGGAAGTAAGTGATTTTAATCATTTTTGAAGCTACTCAATGGCTCATATGATGTGAGACATCAATAAATTCACTCAATATGGCAGACTTCGAAAAAATCCACCAGAAAAGAGCACATACTTTGCTGTTCTATGCTCTGTCTACATATTAAATCACATTTTTATAAGCAGTAGAATATTACATAATTAAAAAACTAGAAGATTGAAAAACAAAATAATTCTGCGGCCTGCGGGAAACTACAAATGATGATAGATGGAATGAAAAATCACGATGTTATATGTTAAATAAGACAATATACACACAATATACAAGTGTATATTGCCTTATTAAGAGGCCACGAAATCAGTCCATATTGGGCATCTCGGTTTTACAGATTTTGGGACATAAAAATATTGTATATTTGGAAAATATATGTGTAGTATATTGTAATGTATTTGTTACCTAAAGTAGGTTTATACACTACTATAATTGTAGAGTTAGAATTATGGTAGAATAAGGTTTTAGGAATAGAATAGGAATATGATTCTCCTATTTTGTAACTTGTATATATATCTATTCAATCAAAGAAAATAATCAAGGAGATTATTTCTTTCATGGTATCAAGAGACTAGGTCTAAACAAAAGTTTTTCTCTCAACTTTTGTCTTCCTTGTGGCCGAGACACCCCCCCCTCGGGTTTCTCTTCCAAAATTCGTCTTCCGCTCTCACAAACACCTCTCTTAAATTTCCCTTCCTTCTTTGTTCTTCCAATATGTCTAAGAACAATTATCACCCTGCCCTCACGGTGTCCAATATCAAGAGCAGTATCCCTATTGTCCTTGAGATGGAAAACGTCCAATATGCGACGTGGGCGAAGTTGTTTAAAATTCACGCTATCTCTTATCAAGTTCTTCATCACATCATTCCTCTCGCTAGACCCCTTCCTGCGGAGGATCCTGAGTTATGGATTACACTTGATGCTACCGTTCTCCGGTGGATCTGCGCCACTATTTCAGTGGACCTTCTACAGACGATTATTGAGCCGGATACCACGGCTATGGCTGCATGGAATAGATTGCGTGACATATTCCAAGACAACCAACATTCACGTGTCGTCACACTCGAGCAGGAATTCTCTCTCGTTCGAATGGACGAATTTTCGAACGTTTCTGCATATTGCAAGAAACTGAAGGAGTTGGCAGATCAACTCCGTAATGTTGGCGCACCAATAACAAATAATCATCTAGTTCTACAGTTGGTTGCCGGTCTTTCGGAGGCCTATAATGGTGTTGGAACTCTCCTTCGCCAAAGCAACCCTCTTCCCGACTTCTATCAAGCCCGCTCCATGCTTACGTTGGAAGAAGCCGGTTTGGCCTAAAAGGCGGCTACCGGAGCAAGCCCAGTCATCATGGTGGCATCCTCTCCTAGTTTTTCGGGGTTTGTGAATAATTCGGGCCAAAACCATAATAATGGTGGCGGCAAGAATAATCGCAAAAATAATAACAAAAACTGCGGGGGCAAAGGCGGCGGTTCTGGTGGCTGTTCCGGTGGTCAACAAGCAGGCGGTGGGTCCCATCCAGGGTATAGTGGCCCACCACCCCCTGGGCCCAGCAGTGGGGCCCATGGCAGTGGAACCCGTACCATCCAAAGAAGAGTTTCACGCCATGGTCGCCAACAGCCCAGGCCCAATACCGTTGGCGGCCCATCGCCGCTGGGCCCAAAGAATGTAGCAACAGCAGCTACGACCCAGCTACACCACGGACAGGAGTTCTTGGGCCCCGACCTCCGCAAGCCCATCATGCAGCAGGCCCCACTCAAATCGATATCGAGGCCGCAATGCACACACTGGGGTTATCTCAACCGGACCTAAATTGGTATATGGACACCGGTGCCACTACTCACATGACTTCCGAATCAGGTACTCTCTCATCTTATTCCAATTTGAGCACCCCTCGAGGGATAATTGTTGGTAATGGCAGTTCTATTCCAATTCTAGGGTATGGTCAGAAAACGATGTCTCCCCTCAATCCACCACTCCTCTTAAAAAATACCTTACATGCTCCTAAATTGATTAAAAATTTAGTGTCTGTCCTAAAGTTCACAAATGACAATTCTGTTTCTGTTGAATTTGATCCTTTCGGTTTCCCTGTGAAGGATTTCAAGATGGGGAGCCATCTCATGAGGTGTGATAGTAGGGGGGATCTGTATCCTATCATGCCTGGTTTCAGTCCATCGAGTCAAGCCTTGCCATCAGCCTTTGCAGCCATCTCTCCTTCCATGTGGCATGTTCGTCTGGGTCATCCGAGATCTTATATTTTATCAGTTTTAGATAAAAATAGTTTTATTTCATGTAAGGGTACGAGTCGTACTCCACTTTGTCAGTCTTGTTCATTAGGAAAAATTGTTAAGTTGCCATTTGTTGACTCCAATTCTCATACTTCAAAGCCATTTGATATTATTCATAGCGACTTATGGACGTCTCATGTTCTTAGTTCATTGGGTCATCGATATTATGTTCTTTTTTTAGATGATTATTCTAGATTCTTGTGGACGTTTCCAATTGCGAATAAATCACAAATGTTTTCCATCTTCATCCAATTTAGAGCGTTCATTCGTACTCAATTCGAAAGAGAAATAAAAAATATTCAATGTGATAATGGGAAAGAGTATGACAATAGGGAGTTTCGGGAATTTTGTGCTAATAATGGGATAAATTTTCATTTTTCATGTCCTCATACATCTTCACAAAATGGGAAAGCCGAACGTAAAATTCGTTCCATAAATAACATTGTCCGAACTCTCTTAATTCATGTCTCCATACCTCCATATTTTTGGCATCATGCTCTGCAAATGGCCACATATCTTCTTAACATAATTCCTTCTAAAGGTCTGGCATATTCTTCCCCCCTAAAAATCCTATATAATAAGAACCCATCTTATTCTCATCTTCGGATTTTTGGGTGTTTGTGTTATCCGTTATTCCCATCCACCACAATTAACAAACTTCAGGCTCGGTCTACCCCGTGTGTATTTTTGGGTTATCCGTCGAATCATCGTGGTTATAAGTGTTTTGATTTATCCTCCAAGAAAATCATAATAAATCGCCATGTCATTTTTGATGAAACCCAATTCCCTTTTACGAAAGTTCATACTCCCGAGCCTAAGTCGTATAATTTTTTGGATGACCAAATATCCCCGTATATTATTCGGAATTTTTCGGACATCTCCCGCACCCAAAATCCTCCAGCGGGCCCACTGCCCGCTGGACCCACAGTACCGCCACGCCCAGTAATTCCAGCCACTGGAACAGTTCCAGCAATTGGGCCAGTCCAGCCCAATTCTGGAACTGGTCCAGACGACGAGTCCATTATTTACCGATTTGGGCCAAGAAAGCCCATCGCTCACGCCACCCGCCCCGAGCCCAGAAAATTCCCAAAATTCCCTCAATTCCTCCTCGAGTTATAGACCGGTCACTCGAAGTCAGCGGCGTATTTTTACACCTAAAAGACATTTTAATTTACATTCTGATGTCTCTAAATCCCCTTTGCCCCGCAATCCTGTGTCTGCATTAAATGACCCTAATTGGAAAATTGCTATGACTGATGAATATAATGCTCTTATTGATAATAAGACGTGGAAGTTGGTGCCCCGTCCATATGATATTAATGTTATCAGGTCTATGTAGATTTTTGCTCATAAGGAGAATTCAGATGGGTCCTTTGCTCGACATAAGGCGCGACTTGTTGGTGATGGTAAGACTCAGCAGGTTGGGATAGATTGTGGTGAGACGTTTAGTCCGGTGGTCAAACCGGCTACTATTCGCACTGTGCTTAGCTTGGCTCTTTCAAAGACTTGGCCAATTCATCAGTTGGATGTCAAGAATGCGTTCCTACACGGTGATCTCAAGGAAACAGTCTATATGCATCAGCCTTTGGGTTTCAGGGATCCAAATCATCCTCATCATGTATGTTTGTTGAATAAGTCCTTATATGGGCTTAAGCAGTCTCCAAAGGCTTGGTACACGAGGTTTGCTGACTTTGTTTCAACTATTGGGTTCACTCACAGCAGGTCAGATAATTCCTTGTTCATCTACCGCCGTGGTTCATCTTTGGCCTACATTCTATTGTATGTGGATGATATCATCTTGACTGCCTCTTCCGATGCCTTGCGCCAGTCTATCATGACCATGCTCAGTTCTGAGTTTGCTATGAAAGACTTAGGGCCTTTGAGTTATTTTTTAGGGATTGCCGTCAAGCGTCATTCAGGTGGCTTGTTTTTGTCTCAATGAAAGTATGCTGCTGAGATCATAGAGAGGGATGGGATGTCATCCTGTAAGTCCACTTCCACGCCAGTTGATGCAAACCCCAAGCTAAGTGCCGCAGCAGGTGCACCATACGAGGACCCGACTCGCTATCGCAGTCTTGCAGGGGCACTCCAGTATCTTACATTTACCAGACCGAATATTACGTATGCGGTTCAGCAGGTGTGTTTATTCATGCATGATCCCAGAGTTGAACACATGAATGCAATAAAACGCATCATTCGGTATATTCAGGGGACACTGGACTATGGATTGCACTTGTATCCTTCATCTACATCCACACTTGTCTCGTACACAGATGCTGATTGGGGTGGTTGTCCCGATACCAAACGGTCGACTTCTGGCTACTGTATGTTCCTTGGCAACAACTTGGTCTCCTGGTCGGCAAAGCGTCAGGCAACTCTATCACGCTCAAGTGCAGAGACAGAATATCGAGGGGTAGCGAATGTGGTCTTCGAATCATGTTGGCTACGTAATTTGCTTTTGGAGCTTCATTGTCCCATTCAGAAGGCAACCTTGGTATATTGCGATAACATTAGTGCCATCTACCTTTCAGGTAACCCAGTTCAACACCAACGTACTAAGCATATCGAAATGGACATTCACTTTGTCCGTGAAAAGGTTGCAAAGGGTCAAGTTCGCATATGTCATGTCCCGTCGCGTTATCAAATTGCAAACATCTTTACAAAGGGTCTACCAGCGGTTCTATTTGAAGACTTTAGGGACAGTCTCCGCGTTCGAAGACCGCCCGCTATGACTGCGGGGGTGTGTTAAATAAGGCAATATACACACAATATACAAGTGTATATTGCCTTATTAAGAGGCCACGAAATCAGCCCATACTTGCCATATTGGGCATCTCGGTTTTACAGATTTTGGGACATAAAAATATTGTATATTTGGAAAATATATGTGTAGTATATTGTAATGTATTTGTTACCTAAAGTATGTTTATACACTACCATAATTGTAGAGTTAGAATTATGGTAGAATTAGGTTTTAGGAATAGAATAGGAATAGGATTCTCCTATTTTGTAACTTGTATATATATATCTATTTAATCAATGAAAATAATCAAGGGAATTATTTCTTTCATTATATACAGAACAAAAATACTTCTGAGCTATTGAAAATAGAATGTTTTTGTTCTCCGTTGTCTTTTTAAAAAAAAAATTAAAATTACCCTCTTCATCTAAAAATTTGAGAGCTCCAGCTCAGATTTGAGGCGAGTTATCATATGATCACACACTTCAATATTTGATTATATTCTCAACAATAATTCTTAAAGGGTATTTTATTTTCATTCATTTTTCCTTTTTCCTTTTTAACCTGATTATTTAATTTTTCATGGCATATACTTTGGTCGGTCACTTGTTGTTTTTTTAATTTCTCCCCGAAAACCTCAAAGGTTGCTTTTTTATGCATGATTAAGTTAACTATGCTACAGAAGATGATTCTATTCTATTGGTGAAGAGATCATTGCTTGTAATGCTAGAAATTACTTTTGTTGGATTATGTCATTTGGTTGGTGCGTGCAATTTCTGAAGATGAATTGTATGTGTAATTTACGGGATTGTAGGACGCGCATATCTTTGGAGAGGTTTTAAAAGGGAGGGATTATCCAGCTCATGTCAAAAATACTCTATCCGTTTCAAAATATTTGTCTGATTTAATTTGACACGAAATTTATAAAAATAGAGAAGAATTTTAAATTTTATAATTGTTAATTAAAAATATATAAAATGTACCAAAATGCCTTGACTCTGTGGCCCAATGGATAAGGCGTTGGTCTACAAAACCAGAGATTCTGAGTTTGATCCCCAGTAGAGTCGTTATTTTCTTATTGCCTTGTTTGTGATTATGCTTTGTCTTGAGCCAAGAGTCTCCCGAAAACATCCGCTCTACCTACCAAGGTGGAGGTAAGGTCTGTGTGCACTCTACCCTTCTCAGACCCCACGGTGTGGGATTTCACTGCGTATGTTGTTGTTGTACCAAAATGCCCTTTAATCTTGTTGCCTTAAACATGTCATGTAGAAAGTTGAAATTTAAAAGTTACCAAAATTTAAAGAAAAGAACATTTTTTTTTAAACTGACTAAAAATGAAAGTAAGAGAAACGTTTAAAACGTAGAGAGTAATTATTTATCTTGGTCAAAGTTTGAGCTGAAATTTTATTAATGGGGAGGGGCAAGTATGATTCAATTTTTAGACGGCGAGTAACTTTGATACCAAAAGATAACGGGGTTAATTTTGATACTTATTTTTATTAGAATAATTATGGGTAAATCCCATAATTATATTTTCTATTAATCATGATATTATCATTAGTAGTAGAATTAATTAGTCATGAATTAGGAGGATTGTAAGTAATTAAGATCTTATATTTTAGATAAATTTAGATTAGTACTAGGACCTATGATTGTATATATTTCCTAACATTGGAATGAAATAATCAAGGAATCAATTTTCAATATGATATGAAGAGCCTAAATTTTTTTTCTCCTCTCTCGGCTACTTCTCCAAGCCGTAATCACTCTTAATCACTCTTATTTTTTTTTCCTCCATTCCCTTTGTTGTTTTTCGACCAAACCATACCCTAATCATAAACCATTTTTCTAAACCCTCAACTTCTCTACTACATAATCTAGCTGCCAAATATTACCCCCACCTCGGCTACAATATTTTCCTCTCCAAAAAATTAGGGTTATTTCATCTACTTCCATCAAACCAAAACAATTTCTCTCCTTTCTTTGTTTGATTTCTAATAGAAACTATGACCGAAAAATAAACTTTTCATCCTGCTCTTGCCATAAATAATGTCAAGAACTTATCTCCATAACACTTGAAATGGAGAAAGGGCAATACACCTCTGGGGCAGAATTGTTCAAAATTCATTGCCGCGCTTATGAGGTAATTGACCATATCATCCTGTCCGAGTCATCGTCAGATACCACTATGGTGGACAAAAAACTATGGTCCCGGTTAAATGCTATCGTCCTTCAATGGATTTATGGCACAATTTTGAATGATTCTCTCCATACCATATTAGAGCCGAATTCTACGGCTCAACAGGCGTGAGAACATCTACAAAATATATTTCAAGATAACAAACTTTCTAAGGCCGTTTATCTTGAACACCAATTTACTAATGTTAAATTGGATGACTTTTCCAACATCTCCGCCTATTGTCAGGAATTGAAGATACTTGCGGACCAACTATCCAACGTTGGTTCGCCCTTAACAAATCAAATGTTGGTCCTTCAGTTGATTGCAAGGTTGAATAAATAATATGATGGAGTTGCTACGTTCATTCAGTAAAGTAATCGGTTGCCTCCTTTTTATGAGGCCCATTCTAGGTTGATTCTAGAGGAAACACGGAAAGCAAAACAGACATCCTCTGGAGCAGCCACCGCCGGAATTGCTCTCATCTCCACCAACTCATTTTCCACAGATTTGGAGCCCTAAAATTCTGGTTCGGGGGCCATGGTAATTGTCACAATAATGGTAAAAAATGGGGTTCAAACCGTAATAATAAAGGAAAAAATAACGGTGGAAAGGGACGGGGGAGAGGCAGTGGCCAGTCCGGGCAATGACGGTAATCAGTAGGGGCAGTACTCACCATGGGCCTGGCCCCACCATGCCCATATCCAACCTCATCGTAGGCCAGGCCTCCATCTTCAAATCGCCAACCCAAAATTCTAGGGTCTCGTCCACAACATGCGTTTGCGACCCAAGCACTGTCTTCGGTTGGCTATGCACCCACAAACATTGAACAAGCCATGAATCACATGAATCTAAGTGTCCAGATGAGTCATGGTACATGGACACAGGGGCTACATCACACATGACGGCATCTCAAGGTAATCTCTCATTTTATTTTAATATGAGCAATAATAAAATATTATTGTCGGCAGTGGGCAGGAAATTCCAATTCGCGGTATTGGTCAGGTAACACTACCCTCTCCACACCCACCATTATACTTGAAAAAAATCTTAGATGCACCAAAACTGATTAAAAACTTGATCTTTGTTAGACGTTTTACAATTAACAAAATTGTTTCTGTGAATTTTGATCCGTTTGGCTTTTTGTGAAGGATTTTCAGACGTGGATGCCACTAATGAGATGCAATAGCACGGAGGATTTGTATCTCATCACCATTGTTTCCAACCATAGCATAACCATACCATTAACCTTTGCTGCCATTTCTCCTACTCTATGGCACAATCGGTTGGGACATCCAGAAACACAAATTTTTAATAATCTTAGAAAGAATAATTTGTTTTATTGTAACAAACTTTTGAACTCGTCTGTTTGCCAAACTTGTGTGTTTGGTAAACATGTTAAGCTTCTTTTTTCATCATCTACTTCTCATACCTTTATGCCATTTGATCTTGTGCATTGTGATTTGTGGACATCACAAGTTTTGAGTTCTGCTTGTCATAAATACCATATGCTCATTCTAGATGATTATTCAAATTTTTTTGTGGACTTTTTCCTTAGGTCATAAAGCACAAACCTACACCATTTTAAAACAATTTAGTATTTTTATCAAAACTCAATTTGACAAATGCATTAAATGCTTTCAATGTGACAATGAGGAGAATTCATAAATACCCAATTTAATAATTTTTGTCACCACAATGGGATGTCTTTGCGTTTTTCGTGTCCACATACATCACCACAAAATGGGAAAGCCGAAAGAAAAATTTGAACAATTAACAATATGATTCGCTCTCTTCTTGTGCATTCTTCCACACCACCAAAGTTTTGGCACCATGCACTTCAAATGACCACATATATTTTAAATATTCGTCATAGTAAATTGCTCTCCAATGTGTCTCCCACACAAATATTGTATCATCGTCTTTCATCTTTTACACATTTGAGCGTGTTTGAGTGTTTGTGTTATCCATTGTTTCCATCCACTACCATTAACAAGTTGCAGGTTCGTTCAACTCCTTGTGTATTTTTAGGATACCCACAAAATCATAGGGGATATAAATGTTATGATTTGACGAATGGTAAAATAATTATATCTCGTCATGTAGTTTTTGATGAGTCTACATTCCTGTTTACTAAGTTTCATGTGGCATCATCACCTTCAGATGATTTTCTGGACAACAGAATACATCCCATTTTACACCACCACCTTAATATCCAAACACAAGTGGAACCAACCCAATAAAATATCCAATATTTTCCAGCCCAACCACAAAATGGGACTGGATCGAAGACCACAATATTGTTCCCAATGGTCTCAGCCCAGTCTTGTTTCCGTGGCGGGCAGGCCCAAGTGGGGCAACCCAATGCTCCCTCAACTGCAACCTTACCCTAGCCCAATACCATATCCCATCCCATACCGGATCGGCTACCCATTTTCACTTGGGCCACAATACACCCACTCGGCCCAATACCTTACTCGAGTCCCCTACTACCCAACAAATGACGGAACAGCCTCGGACTTTCGGCCCAAACTTCAGTTCAACCTACTATCCTCAGTTCAACCATCACCTCTACCAAAAAATCCCAAAGCTGCCTTGTCCGACCCGAATTGAAAAGATGCCATATTAGATGAATTTAATACTTTTATTACAAATAAGACGTGCGAATTAGTACCACGTCCGTCTAATGTGAATGACATTCGGTCTATGTGTTTTTTTTGTCATAAAAAAAATTCTGATGGTTCTTTTGTGAGATACAAAGCTCGTCTTGTTGGTGATCGCAGGTCTCAGCAAGTTGGAGTAGATTGTGGTGAAACATTTATTCCGGTAGTTAAGCCAACAACTATCAGGACTGTTCTCAGCCTGTCTCTTTCCAAATCTTGGTCCATTTATCAGTTGGATGTTAAAAATGCATTCTTACATGGCCACTTACAGGAAATAGTGTACATGTATCAACCGTTGGGTTTCCGATATTATACATGTCCAGATCATGTTTGCCTGTTGAATAAATCCTTATATGATTTGAAACAAGCTCATCAGGCATGGTATAACAGGTTTGCATGATTTGTTTCCAAGTTGGGATTCTCTCACAGCAAGTCCGATAAGTCATTGCTCATTTAGCGGAAGGGCGCTGACATGACATATATTCTTCTGTATATCGATGATATTATTATCATATCATCATCCACTTCACTTCGCCAGTCTATTATGCCCCTTCTTGCAGCAGAATTTGCAATGAAGGACTTGGGTCCGTTGAATTATTTTCTTGGCATTGTCGTCACCCAATATGCAGGTGGTCTGTTTCTCAGTCAAAAGAAATATGCCAAAGAAATAATTGACAAAGCAGGGATGTCTTCCTGCGAACCACCACATACTCCAGTTGACACAAAAGAGAAATTGAGTAACGATGTTGGAACTTCATATTCTACACATTACTGCAGCCTAGCAGGGGCCTTACAGTATCGGACTTTTACAAGACCAGATATTTCCTATGCGGTTCAACAAGTTTGTTTACACATGCATGATCCGAAGGAAGAAAATATGGGGGCTCTCAAAAGGATTCTGCGGTATGTTAAGGGGACTCTCCATTTCGACCTACATCTGTATAAGTCCTCCATCTCGAGTCTTTCAGCCAACACATGCATATTTGGGGTGGCTTTCTGGACACACGTTGTTCCACTTTCGGTTATTGTGTGTTCTTGGGGGACAATCTCATTTCATGGTCGTCCAAACGACAAATTGTCTCGGTCAAGTGCTGAGGCAGAATACCGAGGTGTTGCCAATGTGGTTGCTGAATCATGTTGGCTCCGTAATCTATTGTTGGAGCTACATTGTCCGATTGAAAAGGCAACAATGGTCTATTGTGACAATGTGAGTGCAATATACTTATCCGACAATCATGTTCAGCATCAGCGCACAAAACACATTGAAATGGATATCTTATTTGTCCGCGAAAAGGTTGCCGTGGACAAGTCTGTGTTCTCCATGTACCATACCGCTATCAAATTGCAGATATCTTCACGAAAGGTCTTTCGCGCGTACTGTTTGATGATTTTTGGGACCGTCTAAGCATATGTGAACCTCCCGCTACGATTGTGGGGGGACTATTAGAATAATTATGGGTAAATCCCATAATTATATTTTCCATTAATCATGATATTGTCATTAGCAGTAGAATTAATTAGTCATCAATTACGAGTATTGTAAGTAATTAGCATCTTATATTTTAGGTAAACTTAGATTAGTACTAGTACCTATAATTGTATATATTTCCTAACCTTTGAATGAAATAATCAAGGAATCAATTTCTAATAATTTTAGCCCTTTTTTCGTAGTTTAAAATTATATATTTGTTACCCCACTTAAGATTTTAAAAAGTTTTAATAATAAATGAAATAACCTTGCTTTTCTGAACTTACTAATGAAGCTTTCATGAATTAAACAATGTGCTTTAGTGCGCTTTGATTTGTATAACACGAATTGGAAAAGGGTCCCAACTCCCATATTCAGTACTCCGTCCAAATTTTCATAACAATAATCATACTCGTCACTAGAGACGGTAATGGATCTTGAACCCAGTCCGGATCCAGTAGATTCAGATCCTGTTTTATAGGATATGGATCTTCAAAATTTGGACCCGACGAATTCGGATCGGACCCGGATCCGTTTCTGACTGATCGAATCTGGATCTGGATCTTGTATTTGAGATCCGTATCCGATCCGTGGATCTGTTTTTTATTAAATATATCCATAATCTAGAATGTAATTTTATAAGTATTTTCTTAAATTTTTTTCATAATTTATGTATTGGGTAAATGGTTGAACCAGGATAAGGCACAAGTCACACAACCATGTAATTTGTCTTTGAAGTTTCATTTCTTTTACCTATATGCTCTATGCAGTTTCCCATATTTTCATTTCTATAAAAAGAAAAAATTATCACTCTTCTTTAAATTTCTCTTTCTTGAATCTGCTAGCCGTAAGCTTTAAGTATCTTTCTCTCATTTGTTTGATCAACAAAAAAAAACTGGGACTTTTGATATATGACTGATATTGTTTTATGTTGTTTAATGAAGTCAATCAGTAGAACTGCAAGTGGAGCATCACTAAAGCCTCCAAAAATTAGCTCAAAGTTGCAACCTGTTCAGCATCACTAATGAAGTCAATCGTCTTTATTTTTTTGTGATGCTAAAACTTTGTTCAATATTTTGGAAGAATGATGTCATGTTTGTGTAGGTTGATTGAACGAACTCAATCATTTTTTTCAATCAAATTGCGTTTCATTTTGTCATAAAAGTTTCAACATGTGGGAATATTATTCAAGCAAAAAATATTTACATGTAGATCCATATCCGATCCGTGGACCCGGTGGATTCGATGGATCCAGATTTGGATCTGATTTTTATGAGTCCGATGAATCTGAATCCAAATATAAAAAATGGATCTGAATCTGAATTTAGTAGAATCCGATCCAAATCCAATCCGTTTACATTCCAACTCGTCACTCGTCAAGAAAAGTTGAGGGGAAAGACAAAAGGAGGGCTCCTTAGTGACATACAACTGGATTCTTTAATGTTTTAGAGAAATAGTCTCTATAAACGTGCCATTGCTCAGTCAATCTCAATCATTTAAAAAATATTAGATAATATTATTTATAATTATATAAATTTATTAGTGATGTTTCCTTAAAAATTAAGCAAAGTAATTACAGTTTCTAAGAAAAGAAGCATCCAAAAATTTTCAAAGTCGAAATGACATTGTGTAGTTTCTTCAAAAAAATTCAGTTGATAATCAGAGGACCTCATAATCAAGGTTGGCTAGGGATATTTATATCTTTCGAAAAATTGAAGTGCAGAGAGAATTGTATGAATTAAACATGAAAAAGAAAATAATAAACAAGAGTCCTAGCAGCAAAAATACTTGTATAATATGTAATTATGAGATAGTAAGCCGACTACCTTAGATTTCAATCCAAATCATTTATCGATAAGAAAAAAATTTAGATTTGAACTTATAATAAAGATTTAAAGACAAGCTCAAGATTTTTATCCTAATGTGTACCGTGAGTTCAGTTTCTAACAGGATACAATTTTTTAATCTTAATTTGTATTATTTCAATTGTGTCTTTTCCTTGTCCAAATGCACGTTATTCCCGATCAAACATGACAAATGTTAGATAATATTTGTTTTATTAGTTTATTATCATTATGAAGATATTATGAAATACTTAGTAGATTGAACCATGAGAAGCTGCTTTCCATTATGACTTCCTGCTATCTAAATATGATTAATACCTTAATTCAAACATAACTCTTGTTTTATTAAAATTTCTTAGGCTTACTCGTGGCGATAGCTGTTGGAGTAGCACTTTTAGCATTAGCAGCCTAAGAAGCAAACAACCCCTACATTGCATACACATTAACACTATTTCTAGTTATCATCGTCAAGACACATGATTCCAAGATAATTCTAAATAAAAGAGTTGTAATTATAGTTTTCTATGGGTTAGTTCAGAAAGAGGATAAGACACAATAATTACTTGCACTATATTGAACTCAAAGCTAGTCCAAAATATATTGATTGGAAATGTAAAACTCATTGTATTGTCTAAACTTTAAGGGATAATTTTGAAGCCCAAAGATGGAGTTTAGTGTGCGGGCTGCCTTTTTTTTTAGGTTTCGCTTCATAATACTAACTTCATGTAGTTTGTGATATTAGGTTTATTTCCCTTATTTTGATTTATTTGTAACAACTCCTCTATCCTAATTATTATTAAAGGATAATTTCGGAGATTTTCCCTCAGGTTTCACTTTATAACACTAACATCTCTTGTGATTTGTGATATTACGTTTACCTCCTTTATTTTAATAAATTTATAATAATTCTTTTAACCTATTTATTATTAATGTAAAATAATTAGAATTTGACTAAATTACCTTTAGTAATATACTCTTTTATTTAATTTATTTTATGAGTATCTTCTTTAATAAATTCACCGGAAATATTTATCCCTTCTCGGCAAATTCTGGTCCCATTTCCAGCGTTCTTCTTCCCGTGAAATGCTTGGGATACTTTTTTATTAATTTCATGTTTGAATTACTGTCACACTCATCTTCTACAATTAATTTATTTCTTTCCTTGCATTCTTCCATGCATTAAGCAATGATTGTAATGGAAAATGAATTACTGAAGCCTAATGCCATTTGGAAAACAAGGCTGAGTATATCTCAACCTCGTTAGTATTACAAAAAAAAAATTGCAGAACCTAAATCTTCAAGACTGCTTAAGACGCTGGAATTGGAGATTTACGCAGACTTCTCATCTATTGTATTATCTAACTTGAATTAGTATGTCATAATAAATAAATATTACAATTTTATTCTTTTGATTTTTTTTTAAAAATAATTAATCTAGACTTAACGGACAAAAGTCGTTCAATATTTGAAAGATATTTTGGTCAACCAACATTTATATTCCAACTTTTATAATAATATAGATATAGATAGATTATATTCATCAAACTTACACGTTTTAACCTTACATTGTGTGTAATACTTGGTTGGTACACAGTAGGGCTGGCCAGTGGGCCGGGACGGTCCCGCCCCGAACCCGAGTAGTAAAAAAAAAAATTCGGTATTGGGACTCGAACCGGGACGGGACAATGTCTCTTCCCGACCCGTCCCGCCCCAGTCCCGCTAGTCCCGACCCGATCCCGAGCCCGCCCCGATCCTGACCCGATCCCGCCCATAACCCCCCTTTTGCAAAAATAACCGTTGCACCAACGACCATTTTACATTTTGGACCATTTTTGGCCTCCCCCAACCCACCCTACCCGTTAATATTTATTTTTAACCCATAAGTTATTATATTTATACTTTAACCCAATTTTTCAACTATAAATAACTCATTTTCTCTTCATCTTTCTCACAAATCTTCCTACAATCTCTCTAATATCTCAATTTATCTCTCTACAAGTCTACATTGTTTACTAAATATTCAATTTTATTTATTCATTTGGGAATTGAGAGTGAAGTTGGCAACTAGCTTGAGGATATTCCATCGAACAAAGTTTCAATTTTCAACCACTCGATTACACGTCGACGTTACGTCGGCATTTGGTACATTCGTTCCTTCATTAAATTATTATTGTCTGTTTATTTTATTTAGCGCACTTAATTTCATTTACTTTAATTATTTATTAGTATAATTATAAATTTATGATGGAAGGATTTAAACGTATGCTTACGGGTAGGGGTCAGGCTTCTTCTAGTAGGGGCAACAAGGGCAAGGGTACTTCTTCTAGTCATCCTATTCCTACACAGGATGATTTTGTTGATACTTAACATTTTCCTACAATACTATTAGATTTAGACGAGGAGCTATTTTCTGGAACTCAAGAAGACTTTAATTTAGACGATGATCTAGATGATACACCCACTAATGTTGATGACAACACACCCACTAGTGCACCTTCAACTGAAATGCCTCATATTCCCCCTAGTATGAGACGAGGTCCAGCAAAACGACCATTAAAATCAGATGCATGGATATTTTTTGATAGGGACGTAGAGAATCAAGTAGCTAGATGTAAAATTTGTAAATATGTTTTAAAATTTAAAACTGAAAAAGGTCACGGTGGGATGGGGGGGTTTAATGAGACACGTAGTAAGGGCTCATCCAGCTAGGTATGCCCAATACCAGGCTTCAAAATCGGGTGCGCAAACGCCCGCTCCATCGGGACAAGGTTCACATACTGATATTGTCCCGGACCAAGTACAGGGTCAAATTAACCCTATGACGGGGGGAATTGTAGGCCCTAAATACAATAAACATAGAGATAGGGAAGCAATATCAAAATTAGTTGCTGTGGAGGGTTTGCCGTTTTCATTTCCTTCATCTCCCGGTTTTATTCATTACATTAGAGATATATATAATCCTGCTTTTAACGGTTTTCCTAGATCAACTGTTAAGAGAGATGTATTTAAATTCGCACATGAATATCAACAATATTTACGTTAATCATTATATCATTTTAATGGCAAAACATCTATCACGTCTGATATAGGTCGTAGTACTAACGACCATGATTATTTAACGGTAACTTGTCATTGGATAGATTATAAATGGTCTATGCAAAAACGTATCTTAGAGTATAGATATATAGATGATAGGCACACTGGTACTTTTATTGCAGAAAATATTTATCAAGTGTGCCATTATTATGGAATAACTGATAAAATTATGACTATTACATTAGATAACGCTTCTTCTAACAATTACGCTATTACAATTTTAAAAAATAGTTTAACTCCATCTTTTCCAGATCATTTTCATATAAAATGCGCGTGACATATATATAACTTAATTGTAAAGGATAGTCTATCACTTTTTGAAGACATTCTTAGTAAAATACAATTTGCTATAAACTTTATTTTTAAAAGTAATAGAGTACAACGAAGAAAAAAATATAAAAAAATTTGTCATGATTGTGGACTACCTTATAGAAAAATTCCATAAGAAGTATCCACTAGGAGAATTCTTTATACGAGCAGCTACTTGTTGCTTATGACTATAGAAAACCTATAACTTTATTTTTTAACTCTCATAATCAAAATTCAGCTGATATGGTTGTAGATAGTGATTGGGTAAACATTTCCGAACTTATTGTATTTTTAGAGAAATTTTTTCAAGCAACAAAAGAATTTTCCGGTATATATTATCCTACTATTTCAACTATGTTGTTTTATATAACTCTAATATTTTTATTACTTAGTGAATATATGGAAAAACCAGCTTATATGACAGCTATTAAAAAAGTGTTTATCAAAATAAAGAATATTTTATTCCTATTCCCACTATTTATATTATTGGTGTTGTATTAAATCCGACTATTAAAATAGACGGTACTAAATCACTTATTGAAACTATTTACGATTGTATAGAAGTACTACCACCTCCAAGTCCAAAAAATCCAAATCACCCACCACCTATTGAACAAACTAAAGAAGAAGTGTTGTCTAGCGTAGAAGACCAATGCAAAAAAATATATAAGTTTTACCAACAAGAAAGTGCTAGTAACCTACCGGCTTCTTCATCTTCAACACAACCTCATAAAAGACATGCTGTTTCTGCGGCTAGTATTGAAAGCCTCAGAAATAGAATATGCGGCCGTACCGCTACTAACCAAATTAGCGAGTTTGATATTTTTGTTTTGCAAGGTTCTGCACGTACCAGCGCTTCTCAATGAAGAAGGACGTGAAGACTTGCTGAAATACTGGAGGGGGAATGAGAAGACCTTTCCGACACTTTCAATGATGGCCCGAGATGTTTTGAACATTTAAGAGTCATCAACTGCGTCTGAAAGCGCTTTTTCTGCCGGCAGATATCAAATAGGAGACCACAAACACTCATTAGCCGAATACAGCTTGGAAATACAGTATTATTCAGAGATTGGATACGAGAGGAGCGGAGAAGGTGCGGTCAACCGAAGATCAACGAAGAAGAAGACGAAAACTACAACGAAATATTATCTGAAGTTGGTGGAAGCGACGTGGATCAATTTGACCAACAAATACCAATTCCAACTGAAGAACCACATGAAATTATCAAGAAACCAGAATAGGTTTTTTTGAGAATGTAATTTTTTTAATTGCAATTTTATTATGTAATTTGCAACTTTGTACAACTTTTGGACAACACCACAAAGTTGCAATTTCGACAATTGTATTTGTATTACAAAAAATCATATGTCTATTAAATAATATAAGAGGCACAAAAATATCCTTGAGATGTTTTTATTACACTATTTTGTCTTGTTTAATTATTGAGTTTTTTTTATACATATGTTATTAAAAAAAAAAAAAAAAACCGCCGGAACCCGATCCTGATCCCGCCCCCGACCCGATCCCTCCCCGACCCTATTCCGACGGGATCGGGATCGGGACGGAACTTCGGCAAATCCCGCCAAACCCGATCCCGCCTGACCCGCCAGCCCCGATCTCGCCCACTTCACCCGTCCCGCCCCGACCCCGCCAAATCCGGCCCGCCAGACCCGAGCCCGGCCTATTGGCCAGCCCTAGTACACAATATGTTTAATAATTCTGATCTTGAGGTTAATATATAAGACTCACTTAATAATTACTCTCTCAATCTCAATTTAGGTAAAAAAAAAAAGGGCAGCTCAGTGCACTAAGCTCCCGCCATGTGCGGGGTCCACGGAAGGGCCAGACCACAAAGGTCTATTGTACGCAGCCTTACCTCATATTTCTGCAAGATGCTGTTTCCATGGCTTGAACTCATGACCTAGTGATCACATGGCAGAAACTTTACTAGTTGCTCCGTCTCAATTTAGATAGTATGTTCAAATTTCGAGAGGCACGAGTTTTATTTGTCGAAGATATTTTCATATGCTTTTTAAATACTTTAAATTGATAATTGTCGTAAATTATAAAAAAAATTAATTTTTTAAAATGTGTAAGAATTTTGATGGTAAGAAGTTGATTCTAAAATCCGGTGCCATAATCGGGAAAAGGGAGTATAGTACCTTTTAACACCAATTCGTTGGCTATATAAGTTGAAATTCTGCTTCAGATTTTTTCATTCACCGAAGTAAAAAGCTACTAAAAATTCTGAATTTTTTATCTCCTTCCACTCTTGCATTTTGCATCTCTTTCAAAAGAAAAACATAAGTGTCCAGTGTGATTTGCTGCCGACATTTGAGTTCGCTGGAATTCTGCAATTTGCATTGCCTCTATTGCAAAATAGTTTTGTTCTATCCTGGAAGAAATTAATCCACTAACCTTGACAATTGTGAGGGGATTAGATTTCTTAAGAACACAAGAAACTTGTGGGCTCGAAATTTTTTATTTCATCTATTTATGTCCTTAACATTTTTTATTTTGTTTTTTCTTTGTTTTAAAACAGAAACCGATTTTACTACAATATTGATTTGAACACTAGAGATAACAGTAACTACAATAATTTATGATTGGAGCGAGCACCATGTTGAGACTTGCGAGTTGTACTTAGAGGTGCTTGACCTTATTAAGATTTGTAAGGTGAGGCCTAGCTCCTGTACTTATTCTTTCTTGAGGTATATTAATAAAAATGTCACTCAGATATTTTCAATATTTGCCGAAAAAAACACTTGCGAGTTCGTTACGTACCAAAGTGTGTACACACAGAATGTTGTATAAAATTCATAACTTTCGGCTTACCAGTAAGGCCGTAATCAACTTTATGCATGTTATTTAGTACTCCTTGTAGAATTGTATTAATCTCCATTGGAAGTCTTTCTCATGAATACAACTATATATATTATACAATGTGGAACCCTAATACAATAAGGATCCTAAATCTACCATAATTATTCATCACTAAATATTACATAATATTTTGAGTATAATATATTGTACATGTTAATACACCCCCTCAGTCGGAGCGGGAGAAGGCAGACGCTAAGACTAGATCTGAAGTCGAGGAAAAGCTGTCTAGGAAAACCTTTCGTGAATATATTTGCATACTGATATGAAGAAGAAACATGCAGCACCTTAACATGACTTAGAGCAACCTTCTCACGAACAAAATGTATATCCATCTTAATGTGCTTGGTTCGATGATATTGAACCGGATTATGAGATAAATATATGACGGATATGTTATCACAATAAATCAAAGACGTCTTACGCAATGGACACTGAAGCTCCAAAAGATGGTTTTGAAGCCAACAAATCTCAACAACAACATTTACAACGCCTCTATACTCTGCTTCTGCACTCGAGCGAGATAAGATGGCTTGCCTCTTGAAAGATCAGGAAATGAGGTTATTCCCTAAGAACACACAGTAGCCGGAGGTGGAGCATTGCTTGTCCGGACAACCTGCCCAATCAATATCTGTATTGGATAATAATCTGGTCGGTGATGAGGGGTATAAGTGCAAGCCATAGTCAAGTGTGCCCTTAACGTATCGAATGATACGCTTAAGGGTAGTAAAATGAGGCTCCCTGAGGAAATGCATGAATAAGCACACCTGTTGAACGGCATAAGCAATATCATGTCTGGTGAATGTAAGATATTGTAGTACACCTGCAAGACTCCTGTAAAGAGTGGGGTCAGACACTGGATTACCATCAATAGCACTAAGCTTTGATTTAGAGTCAACTGACGTAGATATGATCTCGCAGTTCGCCATTTTAGCCCTGTATACTATCTCCTCTGCATACTTGCGCTGACACAAAAACATATTATCGGCAGAGCGAGTCACTGAAATCCCCAAAAAGTAGCTCAAATTTCCCAAGTCAGTCATAGTAAATTCGGCCTTAAGTAATGCAATAATCTCATTCTCAACACATCAGATGAGACAGTGAGAATAATATCATCCACATATAGTAGTAAGTAAGCAGTGCTAGTACCTCGATGAAAAATAAAAAGAGAATTATCGAACTTGCTGCACACAAACCCAATTTACATAATGTACCTGGCAAAACGCTCATACCACGCTCTGGGGGCCTGTTTCAAACCATACAGTGACTTACGAAGACGACATACATATTGTGGGGCTGTTGAATGGACAAAACCAGGCGGCTGGTGCATGAAAATAATTTCTTTTAAATCCTCATGTAGAAAAGCATTTTTCACACCAAGCCGATTGTATCGGCCAATGCTTACCCATAGCAATGCTAAGAACTGTGCGAATGGTAGCCAGTTTAACAATCGGACTGAATGTCTTACCATAATCAATGCCCTTCTGCTGATTAGTACCATTAGCCACAAGCCTCGCCTTATATCTTTCGAAGTCACCATTGTCTCTGTATTTGTGATGAAAAAGCCACATGTATCGGATCACATTCACCCCCTCCGGTCGAGGAACCAGATCCCAAGTATGTTGTTCCGTTAAAGTATTAAACTCCTCACACACGGCTGCATTCCAATTTGGATCTAGTTTGGTTAATTTTGGGTTTTTGGAAATTAGGGATATGGTTTGTGTAGATAGGTTAAATTGGATTTTGGGTTTGAAAATCTCGTGTTGGGTGCAGTTTTCCATATGGTGTGAGGGTGCGGTGTGGGCGTGTTTGCTGGGTTTTGGGTCGGGTACACTGGTTGGCTTTAAAATTGGGTGTTGGGAATGATATCGGTTTGTTGATAGGGTACAATGACGGGTGTGGGTGATATCGATCTGGGTGGGTCGAAGGTTGATACAGTGGCAGGGTAGTGTGTTGTCGCCGATCTGGGTAGATCGTGACTGGTGGAAGTCGATGAGGTGGGGTATGGAATCGGTGGTGAGGAGGGCCCGATGTTCTGGATTGGTGGTGGTACTGGGGTGGTACGAGGTGGGTTTCTAGTGGTGGGGACACAGGGATTGGTTGGAACCACGACATAGGGTGACGGTGACACTAGGGATATCGGTGACGGTGGCTGATGGGTGGTCGGGGTGATGACCGATCATGATAGTGGGATGATGGGCCGACTGCCGATGATGGAGGTGGCAGTCGGCGATTGTAGGGATGTGGACGGAGATGGCAGAGGAGAGACAACTACGCTGTCGGAACTGGTAGCGGTATGTGGCAGAGATAGTGGCGGAGGGTGGCCAGAATTAGTGATGGCGGTGGCAGTGGTATTTTGCTGCGACGGGGATGCAGGGACGGTGGTGGCTGTTCGATAGAGTTCGGTGAGTATGACGGGTGATATGTCGGACTCGTCTAGAAAGGTATAGTCCGCATTTCAGAACGTTTGGATGTTTGCAAAAGGGAAAATTGTTTTATTGAACGTGACATGACGAGACACACTAATTTTTTGGGAAGACATGTCGTAGCACAGATAATCCTTATGATTAGGCGGGAAACCTAAGAACACACATGGAGTGGTGCGGGGTGCAAGTTTATGCAAGGCCGTGGAAGCAAGATTCGGGTAGAACAGGCAGTCGAAAATCCGTAAGTGCTCATAAGTTGGAATCCTACAGAATAGAATTTCAGTGAGTGTTCTATTTTGAAGGGTTTGGGTGGGGAAAATATTTAGAATATATTCGGTCATTTTAACAGCATATACCTAAAAAGGGGGGGGGGAAGATAGGCATGAAATAGGGTCATACGAACCATGTTATTGATAGTGCGAATGTTTCGTTCGACTTTGTCATTCTAGGAGGAGGTGTGGGGATACGAGAATCGAAAAACCATACCGTTAGTAGAGCAAAAATTATGAAACGCTGAATTATTGAACTCACGGCCGTTATCACACTAAAGCAATTTTATGTCTTTTTCGAATTATGTTTTGACATACACACGGAATGTAAGAAACTTGACAAACACTTCAGACTTGAATTTAAGCGGATAGACCCACACAAAGTGAGAATAGTCATCTAATACGACGAGATAAAATCTATGATTTAGTGAGCTAGCAATGGGAGATGTCCATAAATTAGCATGAACAATGTCAAAGGGAGAATACGTAACACTTGAAGAAGACTGAAACAGAAGGCGAACATATTTGCCTAAAGGACAAGAAAGACACTGTTGGGCAAATTTGTCATTATTACAATGAATTAAATTATTGTTTCTAAGCAAATTAAAAACAGGGGCTCCTGGGTGTCCAAGTCTATTGTGCCAGGTTGACGGAGAGATTGTTGTCAAAGCGGTGAGAGGAGTGACATGGGCCGTTAGAGATGTGGGAGGGTTGACACTAGCAACAGATGTGGATAGGAAAGGATAGAGACCACCCTCATTATTGCATCTCGTAAGGAGTTTCCCGGTATGGAGGTCCGTTACGGAAAATTCGAACGGGTCAAAGTTAATTGATACAGAATTATCGGTGATAAATTTCCTAACGGAGATTAGGTTTTTGATAATGTTAGAGGCATATAAGACATTATTTAGGGAGAAATGGGGATGTGGTGGTGGGGTTAGTGTGTGACCAAACCATTGAATTGAAATGCGATGACCGCTACCAACCATAATAGATTGTGGAGTATTTAAACTTTGCAGTTGAGGAATATTGCCAGAATTGTTGGTGAGGTGAGACGTTGCACCCGTATCCATATACCACGCACTATCGGGCTACTAAAGAGTCAATATGACGAAAGCCGGGCCCAAATTAGATGGGGAGAGTCCTGAAGAGAACTGATGGGCTCCAGGAAATATGGCTGGATTACTGTGGCCCATTGACTGGGCGGACTGGTAGTCTGTCTAAAATGGGGCCCAAAATTGATTTCTAAAACTTGGGTTGTTAGGCTGCCAGAGGTTGAGGCTAATTTTATTTATTCTGGTCCGCGATTATTGATCGATATCCATGAATACTTGGCGATCTTTGTGTCGACGCTACCATGAAATATATATATATATATATATCCGGACAAGAGGTGAAAAAAGGAAAAAAATGGTACTTTCTGAAATTTAGGGGTAGAAAGAAGACAAAAGACATGCTTTTCGGGAGTTGAGCATACAAAGTTGTTGTGTGCTGGAATTGGGATGCAGCCTCTGTCAGACCATCAACAGAGGAAAACACAAAAACCATGAGATAAAACACAGAAATCGAGGAAAGTTTTGTGCTTGAAAACAAAAGGCAGACAAAGTTTTGGTGCTTTTGATTTGTTTCTCGGAAAAGGAAAAACTTTTGATGGTCTCAGGTAAGGAGTAAAATACAGGAAAAAATGTTTTGATTATTTCTCGGTTAAAGGAAAGGAAACATCAATCAGAAAAAGCAGACGATTTACTATTTCTCGGGCAGTGGAGAGTTTTGTGCTTATCTTGCTTTTCGAGTAAAGAAAACAAGGAAGCAGGCAATAGGTTCTGACAAGGCACATGTTAGGCGAAAAGACAAGGTGATGTGCTTCTTCTCGGGTAATTGAAGACAGAAAGCAAAGACAAAAATTCTAACACGGTGCAACCGCCGGTTGGGGAAACCGAGGTAAGGTTGTGGGTGAAAGAAAAATAGGGTTTAGGTTTTGACTATTGATATCATGTAGAATTGTATTAATCTCCCTTGAGAGTCTTTCTCATTAATATAAATATATATAGTGTATAATGCAGAACCTAATACAATAAGGAATCTAAATCTACCATAATTATATATTACTAAATATTACACAATATTTTGAGTATAATATATTGTACACGTTAATACTCCTATTATAATTTTACCTTATTAAAATCTCCATTTTTCTGCTTACTGTTGAATTTCTATTGTAACATCTCTCGCAAATCATAAAGAAGCTCATAACTCAAGTACTACCTATCATATTAGTCGGTGGAATTTTGGTCAAAGGATTAGCTTTGTGATCCATGGTTTACATTAAATTATGAGACAAGAAAGTAGGTAAATGTTCATGGTATTTTTTGGATAAAAACACAGAATGATATAAAAGAAATTCAAAATTTAAAGTTTATGTGTTCTAAAATTTATTATATGTACATATTCAGTAGATTTTCAACAAAATATACACAGTTTAGATCAAAGTTACTATTATCATACCAGACTACTAATTTCCGTGCTAGCTTCGCCCGTGAAACAACATATGCATCTGATTGGAACATCAAGGAGTGAGTGTTGGAATATGTAAAGCAGCAATAGGAATAGTAAATAACTATTACAGTGATCGAAAGGATAAACAACAAAGAGAACAACAACAAGTTGTCAATATCTTGATCTTGAATTGAAACTTCAAATATGGATCTTGTATTCGGAAATACAAGAACATGAACTGTTTCACTTGTGGCTTGTAGATCCGCTGAGAATACAAACGGTTAGAGTCCTTCGTCTGTTAAGTTAACACCTGAAACACTTAGCAACCAATTAAATAAACACAACACCACCGGCTGAGTCGAGAGATGACTCTCTATCTTTAACACAAGATTGCCCCCGAAGTATGGACAATAGTCTCCAAGATGAAACAACAAACTATCAAGTGTGCAAAGCCTACACAAATGATCTCAGTGAAGTACACGAATAATGAAGATTGCTAAGAGAAGGATTGCTTATCAGAAAAATCTGATCTCTTTGTGGTGTTGTATACTTTTATGTATATATTTTCTCTTCTTCTACAAAATTGAGCCAAAGGCCTCAATTTATAGGTGTGCAAGATGGCCTCTTCAAGTGCCCAAGTAATGGTCATTTAAATGCCATGTAATGGCCCTTTAAATCACCAACTAATGCAGTCAAATAATGGCCAAGTTATGGAGGAAAAACTGCCAAGTTAATGCTCCAAAACCTCTCCATAATCAGCCAAATTTTTGGACTTCCGTCGAGCACTCACTGCCAATGAAGCGTCGCGGCTCTGCCGCATTAGCGCCGCGGTGCTAATTAAACCAGAAAACCGACGACGCTTACTGCCAGTCAGGCGCTGCTAGGGGGTGTCGCGGCGCCACGACTCAGTCCGTGAGGCGTCGCGGCCCTTCTCGGCTCCGCGACCCTTCTCCGACCCGTACGATCTTACACTTCGCACAATCCTTCATTCATTTACCAATGTGGAACACATGTCATTTAGCAAATAACCATCCATCATTCCATGTCTCAAACATTTCACTTACGTACCAATATCTCTTTCATTAATGAAATTTACGATACTTGGCACTAAGATTGCACGTGTGTGAAAATGATATTTTCGACGTGCGGGGTCCAATTGTTCGAGTCATAAATAATGGGATAAACTTAATTCCACATTAGTAAATTTCCAACAGTGAATATCCAACTTTTTCGAAAAGAAATCATGCAGTTCTTCATTCGCAAATATAATTTGTTAAGAGTGCCACATCGGATATGGAATGGGAATATGAACTCCTTGTATGGACTTGGACAATCCTCACCCTACAAGCTAGCTTTTGAGGTTGAGTTTGACCAAAGATCCATTCTTTACATGGTATCAGAGTCAAACCCATTCCAATTCTCTGTTCACCGATATTGGGCCCCAAATTATATTATCCACGCTCCAGTTAACAAGGTCTGGGCGTGCGGGGGAGTGTTAAGAGTCTCACATCGTATATGGAATGAGAACATGGACTCCTTATATGAAATTGAACAATCTTTACCCTACTAGCTAGTTTTTAGAATTAAGTTAGACCCAAAATTCATTCTTTACCTAATTGGAACACCCATAAAATCGAATCCACCAACAAAAAAGTAAACTTTTGAAGAACAGATCTTTTCGGATCTCCTCTATATATTGTTGGATGTTTTTGTTAAAAACATACAATATTTAAAGACAAAATGAAATATATATGGACCGCTTCCATTCGCTTTAGTAAAAGATTCATGCAAAATTCACCTTTATACGAAGTTGTACAACGGAAAAAGAGTTGTATAAAACTCTAAATTAGTGGAACCAAATAGTAAAAGAAGGAAGAGGCTCCTCTCCAGTGCCCTTCCCCTCCATTTCCCCAGTCCCCCTTTCGATTTGTGATCCTGATATATTATCCTACTATTACAACACACCCACTAGTGCATCTTCAACTGAAATGCCTCATATTCTCCCTAGTATGAGACGAGGTCCAGCAAAACGATCATTAAAATCAGATGCATGGATATTTTTTGATAGGGATATAGAGAATCAAGTAGCTAGATGTAAAATTTGTAAAGATGTTTTAAAATTTAAAACTGGAAAAGGTCACGGTGGGACGGGAGGTTTAATGAGACACGTAGTAAGGGCTCATCCAGCTAGGTATGCCCAATACCAGGCTTCAAAATCGGGTGCGCAAACGCCCGCTCCATCGGGACAAGGTTCACATACTGATATTGTCCCGGATCAAGTACATGGTCAAATTAACCCTGTGACGGGGGGGGGGGGATTGTAGGCCCTAAATACAATAAACATAGAGATAGGGAAGCAATATCAAAATTAGTTGCTGTGGAGGGTTTGCCTTTTTCATTTCCTTCATCTCCCAATTTTATTCATTACATTAGAGATATATATAATCCTGCTCTTAACGGTTTTCCTAGATCAACTGTTAAGAGAGATGTATTTAAATTCGCACATGAATATCAATAATATTTACGTTATTCATTATATCATTTTAATGACAAAGTATATATCACGTCTGATATAGGTCGTAGTACTAACGGACATGATTATTTAACGGTAACTTGTCATTGGATAGATTATAAATGGTCGATGCAAAAACGTATCTTAGCGTATAGATATATAGATGATAGGCACACTGGTACTTTTATTGCAGAAAATATTTATCAAGTGTGCCATTATTATGGAATAACCGATAAAATTATGACTATTACATTAGATAACGCTTCTTCTAACAATTACGCTATTACAATTTTAAAAAATAGTTTAACTCCATCTTTTCCAGATCATTTTCATATAAAATGTGTGTGCCATATATATAACTTAATTGTAAAAGATGGTCTATCACTTTTTGAAGACATTCTTAGTAAAATACAATTTGCTATAAACTTTATTTTTAAAAGAATATAAAAAAAACTTGTCACGATTGCCAACTACCTTATAGAAAAATTTCAGAAGAAGTACCCACTAGGTGAAATTCTTTATACCAGCAACTATTTATTGCTTATGACTATAGAAAACCTATAACTTTATATTTTAACTCTCATAATCAAAATCCAGCTGATATGGTTGTAGATAGTGATTGGGTAAATATTTCCGAACTTATTGTATTTTTAGAGAAATTTTTTCAAGAAACAAAAGAATTTTTCGGTATATATTATCCTACTATTTCAACTATGTTGTTTTATATAACTCTAATATTTTTATTACTTAGTGAATATATGAAAAAATAAGCTTATATGACAGCTATTAAAAAATGTTTATCAAAATAAAAAAATATTTTATTCCTATTCCCACTATTTATATTATTGGTGATGTATTAAATTCGACTATTAAAATAGACGGTACTAAATCACTTATTGAAACTATTTACGATTGTATAGAAGTACTACCACCTCCAAGTCCAAAAAATCCAAATCACCCACCACCTATTGAACAAACTAAAGAAGAAGTGTTGTCTAGCGTAGAAGACCAATGCAAAAAAATATATAGGTTTTACCAACAAGAAAGTGCTAGTAACCTACCGGCTTCTTCATCTTCAACATAACCTCACAAAAGACATGCTGTTTCTGCGGCTAGTATTGAAAGCCTCAGAAATAGAATATGCGGCCGTACCGCTACTAACCAAATTAGCGAGTTTGATATTTTTGTTTTGCAAGGTTCTGTACCGTACCAAGCAGTTCTCAATGAAGAAGGACGTGAAGACTTGCTGAAATACTGGAGGGGGAATGAGAAGACCTTTCCGACACTTTCAATGATGGCCCGAGATGTTTTGAACATTCAAGCGTCATCAACTGCTTCTGAAAGCGCTTTTTCTGCCGGCAGATATCAAATAGGAGACCACAGACACTCATTAGCCGAAGACAACTTGGAAATTGCAGTATTATTCAGAGATTGGATACGAGCGGAGCGGAGAAGGTGCGGTCAACCGGAGATCAACGAAGAAGAAGACGAAAACTACAACAAAATCTTATCCGAAGGTGGTGGAAGCGACGTGGATCAATTTGATCAACAAATACCAATTCCAACCGAAGAACCACAAGAAATTATCAAGAAACTAGAACAAGTTTTTTTTCTGAATGTAATTATTTTAATTGCAATTTTATTACGTAATTTACAACTTTTGGATAACACCACAAAGTTGCAATTTCGACAATTGTATTTGTATTACAAAATATCATATGTCTATTAAATAATATAAGAGACACAAAAACAGTCTTGGGATATTTTTATTACACTTTCTTGTTGTCGCGCCCGTTTTTGTCCTGCTCGGGTCAAAGCGGAGCACAGACGTATTCGGTGATTCCTGGGTAAATGAATTGAGGAGTCGCCACCTAATTATTTTTTTACGGTGAATTAGGACACCTAAATATTAAACTAAATGCTGCACTGTAACTCCAATTTTAAGGTCTGCGAAACTAGTGAGATTCTAGGTAAGGGTTCTTTATTATCCTAAAGGGAAGGGGTTAGGCATCCTTTAAGATCCGCTAACTTGCAGTTATCCGGTCAAACTCAGGTTAATTATTACTAGGAAAATGCATGTTTTTTTTTTTTTTTTAAAGTTTTGAGGAAAGGATATTGCACATAATTTATTTAAAAGAGACCTAAAAAAAATATAAAATGAGTTTGTTAGCAAAGTATGTATTGCACAACTTATAAAATATATATGGGATAAAAAAAACAAATGCCTTGATGAGACATGACTTATGAGATGTATGTAGAATAAAAGTACATACACATATGAGTTGATTTTGATGAAAGGTATGCATTATACCCATGAAGTATGCATTTTGTATATATATGTGTGAAGTTGATTTTGGAGAAGGCATGCATTTATTTTTTAGAATACAGGAAAAGCATGCATTTGTAAAGCATTATTTATAAAAAAAATACATATAGAGTTGAGAAAAGCATGCATTTCATAAGACACTATACATAACAAATAGATATAAAGTTCATTCGTTTACAAAAGTATGTATTAGGTGATAATAAAAGTAAATTCTATGAAAATCTTTCAATGTTGCAAATCGGATAAAATGCAAACCTTATTATTATTATTATTATTTTTTTTAAAAGAAAGTGAATAATAGATAGCCAACTTATTTTAAAAGATATTAAAGCATGCATAACGAACCCCAAAAAATAGAGCAAAGTAACTAGAGGCTAAGTTTGGAACATACAAGACGGCCTTAAACAAATAAAGCTAGCGATGGTCTCCAATTCAAATGAGCCTAAGAAATAAACTAACGGCGGTTAGACTATCCTATTCATTCTTCTATTCGCGGCCTAATTATTTTAAGCATTCTAATGACGATGCATAATTAATTAATTATTACAACCCAAATAATAATGAAAGACGAATTTAACAATAAATAGAAGCGAGCGGCTAGGACGGATGAGGATATCATCGGCATCCTATTTGTTTTGAATTTCCGAGGCCGGAGGATGCAATGAACACAGATGTGGTTCTTCACTTTGGACGAAGTCATGATGAGTCTCATAACGAGACTCTTCGTTACTCCCGATGCATTTCATGTAAAAATAAAAAAAGAAGAAAAAAAAAAGATTAGTAGACGGAACCAAAATATCAACACATGAATATTCCTAATATATATATATATACATACACGAAGTATACAACATTAAATGTACATAGGAACGAGTATTCATGGCATTATTTCTACATATCCTTAAGACATTTTCCAGATTTTGGCACGTTAAAGTAGCCGAAGAAAGAATATATGCTAACACAACCGGTTCTAAATTTAAACAAGAATAAAAGAGGCAAGGAAGACCAATATACAAATTATGTATACATACATAATAAATTCCGTTGGACTAATCTTAATCTTTAAAGAAACATAACATTCATAAACTTAAACCAAGCGCACATACTATTATATTAAACACGGGTAATATATTCCTTTTGAAATTGCACATATTAATCTAGAATATGACATGTAAATATCGCCTTTTTAATCAATTAAAGTATGCTCGTTTTTTGATTTATTAGGCAGCCACCAAACTAACAACTTACACAACATACAATAATTTGAATATCAACAATCCGCTAGGTGTCCTAAGAGTATTTAATCAAGCCATAGCTCTTCCAAACACATATTAATCTTACATTATCCGTATTGCATTTAACAATGAACCCAAGATACCTTACTAAAGCTAATGACAATAATTAGTTAACCAAAACATCGAGGCAATATCATCTATCACGTATCAACTCCAAATCAGAAATATCCCAACAACATAAATACAATTATATAAGCAAAATCGTCTCATTATCATATTAATTAATCAAGACTACATTACTTAGCAAAATATCATACTAAATCAAGCATAAACAACACAATCAAATAAGCTTCAAGAAATATAGAAGAATTGGAACGAGTCTAACCTTTTCCGGGTAGCGAACCGAGGCGTGTTTTGAATCGTCGAATCTGCTCGGAAATGTTAGAATTCTGATTATATTTTTCTTTTGTAGATTTTTTGAATTCTGATTTTTTCTGGGAATAGGACTCTGTTTTCTGATTTTCGGATGTTTGAACCGACTTAATGACCCGACCGACCAGCGGTGACCGATCCGATTTGGACCAAAAAAAGTGAAAAAAATAGCTAAAAATCCAGATTCTTCAACACAAAAAAATTCAGAATCTTTAAGTTGAAGAACACATGCAAGAACAAACAAAGATTTGGATTTTCTTAAATTTCTGACCTAAACGACCGAAAATTTCAGAATCCCACCCCAAATCGCTGAGCAAGGAAGGGTTTTTATATATACTCCCCTCAACATTCAACCCCTCCTCATACCCCCTTAAAACGAATTCAAATTTCAAAATAAAGGGGGAACAAAAATCTGATTTTTGTGGCGTGTTCTTGGGGCATGTGTTGCAGAAAGGTGATGGGGTAGATTGGTGGTGTCAGGCGGCGGTGTGGCGACTGGTGGTGTCAGGCGTAGGGGTAGGGTGGCGGCGTGGGGGGTAGGGGTGTAGGGTGGCGCCCGGTTGGGAGAATTAGGGTGTAGGGTTTTTTTGTTTTTGGTTTAAGGTTTTGGGGAAATAAAGGGTTGGGGTGATGGGTTGGTTTTTTTCGGTTGGGGTGAGGCGACGGGCTTTTGTTGGGCTTGGGAGTTTTGGGTTGTGGTTTTGGTTGGGAGTTAAAGGTTGTGGGCCGTCGGGAATTGGGCTGAGGGGGAAAGGGAAAAAGGGAAAGGGAATGGGTTTGGGGATATTGTTAGGGGGAGGCCGAATGGGCCTTTAGTTTGTGGGTTTGGGTATAAGGGAATTTAATTGGGGAGTTTGGTTTTGGGCTTGTTTTGGTGGGTTGATATTTGTTTGGGTAGAAATTGTTTTGGGTTTTAAAAAAATATATAAAAAGGGTTTTAACATAAAAATAATATTTGTAAAAGATGTGAATTATTTAAAATAACATAACAATGTGATAGTAATAAAATATAATATTTTTTGTGAAATGTTTAATGCTTAATAAAAAATGGAAATGCGATGCAATTTTGCGAGAATAAAATAACATAGAATTTTCGGACAAAACTTATGATTATGATAAAAATGCAAATGATAGTAAAAATGCGAATAATAATAATAATAAGATATATACACATATATGCCTATATTTTAAAATTGTTTTAAAAGTGTCAAAAATATTAAAAATTACGAATAAAGTCATAAAAGATGGGACAAAATTGGGTGTCAACAGATGCCCCTCTTTGGACGGAGACGATGAAAGAGTTTTCGGCCAAAGAAGTTGACTGAGTAGCCAATTTTGTCCTGATCATCGGGACTTCATGGTAAGAAATAGAACCCTGAGGGGGTAGAGAAGTTGTTGAAAAAATTGGCGCAGATTCAAGAAATATTGCCCCAGTGTCGAGTTATGATGACACTGGTCGCAAATGTAATAGAACTATTGGAAAAGAGCGGATCGACGTTCGAAGTAGGTCGTTGACCAAATTGCCTCAGTTCGCCGTAAGATATAGTTCCACGTTGTGCTGAAAGCTCCTGCCGATTCAAGTTCCTGTGGACTAGAGCTAAGATAAAAGTTAGTGCATAACTGTTGCATAAGATATGTATGTGAGAATATGACTTTGTAAGTTGAAACGATGTCATTGCTTAAATGTTATGCAGACGACGCCGTTGGTGGGCGCCGGTTTAAAATAAAGTACCCGCATTAGAAGGTGGGCGCCTAATTTAAAATAAAATACCCGCATTAGGAGGTGGGCGCCTGATTTAAAACATACCCGCATTAGAAGGTGGGCGCCTGATTTAAACATACCCGCATTAGAAGGTGGGCGCCTGATTTAAAACATACCCGCATTAGAAGGTGGGCGCCTGATTTAAAACATACCCGCATTAGAAGGTGGGCGCCTGATTTAAACATACCCGCATTAGAATGTGGGCGCCTGATTTAAAACATACCCGCATTAGAAGGTGGGCGCCTGATTTAAAACATACCCGCATTAGAAGGTGGGCGCCTGATTTAAAACATACCCGCATTAGAAGGTGGGCGCCTGATTTAAAACATACCCGCATTAGAAGGTGGGCGCCTGATTTAAAATATACCCGCATTAGAAGGTGGGCGCCTGATTTAAACATACCCGCATTAGAAGGTGGGTGCTTGATTTAAAACATACCCGCATTAGAAGGTGGGCGCCTGATTTAAAACATACCCGCATTAGAAGGTGGGCGCCTGATTTAAAACATACCCGCATTAGAAGGTGGGCGCCTGATTTATGTCGTCGCCATGATAGTTAATGTGTGGACATAAGCGATGCGAAAGTTGAGTGGATGAGAATGTGACCCTGTAGGTCGAAATACCGTCCTTCGCATGGACATAACACGGTTGGGAGCCTGTAGGTCAGCACGACGTCTTTGTACAGTCTCCAAACAGGAAAGTGATCCTTGTAGTGAGTTGTGATGCGGAGGCCCCTTGCGAATTTGCTCATAAATGTTGCAGCTTCCCTGCTGTTTTGGACCTGAAGAACCTGTACTCAAATAAATTTATGAGTTTGGGGAGGGGGAGTTGATTCGCGTTGACTTTGTAGATTTGGCCTTGATACTTGTATGTCCTGCTGATTCGGACCTGTAGCCCCTCTCTGGTTCCCCGTATTGGATAGCCATTACTGAAAACATTTGTTGAAAAACAATTTGTTTGTAACAAGTATGCATATTAGTAAAAATTATGTTGAACTTTAATGAAAATGTTTGTTAAAAATAATTTGCTTGTAAGAAAGTATGCATATGTACAAATGTCTGTCGAGCAGTGACACACGGTGAAACAAAACAAACGTCTTATCCAAAATTCTTCTGGCTGGAGACTTATTTTGCCGTTGCTTTTCCATGTTTATCGGCGTCCTCTGGCAGTGATCCCTAAAAAAAAATGCCCCAGTTTTCGATATGTGAGGATGATGATCCTTCGAACGGACCACCGAGTCTTGTGTGGTTTGCTTGCCTGCCCTATCAGGGTGATCAGATGGGTGTATTTTGTCATATGTGGGATAAAGGAGAAAGTATTTCCTAATGGTGGGACCGAAGCCGATTTAGGCCGCCTACGTATCCCCATGCGGGAATCAGGTCATAACGTAGTTCATTACAAGCAAAAAGGGATTGTAAGGATTTTCTAAAATGGGACCGAAGCCGATGTGGCCGCCTACGTATCCCGCCGAGGGAATCAGGTCATAACGTAGTTCATGTTACAAGTAAAGGATATTTGGGGAAATTTGTGATCTAAAGAAACGGAACCCTACGTGGGTTCTATGCGTATCCCGCTGAGGGAGCGCAACTTTTACAACATAAGAAGTGCATTACATAGAAAAATCCTAAATGTAGTATCTTTTCACTGCATCGGTGTTGATAGCTTTTGGCCATACTTCACCGTCCATCTCAGCTAGAATTAATGCTCCTCCAGTTAACACCCGGTGGACCATATAAGGCCCTTGCCAGTTAGGTGCGAACTTTCCTTTAGCTTCATTTTGATGTGGAAATATCCGTTTTAGCACCAACTGCCCCGGTTTGAAAGTCCTTGGTTTTACTTTCCTGTTGAAAGCTTTGTCCATTCTGTTTTGATAAAGTTGTCCGTGACAGACTGCGTTCAATCGCTTTTCATCAATCAATATCAATTGTTCGTGCCGACTCTGTATCCATTTTGCTTCGCTCAGCTCGACCTCTTGGATAATTCTCAAAGATGGTATTTCCACTTCTTTGGTAACACGCCTTACATTCCATAGACTAAAAGATACGGTGTTGCCCCAGTAGAAGTCCTGATTGTAGTGCGATAGCCCAACAGTGCAAAGGGCAAGTGCTCATGCCAGTGCTTGTAATTATCAATCATCTTTCGCAGTATCTTCTTGATGTTCTTGTTGGCTGCTTCGACTGCTCCGTTCATCTGAGGTCGATATGGAGTGGAATTCCGGTGAGTGATCCTAAACTTTCCGCATATCTCATTCATCGACATCGTTGAGATTGGCTCCATTGTCTGTTATAATCGACTCGAAATTCCAAATCGACAAATGATGTTATTGCGGACAAAATCAACTACCACTTTCTTTGTCACTGACTTGTGGGACGATGCTTCTACCCACTTTGTGAAATAGTCAATTGCCACTAGAATGAATCGGTGTCCATTTGATGCGGCAGGTTCAATAGGGCCAATGACATCCATGCCCCAAGCTGCGAATGGCCAAGGAGAGCTCGTCACATTGAGTTTGTTGGAAGGTACCCTGATTAGATCGCCATGAATCTGACATTGATGACATTTTTGCACAAAGTGAATGCAATCTGTTTCCATGGTCATCCAAAAGTACCCCGCTCTTAGAATCTTCCTTGCTAAAGTGAAACCATTCATATGAGGCCCGCACGTGCCTCCGTGTATCTCTTCAACTAAACTGCTTGCCTCTCGGGCATCGACACATCTTAGCAAACCTAGATCCGAGTCCTCCGATAAAGGATTTCTCCGCTCAGAAGAAATGGTTTGCTAACCTCCGGAGTGTCTTCTTTTGTGTGCTGGTTATGCTTTCTGGATATTCGCCTGCTTTGAGATACCTCTTAATGTCGTGATACCAGGGCTTCCCATCCAACTCTTCATCTATATGGGAACAATAGGCCGGCTGATCCGATAAGTTCACCTTGATGGGATCAATGTAATTCTTGTCCGGATGTTGAATCATGGAGGACAGAGTTGCCAGAGCATCATCGAACTCATTTTGAGTTCGTGGGATATGCTTGAATTCTATTTCGCTGAACCTTTTGCATAATTCTTTCACGCAATGCAGATAAGGAAGTATCTTAACGTTCTTGGTGGCCCATTCGCCTTGCACCTGGTGAATCAATAAGTCTGAATCACCTATAACCAATAATTCTTGAATGTTCATATCAACGGCCATTCTAAGTCCGAGTATACAAGCTTCATATTCCGCCATATTGTTGGTGCACGGAAATCGGAGCTTCGCCGAGATTGGGTAGTGTTGGCCTGATTCTGAAATCAAAACTGCTCCGATACCAACTCCTTTGAAGTTTGCGGCTCCGTCGAAGAACATTCTCCAACCCGGGTATTCTTCAGAAATATCTTCCCCAACAAACAATACCTCCTCGTCCGGAAAATAAGTCCGGAGGGGCATATATTCTTCGTCTACGGGGTTTTCAGCAAGATGGTCGGCTAGAGCTTGTCCTTTGATAGCCTTTTGGGTAACATATATGATATCGAATTCACTTAGCAAGATTTGCCACTTTGCTAGCTTCCCAGTGGGCATGGGTTTCTGAAAGATGTATTTGAGTGGGTCCATTCTGGAGATGATATAAGTAGTATATGCAGACAGATAATGTCTAAACCTTTGTGCAATCCATGTCAAGGCACAACAAGTGCGTTCCAGCAAAGTATACCGAGCTTCGTAAGGTGTGAACTTCTTGCTTAGGTAGTATATAGCTTGCTCCTTCTTTCCTGTTGTACGCGCCCATTTTCGACCTCGCTCGGGTCAAAGCGGAGCGCGGACGTGTCCGGTGATTCCTGGGTAAAAAGGGTTGAGGAGTCGCCACCTAATTATTTTTACGGTGAATTAGGACACCTAAATATTTAAACTAAGTGCTGCAGTGTAAACTCCAATTTTAAGGTCTGCGAAACTAGTGAGATTCTAGGTAAGGGTTCTTTATTATCCTAAAGGGAAGGGGTTAGGCATCCTTTAAGATCCGCTAACTTGCGGTTATCCAGTCAAACTCAGGTTAATTATTGTTAGAAAAATGTAGGTTTTACAAGTATAATAGATTAAAAGATGTTTTGCAAATAATTGGTAAATAATGCATTTTATACAAGTAAATATGATGCATTTTATACAAGTACGTATTCGGATGACATAAAAGAAAGATACATGTAAAGTTTTCAGAAAACATGCATTTGTGACAATAAATTCTTTATAATACCAAAGAAGCAAAATTTTGGAAATCACGAAATTGTAAATTGACAAAAGATAAACTTATTCGGTATGATTAATAAAGCAAATAAAGATGACAAAAGTTTGTTTTGAAAATCTTGAATTCGCGTGACGAGCCTAAAATAAATAAACTAGCGAAGGATTTCTAAGTTTGCGAGCCTACAAATAAATAAGCTAGCGACGGGTTTCAAATCTTAAACTACCCTATGAATAAATCCTAAGTTTGCCTATTCTAAGCATTTCAATAATTACATAAGTGCGATAAATAATATTACAATACAAAGCGAAATAAAAGCTGAATTAAAGAAAGAAATAAATAAACTCCGAGGAATAATCGCCTTTATTTACTTTAGTCCCTGCAAGCTGTCAAGAACAAACGGTTAGAAACAGTTAAATACAAATAACTTCATATCCGTATTCAAAACAGTGAATGTTTTGATCGCGGAGGGCTCAGACTTAAATTTTGAAAAGAACATTCCAATCACGTCGTGGCTGCAAACATATGACTAATGTAGTTTATTTTTGATTGCCTCGCCTACTAAACGTGTTGGTCTCTCGGGTGAAATAGAAAAGATCACTATAATCACGTCGTGGCTGCGAATATATAACTTGTTGGTTATTTTAGTCACCTTGCCTACTAAACATGTTGATCTTGGAAAAAGGTTTAAGTCTTCATCCTTGCCCAGAAGTTATATTTCCGTCTTTGCAACTGTGTAGGCCTCAAAATCGACGGATATTTTTCATCGGCCAGTGTAGTATCGTGTTCAAATCAGTAAAAAATGAAACAGTAACAGTAGGCGGTAGCAGTAACAGAAGAAGAAAAACAGTTTCCAAAAAATGACGCGGTGTCTAGTTTAAAACAAGAAACAAAGAGAACAAATATTTGAATCTTTGAAACAATGGCGAAATAGAAAGCAATGTTTGAAAAATGTGTTGATTTAAAAGCAAAAAATGATAAAGCGATGCTGTCTGAAATGGGAGCAAAGCGAAACCGAAAAACAATGAAACAAGAATAACAAGCAGAGATGGCAGCGATGCTTGATAGCGGTAGCGATAGCGATGCTTGATAGCGATGCGATGGCGATGGCGGAAAGCGATGAAGTAGAAAATAGTTTCGAGATGACGCGGTGTTTTAGTTTAAAAATAGTAAAAACAAGAAAAACAGACGCAGATTTATTCAAACAAGAAAAACGAATCTGAAACCGAGAAGCGTCTCCCGAAGATGGACGCAATATTGGTTTGAATCAATAAAACAACAAAGAGAATGCGGTATTAATTCAATCAATAACATAATAATAATGCCAAAGAAGCAGACAATAGCGATTTAAAATACCCGACCCGAAGTTCAAATTAAATATTCAAATCGGGTCGCCCACTCAGTCGATGATTCATACCGAAATCGATTTGATTGCAGTTTGGATAACCAACAACAAGAATATGAAATGCAAGAATTACGAAAATGTTGCCAAACTGGTCGACCGACCGGTCAAGGATCTGACCGGATCGTGATCCAAACTTGAAATCGATTTCAAAGACCAATTTCAGATAACCAAGAACAAGAATATGAAATGCAAGGATTACGAAAATGTTACTCAAACCGGTCGACCGACCGGATCGATGTTCTGACCGGATCGTTGTTTCAACCCGGATCAAACAAATTCATCAATTTCAGATAACCAATGATAACAAACAGAGAATGTAAGAAAATTGGAAAAATCTAAGCGGTCGACCCAGGCCGGTCGATGTTTGACCGAATCGTGTGTTCAACCCGAAGTCAAATAATTTCATCAATTTCAGATAACCAATGACAACAAACAAGAATGTAGGAAAATTGGAAAAATCTAAACCGGTCGACTGACCGGTCGATGACCCGACCCGACATCAGTGATCCGAATCGAATCTTACACCAAATTCAGATAACCAACATACATAAACATGAAATGCAAGAATTCTGAAAATAATACCCGAGCAGGTCGGCCGGTCAGGTCGACCCGACCAAATCGATGAAAAATCAGAGAAATCAAAGGGGATGACAAACCTTTTCGGACTTGATTCTTGGAACAACAACGAAGCCAAATACTCTAAAATCAAGAACACAACAAAATATGTATGTATATATTGAATAATCTTCCGAAAATCCTTCCGAAAATCTCTTTTTCTCTCCCCGAAATCTCTCCTTTTTTCTCCTCCCCAAATGAAGAACAACATGGGGGTATTTATAGGTGTATTTGCACCCCTCAACGTTCGAGTTTGAATTCGAATTAAAGGTAAAGAAAAATCCGGATTTGAGGGGCATGGGTCGCGGGTTTTAGGGGTATGGGTCGAAGTGACGGGAGTTGGTGGTGGCAGGGGGTTGGTGTTGGTGTCGGGTGAGGTGACCACGGCGTGGGGTCGCCCGGTATGGGGGTGTATTAAGTGGCGATTTTGGGAGAAGGGGAGGGTTTGTTTGTTTTTTTTTTTTTGATTTTGGTTTGGTTTTTTTCTGATTTTAGGGGAATTAAAAGGGGTTGGGCTTGGGCGGATTCGGGTGAGTCGGGTTAGAGCGACGGGTTGGGCCTGGGAATGGCCGGTTGGGCTTGGAGTTTTGGGTTGTGGGAATTGGGCTTGTCCGATTTTGGTGCTAAAGGGAATTTAATTGTTTTGGGTTTGGGTATAAGGGAATTTAATTGGGGATTGGGCTTGGACGAAAATGGGTTTTAATTTAGGTTGGGTAGAAATTGTATTGGGTTAGGAAAAATGAAAAATGGGTTATGGATAAAAATATATAAGAGGGGTTTAATATTAAAAAATATATTTTTTTGTAAAAGATGTGAATTATTTAAAATAACATAACGATGTGATAATAAAAATATAATATTTACGAAATGTTTAATGCTTAAAAAAAGGAAATGCGATGCAATTTTGCGAGAATAAAATAACATAGAATATTATGGATAAAACTTATGATTGTGATAAAAATGCAAATGATATAAAATATGCGAATAATAATAATAATACGAAGATACACACATATATGCCTATATTTTAAAATTATTTTAAAAGTGTCAAAATATAAAAAATTACGAATAAAATCATAAAAGATGGGACAAAATTGGGTGTCAACAGATGCCCCTCTTTGGACGGAGACGATGAAAGAGTTTTCGCCAAAGAAGTTGACTGGTAGCCAATTTTGTCCCGATCATCTGAATCGCATGGTAAGAAATAGAATCCTGGGAAGAAGTTGAAAAAAAAATGGTGCACATTCAAACAACAATGCCCCAGTGTCGACTTAGGATGACACTGGTCGTTGATGCGAGAAACTAATGGGAAAAGCGGATCGACGTTCGAAGCAGGTCGCTGACCAATTTGCCTCGGTTTGCCGTAAGAGATAGTCCCACGCTGTGATGAAGTTCCTGCAAACTAAAGCTTAAGATATAATTAGTGTATAACTGCTGAGAAAATATTGTAGAGAAAATAACTTGGAAATACCCGCATTAGGAGGTGGGCGCTGGTGAAATTAAAAATACCCTCATTATAAGGTGGGCGCCTGACTGAAATTAAAATACCCGCATTATAAGGTGGGCGCCTGAAATGACGTCGTTGTATTGACGTGTTGTGTTGAAGACGTCGTTGAAATGTTGTTGACGTCGTTGTAAAAAAGACGATTGTTGTCTTTGCATGTAACGTCGAGGGCGTTGTTGTAATCTTTGTTTCTTTGTAAAGATAATTGTTGTGTTGCATGTAACGTCGAGGGCGTTGTTGTAATCTTTGTTTCTTGTAAAAGATAATTGTTGTCTTTGAAGACGTCGTTGTAATCTTTGTTGACGTCGTTGTAATATCAGTAAAAATAAATGTTGTGCGTAAGACGTCGTTGTAATCGCTGACGCCATTGTAATCTTTGTAAAATAAATGTTGTCTTTGAAGACGTCGTTGTAATGTTGTTGGCGTCATTGTAATCTTTGTAAAATAAATGTTGTCGTAAGACGCCGTTGCATAGGCGTGTTGTTGATGACATCATTGTAATGTTGGTGATGTCGTTGTAATGCTGTAAAAATAAATGTTGTGCAGAAGACGCCATTGCGTAGGCGTGTTGTTCATGACGCCGTTATATGGGCGCGTTGTTGATGACGCCATTGTATGGGCGTATTGCTGATGACATCATTGTAATGTTGTTGATGTCGTTGTAATGATGTAAGAAATAATTGTTGTGCTGAAGACGTCGTTGCGTAGACGTGTTGTTGATGACGCCGATGTATGGGCGCGTTGTTGATGACGCCGTTGTATGGGCGTGTTGCTGATGACATCATTGTAATGTTGTTGATGTCGTTGTAATGATAACGCTGATGTCGTCGTTGTATCGACGTGTTGTGTTGAAGACGTCATTGTGATGACGTTGTTGCAAGAATGTAAATGCTGTTTGTTGTAAGAGATAGGCGTTGCGCTGAAGACGTCGTTGAAATGTTGTTGACGTCGTTGTAATGTTGTAAAAAAGCTGGCGTGCCGCCGTAACGTCGTGGACGTTGTTGTAATGCTGTTGAAGATAGTTGATGTGCTGCAGTAACGTCAATGACGTCGTTGTAATGCTGTAAAAGATAGTTGCTGCGTTGAAGACGTCATTGTAATGTTGTTGACGCCGTTGTAAAGCTGTAAAAAATGATTGTCATGCTGCCATAACGTCGATGACGTTTTTGAAATGTTGTCTTGTTGTAAGAGATGTAAGTGACGTCCTTGTCGTCAGTTCGTTGTAATAGGGTTCCACGTTGTGCTGAATCTTCTGCCGATCCAAACTCATGTGAATTGAAATGTCGTCCTGGCGCGGGCGAAAATGTGATGCGACGTCTTTCTAGTCGGGTTTGCCTTGTTGTCGTTCTTTGTGATCCGAAATAACATCTTTGTGCAGACATAATAGTCGGGACCCTGTAGGTCAAGATGATGTCTTCGTATAAATGCAGAACAAGAACGTAATCCTTGTAGTGAGTTGTAGTGCCGAAATTCTTTGGGGAATTGATCATAATCGATGTGGCTTCCCCGCTTTTCCAACCTGAAGAACACGTACTCAAAGAAAATTTGTGAGTTTGGGGAGGGCGGTTGATTCGCGTTGACTTTGTAGCTTTGGCTCTTGATGGTCGCATGTCCTGCCGATTCGGACCAGAGCTCCTGTCTGGTTCCCAGTCTTGGCTAACCGTTAATGAAAACATTTTGTTGAAAATAAGTTGTTTATAAGAAAGTATGCTTATCATTAAAAAGTTCTTGTCGAACTCTAATGAAAAAAAAATATTTGTTGAAAATGATTTGCTTATAAGAAAGTATGCATATTAGTAAAAATCTTGTCAAACTCTAATGAAAGTATTTGTTGAAAATAAATTGCTTATAAGAAAGTATGCATATATGTAAATGTCTGTCGAGCAGTGACATGCGGTGAAACAGAGCAAACGTCTTATCCAAAATCCTCTTAGGCTGAAGACTTAGTTTGCCGATGCTTTTCCATGTTTATCGGCGTCCTCTGGCAGTGTTCCCTTAAAAAATGCCCCAGTTTCCGATATGTGAGGATGATGATCTTTTAAACGGACAACCGAGTCTTGTCTGGGTTGCTTGCATGTCCTATCAGGGTGATCAGATGGGTGCATTTGTCTTTTGTGAGATAAAGGAGAAAATATTTCCTAATGGTGGGACCGAAGCCGATTTAGGCCGCCTACGTATCCCCATGAGGGAATCAGGTCATGACGTAGTTCATTACAAGCAAAAGGGGATTGTAAGGATTTTCTAAAATGGGACCGAATCCGATGTGGCCGCCTACGTATCCCGCCGAGGGAATCAGGTCATAACGTAGTTCATGTAAGCAAAGGAGATTGTAAGGATTTTTCTAAAGATGGGACCGAAGCCGATGTGGCCGCCTACGTATCCCGCCGAGGGAATCAGGTCATAACGTAGTTCAGGTTACAAGTAAAAGGGAACTGTAAGGGTTTTTCTAAAAGTGGGACCGAAGCCGAGGTGGCCGCCTACGTATCCCCATGAGGGAATCAGGTCATGACGTAGTTCATTACAAGTAAAGAGATTTGTAAGGGTTTTTCTAAAAGTGGGACCGAAGCCGAGGTGGCCGCCTACGTATCCCGCCGAGGGAATCAGGTCATGACGTAGTTCAGGTGTGCCCCGGACAACTGCGTCCATCTGCTTTTCATCAATCAGTCTCTTAGTATATGATTATGTATCCACTTGGCTGCGGAAGATATATCATTGCCCCAGTAGAAGTCCTGATTGTAGTGCGGTAGCCCAAGAGTACAAAGGGGAGATAACATGAGCCAATGCTTGTATTTATCAATCATATTGATGTTTCATCCAAATCTGGCTTTGACTTATTCCAAAAATGCCTCAATTCTTCCGCTTGTGAGTCTTCCTTATATTCTTCGAAGCCTTGCTTGTTTGGGACCTTGTTTGCTTGTTTCATTATATGTCACATATTGCCGACAAATTAGTTTGCATGATGAAAAAAGAAAAGAGAATTATTGAACAAAACATATTTTATAATAGCAAAAGCAATGCAGATTTGTCATTTTAAGCTTTCAAAAGGTAGAGGCAAAAATACATTAGAATGCATAAATGCGATTTAGGCCTCAATTTAAATAGCATTTTTTTTTCTTCATTAAGTACTAATACAATTTGGGCAGACATGATTGGGAAATAACAGATGGGGTGCTCTGCCAGTTTTAGTCAACACGAATCAACTTTTGGGGAAATAAATAAGGCAAAATGAATCTCCTGAAAAATGAAGAAAACCAAATTAGTATAAGGTGAGTAATTATTGATTTAAATAATATACACATAGTGGAAAGCGATGAAAACAACAAAATGATTGTAAGACAATTAAATCGCATCCTAATATGCATGGGGCCTCCCTTATGCCTGAGGTGGGCCTAAACGCCAGATATGCGGGATTACGATGATTTGATCCAAGTCGCTAAACTACAATGCTTTGTCGGAAATGAAACAAAATGAATGTACATTTTCCAATTTCAGCATGTCATGATTAGTCTTGGATTAGTCTATCCTTATCACGCTACACATAATATGATGATTGGTCGTTGGGTTGTGAGACCCGTAGACATCTTTGGCGCATTTCTTAATTGTGGAGTCGAGACCAAGAATCGACCCACCTAAGGTGTATGTATGCATGACTTAAAATAAAGGGTGGTATAGCTCTATCTTAAATTTTCTAAGATTTGGTGACTAGACATAAGGTTCCCGAGCGGACTACTCGAGTGAGAAGGCTACGCGCCACCAGATGGTCCGTCACTCGCCGCATACGCCAACTCTCCTAAATTTTGGTAGATTGAAAGAAATTTGCGGGTGCGTAAAACACACCTCGCGTGTAGTGTGTGATAGTGTCAATTTTCCGGAATGGAAGAAATATGAACGAAATGCCAATTTATGATAAGCAAAAAATATAGAAATTAAAGCAGTTATGCATGCAAAAAATTTCATAAAGGAAACAAATCAAAGCATTACATCAAACAAAGAGTGAAAGTAAAACACAATTATGATTAACCTGAATTTGCTATGGTTAGGAACCTGAAAAATTCCCCAGTGGAGTCGCCATGCTGTACGCGCCCATTTTCGACCTCGCTCGGGTCAAAGCGGAGCGCGGACGTGTCCGGTGATTCCTGGGTAAAAAGGGTTGAGGAGTCGCCACCTAATTATTTTTACGGTGAATTAGGACACCTAAATATTTAAACTAAGTGCTGCAGTGTAAACTCCAATTTTAAGGTCTGCGAAACTAGTGAGATTCTAGGTAAGGGTTCTTTATTATCCTAAAGGGAAGGGGTTAGGCATCCTTTAAGATCCGCTAACTTGCGGTTATCCAGTCAAACTCAGGTTAATTATTGTTAGAAAAATGTAGGTTTTACAAGTATAATAGATTAAAAGATGTTTTGCAAATAATTGGTAAATAATGCATTTTATACAAGTAAATATGATGCATTTTATACAAGTACGTATTCGGATGACATAAAAGAAAGATACATGTAAAGTTTTCAGAAAACATGCATTTGTGACAATAAATTCTTTATAATACCAAAGAAGCAAAATTTTGGAAATCACGAAATTGTAAATTGACAAAAGATAAACTTATTCGGTATGATTAATAAAGCAAATAAAGATGACAAAAGTTTGTTTTGAAAATCTTGAATTCGCGTGACGAGCCTAAAATAAATAAACTAGCGAAGGATTTCTAAGTTTGCGAGCCTACAAATAAATAAGCTAGCGACGGGTTTCAAATCTTAAACTACCCTATGAATAAATCCTAAGTTTGCCTATTCTAAGCATTTCAATAATTACATAAGTGCGATAAATAATATTACAATACAAAGCGAAATAAAAGCTGAATTAAAGAAAGAAATAAATAAACTCCGAGGAATAATCGCCTTTATTTACTTTAGTCCCTGCAAGCTGTCGAGAACAAACGGTTAGAAACAGTTAAATACAAATAACTTCATATCCGTATTCAAAACAGTGAATGTTTTGATCGCGGAGGGCTCAGACTTAAATTTTGAAAAGAACATTCCAATCACGTCGTGGCTGCAAACATATGACTAATGTAGTTTATTTTTGATTGCCTCGCCTACTAAACGTGTTGGTCTCTCGGGTGAAATAGAAAAGATCACTATAATCACGTCGTGGCTGCGAATATATAACTTGTTGGTTATTTTAGTCACCTTGCCTACTAAACATGTTGATCTTGGAAAAAGGTTTAAGTCTTCATCCTTGCCCAGAAGTTATATTTCCGTCTTTGCAACTGTGTAGGCCTCAAAATCGACGGATATTTTTCATCGGCCAGTGTAGTATCGTGTTCAAATCAGTAAAAAATGAAACAGGAATAAAGATGGCGGTAGCGATATGAAGAAGAAAACAGCTTCCAAAAAATGACGCGGTGTCTAGTTTAAAACAAGAAACAAGAGAACAAATATTTGAATGTCAAACAGTGAACTGAAATAGAAAGCAATGTTTGAAAAATGCGGTGTTCATTTAAAAGCAAGAAATGATAAAGCGATGCAATGAATCTGAAATGGGAGCAAATCAAACCGAAAAACAATGAAACAAGAATAACAAAGATGAGCGGCAGATGTGATAGCGGTAGCGATAGCGATGTGATGCGATAGCGATGAGCGCGATGGCGTGAAAGCGATGAAGTAGAAAATAGTTTCGAGATGACGCGGTGTTTTAGTTTAAAAATAGTAAAAGCAAGAAAAACAGACGCAGATTTATTCAAACAAGAAAAAAGCGATATCTGAAACCGAAGCGTCTCTCAAGATGGGCGCAATATTGGTTTGAATCAATAAAACAACAAAGAGAATGCGGTATTAATTCAATCAATAACATAATAATAATGCCAAAGAAGCGGACAATAGCGATTTAAAATACCGACCCGAAGTTAAAATTCGAAATATTCAAATCGGTCGCCTGACTGGTCGTTGATTCATACCGGAAATCGATTTCAAAGATTCAGCTTTGATAACCAACAACAAGAATATGAAATGCAAGAATTCTGAAAATGTTGCCAAATCGGTCGATCTGACCGGTCAAGTTGATCTGACCGGATCAATGATCCAAACTTGAAATCGATTTCAAAGACCAATTTGGATAACCAAGAACAAGAATATGAAATGCAAGGATTCTCAAAATGTTACTCAAACCGGTCGACCCGACCGGATCGATGATCTGACCGGATCGGTGTTTCAACCCGGATCAAACAAATTCATCAATTTGGATAACCAATGATAACAAGCGAAGAATGTAAGAAAATTGGAAAAATCTAAAGCCAAGTCGACCAGGCCGTCGATGTTTGACCGAATCGTGTGTTCAACCCAAGTCAAATAATTTCATCAATTTCAGATAACCAATGACAACAAACAAAGAATGTAGGAAAATTGGAAAAATCTAAACCGGTCGACCGACCGGTCGATGATCCGACCCGACATCAGTGATCCGAATCGAATCTTACACCAAATTCAGATAACCAACATACATAAACATGAAATGCAAGAATTCTGAAAATAATACCCGAGCGAAGTCGGCGGTCAGTCGACTGACCGAAATCGATGAAAAAATCAGAGAAATCAAAGGGGATGACAAACCTTTTCGGACTTGATTCTTGGAACAACAACGAAGCCAAATACTCTAAAATCAAGAACACAACAAAATATGTATGTATATATTGAATAATCTTCCGAAAATCCTTCCGAAAATCTCTTTTTCTCTCCCCGAAATCTCTCCTTTTTTCTCCTCCCCAAATGAAGAACAACATGGGGGTATTTATAGGTGTATTTGCACCCCTCAACGTTCGAGTTTGAATTCGAATTAAAGGTAAAGAAAAATCCGGATTTGAGGGGCATGGGTCGCGGGTTTTAGGGGTATGGGTCGAAGTGACGGGAGTTGGTGGTGGCAGGGGGTTGGTGTTGGTGTCGGGTGAGGTGACCGGCGACGTGGGGTCGCCGGTATGGGGGGTGTGGGGTCGGCGGCGATTTTGGGAGAAAGGGAGGGTTTGTTTGATTTTTTTTTTTTTGATTTTGGTTTGGTTTTTTTCTGATTTTAGGGGAATTAAAAGGGGTTGGGCTTGGGCCGGCGGGTCGGGTGAGTCGGGGTGGGGCGACGGGTTGGGCCTGGGAATGGCGGTTGGGCTTGGAGTTTTGGGTTGTGGGAATTGGGCTTGTCCGATTTTGGTGGTAAAGGGAATTTAATTGTTTTGGGTTTGGGTATAAGGGAATTTAATTGGGGATTGGGCTTGGACGAAAATGGGTTTTAATTTAGGTTGGGTAGAAATTGTATTGGGTTAGGAAAAATGAAAAATGGGTTATGGATAAAAATATAAAAGAGGGGTTTAATATTAAAATATATATTTTTTGTAAAAGATGTGAATTATTTAAAATAACATAACGATGTGATAATAAAAATATAATATTTACGAAATGTTTAATGCTTAAAAAAAAGGAAATGCGATGCAATTTTGCGAGAATAAAATAACATAGAATATTATGGATAAAACTTATGATTGTGATAAAAATGCAAATGATATAAAATATGCGAATAATAATAATAATACGAAGATACACACATATATGCCTATATTTTAAAATTATTTTAAAAGTGTCAAAATATAAAAAATTACGAATAAAATCATAAAAGATGGGACAAAATTGGGTGTCAACACCTGTTTTATCATGTTGTCCCAGCACGCATCCAAATACATTTTCTAACACGGACAGATATAACAGCAACGGCCTTCCGGGTTCTGGAGGCACCAAAATAGGTGGGTTAGACAAATATTCTTTGATTCTATCAAAAGCTTGCTGGCAATCCGACGTCCACTTGGTAGCAGCGTCTTTCTTCAGTAGCTTGAATATTGGCTCACATATCACTGTTGATTGTGCTATGAACATGCTGATGTAATTGAGGCGACCAAGGAAACTCATCACGTCTTTTCGACTCTTTGGAGGAGGCAAGTCTTGAATAGCTTTTACTTTCGAGGGGTCCAATTCAATACCTCTTCTACTCACGATGAAACCTAGCAGCTTCCCAGCAGGGACACCAAATGCACACTTTGCAGGGTTTAATTTCAGGTTATACCGCCTCAGTCGGTCGAAGAACTTCTCTAAATCTGTCATGTGATCTGAAGTCCTTCGCGACTTGATAATAACGTCATCCACGTAGACCTCTATTTCTTTGTGGATCATATCATGGAAAATGGTAGTCATGGCCCTCATGTAGGTGGCACCTGCATTTTTGAGTCCGAACGGCATCACCCGATAACAGTATACTCCCCAAGGCGTAGTGAATCTTTGTCTTTTCCGCGTCCTCTTCATCCATCAAGATTTGGTGGTAACCAGCAAAGCAATCAACAAGTGACTGCAATTCATGCTTCGCACAGTTATCAATAAGTATGTGAATATTTGGGAGAGGGAAATCATCCTTCGGGCTTGCCTTGTTGAGATCCCGATAATCCACGCACACCCGTATCTTTCCACCTTTCTTTGGCACAGGTACAATGTTAGCCAACCAAGTGGGGTATCTTGTGACTCGAATGACCTTTGCATCGAATTGCTTGGACACCTCTTCCTTGACCTTTAAACTCAAATCAGGCTTGATTTTCCTTGGTTTTTGTTTCACTGGAGGGCATGATGGATCAATAGGCAATCTATGAGAAACAATATCCGTGCTTAGCCCTGGCATATCGTCATAAGACCAAGCAAATACGTCGATATATTGCCTCAAAAGATCCGTTAGCTCTTTCCTTTGTGCGGTGCTCAGATGGACGATGATTCTTGTTTCCTTCACATATTCCGCATCTCCCAAATTTACTGCCTCAGTTTCATCTAAATTTGGCTTTGGCTTATTCTCAAAATGTTCCAATTCCTCGGTCAATTCTTACATTGCAAGTCTTCCTCATACTCTTCGAAGTCCTGTTCGTTGTTTGGATTTTGTTTGTTTGTTTCATTACATGTCACATTCACATTATCGACAGATTTATTAGTTTGCATGCTGAAAGAGAAAAGAAAATTAGTAAACACAATAAATTTTGAAATAGCAAAAACAATGTGGATTTGTCATTTAAGCTTTCAAAAGATGGAGGCAAAACACATTAAAATTCATAGATGCGATTCAAGCCTCAATCAGAATCGCATTGTTTCAAAAAAATACTAAGATAATTTCTACCAAGCTTCCCGGAGAAATGAGGCCGGGGCACAGGTCTAATTTTTTAAAACATCTCCATGTTCTGCGTCCCAAATGGTTGGGCCTTCAGCATAATCATCTAGAATTACATTGCATTCCATTTCTTCTCTTGCAATGAAAAGACTTTTAAATCCTTCCGCGAGATTGTCTGCATCATCTTCCTTTGACTCCTGAGCATCATATGCTTTGACAAATGACTGATTCAGAGGTGGAACAGGCTTTGGTAGGGGAGTGTCTCTTTTCTTTCGGAGGTTGGTGACCACGACTTCTTGAAGTGGAGTGCAGATCCGAGACCAAAAGTATCCTTCTTACTGAGCAAGTGAACAGGCTCTACCATACCTTCTAAATTCAATCCGAGGCCTTGACCGGGCTTAAAGCCATTTTTCAACATTTCCTAGGCCACCATTGTGAGAACCCGGGGTAATTTCAATTTTTAGCTTTTGAGGCACATGTAATTTCTCTGATGTGGTAGATGGACCCATCCAATATATCTACGCTTTCAACAGCAGGGATTTGTCCTTCGGGATATATTGAATTGCTCCTTTCTCCGTGTATCACGACCTCATGATGATCCCAGACAAACTTCAGGCTCTGGTGTAGAGTAGAAGGAACTGCACCCACCACATGGATCCAAGGTCTCCCCATTAACAGATTATAACCGGTAGATATGTCTAACACTTGGAATTCCACGACGAACTCTACGGGTCCTACTTGCAATGTTAAATCCATTTCTCCCATAACGCTCCTTTGGGATCCATCAAAGCCTTTAACTCTCACATGACTTTCGCGAATCTTTCCAATGCTAATTCCCAAAGCTCGGAGAGTCGCCACGGGACAAATATTGACGGCTGAGCCTCCATCAATCAATACCTTAGAAATGAACTTGTTCATGCACTTTACCGTTATGTTCAAAGCTTTGTTGTGGCCCAAACCCTCAGGTGGCAATTCTTTGTCATGAAAAGAGACTTTATGGGCCTCTAAGATCTGTCCGACCAAGGCCGAGAGTTTCTACTTTGTGGCCTCTCTCGCAACATAACCTTCTTTGAGTAGTTCCAGTAAAGCACGTCCGTGGTCCGGAGAAGTCATCAACAATGATAGCAAAGAAATTTGAGCCGGTGTTTTCTTCAATTGTTCTACAACGGAATACTCCTTGGTTGGCATTTTCCTCCAGAACTCTTCCACTTCGGTCTCTGTTACAGCCTTTTTTGGATTGTCTGCAGGGTCATAACATCGTCCGGATCTTGTCATGCCAGCGACGACAACTTCTTCAATTTGGTTCTGCCTTCCCCTTCTCCTTTCCCCAATCGAATAGCTCAAGGGGCGGTTTGGTATCAACAGATGGCGTCACTATCCGCGATTTCGGAGGAAGTATTTCCACTTCAAACGGTGCCCTTACCTGAACTGTAATTATAGGGGTGATCAAAGCCGATGATTCAACCTTTTCCTTTGTTCGGACCGGCACAATGGTCCCTTCCAAACTGTTTTCTTCATCAACAGTAATCATGTTTACATTGGCATCGTCATGATTTGGCAAAGGGTTATTGTTTACATTAGGGAGAGGTCCTTTCAGTTGGATAATTCCTTCTTTGATCAAAGCCTCGATCTTGTCTTTGAGGGCAAAGCAAACTCCAGTGTCATGTCCGGTGATCCCGAGTGGTGCAGCGCAATGCTTAGTTCCATCATACGATCTGGGAATGGGATTGGGGATATGCCCTGGGATGGGTTGGAGTATTCCTGCGGTCCTCAATCTTTCATACAACTGGGCTAGGGGTTCGGCTAAAGGTGTATATGTTTTGACTGGCCTTCTTTCGTGATTCGCACGGGGTCTGGGAGCATTTGGTGGATGGGCTCGTGACTGAGGTGGATATGTGGGTTGATACTGCGGGGAATTCGGACAGGTAGGTGCTCGTGGTGGACTGTATATTGGCTGGGTATGGTAGACAGGGTAGGGAGTAGGTGAGTGTTGGCAATAAAGTGAGGGCTTTGTGTGCTTTGGCCATAGTAGGAGGGTGAGGATTTTGGGTGTTTTGATTATAGTAGGGAGGTGAGATGATGGGCTTTGGTAGGTTGACATTTGGTTGGACCTATGCTCTGGACCGCCATGACAGGGATGCTCCGTCCCTCCTTTTCTTAATCGCCCCTCCAAATGAATCATTGAATGGCCTTACTAAATGCTTTGCAATGCCGCCAAATTTGTGATCCTTCCCGTTTTGATACCCTCTTCTATGAAATCTCCCATCCTTACCATTTCAGAGAAATTCCGTCCGATGACGCTTATCATTCTTTCATAGTAAGTTGCATCCTTCATAGATTGCACAAAGAGCGTGGTCATCTCACTTTCTGCCATCGGGGGCTGAACCTTTGCTGCTTCCGCCCTCCACCTCATGGCATATTCTCTGAAGGTCTCTGTAGATTTTTTCTCCAATTTCATTAAATAAAATCTATCTAAGACTGTGTCAGTATTAAACTTGAATCTATCCACAAAATCTTGTGCCATTGTGCCCCAGTTATGCCATTTTCGCGGGTCCTGGTTTGTGTACCAGTCGAGCGCTTCTCCTGTTAGACTCCTTATGAATAACTTCATTATGATGGCCTGGTCCCTACCCACTCCAACCAGCTTGTCACAGTATGATCTTAAATGAGCGCGAGGATTTCCTTTTCCATCAAATAAGTCAAATTTCGGCACCTTATATCCGATAGGCAACTGAACGTCGGGATGCATGCAGAGATCTTCGTACTCGAGTCCTTCATACCCCTTGCTGGTTTGAATGTTCTTAAACGCTTTTTTCAGGCTATGAATTTCTCTCGCCATACTTTCATCAGTTTTAATCCTTACTTGCCTTTCCATCTCTTCATATTGGTCTATCTCCTGAGGAGGTATGTTTGGTATGGTAGAAGTAAAGGGTTGGGCTTCCATTGCATATACTGGTGGCACATACTGCTTATTAGTGACATGTGCCATCGGTATTTGTTGGGCTGCCTGGTAGTTTTGCGTGGGAGGGATATTTTGGACTAGTGGGGTAGTTTGGGCAAGTGGAGCTTGAGGCGTATATGGAGCTGTGAAGGATACTGGGTCATTTTGTAGCGGGCTTTGTTATGGACTGGCCTGTGGGTTGATAGGATGCGGATTGGTACGTTGTGAAATTTGGCGAGTTGAGGATTGGTTTTGCTTAGTAAGGGATTTTGGGGAAGGTTCTGGGGAAATGGCGATTCAGGAGATAGAAAGGTTTGTGGTGCAGTCGCGCTCGTCCCTTGTTCAGGGAGTGGAGTATTGAGGCTGATGGAAAGATTGGTAAGATTTCGGAGCCGCTCGATCTCAGTCTGCATGGTTGCCATTTGCTGCAACAGTTGGGCGAGGTATTCATCCTGGACGGTAGAATTTCTCCTTTCTGATGTCTCTGGTTCACCTCCCGGAAGAGCGACAAGTCCCAAACCAATTTGTTCGGATGCCCCTGAATCAGTCATTTTGTCGGACGATTGTGCTTTGGATCTCGTAAAGTAGGGGTGTTCCGCCAGTTTCAATCAACGCGAATCAACTTTTGGGAAATAAAGCGGGCAAAATAAACCTTCTTCAAAATGAAGCAAACCAAGTTAGTATGAGACGAGTAATTATTGCTTTGAATAACATGTATAGAGTGGAAAACAGTGAGCAAGTAGAAAGCAGATTGTAGGGAAAATAAATGCGTGTCCTAATATGCACGGGGGCCTCTCTTATGCCAGAGGTGGGCTTAAACGCCAAATATGCAAGATATTGATAAATTGATTCAAGCCGTCAAATTGGAATACTTTTGTTGGGAACAAAGTTAAAGGTTGAAATTTGCTATAATAATAGTGCATACAATAACAGGGTTGATAACCAAGCTAAAATTTCGTTTGTGATTACATGGATGAAGATGGAGCCCTAACACTGCTAGGTCCGGCTCCTACGTTTTCTAAATATTGCACTATGTCCTGCATTTGAGACCACATCTCAGGAGTAATAACTGTGTTTTTGAGCCGACAAGTCCTTATCCAGATTGTTGTGCCTACATCCTCGAAACCTGATTCTCCCTCGGGGCTATGATCTGAGTTGTCGTGACCTTCTCGAAGCCATGCACCATATTCAGGAGTATTCCCTGCTTGTCCATCTCCAACGTCTATTTTATCCACACTATTCCATTCATGGAGAATCTGCCTGGCTCTAGGGACAATGAAATTCGGTCCGAATTGAATTTCTGAAACTCTCATATTTGCTTGGAGAGGGATTATCTGCTTTTGACCGAACTGTCGCAGTACGCGTAGTGGCGCATATGGCTGGAGTCCTTTCAACCTGATGAGCTCGATGTAGTAAAACCTTCTGCATCTCACGTAGGCTTTCTTGGCGTTTGGGAGCAATGGGTATTTCCATTGAATCTGATCACTAATGCGGGATGCTAGAAACTCATACCAATCCTTGGTGCCGACTGGTGACAAAAAATGTTTCGTCCTGTCGTAAAAGCTAGCGGTCTTGTTTAACTCACTGAAGCAAATATCTGTCATGTTCGAACGCTGATAGAAATGTTCTATGGTCCACATCTGTAGGATAAGGTTGCAACCTTTGAAGAAATTTGTTTTGCCTCTTTTACATTTTCCAAGAGCCCGGAGCATTTCTGCCAGTATCATAGGGACCAAAGTGAGCGCACCCGTCAACTCCCTCAAAAATGCTCGAGCCACAGAACATATGCAAGTACTTATTTTCCCGTGCTCAAGCGGGAACACTAGAATACCCGATGGCGGCGACAAATGCAATAGGGCGCTGGCTTGCCGATGGTCATGAGTGCAAGAGAATTCTTTTCTAAATGACTTGTAACTATCTCGACGACCATATCTCTCATAAAGGTATTCTAGGGAAACCCGGTTATTTTCAAAGCATCGGAGTTTTTGGTGTTCTTTAACCCCAAATAGCGCAGAATTTCTTTCCAGATCGCCGTGAGGATGATTTGACCTCTGTCTTGATAAATCAAGTTGGTGAAATAGTTGATTTCTTTCAAAGTGGGAGTGAGCTCAAAATCTTTGAATTTGAAGACAACCCGATCTGGATCCCAAAGATGAATTAATGCTCGACCAAATGTTGATCGGGAGTGATGTCAAATAGTGAAATGAGGCATCCCAACTTTCTTCTAATCGCCATTTGGCTGCCAAGGTCAAAATTCTCCCACCATACTCTCGACTTACTCAGTGCTACTCACCATCCTAACTTCCAGATTTGCGGAACTTGTTCCATCTAAAAAAAATAGTAAAAGAAAGAAAGTATAATTTTCCCAATTTTGATATTTCAATGATTAGGCTTGTATCAGTTCTATCGTTATCATGCTACACATAATATGATGATATGGTCGTTGGGTTGTAGAACCCGTTGACAATTTGGTGGATTTCTTAAATGTGGAGTCGATGCCCAGGATCGACCCACCTAAGGTGTATGCATGCATGACTTAAGATAAAGGGTGGTATAGCTCTATCCTAAATTTTCTAAGATTTGGCTGACTAGACACAAAGTTCCCAAGCGGACTGCTCGAGTGAGGAGGCTACGCGGCCAACCGGATGGTCCGGACGCTCCGCGCATATACCAACTCTCCTAAAAATTTGGTAATTTGAACGAAATTTGCGGGTGCGCAAAACACACCTCGCGTGTAATGTGTGATAGTGTCAATTTTCCGTAATGGAAGAAATATGAGCGGAATGCCAATTTAAGGAAAGCAGTAAGAGAATATAACATTTAAAGCAGTTATGCAAAATTTACAATGGAAACAAATCAAAGCATTAAATCAAATAAAGAGCAAAAAATAAAGCGTAGTAATAAGTAACCTAGGTTTGCTATGGTTAAGAACCTGAAAGTTTCCCAGTAGTCGCCATCTTTGTCGCGCCGTTTTTGACCTGCTCGGGTCAAAGCGAACGCAGGCGTATTCGGTGATTCCTGGGTAAATGAATTGAGGAGTCGCCACCTAATTATTTTTTTACGGTGAATTAGGACACCTAAATATTAAACTAAATGCTGCACTGTAACTCCAATTTTAAGGTCTGCGAAACTAGTGAGATTCTAGGTAAGGGTTCTTTATTATCCTAAAGGGAAGGGGTTAAACATCCTTTAAGATCCGCTAACTTGCAGTTATCCGGTCAAACTCAGGTTAATTATTACTAGGAAAATGCATGTTTTTTTTTTTTTTAAAAAGTTTTGAGGAAAGGATATTGCACATAATTTATTTAAAAGAGACCTAAAAAAATATAAAATGAGTTTGTTAGCAAAGTATGTATTGCACAACTTATAAAATATATATGGGATAAAAAAAACAAATGCCTTTATGAGACATGACTTATGAGATGTATGTAGAATAAAAGTACATACACATATGAATTGATTTTGATGAAAGCTATGCATTATACCCATGAAGTATGCATTTTGTATATATATGTGTGAAGTTGATTTTGGAGAAGGCATGCATTTATTTTTTAGAATAAGGAAAAGCATGCATTTGTAAAGCATTATTTATAAAAAAATACATATAGAGTTGAGAAAAGCATGCATTTCATAAGACACTATACATAACAAATAGATATAAAGTTCATTCGTTTACAAAAGTATGTATTAGGTGATAATAAAAGTAAATTCTATGAAAATCTTTCAATGTTGCAAATCGGATAAAATGCAAACCTTATTATTATTATTATTATTATTTTAAAAGAAAGTGAATAATAGATAGCCAAATTATTTTGAAAGATATTAAAGCATGCCTAACGAACCCCAAAAAATAGAGCAAAGTAACTAGAGGCTAAGTTTGGAACATACAAGACGGCCTTAAACAAATAAAGCTAGCGATGGTCTCCAATTCAAATGAGCCTAAGAAATAAACTAACGGCGGTTAGACTATCCTATTCATTCTTCTATTCGCGGCCTAATTATTTTAAGCATTCTAATGACGATGCATAATTAATTAATTATTACAACCCAAATAATAATGAAAGACGCATTTAACAATAAATAGAAGCGAGCGGCTAGGACGGATGACGATATCATCGGCATCCTATTTGTTTTGAATTTCCGAGGCCGGAGGATGCAATGAACACATATGTGGTTCTTCACTTTGGACGAAGTCATGATGAGTCTCATAACGAGACTCTTCGTTACTCCCGATGCATTTCATGTAAAAATAAAAAAAAGAAGGAAAAAAAAAAGATTAGTAGACGGAACGAAAATATCAACACATGAATATTCCTAATATATATATATATATATATATATACATACACGAAGTATACAACATTAAATGTACATAGGAACGAGTATTCATGGCATTATTTCTACATATCCTTAAGACATTTTCCAGATTTTGGCACGTTAAAGTAGCCGAAGAAAGAATATATGCTAACACAACCGGTTCTAAATTTAAACAAGAATAAAAGAGGCAAGGAAGACCAATATACAAATTATGTATACATACATAATAAATTCCGTTGGACTAATCTTAATCTTTAAAGAAACATAACATTCATAAACTTAAACCAAGCGCACATACTATTATATTAAACACGGGTAATATATTCCTTTTGAAATTGCACATATTAATCTAGAATATGACATGTAAATATCGCCTTTTTAATCAATTAAAGTATGCTCGTTTTTTGATTTATTAGGCAGCCACCAAACTAACAACTTACACAACATACAATAATTTGAATATCAACAATCTGCTAGGTGTCCTAAGAGTATTTAATCAAGCCATAGCTTTTCCAAACACATATTAATCTTACATTATCCGTATTGCATTTAACAATGAACCCAAGATACCTTACTAAAGCTAATGACAATAATTAGTTAACCAAAACATCGAGGCAATATCATCTATCACGTATCAACTCCAAATCAGAAATATCCCAACAACATAAATACAATTATATAAGCAAAATCGTCTCATTATCATATTAATTAATCAAGACTACATTACTTAGCAAAATATCATACTAAATCAAGCATAAACAACACAATCAAATAAGCTTCAAGAAATATAGAAGAATTGGAACGAGTCTAACCTTTTCCGGGTAGCGAACCGAGGCGTGTTTTGAATCGTCGAATCTGCTCGGAAATGTTAGAATTCTGATTATATTTTTCTTTTGTAGATTTTTTGAATTCTGATTTTTCTGGGAATAGGACTCTGTTTTCTGATTTTCGGATGTTTGAACCGACCCGGAATGACCCGACCCGGCAGTGACCCGACCCGATTTGGACCGAAAAACAGTGAAAAAAAATAGCTAAAAATCCAGATTCTTCAACACAAAAAAAAATTCAGAATCTTTAAGTTGAAGAACACATGCAAGAACAAACAAAGATTTCGGATTTTCTTAAATTTCGGACCTAAAACGACCCGAAAATTTCAGAATCCCACCCCCGAAATCAGTGAGCAAGGAAGGGTTTTTATAGATACTCCCCTCAACATTCAACCCCTCCTCATACCCCCTTAAAACGAATTCAAATTTCAAAATAAAGGGGGAACAAAAATCTAATTTTTTAGGCGTGTTCTTGGGGCATGTGTTGCAGAAAGGTGATGGGGTAGATTGGTGGTGTCAGGCGGCGGTGTGGCGACTGGTGGTGTCAGGCGTAGGGGTAGGGTGGCGGCGTGGGGGGTAGGGATGTAGGGTGGCGGCCGGTTGGGAGAATTAGGGTGTAGGGTTTTTTTTTGTTTTTGTTTTTGGTTTAAGGTTTTGGGGAAATAAAAGGGTTGGGGTGATGGGTTGGTTTTTTTTCGGTTGGGGTGAGGCGACGGGCTTTTGTTGGGCTTGGGAGTTTTGGGTTGTGGTTTTGGTTGGGAGTTAAAGGTTGTGGGCGATCGGGGAATTGGGTGAGGGTAAAGGGAAAAAGGGAAAAGGGAAAGGGAATTGTGTTTGGGATATTGTTAGGGGGTGGCCGATTGGGCCTTTATTTTGTGGGTTTGGGTATAAGGGAATTTAATTGGGGAGTTTGGTTTTGGGCTTGTTTTGGTGGGTTGATATTTGTTTGGGTAGAAATTGTTTTTGGGTTTTAAAAAAAAATATATAAAAAAGGGTTTTAACATAAAAATATTATTTGTAAAAGATGTGAATTATTTAAAATAACATAACAATGTGATAGTAATAAAATATAATATTTTTGCGAAATGTTTAATGCTTAATAAAAAATGGAAATGCGATGCAATTTTGCGAGAATAAAATAACATAGAATTTTCGGACAAAACTTATGATTATGATAAAAATGCAAATGATAGTAAAAAATGCGAATAATAATAATAATAAGATATATACACATATATGCCTATATTTTAAAATTGTTTTAAAAGTGTCAAAAATATTAAAAATTACGAATAAAGTCATAAAAGATGGGACAAAATTGGGTGTTAACACTTGTCATGTTTAATTATTGAGTTTTTTTATACATATGTTATTTAAAACAAAAAACAGTCGGAACCCGATCCCGATCCCGCCTCGACCCGATTCGGACGGGATCGGGATCGGGACGGGACTTCAGCAAATCTCGCCAAACCTGATCCCGCTTGACCTGCCAGCCCCGATCCTGCCCCCTTCACCCGTCTCGTCCCGCCCCGACCCAACCCCTCCAAACCCGGCCCGCCAGTCCCGAGCCCTGCCCACTGGCCAGCTCTACTTTAAAATAAGGAATCTGAGCCATATATTTATTAAGGTGACACATGTCACAAACCATGAGGGGGATTTGGGAAATTGAGGGGAAGAAGGAAAGTATGTAGGTTCTAGAGACAATCATTATTAGGGATAAAACATATTTGAACACATTCGTATTATTAATAAGATTAATATTTATGACATTTGCAATTATTGAATTGTTATTTGATTGTTTGTAATTATTCATTAATGTGCATCCCTTGAACTTACGTTGTCATTAATTGAGTGAAATGTTAATGATAGAGCGTAACTCTTAAAAGGCCTCGACTAATGATCATCGAGAATGAGATATCGATAATATGTTATAAGTCGACATGTGGTCTGCATCACATTCTTAGAGAATGTAGTATGTCTCACCTGCTACTAGTAATGGTCACTAGTGATGGACACATGGATGTTTTTTTAAAGTATTGGTATACCCTGCTGATAAACTATTTGTTATACATGTCTAAAGTGTTATCAGCGTGTGGAAGATAAATGTTCTTTCATTTGAGGTCAATACGCACCTTGTTTACTGAGTAATGTACTTTGACCCTGTCCTAAGCTTAAGCTCCTTATAGGATAAGATGCGGCTTGTGTTGGATGCATTATGATGTAAACTAAGGTGGTAGTTAAGCGAAGAATATGATTCATTCCTCGATTGGATATTCGAGAGACCACTCAACATCTCAGTGATATTAGGTCGACCAATTCATTGGCCAATGCAAGAAACATACTTAAAATATGGTATAGTTGTCGACTAATATAGATGAGATAAAGTGATCAAGACATTTGGATAGACACATGGCAAATCCTAAGCTTGATCGAGTGTGTCGCGAATGAAAGAAATTTATTATCTCACATAAAGGTTATGTTTGCTGGATTCATGTAAACGTACTTCATATATTGAGTTCGTCGTATGACGTAGTCTAGGAGTTCCGTATGGACCTTAATTGGATTAGTGTCAATATATGAAGGCTTATAGGGTCACACTATGTCGATTGTCTCTTCGATCTGAGGGTGTATTGAGAAAATATTAAATATTCGATTTGAAATTGAGATATTTAAATTGATAATAACTATGGGATAATTTCTATTAGATGAAAATTATTTAATTAAGTCAAAATTGGATTTTGGATTTAATCAAATATGCTGAATATATATTAACGAAATGGGAACGAAAATGATGTAAGGCGCCGCGGCGTCTGCTAGGCTGAGCCGCGGCGCCGACCCGGCAGTTGGCCCATTGGGCCCAATGCGCCTCGACTTTTGGGCCAGGCTTAAATCCCAACCCTAATTCATTTCTGACCTAATTGTAACTATAAATACAGCACTAAAACAATGTTATTATATACCAATTCTCATAAACAAATTCTAGACTTAGAGTCTAGGATAAAATTTTCTCAAACCACTGCCAAGATTTCCTGACTTTCTTGACAGAGAAATACACCGTAGCATTGTGCTTGCAATCGAAAAGGGAATCGTGTGTCCACCCTTTAGTAAAGACTCCAGATATTACAACCTGTGAGTGTTCATGTTTTATATTACAGGTTTTTATTGTCATATAACCATACCAGAAGAAATTATTGGGGTAAGTAGAGCAAAAATTTAAACTTCCGTTGTGCCTACTTACATGTTTTAAACCCAACAAAACCCTACAAAGGGCACCGGAGATGGGCCGCTTCTGTAAAAGAAAAGACAAGTGAAGATGCCTTAGATAAAGAAGAGAGAGAGACCCATCCAATGGTGGCTATATATATGCTATGTAGTTCACCCTTTCATGTTTTTTGTTATTAGGGAATTGACATGACTTTAGTCTATCAAATATTAAGTAATTTTAAGTTTGGTTCATGCCAAATTAACTATTGTATGAGACAAAATTCATATATGACATATGTACGAATTATGATTTAATACGTGACAGGCAATGCTTAATCAAGTCCAGGCCAGTCTAAGGCGTCACCGGTAGCCTCTAAGCGAGGCCGGGAGCATCATGCGCATATGAGGTACCGGTAATATAAAGGGTCAAATAAGTCGTTACTGATCCGGTCGTACGTTTTCTAACAGAGCATTTATGATATTTATTGAGACACTAATTGTTCAATTATTACAACATTCATTCTCATGTATTAATGAGAGCATATTTCGTGGGCTGTGTACCCGTGTAGCTCATGTATAAATAGGACACCTAGTTTCATTGTAAGGACATCAAATTCTAGTTACTATAATACACTTACTCATATTCTCTCGATCTTTGTGCTTACATACAAGTTGTCGTAACTCCGCCAAGAAGCTATCACAAGGCTCAGGCTAATAATTAATTTTCATTATCTTAATATTACTTAATTACAGTGTATTTTATCTTGAACTATTATCAAACGTGTCACTTGAGATCCACGTGTCCTTCACAACATATACAAATTCAACTATACCATTTTATAGGTAAAGAGTTTGGCACATACCGTGGTGCCTGGACAATTGTGGTGTCACAAGTGAACCCTCTACTAATCTATTTTTTTCTTTTTAAGTCTTGTTTTTTTGTTCAGATCAAGGAGATGATAGGAATAGGAGAACGCGAAAGCAGTCACAATATCGGGGATAACACAAGCAATGTCCCACTCGGACCGGATGGTTTGCCAATAGGAACCACGACGTCGGAGGACCCGATGCTTGCAGACGGAGCCACTTCCAGAGGCGGACAGACTCGGCATGAGGATGTTCTCACTAACGAAACACTTGAAAAAACTATACATAATCTTAGGGCGCCGAATGCTGCTATGAGTGAGCAGTTGGAGTGTTTGATGCGGTTTGAACTATAGTATATGTCCAAGAATACTGACAGTTCTCCAACAGATGAACCGATGCCTCCACTAATTCCTAATGGAAAAATTGGTAATGACCAGGGGTAGATCAAGAAATGATGGTTCAGAAAGTGAAGCCACCCCTGAAAATTCATTTCAGGAAAAGGTGTTGAAATTTATAAAAGATATGACAAGCAAAGTTGATACCAGTGTCCAGAAGGCAGAAAAAACTGCCACGGAGTTCCGACACTGGTTCAATCAAATACTGGGACCCCTCTTGTGGTTGACGGTCCAGACGCAAAGAAATTTATTCAGTTGGCGTATAAGCCAGAGGCTGCACCCGAACTGATCCCCAAAAGGCTCATAATGCCTTTTGTAGCCAAATACGATGGAACTACTGATCCACAGGAGCACATAATGGCCTATACTACGACCATAAAAGGAAATGATCTAAGGGAACACGAAATAGAATTGGTTCTGATCAAGAAGTTTGATGACATACCTGCTAAGGGAGATTTGACATGGTATTCACAACTCCACGAGCACTAAATCAGATCGTTCGTCCAGCTCGCTGATATGTTCATAAAAGCTTATGCGGGGGCTCGGAAGGTGAAGACACGCAAGGTGGATATCTTTCGGATTGCACAAGAAGAAACAAAATTACTTATGGACCTCATTTTATAGTTTTAAAAGGAGAGAATGCTACTACCCATAGTCCCGAATGAATGGGTTGTAGAGGCTTTCACAAAGGGTTTGAATCCTTCAAGTACAGATGTCTTCCGGAAGCTCAAGGAAAATCACTTGGAATTCCAGGCTACAACTTGAGAAGATGTGCACAACCGGTATGAGTCTCAGATCCCGATTGAAGATGATATGCTTGGATCTAATGCCGGAAGTATCTTTGGGAAGTCCGACAAAGGAGACGGAGCTGACCAGAACTCCTCAAAGAATCGCTTCCAACCTTATCCTGCCCCTAGTAAGAAGGAAGATGGATTGGGTTTTCGCTCATTTAAAAAGTTGAATAACAAAGGAGGTCACAGATGAAATAATCAAGGATTGATGAATTTCGATAAAGGTAACTCACCTAACTCTGTTAAGGGTATCGGGTACCCGAAACTATCTGAGTATAACTTCAACAATCAATGAAGAACAAATGGTGGCGGTACTGAGAACTCATATGACATCCCAATTGTCGAAGTCATTACAATCCGATCCTAGCAAAAAAGATCAATCAATTTGGTGTGATTTCCACGGCACACACGAACATAAAACTGTAGATTGAAGACATCTACGAGAAGAGGTGGCAGGAATGCTAAGTAGGGGCCACCTCCAAAAATATTTGAGCGAGAGAGCTCGCAACAATTATGAGCAGTGACCACCCGTCAGAAGTAAATCAAATTCGGCTGCACCACCTCAAGTTATAAACATGATCTATGATGGGTCAATGGTTACCGCCACATCATTCACTGCGGCCAAGAATACAAAAATCTCGATGACTCGAGAGAAAAGGTTCTGGTAGATACCTGACGAACATACTATCACATTCACAGAAGAAGACGATGTTGGTGTAATCTTCCCTCACAACGATGCACTGGTGGTCACGGTACCTATTGACTGCTTCTAGGTAAAGAGAGTTCTAATCGATTCTGGGAGCTTAGCTAATATAATTCGGCTTAAGGCGGTAGAGGAAATGAGTATGCAGACAAGATAGTTTCGGTTGTCAGAACCCTCTCAGGTTTCAATATGTCAAGCGAGACCACGAAGGGGGAAGCATATCTACCGTGGACGCAATGGGAGTTATTAAAATAGCAAAATTTTATTTCATCGATGGTGACATAAGATATAATGCAATATTCTAAAGGTCGTGAATACAAAATATGAAGGCGGTCCCATCGACACTGCATTTGTTGGTTAAATTCCCTACACTAGAAACGATTCAACAAATCCGAGGTGAACATCCCACTGCTAGGGAAATGTTCGCCATAGAATAACCAGAGGTGGTGACAAAATCTAAATAGAAATTACAAGGCAGAGCCGGTACCAGTAGATGCTCACCAGGTTCTACCGACAGAGTCAGAATCGGCTTATTCGGATGAGGAGTTTTCAGATCGGTACCAAGTGGTTAGATACTTTCAGGTACTGGATGAGTCAGATGCTACCAAGTCCATAGTAGAGGAAGTTGAACAGGTTGCTCTACATTCAGAAACTCCCGATATGAAGGTATACCTGGGCACATGATTAATCCCGGAGCTCATGAGTTTAATCCTTAAATATCTTATATCTAACGATGATTGTTTTGCATGGTCTCATGAAGATATGACAGGTATTCCTACAGAAGTCACAACTCATAAGTTGAGCATGGATCTCAGTTTTCTTCCCATGCGGTAGAAAAAACAACCAATTACCAAACTCCGCAACAGGTTTGTTAAAGAAGAGGTAGCTAGATTGCTTAATATAGGATCAATCCGAGAAGTAAAGTACCCAGACTGGTTAGCAAACATAGTCGTAGTAACAAAAAAAGGAAACAAATTTAGAATGTGCATTGATTATAAAGATTTGAACAAAGCATGCCCAAAAGACTCATTTTCATTGCCAAAGATAGATCAGATCATCGATGCTACGGCCGGACACGAGATAATGAGTTTCCTCGATGTGTATTATGGGTATAACCAAAGAAGGATGCACCCGGAACACCAGGAGAAGACATCTTTCTTAACTACTTTCATCACTTATTGCTATAACGTTATGCCTTTTGGACTAAAAACGTCGGAGCTACTTATCAAAGGTTAGTAAATAAAATATTTGAAAAAAATAGGAAAAACAATGGAAGTATATATAGATGATATGCTTGTTAAGAGTCTCCGTGCATAGGATAATTTAAATCATTTGTAGGAAACCTTTGAGATGTTAAGGAAATATAATATAAAGCTAAACCCCGAAAAATATGCTTTCGGGGTAGGGTCCGAAAATTTTTTGGGTTTCCCAGAGAGGACTCGAGATAAACCCTAACAAAATAAAGGCAATCGAAGATATACATGACATACTTCAAGATTTGAAAGCAATGCAGCGATTGACTGGGCGAGTGGCAGCCCTAAGCAGGTTTATCTCCCGGTCGTCAGAAAAATATCACAGGTTATTTCACTTCTGAAGAAGAAGAACGATTTTGTGTGGATGTTTGAATGCCAGTAGGTCCTACAGGACCTGAAAGCTTACTTATCAAGCCCTTCGCTCATGTCAAAGCCAAAAGATAAAGAGCAACTACTCATATATTTAGCGGTCTCGGAGGTAGCGATAAGTGCAGTTCTTGTTCGGGAGGAAAAAAGTATGCAATTTTATGTCTATTACATAAGTCGAGTGATGTCAGGGGTTGAGACCCGATACAAGTTACTCGAAATACTGGATTTTGCTCTAGTAATATCATCACGAAAGCTTCGACCATACTTTCAATACCACCCAATTGTCGTAGTAACTACATTCTCTCTTAAGAATGTGTTGCATAAGCCCGAACTTTCTAAACACTTGGCTAAATAGGCGGTAAAATTAAGTGAATTTGATATTGAATATAAACCCTCTCAGACTTTGTGGCCGATTTCAGTCCGAGAGTAATCTCACAGGCAAAAAAAAGGATATCTTAGTCTCGGGGACTGCACTCGAGATCTGGACACTCTAAACAAATGATGCCTCCAACGTTAAGAGAAACGAGTTGGGAGTAGTGTTGCGCACTCTCACCGGTGAAATTTTAAGGCAATCAGTACATGGCAGTCCGTCGACTAATAGTGAAGTCAAGTATGAGGCTTTAGTTGCAAATTTGAAACTAGCTCGAGGCTAAATTATTGAAGTCAAATGTGATTCATTGTTGGTAGTGAACCAAATCCATGGGGTGTTCGAAGCCAAAAAAGAGCGCATGTCAAGATACCTTGAGAAGACCTTGAAGATTTTGTCTCATTTTCAAGATTGGACGGTGGTGCATATACCCCGGGAAGAAAATATAGAGGCAGATACACTCACAAATTTAGGTTCCAACATGGAAGCTAAGGGTTCTAAAACCGAGTCGGTTGTTCAGCTATTGCATTCGACATTGGATCCCGTTGGGTACGATGAGGTAAATTCAACCAGTCTAACTTGGGACTGGATGAATGAATCTTGGACTATCTCGTGAACGGTAAGCTTAGAGATGACCCGAAATCATCCAGAGTTTTGATGACCAAAGTTGCCCGGTACTATGTTGTAGACGGAAAACTTTATCGAAGGTATTTTTATAGTCCCCCAGTTCAGTGCATGGCCACCGATGAAGCTGATTACGTAATGAGGGAAATCCATGAAGGCATTTGTGAAAATTATTCTGGAGCAAAATACTTAATGAGGAAGCTCATGAGGGCAAGTTATTATTGGCCTCAAATTGAAAAAGATAAAAAAGTGCTTGTAAAGAAATGTGATAAGTGCCAGTGCCATGCACAACAGATACACCAACCAGGAGAAGAACTTCATCCGGTAGTGTCCCCGTGGCCGTTCGTGAAGTGGGGGATGGACATAGTCGGACCCTTGCCAACGACATCAGGATAGGTATGTCAAATTATATTAGTGACTGATTGTTTCTCTAAATGAGTTGAAGCTACATCTTATACAAAGATCCAGGAGAAAGAGGTCAAGGACTTTATTTGGCAGCACATCATTTGTCTTTTTTGGCATCCCGAAGGAGATAGCTTATGACAATGGCTGGAATTCATTGGGGCCAAAGTCATGAAGTTCCTAGATGACTTGAACATCAGGGGTATCACATCTACTCCCTATCATCCTAGAGTGAATGGTCAAGCGGAGTCGACAAACAAGACTATAATTCAGAACTTGAAGAAGAAACTGGAAGCTGCAAAAGGAAATTGACTGTCTATGCTACCAGAAATATTATGGGCATATAGAATCATGGAAAAATCATAGAATTTTTGTTTTTCTTGGTCTGCGGTGCAGAGGATTTGATCCCCGTTGAAGTGGGGACTCCTAATTTGAGATATCTCCGGGCTGAGGACAAATCAAATGCAGAGACAATGTCTGTGCATCTGGATTTGTTTGAAGAACAAAGGAATCTTGCATACGTCCGGATGGTAGCCTATACACAAAGAATGAAACGTTACTAGATCGGCGCACAAATATCTGATACTTTAAACTAGGGGACTTGGTGCTACGGAGCGTAACTCAGAGTACCCCGAGAGCATAATACAGGGAAATTAGGCGTAAACTGAGAAGGACCATACACGGTCACCGGTATTGTTGGTACGATATATTATTAGCTGACAGACCAACAAGGAAACAAACTTTCTAATAATTGGAATGTAAGCCATTTGAAGAAGTACTATGTGTAGTGGGACAAAACATGCGCGACACTCGTTTTTCCTTCATCTGATTTTTATCCCAATTGGTTTTTTCTGGCAAGATTTTTAATGACACAAGACTACAAAATAAGCATGTTAATTGTTTTACTACTGAAGAGAGCTATCCAGCGTCCGAGTCTTCATAGCATGAACTCCCAGACACTAGGGGGCCATATATACCCGGAATGGAGTAAATTTTATGAACTTTTAGCAACTTCAAGGAAAAGCACCTGATACTGTGGGCTCTCTAGATGCTGGGGATTGCTCAGATGTTCAGACTACATGTAACCGGACTTACCACACTAGATGGCAGCTGGATTATTTTTGCACATGTCTTCATATTTGTAAGTAAAAGGAATGAATAAAAAATTTCTTTTTATGATTAATAAATATTTGCCATCACGAGCATAAAATGTATGTTATGTTAAACATATCAAAAATTTCGTACCATAGTGAACAAGAGACGTCCTCTTCTATAAAACTGTTAAAAATAAGGGATATTTCTTATTAAAACCTTAACAAAAAAGTTAAGGCTCCGGATACTAAAAGTATCAAAGTTTAAAGATGACCGAAGCCAAGTCAGTTCCAGAACTAATTATAAAGGCCATGAAATAGCCCCGATCTAAGATGAAAAGAAAAATACATATTTTTTGAAGTAAAATTAAGATTGACGAAAAATTGTTAAACTTCCAAAATTTAGCATTTGCTGATAAGTTAAGCCTTGAAGTAAGGTTTTAGTTCACAAAGAAAAGTAATTATGAGCCTACAAATAAAATTACTACTTGCTTCAGAAAATAGATAAAGGAAGAAAACCTTAGGCAGAATTACAAAAAGGAAAAGTTCTTTATTCATATTTTTCCGGATCGAATCAATCCGGTTATAAAAGATTCTAACCGGGACCAAAAGTGACTCGGTAACAAGACAAAAGATTAAAAATAAAAATTCACTTGAAAGGTTATAGCCTGCCCGCTCCATGGTCCGTCAGGGATGTTTCAAATAGTACGAACAAAAATAAAATGATCAAAAGATCAAACGGGGTTGGGGTGTGGGGTGTGGGGTGGGTGGGGGGGTGTCATCGACTTTCACATCATAATTTTCTCTATCTCTACATAAAGCTTCCTATGATAGCTCAACATTGTGGAGGTCAATTTCTGCGTCCAAGATCTCGGAAACAAAGTCAAAGCTTGATTTACTAGCCTCTTCAAAGGTATCAATGCGACTCTTCAGAACAACCAGATCTACCCGAAGCCTCCATCTTTGGCATTTATCCTGAAGCTCAGTGATGATATGCTCGGAGGTGTTCAACTGTCCCTGGGCCCCGACTAAGTCAGCCGCCAATGTGGTTGATCTCCCTTAAAGAGTTACGTATGAAGTGGTTACGACTTGAAGAGAGTTATCACGGTCCTTCAGAGAGTTAACAAAATTTTGTACTTGTAACCGGAGGGAAGCTTGAAGAGAGCTTGAATCCTTGATATCAGCTCTGAGTCCCTCAACTTCGGCCCGAAAGTGTTGGATTTCCTCAGCCAAGTTCTGATTTTCTTGGGAAGGACCCATTGCCTTAGCTAAGTCCGCAGTGGAAAGGACAGCGGCATGTCCCTAAGTAAAGGGAAAGGTAATGGTAAGAAAATTGAGAGATCAAAAGGGGAGATTAACGGGGGAAATCTTTTACCTGTAAGAGGAAGTCTGCAATATGTGCAAGGAAAGCCTCTAGCATAGCAGTTGGGGGCTTCCGAGGCGAATAAGAAGATGTCATGGCCTCAATACCAAAGGTAGGGATTGAGCGGTGCTTAGGACTGTTACTAGGAGGAATAATTGTCTCAGCATCTAGAACATCCTGCAGGGGACTCCCGAAGCAGGTGCGTTCATCAATCACCTTCTCCTCATTGTCAAACTGAATAACACCCGCTTTTGCCTCCGCCTATACCTCTTTCCAATACTCAGTGAGCCGACGGCGGTTCCTAACCCAGGAACCAATTCCTACTGGGGTCTTAGGAGCTTTGTCTTGAGTTCTTCACTTTCGGTTGCTAAAAGCAGACTGCAGAATGTTAGATAAAGTGGTTGTACGGGATGACACTTTTTGGGCTACAAATTTTCTTATCGGGAGCCCAACAGATGACATAAATAGGATGAAAAGGAATCCCAGAAAATATGAGGTGAAACCTATATAAAAGGGAGAGTTAGGGTTAAAACTTACATTGGTATTTTCTCTTCCACCACTCGGAGGTAATACTCTTCCATGATCAAGTGATGTCGGGGGAGGCATGGAGAAGACAGACAACCCACTTAAAATCCCTTCAACCAGTTGTGACTCAACTAAAATGACTGAGAAAATTGCGATGTTTGCATAAGAAATTATGGTTCTTTTAATCAAAAAAGAAAAATAAACAAGTTCGTGATTAAAAGTACTTAAGAAAAGGGTTCCACTCCTCTGGAAAAGGGTATGCAGAAGGACGATGGAATTGATCAGTCTTGATCAAAACAAACCGAGTAAGCCAACATTAGTCAAAATCATCTTCGGCATTTATGAGGCTCCGGATTCCACAAGGGTATAAGTGAATAATACTACCCCAAGAAACACGGGGTAGTAAAGAAGGAGATGGTGGTCAATGATGTATGAGGCGTTGGCATTATCTGCCAGCATCTGTATGCAATAAATTAATCTCTAGATTTATGGAGCTACTTGCCCCAAGCAGACTATGTATCATCGACAAATGTCTTCGATAATTTGGGGGATATAAAGCTTGAAGCCAATAATAAAAGGGTATGTGTAGGTCATAGAAACCCTTCAACATTGTGGTGAACTCGATCAACCGGGTCGACTGTTCTAATGACTTTATTAGAAGAGAAGTTGCAATCTTTCATAACATCAGGGAAAATCTTGGCAGTAATCACAAATTCAATCCCTTCAACATGTTCAAAGTTGCTCTGAACGCGAATGTCTCCAGAGAAATCGAAGTTAGAAGGAAGAATTTTTGTGGCAACTGAGTGCAAATCGATTTCTCGATTTTTTGGGGATATATGTTCTTTTCCAGGACGACGGGTTGGAGGATCGTCATGATCGCCTGGAGAACGAGAAGGAGAAGATTTGATAGAAGACATTATGAAAGAAAATTTTAAGGGAGAAGGAAAGTTTATGAAGATTGAAGATTTGAGGAAGATTATAGTTCCTTTCTGTGTAGGATTTGGACTTCTATTTATGGTAAAAGAGTATAACATATGAATATGGAAAGATTTGTATCATCAATGCCATACTTCACGTCGATCAGTTCAAGTTGTTCAGTTGCCGCTGTTTCAGAAGTATTAAATGGATGTGATATTTGATAAGTCTTGAATCATTATGTTTCAAATTTTTCGCCGAATTGTGGGGTTCTTTCAGTTCAAGGTTCAAATCCACTTCCCGGGTGCACATGAGTTATGCCCGGAAAGTTAAGGAACTATCTGTATGTGATAAAATTTGTATAAGACAGATGTATAAATTATGATGTGACACGTGACATTCAATGCTGAGTCAAGTCCATGTCAGCCTAAGACATCACCGGTAGCCTTTAAGCGAGGTTAGGAGCATTATGCGCATATGAGGTAATAGTAATATAGAGGGTCAAATGAGCCGTTTAGAATTGCAACGGACGACCGTTACTGAATTGGTTGTACGTCTTCAAACAAAGCATTGATGACATTTAGTGAGACACTAATTGCCTAATTATTACAATATTTATTCTCTTGTATTAATGAGAGTATATTTTGTGGGGTGTGTACTCGTGTAACTCATGTATAAATAGGACACATAGTTCCATTCTAAAGACATCCGATTCTAGTTATTATAATATATTTACTCATATTCTCTCGATCTTCGTTCTTACATACAAGTTGTCGTAACTCCGCCCAGAAGCTATCACAAGGCTTAGGCTAATCATTACTTTTTTTATCTTATTATTGATTAATTACATTGTATTTTATCTTGAACTATTATCAAACGTGTCACTTGAGATTCACGTGTCCTTGGCCACGTATACAGTTCAACTGTACCGTTTTACGGGTAAACAACTATATTTAATTTTTAATTAATTGAATTTCTTTATCACTATATGTTTGAATCTTCACGGATTTATCTACTGATTAACCGTTGCATCATTTAATTATTCATATGTTACATTAATTTTATATTGTTATTTCATATTTGAGAGTAATATAGTTTAAGTAATAGATTAAATATAACATAATTACTATATATATAAAAGGATCAAAACACAAAATTTAACTAAATTGAAGGTTGAAATATGATCGATTAGTATATATTGCAAGAACCAAAATCATAATTTATCAATAGATGAGGGGGACCAAATTAAAGTATTATTACACCCCCTTACTATTTTCTACTTTCTTTACGAATTTAGTATCATATAAAAAATATTCTACTCCCAACGAAGACATTGAGACTCTTTGACAAAAAAGATTTTTTGGTATTTATGCTAATTATAATTATTTTTCTATTTTATTTATTACTACTCCATGTACCACAAAAACTCTAGCTAATTTAAAATGTTTTGACTATTTATGCCAACATAATAATAAACACCTTTTCGTATAAATTAATGTGATGAAAGTATTATTGTTTCTTTTGTGACATGCATATTACTAAATGATTCTATCTTTACTTTCTTATTCTTGCTAACTAGTTTTACACAATTAAATCATTTAAGATGTAACTATAGGTAATTTGTATTTAATAATGCATTAGTGGTCCACAATAAAAGAAATAACAAACTAAATTATACTAATAATATAAAATATTAGGAGTATTACATTATCAGTTATATATATGAGGTGGCTTGAGTTTAGGGGTGTCAGATGAGTCGTTTGGGCTGAAGTTGGGCGGGTCAAGATGGACTGAATCAATAGATGGGCCAATGGCCAACCCGCCCAAAACATACATGAACTAAGATGTGCGGGTCAAGATGGGCTAAATGATGGGTCATAACCCAACTTGCCCAACTTGACCCATTATTTTTACAAATTTCAAACTTCCTTCTATGATGTTATTTTTTTTGTATGATATTTGACTTTTCCATATCCTTATTTTTAAAATAAGAATAATATTTTTAAGAATTTTTTTATTTTGTATATAAGAAAATAAATATATAAAATAATGGGTTGGGAGGGCAGGGAGTAGTGGGGGCGGGGGTGAGAGGCGGGAGGGCTGGGTAGTCGGGTAAGAAAAGTTTCTTATTTTTTTTATAAAAAATTTGTATAAGTAAAATAAATATATAAAGTAAAAACTTCGGGTGGGTGGGTGGGTGGGTGGGGGTGGGGATGAGGTAAGCAAATTTTTCTCATTTTTTATAAAAAAATTATAAAAGTAAAATAAATATATAAAATAGAAAATTTGGTGGTGGGGTGGGAGGCGGGGGTAGTGGGTGGAGGGGGTACAAAAAATTTCTCATTTTTTAATAAAATTTTATATATAAGTAAAATAAATATATAAAATAAAAATTTTGGGGTGGTGTGGGAGGGCAGGGGGAGGTAAGAAAAAATTTCATATTTTTAATAATTTTTTAAATAAAGTAGCAAAAAATATGAAATAGAAATTTGAGGAGGGGGGGGGGGGGGGGGGGGTAGGGGGGGGTTAGAGCGGTAGGGAGAGGTAAGAAAAAATTTCATATTTTTTATAAAAGTAAAAAAAATATGAAATAGAAATTTGAGGGCGTGGTAGGGAAATGGGGTGGGGGTGGAGGGGGTAGGTGTGCGTAGGGGGAGGTAAGAAAAATTTCATATTTTTATAAATTGTTTATAAAAGTAAAAATATAAAATAGAAATTTGAGAATGGGGTAGGGGTAGAGGCGGGAGGTGGGGGTTAGATGGGGTAGGTGGGGGTATAATGGAGTGCAGGTGGTAGGTGGTGGGGTGGAGTAGACAAAGGTAGGGGCAGAGATGTGAGAGTGGTTTAGTGCTTGGGTGGGGGTTGGTGTAGGGGAGGGGTAGGATGGATGGATAGTGTGGTGGGTGGTTGGGGTCCGTTGGTATATTTTTTATTATTCCGAAATAATAAATACATTTTTTAAATAATTATTTATAAATAAAAATTTTAATCTAGAGTGGAGCTCTAATCGTTAAAATTAAATATATTTGTGGGTCAAGTTTGGACATCATTATGAGTTCATTTGGGATGTTGATTTATGATGGGTCAACTTGGGCTAGCCCAAACCAACCATCATCAAAATCACTCTTATCCAAACTATAAAACTTTAGACGGGTTAGACGGGTCATTTGAGTTTGAGCTAATTTTGTCGCCCGTACTTGAGTTATTGAGTTAGGCTCAAATTGACCCATCATGAAAATATGACCTTGGGGAGTTGGACAGGTGATATCTTTCAACGGCCATCTCTATTGCATTTGCAGAGAGAGAGAGAGAGAGATAAGCCTAACATTATTCATGGAGGAGACTTTGGAAGGCAACAAGCCAACAACTCTTGACTTTGGCACATCCCTTGTCTTCCAGATTTCCCCCCTAATTTAGCTAGCAAGTACTAGTACTTCTCAGATGCATGTATGACTGTATGTATGTTGCTTATTTCTGGATCCTCTGAAATCGTTTCTTAAAGGTAAAAAAATAAAATAAAATAAAATAAAAGACAAAAAAATTCAGCATTCTCTTATCAACATCGCAGTGAAGGTCAACAGGTAACAAATAATTATTACTTCCACTATTTCAATTTATGTGAATCTTTTACTATTTTTTTTTTTTTGTTGACGAAGGAACCCGCAGCCGCTATTCTTTCGAGTGCGCACAGGGTAAACCCCGGACTGACGCAATAGCCTGTAAACCACGTCAGCCGATTAACCACACTTGGCAAGCCATGTGTGACAGGCTCAACCAAGAAGGTTTATGCAGGGGATCGAACTCGTGACCTTACGGTCCCGCGCTCTACTGCTACACCAACTTGGCTACCCTTGCGGGTAATCTTTTACTATTTGAAGAGTCCACGAGGTGGTTATTTGACCACATTTTTCTTACATTTTTTTTATATTATTTGAATTATAAATTATCATGACTTATAATATTTTTAATTTAATTTCTAAATATATAAATTTTAGTTTTACAAACATGAAAAATCAATGTAAACACTTAAGGTCAAAATTGTAAAGTTTGACCCTCGTATTCTGAAAAGGATCATATAAATTGAAATAGAGAGAGTAGTATTTTCAAACGCTCATAAATACATATAGTTACTTTCTCCATTAACAGCAGTGTTTGGATTGTGCTATTTGCACTTCAATTATGGTTAAATAGTGCAAAAATATGAGATAATAAGAAGATAATAAAAAAAAAGGTGCTTGGCATGTGGGCTTGGACGATTTGTCCCAATTGGGGGATCATTTGATTTGTCGATTTTAAAAGGCAGTTTCATGATTCACCCCGGGGCTCGCTTCGAGGCGGGCACTAACAAAATATTCCGGAGCTCCCATGCGAGGCTTAGTTCCTGTGAGGTTTACGCTTTAAGCGCTACTATATGCCCTAAACACGCCTAACGCCAAACGTTCGGGGCTCGCCTAACCGTTTTTACACACATTATACGTTAAATTCCTTAATTAAAATAATTGATCCTCATAATTTTTCAACAAATGAATGATACTTAATAGTTTTTCATCTATATAAATAAGAAGACTGAGTAACTCAAATAACAAATTGTAGTATTGCATATTTACTACTCCTTTGAGAACATCATTAAGGTGAATATCACTTAATATTTCTTTTAAAAATATATAGCTGAATTGTACATTTTCACTTGTCATTGGTCTTTTGTCCTATGTATGAAAATTAATTATTTCGCTATTTGAAAAGAATTTTATCTTTATTCATGAAGGAGTTACATTTTAATTATAATAATAAAGTTTATTGATTATTTCCTTATAAGGAGACAAAACGAATAGTATGATAGTAATATTGTTTTAAGAAATTGTGATTTTTTTCATTGTTTGAAATTAATATGTTAGAGTTGAATTGCATCTCATAATAGCTTTTATTTTATTGTATTGTGTATACTTGTAAAATTATGTTATATATAATTACAAGTTATAAGATGGATTGCTTTGATTAGTTTTTACCTATTTAAAAATATTTATTGTAATTATATTATTTTATGAAATATTAAAAATTAAATACTACATTTACCATAATTGTATATGTAGTATCCAAGTAGAATAAGGTTTTAGGAATAAAATAGGAATATGATTCTCCTATTATGGAAATATGTAACATGTATATATATTCTTTTAATTAATGAAAATAAGGAAGGAGATTATTTCTTTCACCATGGGGCTTATGCCCCGTGCCTCAGGACTTACGCCTCACCGAGACATATGTAAAACGCCCCGCCTTACGGCTCTGCTTTTTAGAACACTGGTCTGTACACGCTCACATGAAAGGAGGTCATTTCTTTCTTTGGAGTTTGGAGGGTCACCACACACACCCCACACCCCCATCTCCACCCCCCTCCAAAGTTTCTTAATGATCAATTTCCCTATTCAAATCATCAGAAAGATGAGCTGCTACGTTTTTTCACATAGCACCATCAGAAGTTAGCTAAATTCAAGTAATATTATACTATTTACCTGGTTAGGTTTATAGGCGTCAAATGCGAAAGTTGAGTTTAATTTGAAAAGTTTAAAATAGACTGAATAAACTTTGGGTTGAATTTGAAATAAAAAATGAAGAAAATAATAAGTTACAGCCTAATCAGTTCAACTCTAACCAAATTTTAGTTTCTTTGATAATACTTGATAATTTATTTTAGTTATCAAGCGAAACTAAAAAAAATTAACTTTTTGTTATTATTTTGACTATATCTTACATATCAAATAAAAATGATAGTTTAACAAGTTTTCTTGTGGAAAGTATTAGCACACGTGTGTGTATTCCTATTTGGGTACATATTTACCATATTTTGTATTGTATAATTATGATAGGATTAGAATCCTTGTTAGAGAATAATTCAACATTGTACACCTATATATATTTGTATTAATGAGAAAGACTCCCCGATTAATACAATCTTACATGATATCAGTAGCCAAAACCCTCTAAACCTAGAAAATTCCTCTTTGGCCGTCGTGACCCCCCCTTCCACCGGAACTCACATCGGCCCCTACACCCTAAAATTTTCTTTGTTTTGTTCCTCTATTCTCCCCCCTTCTAAATGGATCCTTGTGCTACTCCCACGCCTTCTGACGCTTCTGCTTCTACCCAGGTCGTCCTTCAAACACCTCCCACAACCCTTTTTCACCATCTTTCCATTCGGCTCTCGCCGTTACAAATATCAAGAACTTCATCCCTCTCATTCTTGATCAGGAGGATGATCAATATTGGTCGTGGGTGGAACTGTTTAAAATTCATGCATATGTCTACCATGTTCTTGATCACATCGACTACTCTATTCTTCGCCCTCCCGAAATTGATGACACAACATGGCGTCATCTTGATGCTGTGGTTAAACAGTGGATATATAGCACTATATCCAAGGACCTACTTCTCACGATCATGAAAACGGAGGCTTCCACCTGTGATTTGTGGTCAAGATTGGAAGAAATATTTCAAGACAACAAGAACATTCGCGCAGTGTAGTTGAAAGAGCAATTCAACAACATCCGTCTGGAAAATGATTCCAATATGTCTGAATACTGCAAACAGCTAAAACTAGTGGCAGACCAATTGTCAAACGTCGGATCTCCCGTTTCTGAAACAAAAATGGTTGTACAATTGGTTGTAGGCCTACCGAAGGGTGAATATGACACTCTTGCCACAATAATACAGCAGGTTGACCCTCTACCTAGTTTTAACAAGGCTCGTTCGCAATTGCTATTAGAAGAAACACGTCGTGCGAAGCAAGTTAAGCACAACCAAAAAGCCTTAGCGGTTGACACATATACACCAACCAACGTAGCCACCGGCCAACCGCCACTGCCGGAAAATAGTCAACCGCGGCAGTGGTCGTGAAGGTAGGGGCCGCGGCAAAGGAGGCAGGGGACAGCATCCAGGTCCACACCCGCAGCAGCCCAATATAATTGCCCAGTTCCAGAACCCAGCAGGAGCATTCCAAGCCCAGAATTGGGCCACATACCCAGCCTTGACCGCGACCCAGTATCCTGGTCCCCAGCCAGGTCTCTTGGGCCCAGGCCCAGCTCACCGACAGGCTCAATTTCAGCCTCCTTAAGCCCACGTCGCTCAAGCCTTTTACCCGCTTCAGCTCAATAGTCTGGCCCCATATGAGTTGGGCCAGATTTTTAGCAGTCTCAACCTATATCCGCTCGACGAAAATTGGTACATGGATACGAGGGCCACTACTCACCTCACCCGCTCTGCAGGTAGTCTTCCCAAACTATTTCGTTTAAAGCATCCTCAACATATCACTGTTGAAAATAGCCACCGTATTCCAATTCAGGGATATGGTACCACTTACACTCAACCTCCCCCGACCTCTTTCCCTTAGAAATGTCTTGTATGCCCCAAACATAATTAAAAACCTAATCTCTGTCCGCCAATTTACTCGTAATAATTCTATCTTTGTTGACTTTGACCTGTTTGGTTTTAGTGTGAAGGATCTTCGTACGGGAACAAATCTTATGATATGCAATAGCACGGGGGATCTCTATCGATTCTCATCCACCTCCGTTGCCAGATCATGCTCTCCCGTTTCTCTTGCCGCTATCTCTCCGTCAACTTGGCATAATAGGCTTGGTCATCCAAGAACTCCAGTTTTTAATTTTCTTAGAGCAAAAAATTTTATTAAATGTAATAATGGGAAACTTGCCCAGCATTGTGTTTATTGCTCTTTAGGCAAACATATTCGTCTTCCTTTTAAATCATCGTCATGCTGATTTGGTCCTATTCCTAGTTCACTCGGTCATAAATATTATCTCGTGTTGTTAGATAATTTTTGTCATTATATTTGGATCTAGAAGTGTTTGCCAAATTTCTTGTGTTTCGTACTTTTATCAGAACACAGTTTGAAAAAATGCATAAAATCATTCAGTGTGATAATGGTCGTGAATTCAACAATTCCATGTTTCACCGATTCTGTCATAATAATGGCATGATTTTCCATTTCTCGTGTCCCCACACGTCGCCTCAAAATGGTAAAGCCGAACGAATCATCTGCACCATTAATAATATGGTTCGTACTCTCCTACTTCATGCCTTTCTTCCTCCGTCCTTTTGGGTCTATGCAGTCAAAATGGTAGAATACACTCTAAACATTTTACCTACCAACACCCTTCATAACATGACCCCTACCGAAATCTTATACCGTCGGATCCCCTCTTATGACCACCTTCGCATTTTCGGTTGCCTCTGCTACCCAAATCTTACAACTACCGCTCCTCATAAATTGGCACCCCGAACTACTCAGTGTGTCTTTGTAGGTTTCCCATCCAATCATAGGGGCTACCTGTGCTATGACTTATCTACTCGTCAGATTCACGTCTCACGTCACGTCACGTCACCTTCAATGAGATGACTTTTCCCTTCGAGAATATTCAAAAATTTTGTAACACGGATTATACCTTTTTAGATGAATTCAACACGTCTCCCGTCATACTCCACGAGCTTGCTTGATCTACCGATATTTACAATATAAAATATGGTAAATATGTACCCTAATATGACTATACACACGTGTGCTAATAGAAAGCACCAGCTAGCCACTTTTAGGACCGTTGTTGTAGTCTTATAGCAAGTGTTTAGCAATTATTTGATGTTTAGTCAAACTTTAAAAGATAGATAGATATTGCTTCTTCTTTTTCTCTGCTTTCTCAAACTTCGGATTAATGTGTCCTGAAATTTAGTTTTTAATTCAAAATTTTAAAATATTATGTCTGTAAGTTTAGTTGTTTCAATTTAACCTTCAGGTTTGTAGGTTTAGTATCCTGAAGTTCAATTTTCAGTTTGAAACTTCAAGACACTTTATTCTTAAGTTCAATTTTTAGTACAGAACTTCAGAACACTATCCAATGTTAAATTCAGTTTTTTTTTTCAGTTCAAAACTTCACAACGTTATGGCTGTAAGTTTAGTTTTTAAATTCAAACTTCAAAACACTGTATACTTCAAACTTCAAGTTTGTGTCCTGAGGTAGCCTGAAGTTCAATTGTTGTTGTAGAACTTCACGACGCCATCTAAAAAAAAAGAATAAAGAGAATAAAAACAAGTAGTAGTAGTGACTAATTTAATATACTTTTCACGATTTGGTGACTAAAACCACCATGTTCATGAAATTGTATCTTTAAGTTTGAGTTTCACAAATCAAGCTTTAGGACTCTGCTGGAAACTGGGCCAGGCTAGCCCCCAGGCCCAATGGCCAGTCCACTGGACAGTATCCCAATTTTTTTGGGCCATCACAAACCGGGCAGAGAATCAGCAACGGGGCAGTGAATTCTGGGCCACTGCCGACCCAGTGGCAGAAGGCCCATTCGACAGTGGCCCACCCGACGGATATTGAGTCCGCCATGCACACACTTGGACTTAATCCACCCGATGCAAATTGGTACATGGACTCCGGAGCGACGTCTCACATGACGTCCTCCCAATGTAATCTTTCGTCCTATTTTAATTTGAGCAAAAATAATGGTATAATTGTTGGAAATGGACATTCTATTCCAATTCGGGGTTATGGTTCTACTAGTTTGTCACCACCAAACCCACCACTAGCCTTAAAAATGTCCTTCATGCTCCACAATTAATCAAAAACTTGGTATCTGTTAGAAAGTTTACTACTGACAATTGGGTGTCTGTTGTTTTTGACCCTTTTGGATTTTCTGTGAAGGATTTTCAGACGGGGAGCCTTCTCATGAGATGTGATAGCCAAGGCGAATTATATCCAATAACGTCACCTATCCAACAGTCCAAGTTCCCATTTTCTTTTGCAGGAGTAGCCTCTTCTTTATGGCATGAACGGTTGGGTCATCCAGGGGCACCAGTCTTAGCCTCCCTTAAGCAAAATAAGTTTATTTCATGTACTCAATCCAAAACGTTAAATAAATGTCATTCATGCTCACTTGGTAAACAAGTTAAATTGTCATTTGTTTCCTCTAGTTCATGCACTCTTATGCCATTTAATATTATCCACTGTGATATTCGTACTTCCCCCGTGTTGAGCTCTTCGGGCTATAGATATTACTTGCTTCTGTTAGATGATTACTCTAATTTTTTGTGGACATTTTCCTTGTCTAAAAAATCACAAGTTTTCTCCACTTTTCTAAAGTTTAGAGCTTTCATCAAAAATCAATTTGAACAGGAAATCAAGAATATTCAATGTGATAATGGCAGGGAGTTTAGTTTGACAATAGGCATTTTTGAGATTTTTGCAATTCTCATGGTTTAAACTTCCGTCTTTCATGTCCCCACACATCCTCCCATAATGGGAAGGCGGAACGCAAAATACGAACCATCAACAATATTGTTCGCACATCCCTTGCCCATGCCACACTCCCCCCCTCATTTTGGCACCATGCACTACAAATGGCATCATACTTGTTAAACATACTCCCTCAAAAGAACTTGTCCTACCAAGCTCCACTAAAAATCATATACCTACGGGACCCTTCTTACTCCCATTTACGGGTATTCGGGTGCTTATGCTATCCTCTTTTTCCATCAACTACCATCACCAACCTTCAACCCCAGTCGACTCCGTGTGTGTTCTTGGAATATCCATCAAATTATCGAGGTTACAAATGTTACGACTTATCTTCAAATAAAATAATTATAAGTCGTCATGTAATTTTTTATGAAACGAATTTTCCATTTATCAAAATACACAAGTCTGGACCCCACACCTATGATTTTCTTGATGATAGCCGACCCCCGTACTTAACCCAATTTTTTTACTCTCCCGAGCCCACTATTACAGGTGACCCGACCGATTTGGGCCAACTAAGCCCCGAAACAGTGGCCCAGCCGCAGGATAATACAGTTCAGCGGACTGGGCCTCCAGTCCTAAGGCCCAGTGTTCCAAATTTGCCTACACGACTCACTGTTTTCAGGCTCATTGTGATTTCCCAGCCCAATGCCACTGTCCCGCCTTCTAGCAGTGACTTAGGCCGAGGCCCAACTTATTCCGTCATGCCAAACAATGTTATCCCCTCGGCCCAAAACTCAGTCAACCGACCCATTACCCGACGGTATTGTCAAACCCAACACCAAATATAGCCTACACACTCAACTCTCAAAATTATCATTACTCCATAATCCTGTGACTGCTCTTTATGACCCGAATTGGAAAATGGCTATAGACGATAAATTTAATGCTCTTATTAAAAATAGAACATGAGAATTAGTACCTCGTCCACCTCATGCTAATATATTTCTGTCTATGTGGATATTTAGTCACAAAGAAAACTCTGATTGTTCTTTTGAGCGACATAAAGCCCGTCTTGTATGTGATGAAAAAACGCAACGTGTTGGCGCGAATTGCGGTGAGACGTTCAGTCCGGTGGTCAAACCAGCGAGTATCCGAACAATACTTAGTTTGGCTCTCTCAAAGGGTTGGCCACTTTATCAATTGGATGTCACAAATGCCTTCATCCATGGACATCTAAATGAAACGATATACATGTACCAACCTTTGGGGTACATGGACTCCAAATACCCCAATCATGTGTGCCTTCTCAAAAAATCATTATGTGGACTAAAGCAAGCTCCCATGGCATGGTATAAGCGGTTTGCGAATTTTGTCTCACATATTGGTTTTTCTAACAGTCGTTCCGATCACTATCTGTTTATTTATCGTCATGGTAATAATATTGCTTATCTTCTCTTATATGTGGATGATATTATATTAACTACCTCATCAGATGCTCTTCGAAAGTCCATCATGTCACGGCTTGACTCTGAATTTGCAATGAAGGACCTGGGCCCACTACACTATTTTTTTAGAATAGCAGTGACACACCATGCTTGTGATTTATTTCTCTCCTAAAAGAAGTATGCAACAGAGATTGTGGAACGAGCTGGTATGTCCTCTTGTAAACCCTCAGCAACTCCGGTGGACACTAAATTCAAATTGAGTGCATCTTCCAGCAAGCCTTTTGTCGACCCGACACTCTACCGCAGCGTGGTAGGAGCCCTGCAGTAACTAACCTTCACCAGATCGGATATATCTTATGTTGTGCAATAATTATGTCTTTTCATGCATAATCCGATGGATGATCATATGCATGCTCTAAAACGCATTGTGCGATATATACAGGGTACCCTTGAATATGGCTTGCACTTATATCCATCATCTACGTCCACATTTGTCTCCTACACAAATGCAGACTGGGGAGGCTGCCCAGATGCTCCACTTCAGGTTATGATATATTTTTGGGTGATAACTTGGTTTCTTGGTCCTAAAAAAGACAAGCCACATTATCAAGATCCAGTGCCGAAGCAGAATACCGAGATGTTGCTAATGTTGTGTCTGAATCATGTTGGCTTCAAAATCTTCTTCTTGAGCTACACTGCCCGATTTCGAAAGCCACTTTGGTATATTGTGATAATATTAGTGCTATCTACATGTCTGGCAATCCAGTCAATCATCAACGCACAAAACATATTGAGCTGGATATCCACTTTGTCCGTGAAAAAGTGTCACGCGGTCAACTGCGGGTGCTACATGTCCCGTCGCGCCATCAAATTACTGATATCTTCACTAAAGGTCTTTCGCTGGTGTTATTTGAATATTTTCGAGACAGCTTCAGCATCCATTTGCCTCCCGCTTTGATTGCGGGGAGTGATAGAATAATAGTTATTAATTATTGTTAATAATTATTATTATTGTAATTAAGTTGTATATCTTATATATATGGTAGGGGGTAAAATATTTATTAGCATTATCTTGTCATTAGGGAGATTATCTTATCATTAGGAAGATTAGCTATCATTAGAAAGATTAGCTTTATCTTAGGAAGATAATTATGCATAATCTTCTCCTTATCATCTACTAATTTTTAGCATGTATAGTTGTATATGAACTACATTTGTGGAGGAAAATATTCTACTTACTCTAATTATTCTTACAAATAAATCATGTTATAAATTAAGTCTCTTCCTCATATTTAAATCCAGTAAGAGCATAAGTAGGGATGGCAACGGATCGAATCTGGACCGGATCCTATTAGATCCAGATCCAAATCCGTTTTTCATACCTGAATTCAGATCCGTATCCAGATCCGTCGGGTTCATAAAAATCAGATCCAAATCCGGATCCATCGGATCCACCGATCGGATCTGGATCCACATGTAAAAAAAATTTGCCTTGCTAAGAATTTTTTTTTGAGCTGACAAACGATTTTTACTTAGCTAACAGTTTACTGTGTTTCAATTTTTCATATGAGATATTTTGTTCGTTGTCTCGTTTTGATTGTGAGCTATTAATTGAAAATGTTAGACAATGACAATAGTTGTGAAAAATGCTGACTAGTATTTCCACCATGCAGAACTTGCATGTGCTTGGAATCTTCATAGATGAAGTGAATATAATTTTAACTACTTCTCTATGGAGATGTTAGTCATTCACTAATATAACATTGATTTTATTATCGAAGTTACCTCTTTATTTTTTAGTTTTTGAGTTAACACAGGAATAAATTAAACTTGTTTTGAGAATTAAACTTGCAAGGATGTGCTTAGCAACTTTAAGAAAATACTTATAAAATTACATTATAGGTTATGAATATATTTAATAAAAAAATGGATCCACGGATCAGATCTGGACCGGATACGGATCTCAAATACAAGATCCAGATCCAGATCCAGATCCGATCCGTCAGAAACGGATCCGGATCCAAACCGGATCCGTCGGGTCCAAATTTTGAAAATCCATATCCTTTAAAACGGATTTGGATCCACCGCCATCTCTAAGCATGAGTGAAATTTAATCTTCCAAATGAGAAGTTGTCCTTCAAGGTGAATTCCAACAAATCTTTTTTTTTTCCTTCTTTTTGATAATCATGGTGTCCCGACCAGCTTAAATTTCACCAAATCTTTGGAAATCCTCTTTACTATATAAATTGAACGCAACCCTTAGTATAAAAAGTTTCATTTAAAGCCAAACAAAAAGGAGCCAGAAAAGCAACTTCATTAACGTCAGTAAAGAAGCATGTGAATTTATCTTTGCAAAAAGTTTAGGAACTAAAAGAGAGAAGTTGCATTCAAATGTTGGCTGAACACGAAGAACTAAAATTAGGCAATGTTCTCCCCTCTCTCTTCCTGATGAATCTTTTTTGTTTACGATAAAAAGAATTGAAAACCATTGGACTGCAAAGTTAGATTGGATCAACAAATTCAATATACTTAAATATAATGTAACTTGTTAGGTTTAAGTACAAAAAATGATTAATCCTTTAAGATAGATCAAATTAAAGAAAAATATAATACTATCTCCCTGTCACGATTAGACTACCCTTGCAAATGATTTTGTTATTTTCTTTTTCATCTTTTTCCTTGGAACTGTTACTTTGGCCCGTAGAATGGGAAAGTACTAAATTTCAGGACATCCTTGTTTACAAGTACCGTTTTGCTCAGAATCTTCTCAACTAATGTGTTTTCTATATGTAATGTACATGTATTATCATGGATGGCTTTCCAGCCATTTCCCATTATCCTTTGGTCGTGCCCATGGCACCCTTGCAAGCCTCCCCGTCACCTAGTGATATGGACGAATCCAGTGGTCTTGGCCGCGCCACATGACAAGCGCGCATGTACTTATGTCGCCCCACAGATAGCTCATGTCCCCGCCCAGCAGCAGACAGATGCCGACAACGCCCCTCAGCAGGCAGCGCTCTCAGCGCGCGCAACACACAGACCCTATAGCCAAAGACATGTTGAGTTGTGGAGCCTAATTCATCGCCGACACTATGAAGATCCTACGCAGAGTGTGGAACGTTGATTATGTTCGCCCTAATTTTCGCTATATATAGACTAGGGGCGTCGTTTTTCTTTCTTATGTCAAGCAAGAGAAAAAGAGATAATTGTAAACACAAACTCCCTACTTTGATAATAGTGAAATCTGCAGCAGCAAAGTAGACGTAGCTCTCCCATTAAGAATAAACCACTATAAATCTCTATGTTATTTATTCTTCGCTTATTTACTGTTTTCTTATTAGGTCGAATTTGGAACTTAAATCCTAACCAGACAAGGATGTAACCCTCCAAGTGCCTCCTACTGGACCAGCTTTTCCTTTGTATAAGTTTAGGTCCTTTTGAATGTAAATATAGAGCAGTTTTAATTCATGTATTTCCATTATGCATTTCTATCTTATTCATATCAAGTTCTGAAATTTGGGTTTATTTGTTAAAGCATTATTAAGGGGAATCAAGTAGTCAAATATTCAAGCAAGCTATCTCAATTCTTTATAATTCAATCTCTCCCCCTCAACACAGTGTGCCTTTATAACAGTATGGTTGGTGGCTTATAGCATCGAAGGTTATCATCTCAACTAATTTGTTACTTTTTTGTAAAAATAATTTTTTCATACCAAACACACCCTACGAAAAAAGAAGGAAAAGGATAACAAGAAAAGAATAGAAAAAAACCACTATAGTTTTATGGTTTGAAGTGTGGCAGGGGAGAAAGGAACAGAGAGGTCTTGTTACAGTAGTTTCGATATATAATATTATAATTTAGGGCCTAGTGTGTACCCATTCATACAAAAGTCCAAAATGTTTATGATGGCATCACATGATGAAGAGAGTTGGAACACCAAAAAGTGTTGGGGTACTGCATGGCCCCTCCATGTGCACTAGCTCCTTCTTCACTCATCGCCGGCTATATTATTACTTAACCGAAAAGATGCATATGGGAAAGTAAAAAAAGAAAAGTTGCACTTTTTAATTGCTTTTACACTATCTTAACAATCACTTTAAAAATAAATAAAAACACTAAAAATAATTGTAGTCTACACATTCAAAGATTTTGAGTTTATGAATTTTAAATTCTAAAAAAGATAGCTTACAGAGTTCGCAGATAAATTATATTTATATATGTTCAGTGAATTTCTTAACACAAATGCAAGATTTTTGTCAAAACAATTGAGTTCTGCCAAATCCGTAGCTCGAACTCTAGCGCCCTCTAACACTATGCATTTGAAACAACAATTGAAACTAAATACAATAGCACTAGGATATTTATGAACACAATTAATGAAATTATACTATCATTTACTCTTGCAAAAGAAATGAATTTCAGATTGAAGCAACTTAAATACAAGATTGAAACTGCATGTTATAGTGCTGAACAACGCAGTTGATGATATTATACTTCTCAGATACTAAAAAATAATTAAGCCGACTACTTTGGTAGGGAGCGCTAATACCTCACAGTGAACCTCCAATTGAATCAGTGTATTTCAGATACCAGATGCCTATATCGAACAAAACAAGCTGCCTACTAGAAACACTGCAATATTCAGGTAGGCTGTAAGAGAAACACAACAAACAGCAGAAGAAATAGGTGAAAAGGCAGAAGGTGCAAGAGCAGCAGAATCAGGGCCAATAGGATACATCATATCATCTGGATTTTTGGTAGGATTTGAAGGAATAGTTGGCACAGAAGAAGTTGGAGGAACCACACCACCAGAAGAAGGCAAGAGAGGTGCAATATCTGGAGATACCTCTGAAAATGGAGATGCCACTGGTACTGGTGGATTTGCAAGAAACTCAACTGGGGTTGATGATATTAACTTCATCTCCACATTCATTGACACTAAAGGTGTTGCCATAATGAGTGTTGCTACAACAAGAAAGCAAAAGCTGCTGGCCATTATCTCAGAACTAATTCAGTTTAATTCAATTGCTTTCTCTTGCTAATGATGAAGAAATAAATATCACATAGGCTTTTTATCTCTCTTTTTTTGAACAATAATGAGTGTAGAGAGAAAGGATGAAAAAGGAGAGATTGATCTGAGAGGAGCTATGATTAAAAGTGAGTAAAAGGTTTGACAATCTATATGAATTAAGTGAGTGGTATGTATATTATGTACAGGTTGGCATGTTAGGAAGTAGACAAAAATATGTATATTATGTACAGGTTGGCATGTTAGGAAGTAGACAAAAATTCCCTTGGTGATTATGATATTTTATTATTTTTCAGTACTTTGTTTAAATTATGTCATGCTTTTTTCTAAAGGGATCCTCTCAAAGTTGATTATTGGGTAGTGGGCTCTAGATATGATATTGCTTTTATATTGCCCTAGATGCAAATCACTGTTGGACTTCTGCTGTCTCAAGGACATGAATAAATTGTAAGTCGATACTCTCCTCTGCCCTAAGCATGAGTCAGTTTAGATAAACAAATTAAAAGGATTGGAGCATTACTTTTTTGCAAATTCATTCTTACTGCTCCAATTAGTAGAGTGTTAATTAAGTGAGATGGTAAGATAAACATAAATGACAGTTTACATAAATAATCATATGATTAAGATTTAAGACCGAATTTTTTTTTTTTAAGAGACGTAACTAGTAAAGTTATTGTCATGTGATCAGAAGGTCACGGTTCAAGTCGTGAAAACAGCCTCTTGCAGAAATGAAGGGTGAAGTTGCGTATAATAGAGCCTTGTGGTCTGTCATTCCTCGGACCTCGCATATAGCGGGAACTTAATGCACCGAACTGCCCTTTTTTAAAAAGATAAATGAAAAGAGAAACCAAAGATTGAATTATTGGTGGCAAAAGTGCGGAAAGACGCCCCAAAAAGGCACTCAAAATTACCTAGGGAAAGAAAGGTACAAACATGAAAGTCCAAAAGCAATTTGTTATACTTTTGAAGACTTTGCATTATTAATCATATTTTGAATAGTTTTTATTGTTCAGTGTTCACCCTGAAGTTTCATAAGAACTTTAAAGATACACATAGTATCTATAATTTTTATACGGTCATTTATTTATTCCAAAATAGGACCTGGTGTTTCCCATTAGAGCCAATATGCAGAAAATGACAAAATCAAGTGATAAAATTAATATGCACCTTCCAAATTTCTACCTTTTACGAAGTGCCTCTCGCATCTTTCAGTGCGATTACCTATTTATAATTAACCTTAGTTAACTGCAACAACAGCAACAACATACCCAGTGAAATCCCACAACGTGGATTTGGGAAGGGTAGAGTGTACGCAGACCTTACCTCTACCTTGATAAGTAGAGCGGCTGTTTCCGAGAGACCCTCGGCTCAAGACACAGCATAAGCATGAGCAAAGCGAGCAAAGCAAGGCAACCTTAGTTAACTAAAATCAAGAACCTAGAGATACTACAAGTCTGGACATCAAAACTTACATAAAATAAAATATTAAAAAGCCTCACGGATAGAAACATGGAAGTTCACTGCATGCCTTTGGGTGTAATTCTAGTAAGTTGATGCTAGGCATATGCACTGATAGCTGCTTGGAGAACCGTTATCTAAAACATAGTTGAAATTTATAAGTGATGATTTGCATTCATATTTTTCAATATATTTGGTATGCTACATTATGAAAGCGCTAGGGAACTAGCAGTATCTTTTGAACAGGGACCATGAATCTCAAGGTAGATTTGATTAGGCACCCAAGAAATTTTAGTGATTCAGGATTACGTTAATTGACTACCTTAGAATCACATAACTCAAGCCAAAATGCAGTATTTCAGGATAAATCCAACTTGCTTGATGCAGAAATTTAATAGATTCAGCCTTAAACCAGAGTGGGCTTGACTCAAGAGAGCTCGCTATGAATGTGAGAAGGCAACAAAGCTAGTAGAAATGATTTCGGAGTGTGGAAAAACAACTATAGATGAATGTTCAAGTGTTTATATAAGTAAAAGACTCACTACACACGAGAACACCTCACTAGTTCTCGAGTTTGGCTCATTCTAATAGTTGAACTAAATAGAAAGCTCAAGTTCAAAATAATACAAGCTGAATTGACCATTATTCACAAATATGTCAGTTTTTACAGCTCTACTATTACTATTTCTTTTTCTCAACCTAAAAATCAAACAAAAGATTCCAACCCAAAAATGAAAATAAAAGATTCACCTCATATGCACCCACTTTGAAAGTGTACATACCTCAGAATCCACCAAGGAGCCAAGACCAATATCATTTGGTTCAGTGCTTCCGCAAATTCATCCAGATTCTTACAACCTGAAGACAAGCATCTTGCTTCTGTTTCGTAACATCAAATAGATTCTGTCGGAGGACAGAGGCGAGCATATCTTTTACTTGTTCAACTAGATTTAGCCATGGAATATCTGTTGTTGCTGCAGTATAGTGTGAAACAGCTTGTACATGAGAAAGTTATTACAAAGCTCAAGTAAATATATAGCATCAAGTTTGGTATCCAAAAATAACAAATTTAACAACAAAAAAGTGAATTATTTCTATTTTCCTGTCCTATTTGACTTTCTTAAAAAACTGGCAAGTAGAAAGAAAAAACAGAAACTACAATTCATGCCTGGTTATTTGCAATGCCTTTTCGTCTTGGTTCAATCCTAAGAGGAAACCCTCTTCATTCTACCAGCGAAAAATATTTCCATCCAGGTAATAGTTGTCTCTGAAGTTCGCCTCAGCACGAATGCCTGATTCATTCAAGTTTTTAGCCATGGCAGCACATGCATCAAAGATCCCTTGAGTGTTGACATCCTTTGAAGGGCGCAGGAACAATAGTTACTTGGGTTCTAGCTACTGTAGGAAGTAAGACCAGATCTTTCTCATCCCCGTGAACCATGATCACTATACCAATCTGTACTACATCAGAAAAAAGAAGTGAGAGTTAGCTTGAATATCCTAGTAGAAAACTACAAAGAGAGTTTATAAATAGCTATGAATTCCTATCGTTCTGGTCATATAGGCCCATGAGTTTTGCCAGACCATAGACTTCTCTCCCTTCTCATTTTCAAAATTTCTCTCAAACACTCTTGCGAAATTCTGGCCTAAAAATTGCGAAGTAGCACCTTCGGTGCCACGGCCAGTAATAGGAATTAAAATCCTGGCAAACAAAGTCAATACTTAATGACAGATAGAAACACTGTTAAGAACTGCCAACGATGTGCATGACTGAAGCAGTCTTGGATACCTAAACTGTAGTCGTATAGAGTCCCCAGCAAATTTCTTAAACTCATTTATCTTTCCCTTAGTAACCAGAACAACTAAGAACTCTTCATATCTGCATCTACATAATTCCAAGAACCTGAATTGCAGATATTGACATGATCACTACTTTGTAGAAAGATAGTAACATGATCACTACTTATAGAAAGATACTAATCCATATAAGCAAATATATCCAACGGACTTGGAACGAAAAAGATGGAAGCTGACAGCGCCATGTCTTTCTAGGCTAAATCAAGGCATCTGAGAAACAAACAGCTAATTCTAACAAAGCCCTTCAACCGGGATGTGCTCACAAAACAACGCAACAAAATTAGAAGAAAACCATTGTTACAAGAACATGAACGAGCCGGAAAAAAACCAAGTAATAATTTCAAATGACATTGATTTGGGCGGCTAAAAAATAAAATTAACCTCATAGTACTTCTCCAACTGCTGTAATAATTATCCAGAGACCTGTACCCCTGCACTTTTTCTTACATATCACTCCAACTTCGACCAGAACTCTTATGGATTTTCTTTTCTGTCATCAGCCTCCGGACCAAAGCAGATCTTTCCCAGTCCTCAGAAGTAGCAAATATGTTTGATAACTGCACGAAAGCACCTGAATTCTCAGGATCAATCTCTATAATGCGTTGGGCCACGAGCTCTCCTAGTATCTTATTACCATGAGCTACACATCCTCTCAAAATGGATAACCACATGCTTGAATCTGCCTCAAATGGCATATTTTCAATGAGGTTTACAGCTTCTTCAAGACATCCAGCTCGTGCATAAAGATCTACCATACAGGAATAATGTTCAATCCCTGGATCAATGTGGTAATCATAATTCATTGAATAAAACCACCTTTTCCCCTCTTCTAGTAGACCACAATGATCACAGGCAGACAAGACACCAATAAATGTAATATTTGTTGGTGAAACACCAGCACTTCTCATTTCGTGGAATAGATTCAATGCTTCATTTCCATAACCATTTGTAGCATAACCCATCAACATAGAATTCCACGAAACTTCATCAGATTTCATCATTTGGTCAAAGAGCTTCCTGGCATCAGTAACAAAACCACACTTGCAGTAGAAATCAATTAAGGAGGTAGAAATGATTTGATCACAATCAATGCCGGCGATAACAGCTCTTGCAAAGATCTGTTCACCAAGTTCAAACGATGCAATGCTTGCACAGGCACTGATCACACTTGAAAAGCTAAATTTGTCCATCCTAAAATCCATCATCCTATTCATCCTGTAGAAAAGATCCAGTGCTTCAACTGGACAACCATTTTGATTAAGACCAATTATCATAGAGTTCCAAGATATTAAGCTTTTACACGGCATTGACTCAAATAACCGTCTGGCGTCTTCAATTCTGTTGCAATTAAAATAAATGGTAATCATAGAATTTAGCAAGACAGTATCATGTATTTTAAGTTCGTTAAAAACTTTGGCAGCTTCATTAGGACATCCACATTTAGCATATGTGTCGATGAGAGCACTGGCAACGATAAGGTCATCCAACAGTCCAAGCTTAGAACCATAAGCATGCACTTGCAAGCAATTCTTAACGCCATGTGCACTAGCACTGGCATTCAATACACTAGATAATGTAGAGGAATCCCCTATAACTCCCTCTCTGTGCATCTCCTCAAAAAGCAATAATGCTTCTGACACTTTATCGCATGCCACATGCGCTGCTATCATGGAATTCCATAATACAATACAAGGATCAGTTATAATATTGAAGATCTTTCTAGCATCATCCATTCTACCACAATTTGAATATGCTGATATTAATGCTGACAAGGAAAAGTTATCAGGGTTCTGCATTCTACTCAAAATATAACTCGCGCTATCCAAATCACCACCTTTTCCATACATGTTAACTAAAGAACTTGCCAACACGGAATCAACTTCAACTTCATCGACTATAATACGAGCATGAATTTGCTTCCCCAAATCAAGACCTCTTGCGTCAGCACAAGCGCCTAATGCAGTTGCTAAAACGAATGAATCTATATGTGATGCACCACCCATTTCATTAAAATCCCAGTTTATACATTCCTTAAACAAACATAAAGCCATTCCAGGGAAACCCCTTTTCGCATAGCCATGAATAAGTCCATTCCAAACTTTTTCGTTCTTAGATGGCATTTCGTGCAAAAGTCTTCTAGCAACACTCAACTCCTCAGCTTTAACAAGGCCAAGAATGACCACATTCCAAGAAAATTCATTCTTGGAAGGCATTGAACGAAACAAGTCTAAAGAGTTGTTTATCTTTCCCCATTTCATGTACCCTTCAATCATGGTATTCCAAGTGAAGCAGTTTCTCTGAGACATTTCGTCGAACAGGGTTTGTGCATCAGTTATTTGTCCACACTTTGTGTACATTTGGAGAAGGCGATTGGTTATTGTGAGAGCAGATTTAAGGATACCCCTTTTGAGGAAAACGAGGTGGAGTTGCTTCCCATGTGGGAGAGATTGGTTGCTGTTGATGGTATTGAGTAATCGAGCACAGGATTGCAAGTCTAGCTCCATCTACGGACATGAGATTCTTTTATCCTGTTTCATGCATCAAAATCTCATTCCAACTCTCCTAAATACTCATAATCCAAGCTATTAATTACTCAAAGATGTCATAGAAACAGTCCGTGAGAAGTTAATTAAAACAGAGAGCTAACTACAACAATCCTAGTAGTAATAGACGCCGAAAAAGTTCAATAAATTGATGTATCAAAATTCAAAAACATGAAGTTCTACTACCTACACAAGAAGGAAAAAGAATTTTTTTTCTTCATTCATTTTTTTTTTACACAGTAGGCATTGGACTATTCTAGCGCGGGCGAGGGGGGGGGGGGGGAATATTTGAAAATTTAGTTGTGTTTGAACAGAAATTTCATTGTAAAAAAAGTTGAAATAATCATTTTTACTTGAAATACTTTTTCAACGAATTTTCAAATATTGATTTGCAAATACTTTTTAGTTAAAATAACGGAATGATATTCACTCTCATAGTCTCATTCTCATATTTGTATTCCCAACTTCATACTCAGTAAGTTATTGAAAATATCATTATCACATTCTTTGGCCGTACATGTATGGGTCAAAATACGGGTGTGACGGGTGGACATATCAGAAGACGACACGTGGTAACTAGAGTCTAATTAGATCGAACTCAACAGAAATAATGCCGAGCACCACACTCGATCGCATCGGATTATCGGTATTTATCCACTCAGTATCAGGAGTGACGATGCAAGTGCTTGGTTTTTGTTCGGTTGTTGTACGCAGCGAATATTGAAAATTTATTTTAAACTCAATAAATGTAGAACTGTTTGACTATAGGGTAATTTAAAACCGTAAACATAAGATTGGAATGGTACTTACATGTTTACAAAATTTGGAATATTTATCAACTGTGCGTGTGCACGCGAATGCCCTTTCGATTGCAAGCTCCAAACTTCAATATATTTCTCCTTTGGAAAGCTAGGAAATCCAGCAGAGGTTCGAGAGAGTGTTTTGATTCTGAGTCTCTAAGACTTAGAATAATGATATGAAAATCAAGTGTAATGAATAATGAAGTGTATGTCTGTATTTATAGGTGAAAGATTAGGTCAAACCGGATTAGGATTTGACCTTGGGCCTGGCGCAAAAAATTTCAGCACATTCTTAATTAAAACAATCATCATTCATTTGAATATCTTGATTCTAAATCGAATATTTAATACTCTCTCAATACATTCTTAGATCGAAAGAAAATCGACATAGTATGACCCTATATGCCTTCTCATATCGAAACTAATCAAATTAAGGTCTACGCAGAACTCCTAGACGGTGCCGCAAGACGAACTCAATATGTGAAGTACTTTTACATGAATCCAGTAAACTTAACCTCTATGTGGTAAGATAAAATTCTTTCATTCATGATACACTTGATCAAGCTTAGGATTTGTAAGGTGTCTATCCAAATGGCTTAATCATTTTATCTCATCTATATTGGTTGACAACAAGACCATATTCTAAATATGTCTATTGCGGTGGCCAACGACTTAGTCAACCCAATATCAATGAGAAGCTGAGTGTTCTCTCGAATATACATTCGAGGAATGAATCATAATCTTGGCTCAACTACCACCTTTAATCCACATCGTAATGTACCCAATACAAGCTGTATCTCAACCTATAAGACATTTGAGCTTAGGACAGGATCAAAGTATATTACTATGTAGACAAGGTGTGTATTGACCTCAAGTCTAAGGACTTCTATCTTCCACACGCTGATCATACTTTAGACATGTATAACAAACAGTATATCAACATGGTATACCAATACTTTCAAAGTATCCATGTGTCCATCACGAGTAGCCATTACTCGTAGCAGGTGAGACATACTACATCCTCTAAGGAAGTGATGCAGACCACATGTCGACTTATCACATATCATCGATATCTCATTCTTGATGATCATTAGTCGAGGCTATTTTAAGAGTTACGTTATAATATTAATAACTCACATTATTAATAACAACGTAACCTCTAGGGATGCATATTATAGAATATTATAAACAATCAACTAATAATTCAATAATTGCAAAATGTCAAAATATTAATCTCCATTAATAAAAATACGAATGTGTATAAAGTACATTTGTCCTATTACAGATTGTCTTTAGGACATAAATATACTTTCAGCAAGCTAGCCCAGCTTCGAAATAACGTGACTGGAAGTGCGGTAGTGACCGGTCAGGATAAGCTTCCTCAATAATAGTTGCCAAAGATCTTGGGATTCCCTCTAGGAGTCACTCAACCACGTACGCAACAACTCAAACGTGTAAATCTGGATCATTACGAGGGACTTAAAATATGCAAGGCGTTACTTATGGTTCTCCTATGGTTCAGGCATGTGAAGAGCAGATACGCAGACGCCCGAATGAGGAGGTGTGAGAGGTTGACTATGGTAGGTTTAAGTAGAGGTAGACGTAGGCAAAAAAAATTATTAGGGAAAGGTGATTAAACAGGATATGTCACATTTTTAGCTTACTGAGGACATGATCTTAGATAAAAGGATATGGAGGTCGCGGATTATGGTATAAGGTTAGTAGGTAGTTAAGATTGTCTCGCCTGCTGTATAGGCTTCATGGTAGTTTGATGCACTGCATATGTTTCTCCTTTCATACCGGTAGTAGTAGCATTATTTTCGTAGTTTCTTGTCCTTCAATTTTTGTTACCACATGTTGTGTCTTGTGCATCGGTTATCGCATTATTTTTATGTTGTTGTTGTTACTTTTAGTGAATGTTATGTAATGCTTTCCCTACTATTTGCTATGTCCTCTTTACTTTTATATTTTGTTTACCTGCTTTGATATGCGTTACTTAAGTCGAGGGTCTTTCAGAAATATTTTCTCTACCTCCACGAGGTAGGAGTAAGGTATGTGTACACTCTATCCTCCCAATTTCACCTGTGAGATTTCACTGGGTATGTTACTACTGTTGTTGTTGCTGTATATACCTTTCCCCTCACTTGTAGCTCATTTTATTTTCATCACAAGCACATATTGTACTCATAGCTATAGCTAACACATTGAAGCTCTTACTTTTTCGCGCGATAGTATCTGACGATTCCATCGGAGACAATCCAATAAGATCCACTTCTTCTCTTTTACTTATTGCTTCGCAATAGACTATTCTTATTACTTTCTTCAGCAAGTCATCAAGAATTTAATATTTAGTCATTGTAATATGTGGGCTCTTTGTTGAAAATTTTACGGAAAATACTTGATCACGAACAGTGTACGGACTTCTTGAAAGCTTGAGGCATGTCCAAAAATACTGTCCTTAAAGATATTTCATCTGGTATAGGTATATCCCAGAATTCAGCAAGTTCTTCTAGTATAAAACTAAGAGCCAGAATCTAACAAAAATTTATAATACTATAAAACCCAACACAAAAAAATATAATATTGAAAAAAAAATAGTCTTGAAATCTGTCACACACCGAGAAGAAAAGATGAAACTTATATATATAGGAGAAAATTAGATCCATCTCTAATTACTCTTATAGCAAATAACATCTTATTTATAATTGTCAAAGACTATTGAAATTCCAAGTCTTTAATGAATGGAATGTAATGGGCGAAATTATGAAATGATAAAGACTCACAATTAAAAGGTTAATGATGACGTAGTATGTTACAAATCCTAAAAGGAACGTTAGAATTAGTATTTAAGGATAATAGTCAACCATGGCTATTTAAGGGCATTCAATAGTCATTAAGAAATATGTTAGAAATAGTCCTTTTATTTTTGAGATATTAAATAGAAAATATTATTTCTAACAATCCCCCATATATTACAAAAATAATAAAAGAAATAAAATAAGAAGTTTTGCTGTGTTTTCACATATTAGTACAATGCGTCGAATTTGATGTCTTGTAGATTATAAACCATACCCAGATAAAACAAGATTAAACTTACGGATGAGTTTAGAACTTCTATGAACCAATAATTCTTTTGTAAGCACATAGACTTATTCTACCACATTATACTCACACAATATTTATCGTTATCACGGTTTTGCGCTAAGAGGTCATGCACGTGTCCTGGTATTCATGAGCGCTCTAGAAATCCGTCATAATTTCATAGGAGTGACACCACTCCATACTCACATAGGTCCACCTATCAAGTGTACTTTGCAGAGCAATACACCATATGGTAATGGATTAAGAGTTTTTAATTCAGCCTTACTTTGTCTTGCAGAACTGCACTATATTCACACATCATAGGAAGTGACATAATTTAATAGTTCACTTTTGATCAACTAATGACTTGTTATTACTCATATGAACCTAATTCATGGGATCTCTAATTACATAGGTTGGGTTACCGTCATTGTTGATCTTCTCAAATTGACTTAAAAATTACCATTCCACTCGATGTTTCTTATAGTCTGTGAATTGATTTAGTTCACCTCTTACTTCACATAATTTATTTACGTAAATAATTTCATCTTACAACATTTGTTTTATCACTTTATGTCTCAAACACGTGTGTTTTATTGCCATCAATTTTCTTTTTTCTTCACTACAACTAAAAATGTTTAGCAACCACAATATATAGACGCGTCAACTCCAAACCATAAATTCAAATTTTATTGTGGTTTTTGGCTGATTTTTAAATTATTATAGTTTGGGGTAAATACATAACCACTAATGAATTTTGAGCTCAACTAGGAAAGTAAAACTAGAGATAATAGTCCTTAAGCAAAATGACATTCATAACACAAAAAGTTAGTTATAACCAGTATACTACCTCATATAACTGTTCTTTTTAAATAAATAATTGACACACAGAAATAGAATCAAAGACTCATAGCACCTTAGAGTGGCTACTGCCTCTAATCAATTATATATAAATTGCACTAAATGACTCATGGATCAAATCAATGTAGGCAGACATATTAACATTTTCATCTATAACTTAATAATTATCAAGCACAGGTAAATCATATTTATAATATTAATGATCTCATAGTAATCAAATTGATTCATTTATTAGAAACATGTACCATCTCAGTTAATTCCAATGTTTTCAGATATGAGATTAACAAGAACTTTTTCATTCCAAGAACCTGAATAGTTCTAGAATCACCAACCTAAATAAATTATTTTTCTTCTTCAACTTGAATGTAAAACACATAATTATCTTATTAGCACAAAGATGCTTAGTAACACCAAAGTCATCTAACATTCAATGTCTCACCTTAGCCACAAGATTCGTTTGAGAATTGACCACACTATTATATTATCCTCTTAATTAAATTTATTTTTACTTAGCGGAATTATCATTTCTCCAAATCTTCTCCACATTAAGGAATATCACGAACTTAATCAAGACTCTACAAACCAATACAAAACTTTCATAAAGAATTCAAATAATTCAAGAAATTATATAGTCTTCTCAATTGATTTTAATCACATATATACTCCTCGATAATTTCCACCATCATCCCCTTCACTCTACCCGATAAAGGACAAAGTAATTAGAAACCTCATTTTAATTTACTGGCACAAAATATCATCAACTCATCTTAGAACATGAAACAGATACATTTAAGCGTTACATCTATAAGACACATCTGTATGTTCATATTAACAAGTGCACTGATAATATATAAGTTCATACTAAATCTCAAAATAACTATTCTACTATGGATATAAATTGGCGTTAGCACATATGCTTAATATATTAGAGGACAAAGTGGATGAATTCTCCTTAATATATTGAGAAACCATTTTATTATACATGTGCAGTGATTTTCTTGGAAACCCGTTTTGACTATAACCGGAAATCATAATATTCCATGTAAACTACGTACATCACGTATTGGAAAACATAGTAGTAGCAGAAGAAAATAACTATGGAGCATGGAATTTATGTGTTAATCATAAATTATGAAAGAAAAGTGTCTAAATATGAGCCTTTAGCATAAAGTAGGTCCTTAAATAAATATATTCTTCTGCCTCAAATCAACATAATAACTACACAAGATCTGTTGTAAAATAAGGTATTCAAATATTAACAGTGATACCTGAAACTTAGACAGATTATACTAAGTTATTCTCTTTTAATTTACGTAATTATGGAGTACGAAATATTCTTAAAATGTTGAAAATCTTACGGAAAATACTTGATCACGAACACTGTATAGACTTTTTGAAAGTTTGAGACATGTCTGAAAACACTGTCCTTAAAGATATTTCACCCGGTAAGAATGTATCCCCAGAATTCAATAAGCTCTTCTAGTATAAAACTAAAAGCCAAAATCTAACAGATTTATAATACTATAAAATCCAGCACAAAAGAATATAATATTGAAGAAAGAGTAGACTTGAAATATGTGACATACTAAGAAGAAAAGATGAAACTTATATATATAAGTTAACTAAGTCCAACTTACCTTCCGTTCATAATTACTTTCTCTTTCCTTTTCCTTTTCCCTTCTCCAATGGAGGTCTAACTTTCACGAAATGTCAAATTTGTCTGCACAGAATACTTAAAAAATATAGATATAAGTTTTTAAAAATTATCAAGTAAATAGGAGTAGAATATTATTCATATATTTGATGGAAGAATAAACAATGAAGTCTAAAGAAATTGCATGTGAATGTACCCTTGGTGCATTTGTGCAACCTCTAAGAAGGTGTTAAATATACCAAATATACATAAGATATACACGTTATGCACGTGTATATTCTATGTATATTTGGTATTGGATGGTCACGACTTTGATAACATGAAAGAAATAATCCCTTGATTATTTTCATTAATTGAAAGACTATTTATACAATTTACATATTTCCATAATAGGAGAATCATATTCCTATTCTACTCCTAAAACTTTATTCTATTTGGAGATTAACTATACAATAAGTCTAGGTGTTAATATCCTCTCCCAAATTCTCTACTTTTTCCGTCGACCTCCCTTGAATTTCCAAGGCCTTTGCTCTCGGTTTTTCGTGCCGACGAGATCCTCCCTCTTCCCAAATTTTTTCTACAAAATCCCTCAATCACATATTGTTCTATCAATATGTCTACATCCCGGAACACGTTTCATCCCGCCCTTCCAGTTTCTAACATCAAGAATAACATCCTTCTTGATCTTGAAATAGAAAACGTGGATATGCGACGTGGGCCGAACTGTTCAAAATTCACGCACGATCGCATCAAGTCATCCATCACATAGTTCCTGCGGCTCCTGAGGATACGGAGGTGCCAAGACGCGAGGATGATCCTAAGTTGTGGACGATTCTTGATGCCACCGTCCTTTAGTGGTTATATTCCACAATTTCTACCGATCTTTTGCAAACGATTATTGAACATGACGCTACAGCGCAAGAAACTTAGGATAGACTACGTGATATATTCCAAGATAATCAAAATTTTAGAGTTGTTACACTTGAGCAAGATTTCTCCCACGTCAATATGGAAGATTACCCTAATGTTTCGGCTTATTGCAAAAAGATTAAAGAAATTGGCCGGCCAACTCCGCAACGTTGGCGCGCCGGTTTCGAATGATCATTTGGTCCAAATGGTTTCAGGCCTCTCCGAGGCCCATAGTGGTGTTGGCACGCTTATTCGTCAAAACAATCCACTTCCGCAATTTTATCAAGCTCAACTCTGAGTTTGCTATGAAAGACTTGCGGCCCTTGAGTTATTTTTTGGGGATTGCTCTCACCCGTCATACAAGTGGGTTGTTCTTATCTCAAAGGGAGTATGCAACTGAAATTATTGAGAGGGCTGGGATGTCGTCCTGTAAGTCCACTTCCACTCCAGTTGATACTAAGTCCAAGCTTAGTGCCGCGGCCGGCGTACCATACGAGGATCTGACCCGCTATCGCAGTCTTGCAGGGGCCCTTCAGTATCTTACATTCACTAGACCAGATATTATGTATGTTGTCCAGCAGATGTGTTTATTTATGCATGATCCCAGAGTTGAGCAAATGAATGCACTCAAACGCCATTCGGTATATTCAGGGTACACTTGACTATGGTTTGCATTTATATCCTTCCTCGACGTCCATATTTATCTCGTATACGGATGCTGATTGGGGTGGCTGTCCAGACACCAGACGGTCTATATCTGGCTATTGTATATTTCTTGGCAATAACATGGTCTCATGGTCTGCGAAACGTTAGTCGACATTGTCCCGATCCAGTGCCGAGGCTGAGTATCGAGGGGTAGCTAATGTGGTCTCAGAATCATGTTGGTTACGTAATTTGCTATTGGAGCTTCATTGTCATATTCAGAAAGCAACCTTGGTTTATTGCGATAATGTTAGTGCCATCTACCTTTCTGGTAATCCGGTTCAGCACCAGCTCACTAAACATATTGAGATGGACATTCACTTTGTCCACGAAAAGGTTGCTTGTGGTCAGGTATGCGTCTGCCATGTCCCGTCAAGGTATCAAATTGCCGACATCTTTACAAAGGGTCTTCCCTCGGTCCTTTTTAAAGATTTTAGGGACAGTCTCAGCGTTCGAAAATCTTCCGCTATGACTGCGGGTGTGTGTTATATATACCAAATATACAACGTGTATATCTTATGTATATTTGGTATCGGATGGTCACGATTTCGATGCATTATTGTACAAAGTTTTGTATAGTTGTAGTATACCTTAATTAGTCTTGTACTCTTACCATAATTGTATAGCTAATCTCCAAATAGAATAAGGTTTTAGGAGTAGAATAAGAATAAGATTCTCCTATTATGAAAATATGTAAATTGTATAATAGTATTTCAATTAATAAAAATAATCAAGGGATTATTTCTTTCAGAAGGAAAGCATATCATGTATTTTTTTTGTTTTATTGACCAATTGCATAAAATAAATAAAATATATGTACTTACTAATTGCCATCTTTTCTCAATATCAATCACTCATCTCTATTATCAAAGCCTAGAAACTTTAATCACGTTTATTATGTAACTTTAAAATCCATTCTATTCTTAGTTTATACATGTCTTTGGCTTGTAAGTTTAAGGTAAATTAGACAATGTTAGTAATTTCCACTCCTCAATAGTATCATCAAACAACTGTGTGGAAGAATTAGGGAAGTGTACAAGTGTGCCATGAGGTGCAATGTACTTGATAATTACTATGAAGTTAGTTGAAGTTGTTAAAAGTTAGTTAAGGTTGTTAGAGGTTAGTTACAAGTTAGTTAATTGGTTGTAGAAAGTAATTAATAATTAGTTAGTGTGGTTAGTGCTATATGATTCTAGAATTTATTGTATATATATGTGTGGCATTGTATTGTACAAACATACATTGGAGTACAGAAAATTTCCCCAACTCTTCTCTTCTCTTCTGCTGGTTCTACTTCCTTTCTTCTCTTTTGTTCGATTACTTTCTCCTCAAGCTCAACTGGTCGACAACGGTGGTCAATGCCATTTGATCGACGAGTCTCAAGCTCAATGAAGCAGTGAAATTCAACATGGTATCAGAGCAGTGGTGATTCGACACAGATCGAGGGAGTTCCTTTACATGCAAAAAGGAATTCGAGGGATTCAGGTGTTCGACATCAGTTTATGAAAGTTGAGAAGCATATCGGAGAATCACAGGCTCAGTCGAGATAATAGATCAATTGATTGGAGCTGATCAATTGATTGCAACAGTAATTGAAGTCGAGAAACTACAATAAGTGATAATGGAGAACAATACAGAAGACATAACAAGTGGAATTGCGACATTAACAGTAAGCATCGATCATAATCACCCTCTGTATCTTTTTCCTTCTGATGCACCAGGTTCACTATCTGTTGAATTATATTGAATGGAATGGATAATTACACATTATGGAGTAGAGAAATGAAATTGACTTTATTAGGGAAGAACAAAGTAGGTTTTATCGATGGAATAGTAAAGAGGGAGGCTTTCAGTGGAGATTTAGTAGGAGTATGGGATAGGTGTAATGCAATTGTGGTATGTTATTTAATTCAGATTCACACAATATATGTGAGGAATTAAGGGAGAGATTTGACAATATAAACAGTTCTAGAGCATTTCAACTACACAAGGAAATTGTTACAATGAGACAAGGATCACAATCAGTCTCAATGTACTACTCTAGACTTAAAGACCTTTGGGATGAATATGATTCTATTATACCACCACCAGCATGTTGTGCTAAATCCAAGGATTTTGTTGATCATTTACAATACCAAAGAATGCTACAATTCTTAATGGGACTAGATGAGAGTTATAATCAAGCTAGAAGCCAGATTATTATGATGCAACAGGTGCCAAGTCTGAACCAGGTATATGCAATGATCAACCAGGAGGAAAGCCAAAGAATGATTGCAGGGACAAACAGGATGATGCAGGAAACAATTGAATCTTCTGCTATGTTCACAACCAGAAATGGAAGTGGAAGGAACAAGAGTGGGATTTCAAAACAAAAGAAGCCATATAATCCTAATGCCCTTTATGACCTTTGTCATATGAAAGGTCATATTAAGATGGATTGTTTCAAATTGATGAAGTGTGATTTTTGTCCAAAACTGGACATACACAAGATGACTGCTACAAGATCATTGGATATCCTGAAGACTTCAAGAATAAGAGCAAGAAGGCATATGTAGTAACTGGTGGAAATTTGCCTCTTGAATATATATGACAGGTAGAAGAAATGCAATATCATGACATGAGACACATGTAGAAATAACATTTTGGATAGAACCATGGATCAAGTTCTAATTCACAGAGCACACAACTGTTATCAGCTTGCAATCACAATCAGGGAATGTGGTCTCAACCTGCAGATGCAGTCTCACATAGCCAATTAGCACCTAGTCAACATCAACAACTCCTCAATATGCTTAACAGCAAGGGAGAGACTAGTGGTAGTGCTAATATGACAGGTAAATGTATTTTTCATAAATGTTGATGAAATGGATAGTGGACACTATTGACACCCAATTTTGTCTCAGCTTTTCTGATTTTATTTGCAATTTTAAATATATTTGACACCTCAAAATAATTTTAATATATATGCATATACATAAATATTATTCTCAATATCATTATTTATCATTATTATTATTATTATTATTTGCATTTTAATATCATAATCATACTTTTTATCCTAATATTATATGTTATTTTATTTTCGCAAAACGACATCGCATTTTGTTTTTTATTTAAGCACCAAGCATTTCGCAAATATTATATTTTTATCATATTGTCATCTTTACAATTTATAAATTTTGCAAAGCTTTCTTTTTTATATAATAAAACCCTTTTTTATATTTTAAACCCATAACCCATTTATTTCCCAACCCAAAACAAACCACCCCATTTTCGTACCCCATCCAAGGCCCAAATCCGAGCCCAACTCCCCATCCCCTTACACCCATTATCCCTTAAAACCAAAAACCCCCAACTAAACCCTAAATCATTTGTCACCCATACCCCCCCAAACGGCGTCGCTGCCCCCACACCCCGGTCACCGCCACCCTACCCCACCTACGCCGACCTATACCCCTACCCCCACGTCGCCGCACCCTACACCCTGCCACCGCCAGTCGCCGACCCATCACCTCACCAACCCATACCCCAAAAAATTAGATTTTTGCCCCCTTTTATTTTGAAATTCGAACTCAAATTTTGTAAAGGGTTATGGGTTGAACGGTAGGGGTACTATCTATAAAAAAAACCCCTCTTGTTCTTCATTTTGGGGGGGGGATTTTTGAGGTCCGAATTTGAAACAATAAAAAATAAAAAGGGATTTCGGAGGTCGGATTTCGGGTTCAAGAGGAATTTTCTGATTTTGGGTCCTAAAAAGGTCAAAAATCCGAGAAAAGAAATCGAAAATAACTCTGAAAAACAAGTTCAAAATCCAAAAGCAAGGCTGAGTTTTGTTCTTAAATTTTGGGGTTGAAATACTCCTATTGGCTTCGTGAATCCCAATCAGAGAAATCTATTTTTTGTGGTTGTTCTTCACTGTTTTGGGTTTTTCGATTCGGGTCACGGGTCGGGTCGGGTCGGGTCGGTTTGGATAAAATTTCCAAATTTTTGTTGTGTTCAATAATCTGTTATTGGCTATCTGAAAATCTGAGAAGAAATCCATTCGGGTTGGAACCTCTGATTCGGGTCGGGTCGAATTTGGGTAAATTTTCAGATTTTTGTACTTGATATTTTGTTGTTGGTTATCTAAAATTTGGAAAAAGAAATCGATTCGGGTCGGGTCGGGTCGGGTCGGGTCTACCCGATTTGAGTAAATTTCTAGATTTTTGTATTTGATATTTTGTTATTGGGTATCTGAAATTTGGAAAATGAAATTGATTCGGGTTGAAACCTCTGATTCGGGTCGGGTCGACCCAGTTTGGGTAAATTTCCAGATTTTTGTATTTGATATTTTTGTTGTTGGTTATCTGAAATTTGGAAAAAGAAATCGATTCGGGTTGAAACCTCTGATTCGAGTCGGGTCACTGATCCGGGTCGGGTCGGGTCGATTTGGGTAAATTTCCAGATTCATATGCTTAATATTTTATTGTTGGTTATCTGAAAATTAAGAAAAAAAACATGAATTCTGAATCCTGTTTTAGGTTACTGTTCATGATCCAGGTCGGGTCGAACATTTTTAATTGCAAACTATTGTTGTTTTTGGCATTTAAACATCCGTACACGGATATCTTACTGTTTTACTAATTTGAATAAATACTACACTTAGGCCAATGAAATTGAATTTGAGGCCGTGCCCCTTCGGAAAATGCTCTTCTATTTCAGTTTGTTGTTTTTGTCATTTAAACATCCGTACACGGATATCTTACTGTTTTACATATTTGAACAAATACTGCACTTTTGCCAATGAAATTAAATTTGAGGTCGTGTCCCTTCGAAAATTGTTTTCTCAATTTCTGTTTTCTTTACTGTTTTACTGATTTGAATAAATACTGCACTCTGGCCGATGAAAAAATATCCGTCTATTTTTTAGGCCTCCACAGTTGGAAAGACGGAAAATAAAACTTCTGGGCAAGGATGAAACTTCAATCTTTTTTCACCCTAGAGACCAACATGTTCGGTAAGCAAGGCAACTAAAATGACCAACGAGTCCTATGTTCGTAACCACGACGTGATTGGAATGATCTTTTCAAAATTTAAGTCTGAGCCCTCTGTAATCAAAATATTTACTGTTTTGGATACGGGTCCGAAGTTATTTATATTCAACTCTTTTCTAATTGTTTGTTCTTGATATCTTGCAAGTCATATGTATGAAAGTCAAAGAAGGCAAATACCCATCGGAGATTATTTATTTTGTTGTTATTTTTACTTTCTTTCATTCAACTTTATTTCATTTTGTATTGTAATCTCATTGTACTCGTGAAGTTATTGAAATGTTTAGAATAGGTAGACTTAGAATTAATTAATAGAGTAGTCTAAAACTGGAAACCCGTCGCTAGTTTATTTATTTTAGGATCGGTTAGTTTTAAAATCAAAAATCGCTAGTTTATCTATTTTAGGGTCGTCACCCCTCCTTTCAAAACGTTAGTTTATTTATTTTAGGTTCGTCGCCTATACCTTCAAAACACAAGCTTATTTTTAAACTGTTCAGAATTTTTAAAACTATCGGTCACCTTTTATTCCCACTATTAATCATACAAAAATAGATTTTTATTTTATCCGATTCGTTATTAAAAATGACTTTCAAAATATCATTTTCTTTATATTGCAAATAGGTTGTTTTTCTTCTTACTAAATCATTTTGTATATATATTTATAAGCAATGCTATACAAATGTATGTTTTATCCAAAAATCACTTTGCATTTATTTTTATCAATCTCCATACAAATGCTTACTTTTTTTTTAACTTTACATGTATTTTTTAATGTCATACAAATGCATACTTGTATAAAATGCATCATTTTATTAACTACTTGCAACATTATTTTTATACTTGTAAAAACATGCATTTTTCTTAGCATAATAATTAACATGAGTTTGACCGGATAACAGCAAGTTAGCGGATCTGAAAGGATGTCTAACTCCTTCCCTTTAGGATAATAAATAACCCTTACCTAGAATCTCATTAGTTTCGCAGACCAAAATTGGAGTTATTTTGCAGCATTTAGTTAACATTCAGATGCCCTAATTCACCTTAGAATAATTAGGTGGCGACTCCTCAACAAAGCATTTTTAACCAATCTAGAGGGAATCGAGCCATCACGTCACGAACCGCGGGTTAAAAACGGGTGCGACAACATGACGACTCCGCTGGGTAATTTCAGGTTCTTAACCATAGAAAATCCAGGTTAATTATTATTGCATTTTATTTTTCTCCTTATTTAATCTACTGCTTTAAATTATTTCCTTTTGAAATTTTGTATGTTTAACTGCTTTAATTGCTACTTTCTTTACCGTTTTTCTTAAATTGGCATTCCGCTCATATTTCATCCACTTCGGAAAATTGACACTATCACACATTACACGCGAGGTGTGTTTCGCGCACCAGCAAATTCTTTCAAGTTTCTAAATTTAAGGAGAGTTGGCGTATGCGCGGAGTGTCCGAACTATCCGGTGGCCGCGTAGCCTTCTGACTCGAGTAGTACGCTCGGGAATCTTGAGTCTAGTAAACCAAATCTTAAAAAATTTAAGATAGAGCTATACCACCATTTATCTTAAGTCATGCATGCATACTTCTTAGGTGGTTCGATCCTTGGTATCGACTCCACAATTAAGAAAACCACCCAAATTGTCGACAAGTCTCACAACCTAACGACCCATCAGCATATTATGTATAACGTGATAATGATAGACGAATCCAAGCATAATCATGACATGCCGAAATTGGAAAATGTACATTCATTTTGTTTTCATTTCCGACGAAAGCATTGCAGTTTAACATTTTGGATTAATCTGTCATAATCTCGCATATTTGGCATTTAGGCTCACTTCTGCCATAGGAAAAGCCCCATGCATGTTAGGACATACATTTAATTTCCGCCCAATTTGTTTGCTATTTTTCTGCTTTTCATTATGTGCATATTATTTAATGCAATAATTATATGCTTCAACTTTATACATATCATGACATGTCGCTTGCAAATCTGGGCATGAACATTTGCCCTTTGCACTTTTTGGCTATTGCACTACAATCAACTTCTACTGGGGCAACGCCATATCTTTTGGTCCTCGGGACAGAAACTGTGAGGATAAAGTGTTCTCGAACATCAAGACTCGGACCTTGTGAAGCAATCAGGGGAGTCTTTGACCATACTGTCACACTCCTACATTTTATTATTTTTGCGACTTTCCTACTTTCACCCATTTCTCTCATTTTTGCAGGAAGACCGTCCTCGCAAACAGTCGAGGGCGGTCGTTATAAAACATCATCCCTGGAGTACAAAGATAACCAAAAGGTACTTTCACTTAAAGAAGTCAGCCAACCTCCAGTCCTAACAAACCAATCAGGGGAGTCTTTGACTATACTGTCACATTCTTACATTTATTATTCGTGACTTTCCTACTTTCACCCAGTGCTCTTATTTTTTTTCGCAGGAAGACCGTCTTCGCAAACAGTTGGAGGCGGACATTATAAAACATTATCCCTGGAGATACTCCAGGAAATAACAAAGCAAAAGTTTTCACAAAGATGACCAGGAGATATTTTGACCGGGAGAAGTCAGCCAACACCATATTCGACGAGGCATCACTCTGAGTTTGTCTATACTTTTTTTTACATATTTGCAAATTCAATTGATATGCTTAATTTTCGTTACATAATTCCTTTATATCATACATTGTTACAACATATCCTCAAGAACTACGTGTGTCTGATTCTCACCCTGTGGTGTGATACGTAGTAGCCCTTCTCCGGTTCGACACCCCAAAATCTAAATATAGTCCTTGTGGAACGCTACCCAACGAAAGTGGAACGAATATGAAAAAGGGACGCACTTCTTTGGCCACCTGAAAAAGGGACGCATTTCTCTGTCTACCTTAGAAAATGAAGAACTTCCGCATCCACCTTAAAATGGATGTACTCGCCTTGTCCACCTTAGAAAGGGACATATCTGGCTTACCCATCTTTTCATTCATCCTATCATGGACAATCATTTTTTCATTACATTCATCCTATTGTGGACAATCATTTTTTCATTGTATTCATCCTATCGTGGACAGTCATTTTACTTTGCATTCGTCCCATAGTGGAAAATCATATGTTTTATACAGTTTTTACTCTTACTATCCTATCGTGGATGAATTCTTTTTTCAAGCATACATTTTTATAACCTATCTAAACGAACTACACACACATGATTCTCGTCAAAGATGAGATACTTAGGCAGCCCTACTTCGGTTCGGTACCCTTTATTAAAAAAAACTTTTAAGTATCATTGGTTGACTTGGTTGATACCAACACAGTTAGGAGTTTGCATAGGAAAGAACAAGTAACAATCTGTATAGTAGAGAGGACTGACTTCGTGGTAAACAATAGATTATTTTGGTACCTCTCATCCACACCTGTAGTGACATTTGAAAAATTGTCTTGCTTGCTTTCAAGATATGAACAAAATCAACCTCATTGTTTCATGTGCATTGTGTGGTGAGTTTTAGAATAAGTTCAATTGCATTGCATTGTGATCTAGAACTTGGCTCGAATGTTTGTTGAGGCAAAATCCTGAGTAACACTTGGTATAGGAAATGATCGTAGGCTTTCTTTGATCCGTTTGAGCCTTTCCAGCGTACCAAATAACATTATCCGTAGCACTTCCCCTTTGAGCCTAAAGCCTATTTTTTTAACAATCACATCTTATATCTATACCCTTTCTAAGTGCATACACGTATTATCCCTCTCTTGGTCCTACCTCCTTGAGCGCATCAGAAATGTGTAAATTGCTGAAAAAGATCGGAGTTGAAGTTGCAATGTTCCCGAAAGAGAAAAAGAAAACAAAACAAAAGGACGACTTCACACAAAAAAGAAGTCAAAAAGCCCCGACAATATAAAAAAAATGAGGAAATAACTTCGAAAATGGGAAAAAGCTCCAAACGAAATATTCAAAAGAAGTCAGTACAAAACAAAGGGGGCAAAAAGAAGCAAATCGGCATCAAGGCACACAAATACTAAGCGCGGACATATTCCAACGCTCAAGGATCAGTCACTTCTTACCCAAATGATATCGTTTCCTTTCCCCAAGCCTACATTACAAACCCATAACAAGCCCTACATGATCCTGTACAGAGAGTTCTCACATTAATGGATACTCACATGACGGCCAAACATATGATATAACAATTAAATGCATTGAACATCTTTCTAAGTGTAAGTGTAATTTTCTAGACGTTCCAAAGTTCAAAACACTGAAATATATCTGAGGAAGGGACTTTCTTTTAGTGAGGGCATTTGAAACATGAGGATGCGTATATGTCGAAACCTCTGCTTGAAGCAAGTGTCGATACTCAAGTATGTCTGAGGTAGCATCTGAAGCTATAGGAATTACCCTGGAGTCAGTCTCGGTTAAACAGAAAGCAAATAACAGGAGCCCTTAAGAACAATACTAATTGTTGGTACCAACTGAAGTCAAGACGTGATTATGTCTTTTTCATATTTTCAAAAAAAAAAATCAAAAACCTTGCAAAATATATTGCATTATTTTTCAAACTCTAATCACTCTCTTTTACCAAAAAACATTTTACAAACTCAAATTCCTTTTTCCCACAAAGTCTCGGATAAACAACCCAGAATTTGATTTACATTCCCCGATAGCCACATGAACTACGTTATGATCTGATTTCCTAGGCGGGATACGTAGGCGGCCACATCAGCTTCGGTCCCATTTTTAGAAAACCCTTACAAATTCCTTTCGCCATATGAACTACGTTATGACCTGATTCCCTCGGCGGGATACGTAGGCGGCCACATCAGCTTTGGTCCCATTTTTAGAGAACTCTTACAGATCTCTTTTGCCACATGAACTACGTTATGACCTGATTCCCTCTGCGGGATACGTAGGCGGCCACATCAGCCTCGGTCCCATTTTGAAAACTTCACAATCCCTTTTTGCATTATGACCTAATTTCTCTTGTCGGAATACGTAGCCGGTCTATATCGGCTTCGGTCACACCATTGGAAATTTTCTTCCATTATCTTGCACACAATGCAATAGGCTCACCTGATCGCCTTAATAGGACAAGCAAGCTGCCCACACAAATTCGGTTTTGTCCAGTTGAAAGTTCAGCATCCTCATATACCAGAAACTGGGGCAAATTTTAAGGGTCCACTGCAAAAATACGCCAATAAACATGGAAAAGTGCCGGCCAACTAAGTCTTCTGAACTTGCAAGCGTCAAGAGCCAAAGCTACAAAGTCAATGCGAATCAACCGCCCCTCCCCTAAACTCACGAACTTCTTTGACTGCAGGTCTTCAGGTTGACAAAGGCAGGGAAGCCGCAACATGTGTGGTTAATTTGGCAAAGAACTTCCGCGTCACAGTTCAGCCCACAAGGATCGCGTTCCTGTTTTGCATCTGTACAAAAGCACCCTCTTGACCTACAGGGTCCCAACTGCATCATGTCTGTACAAGGACGGTATTTCGTGCCCGGGTCATATTCTCATCCTCATCTATCCATCTTACATTGCTTATGTCCACTCATTAACTTTTCATCTAGATTGATGACATAGCAGTTCGACCTTAGGGTCACACTTTGCATTACGTCAATACAACGACGTAAATCAGGCGCCCACGGGTATTTTATTTCAATCAGGCGCCCACCTCCTAATGCGGGTATTTTAATTTCAATCAGGCACCCACCTCCTAATGCGGGTATTTTATTTTCAATCAGGCACCCACCTTCTAATGCGAGTATTTTAATTTCAATCAGGCACCCACCTTCTAATGCGAGTATTTTAATTTCAATCAGGTACCCACCTTCTAATGAGGGTATTTTAATTTCAATCAGGCGTCCACCTCATAATGCGGGTATTTTTAATTTAAGTCAGGCGCCCACCTCCTAATGCGAGTATTTCAATTTCAACCAGGCACCCACCTCCTAATGCGGGTATTTTATTTTAATCAGGCACCTACCTTCTAATGCGAGTATTTTATTTTCAATCAGGCGCCCACCTCCTAATGCGGGTATTTCAATTTCAATCAGGCACCCACCTCCTAATGTGAGTATTTTATTTTCAATCAGGCACCCACCTCATAATGCGGGTATTTTAATTTAAATCAGACACCCACCTTCCAATGCGGGTATTTTATTTCAATCAGGCACCCACCTTCTAATGAAGGTATTTTAATTTAAGTCAGGCGCCCACCTCCTAATGCGGGTATTTCAATTTCAATCAGACGCCCACCTCTTAATGCGGGAATTTTATTTTCAATCAGGCGCCCACCTCCTAATGCAGGTATTTCAATTTCAATTAGGCGCCCACCTCCTAATGCAGGTATTTTATTTTCATTTAAGCACCCACCTCCTAATGCGGAAATTTTTAATTTAAGTCAGGCGCCCACCTCCCAATGCGGGTATTTTAATTTCAATCAGGCACCCACCTCTTAATGCGAGTATTTTTAATTTAAATCAGGCGCCCACTTCCTAATGTGGGTATTTTATTTCAATCAGGTACCCACCTCCTAATGCAGGTATTTTAATTTAAATCAGGCGCCCACCTCCTAATGTGGGTATTTTAATTTCAATCAGGCACCCACCTTCTAATGCGGGTATTTTCTTTTCAATCAGGTGCCCACCTCCTAATACGGGTATTTCAATTTCAATCAGGAGCCCACCTCCTAATATATGTATTTTATTTTCAATCAGGCACTCACCTCCTAATGCGGGTATTTTTAATTTAAGTCAGGCGCCCACCTCCTAATGCGAGTATTTTATTTCAATTAGGCACCCACCTCCTAATGCGGGTATTTTAATTTAAATCAGGCGTCCACCTCCTAATGTGGGTATTTCAATTTCAATCAGGCACCTACCTTCTAATGCGGTTTTTTATTTTCAATCAGGTGCCTACCTCCTAATACGGGTATTTCAATTTCAATCAGGCGCCCACCTCCTAATACATGTATTTTATTTTCAATCAGGCACCCACCTCCTAATGCGGGTATTTTATTTTCAATTAGGCACCCACTTCCTAATGCGGGTATTTTAATTTCAATCATGCCTATGCAACGACGCCATCTACATAACGTCTAAGCAACGACGTCATCTCATTACGCTTATGCAACATCGTCATCTGCATTGGAGAAGTACTTCGAACGTCGTTCCACCCTTCCCTCAGTATTTCGCCACATCTGCAACTAGTGTCATTATAACTCGACACTGGAGCAATGTTTCTTGAATCTACACCATCTTTTGCAACTTCTCTCCCCCCTCGGGATTCTATTTCTTCCCACGCATCCCTAACCTTCCCTCGAGTCCCTATGATCAGGACAAAATTGGCTACTCAGTCAACTTCTTTGGCCGAAAACTCTTTCATCGTCTCCGTCTAAAGAGGGGCATCTGCTGACACCCAATTTTGTCTCATCTTTTCTGATTTTATTTGCAATTTTAAATATTTTTGACACCTCAAAATAATTTTAATATATAGGCATATACATATATACACACACACACACACACACACACACACACACACACACATAATTTTAAATATATTATTCTCATTATCATTATTTATCATCATCATTATTATTATTTGCATTTTTATTGTAATTTGTATTTTAATATCATAATCATACTTTTTATCCTAATATTATATGTTATTTTATTTTCGCAAATCGGCATCACATTTTATTTTTTTTATTTAAGCACCAAGCATTTCGCAAATATTATATTTTTATCATATTGTCATCTTTACAATTTATAAATTTTGCAAAGCTTTCTTTTTTATATAATAAAACCCTTTTTATATTTTACACCTATAACCCATTTATTTCCCAACCCAAAACAAACCACCCCATTTTCGTACCCCATCCAAGGCCCAAATCCGAGCCCAACTCCCCATCCCCTTATACCCACTATCCCTTAAAACCAAAAACCCTAACTAAACCCTAAATCATTTGTCACCCATACCTCCCCCCAAACGGCGCCGCAGCCCCCACACCCCGGTCACCGCCACCCTACCCCACCTACGCCAACCTACACCCCTACCCCCAGTCGCCGCACCATACACCATGACACCGCCAGTCGCCGACCCATCACCTCACCAACCCATACCCCAAAAAATTAGACTTTTCCCCCTTTTATTTTGAAATTCGCACTCAAATTTTGTAAGGGTATTATGGGTTGAACGGTAGGGGGTACCATCTATAAAACACCCTCTTGTTCTTCATTTTGGGGGTATTTTTGAGGTCCGAAATTGAAATAATAAAAAATCAAAAAGGGATTTCGGAGGTCGGATTTCGGGTTCAAGAGGAATTTTTTGATTTCGGGTCCTAAAAAAGGTCAAAAATCCGAAAGCAAGGGTGAGTTTTGTTCTTAAATTTTGCGGTTGAAATACTCATATTGTCTTCGTGAATCCCAATTTGAGAAATCTGTTTTTTTGGTTGTTCTTCACTGTTTTGGATTTTTCGATTCGGGTCGACCCGATTTGGGTAAAATTTTCATATTGTTGTTGTGTTCAATATTCTGTTGTTGGCTATCTGAAAATCAGAGAAGAAATTGATTCGGGTTGGAACCTCTGATTCGGGTCGACCCGATTTGGGTAAATTTCCAGATTTTGTATTTGATATTTTGTTGTTGGTTATCTGAAATTTGGAAAAAGAAATCGATTCGAGTCCGAACCTCTGATTCGGGTAAATTTCCAGATTTTTGTATTTTATATTTTATTATTGGGTATCTGAAGTTTGGAAAAAGAAATCGATTCGGGTTGAAACCTCTGATTCGGGTCGGGTCACTGATCCGGGTCGGGTCGAGTCGACATAGTTTGGGTAGATTTCCAATTTTTTTTTGATATTTTTGTTGTTGGTTATCTGAAATTTAGAAAAATAAATCGATTCGGGTTGAAACCTCTGATTCGGGTCGGGTCGACCCGATTTGGGTAAATTTCCAGATTCATATGCTTGATATTTTATTGTTGGTTATCTGAAAATCAAGAAAAAAATTGGATTCTGAATCCTGTTTCGGGTCATTGTTCAGGTTCCAGGTCGGGTCAAATTTCAAAATTCGGGTCGGACATTTTTAATTGCGAACTGTTGCTATTTTTGACATTTAAACATCCGTACACGGATATTTTACTGTTTTACTGATTTGAATAAATACTAACTTAGGCCAATGAAATTGAATTTGAGATCGTGCCCCTTCGAAAAATGCTCTTCTGTTTCAGTTTGTTGTTTTTGACATTTAAACATTCGTACACGGATATCTTACTGTTTTACATATTTGAACAAATATTGCACTCTTGCCAATGAAATTAAATTTGAGGTCGTGTCCCTTCGAATTTTTTTCTCAATTTCTGTTTTCTTTACTGTTTTACTGATTTGAATAAATACTGCACTCTGGCCGATGAAAAAATATCCGTTGATTTTTTAGGCCTCCACAGTTGGAAAGACGGAAAATAAAACTTCTGGGCAAGGATGAAACTTAAATCTTTTTTCATCCGAGAGACCAACATGTTCGGTAGGCAAGGCAACTAAAATGACCAACGAGTCATATGTTCGCAGCCACAACGTGATTGGAATAATCTTTTCAAAATTTAAGTATGTGCCCTCCGTAATCAAAACATTTACTATTTTGGATACTGGTCCGAAGTTATTTATATTCAACTGTTTCTAATTGTTTGTTCTTGACAGCTTGCAAGTCATATGTATGAAAGTCAAAGAAGACAAATACCCATCGGAGATTATTTATTTTGTTGTTATTTTTACTTTCTTTCATTCAGCTTTATTTCATTCTGTATTGTAATCTCATTGTGCTCGTGAAGTTATTGAAATGTTTAGAATAGGTAGTCTTAGAATTAATTAATAGGGTAGTCTAAAATTGGAAATCCGTCGCTAGTTTATTTATTTTAGGCTCGGTTAGTTTTAAATAGGAAACCTCTAGTTTATCTATTTTAGGGTCGTCACCCCTACTTTCAAAATGTTAGTTTATTTATTTTAGGTTCGTCGCTTATACCTTCAAAACACTAGCTTATTTTTAAACTGTTCAAAATTTTTAAAACTATCAGTCACCTTTTATTCACACTATTAATCATACAAAAATAAATTTTTATTTTATCCGATTCGTTATTAAAAATGACTTTCAAAATATCATTTTCTTTATATTTCAAATAGGTTGTTTTTCTTCTTACTAAATCATTTTGTATATATATTTATAAGCAATGCCATACAAATGTATGTTTTATCCAAAAATCACTTTGCGTATATTTTTATCAATCTCCATACAAATGCTTACTTTTTAAAACTTTACATGTATTTTTTAATGTCATACAAATGCATGTTTGTACAAAATGCATCATTTTACTAACTACTTGCAACATTATTTTTGTACTTGTAAAAACATTCATTTTTCTTAGCATAATAATTAACATGAGTTTGACCGGATAACCGCAAGTTAGCGGATCTTAAAGGATGCCTAACTCCTTCCCTTTAGGATAATAAATAACCCTTACCTAGAATCTCATTAGTTTCGCATATCAAAATTGTAGTTATTTTGCAGCATTTAGTTAACATTCAGGTGCCCTAATTCACCTTAGAATAATTAGGTGACGACTCCTCAACAAAACAATTTTAACCAATCTAGAGGGAATCGAGCCATCACGACGCGAACTGCGGGTTAAAAACGGGTGCGACAGACGCAAGTGCAACAAATCATGTGATTAGTTATCATAATTGCTTACAAAATAAAAATTTAACAGAGAAAACAGAAGGGGTGCAATTACCTACAGGAGATTCAGTCAGAATCTCACATGTTGGTGATTATCACTTAGGTTGATGTGATGTTCTTAAAAATGTTTTGTGTGTGCCAAATTTCAAGTTCAATCTCACGTCTGTGTCAAAAGTAACAAAAGAACTAAATTGTAGTGTCACTTTCTTTCCAACATGTTGTGTGTTTCAGGATCTCTCATCTGGGAAGGTGAGTGGGATTGGTAATGAAGAGGAAGGATTGTACATATTATGCTTGGATGCACAAAATAAGAAGAAAGAATTGAATAAGTGTCTGTCAGCCATACTTCATGTACATGCAGTCATATGGCACCAGAGGTTATGTCATGTACTTATGATTGTTTTAAGAAAAATTTCATGTTTCAAGAATGATACTTCTTTTGTTTTGAATAAGTGTGAAGTATATCCACTAGCTAGACAGATTAGGATTCCATTTCCTGTAAGTATTAGTAGGAAAACAAGACATTTTTAACTTTTACACATGGATGTATAGGGACCCTACAAGGTAGAAACATATAATGGAATGAGATATTTCTTGAAAATTGTGGATGATTATTCCAGATGGACTTGGATTTTTTTAATGAGGTTGAAATCTGATGTAGTTACATTGCTTAAAAATTTCTTTGTTGAAGTCAGCACTCAGTTTGAAATGAAGATTCAGATAGTGAGATCTGATAATGGTACTGAATTTTTCAATCATAACTGTAGAGAGTTGTTTCAACAGTAAGGTGTGGTGCATGAGAGTTCATGCCCACACACACCACAACAGAATAGTGTAGTGGAAAGGAAACATAGACATATTCTAGAAACTGCCAAAGCAATAAAGTTTCAAGCAGTCTTACCTGATAGATTTTGGGGATATTGTGTGGAGGGGGCTGTGTACATCATGAATAGAATTTCATCAATTGTCATGGGAAATAAGTCACCCCATGAAATATTGTATAATAGAACACCATCACTTAACCATTTAAGAGTGGTAGGATGTTTGAGTTTTGTAACTATTCTGTCTAAATATGATAAGTTTAGCCCAAGGGTCATAAGAGCAGTCTTTCTTGGGTATGGATCTGCACAGAAGGGATATAAGTTGTATGATATGGAGAACATGACATTTTTCATAAGCAGAGATGTGATATTTATGGAGACAATAATTTCTTTCAAAGGTAAAGCATACGACAATCTAAGTCATATCAGATCACAAGAACATTTCTGTTTTGATGATCTGATTCATCCACAGAATGTTAATATCTCACCAACAGACAACAAGATGCCATAAGGTGATGAACACATGAGTCCAGCTTTGGGAGTTCATGATACAACCCAAGATGTGTGTGTTCCTATAGAAACACCATATGAGAATGCAGCAGACCACAGACAATTGGAAACTACTTTTTTTTTCAGAATATGATATCAGAAGATCTACAAGAACCAATAGGCCTCCTATTTGGCACAAGAATTATGTCACTAAACATGGTTCTTTTAGCTGCTTATATTCAATATCTAATGGTGTTGATTGTGCAGGCTTGTCACACAAATACCAAAGTTTTGTGGCTAATGTTTCACTTGACACTGAGCCACATAATTACTCAACAACTGCACAAGACAAGAGATAGGTTGAAGCAATGAAATATGAGATTAAAGCTTTGGAGGATAATGGAACATGGGAGTTGGTCTCACTTCCAGAAGGAAAAAAGGCTATAGGATGCATGTGGGTGTACAAAATTAAATACAAAGCAATATGAGAAGTGGAGAGATTTAAGGTCAGATTGGTAGCAAATGGATACAATCAACATGAAGGGCTTGATTATCAAGAGACATTCTCACCAGTAGTCAAAATGTCCACCGTGAGGTCAGTTATTGCCCTTGCATCAGCCGAACAGTGGACCATTCAACAGATGGATGTCTATAATGCTTTCCTACAAGGAGATCTCTATGAAGAAGTATACATGGCAGTTCCAGAAGGTTTTGATGTCAAAATAGGAAGAAGCAGGTCTGCAGATTACTGAAATCCTTATATGGCTTGAAACAAGCATCAAAACAATGGAATATTAAATTCACTACAACCTTGATTTCATCTGGATTTCAGCAAAGTCACAAAGATTACTCTATGTTTACTAAACAGAAGAATGACACCTTAGTGGCGGTGTTGGTGTATGTAGATGACTTGCTAATTACTGAAAATAATTCAGGACTCATTCAATCCACAAAAGATGCACTGCAGACATCTTTTAAGATTAAGGACCTAGGTGAGCTCAGGTACTTCCTTGGAATTGAATTTGCAAGAAATTCTCAGGGTATATTAATGCATCAAAGGAAGTATGCATTGGAGCTCATATCAGATATGGGTCTTGCAGGTGCTAAGCCAACATATTCAACTATGAACATGAATCAGAAATTCACTACTGCTGAGTTTGATCAACATGTAGCTGCTACACTTCTGTCATCAGATTCAGATACTGTTATGCCAGAATCAGATGAACCTCTACAGATCCCAGTATGTATAGGAGAATGATTGGTAGGTTGTTGTACATGACAACAACTATACTAGATATTGCCTTTGTTGTGCAATGCTTGAGCCAATTCATGTAAGCTCCAAAAATATCACATATGGAAGCAGGTCTTAGGCTTGTTAGATATATTAAACAAGCATCAGGCTTGGAAATTCTTATGTCTAGAACTAGTGTTCCTCAGATCAGAGTATTTTGTGATGCGGATTGGGGTTCATGTGTTAACAGCAGAAGATCAGTCATTTGTTATTTAGTGTTGTTTGGCTCATCACCAATACATGGAAGTCTAAGAAGCAAGTGATAGTTTTTAGAAACTCAGCAAAAGCTGAGTACAGAGCTATGGCTGCATCAGTAGATGATATAATCTGGTTTGTTGGTTTATATCATGAACTTGGAGTTGAAGTTCAGACACCAATTTCAGTTTTCTCAGACAGCAAATCTGCCATCCAGATTGCAGCTAATCCAATTTTTCATGAACACACAAAACACATTGATATAAACTGCCACTTCATTAGAGAAAAGATTCAAGAAGGGCTGATCCCCACTGCATATTTGTCATCAGCAAATTTGTTCACTAAATGCTCTTGGTCGACCACAACATGAACACTTGATGTCCAAGCTAGGCATGAGGAATATATTCATATCCCCTAGCTTGAGGGGGGTATGGAAGAATTAGGGAAGTGTACAATTGTGCCATGAGGTGCAATGTACTTGATAACTACTATGAAGTTAGTTGAAGTTGTTAAAAGTTACTTAAGGTTGTTAGAGGTTAGTTACAAGTTAGTTAATTGGTTGTAGAAAGTAATTAATAGTTAGTTAGTGTGGTTAGTGCTATATGATTCTAGAATTGATTGTATATATATGTGTGGCATTGTATTGTACAAACATACATTGGAGTACAGAAAATTTCCCCAACTCTTCTCTTCTCTTCTCTTCTGGTTCTACTTCCTTTCTTCTCTTTTGTTCGATTACTTTCTCCTCGAGCTCAACTGGTCGACAATGGTGATCAATGCCATCTAATCGACGAGTTTCAAGCTCAATGAAGTAGTGAAATTTAACAAACTGTTTATGCATTCTGATTTGACAATGAGAATTCCAACCACAATTATAAAACCCCGGAATGTTAAACACAAAAATTGAGAGAAGCATGACAATCAAAATCGGGAAGGGAAATAAAAACTTTACTTGGCGACTCTGCTCATTCCAGAATTCTTGAATGAGAAAGGTCCTTGGCGGTGATCTTCTTCTTAGCGTGGTGGATATCCAGGTGTTAATAATTGAAATCACTAGTAAAAGGGCGCCAATTTTGATTATTAATGGTTATGACTGTTTGTAGGCGTCCCTATAAAAAACAAATAGAGGAAAAAAAGATGTGTAAGCCGTACTACCCCTCACTTTTGTGTATATCAACTGATACAATCGAAACTCTATACAAACATGAGTCAGAAATGTTTGACAAAAAATATCTAGTAATACTTTACAAAAAAATTATAATGTTGAGAACTTTCCACTTAATAGGAGATGAATTACTTGTTTACTGCAAATTATATGAGAAGGACAACTTGCCAAACACCCCTTGCAAAAATAGGACTAATTATTCCTTGCAAAGGGGTTATACATCTAAATAGTTGTGACCTGTGACTATTAAGAAGATAGGTTTGTTTTCTCGAAAAAACGCATTCCTTCGGTTAAGGGCTGTTTATCCACATTTTTTTAATAAATAGGATAATTAAATGTTTAAGAAGGGTAAATTAGTAATTTAATTACTAAATTTAGGAGAAATATAGATATAGATAGATATGTTGTATAAAACATTAATGAGTTTAGATGAAAAACATTGTTTTCAAAAACACCTCAAACCTTGTTTTTACAATTTTCACTTTTTGTTTTTGATCATTGCTTTTATCTTTCACTTTTTCAAATTTTACCCTACATTTTTTATTTTTATAAATTTGACCTCGTAGTAGATTCGATCGATGAGTTTCGTGAACTTGATTATATCATCGTACTAAAGAAAGTCTATATAAATCATGTTTAATGCAATATAAAATGATTGATGGGCGGTGTTTACGCACTCATTATGTTTATTAATTACTTTGGGTCATTTTGCTAGTTTTCAAAAAATCAGGGGTATAAATTATTTGTTATACATGTCTATAGTGTTATCAGCATTTGGGATATAAAAGTCATTCAACTTGAGGTCAATACATGCCTTGTTAGCAGAATGATGTACTTTGACCAAGTTCAAATCTTGCACTCCTTATGGGGTAGATACGGCTTGCGTTGGGTGCATTACGATGTAAACAAATGCATTAGTTAAGCCAAGAATATGATTCATTCCTCGATTGAAAATTCGAGAGAACACTCAACTTCTCTATATTAGGTCGAATAAAGTCATTGGCCAATACAAGAGACATATTTTGAATATGGTCTAGTTGTCGACTAATAAAGATGAGATAAAGTGATTAAGACATTTAGATAGACACTTGGCAAAGTGTCGTGAATGAAAGAATTTTATTATTCCACATAAAGGTAAAGTTTGTTGGATTCGTGTAAACGTACTTCACATATTGAGTTCCGAAGACGTCTAGGGGTTTCGTATGAACCTTAATTAGATTAATGTCGATATGTGAAGGCCTATAGGGTCACACTATATGCGATTGTCTTTTCAATCTAAGAGTGAGAAAGTATTAAATATTTGGTTAGAAACCGAAATATTTAATTTATAATAATTATGGAAATTATTTAATGAAGTCAAGATTGGATTTTGGACTTAATTAAATATGTTAATATAATAAAGGGGCTTGGATGAAAACCTAAAGAAAGTACTTGGGCCTGATTAGTCTTTTGTACTCCTTTTAGGTTTAGGTTTTTCCCTTTACCTATTACATAAACAACACAAACCTTATAATTAATTAGTTAGCCAGTCAGACAAAACAAAGAATTCAAGACTTAGAGTCTTGAATTACTTTTTCTCGTCTAACAAAAGAATTCCCAGCGTTCTTCGTTAGATAAATACACTGGAGTTGGACTTGCAATTGGAGAGATAACTCGCGTGGATATCATAGTTGTGCATCTAACATACAAAGACTTATAAGTATTCATGATTATGTTTTGACATTCATTAGATTATCATATAGCTATACCAGTTCATTGTTGGGTAAAATTTTAACTTCCGATGTGAGAACGTTGTGTTCATGACCCAACAAAACCTTACAGTGGCATCAGAGTCGGGGCTGGTTTAATGATTATGTGATAATATTTAATAACAATTAGATGGGTTAATTAATTTCAATAATTTGTTTAAACTGATTTTCAAAAAAAAGAAAAAAAAATAGAAAATAAGAAATTGTTCACTCGCCGGAATCCTGATTTCTGACAATTCATCATCGTTCCGGCCACCATCTCGACTGTTATCGAGAATACCGTTACATCACTAGCCCGGACTAAGCCATTATACGGAAATCGGCTCGATTTGGAGCGTTGGAGCTCATCCGCCATTTAATGGCGGATTGAAGCTTCTCCGCCCTAAAATCTTGAGCATGGTGCATGGTAAAGGACGGGAAAGAGATGTATGATGGTTGATAGAGGTGTGGGATGTGGCGAGACGCGGCGTAGCCACCAGGAAAAGCCGTCGAAAAGTTGCTTGGAAGTAGTCGACGGCGGGCCTATTTTCGGCCGCCACACACTGGCAATCGGTGGTTTAAAACCACCGACGTGATCGTCCCGACGAAGGGCATCGACCGGTGGGGGTGGTTCGCGGCGAGGTGAGCCGAAAATGGATCCCCAAATTTGATTTGGGGATTTGATTAATTTTAAGAATTTGAAACAGTGCAGGGCCCTGTTTACAATTAAAATTAGGATTCTAAAATTGCAATTTGGTCCCTGGGACTTTCTGAAAATTTTAAAAGTTTCTAAAACTACAGTTTGGTCCCTGGGGCGAATATGTAAATAAATTTAAGTTTTTGAAATTGCAGAATAGCCCTTAGGGAAATTCTGTAAATTCTGAAGAATCTAAAAATATCAGGAAGGTCCCTGAAAATTAATTTTAGTTCAGAAATGTTAAGGGACTGTTTGGATAGGCAGAATTTTTTTTTAAAGAAATTGAAGTTTAAATTTGGAATTTAAAGATTTTCTAAATTGAAACAAATTAATTAATCAACGATTATTGTTATTTAGCATGTTATTTGATAATATGTACTTATATTAATTGTTTCTCCTAATTGTTTAATTGATTGTCATTTAAATAATTAGTATAGAGTCCGTAAATCTGGGTAGACGACGCCCAGTATTTGTCAGACTGCATTATATTATATTTGGGTAGGCAGCGCCCAATATGTGTTTTATTTGATTAAGCATGTAAAACCTGAATCTTGTTAAAACCCCGCTTAAAATGTTCCCCAAAATTTTAATATAAGTCTCATTTGGAATGAACGCGTTGTCCGTTATAATTGAATGAGTACAAGACCCTTTTTCGACCATGAGTATTTACACCTAGTGTTTGCTCCGGTCTACGAGGATTTTGCACTCATTCATAGATGTATTTGTTTGCAATTGTGAGTGAGAAACCTTTTCGTCCGTGAGTATTTACACCCTAGTGTTTGCTCTGGTCTTCAAGGCTAAACTTATGCAAAATTGCAGTCGCGTAACGGGGTTGACTTACTTAGTTATATCTTGGCGCCCTAGTGTTAGAATAATCTAAGGACGCAGATCGACTAAACTCGATCAACCAAGAATTACAAATTGTTTGTAATTGGTTTTGAGACCTACCATGTTGTGTTGTTGTGGTCATCAGCCCTAGCAGAGGTCACGATGGTATGAACTTGAATCTTGACCCATTATGATCATATTTGATATGTGTCCGTATTCTTCACTAAGGTCGTAAAATATGTTAAAATCGTGGGAGCTAATTAAACTAAAGTCCATGTTAATTAGTTATTGAATGTGTTCAAGAAATTATATTTGACTTTAATTTCTTTTATCTATTTCTTTAGATTATTTAAAATGTCGAATTTATCATTGAAATGTTTGGTTGAAACGAACAAGTTGACTGGATCAAACTATCTAGATTGGTTGCGAAATTTGCGTTTGGTTCTAAGGCAGGAAAAGATTGAGTATGTGTTGGACATGGCTGTTCTTGAGATTCCTGATGAGAAATCTGTTGAGTATGCTACGTTTGACAAAGTTGCTTATCAGAAGCATCAGGACGATGCGACATCGGCACATTGTGTTATGCTTTCCTCTATGACTACAGAGTTACAAAGGCAGCATGAGAACATGGGTCCCTATGAGATGTTGGAACATTTGAAGAGTCTTTATGCTTCACAGTCTCAGACAATGGAGTATGAACTGCTGAGAGATCTCTTCAAGTCCAAGCTTAATGAAGGGTTTTCCTCATATATTGCTAATAGTAATTATATATTATCGCATAATGGTATTGTTTATGGGAATGCTCCACATGTGAATGATTTATATGCACTTAATTTTAATCGTGATATTATCAATGTGCAAAACAAGCGAGCTAAGATAAGTAATCTGAGAAATCCCACCTACTTATGGCATTGTAGGCTTGGTCATATTAATGAAACAAGGATAGCAAGATTAAGAAAGTTAGACTATTTAGCACCATTTGACTTTGAGTCTTATGATAACTGTGAATCTTGTTTGAGAGGAAAAATGACAAATAAGCCACTTTCTGGAAAAGGTGTACGGGCCAAAGAGGTACTTGAGTTAGTCCATACTGATGTATGTGGGCCATTTTCTACTCAAGATAAGGGAGGTTTTCCTTACTTCATTACTTTTACAGACGATTCCACTAGATTTGGACATGTGTATCTTATGAAGTACAAGTCCGAAGGCTTTGAGAAATTCAAGGAGTATAAGTTAGAAGTGGAGAAACAACTTGAAATGAGTATCAAGACTCTTCGATCGGATCGAGGAAGAGAATACTTGAATAAAGAATTTATAGATTATTTGAAACTTCATGGAGTCCAATCACAATGGACGCCTCCTGGAATACAACAAATGAATGATGTTGCTGAAAGGAGAAATCGAAACTTATTGGATATGGTTAGATCCATGATGAGTTTCTCAGCTCTTCCAACATACCTTTGGGGTTATACTTTACAGAACTCAATCTATATTCTGAATAAAGTTCCTTCAAAGTCAGTAGAGAAAACACCATATGAGGTATGGTATTGCAAGAAGACTGCTCTTACGCATATGCGAGCCTGAGGCTGTCCTGCATATGTAAAGAAAATGCTTACTGACAAGTTGAAATCTAAAAGTGAGAAATGTTATTTTGTAGGATATCCAAAAGAAACAAGATGATACTATTTCTATCTTCCTATAGAACATAAGATTATTGTTTTCAGGAATGCAACTTTCCTTGAGGAAGACTATATCTACAAGGAACAAAGTTACAATAAGATAGAACTTGAAGAAGTTCAAGAACCACAAAACAACATGGAAGTTGATTCCTTGTCAAATGACCTAGACAAGAATTCAGTGGGAGTATTTGGTGAAGATTTGTTACTTAGAGGACAATCTTCAGCCAGTGGGAGTGATGTAAGAAATAATGCAGATATGCAAAATTCTTATACACAACCAATGGAAGATGATACAATGGTTTTACATTCTTCCCTTTAGGAAACACATGAAAATGATATTCCCGAAAGCTCTCATAGTGGTAGAAGGTCCAACACACAAGAACCTTCTCACGATCAGAATACAAGAACCATAGAAACGCAGAATAATCAACTCCCTAGGTCCACTAGGACTCACCGTCAACCTGAAAGACTTAACCTCCTTATGGAGAATCAAAATGACATAGAAATTCCTGACAATGATGCACCTACAACCTACATCGAGGCTATGTTAGACATTGACTCGAAGAGATGGCAAGAAGACATGAAATCTGAAATGGATTCAATGTACAATAATCAAGTTTAGAACTTGGTTGATTTGCCAACTAGGGCTAGACCCATAGGCTGCAAATGGGTCTTCAAGAAGAATATTGATGCAAATGGCAATGTACAAACCTACAAGGCTAGGTTGGTAGCAAAAGGTTATAGTCAATGACCTGGGGTCGACTATGATGAAACATTTTCGCCAGTTGCGAAAATTAAGTCCATTCGGATTTTGCTTGCAATAGCTACATACTATGACTATGAAATTTGACAGATGGATGTTAAAACCGCTTTTATCAATGGTAAGCTAATTGAGGAAGTGTATATGATACAATCTGAAGGTTTTACATCCAAGTCAAAACCCAGAGCAGTATGCAAGCTACAAAAGTCTATTTATGGACTTAAGCAAGTCTCGAGGAATTGGAATATTTGCTTTGATAAAGCTATCAAATCGTTTGGCTTTGTTAGAAGCAAATAGGATCCATGAGTTTATAGTAAACGCAAGGAAGGGAATATTGTTTTCATTATCATATATGTAGATGACATATTAATAATGGGAAACAATGTGTCTCTCATGCAATCCGTGAAGGAATGGTTGTCCAACACCTTCATGATGAAGGACTTGGGTAAAGTTTGTTACATTATTGGAATTAAGATCTACCGAGATAGACCTAATAGATTGTTAGGGCTTTCACAATTCACATACATAGACAAAGTGCTAAGACGTTTCTCTATGAAAAACTCCAAGAAAGGAAGTCTTCATATGAATCATGGCATCAAGTTATCTAAGAAGGATAGTCCTTCTACCATTGCAGAACTTGAACGCATGAAGAAGATCCCATATGCTTCAGCTATAGGATCAATCATGTATGTCATGACTTGCACTAGGCCAGATGTGGCTTATGCACTTAGCATGACATGCAAATTCCAGAAGAATCCTGGGGAGGAACACTGGAAAGCAGTCAAGAATATTCTTAAGTATCTTAGACGAACTAAAGAGTATTTCTTAGTCTATGGTGGACAAGAGAAGCTAGTGGCTACTGGGTACACTGATGTTAGCTTCCAAACAGATCTTGATGACTACAAGTCACAATCTGGATATACCTTTATTTTTAAAGGTGGAGCAGTAAGTTGGAAAAGTTTCAAGCAAGAAACCACTGCTGATTCGACAACTGAAGCCGAGTACATTGCTGGATCGAAAGCTGGTAAAGAGGCTATCGCGATATCTGAGTTCTTAAAAGAACTAGGGGTTGTTCCAAATGTCAGTCGTGCAATAACCATATATTGTGACAATACTGGTGCGATTGTGCAAGCAAAGGAACCAAGATCAACCAACAGAAATAAGCATGTACCAAGGAAGTACCACATACTCAGGGAGATGGTGGAATTCAAAGAAATAGATATAGATTATGTTCCCACAGATGATAATCTAGCTGACCCATTTACCAAACCATTAAGCTTAGCTAAACATAATGGTCATTTTGAGAATATGGGTATTAGATACATTGGATATTGGCTCTAGGCCAAAGTGGGAGATTGAAAGTATATGTGTCCTAGAGACAATCCTAATTATGGACAAATGTACTTGAACACATTCATATTATTAATGATTAATATTTATGGCATTTGCAGTTATTGAATTATTGTTTGATTGTTTGCAATTATTCATATATGTGCTCCTTTGAGTTGGCGCTGTCATTGATAGAGTGAGATATTAATGATAAATCGTAACTCTCAAAATTGCCTCGACTAATGATCATCGAGAATGAGATATTGATGATATGTTATAAGTCGACATGTAGTCTGCATCACATTCTTAGATAATGTAGTGAGTCTCACGACTATGTGTAATTGTTATTCGAGATGGACACATGGATACTTTGGAAAGTATTGGTACACCCTGCCGATAAATTATTTGTTATACATGTCTATAGTGTTATCGGCATGTGGGATATAAAATTCCTTCAACTGGAGGTCAATACGTGCCTTGTTTGCAGAATGATGTACTTTGACCAAGTTCAAAGCTTGCACTCCTTATAGGGTAGATACGACTTGAGTTGGGTGCATTACGATGTAAACAAATGCAGTAGTTGAGCCAAGAATATGATTCATTCATCGATTAGAAATTCGAGAGAACACTCAACTTCTCTATATTAGGTAGAATAAAGTCATTGGCCAATGCAAGAGACATAATATGGTCTAGTTGTCGACTAATAAAGATGAGATAAAGTGATTAAGCCATTTAGATAGACACTTGACAAATCTTAAGCTTAATCGAGTGTGTCGTGAATGAAAGGATTTTATTATTTCACATAAAGGTAAAGTTTGCTGGATTCGTGTAAACGTACTTCACATATTGAGTTCGTCATACGAAGCCGTCTAGGGGTTTCGTATGAACCTTAATTAGATTAATGTCGATATGTGAAGGCCTATAGGGTCACACTATATGCGATTGTCTTTTCAATCTAAGAGTGTATTGAGAAAGTATTAAATATTCGGTTAGGAACCAAAATATTTAATTTATAATAATTATGGAAATTATTTAATTAAGTCAAAATTGGATTTTGGACTTAATTAAATATGTTAATATAATAAAGGGGCTTGGATGAAAACCTAAAGAAAGTACTTGGGCATGATTAGTCTTTTGTACTCCTATTAGGTTTAGGTTTTTCCCTTTACCTGTTATATAAACAACACAAACCCCATAATTAATTAGTTAGTCAGTCAGACATAACAGAAGATTCAAGAATTCCTATTATATAAACAACACAATTGAATTACTTTCTCTCTTCTAACAAAAGAATTCCTATCGTTCTTCGTTAGATAAATACACCGAAGTTGGAACTTGCAATTGGAGAGACAACTCGCGTGGATATCATAGTTGTGAATCCATCATACAAAGACTTGTAAGTTTTCTGATTATGTTTTGACATTCATTAGATTATCATATAGCTATAACAGTTCATTGTTGGGTAAAATTTTAACTTTCGATGTGTGAACATTGTGTTAATGATCCAACAAAACCCTACAGATTCGTTCTAAAATTTAAAATTATTTCAACCCAGTAGTCATGACTTATGACATGCCCACTCAGTCAAATGATGCTCGTGTTCTATCTTTTATCCAGATGAGAAGAATTTTTACTCTGCCCAATAGATATTTAAATTATGCTTAAAATCTCCCATTTCTCAAAGCCCATTGGGTCCCAAGCAATTTATTCAATCCATTGATGTTGGGATAATTATCTCTCTGTTTTTACCCGTGGGAATGCCAACTAATTTTTCTCTGGTATTTTAAATATCTCTGTTATATTTTCGAGTGTGTCGAGTGACTATTGGAAACAACTTCACTATCTCCCAAGATAGGGGTGAGATCTACATACACTCTGCCCTCCCCAAACCTACTTTGTGGGATTTCATTGGGTTGTTGTTGTATATTGTATTTTCGAGAGTTCAGTTGAACAATTCTCATTTGAAATGCCACTAGCTCATCTTCTTTTTCCATTCAGAAAAATAAGCTGTTAAATACTTGGAATGTCAACTGTGCTCATAAAAGTTCGGATTTTTAAAAACTAATATCTCGGCTTCCCAATTTGTTTGAGAAAAGTACCCTTCTTGCGGAGTTCACATAAATCATGTCAACCTCTAGACACAAGAAGAGCATAATCATGTCAACACTACATTACTAATCATGCATAACTTATTTCTGAACCAAACGACCCCTCTTAAAGCATAAACTGACTAGGAGAAGACCATTATATTTTAAAACAAAAGCACATTTGTTGTTAAGATGCAAAATTTTAAGCCTCGGCTAGAGTGGTGAGGACCCAATGCCATATCGTGAAACTGATACAAGAAGAGCTGTAAGAACAATAATAAGTGTTAGTAATGGTTATGCTTCAATAAAATAAATTCATTATGTTTTTATATAAGGTCAAAAGTTTAACTCAGATGATTGGGCTTATTGGATTAGAAGGTTGAAGTTTAGATGGATATCATACAAGTTCTTTCTAACAATATACAAATAGTTGTCCAAATCCAGAATATACCTTCAAGAAATTATCACAGTACCGCGTCTTGGACGTTTGGATTTTGCATTATCTAGAAACTTTAAGCTCCAGCTAACTACCCAAAGAATTAGACTGATGTTGGAATAGCTATTCTCTAAAGTCTAATGACACCTAAATTTCTAGAACAGATGAGCATCAAAATCGCAGTCAATTGTCATTGTATTCTATACCTACTTGCACTACCACCCTTCCGAGTCCTCAAAAACTGAGTGCTTTGTGTTTCTCAGCTCGTGGGCTGCTAAGAACAGTATGCCCAATTGACTGAGCTGTTCTCTCAGGGCTTTCAGCTACTACAGACAAGGAACTGAAAGCTTTTGGAAAAGAGGGAAGAGACTTATTTCGGGTCAAATTGGAAGCACAAGGAACCTGATTCTGTAGGGACTGTGCGTTAAAGAATCCTTTCTGGTTGAGCATTGCTGCTGACTCTTCAGCTGCACGGCGTCTTGTGGCATCATCTACATATAGTAGATCTTCAATCCTTGCCATCAAGTTAAAGGCCAAACTCTCCAACACCCTAGAGTAGCTCTCAAGGATTGAATGTCCCACATCCTGCATGCATGAACATAAAAGTTGCAGCTCAGTTTCTTTAATCCTGATGTTATTGAGGAACTTCTTGGAACACCTGAATTAGAAATGATCAGATAAAGTGTAATTCATGCAGCACATTAACCTATGTTAGTAATGGTAAATAGTTTTATGCTTGTCCTTCTAGTTACCTTCTATATCAAACGAAGGTTGGCATTGAGATGACCATATTAACTACTTTAGGTAGCAATTGTCACAAAAATATTAGCTTTGTTAGATTGAAGTGGTGATATTAATCATATTGCGAACATGAGATACGCTTTTGAGGCTTCATGCAAATATCAAGTAATAAATTGTAGCATTGACCTTTTCTTTTATTTGTTAGAAAATTGTAGCATCAAACTCCAAAGGTTATATTTTTCTCATCTCTTTTTTAGGTTATACTTAGAAGGGTTCTAAGCCCCATCAGGCCCCATTTTTTCCAACTCGACCAGCTTCAGAATTTTGGTATCTGCAGTATCATCTTCTCATTAAGCAGCATTTGATATGTGGAACGAGCAACTTAACGAGGCTGTTCAACCAAGTCTGGTGATCAGCTCCCTTACTTAGCTTTCAGCCATTAATAAGCAAAAGCGACTAGAAAAGCTGGACCTGATGGAAGTGGTCACAGAAGCAGAGCAGTAAAGAAGAGGCTCAAGTGTATACCCTGTTATACTGAATCTTGTTCATGTCCAATGCAGTTTGTGGAAGGCCGGGGAAATTTAGCTTTAAGTTCCTCAGCAGGTTCTCAGCTCGCTGTGACAAGAGTTGACATCTTTCCACAAGACCAACAAGTCCCTTTACCGTTCCACCCCATGATGATTTTCCAGATTTTGACCGGTTCAAGTTCTTCTTTTCACATTTTTGCCTCCAAACGTGCATAGCAGCTTCAATCCTGTTTGCAATCTCCAAAGTCGTATACTCTGATGAGAGATCCAAATATTCAAGAAGGCACTCTGGAGAGAACTGATCAGCAGTAATATATCGGTGGAGAATTTCCCCTAAAGATGCTTTCCCACTCTGAGAAATTACAGGCCAATGATGAATTAAACAAAAGCAGCATTGATAAAAGTTTTAGAAAGCTACACAAGTAACTAAAGTAATAGTAAGACATTTGTGTGTGTGTGGGGGTGGGGGTGGGGGGGGATGGGGGGGGGTATCAATAGCACAAAGGGGCGAGGACATAACAAATAAAAGGGCGAATCTATGTTGGAAGACTTCGTCTTTCTTTAGTATGTTAGATGACACATATGTCTGAGAAGTTTCACATCAAAATGCTCTGTTTCTGTTTATAACCAAGAAGTACTTAATTTCATGAGCAAGTGACCAAATTTCAAAAGATGAAGAAAAGGAGAAAATGGTATATACAGCCATTGACAACGCTAGAACAATTACCTAAATGCAATGAAAGAAGAATTTTACATTATCTCATTATGTAACTGGTATTGAAAAACCTAGTCCAAAGGAGATGGAGGAGGCTCAGAGCTAAAAGGAATTCAAGACACGATTAGGCATGCAGATATTTTGCCGATTCAGCGGAAAAGACTCGGAACAAAGTTCGCTAGTGGGTGGTCTTTATGACCAAGTGCCATATCCTGGGCAAATACACTAGGGGCTTATATATATCAAAGACACAAATCCAAAAAGAACACAACAATGGAAATAGCTTTCTCTATGCTCATTAAGCAGTCAAAGTTGTTGGTTTGTCTGACATGGCAAAAATCAGAAATTGAAGGCATGCTTTACTATGATTAGAACCATATAAAAGAAGTGTTAGAGAAGAAACTCAGCTGCACCCATTGTATCAGTGAAGAAGATTATCACGCCATGGACAACATGAAGAAGGGTGGACACTTAAATATTTAAACAAAAATGGGTGCAGATTGGAGACTGTATATAGTAAACTCATATTAAACATACGGTATGACTAGAAACTAATGAGTCACTGGTCTTTCTTGCAGATGAATGAAAATGTCCATATCAGTCCAGGTAAAAAAACAGCTTATTAATTGTTAGGAAAGAGAAAAAGGTTATAAAAATCGACCATTTCAACTATGAGCACACTTACCTTTGGCAAGCCCTCCAGGTAAGCTTTTGGTACTTCCATTTCAGACAGTGTGCTGGCATTGATCGCCTGAGCTGCCTTGAATATTTGATTTGTGCATTCCCTACATTGCCGCAATCGTTTTCTTGTCTCTTCTGACAAACCTTTTGGTGGGACCTTTGGGAATGGTAGCCACCACTTCTCTTCAAGCCTAATGGAAGGTCTATTAGATGAGGGGGGACAAGGATATGTTTCAATATCTAATCCATCAGCAACAACTATCCCTCTGTCAATATAATAAAATTCACAACCAGAAAAGGCATCCATCATGCCAATTAGCATTGCATCTAGCTTCTTAAGTGCTGGAAGATTTACATAGAGGTCTGACCGTGGTTGAGTAACCATAACCTCAAAAGTCCCACCACCAGGAAACTCTTGCACAGAAGGTACAAGTTCTACAATTGAATCACTCACAGACAGAAGCCAGTCCATCTCTCGAAGCCACATCAATTTCCTTTGTGGTGCTAATGACTCCAACTTCCAGAGTTCCCCAAAGACTGTGGCTGCAATTGGAACGAGAGAACTCACGCAATGTTATTCCTAGAGGAATTTGCCCAAATAAAAGCTCGTTAAAATGTAAAGTGAAGTAACATACCAGCTAGGTTAGTGATGGCATTGGAGATGGCGAAAGCAGTACATACCCCTTTTCCTCCTCCAGACATATCTTCTCCTAGCAGTAGTTTAGCAAACCGCTCTTTCATCAATTCAACTTCTGTAATCACAAAAACATCATTCAGTGCCTGATGAAATCACATAAAATTATTCTACATAAGCACACAACTTATTGTCAAGAGTTAAATTAGACAAAACTGGCACACATGGAATCCTTTCTAATCCATTTTCACCCTAAAAGAACTATCCAAAAGACTATACTAAATCACAAGAAATGACAAGATTCCAACTTCCAAGAAACGTCCTTAACGTCGATAGCTACCTTAACAAGGGAAACGATGTGCATCTCATTGTAAGATACTTCTCTTAAAATAACAAAGAGGGGAAGATTCTCTAGGCTCAAAGTATATCAAAAATTTTCTGGAATAACTCAATTCTCCCCCAGTCGAATTAGTTTACTGTATTTTGCTCAATTTGATACACTAGGTGTACTTCAATGTATTTAACGTACAGAAAGACTTACTAAACAAACCAACTGCCAAAACAAAATATGTAACATGAAGAAAATGTCATTGAAACCACTGAAGGAAGACAACAACAACATACTCAGTCGAATCCCACAACGTGGGGTCTGGAGAGGGTAGAGTATTCGCAGACCTTACCTCTACCTTGGTCGGTAGAGTGGTTGTTTCCGAGAGACCCTCGGCTCAAGACAAAGCATAAGCACAAGCAAAGCAAGAGAAACGGTCAGGCCCGGTCAAAAAATTTAAAGAAGTATGAAAATGTTGGTATCAAAAGCGAATAAGCCATGATAACGCATTCTGGAAAAAAGGAGCAGTAACTAACGCATGTAAATAAGATAGACAAAGTACACTAAAGAACGCATAGCAACATAAATCAAACTACGGGGACTATACAGCACTACTGCGTCTATTAGTATGATAGGCTAAGCGGTAACGGAAGGAAGACAAACAAGCCGTAATTAGTGTTGAATGACATGCTCTAGTTAACAAACAAAGACGCCAAAACACATTAAAAATAGAAAAAGAAAAAAAGGATTCTAACTTATACTCTCTCCGTCCCAAAATACTTGTTAATTTTTGCTTCACGAGATTCAAACTACATAAACTTTGACCAACACTTATAAGATGTTTTTTTCGACCATATTGATGTCAGAAAATTACAATTTATAATACTTTTCGTATAGTTTTTAGACATCTAAATTTTAACATTTAAAATATTTAAATTAATATAGTTCAGTTTAGCTCCAAAGATTAGTCAAAGTTCACGAAGAAGCTACTCCCTCTGTCATGCTGAAGTATCACCATTTCATCTAAAAGCTTAAGCTATTAGAGCGAGCACACTTTTAATATTTGATTATATTCTCAAGACATTCTAAATATTTGTCATGTTTAGCTTCTCGAAAGTCAACTTGACAATTCTTCGAAGCTAAATTCAATTAAATCAATTTAATATTTTAAAATAAACTTAGATATTCAAAAGCTATATGAAAAGTACTATGCATTTGCATTTCTTCTATTATTAATATGGTGAAAAAATACATACTACTTCCTCCATTCTAATTTATGTGATATAATTTGACTCGTCACAGAGTTTTAAGAATTAAAGGAAGATTGGGACAGAGGGAGTATATAAAATGTTGATCAAAATTTATATAGTTTTACTTTCAAAAAGCGAAACATGACAACTAATATGGTACGGGCTAGTAAAAACTTTCACTATAAGTTGCATTTTTACTTGCTTAGGAGTAGTATAAAAAACTGCAGCACAAAAGTTACAAAATCACACAGAGTATAAAAGAGCCAGAAAAATGACGCACCTGATAACTCGGTCTCAGGTTTATCCGGTTTCTCACCCGGAATAATGACGTGTCTATCTCCAACAACCGGCAACATAACAGTAGGCGGTTCAGCTAAATCGGAATTGAAGTTGTTGAAATGAAGCGTAGTAGAAGAAGAAGATAAAGAACTGGAACCTTCCTGTTGTTGACGATGGCAAGAGAAAGTAGTCGTGCTACTACAAGTTTCAGACTCGCTGACGTCAGCACTGAGACTATAACTGTCATCAAAACGTTCGCTCTGCAAATCGTACTCGTCGTCGGTCGACGGTGAACTCGTCATTTTCCGGCACCGGTGAGTAGAGTGAATTGTGGTAACAAAGGCGATTTTTATATATAATGGAGAATCGATGGAGTTTGCTATGATTATGAGGGAAGAATTGTTGAGTAAAGTGGGAGGAGAAAAAGTAAAAGTGTTTGTCATAAAAGCAGTTTTTTTCACTGCGCACTTAATAAAAATACCACTCAAAAACTATAGGCCGTTAATTAGTTTGACTAGGGATGGCCAGTGGATCGGGATATCCCGGCGGGATGGGAGGGGCGGGATGGGAGGGTCTGGACGCAGGCCGGGATTAGCGGGATGGAACGGGTCGGGTCGAGGGATTCGAATGATTATTTTCTTATTAAAATTGAATTTTCAATATTGAAATTGACATTCACACATACATTATCACAAAATTTTGACGTTTAAATCTATTGTATATCGTCAGATCTTTACTAAAGAAAAATTAGAAACCAATTTGGGAAAACACAAATTGATTGGGAAAACGGACGTCCGAGCGCAGAGTTATTACCATTTAAAGTTGTACTAATTTACAACTATTTTCTCTCCCTACATTTTATGTCAATGCTTCCGTGATATGTTAATTAAGTTCATACCGCATTCGACTTCTATAAAAGTTTCATAGATTGGGTTAAATCTAGTCACTCAAAGACAAATGTACTATTAAATGCCAATAAGGCTCCATAAATTGGCTTTCATAACACATTTCATGTTGCTACTTTATTTGTTCATAATATGATTAATGCATGGTGTTCTTTAAACAATTCTTACATGCTATTCAAGTTTCTCGAGTCCTCGTAAGCTCTACGAATAATTATCTACATTATATAAATGATAGCATTACTGAAGTCAATAATTTAACTCAAAAGAATTGACAAGTTCACTATTCACAATTTAGAACTTCTGAGATGGTATGAAGATTTGTGAAAAAATGAGGTATTTATAGTTGAGAAAATTGGGATGGCAGTGGGTCGGGTTTGGGGCGGGTTTTGGATTCCCGTACCCTACCCACCCTCCCAATTGTGCCACCCATACCCTACTCATTACTCACTGGGTATATAATTTTCATACCCTTATTTGCCCCTTTCGGGTATTGGGTACCCGCGGGTTATCCTATTCCTCTAATAAAACACAAAAATTCTACAAATTTCATAAATATATTACCAAATGAGTTTCATAATTACCAAATACAATCAAAGTTCTATGGAAAAAATTATCCAAACACTAATGTCATCTTAAAAACAAAATGCAATTACATCAAACATTTCTTCAAGGTCTTCAAACTTTTAGTGTGCTTCTCCATAAATTTATGGAAAATAAAAGAAAAATGATAAAAAAAAGAAAGAGATTATATAAAAAAAAAATTATATCTCAATATAAAGGAAGAAAAAACACAACAATAAAGTCATATATTTGGAACAACAAAACACTACATTGACCATTGAAAAATATTCAAAGTATTATAAAAGGATCTACGACATTGGTAAAAAATTAATTGAATTAACCAAATAAAAAAAATTACACCTTCATTTATTAATAAGTAATATATGTAAGATTTCATACCTCCACATCTTCATCAACACAAATGGTTGGACATTCAACTAAGTTTGATGTAGTACTAGGAACTTCATTTACAAATAAAATCACACAATTAAAAAAAATATGAATCGTGAATATAAAATTCCAAATTGAACAAATTTTGAAATTTGTAAACAAATGTATTCACAATTTACCTTTCACAATATTCCACAACCAACTCTGAGAGCACATCAATGCTTTAATTGTTTATGGGTGAAGTCAACTGCGATGTGCGCTAACTACTCTCCCCCCGGTACTAAATGCAGACTCTGATACAACAATTGAAACGTGTATGGACAATATATCCCTAGCAATTTCTGACAAATTGGGATATTTATGTGAATAAATCTTCCACCATGCCAAAACATCAAAGTCTTTACCCGCCTTGGTTATGAGATCATCTTCCAAGTAATTGTCTAACTCAGTTTTCACACTACCTATGTTCCTCTTTTTGGCACTTTCAAAGGTATAGAACTCAGGTGGGTATGCCGAGTCATCACTTTAACTAGCCAAACCAGAAGATATCTTTATAATTTATAATTACAATTAATTGCAACTATATATATTATCTATATAGGATATATATTATATTTATAATTAAAATTAATTACAATTAAATATACATGGGTAGGGTAGGGTAGGGTAGGGATGGGTCGGGTAGGGTCGAGTATCCTACCCATCGGGTAACGGGTTGGGTATGGGTAGGGTTCAGCCATATCCTTACCCGCCCCTAACCACCCTCAGACAGTCGGGTTAATACCCTACCCGACCTATAGGTCGGTCAAAGCGGGTAATTATCCGCATTGATCGAGTCGGGTATGGGTCGGGATCCATGGATTGGGTCAATTTTGTTATCCCTAGTTAAAGTATAAATATACTAACTTAGGGGTTAAAAATAAATATTAAGGGGATAGGGGGGTTTATGGGGTGGGGGGCAAAAATGGTCGTTGGAACCGTTGCACAACGACCAAAATCTAAATTTGGTCGTTATTGCAATGGTTAGTTTTGCAAAGGGAAGGGGGGATCGGAACGGGGTCGGGTCGGGGCGGGTCTGGGGAGGGACGAAGCGGGATGGGCCCGGGCGGAACGAGCCCAGGTCCCGTCCCGATTTCGAGTCCCGACATCGTCAATTTTTTTAGGGGGATCGGGTCAGGACGGGGCCGGGATCGGGCCGACCCGGCCCACTGGCCACCCTTAGTTTGCTGCAACGAAAGTGATCACTTTTTCACAATTTTTTTTTTCAAAAAGGGAAAAAGCTCAAATATGTAGAAATATGTCAAATGTGCGACTCGTTAATATGGGGCATATTTATATCATTGTCATGATACATTCATAAAATTATGTATATTAGTGTCACTTACTTTTAATCGATTAAATAGTCGATTTTAAAATATTGCTCATTCCATCTCAATTTATATGATATAGTTTAATTGATCATGTAATTTAAGAAATAAGGAAAGACTTTTAAATCTTGTGGTCTAAAACAAGTCAAACATATTTGTGTGGTTATAGATCATCTCGTTAAGCGTAAAAGGTAAAGTTTAAAGTTAAATTATTGACAAATAAGAAGAATATGTTATTCCTTTTTAGACTGACTGAAAAAAAAGCAACAACAACAACAACATACCCAGTGAAATCCTACAATGTGGGGTCTGGAGAGTGTAGAGTGTACACAGACCTTACCTCTACCTTGGTAGGTAGAGCGGCTGTTTCCCGGAGATTTTCGGCTCAAGATAAAACATAATCACAATCAAACAAGCATTACAAAGCAAGAGAAACGGTCAGAGACAAAAAAAAATTAAAAATGTATGAACATGCTGATACCAAAATCGAATACGCCATGGTAGCGCATACAGACAAAAGGAAGAGTAGCTAACGCAGATAAATAATATAAAAAAGTACACTAGGGAACACATAGCAACAAAAATCAAACTACAAGAATTATAAAGCAATACTGTGCCTATAAGTGTGATGAGCTAATCAGGCATATGGTAATAACACTACAATTATCATTTTGTGAGCATAAGTAGGACTACGCTCGACTTCCTACTACCCTAATTTGTGCCACATTGCCTATCTAAGGTCATGTCCTCACTAAGATGCACATGCGACATATCCCGTCTAATCACTTCTCCCCAATACTTCTTCGACCTACCTCTACCCCCTTCTGAACCCGTCCATAGCCAACATTCCACACCTCCGCACTGGGGTCTTTTTATCTCTCATCAGTACATGCCCAAATCATCTCAACCTCGCTTCCCGCATCTTATCCTCCACCGAGGCCACTCCCACTCTGTCATGGATATCATCATTTCTAATCATATCTCTCATTGTATGCCCACACATCTATCTCAACATCCTCATCTCCGCAACTTTCATCTTTTGGATGTGCGAAGTCTTGATTGGCCAACACTCCGCCCCATACAACATAGTCAGTCTAACCACCGCCCTATAAAACTTGTCTTTAAATTTTGGTGGCACTTTTTTGTCGCACAAGACTCCAGAGCGTCCATTTCATCCACCCTGCCCCAATACGATGTGTGACATCGTCATCAATCTCTCTTTTCGTTTGAATAATAGACTCAAGGTACTTGAAACTTCATTTTTTAGAATGACTTGAGTCCCAAGACTCGCCTCCACGCCTGTCTCAAGGTCGCTCTCGTTGTTGAACTTGCACTCCAAATATTCTGTCTTGATCCTACTCAACCTGAACCCTTTAGATTCTAGAGTCTGTCTCCAAACCTCCAGCTTGGCGTTTACTCCGCTATGAGTCTCATCAATTAGGACTATGTCGTCTGCGAATAACATACACCATGGCACCTCCCCTTGGATTTATCGCGTTAGTCTGTCCATCACCAAGGCAAATAGGAATGGGCTAAGAGCTGATCTCTAGTGCAGCCCCATCATCACTGAAAAGTGCTCCGAGTCTCCTCCCACTATCCGTAACCTAGTCTTGACTCCATCATACATATCTTTGTCGCCCTAGTGTATGCCACAGGTACACCTCTAACCTCCAAACATCTCCATAGAACCTCCCTAAGGACTTTGTCGTATGCCTTCTCGAGGTCGATGAAAATCATATGTAAGTCTCTCTCCTCTCCCTATACTACTCCACCAACCTCATAATAAAATGAATGGTTTCAGTAGTTGAATGGCCGACATGAATCCAAACTGATTCTCGAAAATAGACATGTCTCTCATCACCCTCATCTCCACGACCCTTTCCCAAACTTTCATAGTGTGGCTTAGCAGTTTGATACCCCTATAGTTGTTGCAACTCTGGATATCACCTTTGTTCTTGTACATCGGGATCATTGTACTCCACCTCCATTCTTCGGGCATTCTTGCCGTCTTAAAAATGACATTAAACAACTTAGTTAGCCACTTCAAACATGTCATATCTATGCTCTTCCAAAATTCAACTAGGATCTCGTCAGGCCCGGTCGCTCTTCCTCTGCGCATCCTGCGAACAACACCTTTAACCTCCTCAACCTTAATGCTTCTACAATACCCAAAATCCCGATACCTACCAGATTGCTCCAGATCTCCCAGCACGATGTCACTATCTCTTTTTCGTTCAAGAGTTTATGAAACTAAGCTGCCACCTCCGCCTAATATGCGCGTCCTCCACCAGTACTTTTACGTCCTCATTTTTATGCACCTCACGTGATCCAAGTCACGGGCCCTTCTCTCCCTCACCTTAGCTAGTCTATACAACTTCATATCCTCTCATTTCTCCTCTAATTCCACATACATGCGTTCAAAAGCCGCCGTAACCGCAAGTTTTGCCTCCTTCCTCGCCATCTTATACAGTTCTCTATTCGTCCACTTCTCCACCTCATCATTGTTTTCTACCAATTTCGCATACTCCGTTTTATTAGCTTCCACCTTCTCTTGAACTACACCATTCCACCACCAGTCTCCTCGATGCCTACCACAGCTACCCATCGAGACCCCAAGAACTTCTCTATCTACCTCTCGAATGCAACTGGTCGTCCTGTACCACATACCGGTCACATCCCCACTACTCTCCCAAGCCCTCTTGGTCATCAACCACTCTTCCATCTCCTTTGCACTAGTCATGGTCAAACTCCCCCATTTGATTCTTAACTTGTCATCCACAACCCTCTTCTTCTTCTCCATCCTGATTTCCAAATCTATCACCAAAAGCTCATGTCGGGTTGTAAGATCCTCAATCGGAATAACCTTGCAGGCTTTACAAAAACCTTTGTCAACCTTTCTAAGGAGCAAAAAATCTATCTGAGTCTTAGCCGCCAAACTACGGAAAGTCACCAAGTGCTTCTCCTTCTTCAAGAACTTTGAATTGGCTATCACCATCCCAGAAGCTCTAGCGAACTTCAAAAGTGAGATACCACCCCATTCCTATCTCCGAGGCCAAAGCCTCCATGCACGTCGTCATAACCCCCAGAAGTGACCCGGTATATCCATTGAAATCTCCTCCTATAAATAACTTCTCAGTGGGTGGTATATCACCCACCACCTCGTCCAATTCCTCTAAAAATGCCTATTCTCCTCCTCGCCCAAGCCCGCCTGTGGCGCGTAAGCACTAATAATGTTCATAGTGAACCCTTCAACTACCAACTTAATCGTCATCATCCTGTCATTAACCCTCCTAACCTCTACCACCTGATCCCTTAGCTCGCTGTCTACTAAAATGCCTACCCCATTTCTATACCTAGACCTACCCGAGAACCATAACTTATACCCGTCTACATCCTTAGCCTTAGGTCCTACCCATTTAGTCTCATGGACACAAGCTATATTAATCCTCATCTTCTTAAGAATCTTAACTAGTTATATGGACTTCCCTGTTAAAGTCCCAATATTCCAAGACCATATTCTCAACCTAGCCTCTCCCTTATCCCACTTACCCCCACCCCTCGTCCCCGTCCCCGACCGAGAACATGACCCTAGTCTACCGTCAGTTACCAAAGCCACTAAAGCAAATATAAAATAAGTGACTACTCAAATGTTTACCCTAAAAAAAGAAGGGATCCAAGTGCAAGCACAAGTTAACAAGAATCTAGAGGCAGGTAAAATCACTACGCCAAGAATACTATAACTAAAGACAAGAAGGATAAATGCAAGAATGTAAAGTCACGAATCAATACAACGAAGCAACAAAATTTAACAATACGGATAATGACAAAGAATGGATACGGGCAACCGGAGGTACCAATTCTAGTTGAATCGAACCCGTTTGCCGGCGAAGTACTACTCACTACCGGAGTTGCTGTTCGAGTTGGCGTCGGAGCAGCTTAGTAACCTGGTCACTGATCCGAGTGGCAGAAGAAGAAAAAAAGTCGCCGAAAAAGAGAAGGTGAAGAAGAAGTAGAAAAGAAAAGATGCCGGAAAAAGTCGTCGGCGTAGTAATCCGGCGGCGTTACCTGGTCGCCGGCTGGAGTAGGTTACCTGGTCACAGAAATAGTTACCGTCGGTGAAGGGGTGGGGATCTGATTTGTTACGATTGTGTTGGGGAGAGAGGAGAGAGGAGAGAGGAGAGGGAATACCACTTTAGACACGTAATCTCTAATTAATTAATCCATTTCACTATTCTGACTCACTAAATTAAAATACATCCCAATTAGATTAACCCACCCAAGAATTAAACCCGACCCAATTCCCTTCAAATACAAACCACTATTTTTCTCAAATATGTTCAATTAATAATAAATGACATAATTGAACTATTTCTAATAATTCAATGACGTATTTAAGGGTTTTTTCCTTTTCTCAACGTGCATCGTGCTTTTTTCTCAAACTGGAACGTTTGATTTTGCGGAAAGCAGGAAGACCCACCATCACATGGCATTGGACTCCTTTTTGTTTGATTAAAGGCGTGGATTTGATTGACAAATAATATCTTAATAATCCAAATAAGTTGGAGTTGCTTATTCCGTCAATTCATGACATTAATTAGATTATTCTTTTTCTTTTTTTCGTTGACGAAAGAACCCGCAGCCGCTACTCTTTTGAGTGCGCACAGGGTAAACCCGGATTGACGCAATAGCCTGCAAACCACGTCAGCCGATTAACCACACTTGGCAAGCTATGTGTGACAGGCTCAACCAAGAAGGTTTATGCAGGGGATCGAACTCGTGACCTTGCGGTCTCGCGCTCTACTGCTACACCAACTTGGCTATTACACTACTAGAAACAAAGGCTATTACATATCAGTGAAAATTTTGTATTATAAAATATAATTTTTTATCTTATTCTCATCAAATCCGTTCATTGAAAAACGCACGAAGAAAAATAGATTTTCATTAAAATGTTGATAAATTTTTTAATTTTTTCGTGTGAAAACATTACTAGTTTTTCTTTTTCCATTGATTCAATTAAAAAAATTGTGAAAATAGTCATCTGACATTTCTCATTAAGAACTTTCAGTGGAAAAATGATGATTCTTTAATAGTGGAATTTTGCTTGTGATAAAAAAAGTTAACCTCAACAAAGTTAAGACTAAGGAAAAAATAAACATAATATATGTCAACTGGTTTAGTCTGCAGTAGTAGTGATATTGAGGGTTTTGAAATTAATGACAAGGGCTGCTAGAGTATGTGTTGCTATATTTATATCTACCAAAAGAATTAATTTTGTTTGGTGTTTGTCCCTTCTCTTTGGAGACTCGGACAGTTATATTCGTATTGGTATATGTTTTTGGTAGCCAACGTCAATTATGAACCTGTCGTCCACGGTTTAATACTCATCAATGTGTGCAACCTACAGCAACTAGATTATATTGGTGAGTTATTTCTTCTTCTTTACACATAAATTCAGCTTGCACTATAAGGTACATCTCTTTAATTGAACTATAGGAGTATACTCTATCCAATTATGTTTTATCTATTAGGTGTATGCGATTGGCACTTGAACAGTTTTTTACATAACGGTATATACACGGTATACCAAACCAACAATATTTAGGTTACTTACCATAATTTATAAAATTCTTGTACAAGTGTAATTATGATATTAGTAGTATAGTAAGAATATAATTTTACATATTTAGAGATTGTAAATTGTATATATGTCTCTTCATTAATAAAAATAATCAAGAGATGCTCTCTCCCCACATATTCTCCAACAATCAATAAACTTCAAGCCCGGTCTACCGCTTGTGTATTTTTGGGTTATCCGTCGAATTATCGTGGGTACAAATGTTTTGATTTATCTTTAAATAAAATCATAATTAGTTGTCATGTTATATTTTACGAAACCCAATTTCCGTTTGCTAAATTGTCCACTTCCGTGTCTAGTAATTATACTTTTTTGGATGATGCTCTCTCCCCACATATTCTCCAACGGTGGGCCCACCCTGCCCGTGAGTCTAATTTGCCAGCGGACCTACTGCCTGCTAGCCTAAATAATCTGCCTACTGCACTATCCAGTGACCCAGGTCTATCACCCACTGTTTCTCGGCCAGCCAACCCATTGCCTGCTCGCCCAATAATTCCTAATCCAGTCCAGTCCGTCTCTCCAGTCCAGGTCAGCACGCCCTGCCTGCTGGTCTAGTAAATCACCCTCCTGACCCAGTGTCACGGCCAGCAGGCCCACTTCTTACTGGCTAGTCCCGAGGCAGTACGCCAGCATCCCCAATCCAGTCCGTTTCTATTCCGAGTCAAAGGCCCGTTACTCATAGCCAAATGGGTATTTTTAAACCTAAATGACATTTTAATTTAAATTCTAATGCCACTAAATCACCCCCACCACATAACTCAGTGTCTGCCCTTCATGACCCAAATTGGAAAATGGACATGAATGATGAAGATAATGCTTTTATTAAAAATAAGATGTGGGATTTGGTGCCCCGTCCGTCTGGTGTCAATATTATTAATTCTATGTGGATTTTTACTCATAAGGAAAATTCTGACGGGTCATTTGAGAGGTATAAGGCCCGCTTTGTAGGTGATGGTAAAACTCACTAGGTTGGCATGGATTGTGGTGAGACGTTTATTCCGGTGGTCAAATTGGCTACCATTCGCACATTTCTCAGTCTGGCTTTCTCGAAAATATGGCTCATTCATCAGTTAGATGTGAAAAATGCTTTCTTACATGGTGATCTTAAGGAGACAATCTACATGCATCATCCCTTGGGATTTAGGGACCCCAATTACCCTCATTATGTTTGTTTGCTGAAGAAGTCCTTGTATGGGCTTAAGCAGGCTCTACGGGCTTAGTATAAGAGGTTTGCAGATTTTGTGTCTACTATTGGGTTTTCTCACAGTAGGTCTGATCACTCTCTATTCATCTATCACCGTGGTACTTCTATGGCATACATTATATTATATGTGGATGATATTATTTTGACTGCCTCTTATGATAATCTGCGCAAGTCTATCATGACCCTTCTAAGTTCAGAGTTTGCTACGAAAGACTTAGGAACCTTGAGCTATTTTTTGGGTATCGATGTCACTCTTCATGAATATGGTCTATTTTTATCACAGAAAAAATATGTAGCTGAGATCATTGAGAGAGCTGACATGTCATCTTGTAAGTCCTCGGCTACTCCGGTTGATACCAAACCGAAGCTCAATGCTCATACTAGCGCACCATACGAGGATCTCACCCACTATCGCAATCTTACAGGGGCTCTTTAGTAGCTTACCTTCACGCGACCAAATATTACTTATGCAGTCCAGCAAGTGTATTTATTCATACATGATCCGAGGGTTGAGCACATGGATGTGCTCAAACGCATTATACGATACATACAGGACACGCTTGATTGGGGTGGATGTCCAGATACTAGGCATTCGACATCTAGTTATTTTATGTTTCTGGGTGACAACTTGGTTTCTTGGTCAGCGAAACGCTAGGCTACTTTATCACGATCTAGTGCGGAGGCCGAGTATCGAGGGGTAGCCAATCTGGTGTCTGAGTCATGTTGGCTACGTAATCTTCTATTAAAGCTACACTTTACGATTTAGAAAGCTACCTTGGTTTACTGTGATAATGTCAGTGCAGTCTATCTCTCTGGAAATCCGGTCCAACATCAGGGCACTAAACATATCGAGATGGATATTCACTTTGTTCGAGAAAAGGTAGCTCGTGGACAAGTACGTGTCTTGCATGTCCCTTCAAGGTACCAAATTACTGACATATTTACTAAGGGTCTTCCCCTAGTTTTGTTTGAAGATTTTAGGGACAGTCTCAGCATACGATAACCGCCCGCTATGACTGCGGGGGTGTGACAGAACCCGTGTATATATACGGTATACCAAACCAACAATATTTAGATTACTTACCATAATTTGTAGAATTCTTGTACAAGTGTAATTATGATATTAGTAGTATAGTAGAAATATAATTTTCCATATTTAGAGATTATAAATTGTATATATAGACCTCTTCATTAATGAAAATAATCAAGGGATTATTCTCTTTCAGTTTTAAGTCGAATGAGTTGGCACTTGAAAGTTATGATATGAATGTAGTTTAACTATTTAGCAAACTTACATGGTATTATATCTAGTTGGTTTTAGATGGCTCCTTAAGCAGGAGAAAGCTAGCATTTAGGGTGTGTTTGGTATGAAGAAAAATGTTTTTTTTAAAAAAATAAGTGAGTTTCTTACTTATTATCTAGTGTTTAGTGGGGGTTCGGTGGTAGCAGGGGTTGGATGGTGAAGCGATGGGAGTTGGAGGCGTTGAGTGGGTGATGGAGGAGACAATGAACTTGTATCTTCACTTATGAAACTTGTTTTTCCTACTTCCATTAGAGAAGTCATTTTCCTCATTTTTAAGGAACATGTTTTCCACGAGAAAATATTTTCAACCAAACATGAAAAAATCAGAAAATATTTTTCAGAAAATATGTTCCTCCATACCAAACACACCCTTAATAACAAGAATTTTACTTATTTGCTCTGATCCATCTATATGCATCCTTTATGTGCTGGGTCGATGGATGATCAAGAAGATTTATGGGCCTGTGTGAAAATATATTTATGTTCTAGAGACAATATGTATTAGGAAAAATGTACTTTATACACATTCATATTATTATTAATCGAGATTAATATTTTGGCATTTGCAATTATTGAATTATTATTTGATTATTTGTAATTATTCATTAATGTGCATCCCTTGAGCTTACGTTGTCATTAATAGAGTGAGATATTCATGATAGAGCGTAACTCTTAAAATAGCCTCGACTAATGATCATCGAGAATGAGATATCGATGATATGTGATAAGTCGACATGTGGTCTGCATCACATCATTAGAGGATGTAATATGCCACACCTTCTACGAGTAATAGCTACTCGTGATGGACACATGGATACTTTGGAAGTATTGGTATACCCTGTTGATATATTATTTGTTATACTTGTCTAAAGTATGATCAGCGTGTGGAAGATAGAAGTCCTTAGACTTGAGGTCAATACGCGCCTTGTCTACAAAGAATGTACTTTTATCATGTCCTAAGCTCAAATGCCTTATAGGTTGAGATACGACTTGTATTTGGTACATTACAATGTGGATTAAAGGTGGTTAGTTGAGCTAAGATTAGGATTCATTCCTCGAATGTATATTCGGGAGAACACTCGAATTCTCAGTGATATTAAGTTGACTAAGTCGTTGGCCAACGCAATAGACATATTTAGAATATGGTCTAGTTGTCAACTAATATAGATGAGATACAATGATTAATCAATTTGGATAGACACTTGACAAATCCTAAGCTTGATCGGGTGTGTCCTGAATCAAAGAATTTTATCTTACCACATAAAGGTTAAGTTTACTGGATTCGTGTAAACGTATTTCACATATTGAGTTCGTCTTCCGTCGCCGTCTAGGAGTTCCGCGTAGACCTTAATTTGATTAATGTCGATATGAGAAGGCATGTAGGGTCACACTATGTCGATTGTCCGTTTCGATCTAAGGATGTATTGAGAGAGAAATTAAATGTTGGATTTGGAATCGAGATATTTAAATGAATAATAATTATTTTAATTAAGTCAAATTGGATTTTGGATTTAATTAAGAATGTACGGAAAATAAATCGAGACAGTGCATGAGCACATCGAGCGTCGCGACGCCCATACCCTAGGACGCGGCACAGTGCAGAAGCACGTCGAGCGCCGCGACGCCCATACCCTAGGGCCGCGGTGCCTTTGCCTCAAATTTTGGGCCAGGCCCACGGTCAAACCCTAATCCGGTTTTGACCTATTTTTCAACTATAAATAGAGGCATTCACTTCATTATTCATACACTAATTTTCTGAAAATCATTCTAAGCCTTAGAGACTTAGAATCAAATACTCTCTCGAACCTCTACCGGATTTTCTAGCTTTCCGAAAGAGAAATACATTGAAGCTTGGAGCTTGCAATCGGAAGGGCAACCGCGTGTCCACCTTATAGTAGATAAAGATTCCAAATACTATAACTTGTAAGTTTATGCTTTATGTTATAAGTTTAATTGTTGTATAAACATACCAGAAATGTTGTTAGGGTAAGTAAGAAACAAAATTTTAAACTTTCGATGTGCCTTACTTATATGCTTTGTACCCAACAAAATCCCACAGTGGTATTAGAGCCTAGACTGGTTCAATGGTTATACAACAATTGAATAGAATAATAATATGGGTTAAACATAAAATTGGATTAAAACGAGGTTTTTTGAAATCCTAAATATCTTGAACGAATGTTGACCTTTTGATATCACCCTAAATTATCTCCTATGATAACTAGAAGAAGTCATTCCGTTCTAACTCGAACTAAGCCAAAGTGCGATGTCCGACTCATTGCACGGTGCATGGACAAGAACTAGTAAGAACGGATGATGGTTGATATGGGCGCTATTGATAATGGTGGATGATGATAAAGGACCTGTGATTTGATCCCTAAATTGGATTTAGGGCTAGAACGATTCTGAGAATCAACACAGAAACGTTAGTCAGGACTTGAGTGACGCGACCCAATGGTAGGGCGCCGCGACGCTTGCTAGGGTTTTAAGGTGGCGCCGCGGCGCTAATGTTTCATTTCAAAAACATGAACTCACTGGACAACAGGCGTCGCGACTCCATGGTGGAGCGTCGCGATGCTAATGCATTTTTTCAGAAGCCGAAAGGCTACTGCCTCAGTGGAGCCGTGGCATTAATGATTAGTGTCGCGGCCCCACCTGTACAGAAACAAAAAACATTATTTTCAGAGTTTAGAATGTTTAACCCAATATTATTATTATTATACAGTATATTTGATAAGTATACTGTTTGTGTGCTAAATGTCAAATCGTTTATCATTTAAATTGCTAGAATAACGTCTGCTATAACTGTCTGGGAAGGCGGCGCCCAATATCTTATTAAACCATCTTATATCATGCATATTGGGTTGATGGTTTCCAACTATATGTGTCATTAGTTTGCATGATATTAAGATGTCATATTGGATATGGCGTAAAAGAGTTGATCTTGGTTAAACCCTGAATTAAAACGTTCCCTAAACTTTTAATACAAGTCTCATTTAAAATGAACGCGTCATCCATTTTAATTGATTGTAGTGCAAAATCCTTTTCGGAGAGATGAGTATTTATGCCACAGCATTTGCTCTAAGTCTACGAGGACTCAGACTCTTTCATAGATGCATGTTAAATGTAGAAGTGAGTGACAAATCTTCATGAGTATTTACACCATAATGTTTGCTCTATAAGGAAAAACTTACTTAGATACATAATTGCAGTCGCATAACGGGGTTGACTTGCTAGGCTGTCTTGGCGTCATAGTGTCGGACAAGCCGAGGGACGCAAATTGATTGTTTAGAACATTCGGTCAAATATGAGTTACGAATTGTTTGTAATTGGTTTAGAGACCTACCAGGTTGTGATATTGAAGTTATCAGCCGCAACAAATGCGGAGATAACATGAACCTGGATCATGGCCCATTATGACCATATTTGATATGAGTCTGTATTATTTCATAGGGTCGAAGAGTATGTTAAAATAGCAGGAGCTAATTAAACTAAATGTCATGTTAATTAGTTAACGAATGTGTTCAATAGAAATTATATTAGAGTTTAATTTCAAGTCTATTTGTTTCTTCAGTTGTATAAAATGTCGAATTTATCACTGAAAATGTTGGTCGAGACAAACAAGTTGACTGGATCAAATTACCCTGACTGGTTAAGAAATCTGTGATTGGTGTTAAGACTAGAAAGAATTGAGTATGTGTTAGACACAATATTCCCCACAGTCCCTGCTAAAAACTCTGATGAGTATGCCCTGTTTGACAAGGTGGCTTATCAGAAACGTTTGAACGATGCTACCTTGGCAAAATGTAATGTTGTCTTCCATGACTGTGGAGTTACTGAGGCAACATGAAAATATGGGCCCCAACGAAATGCTAGAACACTTGAAGAGTCTCTATGAAAAACTGTCTCAAACAATAGAGTATGAACTGTTGAGAGACCCTCTCAAATGTAAGTTGAATGAAAGGGGATAAATGCCAGCGCATGTTCTAAAGAAGGACTACACAGCTCCAAGAGGAGGCAAAGCACTAGGTGTTTCTACCTCTACTGGACAATGTATGTTTGTCATTGAAATAAATATGTCTACAACTAACTCCCACTGTTGGGTATTGGATACCGCTTGTGGCTCACACATTTATAGTAATGTGCAGGGCCTAATTAACAACAGAAAAGTTGGACCTTGGGAGGTAGACCTGTGCGTTGGAAATGGAGCACGAGTAGATGTTGAACGCGTGAGAACTTATAGACTAGATTTACCTTCAGGCTTTTGTTTAGAACTAAATAATTGTTATTTTGTTCCCTCATTAATGAGGAATATCATTTCTATCCCAATGTTAGACATTGAGGGGTTTTCCTCATTTATTGCTAATGGCAGTTATGTACTGTCTTTTAATGGTTTTGTTTGTAGAAATGCTCCGCTTGTGGATGGATTGTATATTTTAAACTGTAGTCGTGAAATTTTCAATGTGCAAAATAAACGAGCTAAGATAAGTAATCCAAGAAACCCCACCTACTTATGGCACTGTAGACTTTGTCATATCAACGAATCAATGATAGCAAGATTGAGAAAGTCAGACTACCTCGAACCATTTGACTTGGAGTCCTATGGTAACTGTGAATCTTGCTTGAGAGGAAATATGACCAGCAAACCACTTTCTGGGAAAGGGTACGAGCCAAAGAGATACTTGAGTTGGTCCATACTGATGTATGTGAGCCATTTTCAACTCAAGCTAAGGGAGGCTTCCCTTATTTTATCACTTTTACAGACGATTTCACAAGGTTTGGGCATGTGTATCTTATGAAACATAAGTTCGAAGCCTTTGAGAAATTCAAAGAGTACAAGTCAGAAGTAGAGAAGCAATTTGAAACAAGTATCAAGATACTTCGATCGGATCGAGGAGGTAAATACTTAAGTAAATAATTTCTGGATTATTTGAAGCTTCATAGAGTCCAATAACAATGGACACCTCCTGGAACGCCACAGATGAATAGTGTTGTTGAAAGGAGAAATCGAACCCTATTAGATATGGTTAGATCCATGATGAGTTTCTCAGCTTTACCAACATACCTTTGGGGCTATGCATTGCAAAGCTCAATTTATATTCTGAACAGGGTTCCTTCAAAGTCAGTAGAGAAAATTCCATATGAGATATGAAACGGCAAGAAGTCAGCACTTAAACACATGCGACCCTGGGGGTGCCTTGCATATGTAAAGAAGATACTTACTGATAAGTTGGAATCTAAAAGTGAGAAATATTATTTTGTGGGGTATCTAAAGGGAACTAAGGGATACTACTTCTATCTACTTGGAGAACATAAGGTCATTGTTTCCAGGAACGCAACTTTCCTTGAAGAAGAATATATCTACAAGGAACATAGTTGCACAGAGATAGAACTTGAAGAAATTCAAAAACCACAAGATAACACAGAAATTGAACCCTTGTAGAATGACCTAAACAAGGATTCAGTGGGAGTATCAGGTGAAGATTAAGTACTTAGAGTACGCCCTTTAGCCAGTGGGAGTGCTGTGAGAGATAGTGTAGAAATACAAAACTCTCATACATAACCAATGAAAGATGATACAATGGTTGTACATCATTCCATTCAGGAAATACATGAAAATGATATTCCTGAAAGCTCTCAAGGTGATGGATTATCCAACACACAAAGACATTCTCAAAATCAAGGTGAAAGCTTTCAGCGGATCGATGTTGCATCTGGGTAGGTAGCTTTCACTTTTAACCTTCCATAGTTGAATACCATCGGACTTACTTACTGCGCGGTGAACGTGATGTCTTGAACCGTCAGTGTTTAGTGTAATCCAAGTCAACGGTACCAACACAACAACTTTCCTTGCTCTGTTCTTCGTAAGATTTTGTCTGTTGTGGTCGTGGACACTTCTTGGATTCTTAAGTGCGTTCATTTGAGGCGGCATGTCATCACACTTAAATAAGTGGTCTCCTACAAGGTATTATGCTATACCCCACTTTACAAGTGTTAGGAACCATTAAAAGTTTCTCCAAACCTAACCTCAATCGTTGAGGATCATTAAAGGTTTTGGAAACTTAACCTTTACCCACACTGCAGATAACACTTAACGTCTATCGCGGGAACAACCTTAGGTTTATGTTCCTTACAGGGATCATAACCCAAAGTGCTATTGCTTCCACCGAAGCGCTCAATTGAACCTTTACAGCTTAGTTTTCCCATTGAACCAAATTTCTGGGATCTCAAGTTAGTAAGGTTGGGTTATCACCGTATTGGTCCTTATAGCTTGGGTTTTAAGCCCATTCCCCTAGACATGCAGAACATCTGATCTTTGGGTAAGACCGTTGTCAGCGGTCCGTTATGTTATCTTTTGATTTTATGTAATCAATACATATTATACCTGTGGTGATCAACTGCCTAACAGTTTTTTGTCTCCATCGATTATGACAAGACTTGCCGTTTTATATAGAACTTCGTGCCCTTTCTAGATCCGACTGACTGTCGCAGTGGATCATTACAGAAAGTACGGGTTTGTCCCAACAAGGGACATCCTCTAAGAAGTCGTGAAGCCACTCAGTTTCTTCTCCTGCTTTGTCTAAAGTGATAAACTCCGATTCCATCGTGGATCGGGCAATGCAAGTTTTCTTAAAGGATTTCCAAGACACATCCCCACTACCAATTGTAAATATATACGCACTGGTGGACTTGGTATTCTCTATATCAGATATCCAGTTTGCATCACTGTTGTAAGATCCTGTATTTTTGGATCACGGTTTGAATCGCTAAGCGTGTACAAGAAGACCTGAACTTTGGAATTTATGTTGTTTACATATGCTAATAAAAGATTAGTATTTGGCAAACTGAAACCCCATAATAATTTTGGACGTAACAAATGTGACGACGGAAGCCGAAAATAAATTTGGTGTGTGCATGAAGAGGTTATAGACTAGTGTCATATTAGAAAATTATGACATTGAGTATATGGAGGTTTTATAAGTTATTAAGATTTAAGTGAATTGGGATCACAGATTAATTATGTGTGTGATTGATAAATTATACGGAGGCAGGTCACTTAATTATGGTGCAATGTGATATGAAATGGAAATGCCACCGTCAGGGACTTGGCTGCAAATGAGACACCATTATGGGAGTAATGATGAATAATCATTTGGGGGGGATTCCTTATTCACGAGAGAAGTTATATTTTTGGACTTTGGGAATCTTTTGTAAATATAAGCAACTTTGGTTACTTAAAGAGGAAAAGCTACCAAACCATTTTACTTCCTTGAGTTGAAATCGTGTAAAGAAAAGCAACATTATTATCTTTTTTTTAATTTCCAAGTTGGCTAAAGAGCAGCAGCTCTCAGTCTCAAAAGCAATAGCAAATGGATCCAATAATTAATAGCTTCCTTTTTACAGTTTAACTTCAAGTTGTTAAGCTTGGATTCAAGGTATGTTAAGACAAATTATTTCTTTCTTTTGGCATGTTCCATGTAACGAAATATAACTGTGATATTGCTCCATAATTTATTCTGCTCCTAGTAGTTAAGAATATTCATGTTATTGATTCCTATGCTAAAAGCATGCCTAAATATATTTCTAAGTCCTTACTGAAGCATACGAAAAAGTTGTTGATTTTCCAATGTTAGCCAAATGTATAAAGGTATTATGTCATCCGTTGAGATTGGAACATTGTGTTATTATTCATGCATTTTTATTTGCATTGCATTCATATATTACCCTGGACCACTTGTGCTATGCACACTACTATATGGTAAATATTATATATATATATATATGTACGGGGAATGGGAAAAGGAAAATGTGTTATATACGCACACCACCTGCAGCTGGTACAAACTATCACAAAAGAGCCCGAAGAGGCCAATATGATGTGATGATGTGATGCCCTTGTGTGGCGATATAACATGATGCCCACAGAGGCAGTTATGGGAGAATTCCTGTGTGGACATTAGTATACTGCATTTGCATTATACATACACGCATTAACCATTATATGGTATGATGCCCACAGAGGTTGTTATGGTAAGAAAGATGCCCGATGAGGCTGATGTATATGGAAACGGCATTGTGCATAACATTTAGGCATATGTATTAGGGCCCTCAGAGGCATTTACTGCTGGTCAGTTGTTTCTGTTTCAGTTGTTGTATATCCCTGTTATGTTATTATTCATGCCTGACATACTTAGTACATCAGTCGTACTGACGTCCCTTTTGTCGGGGGTCGCTGCGTTTCATGCCTGCAGGTTCACATAGGCAGTGTGACGGTTCACGTTAGTTGATTGCGGATCCAGTGGATTTTTAGAGCACTCCATTTGTTCGGATTGTTGGTCTAATTTTGGTACGGTACAATTTTGTTTGTATATATGGGTATGGTGGGGCCCTGTCCCGATCTTTGATGTTGTTACTCCTAGAGGCTTGTAGACATGTGTCATCTGGATAGTGGTCTTGTATGGCCTTATCGGCCTTGGTATGGGTATGTGTATATATAAGATGGTTACCTGATTTTCAAAATTTTCTTTCGGCTTAGTCCGTATTCAATTATGATTAGAAGTTGGTTGTACGATTAACGGTACCCGGTGGGTGGGGTTCGGTTGCCCGTCGCGGCCCTCCGATTTGGGTCGTGACAATTTTACCCCTCTAGTACAGTTGGATATCTCGAATAATGCAACCCGTAAGTTAGCATGTATTTCAGGTATCGTAGTACCCGATTCAACGCCTTCCAATGATCATTACTTGGATTACAGGTAAACCTAGCTAACTTGTTGACTGCATAAGCAATATCAGGTCGGGTGCAATTTCTTATATACATCAAACTCCCAATCACCTGTGCATATTGCTCCTGGCATACGGGTGCACTACGATATTTATCAAGCTTTTGATTTCTATCCAGTGGTGATTTCATAGGCGAACTATCAAACATCTTAAACTTTCTCAACACATCCTCGATGTAGTGAGACTGAGATAAGACCAGTCCGTCAGACGTCTTAGAGATCTTTATCCCTAAGATGACATTTGTGATACCCATATCCTTCATAACGAAGCATTATTTCAACATGTTCTTAGTCTCTAGGATCAAGCTAGAACTGCTCCCAGTGATAAATATGTCATCTACGTACATGCATATCATGACGAACGAGTCAGAGTTACTTTTGTGTAGACACAGTTGTCACACTCATTAATGGAGAAACCATTCGATAGTAGAGTACTATCAAATTTTTTGTGTCATTGCTTCGGGGCCTGTGTCATCCCGTACGGAGATTTGACAAGTCGACAGACTTTCTTCTCTTGCCCTGGAACCACATACCCCCCGGGTTATTCCATATAGATTTATTCTTTGAAATCACCATTTAGGAAGGATGTCTTGACATTCATTTGATGTATCTCAAGGTCACGCAACTCTGCGATCGCAATGAATAGTCGTATGGACGTCATCCTGGACACCGGGGAGTACGTGTCAAAATAGTCAAGGTCCTTCTTCTGTCGATAACCCTTGACTACCAACCTGGCCTTGTACTTATCTATAAACCAATCTTCTTTATACTTCCGTTTGAGTATCCACTTACAACCCAAAGGTTTATTTTCCGGAGGAAGATCAACCAACTTCCAAGTATGGTTATGTAGGATGGAGTCTATTTCACTCTCAATAGCTTCTTTCCATAGCGGTGCCTCTGGTGTTGACAATGCTTCAGCAATTGTCCTTGGTTCGTCATCAATCATATAAGCTACAAAGTCAGGACCGAATGATTTATCCTTCCTGGCCCTTTTACTTCGCCTCGGTTCCATCTATGGAGTCTCCAAGTTCTGAGAATCTAGAACACTAGTTTCCAAATATTCAGCCACTTCGAAATCCACTAGATCTGAACCATATAGATCCGAGCACTTCAACCTTTGTCAAACAACCTCATACCTTTAAATATTTATAGGTGGGTTTCCTTCCCTTCCATGATTCATATGGAGTTTTGTCCTTACCCTTATGTGGGACTCTGTTAAGAATTGTATTAGCGGTAAGGACGACTTCTCCCCACATGTTTTGGGGAAGACCGAAGTTGATGAGCAAGGCATTCATCATTTCCTTCAATGTGCGGTTCTTGCGTTCAGCAACACCATTCGACTGAGGTGAGTATGGAGCCGTCATTTGATGAACAATGCCCGATTCGGCACAATATTCCTCAAATGGCACTACATATTCTCCCCCTCTATCGCTACGAATGGATTTAATCCGCATGCTTAGTTGGTTTTCAACTTCTGCTTTGTAGCGTCAGAACGCTTCAAAGGCTTCATCTTTACTTTTCAATAAGTAAAGGCAACAATACCTTGTTCTATCATCAATGAATGTCACAAAGTACTTGTTCCCCCTTAGTCCGTGCAAACTTCAAATCACATATATATGTGTGAATAAGTTCTAGAGGAGTGGTATTCCTTTTGACGGATCGAAAATGAAGCTTTGTGAGTTTTGCCTCTACGCACACCTCACACTTATGTTGAGGGTTTATGTCGATAGACGACAACAACTCCAACTTAACCAACCTTTGGATGGACTTATAATTAACATGTCTTAATCTATGATGCCATAAATTAGATGACTCAAGCAAGTAAGAAGAAGCTTCAATATTATTGCCTGCACGTATTACAGACATGACGTTAACTTTGAAGAGGCCTTCACAGACGAAGCCTCTTCCCATAAAAGTTCCATTCTTGGTGATTACAAACTTATTGGACTCAAATACTAGCCTAAAACCAGCATTAACCAATAAATGACCTGAAATTAAATTCCTCATAATCTCAGGGACATGCATCACCTCCTTTAGAGTGAGCTCTTTTCCAGAAGTCATCTTCAGGACTACCTTTCCTACCCCCAGCACGTCAGAGGAAGCGTTGTTACCTATGAACAACTTCTTATCTGTAACTGGTATATATGTGGAGAAAGTATCTCTATTGGAACAGATGTGTCTGGTAGCACCCATGTCCATCCACCATTGCATGGGATTCTCAACAAGGTTTTCTTCAAGCACCACCGCCGATCATGTCGTCAAGAAGCGTGTATTTGACGACGTTAGCATGTGTCTTTCTTTTGGCCTTGGCCTTCTCTTGTTTCTCAGTCTTGAGCTTGCGGCAGTCCTTGATCATGTGACCAGGTTTCCCACAGTGGTGACAGTTTCTCTTGAACTTCTCTGCCGCTTGGGTCTTGCCGTCTTTCTGGAATTTGTGCTTCTTGCTTGGGTTCCCTTTGGCCTCAGCCAGATTTGCCTTTGCCTCAGCGAGTTGTTTTCCCCTAGGCAAGGCCTTCTTATTATCTTTCTGAATCTGGAGTTTGATAATAAGTTCTTCAAAGGTCATTTCCTTTGTCTTGAGTTTTAAGTAACTCATAAACTCATTCCATGAGAGAGGTAACTTTTCAATCAGTGATGCAACCAAAAACTGCTCATTTGGTTTCATACCTTCCAAATCCATGTGATGTATAATCATTTGGAATTCCTGGACTTGGGACATCACAGTTTTGTTATCTACCATTTGAAATTTCAGAAATTTTCCAACGATGAATTTCTTAGTACCAGCATCTTGTGCGTTGTACTTCTTCTGCAGCTTTTCCCATAACTCTTTGGCGGTGCCTACGGCACAATACACCGTGTAGAGTGGGTCTGACAGACAGTTCAGAATATAGTTCTGACACATGAAGTCACTATGACTCCAAGCATCAAGAACCATCTTCATGCCATTGACGACATGAATACCTTGGCCCCCTCCAGCCGTTTCATTAGGCTGAGGGTCCACTTCATCTCCAGCTTGTGGAGGATCTTCTGTTAGGAAACGAGTCATTCCCATAACAGTCAGATAAAACAACATCTTCTGCTGCCATCTCTTGAAGTTGGAGCCCATAAACTTCTCTGGGCTTTCATTATGGAAACCGGAGGGTGGAGGAACATTAACATTCCCTTGAGCAACTGGAAATGCATTGAGTGTACCTTGAGCAGTGGGGAAGGCAGAGGGGTTGCCTTGAGTAGCAGCAGCAGCAGAATCAGAAGCGAGTTGTTCTCTTCCAGTCATCTTTCTAAGCACTTACAAAGCAAATCTTGTCTTAAAATTATGGGTTACAACAATTGCAGGAAATGAGAAGTAAGTAAATATTACAAATTCCTTGAAAGGATAAACTAAAGATTACAACAAACTGGAAATAAGAACGATTACAAACTCCTTGTGATTTGCTGAGTCGAGTGATGACACTCTGTCTTTAAGACAAGATTGCCCCGTATATATCCTTTTACGGTGTCGGGCAATAGTCTCTCAAGATACAACAACAGCTTAATAAATGAGCAAAGGAAACTCAAGTGTTACTCTTGAAGAACTTTGAATATAGAAAACTTGCTAGAGAGGAAGAAGAAGCTTTCAGAAAAATATCTTAAGTGTGTTGAACAATTGAGCCAAATGCCTCAATTTATTGTGTAAGGAGATGACCCCTCAACTAGCCAACTAATGGCCTTCAATAGCCATGTAATGATACTTATTCAGGGGTTACATTCAACCAAATAATGGTTGAATTCATGTGCCAAATAATGGAGATTCAATGCTCCAAAACCAGCCCAAAAGTCAGAACTTTCCATCTTCCCGTCGCAATATTCTGCCTCCGAAGCGCCGCGGCTCTGCGAATTAGCGTCGCGGCGCTCCGGCGCTTCGGCTCTGACGGGGCTACGCCGCAGCCCTTCGCGGCTCCGCGACGATTTCCAACTCGTTTCATCTTACACTTCTTCATTCGTTACCAACGTGGAATACTTGTCATTTGGCCAATAACCGTCCATCATTCTATGTCTCAAACGTCTCACTTACGTACCAATATCTCTTTCACTAATGAAATTTGCGATACTTGGCACTACGTGTGCACGTGTGTGGAAATGACGTTTCCGACGTGCGAGGCCCCAATTGCTCGAGTCATAAATAATGGGATAAACTTAATTCCACATTAGTAAATTTCCAACATTTACTTCAAACGGAAGTGATTGGGTGACCATCAAAGTTATGAGGGTGGAGGACAAAGGCACCGAGCCTGATACAATTTCGTGGGTAAGTTCATCGAAACGTTATCTCGATCTAATTTTTATATATCCTGACAGTATAAAAATATGTTATACTATCAAAGTACCATAGTGAAATTTTATTAGGTGCTTGGCCTTGTATTATTCATTGTGATCGTAAGTTTCTTCTCTTCAGGTTAAATTCTCAAATATTAGCTGGACTCGTGATAGTAAAGGGTTCTTCTACAGCCGTTATCCAGCTCCCTGATGAGTGTTGATCAAGTTGTATTTATCTTAATTTAACTTGTATCCATCAACAATATAATGAAAATTTTACACTATTAGTACAACTTAATCCACTATAGACAGTCAATTGACTTAGTTTTCGATTGCTTATTATTTCACTTATCATGGATAGTTACTAATAATTACTATGTAATACCTTTTAAATGATTTGATAGTGTAAAAAACTTTAATATGTCCGTTAGGAAATGATCATCAAACGGCAGGTTTTATAAAGAATTTGCCATCAATTTTATGTGATTAATTCTAAAGTTTGGAGATTATGCTTTGTAGGAACGGAGAAATTTTGGACGCTGGGAGAGAGACAAATACAAATTTGCACCAGCAAGTGTATTATCATAGGTTGGGTACTGATCAATCTGATGATATATTGTGTTGGAAAGATCCAGAAAATCCAATGCATAGACATACAGCTTCTGTGACCGAAGATGGAAAGGTAATTAGTACATGTTATTTTTAAATCTAACTTAATCCTAATTGTTGCATGGTTGTGTGATGTTGTATATGGAATCTTCAGCTAATATCAATTCATTTTTTTCATTTTCATGATAAAAAAATCGAATCGGGCTTGTGGTTAGAGGCTGATTCAAATACGAGAAGAGGAAGTATACAGTAAGAATGATCATGCTAATTGATATAATATGTTACATTGATAAATGATAAATGAAAATATAGATATTCATCAGCAACCTATTTTTCTTCTGTCTTTACTGGTTTCTGTCAGTTATGAACTTCTTTTTTCCCTCCCACCCTCCACAAATGGCATCCAACACTACAGTTATCGATGTTGACAACACTACCCAGAACAACTATGGTAGTCCAGTTCAACCCTCATTCACAACTTCCGATTAAAACTCACGGAAACCACAACATTTCCACCTGGAAGGCGCAATTTTCCATGATAATATATGGCCACGACCTCTATGGTCATCTGAACAGACCTACCCGCTCTGTCTCGCACCGCTACATCCGGCTAGGAGCAGGAGTAGATCTGTTTAGATGACCATAAAGGGCATCGCCATACATAGGATGGACAATTGCGCCTTCAAGGCAACAAAGTTGTGAATTCTGCTTAGTTTAATCAGAAGTTGTGAAACGGGCTTGAACTGGACTACCTTATAGTTGTGCCCGTAGTGTCGTTGGCATTGACAACTGTAGTGTTGGAGGCCATTTGTGGACGGTGAGAGGGAACCAAAAATAAGGATCTTACTCGTTAGATCTCTCGGGGCTCCGGCGCCTCCGCTGCAATACAAAGAGACACAAGTATGGTGAATGAATCGGATGTACATTTTTATTGAACCAGAAGCAACATTTAAATAGAGTCAAGGGAAACAGACTTCCTAAGAGAACTCCTTTAATGAAGGAGAAATATTCAAATCTAAAAACTATCCTTAAAGGAACAAACACAAACAATCCTACTACAAAGGAACCAAAATACTGAATAAAAGGTCAAATAATAACAATAAAAGCACTCTTGCGCCAATAGTTACATTCATAACTCTGGAAATAGAATTTAAGTTATATTAGGAGTGTAAAATGGGCGGATTGGATAGCACTTGAGCATGTTAATATTGGGTAAGTTAATAAATGACTCACTAAAAAATTATTGAGAAAAAAGACACAAGGAAGCCACCAGCACAAAAAAAGTATACCCAGAGTTGGCCGGCCAGCCCAAACAAATGCCAAGCGCTAGCCGGCCCAGCTTCAGGCAAATAGCAAATGCTACTCCAAAACCCTAGGTAACAAATATGTAATGAATTCTCTTTACCTTTACATAATTGAACGTACATATATTGTGAATTTATTAGAGTTAGTTGTTATATATGTAACATCCCGTACTTTCGGATCATGGTTTAAATCGCTAGTCGTATGTAAAATCGCTAAGCGTTTGGGAAAATTTATGTTATATTTACGTATGCTAATAAAGATATTAGTATATAAAAGATATTAGACCCCGAAATAATTTTGGACGTAAGAAGTGTGATGACGGAAGCGAAAATAAATTTGGTATGTGTATGAAGAGGTTATGGACTAGTGTCATATCACAAATTATGACATCAAGTATATGAAGGGCTTATAAGTTATTAGGATTTAAGTGAATCGGGATCACGGAATTAATAATGTGTGTAATTGATAAATCATAAGGAGGCATGTCACTTAATTAAATTAAGTAATCGTGCATGGGAAGCAAGGTGGCGTCAAAGTGAGGCTCCTCATCGCCAAGAGTTGGCAAGTGGGAGACATAATTATAAGCCTTCATTAATGCTAACATTTCATTCACGAAATGCACCCCTGTGTGCTTTAGAAATGTTAAAATTTCATTCTTTGTAGTAAGCAAAAAAATGAGAACTCCACCCATTTCGTACATTTGGGAAAACCAAACTTGTTTCTTTCCCTTTCTGTTATTCCCTGTTATGCTCGACCAAAGCTCTTAGGTTGGTTAAGGTCTTCTCCACGTAATCAAGGTATGTTAAGACAAATTATTTCTTTCTTTTGGCATGTTCCATGTAACGAAATATAACCGTGATATTGCTCCATAATTTATTCTGCTCCTAGTAGTTAAGAATATTCGTGTTATTAATTCCGATGCTAAAAGCATGTCTAAATATATTTCTAAGTCCTTACTGAAGCATACGGAAAAGATGTTGATTTTCCAATGTTAGCCAAAGGTATAAAGGTATTATGTCATCCGTTGAGATTGAAATATTGTGTTATCATTCATGCATTTTTATTTGCATTGCATTCATATATTACCCTGGACCACTTGTGCTATGCACTCTACTATATGATAAATATTATATATATATATATATATATATATATATATATATGTACGGGTAATGGGAAAAAGGAAAGGCGTTATATACGCACACCACCTGCAGCTGGTACAGACTATCATGAAAGAGCCCGAAGAGGCCAATATGATGTGATGATGTGATGCCCTTGTGTGGCGATATAACCAGATGCCCACAGAGGCGGTTATGGGAGGATTCCAGTGTGGACATTAGTATACTGCATTTGCATTATGCATACACTCATTAACCATTATATGGTATGATGCACATAGAGACTGTTATGGTAAGGAAGATGCCCGATAAGGCTAATGTATATGTATAATGCATTGTGCATAACATTTAGGCATATGTATTAGGGCCCTCAGAGGCATTTACTGCTGGTCAGCTGTTTCTGTTTCAGTTGTTGTATATCCCTATTATGCTATTATTCATGCCTGACATACTCAGTACATCAATCGTACTGACGTCCCTTTTTTCGGGGGACGCTGCGTTTCATGCCCGCAGTTTCAATCAAGGAAGGTGACGGTTCACGTTAGTTGATTTCGGGTTCAGCGGATTTTTGGAGCACTCCCCTTATTCGGAGTGTTGGTCTAATTTTGGTACGGTACTGTTTCTTGTATATATGGATATGGCGGGGCCCTGTCTTGACCTTTGATGTTGCTACTCCTAGAGGCTTGTAGACAGGTGTCCTGTGGATAGTGGTCTTGTATGGCCTTGTCAGCTTTGGTATGGGTATGTGTATATATAAGATGGTTACCTGATTTTCATAATTTTCTTTCGGCTTAGTTCGTAATTAATTACGATTAGATGTTGAATATTCGAATGGTGGTACCCGGCGGGTGAGATCCGGGTGCCCGTCACGGCCCTCCGATTTGGGTCGTGACAAACTTGGTATCAAAGCATGTCTGTCCTAGGGAGTCTACAAGCTGTGTCTAGTAGAATCTTATTTATGGGTATATTGTGCACCACACTTATAAGCAGGAGGCTGCCTGACATTTAGGAATAGTTTCCATTCTTTCATCTCATAAATAGTGCAGTAGTGTTGAGTCATAAGCATTTTATTCCTAATCTATTTCGTATTTATAATTCCAGTGATGCCTATAATAAGGAAGAAGTTCAAGAGTATGAGGACATTGGATACGGCGGTGGGCGAAGGTACCAACCGATTGTCATCTATTAGCGAGGGCCAGAGTGAGACCTTCGGTACGACTCATTCGTATGGTTCTCCCGGTACATCACCATCAAAGGAGATTAGTGGAGCTGCAGCACCCCTAGTTTCTCCACATGATACTCCATACGGGGATTTTGATATGCGGAGTGCAGTTCAGTTATTGACACGATTGGTGGCCGCTCAGGCCCAACGTCAGGCTCATAGTCCTTCTGATAGAGCTGCTAGCGCAAGAGCTCTGGATTTTATCAATCTAAACTCTCCGATTTTCACAGGAACAGACTTGAACGCGGACCCACAGAATTTTCTGGATCAGGTACATCCCACTTTGCGGGTAATGGATGCTACCGATACCAAGTCGGTAAAGTTTGCTTCGTATAGATTGCGGGATGTCGCAGTAACCTGGTATGATACATTGGAGAACTCTAGGGGACCTCATGCTTCACCGGCTGGATGGAGAGAATTTTTAGAGGACTTTCTGCAACATTTTCTGCCAGTCAAAATTCGATGGGCCAGGCAGGACAGGTTCCTACGTCTTGAGCAGGGTGACCTGAGTGTTCAAGAATATAGTTTTCAATTTAATTCGTTGGCCCGATATGCTTCTACGATGTAGCAGAGATGAGTGACCGGGTACATAGGTTTGTTACGGGCTTGGGGCCGCACTTGATGAATGAGTGTATTACAACTTCTTTGAATCCGAGTATGGATATCACTCGCATTCAGGCTTATGCACAGAACTCGGAAGGTCGTAAGAAGCAACAACGGGAAGATCGAGAACGTGATAAGGGCAGCATAAGAGGGCCCGATCCATTGGTGACGTATGAGATTTCGAAGATGAGCCCATGACACAGCCTTATGAACGCCCATCCTACCCGGTGGCCAACACATCATTGCCGTCTACAGGGTCGAGGGATGATCGATTTGTTCAATCGGGACCAGGTCAGAATTCACAAGCGTCATGGCCTTATTATAGAAGAGATGCTATCCAAATGAGACTGCTATTAGCTCGGTGTGGATAGTGTGGTAGGACCCATACAGGGTCGTGCCAGCAGGGAGTGAGGGTGTGTTACTCTTGTGGTGAACCTGGTCATTTTATGCGGGATTGTCCGACAGAAGGCGAAGGTGTTAGAGTTCAGCCGGTCGAATCTGAAGCTGTTATATATGCACACCACCTGCAGCTGGTACAAACTATCACAAAAGAGCCCGAAAAGGCCAATATGATGTGATGATGTGATGCCCTTGTGTGGCGATATAACCTGATGCCCACAGAGGCAGTTATGGGAGAATTCCTGTGTGGACATTAGTATACTGCATTTGCATTATACATACATGCATCAACCATTATATGGTATGATGCCCACAGAGGTTGTTATGGTAAGGAAGATGCCCGATGAGGCTGATGTATATGGAAACGACATTATGCATAACATTTAGGCATATGTATTAGGGCCCTCAGAGGCATTTACTGCTGGTCAGTTGTTTCTGTTTCAGTTGTTGTATATCCCTGTTATGTTATTATTCATGCCTGACATACTCAGTACATCAGTCGTACTGACATCCCTTTTATCGGGGGACGCTGCATTTCATGCCCGTAGGTTCAATCAAGGAAGGTGACAGTTCACGTTAGTTGATTTCGGGTTCAGCGACTTTTTGGAGCACTCCCCTTATTCGGAGTGTTGGTCTAATTTTGGTACGGTACTTTTGCTTATATATATGGGTATGGCGGGGTCCTGTCCCAACCTTTGATGTTGCTACTCCTAGAGGCTTTTAGACAGGTGTCATGTGGATAATGGTCTTGTATGGCCTTGTCGGCCTTGGTATGGGTATGTGTATATATAAGATGGTTACCTGATTTTCATAATTTTCTTTCGGCTTAGCCCGTAATTAATTATTATTAGATGTTGAATATTTGAATGGTGGTACCCGGCGGGTTGTATCCGGGTGCCCGACGCGGCCCTCCGGTTTGGGTAGTGACAATATACATATATTCAAATTTTTTGTGTTGCTTGATATGTTTTTCTCTGTATGTTTATGGTATTTTATTCCTTTTTTATATAGATTTGAAGTTCTAGTATGCTCCTTAGGAACTAGAAATGAAAATCAAACTTTTATTATTTTTAAATTTCATTGTGTTTTTTAGTTATTTAAGAAATTAAATAAATGTAACATCTCATTCTTTCGGGCGTTGGTTTAAACAGCTAGAAGTATGCAAGTAGACCCGGGTCCTGGGGAATTTTTGTTATACTTAAGTATGCGGATCAAAAGCTCGGTGTATAAAAGGATGAAGTCTAAAAAATATTTAGGACTTAAGGGTGGCGACGGGAATTGAAAATAATAGTTATATGTCCCAAAAGAGATTATGGACTAGTGCTATATCGCATGGTTATGACATTGGATATGTGAAATGTGTTAAAATAATTATTATTTAAGTGAATTAAGAGTAGGAATAAACTATGTGGGTAATTGATTAAGTATTGAGATAAAATGAAAACATAAGGGGTGAATTATGGTATTAATTATCATTGCATGAATGGGTGTGAATTGGGGGGTGCATCCACGTGTAACCAAGGGATTTTCTTCAATATTAAGTTTATCATTAAGACATAAAATATATTTATTAGAGATAAATGCAAAAACCACCGTTTTCTATATGCATGCAGCAATTAACGTGTCATATGTATGTATTGCAACTCATTTGACTAAGATAAGACATTTAAATACACTTGTTGTTTCATATTCCTTGGATGAAAAGAATGTAAAGTAATGGATGTTCTCGAAGAAGGTTAATGGGGAGTCATCTTTTCCTACAAGTATATTAATATATTTCCCATATACACACTTCGTTCTTGTTGAAAGCTAGAAGAAGATTTCTGGATTTTTCTTCTTCTCCTTCTTTTGGTAACTAATGTTGTAGTGGTAAAACTAATTCAACGTTTCACGGACACAAAAACATCCTTAAGTTCTTTTAATGTCCGAGATTATTTCGTTGTAAAGTAAGGTGAGGAATTCTTAGCAAATAGGATTAAGGCGCTAGACGGGCTACTTGAGCATTGTTGTCGAACGAATTTGCAAGGTATGCTAAGGCAAATCATTTCTTCTTTTGACATGTTCCATGTTACGAAATGTAACCGTAATATTGTTACATAAATTATTCTACTCTTAGTAGTTACGAATGTGCATGTTATTGATTCCTATGTTGAAAGCATATCTAAATATGTTCTTAAATCCTTATTGAAGGTATACAGGAAAGATGTTAATATTTCCAATGTTAGCCGAAGGTACAAGGATATTATGTCATCCGATAAGTTCAGAATATTTTATTGTCATTCATGCATTTGCATTATATTCATATATTACCGTAGACCCATATGTATTATATAAACCACTATATGGTACGCATTATATATATGTAGGGGATGAGAAAAGGGAATGGCATTATATACGCGTCACCACATGCAGCTGGTAAAAACTATCACAAAAATGAAGATTCCCAATGAGGCCAATATGATAATGATTATGCCCACAAAGGCCGAAATGAAATGATGCCCATAGAGGCTCATATGGGAAGGAAAATTCCCTTGTGTGGCCAATATTTATATGTATACTGCATTTGCATTGTGCATGACATCTAGGCAAATTATGGCCCTCAGGGGCGTTCATTACTGGTCGGCTGATTTTGTCGATTGTTTTCTGTCTCAGTTTATTGTTATATTTCTGTTATACTAATGTTCATGCTTGACATACTAGGTACATCAGTCGTACTGATATCTCTTTTGTCGGGGGACGTTGCATTGCATGCCCGCAGGTTCACGTAGGCAAGGCGACGATCCACGTTAGTAGGTTGGTGACTCAGCGGATTTTGGAGCACTCTCCTTATTTTAGAGTGTCGGTCTAATCTCGGTACAATATATTTTTGCATGTACATATGGGTATGGCGGGGCCCTATCCCGACATTTTGATATCACGTACTCTTTAGAAGCTTGTGGACAGATGTCCTGTGTGTAGTAGTCATGTATGGCCTTGTCGGCCTTGATATGTATATATATAAGTTTGGCTTTCTGGTTAAGGTTTTACATAACTCTTTTCTAGTTTATATTTTTTATATATCAGTAGGGTACTGGGTGAGGCCCTTGTGGCTCGTGTTTAATTATGATTAGATGTTGACTATACGGCTAGCGGTACCCGGTAGGTAAGGTCCAAGTGCCCGTCGCGGCCCTTCGGTTTTGGTCGTGACAAACTTGGTATCAGAGCATGTCTGTCCTAGGGAGTCTATAAGTCGTGTCTAGTAGAGTCTTGTTTCTGGGTATGTTGTGCACCATACTTATAGACAGGAGGCTACATGACATTTATGGATGATTTCCATTGTTTCATCTCATAAATCGTGCAGTAGAGCTGAGTTATAAACATTCCACTCCTAATCTGTCTCATGTCTATGATTTCAGCAATGCCTACAGCAAGGAAAAAGTTCAAGAGTATGAGGGCGTTGGATACGGCTGCAGGTGAATGTACTAGTCGATTGCCACATGCTAGCGAGGGCCGGAGTGAAACCCACTGTGCGATTCCTTCGTATGATTCCCCGACTTCACCACCTCTAGAGGAGATTAGTGGAGCTGCAGCACCCCTAGTTCGTCCACTTGATACTCTAGATGTGGATCTTGATATGTGAAGTGATGTACAGTTATTGACACGATTGGTGGCCGTTCAGGCTCAACGTCAGGTTCTCAGTCCTTCTGATAGAGTTGCTAGCGCGAGAGCTTCGGATTTCATTAATATAGACCCTCCGGTATTCGCAGGATCATACTTGAATGCGGACTCGCAGAATTTTCTGGATCAGATACAGCGCACCTTAAGGGTAATGATGCTACCGATACTGAATCGGTAAAGTTTGCTTCTTATAGACTGCGGGATGTCACGGTGGCCTGGTATGAGACATGAGAGCAATCTAGGGGACCTCGTGCTCCACCAGCAGGATAGAGAGAGTTTTCAAATGCCTTCTTACAATATTTTTTGTCGGTCGAGCTTTGACGGGCCAGGCAGGACAGATTCCTACATCTTTAGCAGGGCAGCATGAGTGTTCGAGAATATAACTTTCAGTTTAATTCATTGGCCAGATATGCTTATACAATTATAGCGGAGATGAGTGACCGGGTACATAGGTTTGTTACTGGCTTAGGACCGCACTTGGTCAACGAGTGTACTATGGCTTCTCTGAATCCAAATATGGATATTGCTCGCATTCAGGCATATGCACAAAATTTGGAGGATCGTAAGAGGAAACAACGGGTAGCTCGAGAACATGATAAGGGCCAGCATATGAGGGCTCAATCCGTAGGTGACGTAAGAGAGTTTAGAGGTGGGCCCAGGTCACAACTTTATAGATGACCATCTTACCCAGCAACTAGCGCATCATTACCATTTTCAAGGTCAAGGGTTGATCAGTTTGTTAAATTGGGACCAGGTCAGAATTCACGAGCGTCATAGTCTTATTATAGATGGGATTCTATTCAGATGAGATCGTCGTTAGCTCGATGCGAGCAGTGTGGTAAGGCTCATATAGGGCCATACCGATAGGGATCAAATGTGTGTTATTCCTGTGGTGAACCTGGCCATAATAGATGAGAATGTCCGACTTGAGGCGAAGGCGGTCGGATCTGCATCAACTTCATCACATTCAGTACGCCCGTCAGGACAAGGTCAACAGACATCATCCGATCGAGGCAAAGGTAGGGTCCAGAACCGCATTTATGTATTGATGGGACGACAAGATCAGGAGTCCTCACTTGATGTTATTACATGTATATTATCAGTCTTTTCACATAATGTGTATGCGTTGTTAGATCCAAGCTCCAATCTATCATATATCACCCCTTTCATTGCCTGTAAGTTTGGTATGGAGCCTAAGTTGATGAGAGATCCATTTGTAATATCCACACCAGTTGGTGAGTCGATAGTTGCTAGACGGGTCTATCGAAATTGTGCAATATTAGTTTGTAGCCATCAGACCTTAGTAGATTTGGTAGAATTAGAAATGATTGATTTCGATATTATTATGGGCATGGATTGGCTGGCATCCTACTACGCTAATGTTGATTGCCGAGCAAAGATTGTTAAATTTCAGTTTCCAAGAGAGCCAGTTCTTGAATGTAAGGGTAATACAGCGACGCCAAAAAGCATGTTTATTTCATACATTAAGGCAAGAAATATGATCTTCAAAGGTTGCATATACCACCTTGTTCGTGCTAGAGATGTCGATGTCGAACCACATACTTCTCAATCAATTTCGATGGTTAATGAGTTTTTTGATGTGTTTCCAGACGAACTTCCAGGCCTTTCTCCCAAAAGGGAAATTGAGTTCAGCATAGATCTATTGCCAGACACTCAGCTAATATCTATTCCTCCTTACGGAATGGCTCCAGCCGAATTGAAAGAGTTAAAGGAGCATTAAAAGATTTGCTTGAGAAAGACTTTATTAGGCCCAGTATATCTCCTTGGGGTGCACCGCTATTGTTTGTACGAAAGAAAGATGGTTCGTTACGGATGTGTATCGACTATCGACAACTGAATAGTCATTATCAAGAACAAGTACCGTCTTCCCCGAATTGACAATTTGTTTGACCAGTTACAAGGTGCAAGATATTTCTCAAAGATCAACCTAAGGTCAAGGTACCATCAACTAAGGGTTAAGGACGAGGTCATTCTGAAGATGGCTTTTAGGACAAGGTATGGGCACTTCGAGTTCTTAGTAATGTCATTTTGACTCACAAACGCACCGGCATCATTTATGGATCTAATGAACAATGTGTTTTACCCATTTCTGGATATATTTGTGATAGTATTCATAGATGATATTCTGGTTTACTCTCACTCGGAAGTAGAGCATGTGAATCATTTACGGATAGTGCTACAGATGCTCCAGGATCATAAGTTGTACGTTAAGCTCTCCAAGTGTGAATTTTGGTTGCATTCAGTGGCCTTCCTTGGTCATATAGTGTCAGACGAGGGTATAAGAGTTGACACTCAGAAGATTGAAGCGGTGAAGAATTGGCCGAGGCCTACAACCCCATCAGAGGTTCGCAACTTTATAGGCCTAGCCGGCTATTATAGGAGGTTTGTAGAAGGGTTTTCTACTATATCAACACCATTAACAAAGTTGACACAAAATGCCATAAAGTTCCAGTGGTCCGATGCTTGTGAGCGGAGTTTCCAAGAGTTAAAAGATAGACTAACATCGGCACCAGTCCTTACTCTCCTAGAGGGTCCAGAAGGCTATGTTGTGTATTGTGATGCCTCGGGAGCAGGTTTAGGATGTGTGCTAATACAGCATGGTAAAGTGATTGCCTATGCTTCAAGGTAATTGAGGAAACATGAGAAAAACTATCTGACTCACGATTTGGAGTTGGCCGCAATTGTCTATGCACTGAAGATTTAGCGGCATTACTTGTATGGTATTCATGTAGACATTTTTACGGACTATAAAAGTCTATAATACATATTTAAACAGAAAGAGTTAAACTTGAGACAGATGAGGTGGCTTGAATTATTGAAGGATTATGATGTGGACATCTTATATCATCCCGGTAAAGCTAATATTGTAGGAGACGAGCTCATTCATAAGTCGATGGTCAGCTCGATTCTGGTGTAGATCGAGAGGAAGGAGTTAGTAAGAGAGCTCCATCAGTTAGCTAGTTTGGGAGTCCGGTTAAGGGATTCGGAGGATGGTGGTTTTGTGATTCAAAATATGTCAAAATCACCCTCATATCAGAAGTTAAAGAACGTCAGTGTGAAGACCCCAGTTTGAGAAAGATCAGAGAGGGCATTCAACAGAAGAAGACCACAACTTTTTAGATTGACGAACATGTAACTCTCAGGAACCAGGGTCGTCTATGTGTTCCCAATGTAGCGGGACTACGAGATAAAATTATGATGGAGGTCAATTTTTCACGATATTTCATTCATCCTGGATCTACTAAGATGTATCATGATCTCAAGGGTATTTATTGGTGGAACAATATGAAGAGAAACATTACGGAATTTGTAGCTCGGTGTCCTAATTGTCAGTAAGTAAAAATAGAGCACCAAAAGCCTGGTGGCTTGACTCAGAACATTGAGATTCCGATGTGGAAATGGGAAATGATTAATATGTATTTTGTTATGGGTTTACCTCGCTCTTACCGTAAGTTTGAATCTATTTAGGTAATTGTTGACAGACTGACTAAATCAGCTCATTTCTTGCCAATCAAAACTACCTACACAGCCAAGGACTACGAGAAATTGTACGTTAAGGAGATTATTCGCCTTCATGGTGTGCCTATTTCTATTATATCTGACTGAGGTGCACAGTTTACAGCTAACTTCTGGAAATCATTTCAAAAGGGTTTAGGCACCCAAGTTAATCTTAGCACAGCTTTTCACCCTCAGACGGACGGCATGACGAGCGTACGATTCAGATGTTCGAGGACATGCTACGAGCTTGTGTATTGGATTTTAAGGGAAGTTGAGATGATCATTTACCCCTTATTGAGTTTGCGTACAATAACAGTTATCATGCTAGCATTCAAATGGCTCCAAACGAGGCGTTATATGGACGAAAATGTAGATCTCCTATCAGATGGTTCGAGGTAGGCAAATCAGAACTATTTGGGCCTGACTTAGTACACTAAGCCATAGAGAATGTGAAGTTGATCCAAGAACGGTTGTTAACCGCATAGAGTCGTCAGAAGTCGTATTCAGATGTGCGACAGTGAGACTTAGAGTTTTAGGTAGATGATTGGGTCTTATTGAAGATTTTGCCTATGAATTGGGTAATGAGATTCGGAAAGAAGGGAAAGCTTATCCCAAGGTGTATTGGGCCATATCGCATATTTTGATGAATCGGTCAAGTAGCTTACGAATTGGACTTGCCTTCGGAGTTGGGGTTTGTTCATCCGGTTTTCCATGTTTCTATGTTGAGAGCATGTATTGGAGATCCTTCCCGGATTGTACCGATTGACGATGTGAAGATTACACAGAATTTATCATATGAAGAGATTCCTATTGCTATCCTAGATCGACAAGTCCGGAAGTTAAGGACTAAAGAAGTAGCCTCCGTGAAAGTTCTTTGGCGGAATAAAAACGTAGAAGAAATGACATGGGAGGCGGAAGAGAAGATGATGCATAAATATCCGTACCTATTCCAGACCAACGCCGAGGTTCTAAGAGAAGCATAAAGTGAGTTCTAATTCCTAATATTATAATTAATACTTGAGGACTATGGGAGGTCATATGTAATTATGTGTATTGTGTCATATGGCCCGTGAAGAAGTAGTTGTATTTTCTGGTTATGCGACGAGGATTAGATTTGTCACCCCAACATTCGAGGATGAATATTTCTAAGGGGGGAAGGATGTAACATCTCGTACTTTAGGACAATGGTTTAAACAACTAGAAGTATGCAAGTAGACCCGGGTCCTGGGGAATTTTTATTATATTTAAGTATGCGGATCAAAAGCTCGGTGTATAAAAGGACGAAGTCTAGAAAATATTTAGGACTTAAGAAGGGTGGCGACGGGAATTGGAAATAATAGTTATATGTCCCAAAATAGATTATAGACTAGTGCTATATCACATGGTTATGACATTGAGTATGTGAAATGTGTTAATAATTATTATTTAAGTGAATTAAGAGCAGGAATTAACTATGTGGGTAATTGGTTAAGTATTGAGATAAAATGAAAACATAAGGGGTGAATTACGGTATTAATTATCATTGCATGAATGGGTGTGAATTGGGGGGTGCATCCACGTGTAACCAAAGGATTTTCTTCAATATTAAGTTTATCATTAAGACATAAAATATATTTATTAGAGATAAATGCAAAAACCACCGTTTTCTATATGCATGCAGCAATTAACGTGTCATATGTATGTATTGCAACTCATTTGACTAAGATAAGACATTTAAATACACTTGTTGTTTCCTATTCCTTGGATGAAAAGAATGTAAAGTAATGGATGTTCTCGAAGAAGGTTAATGGGGAGTCATCTTTTCCTACAAGTATATTTATATATTTCCCATATACACACTTCGTTCTTGTTGAAAGCTAGAAGAAGATTTCTGGATTTTTCTTCTTCTCCTTCTTTTGGTAACTAATGTTGTAGTGGTAAAACTAATTCAACGTTTCACGGACACAAAAACATCCTTAAGTTCTTTTAATGTCCGAGATTATTTCGTTGTAAAGTAAGGTGAGGAATTCTTAGCAAATAGGATTAAGGCGCTAGACGGGCTACTTGAGCATTGTTGTCGAACGAATTTGCAAGGTATGCTAAGGCAAATCATTTCTTCTTTTGGAATGTTCCATGTTACGAAACGTAACCGTAATATTGTTACATAAATTATTCTACTCCTAATAGTTAGGAATGTGCATGTTATTGATTCCTATGTTGAAAGCATGCCTAAATATATTCCTAAATCCTTATTGAGGTATACATGAAAGATGTTAATAATTTCAATGTTAGCCGAATGTACAATGATATTATGTCATCCGATAAGTTCAGAATGTTTTATTGTCATTCGTGCATTTGCATTATATTCATGTATTACCCTGGACCCACATGTGTTATATACACTACTATATGGTACGCATTATATATATGTATGGGATAGGAAAAGGGAATGGCGTTATATACACGTCACCACCTGCAGTTGGTACAGACTATCACGAAAAGAAAGATTCTCAATGAGGCCAATATGATAATGATTATGCCCACAGAGGTCGAAATGAAATGATGCCCACAGAGGCTGTTATGGGAATGAAGATGCCCTTGTGTGGATAATATTTATATGTATACTGCATTTGCATTGTGCATGACATCTAGGCATATTATGGCCCTCAGAGGCTGTCATTACTGGTCGGCTGATTCTGTCGGTTGTTTTGTGTCTTAGTTTATTGTTATATTCATGTTATACTACTGTTCATGCTTGACATACTCGGTACATTAGTCGTACTGACGTCCCTTTTGTCGAGGGACACTGTGTTTCATGCCCGCAGGTTCACGTAGGCAAGACGACGATCCACGTTAGTAGGTTGCTGACTCAGCGGATTTTGGAGCACACCCCTTGTTTCGGAGTGTCGGTTTAATCTCGGTACGGTATATTTTTGCATGTACATATGGGTATGGTGGGGCCCTGTCCCGACGTTTTGATATCACGTACTCTTTAGAGGCTTGTGGACAGATGTCCTGTGTGTAGTAGTCATGTATGGCCTTGTCGGCCTTGTCGGCCTTGATATGTATATATATATATATATATAAGTTGGGCTTTCTAGTTAAGGTTTTACATAGCTCTTTTCTAGCTTATATGTCAGCAGGGTATTGGGTGACGGCCCTTGTGGCCCTTGTTTAATTACGATTAGATGTTGACTGTACGGCTAGCGGTACCCGACAGGTAAGGTCCGGGTGCCCGTCGCGGCTCTTCGGTTTGGGTCTGACAATAAAGTAGAATGAATGTATATTGAACGTGATACAGTTTCTATATGTATGATATATTTTTTATACATATACAATAGTGATATATATTATGTACAACAATGATACTATTTCTATACGTGTGTTACATTTTTTCTATACATATACTGTAGTGATACATATTCTATACAATAATGATACATTTTCTATACGTATGATACATTTTCTATACATATACAGTAGTGATACATATTTTATACAATAATGATACGGTTTCTATACGTATGATACATTTTCTATACGTGTAATATTTTTTTCATACATGTACAATAGTGATACATATTCTATACAATAATAATACAATTTATAGACATATGTTGAAATTAGTTGAAAAATAGCTAGAAAATGGAATTATTAATTTCTTTATAGTGTCAATAGTTTCACCCGGCCGGCCATTTATGTCCTTTGCCCAAAATTATTTGGGTTGAAATGGGCTAAAAATGGGTCATAACCCAACCCGCTCAATTCTTACGGAGTAATTTTTAATTTCTTTGTTTGTTCTTTTATAATTTTTTCAGTACCTAATAAAACTATTTTTTCTTTACTGTGTCTACCTATAACATATCAAATTAAAAATCTTTTTAAAATATTTTTCACAAGATTTCTATGATCAATTTGGGCTACTATCATCCCAATTTTTAGATGGGCCAAAATGGATTGGGTTAAAATAGACTAAACTAATAAGTTTTAACAGGTTGGGCAGATAATATTTTTATGGGCTAAATTTATCATCCCTAGTTATATTCATAAATGGAAATAGAGTTATATACCCTGTGAGACTTTTAAAATGGTAACTGCTCAAAATTATCCGTTTTAGTCTAAATCAGATTTTCTGTTTTGTTTTGCAGTATGTTCTTCTATATATCTTTCGGAACTGTGATACTGTCAACCAATTATATTACTGTAATTTATCTACACTGCCAAACGGGATTGAAAGTTACAAAGGCAAAAGGGAGGCACTTCCCTTAATCAAGCTTGTTGAAAAAATTGATGCATCTTATGATTATGTTGCACATAATGGCACTATTTTCACTTTCCAAACTAACAAAGATGCTCCAAAGTACAAATTAGTCCGAGTGGACGTCGAAAATCCTGATTTTTGGTTTGACATAATGGAAGAGGATGTGCTACAATCAGCTGTCGCGGTTAACGAAAATCAACTTGTTGTGAGTTATTTGAGGGATGTGAAAAATGTTGTGCAGTTGAGAGATTTAGAAACAGGAGCACTTTTTCATCATTTGCCTATTGATTGATATTGGTAGAGTATCGGGAATTTCTGCTCGTCGCAAAGATGATTCTGTTTTTGTTGGATTTATGAATTTTCTGATACCTGTTTTTGATGCTTTTCTTTAGTTTTGGCTTTCCTGCAGCTCTTTTCCCGATCTCTTTCTTCATTAAAAGGCTTTACAAGCCGCAGACATATAGCCAAGGAGTGTCATCCCTAAAAAAAAAAAAAACTCTTTTAGAGCTATGATTTAGTTAAATCCCTTCCTTCGCGCAAGCTTCTGATTGATTAGCTAACGACCCCCTTGTTGTGTTGCATTTTGTGATCTTCCGCTTCAGTCTGCGTTTTTCGGATAGCCGGGACCAAAAATCTGTTGGTATTCTATTGTACTTTATAGAGCAGTACGGGAAGTAATAACTATTACAAATGTTCGAAAGGATAAATAAATGGTCAATCTTCAAAACCGCCGCATGTGTGTTGTGTCTTGAATCTTGATCACCTTGCAAAGCCAATGTTGAGAACTACCACAAGTTTGTTGTGTCTTGAATGTTGATATCCTGAAATCAAGAAACAACTAAATCTGGATGGTTACAACGTTGTGTGTTGAGTCGAGGATAGCCCTCTATCCTTAAGACAAGATTGCACCGTATATATGCTTTTACGTTATCGGACAATAGTCTCCCAAGATAAAACAACACTTTGATCTCAACACTACAAAGCCAATAGGTTGAGCCTGCCTAATAAAACAAATATGACTCGACTTGCTGAAGATATGGAATAGGAAGGAAGAGTTTCTCAATACTCTTCTCTTTTGTCTCTGTGTATATAGTGTGTCTCTATAGTGTATATCTTGTGTATACGTGAGGGTTTGGTCACTATTTTTGACTGATTTTCAGCCACTGTTGCGAGCAGTTTTTGCTCACTGATTTCGTGATTTTTCAGTCTGTTTTTGTGCTGCTATGTTGCTGTATTTCCCGTCTGTTTTCAGCTTGTTTGTTGCTCCTGTTTTGAGCCAAATGAAGCTCAATATATAGCATGAGGAGGGGCTATCCAACAGCCACAAACAAGGCTGTAATGGCCCTTAAAGGAGGGATGTAATGACAGGTTTTAATGCCATGAATGAGGTGAATTAAGGTCATGAAGGAGGCTGCTCAATTGCCCAACTAATCAGCCAAGTAATGGCTGATTAATGCTCCAAAACGCAGTCCAACGGCCTTCCGTCACCTTCCCAGAAACTCTGGGGACCAAATTGTAAATATTGAAACTTCAGGGACCAAACTGTACATAAGAAAGAATTCTGGTCCAAACTGTACATCTGACAGAGTTCTCTGGTCCAAAAAGATAATATCAGACAGCCCCACAGCCCGGAACCCGACGGGCGCGCGGCGCGCGTGTGGGCTTAGCCTTGAACCCAAGTACATCTAGGTCTTCCCTCCTTTAAACACATGGGATACCCCTTGGGGTCCCAAACCCTTTACCAATTAGAGACTTATATAGAGAGCAATTCTTCATATTCCCACCGATGTGGTAGATTTGTCCCACACCACATTTTCATGTCTCAAACACCTTACTTCGTGGACCAATATCTCTTTCATTTCTCAACGAAATTAGACGATTCTTGGCCCTACGGTCATCTACTCACTTCGTAGATCATGCATGTGCGAAGAGACATGGTCTCCAACATGCGGAACACTAGTGTTTAATTCATCAAAGATGGGTGGACGCATCTCCCCGCCAAAGGCTAATTTCCAACAAAATCTTGCTTCAAATCAAAGAAAGAAGGTCTATTTTCCCACATAGTTCGTCGGTCAAACCAATGAGTCTCTTCTCAAAGTAATAGGGAGAGTCTTTTTCTAGTTAGACTTCTATCAATGGAATAAAAGAACTCACTTTAACCTACCTTCCTAGCTTTAGTTGCCTTAAGGCTTGTCTTTTTTTTCAGAACCTTGTTACTTTGTTGCAGCCTAGTCTCTGTCCGTGGTGGAGCGATTGACTATTGGATTTCGTTCGAAAACAAGAGCTTTTTTGCCATTCCCTAACCTAAAGACTAGTTGGCCTCGAATTAATAAATGAGTGTAACCTCAAGACTGAAGTTTCTGATCTTAAAGTATTTCGAGAAATCGTCGTTCCTGGCTTTGATCGGACAAAGTTCCAAGTTAATCAGGTGAATAAAATTTTGCGCTTTTGACATTTTCCCCCTGTTAGTTTCTCATTATAGCAGCAATGTGATGCTCATAAATAGGAAATTTACATAAGTTTGTCCAAGAATTTTGAAACACCTCATCTTAGAAAAAATTTATAACCAAAATTAAATCATGCTGGAGTATTGAAATGAACCAGGAATTTCTAATAAGAGGATTCTAAAAACGCAAGAACGCCAAACATAGGATTTGATCCAGCGAACTGAAACAAATTTTTAACCACCTTTGGCACTATAATAGAAGTCTCCCTTGTGTCAAGTGGATTCAACAATTTATATATAAAAAAATAAGTTGTTTTCTGACCAATTCTCCGTGTGAATGGGGCTTCATTTGCAGGTATTCGTTCCAAGTAAAGATGGTGTCAAGATACCTATGTTCATAGTGGCTAAAAAGGGTATTTCTCTGGATGGATGCAATCCTTGTTTATTATTCGCATACGGAGGATTCAATGTCAGTATTACCCCATATTTTTCTGCTGCTCGCGTTGTGCTTGCGAAGCATTTAGGTGTAGTTTTTGCCATAGCAAATAATCGTGGTGGCGGAGAATACGGAGAGAAGTGGTACAAAGCTGGTGCCCTTTCCAAAAAGCAAAATTGCTTTGATGACTTCATTTCTGCTGCTGAGTATCTTGTAACTGCTGGTTATACACAGCCCCATAAGTTGTGTATTGAAGGTGGAAGCAATGGTGGACTTTTTGTTGGAGCCTGCATCAATCAGGTACTTCAACTATCATCCTTTGTAACGACATTTCGCTGTAACGGCCAAGTTTATCTTTTTTGGAACCCATTTTCATGTTATATTATATCATATGTTCTTTATAACAACATTTCAGTATAGCTGCCAAACATTATCTAGATAAGCAACGCCATTATAGAGAGGTTTGACTATATTCACTGGCATTGTAATGATGAGACAGTGCAACTTAATATGCTATGTTATAGAAGTTTACTTGCATTATTGTTCATGTTACTAATTCCACTTTTGTAGGTAGTTACATGTTACGTGATAGTGTAAAAATCTCTACACTGTCATTGTGTAGAAATTAAACTCGAAAATGTGCTACTTATAACTTTTTGTTGCATTCTAGTGTTTATAGATCAATGTTAATTGTGTGAAGTTCATAAATGCAGAGACCTGATCTCTTTGGTTGTGCTCTTGCTCATGTTGGTGTTATGGATATGCTTAGATTTCACAAATTCACTATAGGTGAGTGTTGTTTTCATAGTTATATGTTGCTACTATTTTTGTTGGTTCTATATGTTACAATTTATTTTCCCTTTTCTCATTAGGCCATGCATGGACCTCTGATTTTGGCTGTTCTGATAAGGAGGAAGAGTTTCAGTGGCTAATCAAGTGAGTTCTTGAACTCTTATCTAAAAGAGTTTACCTTCAATTCTTTTACATTGTCGTCACTTAAAAGCTATGTTGTTCGGGCTCTTCAAAAATGCCTACGGGTGAATGTCGGATCCTCCAAATGCATTTTAGAGGATCCGAAACGTGCAACAACATTGAAGTTACATATCTTTTATACTAATTTTCTCTTCAGGTATTCACCTTTACATAATGTGAGGAGGCCATGGGAACAATCTGCCAGTTTATCATATATTCAATACCCTTCCATCATGCTACTGACAGCAGATCATGATGATCGAGTGGTTCCATTGCACTCGTTGAAACTTTGGCTGTAAGTTACTACTAATTAGCCAAATCACATTTTCTTTTTCTTCCTGGACTTGTGCACATACAGGGTGTATGAACATATTTTGACTAGCACACATATTGGCTTAAATAATGGAAGTGGAGAAAAATCGAATAGAACTGCATATCTTTTCAGGAGATGCATATAGTTATGAACATCATGAGATTAATAACTTCGAATAAATAGAAAGCAACATATTATGATAGGTTAAATTGCGTTGTCAATGCATATAACTTAACTCCATTACGATATGTTCTTCAGACAATGCAATATGTCCTGTGCACGAGCGAGGAGAAAAGTCCGCAGACCAACCCTATCATTGGTAGGATCGAACGTAAGGCCGGTCATGGATGTGGTCGTCCAACACAAAAAACTGTAAGCTCCTCACCAGTAATTGTTTATCGTTCTTACATCTTTGATTCAAAGTCAGATTATTGAACTTAATTAACCTGCATTGCAGATTCATGAAGCTGCAAACAGATATGCCTTCATGGCTAAAGAGTTGGGTGCTGCTTGGATCGAGTAAAATGATGTTTGCACAAAGGCATAATAAGGAAATGGTGGAAGAATAAGGTGGTCGGATTTTGTTGTCCTCACAGTGGTGCTATATTTCCAAATAAAAGAATTCTGTGTACAGAAGCAGAGTTCTCGGAAATAAATAAGAGGCTTCCACCGAATCAATATAATTCAGGTCTCTTTTGGCATAAGAGTGTAATAACTACGCCTCAGTCCCAAAAAAGTCGGGTTGACTATTTGGTGTGAGGGTGCAAGGGAAAGTATTTAAACAAGCTGAACAACTTCTCATATAGTCGATAACCACTGATATAGTTTCTTAGTTTTTATTGTTTTCATGCACCCTTTCTTGCGTGTATACAGCTGGTAAACGGCTACTGATGTGTACATAATATTCCTATGAAAGGGAAATTGGTATATTTGGATGTTACCCTTCCCCCTTTTTGTGACAGAATTGTTATATAGTACTTATGACACTATTTCCTTATTAATCTGCTTCAAAAAGAATGACACATTTCTTTACGTAGAACAATTAACTTTACACCTTATTTTATACATTAATGAGAGCTTTCTTTTGAAAATGCAAATGAAAAGCTTTTATAACCACAAATGCTATGGCACCTGGTTCTGCTTCTGCTCCTAAAAATTGGGAAGACTGCATTTAAAATCAACTGATTTTGCGGAATTAGGTGTTTCCTCTCACATAATAAACAGTACAAAATGTCATCCTATGACGCATACAACATATTGCACCAGAGGTTGAAAATCATGTTCAAATGCAAATCCCTGGTTTCAATAGAATTATAGTCCTCAATCTGCCTGAAAGCAGTCCATTTTCACGTCCGTAACATCGAGTTGCAATATCTCCGTTCTGCAACCAAGAATTGAACCAATGCTGCAGTATACAAAAAGATTTGAAAATTTATGGTTGAAGGGGTGACAAGTATTATCGACAAAGCTTACACAGACTCAATTATGCTCTCTTATTGTTGACACAAACAGCGCCAGGCTCCTCATCCAAATTCGTACACAATTCGAATATCAGTTATAGACCACGAATGTAAAAGGTTCTCGAGTTGACCTTGCAGTGATTTATCCCATAATCCGGTAACTAACTAAACACTAAATGATGCACATAAAGCAGAAGCTTATACTGAGCTGCCATGGTAAATTTATGCTACTCCCCCTCTCAAAGGGGATGGTTCAGTTTTGTATGTAGTAACCCAACTTTTTTTTTGGGCGGGGGAGAGGGGTACAAGTGTGTGTAGTGAAAGAAATAATTGAGTTTGATCATACTGCCAATGCAGAAAGAGTGCCTAATACTTGCTAAATGAGGAACCAAAGTACTATTTTTTTTGCCACAAAATTAATTACTATTATTCCTACTCCAGTTTAACCTATAAAACCATGAATCAAATGCAAAACACAGGCATAAATCTGTCTCCCTGGTAATCTCCAGCAAATCATAATCCTCTCTATGGTCACACTACCCCCCCCCCCCCCGAATACAGTGCAACATTCTCGGGAAGCTTTTTTGTTAATATAGGTATTTCTGGGGAAGCATTTAATGTTGAGAATAAAGTAAAAGAAGCTAAAAGCAACGATATAATGGTAAATAGAAAAGCACAGTGCTAAACTAAATGGATAAGACGATACATAATCACTTTATACCTGGGTTGAGTGCGACCAAAATCCCCATGAACAAATTCTTTAATATATGTCCCAGCCTGTAAAAGAAAGCAAGAAGGGAAAAGAAGAGTTCTCATCAATTGTAAAGACAAGTTTTTAGATGTACAGCTTATTTTTGCAAAATACTAACATTCACTTCTACTTCAGGTTGAACATCACGCTAACTCTTCTCCAAGATCAAATAGTTTCAATTCTTCTAAACTTCATATACTATCCCTTATTCTTATTTCAAAAACAACAAATTCTAAAACACTATTTACCACCACCTTAATACTTCCAGGACTCCAAATTTATACAACTTAACATTTAAAACCAACGAAGAGAGGACCAATTTACACAATCTTAAAGGCTTAACCAATTATATGAAGTGAAACAACTTTTTCGATTTGAAACAGAGGCAGTGATAATTCCCCTCTTTCTTTGAGATCTTGACACACTATTTAGGCATCACAATTTGATAACTCAAAAGAAATTTGAGATAGGTATTTATTAGTTCATTCTCTTCCCCAAAAACCAATAGTTAGAGAAAAAATAAGTAATGTCAACTGTAGACGCTAACCTGAGTACACAGATGCAGTAGAAGATATTGTGAGCTTCCAGATATCCTCTCCACTTTCATCCTGAAACAACACTAGTGAGAGATTAATATAGAAGTAAACCCATAGCATTTAGTCTGTTGCTAGAAATTGATCATACCAATGTATAATTTTCTCTCTCTCCAATGGACTTCGGCGATGAAGAACCCTTATAGGCGTTTTTTGAGCAACTTTCTGAACCCCAGAGAAAGATAAGAAAGGAGAGAGAAAATGAAATAAACTATGAGATAGGATAGTGGTGGATCAGCCCTTAACAAATTATCAAATCACACAATTAAATTTGATGCTAGATCCATGTTTAATAGTAGTTTAAAGCTCATAATTAAAAGGATGTGTTTTTTTTCAAAGCAAAAAGAACGCACGCTTTGTTTCCAATTATGATTAGCTAAAGGTAATCTTGGTCTTAGTTCTTTATTTCAATACATTCCCTGGTATTTGTTTTAATATATATAAGAATATATTTGTCATATGTTTTATCGTAAATTTCACAAACGATTAGGAATTCTTCAAATGCTTTCCATTAAATGCAAATAGAGAACCCACTCACCAATTCCTTTAGTGATGATATCGTTTGCATATCAGCATCTCTGACAGGACGAGAAATCCACACCAATGCAGCGTACTGCTTCTGTATTGGATAGAAAGAAACTTCTTATGACAAAATTGGATGGGAAATAAATTATTTATTCAGCAGAGGTCTGCTGGTAAATACAGCTAGTACTAGCTTAAATAACCAGAGGTCTACCTGCTTCTCCGACTCTCCTTCACGCATGAGGTCCCACCCTTGACTACCTACAGCTCTAAGATTTTTAACCCGGACCTGCATGCAGAATATTTAAAGACTGCTCCATACTCATTTAAGTTATCAAAGACAGCTTAGAAGTATTAACTAACTCACGTATTGACTTTCTAGACTATTAATATTCCCCTCTATTTCATTTATGAGAGCTTCAGAAGGGACTAGGCATGCATTTTGTATCTCTACCAGAAAAGGACGGCCTGTACCCAGCATCCGAACCTGAGAAAGGTAGTTGAGACTAGAGTATCAATAATCATCCAATACTATGGGTCAGTTAGAAACTTAGATCTTTCTTACATCAATGTCCTCCCTACCAGCAGCATGAAACTTATAATTGTCACCCTGGAAGATAGGAAGAATGGCCCCACCTACTATTTCCTAAGAGAACATTCAAAGAAGGGTTAGCATTTACAACATTTACTCACAGTAACTACTAACAATAGAAATTACTACTATGAAGAGTAGGCTGATACCTCAACGGATGCTTCTCCCATTCGTTCATCATCAATAACCCAGCGTGTCTGGCTGACATTTCTTGAATACTGCAGTAAAGGCACATTCTCAGTTGGACAATACTCCATCAAAGCAACTTTTTAGATGGACTTTGGAACTAAGAAGGTTTGATCAAAGATAAAGTTTGATGATAATGTGCTACAAGCCGAATTCACAAATGTAGAAATGCTTATCCGGTAACAGTCCTTCACATAGGATGATTTAGCTTCTCCACAACATTTTGCATCCTTCTCTTTCTAGTCTTATACTCCTTTTTGAAGTACAGAATGCATAAATACTGGTGATAACATTTTGGAGTCAAAAAATTAAATTGGATGTGGAGCTCAGAATTCAACGATGACAAACAACCATTGGTGCTTATTCATGGGTTTTTGCAGCGAAATTTATTTACAACAAAGTTTTTCAGGTTGAATTTACTATACCTTAAGATATCTCCCTCCAATATATATAGAGCTTCTACAGCAATTAATGTTCAGACAACAAGGCTTACTGACCTGTAAGGGCAGAAAATCTCAATATATATGATAGAAAAACATGCACATTGAAAATACATCAAATAGAGTGAAAATAAATGGAAGTCAGAGAACCGACCAACTGAATACACCTGGATGCAATACCTTATCTAACTGAGCCATTAAGTAACTACAACTGAGATCTTGGGACTCCTTGGGACGAACTTTAGTGGGTCCATCTCCATCACCAATATGACTATCAGAAGACTCAACATGGGGAGTAACAGATTCCCCAGTTATCTTGAGGTCACCAGTGAAACCTGCTTTGTCTGTCAACAGTCAGTTATACTTTCTATTGCTCCCAAATAAACTATGGGACGTCAAACAAAGCAGCATTTGGTCCAGCAGATATTATGGAGCACAAAATGGAACTTTGTTAGCACAGGAATCAGAAATGACGAGTACTGAGAGAATACTTCTTCCACTTTAGCTATTAGATCCAATAATCAAATGCAGGAGCATAGAAGTCACAATTCATGAATCTCTATTTTCCTTTTGTTTTAAAACTACTTCCTTTGAACATTGATATTAGAGTCATACATCTCCTAATATTGAATCAAGCAAGACCCTTAAATTACAATTTAACTAAAATATAACATTGTTAGAACATATCGATTATCTTTCCAACCAGTCTGCTCTAGACAGCATATGAAATAAGAATATATGAGTATGAAAGGATGACACAGGCAAGGGAAAGAAATGGAAGAACCTAAAGCAGAAGAACTTTTGACGTAAGCTTCATAGAGTATACAGTCAAAACATTAGAAGTATCATCTGTTTACATCATCCTAGCATCTGATTCTAGGCCATGAGATTCACTAACAAGAGTAATACATGGAAACTAAATCGTCCATCAAAACAAAAGAAAACTGAAGAATGCATGCTTATCTAAGTCTACCTGCCCACAAGACAACCATCACCTCTGATAGTGTCTCAACTCTTGGAACACAGTAATGAGAAGACAGCAGGTAACGTATAAGTATCAGAAACTTAAATATCAAATGGGAAAAAGAGAAGCATTTTGACAAGATAGCATGCCTGTTTTCCTCCTCTTATTTCCTCCATTCCCTTCCTGAACGTCATCTCTTGTTAATGCATCAGAATATGAGTATGTTAAGCGAATGCGAAAAGAGCTTTGACTAGATTTTACACCCTGCAAAACATGAAAACACTATTACATATATATCCTTTATTATACATGCATGCATATTGAGAAACCAGCCCAGCGCATTTCAGTTAGAACGTTTGTCCTCCAATGTATGTTCGCAATTTCAAGGTATATTATACCATATATATTCACACCAAAATGAAAAAATATTAAAATAACAATTATTACCAACATTATTCTAATCCCATAAAGTTTCAAAATATTGATATTACTGAAGAGGTGCAAAAGAGATCAGAAAAGAAGATTTCATTACCAACAATCTTTGTAATGGATTTATCACTAATAATTTCAAGATGTCTTTTGTAGAAATGAATTGATAGTCAGCCTTCTCTTGGAACCAAAGTTCACGGTGGTACTTATTTTTCATATACAACCTGAAAATCAAAATATATTGAAAGTTACTCAAATTAGAAAGACGTACATATATGGAAGTTAATGGTGGAAACCAACAAAATCCAAGTGTTAGTTTCAGATCAAAGAAAGAAAATAATCTCTTAGCAAACAGATTTCAGAGGGGCATCTGACCCTCGTACCCAACGTGAATGAAACTGATAACAAGAAATTCATCAGACTCTAAATATCTTACCAGACTGCTTGATCATTTTCTGTTACAGCCGAAGGTAATGAGACTTCAAGAGAAAAACTATCAATTTGTTGATATTGTTGCTTTACAAGTTCAGCAATTACTAAAGCAAAGTCATCTGCACTATACTTTTTGAATAAAGTTCCAGTATCATCATTATAGAGAAATTGCAAAATGCCAAAGCAAATTTTGCAAAACTTTGTCTCTCTTGATCGTTCTTGATGCGATTGTTCATTACTAAATTCTCCATCTTTTTGGGGATGATCAGCCGTGTCAATGTCTTTCTTTCTCATTACATCTTCTAAAATATCACACCATTTTGATATTGAGAGTGAAGGATGTGCACACATGAGTTCGTGAAGTCCAAATAGTCGAAAAATGCATCGAACGCATGCCTATAATCAAACAAACAAACCAAAAGAAATTTATGAGTTGGTAGATTAGAATTAATAGAAAACACCTTCTACTCCAATGACAATACAAACTAATTACAGATGGATGACCCACCATAGTCAATAACCAACTTACCTTCACCAATTATTCGCTTCTTTCTTATGAGGGAGAAAGTTCCTCAAGTATGGCATAGTGCAACAATTCTTCATAAAAGTTTCCTGCTTTACTATGCGAATACCTCTCTCCTGTAATTTATGTTGGAAGCTACTAAAATCTAACTGATACCTTGTTACATAAACTCCTTTACTTTCCAAGTCTGGCTGCACCTCTCATTCAATATGGCACTACCCTTTCTTACTGTATGATTTGCTTTGTTTTCTCGATTAACAAATACAATCCTAAAATTCTTGACACGTGGATCATGTTCAAAAGCATCCAGTGTTAAAGAACACTCCAAATAAATTTCAAATAAAACTGATCTGGATTATTTTTTTTATTACACTTCTTTTGAGCCGAGCGTCTACCGAAAATAGCCTCTCTACCCAACAAAGGTAGGGGAGGTCTGCGTACATCCTGCCCTCCCCAGACCCCACATTGTGGGATTACACTGGATATATTGTTGTTGTACCGAGCTGGATTATTTAAAAACTAAACACTTCGGAAATGGCAATAGAATTCCGATGAAGCACATCAGATACTTCTTTGACTCCACAAAAGCTTAACTCCAGAAAATAGTGGTAATGATATCTTTCTAAAATTCAAAGCTTTCCAGTTTCTCCACAAAAGATAAACTAAATTAAATATTATAAGTCAAAACTAGCTGGCAAGTTAATATCAAGGTATATTTGCATTCCTCATCATGTAGAACGAATTCTAGCTTGAATTAACTCTAAGGGTGTGTTTGGTATGAAGTAAAATGTTTTCCATGGAAAATGTTTTCTTGGAAAATAAGTGACTTTCTTACTTATTTTCTAGTGTTTGGTAAGGAAGCAAAAATATATTATTACAAAAGCATTTGTATGTAATCTAACAAAACACTATGGGGTGGGATGGGGGTGAGGAGTGAAATTTCGGGGGTGGCGGGGGGTTGGATGGTTAAGGGGTGGGGGTTGAGCGTGTTGAGTGGGTGGGAAAGAGACAATGAACTTGGAATATCACTTCCGGAACTTGTTTTCCCTACTTCTATTAAGTAAGTCATTTTTCTCATTTTTGAGAACTTGTTTCCAAAAAATTTGGAAACATGAGAAAATTGGAAAACATTTGCCGGAAAATATTTTCCTCCATACCAAACACACCCTAAAGCTAAAACTACTAAGACCCTTTTTTCCTTCTCTAAACAATTCATAGTTTCATCGAATTACACTAATATTAATAATCATAGGAATATCTATGCGATACTACACGAAAGCTCAAGTTTTATTTCTTAGAAACAAACTAAACAATCAAATAAACTATCACTCTAAGTTGATTGATAACAAAACCTAACTGAATAACATACATAAGAAAGTTCAACTCTTCTCTACGAAATAAAATTATCGTTAATGAAGAATGTACATACCCCAATGGACCATAAATCTTTAACTGCGTTAAACGGCAGCGCATTGACGGCTTCACGGAGAAGACGTAGCTTCTCCTCTTCGTCTGCAATTGCAGCCGAACTCATGTGTTTGACGGCGTTAACCTCCGCCGCCGCAATTTCACTGGCTATCTCGTGTATCGGGTTCGAGGCGCAATGCCCTCTACCGGCGCAATTCGGATTAGTAGAAAAAATAATCAAATAAACCGCAATTTCTCCTCCTTTTAATAATTTAATTTGACTAGACGCTTAGTTTAAAACATAAACGAGATATTTTTGAATTTTATAATACTAAATTAAAGATATATATAATATCTAAAATATGAGTATTTTAAATTTTGTGATTATAAACCTGTAATATTTGAATTGTAAACTTACTAAATATAAAAAAAATTAAATAAACTAAAAAGGAAGGTACGGTTTAAATTGGGACGGAGGAAGTATATTTTTTTGAGTAATGATTTAAATTTGGGAATGTATTATCCTAAAATGTTGTATTTTGACATTCTTTAATCTTTTGATTTATTGTAAGTTCACCCAAAGAAGTGGACTATACATATTCAAATTTACACATGATTTTTTACTGTATTTTAAACTTAGAGTAAATTCAATTTATTTCGTTAATTTTTAATGGTTGGGGAAATATTACCCCTCCATTTTTTGATTGAGAAGGATAACCCTTTAAACAATATTTTTTCATAACATTTAAAATTTTAATGGAAGGAAATAAGTATTCTTCTCTTTATGTTTTATTAACTTAAAGGTTCAATAACAAAGGAAAATGTTTCAAGCCTGGCTTTGGTTCAAATCTTTACTCTAAAAGTTCTCTTTAGCAAGAATAGTGCATCTACGTGAATATTTTAAGCTTTTTAAAAATTATGCATGCAGCATTAAAGACTTCCTGGCTAACCATCAACAAAGGATTGTTGGCATTGATATTGATGGGGTTTCAATGTTATCAAGGCGTTGAAGATGTCAAGTATAAACTTACTTCCATAGCTATTGAAAGAATATTTATCATTTATAGGCGAAGTTAAAATTTAAAATTATAGGTTCGTGATTCTTATTTTTTAAGTTATCAGAAAAAGTCATTTAAGGTGTTATTGTTCTTATTCGAGCAATGAAGGGAGTATGTTTCCCAAACTACTCCATTAAAGGTTAAAGGGGTTAAGTGACATTTACTCTAAATTATACAACACAATTATTGAGACTTTTTGTTAAGGCTACTTTGATACTTTATCAATAACATCCAAAGAATTTGTTAGACTATTGTCTAGCAAAAGCAGAGAATTTAACAGTCAATTACAGCCTAAATATGAAGAGAGCGCAACAAATATCCTTTATTACGAATATAAAGAAGATTAAAAAATACTATATTGATTAACATGTTGGTATTTCTATGGTACTTTATAGAGCAGTACGGGAAGTAATAACTATTACAAATGTTCGAAAGGATAAATAAATGGTCAATCTTCAAAACTGCCGCATGTGTGTTGTGTCTTGAATCTTGATCACCTTGCAAAGCCAATGTTGAGAAGCTATAAGTTTGTTGTGTCTTGAATCTTGATAACCTGAAATCAAGAAACAACTAAATCTGGATGGTTACAACGTTGTGTGTTGAGTCGAGGATAGCCCTCTATCCTTAAGACAAGATTGCCCCGTATATATGCTTTTACGTTAGCGGGTAATAGTCTCCCAAGATAAAACAACACTTTAATCTCAACACTACAAAGCCAATAGGTTGAGCCTGTCGAAGAAAACAAATATGACTCGACTTCTTTGAAGATATGGAATAAGAAGGAAGAGTTTCTCTCTACTCTTCTCTTTTGTCTCTGTGTATATAGTGTGTCTCTGTAGTGTATATCTAGTGTATACGTGAGGGTTTAGTCACTTTGTTTTTGGTGATTTTCAGCCACTGTTTGAGCGCTTTTGCTCACTGTTTTAAGTGATTTTTCACCGTTTTCTAGTGGCTTTTTAAATGCATTTTCTACATTTGTGCGGCTATGAATTGAGCCAACAACTACTCAATATATAGCAAGCAAGAGGGATGTCCAATCGCCAAAAACAAGGTCAGAATGGCCATTAAGGAGGTCATTAAAGCGACAAGTAATGGCTATTAAGGCCTTTGAAAGAGGTTGTTCCTTTGCCCAAGTAATGGGATGTTAATTGAGGAATTAATCAGCCAAATAATGGCTGGTTAATGCTCCAAAACGCAGATCAACAGAAGCGAAAAAGTCTCCATAAATTCTGGGACCAAGCGTAAATATTGAAACTTCAGGACCAAATCGTACATATGAAAGAAGTCTGGTCCAAAGCGTGCATATGAAACTTCAGGATCAAATCAGACATCTGGCGAGTTCTCTGGTCCAAAGATAATATTAGACAAATTTCACACATTGACAAATTTCATTAAATTTCACACAAACTGTGGACCCGTGAACCCTGAACCGGACGGACTAAGCGGCAAGGCGGCGCTGCAGCGTGTGGGCTTAGCCTTGAACCCAAGCACATCTAGGTCTTCCTCCTTTAAACACACATGGGATACCCCTTGGGGTCCCAAACCCTTTACCAATTAGAGACTTATATAGAGAGCAATTCTTCCTATTCCCACCGATGTGGTAGATTTGTCCCACACCACATTTCCATGTCTCAAACACCTTACTTCGTGGACCAATATCTCTTTCATTTCTTAACGAAATTAGACGATTCTTGGCCCTACGGTCATCTACTCACTTCGTAGATCATGCATGTGTAAAGAGACGAGGTCTCCAACATACGAAACACTAGTGTTTAATTCATCAAAGATGGTCCATAGCTATTGAAAGAATATTTATCATTTATAGGCGAAGTTAAAATTTAAAATTATAGGTTCGTGATTCTTATTTTTTAAGTTATCAGAAAAAGTCATTTAAGGTGTTATTGTTCTTATTCGAGCAATGAAGGGAGTATGTTTCCCAAACTACTCCATTAAAGGTTAAAGGGGTTAAGTGACATTTACTCTAAATTATACAACACAATTATTGAGACTTTTTGTTAAGGCTACTTTGATACTTTATCAATAACATCCAAAGAATTTGTTAGACTATTGTCTAGCAAAAGCAACCAATTTAACAGTCAATTACAGCCTAAATATGAAGAGAGTGCAACAAATATCCTTTATTACGAATATAAAGAAGATTAAAAAATACTATATTGATTAACATTCGTTAATGAATCCCGGCAAAACATGTCAGTTATTTTGAACATAAATAAGCCTAAATTGAGTGACATGGCCAGTAAAAACCCAATAGTCAACCCAAACTCGCAAGGGATTGAGTTATAATTGTTCTTTGTTGCAAACATTAATTCATGAAATCAAGTGTTCATACTTTTCCGATTTTAATAATACGAATAACCCAAGCATGAGACAGTATAATAACAATGTCCTCCTTGTGAGTGCACCAAAGTAATGATGGACTTATAAACGTCTATAAATCCAGAATTGTGTTTTAGTTAGATATTGAAATACATATTATAGTTAAGGTGCCCTCTCCTTGGACCTTGGGAACTCAAAGAGATGAGTTAACACGATCAAGATTAACAAATCCCAAAATCACTGTCCAGTTGCATTCTTTAATTTTCACCTGATATATAACTCTGCACATTCAAAATCCCTTTAGTGTGCTAAAAACAAATAGATGGACGTATTCCTATTATGTACAGTGGCGGAGCCATTAATTCAAGTAAAAGGATTATGTCATCACTGGGAAATGAACCCAATGGTCAATCTTTCCCTGGCTTGAGAGGTTTGAATTCAAAAAAGAAGTTCTTATGCCAAGGGATTCAACAACTTATATATATGCATAAAAAATCATTTTTGCCCTATCTACATTGTATAATTTTTCAACGAAGGGGGTTCAATTGACCCCCCTTGCACCCCTCTTGCTCCTCTCCTGATTATGTACTATTGACATTTTCAACATACCTCGAGCCTTCGGGCCACATTTCTGTGATTAAGGTTTCACCTGGATAGATATGTAGCAAAAATATGTCAAATATGCTCTTGATCAAGGTGTGGTCACCTCTGCAAATACGTCCAATGATAGCCCTAATTGCAAATCCAAGTGTGCACAGCCCATGCAGTACCGGGCGAGGAACTCTGGACATAGTTGCATAAAAATATATTAGACATCTTAATTCCAAGAAAGCTAACAAGAAGACAATGATCTGATATTGTGTTAATACCACCAGAAAAATAACTAGATTTGCACCATAACAAGTGAATTTTTAAAACTTCAATAATAGAAAGGAAACATAAAACTAAAAAAAGAAGACACATTTCTATATCAACTATTGTCTTAAAGTTACACAACTTATTCCCACCAAGCCCTTCAGTGCGAGTTTACTTGAAAAAAGCACGAAGAACTGAAGGTCAAAAGTAAAAGGATTGTTGAAATTAGTAAACAATGTACAAATATGTCTAAGCATTATATCCGAGTCTGGATTGAATCTCATAGAGTTCTTGTTGGAAATTTACTAATGTGGGATTCAGTTTATCCCGTCTTTAATGACTTAAACACATAGGCCTCGCATGTCGGAAATATAATTTATTCGCACATGCCTAATCTACTAAGTGAGTAGATGATGTTAGTGACAGGTATCGTCAAATTTTATTAAGAAATGAAAGAGATATTGGTACACAAAGTAAGGTGTTTGAGACATGAAAAGATGGAGTGTTTTTGGCCAAAAATGACAAATCTCCTTCATTGGTATAAGATGAAAGAATTGTGCAATATAAAAACTCTAAGTTTGAGTAAGGGTTTGGGACCTCAAGGGGTAACCCATGTGTTTAGAAGGGAGAGGATCTAGGTGAGCTTGGGTTCGGGGCTAAGCCCCACACGCGTGTCGCCGCCCATCCGGACCGGGCTTGGGTCCTGGGACCTCGGGCTGTTGGGTAGTTTACATTTCAGTCCCTAAAATTTTTGAAACGTTACAACGACTTCTCCAAAAGACATCAGCCAACAGACATGACTGTTCAACAGAACGTTGTTTCCCTTTCTGCTCTTATAAATTGAACAATTTTGTTCAAATTAAGAAGAGACAATACACAACACATTACGAAAATCTTTTTTGCTTCTAATCGAAAACAGAAAACGTAAAACTCTTCCTCTTACAAAATACAGAAATAGAAAAACATTTTTCTGTTCTCCTACTTCAGCAATCTGTTCTTATTTATTTTCTTCACTAGAATCGACTGTATTTGCTTTGTACAGTTGATTGGTTGTTGTTTTATCTTGAGAGACTATTGTCCATCACCGTAAAAGCATCTATAAGGGGCAATTTTGTCTTAAAGATAGAGAGTTGTCTCTCGACTCAACCTTCTTCTTGTTTAACCTTTCGGATACACCAATTTTAAGACAAAATTTATCGAGTGTTCGAAAGATGTCTGTCAACAGTTATGTTTTCAGTTCTGGTTCTAATTCTGGATTTGGCTCTGTTTCTGCCAATTATTTTGTTGACGGTTGTGTTAGCAATTCCGTTGGTAGTTCTGGTACTACTCATGTCAACAGTTTTGTTTCTAGTTCTGCTGCTACTGTTCAAGGCACTACTGTTGGTTATGTTGTTGTTGATCAAGGCACTGCCTCTGGCACTGCTCAAGAAAGTAATGTTGTCCCTACTCCTGACAGTTTTCAAAGGAAACACCCAGGTAAGGTTCTGGATAACAATTACAACAAGAGAAAGAGACTAAAGATGTTGTTCTATCTTACTGCGTTGAGTCTGTCACGATTTCAGAAAAAAGGTCCTCTTTCTGATGGGAATGCAATGGACACTCAGTCTAACATAACGACTGAAGTGGGTCAAAATATCCAGGTGCAAACTATTCACACATACATATGTGATTTAAAGTTTGTGCAAACTAGAGGGGGGAACAAGTAGTTTGTGACTTTCATTTATGATAGTACAAGGTATGGTTATGTTTACTTGTTGAAAAGTAAAGATGAAGAGTTTGAAAGCATTTAAACGTTACAAAGCAGAAGTTGAAAATCAACTAAATCTACGAATTAAGGCAACTCGTAGTGATAGAGGGGGAGAATACGTAGCACCGTTTGAAGAATACTGTGTTCAATACGGCATTGTTCATCAAACGACCGCTCCTTACTCGCCTCAGTTTAACGGTATTGCCGAGCGCAAAAAGACATACGTTAAAGGAATGATGAATGCTTTACTTATCAATTCCGATTTAGCCCAAAACATGTGGGGCAAAGCGGTTCTTACCGCTAATACAATTCTCAATAGAGTTCCGCATAAGGGTAATGATAAAACTCCATATGAATCATGAAAAGGAAAGAAACCCACTTACAAATATTTGAAAGTGTGGGGATGTTTGGCAAAGGTCGAAATACCTAAATCAAAACAGGTCAAAATTGGACATAAGACTGTAAATTGCATATTCATCGGATATGCAAATAACAGTAGTGCTTATCGCTTCTTAGCGTATAAGTCGGAGATACCTGATATCCACAAAGGTACGATCATGGAATCAAGGAATGTTGAATTCTTTGAACAGATCTTTCCTAGAAAGAAAAAAGAAATGATTTCGCGCAAACGAAGCTATGAACAAAATGCTCAAAATCAACAAGACCCGAGAATTTCTGATTATCTGGAACTAGATGTTCCAGATTTACAGGACTTAGAAGTTACTGACTATCCGGAACTTAATGTTCCAGACCTACAGAACTTAGGGGTTCCAGAGGTTGAACCAAGACGGAGCAAAAGGGCCAAAAAGAACAAAACCTTTGGTCCAGATTTTCTAACCTATATGATAGAAAATGAACCGAGGACAATTAAGGAAGCATTGTCAACTCCAGAAGTACCGCTTTGGAAAGAAGCTATAGAAAGTGAAATAGATTCCATCATGCAAAACCATACTTGAAAAATGGTTGATCTTCCTTTGGGAAGCAAACCTTTGGGTTGTAAGTGGATACTCAAAAGAAAGTACAAAGCAGATGGAACTATTGACAAGTATAAGGCCAGATTAGTAGTCAAAGGCTACAAACAAAAGGAAGGCCTCGATTACTTCGACACATACTTCCCTATGTCTAGATTAACGTCCATAAGGAAATTCATAGCAATAGCAGTTTTGCATGACCTTGAGATACATCAAATGGATGTTAAGACAGCCTTCCTAAACAGAGATTTGGAAGAGGAAATATACATGAAACAACCCGAGGGGTATGTGATTCCAAGACAAGAAAAGAAAGTATGTCGACTTGTTAAGTCTCTGTACGGATTCAAACAAGCCCCGAAATAATGGCATGAAAAGTTTGATAATACTTTATTATCAAAAGCTTTCTCCATAAATGAATGTGATAAATATATCTATATCAAAGGGAACTCTGACTCATTTGTCCTGATATGCCTTTACGTAGATGACATCCTCATCATCAGAAGTAGTCTAAACTTGATCCTGGAAACCAAGAATATATTGAAATAATGTTTTGACATGAAAGATATGGGTATGACAGATGTAATCTTAGAAATTAATATTTCTAAGACATCTGACGGGCTGGTCTTATCTCAATCTCATTACATTGAAGATGTTTTGAGGAAATTTGATATATTTGACAGTCCCCCTATGAAGTCACCAATGTATATGAATCATAGAATTGATAAGAATAGTGGTGCACTCGTATCCCAATAGTGATATGCGTAGGTCATTGGTAGTTTAATGTACATTACAAACTGCACCCGATCCGATATCGCTTATCCAGTCAATAAATTAGCTAGGTTTACTCATAATCCTGGAAATGATCACTGGAAGGCGCTAAATCAGATACTACGATATCTGAAATATTCGTTGACTTACGAATTACATTATTCAAGATATCCAGCCGTACTGGAATGATACAGTGGTGCAAACTGGATATCGGACATAACGAACATCAAATCCACCAGTGGGTATGTTTTTACAATTGGTGGTGGGGCTGTGTCTTGGAAATCCTCTAAGCAAACATGCATCGCCCGATCCACGATGAAATCAGAGTTTATCGCTTAGGACAAAGCAGGAGAAGGATCAGAGTGGCTTCAGGACTTCTTACAGGATATCACTTGTTGGGATAAACCCGTACCTTCGGTGATGATTCACTGTGACCGTCAATCTGCTTTAGGAAGGGCACGGAGTAATATGTACAACGGCAAGTCTAGTCATATTCATCGAAGGCATAAGATCGTTAGGCAGTTGATCACTACGGGTGTCATTTCCATTTATTACATCAAATCAAAGGATAACTTAGAGGATCCATTAACTAAAGGCCTACCCAACGATCAAATATTCTGCTTGTCTAGGGGAATGGACTTAAAACCCAAACAATAAGAATTTTTATGGTGGTAACCCAACCTTACTGACTGGAGATCCCATGAATTTGGTTCAATGGGAAAACTAAACTATAGAGGTTCAGTTTAGCTCTTCACTTGAAGTAAGAGCACATTGGATTATCATTCTTTTAAGAAATATAACTCCAAAGTCGTTCCCACGATAGACATTGAGTGCTACATGCATAATGGGTAAATGATAAGTTTCTGAAACTTTTAATAATTCCTAACACCTACGAGTGGGGTAGAGCAATATACCTTATAGGAGATCACCTATTTAAGTGCGAAGATAGGCCACTTCAAATGTACGCACTTAAGAATCCAAGCATTGTCCATGGCCACAACGGACAAAACGATAAGAAAAAATGAATAAGGAGAGTTATTGTGTTGATATCATTGTCTTGGTTTACACTAATCACTGATGGTTTAAGACATCACGTTCACCGCGCAGTAAGTAAATCCGATGGTAATCGACTAAGGAAGGTTCAGAGCCGAAAGCTACCTTTCCTGATGCAATATCTTTCCGCTGAAAGATTGTTGAACTTTGGTACCTTGTGTGTACCAATTCTCTTTCAAGAAGGGATTGTTGGAAATTTACTAATGTGGGATTAAGTTTATCCCATCTTTAATGACTTAAACACGTGGGTCCCGCATATCGGAAACATCATTTCTTCGCACATGTCTAATCTACTAAGTGAGTAAATGATGTTAGTGCCAAGTATCGTCAAATTTCGTTAAGAAATGAAAGAGATATTGGTACACAAAGTAAGGTATTTGAGACATGAAAAGATGGAGTGTTTTTGGCCAAAAATGACAAATCTCCCTCATTGGTAGAAGATGGAAGGATTGTGCAATATATAAACTCTAAGTTTGAGTAAGGATTTGGCACCCCAAGGGGTAACCCATGTGTTTAGAAGGGAGAGGACCTAGGTGAGCTTGGGTTCAGGGCTAAGCCCCACACGCTCGCCGCCGCCGCCCGCCAGTCCCGTCCGGTCTGGGCTCGGGCTCGGGTCATGGGTCACCATTTTTGGGCTGTTGGGGCACGGGTCACCAGTCCCTAAAGTTTTCAGAACGTTACAACGGTTATATCTTTTCCAAAAGACACCACCCAACAAACATGATTGTTCAACATAACAGAACGTTGCTTCCCTTTCTGCTCTTATAAATTGAACAATTCTGTTCAAATTAAGAAGAGACAATACACAATACATTACGAAAATCTTTTCTGCTTCTGATAAAAAACAGAAAACGTAAAACTCTTCTTCTTACGAAATACAGAAACAGAAAACACATTTTTCTGTTCTCCTACTTCAGCAATCTTTTCTCATTTATTTTTCTTCGCTAGAATCGACTGTATTTGTTTTGTACAGTTGATTGGTTGTTGTTTTATCTAGGGAGACTATTGTCCATCACCGTAAAAGCATCTATACGGGGAAATTTTGTCTTAAAGACAGAGAGTCATCTCTCAACTCAACCTTTTTCTTGTTTAACTTTTCGGATACACCAATTTTTACCTACAGTTCTTAGATTCTGAATTTATTCTAACACGTATTTCACTTAAGGCCTTCTTTACAGGAATGTCCAAGAAGAAAGATCAAGCCCTGAAGAGGCAAAAGGACGAGTGCCTTTGTTTTAGCTTTTTCGTTGAAGGAGGACGTAGGCATTTGGGAAATTCTTTTCATGAAAAATTCTTTTCTGACCTGCTTTGATATGCCTTCTATTGAACCGAGGGTATTTTGGAAGCAGTCTCCCTACCTCCCAAGGTAGGGGTAAGGTCTGCGTACACTCTACCCTCCCCAGACCCCACTTGTGGGATTACATTGGGTCTATTGTTGTTGTTATTTTCATGAAATATTCATTTGGCTCTGTCTTCCGGGGGACTGGACTCCACCAAGAGGTTCTTTCTCTCAGGTAATTTCGCCCGTCCGTTTCATTTCCGTACCGGAGGAAATGGAATTCGAACCCATGATACAACTCTGGATATATAACTCTTCTTTTACATAATGTGGGTGGTTGGCAGATAAAATTTCAGATGGGTAAACAGGAAGGGCTAATTTGCTTAGCCTTTGTAGAACTTATAGAACTATCTTCAGTTAATTCGGATATTTTTCCTTCATATAACCAAGCACAATTTCCCAGCATTTGTGTTTGCACACAGTGAAGGTGCTATCTTCAGTTTAGTAATTGTATTCCTACTTTATGATATTGATGGTTGGTTCAACCCCAAAACATCATGCATCCACTTACAATTGTCACTAACCCCCTCCCCCCCGCCCCCGCGCCCGGATAAGTACTTATTAAAAGATGGAGTTGTCCATGATAAACATATTACCCTGCAATATTTGCAACCATAGGATCTGAATGCAAGGGATTGAGCTGACCAGATAGCGTAAACAGCAAAGCCTGAATCATGTCATTAGAAAAGAAAAAAGTTTCCAAAGGTAGCATACACTGCAAACTTTCAAGTTTTACAAAGAGGATGAAGCAGATATATGAATTACACATGTAAGCATATTTAGCTTCTTAAGCTCTACAAAAAGGGCGAAGAAAATATAGAATTACCAGTCAAGGTATAGACATGGAAGCAGCAATTCAAGTAACCTACATGTGATGCTTGCGTACATTCCTCAAAAACAGCCAAAGGTTGACTTTTGGGGATTTTAGGGAAAGCAGTTTGATTACTTGGATTTCTAGAGTAAGAATAAGGTCGAGATGACTTTGTGAAGTCACATGCACCTCTCAAATAAAGAGACATCCTGCAATTAAGAGTTCATATTGACCATTAACAAAGATTAATAGCTTCACACTATCAGTTAAGTTGAAACTTACCGGTTTATGCATAGGGGTTCACCAGACTCTTTCTCGTAACTTAAAATTTCAATTTCAAGAAGATTTGCTTTACCTGTCATAAATCAACAATGCATCAATAAATATCCTTTTTTTTCTTGCTGCCTCAAGGATCAAATGGCATAATGATATCTGAAAGAAATAATTTCTTGATTATTTTCATTAATGAAGAGTTCTTTATATACAATCTCTGAATATAGAAAATCATATTCCTACTATAATACTAATATTTTAATTACACTTGTACAAGGATTCTACAAAATATGGTAAGTAACCTAAATATACATAAGTTGTCCGTGAGATACACGATTTTGGTTTCTATCACACCCCCGCAGTCATAGCGGGCGGTTGTCGTACGCTGAGACTGTCCCTAAAATCTTCAAACAGAAACGAGGGAAGACCCTTTGTAAAGATGTCACCAATTTGGTACATTGAAGGGACATGCAAGACACGTACTTGTCCACGAGCTATCTTTTCATTAACAAAGTGAATATATATCTCGATATGTTTAATGCGCTGATGTTGGATCGGATTCCCAGAGAGATAGACTGCACTAACATTATCACAATATACCAAGGTAGCTTTCTGAATAGGAAAGTTAAGCTCTAAAAGTATATTACACAACCAGTATGACTCAGACACCATATTGGCTACCCCTCGATACTCGGCCTTCGCACTGGATCGCAATAATGTAGCATGGAATTTTGCCGACCAAGAGACTTAGTTATCACCAAGAAACATATAATAATCAGATGTCGACCGTCTGGTAACTAGACATCCACCTCAATCAGCATCTGTATACGACACGAGAGTAGAGACGGAGGATGGATATAAATGCAATCTATAATCAAGTGTGACATATATGTTTCGTATAATGCATTTAAGCGCATGCATGTGCTCAATCCATGGATCATGTAATGCGTTGAACCGTCAGAATTTTCCTTATGAGTAAAAATTCACATAGACAGAATAATATTGACACCAGTCGGATGGGGCACCAACTCCCACATCTTATTTTCAATAAGAGCATTATATTCATCATCCATGGCAATTTTCCAATTCGGGTCATGAAGGGCGGACACTTAGTTACGTGGTAGGGGTGATTTAGTGACATTAGAATGTAAATTAAAATGTCATTTAGGATTAAAAATACTCATTTGGCTATGAGTAACGGGCCCTTGACTCAGAATAGAAACAGACTGGACCGAGGACGTTGGCAAACTGCCTCGGGTGCTAACGTGCGAAGGGCCTGCTGGTCGTGATCTTTGGGTCGGGAGGGTAATTATCTTGGGCGCCAGCGATGGGCTCTTTGTCTGGAAAATTTGATCGACTAGAGGTATTTGGGCCAAGACATCGATGGGCATCGGTGAGTGACGGTCTCGGGATGAGGAATTATTAGGTCAGCAGGCAGTGAGCCTGCTGGTCGAGAAATAGTGGTTGATGGGCCAGGGTCACTGGATGGTGCGGTAGGGAGAATATTTAGGCCAGCAGGCAGTGGACCTACTGGCAGATGTGACTCACGAGTATAGTGGGCCCACTGTTGTAGAATATACGGGGAGGGAGTATCGTCCAAAAAATTATAAGAACTCAACACAGATTTAGACGCTTGAGCAAACAGAAATTGGGTTTCATAAAAAATAACATGGTGACTAATTATGATTTTATTAGAAGATAAATTAAAACATTTCTAACCACGATGATTAGACGGAAAACCTAAAAATACACAAGCGGTAGACCTATCTTGAAGTTTATTGATGGTAGTGGACGAAAAAAATGGATAGCACAAGCACCCAAACATCCTAAGATGAGAATACGATGGATCTTTATTGTGAAAAAATTTAAGTGGGGTTGATATGCTAAACCTTTGTTAGGGAGAATGTTAAGGAGGTGGGTTGTCATTTGTAACGCATGATACCAAAATATGGGGGTAATGAAGCATGGGCTAGTAAGGTTCAGACAATATTATTAATGATACGAATTTTTGTTTCGGCCTTCCCATTTTGCGAGGACATATGAGGACAAGAATATCGAAAAGATATGTCATGAGTGTCACAAAATTTCCGAAATGGCCCATTATCATATTCCATACCATTATCACATTGAATGTTTTAAATTTTCCGTTCAAATTGGGTACGGATGAAAGCTCTAAATTTTAAGAATGTGGAAAACTTGAGATTTTTTAGACAAAGGAAAGATCCACAAAAAATTAGAATAATCATCCAAAAATAAAACATAATAACAATGGCCCAAAGAACTCAAAATGGGAGATATCCATAAATCACTATGAATAATATCAAAGGGCATCGACATATTAGAAGTAGATGCGATAAACGGTAATCTAACATGTTTTCCTAGAGGACAAGAAGGACAAATATGAGTATTACGCGTACTCTTACAATCAATGAAATTATTATTTTTAAGAGAATAAATAATAGACGACCCCGGATGACCCAAAGGGGCATGCCACAGGAAGGAGCAAGAGCGACAAATGTGGAAGGTGTGGCTTGACTCATGGAAATAACAGTGGTGATGATTGGATAAATCTCTCCCCGACTATTACACCTCATTAGAGGTATTCCCATCTTGAAATCTGTTACAAAAGATCCAAAAGGATCAAAGTTAACCGAAACCCAATTATAAGTTGTGAATTTTCGGACAGACACTAAATTTTTAATTAAGTGAAGGGCATGAACGACATTTTTAGGACGAGAGGTGGATGTGGGGGGATAAATTTGTGTGACCATAACCACGAATTGGAATTGAATTACCATTACCAATAATTATGCCACGATTTTTGCTCAAATTGAAATAAGATGAGATATTACCTTGCGCGGACGTCATATGAGAAGTGGCTCCGATGTCCATGTATCAATTTGTGTCTGGAGGATTTAATTCAAGTGTATGCATTGCAGCCTCGATATCCGTGGGTGTCAGAACTACTGCTGGGCCCACAACCGTGAAGGCCTGCTGACAAGGCCCAACAGCCGACGACTGGACTGAAACTGCTGCGAATTGAGCCTCTGTTGGCTGACCTAATTCGCTAGGTAAACTGGTGGAACTGGCTGCGAATTGGGCCTCTGCTAGCTGGCCCAATTCGCTGGGTAGACTGTTGGAACTAGAAAGGGGTAATAGGGCCAGTTGGGCCACTGTCAGACCCACTGGCCAGCGGCACTGTTAGCCCATTACCCAGGCCACTGCCCTGACCCAAGTTGTGGTTGTCTTTGCCGGCTGCCACCCTGATCACTGATGTCGCCACCATTGCCGTCGCGGTTGTTGCCTTTGCCGCGACAGTGACCCCGTTTTCACCTCCATTGTTCCAATTTGGAGTGAAATTAGCCGAAGATGATAGAGAGTAGGAATTTTGTGGGGAGGCCGCCATCATGGCGGAAGTTGCGACCATTTTAGTTAACCCTACCTCTTCAAGGGTGAGCATAGACCGGGCTTGATAAAACGGAGAAAGGTAGTTGCCTTGACAAAGAAGAGTCCCAACACCATTATAGACCTCGGATAGGCCAGCAACTATCTGAAGAACAAGACGATCATTCGTGACTAGCGCACCAACATTCTTGAGTTGATCTGCCAATTCCTTCAGCCTTTTACAATAAGCTGAGACATTTGGAAAATCCTTCATAGTGGCATGGGAGAATTCCTGCTCAAGAGTGACGACACAGAAAAATTTGTTATCTTGGAATATATCACGCATCCTATTCCAAGTATCCATCGTCGTGGCGTTGAGTTCAATAATCATCTGCAAAAGGTCTGTAGAGATAGTGGAATATATCCACTGGAGTACGGTAGCATTAAGAATCGTCCATAACACAGGGTCATCATTGGCGGTAGGCACCTTCTCATTGCTTGTATCCGTGGGGATGATGTGGTGAAGGACTTGATGAGAGCGTGCGTGAACTTTAAATAATTTTGCACACGTCGCGTATTAGACGTTTTTCATCTCAAGAACGATAGGGATGTGGTTCTTGATGTTGGAGACGGTAAGGGCAGGATGAAACGTGTTCTTTGTGGTAGACATAATGAAAGAACAAGAGGAGAATTAGGGATTAGGAAGAGAATTTAGGAAGATAGGAAAAAAATTAGAAGAAAGAAAAGTGTCGGAATCGTGGATTCCGATGGTGGTAGGCGGCGGAAGTGTAGTTGGGAGAAGGAAATTTTACCCTATACTTCTGATACCATGAAAGATATAATCTCTTGATTATTTTCATTAATGAAGAGGTATATATATACAATCTCTAAATATGGAAAATCTTATTCATACTATAATTCTAATATCCTAATTACATTTGTACAAGAATTCTACAAAATATGATAACTTAAATATACATAAGTTATCCGTGAGATACGCGGTTTTGGTTTCTATCGATATCCTTGATTTATTGTAATCTATCTTCAAAATGCCATTTGCTACTTCAAGAAGAAAGATGAGAGTTAATTTTCAATATCGTATTATCTCAAACACATTTTGTACCGCCTCCTAGTAAAGAAATGCTTTTGCACAACAGCAGGAGGCTTGCCATAAACTATTTGCATCAACCTCACATGCATTCACATCTAGTTATTTTATACCATTCTTCACTTATATTACTTTTTTCGTTTTTTGTTTTCTTGTTTTTCTTATATGGGTCTTTCCCTCACTTGGTTTTTGTGTTTCCTATTCAAAATCATACCTTTATCGTGCAATCCTGCAACACTCGCTTTATTTAGTATCTTCATCAACAATATTGAGGAAATAAATTATTCTGGGGTGATAAAGAAAAGGGACAGAGTTGATATGAAAAGATAAGGACAATCCCAAGTACTAAAATGCCATTTTCTAAGAAAATTAAACTGTAAAAGAATTTAAACTAACTGATGTTTCAAATGCAGTCTTGTGCCTCAATTATGTTTCTCTATGTGGTTGAACTTGTATGTTTAGATATGACAAGACTCCAAATATTTAAAGGTAAAATTAAAGCTAAGCTTAGGACAATGACATATACATGAATTCACCAAAATAGTGTTTGCCTAACTAAAACATCAGCGTATATAAGTTGGGAATAAGTGCTGAGGCTAGAGAAGAGGATGTCTGGGATATGTTATAGAAATGTTTTCTGTGCCTTTCATTTGCTTGTAAGTCTCTTTATATACGAAAGGATGAGCCAGAATTATGGCTGAATTTATGCTAATTCTAATCACTAGAAATTTGTTCATTTGATAATCCTAATTATAAAAAATTGATTACTAATATCTTGCTAATCAATTTCTAGTATCCTGCGAATCTGTACATACGGTAAAACTAATTACAAGGGATTCTTACTTAATGGACACATTCTAATACACCTTTTTAGTCGAAACGGGAGGTTGACGTACGTTGAGACTATCTCAAAAATCATCAAAGAGTTGCAGCGGTAGTCCATTGGTGAAAATATCAGCAATTTGATAGCGTGATGGGACATGTAAGACTCGTACTTGACCTCGAGCGACTTTCTCCCGTACGAAGTGTATATCCATTTTAATGTGTTTAGTGCGTTGATGTTGAACTGGGTTCCCTGAATGATAAACTGCACTAACATTGTCATAGTAGACCCAAGTGGCTTTTGTAACAGGACAGTGAAGTTTTAGAAGCAGGTTCCGAATCCAACATGATTCGGAGATGACATTTGCGACCCCGCGGTATTCTGCCTCTACACTAGATCAAGATATGGTAGGTTGTCTTTTTGCAGAACAAGATATCAAGTTATCTCCAAGGTAAACACAGTAACCAGATGTTGATCTTCTAGTATATGGACATCCACCCCAATCTGCGTCAGTGTATGATATGAGTTTGCTAATAAAAGTAGGGTAAATGTGAAGGCCGAATTTGAGTGTACCCTGAATATAGCGAATGATACGCTTTAATGCAGACATGTGGTGAGTCCTTGGATTATGCATAAAGAGTCATACTTGTTGAACCGCATAGGAAATATCGGGTCTTGTAAAAGTTAAAAAAATGTAACGCACCGGCAAGACGACGATACTTAGTTGGATCATGATATGGATTACCTGAGGAGGCACTGAGTTTTGCTTTTGTGCCACCGGTGTAGAAGAAGGTTTGCAGTAAGACATGCTTGCCCGCTCTATAATTTCCTCTGCATATTTCTTTTGGGAAAGAAATAAACCTCCTGAATGGATGATGATAGAGATACCCAAAAAATAACTTAGTGGACTCAAATCTTTCATAGCAAATTCAGAACCTAGTTTAGACATAATTGATTGTCGAAAAGCATCTGAAGCGGTAGCGAGGATGATATCATCCACATAAAGTAGGATATATGCCATATCTTTGCCCCGACGATAAATGAATAACGAATGGTCCAAAATGATGTGAGAGAAACCAATGTAGCTACATAGTCAGGAAAACGCTGGTACCAAGCACGAAGAGCTTGCTTAAGCCCATGTAGAGATTTCTTGAGCAAACACACATAATTTGGGTGTTGGGGATCACGGAATCCCGGAGGTTAGTACATGTAGACAGTTTCATTGAGGTGCCCATGTAAAAAGGCATTCTTTACATCAAGTTGAGTAATACACCAAGATTTTGATAATGCAGTGCTGAGAACTGTTCTAATAGTTGCCGGTTTGACAACCGGACTGAATGTTTCACCACGATCTATATCAGTTTGTTGTCCTGCACCATCACCTACAAGTCGGGCTTTATACCTCTCAAAAGATCCGTCAGATTTCTTCTTGTGCCTGAAAATCCACAAACTTCGAATAATATTAGCGTTAGACGGTTGTGGCACCAAGTCCCACATCTTATTTTGAATAAGAGCATCGTATTCATCTTTCATGGCCATTTTTCAATTATAATCGTTCAATACATGAATGGGATTTGTAGGCAAAGGAGAAATGAAATTTTTAGTAGTGGTGTGAAGATTGATAAGTCTTCGGGGCTTAAAAATTCCGTGTTGGGCTCGTGTATTCATTTGAGGGGATTGACGAGGAGTTATATGTGGACTAGTTTGGGTAGGTTGTTGGGCGGTTATCGGACTGTGTGGTGAGGGGTGGAGGGGGTTGATGCGAGACAGTGTAAAAGTACTGTCAATTGCGCATGTTGGTGATTGGGCCGGAGTTGATTGAGCGGAGTTGGCTCGAGTGGGAGAGACAGGAGTTGTAATCTCCCGATGTTGAACCGACTCATGAACCACTTGTGTAGGAGTAGATGTTTGAGTCCCCTAGATTAGGTGTTGATTTAGCTTGCAATTTATTCCGAGAAGTGGAGGAAAGTAGTGGATAGCATAAACACCCAAAGACCTGAAGATAAGAGTAGGATGGATCTTTTTTATAGAGAATATTCGTGGGTGTTTTATATGCAAGCTTTTTGTTATTTGTGGGTTACTTCAAATTATTTGTTGTTTAGAAGTTTATGGTATAATTAAATTTTTTTCTATTTAACTTTTAGTACTCCCTCCATTTATTTTTACTTGTCCGCTATAATAAAAATAATTTTTCACTTTTATTTGTCACTTTTAGCATATAAAAAAAAGATAATTTTTTAAATTTTACCCATATTATTAATTACTCATTTCAAATCATTTTTCAAAATTATGCACCAATTAACATTATATCATGGTAAATTATGCACTTCATTTATTATTTCTTAAGGGGTGTGTAAAGTCAACAGTAGACAAGTAAAAGTGAACGGATGGAGTAGAATTTTGTTATTAAAGCAGATGAAAAAAAAGGCAGCCCGGTGCACTAAGTTCCCGCTATGCGCGGGGTCCGGAGAAGGGCCGGCGCAGTCTTACCTCACATTTCTGCAAGAGGTTGTTTCCACGGTTTGAACCCATAACCTCCTGATCACATGACACCAACTTTACCAGTTACTTCAAGGCTAAGAGTAAAGTTGGTGAAATGCCTCTTTTAATTAATATTATTTCTTAAGAACATGTAAAACAAAAAAGTGACACAATTTGAGACACAGGGAGTAAAAAATGGATGCTATGCTAGAAATTGAGTTAATTTTATGGATGGTCCTTCAACTTTATTTTATTGTATTAAAGTTTACATTTTTTTTTATAATAACGTAAGACAACTACAACAATGAGGAAAGAACAAAAACAATGTTTCGTGGAATTGAAGAAAGAATGCGACCTTGAGCTAAGGTCATTCAAATTAGCAGAGCTACTAGTAGTAGTGATAAGGCATTACTTCTAAACTCGCAATAATACAAGGATTGTATAAATAAAATTCTCCTCTACTAGAATTGCTTAAAGTGGTCGTGTGTTCCGGCCAGCCACTTTGCCACAAAGAAGAGCGTTCTTTGGAATCGGATATTCGTCTCTCAATGAGGTTGAATCCGTGTAAACTCTAACGTATAATTGTTGTCCGAGGTACTGTCGTGCCCAAAATTCAGTCCTTAGGTTCCACATTCCCACGTTGTCCAGTGCAATGTATATCGCGGTCCATGACTTGGGATACACCTGCATTTTCATATGTGAAATTAATTTTGTGATTTCATTGTTATAGTGGGTAAAGTTTGGTGACCATATATGAAATTAACTCATCCTCCTTCCCACAGGAGTGACTTCAAATTCTTTGTCACTCCTTTCTGTTCTTTTCAAACTCACCTGAGTTGTGCAACGTGAAACTGCATCACGGAGATTGTATACGTTCCTACTAGCTTGAGTCCACTGACCTCCATCCATCCTGCATTTAGCATTAGAATTAAGGTGCATATTTTAACAATCATTGGTCACAACTGTTGTTAAATTTTCTTTATTAGCATACCCTACAACCCAGAAGGAGTAGCCATCAAGATGCCAGCTCTGGACGATGTCCTCATTGTTCTCGAATATAATCTCAATGTATTTTCTGTAATCGGCGCCCAGAACAGAAGTGTCTTGGTAAATTCCTCCACCACTTGGAGCATCAGATATGCTTCCAACTTTGAACCCACCGACCTTGAAGTAGTCGAGAAGCTTGAGAGGAGTATCAAGTGGCACAAACGACACGCTGTTGACTGCATATCTTTGCTTGCCATTTACTTGACCAGCCGAGCTAGCAAGTCTGATGGTTCTAGTTGTGTTGATCATACCATAATGGTATGAACCTTGTGGGTTTGGCCTTGGTCCACTTGCTGACAAGTTTGTCCTAAAAGACAACAATCAACAACCACGTTGATGCTTATCATCTACTTTCAATCGGTTAAATTTAACGGGCTCCATATATGAGCTTAGTGGAAGTTGGTCATACCTGATGGAACGGGCCTGGTTAAGGGACCAGTCAATTTGGATGGTGGGTCCACCAGGAGGAGGGCCGGAGACGGGTGTGTTAGAGCCACTATAGTGAAGTACACCGGTGGTGGTGAGGACCAGAGATGTGAAACGGGACGAAACAACGATGTAGTGGTCTTTTGCTTCTTGATTAGCTGTAATGAGGACAGAGTAGGATTGGCCAACATGAACATCAAGTGAGGAATAAGTTGTTTGCAATGTGTGTGTTCCCTCTACTTCAACTAATGTCATTTTGTGTCCTTCAACACGGAAGTTCAATGTATTTTGCAATCCAACATTGGATACCCTCAGTCTATAAGTTTTCCCTGTTATAAGAAAAACTCGCCATTAAATTTTCAGAAATTTCATGACATTAGGCTATGATTTCTCATGGATTTTAATACCAATATTCGTCGTTCTTTTTACCTTGCTCAACAGTGAAAGTAACACCATTAGGGCCACGACCGTTGATAAGAATGCCATCAGGTAAAGGCAACTTCCTGCCCCCGTCAAGAATTGCTTTCAAGGCCTGTATACGCCGATATTGGAACAATAAATAAATTTGAGTATCTATAAAAAAAAGGCAGCCCAGTGCACTAAGCTCCCGCTATGCGCGGGGTACAGAGAAGGGCTGGACCACAAGGGTTTATTATACGCAGTTGAGTTTCTATCACTGAACAATAAATAAATAATCCGGCCCTTTCCCGGTTTCCGCACGTAGCGGAAGCTTAGTGCACCGGACTGCACTTTTTTATCACTGAAAAATGTCTAAAATTTATTTCATTTAACTATAACTCAATCTTATACATCTACATTTTTCTTTCCAAAACAATAATCGTAGCCCTTCAATATTGATTGTTCTACAACTTGGTTGACAAATCCAGAAATTACATGACAATTCAACAATTCACATGACTCTGCTCAATCATGTTAACTCTGAATAAAGAAAGTCCGATTTGAAAAAAAACAGGTGCACTTTCCAGTTGATGTCTCCTACGGGCCCGCATTATTAAAAGATTGAGTCAAGGACAGACCCCACAAAACAAATAATGGCCCGCGAGAAAAAGCACACTAAATTCCAAAAATGCAACTACACTTTACCTTACCGACACTAAGACATTAGACAACACATGGTCCATTGACTATTAGCACATGCAAGTTCTTCTATATACTTACGTGAATTAAATGCATTTTAACGAGTTTAAAATTTGTACGCTAACAATATAAAAAAAATTGTACCGTGTGGTTCTTCTTGTACCAATCTCCGATGAGGATGGTGTAATCGTCTGCAGGGTTCGGGAAAGGGACAGGGATTCTAGGCCTGCTGAGAATCCTAATTCCTCCAAAACCACCTGCAGCTTTGTGGAATGCAAGAGATGGGAAGTAGTAGAAACTCCCAATTTGATCCTTCACTTGTAGATTGTATGTCATGTTTTTTCCTGGGGGTATTGGGCATGTTGTTCCATATACTCCGTCTTCGAATGAGTTTCTCCTGTTCTGTATTCCGTTCCTACATGTATAGTTTGGGATAATGAATATTAGCTTAATTTTTTAGATAAAATAATTTACAAAATATCATATGCGACAAGAACATGAATGTCTTAGGTACAAAAATCACTATTGTCATGTTATTATCTCATTAATTGGTTGATGTTTACAGTCAAACATCTCTATAATGGCGTCGTTTATTCTAGGGGTGAGCGGGTCCGGGTATCCTAACATTTTTTAACTACCCGGACCCTACCCGGTAAAAGATCGGTTCCTAAATTTACTACCCGGAACGTATCCGTAGCAATCATTACCCGGAAACTATCCGGACCCTACCCGTTATTATAATATATCTTCCCGGAACCTACCCGTTAGTGTCGATTCCGGTCGGGTATCTGGGTACCCTGTACCCGTGCTCACCCCTAGTTTATTCGTTGATTGCTATAGCAAAATATAGCTATAAAAAATAAATAATATGTCATAACATGAAAAATTGATTCCAAAAAAAATTCAATTGTTATAGTGAGGATATTGTTATCGAGAGATCTGACTGTACTTCATACTTAACTTTTTTATATTGATGCTATTGAGACCATCTTATATGTGGACACTCGGAAGTAAAATGAAAATCCCACAAAAAGGAAAATAAAGACTAACAAAAAAGTGGAATAAAGAAAGTGAGTATTAACAGACATTTACCTAATTATTTAAAACTTATCAAGAATGTAGGGTCTAAAATAGACGTATAATAGAAACAAAAGAGCTGAAATGGCCAAAACACTGCGCTTTCGAATATTAAATTATTCTGTTGTCCAAATTCAAGGACAAAGCACGATCCTCAAGAAAAACCAGAGTAAGATGCAGCAGCTACTTTTCACATGTATTTCACATGACCCACCGACTAGTTACATTCAGTCTATTTTTTTCACACATCATTTTTTCACCGGACCAGAGGAACAATGTGATTTAGTACATAAAGAGAAAAAAATCATGTTATGTTTTTTTTCTTTGCCTTTTAATCAATTTGTAGTGGAAACTTACTGATATAAGTAGTTCGAATTGTACAATATACACCGATTAGTAGGTGGTAGAATGCTTCTTCTCAAAAAAAATGAAACTTGCGCATTTCGACTAATTTCACGTGACATGTGTTATCTTCCACCAGCACACGTTGTTCTGACCGCCGAAACTTAAACAGATGGAAAGAATCACTAGCGTTTTTGCTTTCGCTGAAAACTGAATTTGAAACTTCATAATTCTTAATCAATTTCATTGAAACTTTTGATTATTAATGAAGTCATCTCAACCGTCTAACCACATTTCATTATCCCCCTAATGGGACCAAAGATTGTTGCTTACATCGTTGTCTATAGTAATTAATTGGAGAACTACTTGCTAATACTTATACAGCTTGATAACAAACTTATTAGCTGCTACCAAAAATAGCTAAAATTTGATTCGTTGCGTGTGAATTTAGAAGAAGCCACGAAGATTCCGACGAGACTTAGACATGTTGATGTCAATGCCCATGTTTTATCTATTTTTGATAGTTGAAGCCACCAATAAGCAAGTGGAACTTGTCAACTTGTCGTCCAAATCCTACCTAAGCCACAAAATATAGTATTTGTGCACCCAAAAAGTTCGATGTCACCGAAATTGAGATCAAATCTACTAGTACTTGTTCTAACTTGTATGTCACTTCTTCCATTTTGAAATTATTCATTAGTACTATTCTACAATTTGTTTCTTTAAAAATAATGCAAGAATCAGCTAAATGAGAAGGAATAAAAAAAGAAATAGGAAAGAAGGGGACCCCTTTATATCCCACTAGACTCTGTTTTTGCTTTCTGCCCGCCAACATATAAGCTTAATAGATTTCTCTCTGTGTACAAAGAACCACATTTACATAGTAGGATACTAATGTTTAGAAAAATGTAGATCTATATACTAATATCCATTACCACAAAACAAACTAGCAGGAGCTACATAGCATTTTATATCCACTGATCTCGAAATATCTGCCTCTGGTACTAAAAGCGCCACAGATAAAAGACGACTTCAGGATCTAGAGTCATTTCTTTTAGAAATGTGTTTTTCTTATTGAATGTATACATTTTAAATTTCTCATTATACTTAATTCAAGCAAAAAGCAATGAATTAAGTTTAACTCACAAAACTAGCCTTAAATCTGCTTAGCACATTGAGATCTAACTGTAAAACCTTTTTAATTACTCTTTCCGTCTCAAAATACTTATCGCATTACACTTTACGAAACTCAAACTACATGAACTTTGACCAATAATTTAAGCTAATATATTTTTTCATCATATTAATATGAGAAGAATTGCTATTTATAATATTTTTTGTATAGTTTTTGAATATCTTTAATTTTAAAATATTAAATTAATCTAATCTAATTTACTTTTAAAATTTAATCAAATTGACTTTTTTAAAAAAAAACATCACAAGTATTTTGAGAACATAAGGAATAACTAAGTAGATCGAAACATCAAATACGATTTGCCCAAACCAATGCACTTGAGAATTGTAAAGCCCCGAGGCAAATTGGATATTCATCACTGAATTCAGAACCCAAAATGTATTTCATACTCCCTTCTTCTCATATTAATGGACCATATTACAAAAAATATTAGTATCAATGTCAATTTCTAAAAGTAAGATAGAATTAATTAAAATTTTATTACTTTACCTTTGATATTAATTATTTTATAAATTAATCAATATCGATTAGAGTGCAATTAATTAAAAGAGATAAGAATAATGTACTTGTTCAAAAAAAGTGTCCAAGTAAATATGAGACGGAGAAAGTAAATCACACGTAGCTATGCAACCACTAGCAGTACGATGAAATCTGATGAAAAGGCCGAGTAGGTAGTCCATTAACTATGACACATGATCTTCAATATTATCAACGCACAGTGTGATAAAAAAAAATGGAAGATTAGAGAATTACCAGGAAAGAAGAAAAGGTTCATCCAAGCTGTTAAATACATTAACAATGAGGTTATCATTGGTGACAGAGTAAATATCAGGACCAGGAAATTGCCCATTGATCAAAATTCCCTACACACAAAAAAAAATGAGCATGTGATCAAAATAAAAGAATTGTCCGGTGCACTAAGCTTCTGCGCGGAATCCAAAAGAGGACCGAATCACAAGGGCATATTGTATTCAGTCTTATTCTGAATTATTGCAAAAGCTTGTTTTCAACGGTTTGAACTCATGACCTCCAGTCACATGATAACAAATATACCAGTTACATCAACCCCAAAAAAAATCAGATCCAGAAAAAGAAAACACATAAGAGAAATGTACCTGTTGAGGAACACCAAGAGGCCAAATAGTACCATAAGTAACATTCCAAGTAAAGAACCTATAAGGATCTTCTGCAACTACATTATGCACAACTAACGCTAGAAACACCGCTACAGCGAGTTTTAGCGGCAACATTTTTTTGTGCTTTACTTTATGTTGCACTGAAATTTGCTATAATAAGTAACAGAGTGGAAATAGAAGGATTTTAAAAGAAGAAAGAGTGGGTTCTCGAAGAGTGTGGGGGGGGGGGGTGGGGAGAGAGATGGGGTAGGAGGGAAGAATTAAAGTGAAGGTGATGAAAAAGGCAAGGCATATTTGAAAGTGCGGTACAGACTTTAATTTGTTTTCATACAATTATCCATTTGTTCAAACTTTACTGTTCTAATTAATTAAATTCTTCATGTATGATCCACCGAAAGAGTAATGCTCCAAATTAAGAGCATGTTTGGACAGCAACATAGCTATGACCCGTTTAGCCATGCTATTTTTTCACTTTTTTCGAAAAATACTTTTATTTTATTTAAAAATTAGTATTTGTCCATGAATAATACACCTAAAACATTTATTTTATTTTTTATTTTTAGTACATTCAAACAATCAAATATTATTTTCAAAAATTATCATCAAACACAACTTCACCATCACCTCTAATTTCAAAATTTTAAATAAAATAAAAAATATTTAATTTTTATGACCAAACGTCAAACAAGTGTAATCTCACAACTAAAGTCTGAGAAGAGTTGTTTTAGTTATACATTATAGTCCATTTTTTACTTTAACTTACTAGAAAACTTCTACATTTTTTCAACCAAAATGCATATTGAAATATATAAAGGCAGATTAAGAATTAAAATTTTATGTATTAACTATTTAGATTCTTAGTATTAATCTATTATATGTTCAGAAGTATTATTTTTTTATAATTTTAATAACTTTTATATATTTATATATATATATTCATTAAAAGTATTGAGTTCAGCCCGGTGTTACAAGCCTATATTCGCCTCTGTAAACACAATTTTAATTTCCAATTTTCTTTTAACTTAAACTAATACTTTTGTCTAATATCGACCAAATTCATATCCAAGCGCTTACAAAAGTTTTCTTACTCCCTTCATCTCAATTTAAGTGTCTTAATTTTTTTTTTATCTATCCCAAAAAAGTATTTATTTCTATATCTAGTAAGTTTTTCAATTCCAAGACAAGTTTAAGATCACAAAATTTAAAAGATCACACACATATTTAATTTAAAATCACAAAATTTAAAAATCTCTCATTATTTCTTAAACTCCATGTCAAGTTAAACTAAAATATTTAAATTAAGACAGAAAGTACATATGTTCAAAATCAAAATTATTAATAAGAGCAATAAATCTCATTCATCTCACCCTACTTTTGGTCCGGCAAAGACCATTACTACTACAAGTAAAAGTCAAGTTAGTTTAGGGGTAAATAGTAGCCTTTAAAAAAAAAGAGGGAAAGATTAGTGGAAATTTTGAAATTAACAACTGGAATTCTGTAATTGGGAAAACCAAGAAATATTATGAAAATATAAAAAAGGACGGTTTGATGTGTCGGTGTTGGGTCCACGCGGCACTACAACAATAGTAGTAGTAGGAAGAACTCTCATATGACCCCTCCACATGACTGTTGTCTTCGTCTCCTTGCTCGTTCACTAGCTAAGCAAAAATAACAACATACCCCGTAAAATTTTATAATGTGGGTTTGAAAATAATAGAGTGTACAAAGTGTGTAAGTTATGATAGCGAATTCTGAAAAAAAAAAAGAAATAAAAAGAATCAATTACTAATGCAAGTAAATAAGACAAATAAGTCCTCCGGGGCATAGTCCAGTGGCAAAGTCTGGGCGCTATAAGGCGCTCTGGCATGGGACAGCGTGGGTTCGATTCCCCACAAACACGAAGAAACTCTGCATGTTGGGGAATTTGACCTTGTCTCATTGATCGCTTATGCGCTCGTAAAATCGCCACCGGAGCACATCCCGCGATTTACCTGGTAATAGTGTTGAAGGACCGGTGCTATTACCTCCAGGACGTAGTCAGGCGCAAGCCTGGAGACCTGGATTATCAAAAAAAAAAAAATAAGACAAATAAAATACACATAGCAGCATAGATCAAACGACAAGAGACTATAAGACAATATTGGGCCTACTAGTATGCTAGGCTAAGCGAGCCTACAATAATAATACTACAATTATCAGTTTGTAAGCGTAGGTAAGACTACGCTGGACTACCTACTATCCTTCTACCCTAATATGTGTCCTCCATAACCCCCTATATAAGGTTCATGTCCTCAGTGAGTTGCACATGCATCATATCCCGTCTAATCACCTCCCCCAGTACAATTGAAAATTTACTATATGTGGAATTAAGTTTATCCCATTATTTATGACTCGAACAATTGGGGCCCCGCACGTCGGAAACGTCGTTTCTACACACGTGCACTTGTAGTGCCAAGTATCGTAAATTTTGTTAGTGAAAGAGATATTGGTACGTAAGTAAATGTTTGAGACATATAATAATGGACGGTTATTGGCTAAATAACAAGTGGTCCACGTTGGTAAATGAAGGAAGGATTGTGCAAAGTGTAAGATGGTGCAGCACAGGAAAGGGCAGCGGCACCACCCGGACGGAATTTCAAAAGTTTGGCTGATTATAGAGAGGTTTTGGAATATTAAAATGACAGTTTTTTCTCCATAAATCAACCATTATTTGGTTGCATTAATTGGTGAATTAAAGGGCCATTACATGACATTTAAATGGTCATTACTTGTGTCATTACTTGGCTTGTCGTCATGGGGATTCAATGGTCATTACTTGACATTGAAGGGTCATTACATGGACATATGAAGAGTCATCTTGCATACCTATAAATTGAGGCCTTTGGCTCAATTCTATAGACTTACACACAAGTTAACAACACCACAAAGAGATCAGATTTTCCTGATAGCAATCCTTCTCTTAGCAATCTTCTTTATCCGTGTTCTTCGCTGGGGTCATTTGTGTAGGCTTTGCACATTTGATAGTTTGTTGTTTTATCTTATGAGACTATTGTCCACACTTTCATAAAGCCTATATACGGGAAAATCTTGTCTTAAAGACAGAGAGTCATCTCTCGACTCAGCCGGTGATGTTGTGATTATCTAATTGGTTGCTAAGTGTTTCAGGTGTGAACTTGAAACTCAAAGGACTCTAACCGTTTGAATTCTCAGCGGTTCTACAAGCCACAAGTGTAGCAGTTCATGTTCTTGTAGTTCTGAATACAAGATCCAGATTTGAAGTTCTAGTTCAAGATTAAAATATTGACAATTTGTTGTTGTAATCTTTGTTGTTTATCCTTTCGAAACACTTGTAATAGTTATTCACTATTTCCGTACGTGCTTTACATATCCAGCAAATACTTCCTCAGCCTACCTCTACCCATCTTGTACCCGTCCATAGCCAACCTCTCACACCTCCGCATTAAAGTGTTTGTGTCTCTCCTCTGCTTATGCCCAAACCATCTCAATCTTGCTTCCCGCATCTTATCCTCCACCGAGTCCACTCTCACTCTGTCGCGAATATCATCATTTTTAATTTTATCCCTCTTTGTATGCCCACACATCTATCTTAGCATCATCATTTCCGCAATTTTCATCTTTTGGATGTGCGAATAATCATGATAAAATATTTTATATTATATAATCATTTCGCACAAAAATGTTTTAGATGATCAGTTTCAAATTTTATTTATCTAACTCTTGACAATAGCACAACTACTAAATCTATGTGTTGGTAAAGAATAAAATGTGTTTTATTTATTAATATTAAGTGGTACCGGTAATTAAGAGGTGTAAGAGACTGATTATAGCATATTGTAAGGAGAGTTGGAGGCATGTCAAAAAAGAATTTAGGGTTGTTGATTAGATAAAATATGGTATATCTCCAGATTATTAAGGACATGACTCTGAAAAGGAAAGTATAGGGCAGAAGGATAGTCGAGTGTTGTAGTATTTTTATGTGGGAGATGCAAGGGGCTAGTATCATCTTATCGTCTTTTTCGTTTTTAATAGTATTAGTTAGTATGCGTGTAGTATCTTATTCTTCACTTCTTACTATTACATGTTGCTTCGTTAGCTTTGTTCATCTTGCTATTTTATTATTCAATCATGTTTTGATTACATTTTTTTAGTCGATAATTTACTGGAAACAATATTTCTATCCCTTAAAGATAGGGATAAATCTATACCCTCCCCAGATTAAACTTATGAAATTATACTTATTATGTTATTATTGCGTATAAATTTATTTGAATATTAATATTTTAAAGGTTCGATTATATTCATAATAGTGAAAGTTTAGATGCCATATAACCTTTGGTTGTTAAAGTTATTAGTTTAGCACTAACATAAATAAGCAAACATTTTGTAGTATTACAAGCGAATCTTGTGATTAAGTGTGACAGTTCAACTTACAATCTCAATTAATTAGTTCGAATATTTCTATAGTCGAGCAACATTTTGGTGGTGAAATTTGGAAAGTGAGGAGAAGCACAGTGCGTGGATCGAGCCATGGGAAAGTGTATGTGATGAGTTAAAAGCAGCAGGGCCCACCCACATCTCCCACGTCGTGTCTGCTACTTCAACATAATACTCCACTCTAGTCTCACTTTTCCATGATTGCTTAGCGAAGGGTAAACATTTACTCGTAATATATGTTCATATCAAATTAATTTGCATTGATATATCACAATACTATATTTATTGTAATTTACAAGTAGTATTTATAAAAGGTGATGATATGTATGCAGATTTTATCTATACCATGTAAAGAGGGATAGACCTTCGACTAAAAAAGACATGATATGTATTTGTATATATATTTTATTAAATTATTTAATTATAATAAACTTACATAGTCCATGCAAATTTGATGAGAAACACCGGAAAATGGTATTTTCATTAGCTGAAGGGTGAATAAGGCGCAAAAGCTTGCTCTTTGGAGGGAAATAATAGTTGAAAAACAACCGCTAATACTCTATAAGCTGAGGAGTAAAAGGAGGAATACGCCTAAGGAAAGACTCGTGTCTGATTAGCTAGTTGGTGAAGTAAAATCTTATGATCAGCTACACTGGGACTGAAACACGGCCCATACTCTTGTAGGAGGCAACAGTGAGAAATTTTCCGCAATGAAAAAAACCTGACTAAATACTATCGCGTGGAGGTAAAAGGCCCACGGATCGTGAACTTCTTTCCTCGGAGAAGAATTAATGACGATATCTGGAAAATAAGCATTGACTAACTTCATACCAACGACCGCGATAATACAGAAGATACAAGCATCATAGTTTGATGTAAACACCGATTGTGGATAAGTATTTACCGTTGAGTGGATCTATGCAAAGGGTTCAATTGATTTTTTTATTCGTCAAAATATTATATTGTGTAACAGAGTAAAATATAATTGTATTATATATAAATTGTTTGAATCCCTTTAACCTAAGGAGGAATTTTGATATAGTAACAAAAGGGCATTCAAAAACTATTTTAGATCATAAATGTAAATTTTAAGTTTAATATTTTTGTACTTACTGCTATTTTTTTTAAAATTTGTGGCATAAAATTCTTGACTATCCCACTTTTGCACATTTGCATTTCCTTTTACTTTCCTTTCTGACGCCCACTTCCTTAAAACACCTCATTGTATTAGCGAATATTCACAGTATATTTTATAATTATGACAGATGTATATTTAATGTAACTTAGGATTCTTATTGTATTAAGAATCAACCAATTAAGGTAAGTTAGGATTCTTACTGTATTATGAATCAACCTTTATACAACTATATATATTGTGATTAATGAAATAAATCCCTAAGGGAAATTATTTCAATCTTACATGGTATCAAGAGCCTAAACCTAAACCCTACTTTTCTCCTTTCTTTTTCTCTCGGCCGAAACCACTAACCTTCCCTTCCTCTCGGCCGGCGGCTACACGGTTGCCACCATGTATTCTCCCACTAATTCCGGTTCATCCACTGGCACACTTGACAACCCCTCTCAACGTTCATCGTCTTCTTTTCATCCGGCATTCGCCGTTAACAACATCAAGAATTTTATCCCTATAATTCTTGACCAAGAATACTGCCAATATTCCATGTGGATGGAACTATTCTATATTCATGCATGTGCATACAATGTGCTCGACCATATTGATGAGTATGTTCCTCGTCCCACCGATGTTGCAGACTCAATCTAGCGTCGCCTTGACGTCATCGTCAAACAATGGATCTATGGCACCATCTCTAAAGACTTATTGTGCACTATCATGAAAATAGGTGCTACGGCACATGAACTTTCGGTCCGGCTAGAAGAAATTTTTCAAGACAATAAAAATACTCGGGCCGTGTATTTGGAAGAACAGTTCAAAAATACACGTCTCGAGAATTTTAACAACATGTCTGGATATTGTAAGCAACTGAAACTCATAATCGACCAACTGTCCAACGTAGGGACCTCTGTTTCAGAAACCAAGATGGTGCTTCAACTAGTTGATGGTTTTACCGAAAGGTGAATATGATACACTCGTAACGATGATTCAACAAGTCGACCCTCTCCCAAGTTTCAACAAAGCACGTTCCCAACTTTTTTTTAGAAGAAACACGTTATGCTAAACAAGACGAGCACAATCACAAGGCGTTAGCCGTTGACGGCATGTCTCCACCGGCGGCCAACACTACCCAGCCGCCACCGCAAGACCACCACCAGCAGCAGTCCCGCGGCAGAGGCCGCGGTAACAACAATAAAGAAAAGGGTCGCGGCAAAGGCAACCGCAACCAGCAGCCAGGCCCAACAAATACCTATTTCCCGTGGCCTGGACATCAGTCAATATGGCCCAATCAACAGAACTGGGCCTCGCCTGCATGCCCATACCCAACTGCAGGGGCCCAAAGAACTCGCTTATTCAGATGGCCTGTTGGGCTCGCCTACCAATGTGACAGCCCACCAAGAAGAATAACAGCCACATGGTCTCGGTCCAAAGAACAACCGCAAGGCAAAGAACTGGCTCCCATCGATTTGGGCCTGGCCTACAAAGACTGCGTGAACCTTCAACAGCCCAACGAAAATTGGTACATGGACACCGGAGCCACATCTCACCTCACCCGGTCGTCAGGTAACTTATCTCAATTACTTCAATTAAAGTGTCCTCAATTTATTACTGTCCGCAATGGTCATGCATTCCAATTGAAGATTACGGTAACACACACACCAAATATCTCCACCCGCCTTTCTCCCTAAACCACGTCCTCTACACCCCTAACATCATTAAAAACTTAATCTTTATTAGAAAATTCACTCGCAATAATTCTATGTCTGTCAAATTTGACCCTTTTGGTTTTTCTGTGAATGAACTCAATACGGGGAAAATTCTTACGCATTGCAATAGTGTGGGAGACCTCTACCCCTTCACTCAATCTTCCGCTATCAGACCGCAATCACATCTATCCCTTGCGGCTATCTCTCCCTCAACTTGGCACAACAGACTCGGACACCCCGGAGACCCCTGTTTTTACTTTTCTTAGGACTACTAAGCGTATTCAATGTAATAATGGAAAACTTGCCCAACACTATTTTTCTTGCCCGCTCGGAAAACATACTCGTCTTCCATTTATATCATCCAACAGTGTTATGTATTTTCCTTTTGATATTTTTCATGCTGATTTATGGACATCTCCGATTGTTAACTCTTTGGGTCACAAATTTTATCTAGTATTTTTAGATGATTTTCACATTTTGTCTAGATTTACCCACTGAAATTCAAATCTGAAGTGTTTGCCAAATTTCTTGAATTTGAAAAATTTATTAAAACACAGTTTAAAAAATCTATCAAATATTTCCAATGTGATAATGGACGTGAATTTAATAACTCGGTATTTCACAATTTCTGCTCTAAGCAAGGCATGATTTTCCATTTTTCCTGTCCCTATACTTCCTCCCAAAATGGAAAGGCTGAATGAATTATACGTACCATCAATAACATGGTTCGCACCCTACTATTTCATGCCTGTCTTTCACCACCTTTTTGGGTCTATGCTGTTAAAATGGTAGAATCACTCCTTAATATTTTACCAACTAGCACTCTCCAAAACAAGACCCCTATCGAAATCTTATACCGTAGGTTCCCATCCTATGACCATCTCCGTATTTTCGACTGCTCATGCTACCCCAACATATCCTCCACTGCACCTCACAAACTTGCCCCTCGCACCCTGTCTTGTGTCTTCGTTGGTCTCTCTTCTACTCATCGGAACTACATGTGCTATGACATTGTCACTCGCAAAATCATTGTCTCCCGTCACGTCACCTTTGACGAGACGACCTTTCCTTTTTCAAACCTACAAAAATTTTAGACCACCGATTACACCTTCCTCGATGAACCGAGTCTGTCCCCGGCTATCCAATCTCTGCACCAACAACAACCTACTGTTCTGATAGAACATACGGTCCCATCCCCACCACTGTCCATCACCAACCAAACACATCCCTACTCTCGGTCGAACACCTCACCAACACCCTTGCTGCCTCCAGTTGTGTCTGCTGACCCCAGTCCAGCACCCGTAAGCCTGCAGCCTCCCAGTCCGGCAGCACTCCTGCCTACCAATCCAGAACCTATGAGCCTGCGGCATACCTGTTACACCTCGTAAGATTAAGGAAATAGGATTCAAATACCGAAAATTAGTATACCAGAGGATGTGATTCCGGAAAGATGTTGGTCACAATGAGGGTGGCGTTGGAAACTTATAAAAATTGTATAGTCCTGATATGGGTTAATAATGTATTATAAAATTATGACATTGAGGATACGAGGCTTATGAAATTCTCAAAAATTAAAAGAAGTGGGTTTGAGATTTTTTTTAATTGAAGAACTTGGGGGCCAAAGTGTAATAAGAAAAATTTAGATTTTTGTTTATAACCTACACTTACCTCTTCATCTTCATTCTAACTTAACCAAAAACTCTCCTCTCTTCTCTCCTCCAAGCCCAGCCGAGAAACCCCCCACCCATAACCAAATTTAAGATTTTTATCTCCTCTTCTTAGACTACATTTTTCACCAAAAATTAGAAGCCAAAACAACACCAAAAACAGTGGCAAAAACAACCACTGCTTGCCGAGAATTTGCCCAGAAATTTCAAGATTTTTATGATAAAATTTTGGAAGAAAAACGTGTAGGGATGATGACTTAACATTGTAGAACACTTCCATGTCAATTGGAGTTGAAGAAGTGAACAAAAAAAGGAAAGAAATACGAAAACAATGGGGATTTTTGAACCCGGGCAGTGAGCAAACTGTGCGGACTGTTTTGGACAAAATTTGAGGTATAAAATTCTTCTTTCTATAATCTAATTGGAATGCATGTTGTTAGAATTACGGATATGAATTTGTGTTAAGGAAAAATTTGGAATTTAAACAATGTATGTGATAATTTTGGGCTAGTTGCCAATTTGAGACAGATTTTGATGATTGTTGGATTCGTTAGTTATTGTTGTTATTATTATCACTAATTGCATGATGAAATTGAAAGGAAACATTGATATTAAAGTTTAAAATTAGTTTTAAGGAAGTATTGAAATATGGAATTGAATTTTAGGAGTTAAGAGAAGAATTATGAAATTATGACATATTGTGGCCAAGAACTTGCATGAAATCGTTGGACATGTTGAGATGGATATGGACTGTTTTAGGGACTATTTTGTGGTGTTATAATGCTGAAAATTTAGTTACCATTATGCATGTTTAAGTGTGGTAATTGCTAATGTAAGTCCTAAAGGAATAATGGTGTAGAAAGGTGTAGAAAGGCTTCACATTCTACCCTCGTTGTTGTTGGAACATGGACTATTTTTTTGGGCTGTTTTAATGTGGATTAAGAGGATAAATTTACATGAGAAGTGGGTGTGTAAATTCCCTTTGTTGTTGTTTTGGTTGTGCCCTTAATTGGTGCTTGGCTATTGATGTTATTAGCCTCGTTTGGAAGTTGTGGAAACATGTATAAACAAGGGAAGTGCTGCCCGAATTTTTATAGAATAGAAAGTCGTTATTCGATATAAAGTATGCCAGTGATCATAGAATTGACGAACGTATTACCATTATTATAGGTTGAAGTTCTAAAATGAGACGTACTCTAATATTGAGTTGATTTGTTCGTCTAAGAGGTATGTGAATTATTCCTTCTTTCTTTGGAATGATTTTTATTTAATGAAGGTACGGCGGACATACATGATTTTTATACAGTTTAATTCCTAAAGATGTTAGCTATGAGAAGTGCCTATGAATTTTCAGTAAAGAGTTTATTATGACATTATTATAATGATTTTATTGGGAGTCAAATGAAAATTTTGATTGCATATGGTTACTCATGAAATCTACTCGTGCTAAGTGTTATTACTTCACTTCACCGAGTCCCAATATGGGCCGGGTTATGTTCGTGCACATCCTTGCATTTTCACTGAGTCCCTCACTAGAGGGCCGGGTTACGTAGGATGGATCCATAGATGAGATATGACTTTACCGAGTCCCAGTATGGGCCGGGTTATGATATGACTTCACCGAGTCCCAATATGGGCTGGGTTATGATGTGATTCCACCGAGTCCTGCATTAGTGGGTCGGGTTACGTTACATGTATATATATGTATATGGACAGGCATTCATGTTTTCTTGACTTGACTCTCATTTTTATAAGTCACAACTGACTTTTATTGTTTATGGCAAAGTTGGATTTGGATCCTGATTTTTATACTGACCTCTTGTTATCCATTGGCTACTTATGATCTCATTTGCAGTATTTCATGTTTACATACGCAGTACATTATTTCGTACTGACCCCCTTTCCTCGGAGGGCTGCGTTCATGCCCGCAGGTACAAGTGCTCAGTTTGGTGACCCTCCCGTTTAGGTTCCTGCGCAGCTGTTTGGAAAGCTCCTTTGATCCAGAGCTTTATCATTTTTGTACAGAACTCTATCATTTTGATTTATGTATATTTAGGGGCACGACGGGGCCCTGTCCCGTCATATGTCGTTGTCCTTCTTATAGAGGCATGTAGACAGTTGTGGGTTGTACTTATATAAGGGGTATAACTCTGTTTTGGTCAGTCATGCTATTGTACTCTGTGTTGGGACGTCCCCGTGTATATATGATATTATCTAGTGGCAGCCTTGTCGACTTGCCTGTTGTATTGTGTTGGCTAGTTGTGACTCCTCAGGAGGCAGGTACATTCGGGGGTAAAGGTAGCCTTGTCGGCTTGCCTACCATGGCATATGTTATTATTGCAGCGTTATGCTACCGGATTTCAGACTCATTAGGTGTTAGTTGGATTATGTTTGACAGGTTAGGATAATGACGTCATTAGGGCGGTTAGTCGCGGCCCGTCGGGTTGGGTCGTGACAAAAGTGGTATCAGAGCATTTAGTCCTCGGAATATCTACAGACCGTGTCTAGTAGAGTCTTGCGTATGGGTATGTTGTGCACCATACTTATACGCAGGAGGCTGCAGGGCATTTAGGATTGGTTTCTATTCTTTCATCTATTAGATCGTGCATTAGAGCTATGTTATTAGGATAATCCCTTTCTGACGACTTACTATGTTTACTACTATGCCTCCGAAGAAGGCGATAGCAGCCCAGAAGGGCAAGCCTACAGTGGGAGATACTAGTCGGATTCAGAGAGTTACCAGGTCCCATACTCAGTTTATGCTGGAGACTGTGCCCCAGTCGACGGCTCTGCTTCGTCGCCACCACCAGAGGCTCCAATTCAGGGGGCAACATCACCAGTTTCTGAGGCCCCAGCACCTGAGCCTCCAGCACCTCAGCCGGGAGTAGATGACAGATCCATGAGAGATGTGGTGCAGCTGCTGACTATGTTAGTTGCAGGGCAGACTTATAGACAGGGACCAGGAGTTGGCCCCAGAGCAGATAGTTTGAGGGTCCGTGATTTCTTGAGTTGTAGTCCACCAGAGTTTTTCGGGTCAAGGCCGGAGAATGACCCGCAGGAGTTTATCCGATAGATGCAGCGTACCTTGAGGGTAATCAGGGCTTCGGAGACTGAGTCTGTAGAGTTGGCTTCGTATAGGATGCGGGATATAGCTATAAACTGGTATGAGTCTTGGGAGTTGTCCAGGGGAGAGGATGTTCCTCCAGCTACATAGGAGGAGTTTACAGAGGCCTTCCTTGGTCACTTTTTGCCTCCAGAGATGAGGAGAGCTAGAGTGGACAGATTTTTACAGTTGAGGCAGAGTGGCAGGACCATTCGTGAGTATAACTTGGAGTTTGATTCATTGGCCAGATACGCACCCACTATTGTAGCAGATATGGCAGACAAGGTGCATCGCTTTGTGATGGGGCTGGACCATTATCTGATCGATAGTTGTATGGCAGTGGCTCTTCAGCCGGGTATGGATATTGCTCATATCCAAGCATATGCACAGGAGGTTGAGGACCGACATAGAGGGTGACAGCCAGACAGAGGTCATGACAGGGACCAGCATAAGAGGGCTAGGTCGGCAGCTTATTCCGGTGAGTCTCGAGGCAGACAGTTCCAGCAGCAGGTCAGATATTCATCTCAGCCAGCACAGAGTGCTCCTCTACAGTCTACGGGCAGGAGGTTCGACCGCCCCGGGTATTCAGGAGCCGGACAGAGCTCCAGGGCTTCGGGTTCTCAGAGGAACAGGGGCTCTAGTCAGTTGAGGCCATCTTATCCTCGGTGCTCTCAGTGTGGTAAGCTTCATATTGGGGAATGTCGTTCGACCACAGGTGCTTGCTTCTCTTGCGGCCGTCAGGGCCATATGATGAGAGAGTGTCCCAACATGGGTGGTTCAGGTGGGATGGCTCGGCCTACGGGGTCGGGTGCTGGTTCATCGTTATCTATAGCTATGCGCCTCACCGAGCTTGGTATTCAGACGCCAGCAGGCCGTGGTAGAGGTCGTGGCAGAGTTTCTAGTTCCGGCTGTCCTTCGAACCGCATATATTCTTTGGCCAGTAGACGTGATCAGGAGGCGTCACCAGATGTTGTTACAGATATACTATCGGTCTTTTTCTGTGATGTATATGCTTTGATAGATCCAGGTTCCACCTTGTCCTACATATCCCCTCTTGTTGCTAATAGAATAGGGATAGAACTTGAGCCGATAGAACCATTTGAGGTAGCTACACCGGTAGGAGATTCGGTTATAACCGAGCGTGTGTATAAAATTTGTTCGATGGTGATATATAGCCGTCATACCTTAGCAGATTTGATAGAGTTGGATATGACCGACTTTGATGTCATTATGGGTATGGATTGGTTGGCTTCTTGTTTTGCCAACGTTGATTGTAGGAAGAAGTTGGTTCGATTTTCAGTTTCCAGATGAGCCAGTTATAGAATGGAAAGTGAATGCAGCATCGCCGAGGGGTAAGCTTATTTCATACCTCAAGGCAAGGAAGATGGTCAGAAAAGGTTGTATCTATCATTTGGTTCGGGTGCATGATACAGAAGCGGAGGTACCGGCTCTTCAGTCATTCTGGTAGTTAGTGAGTTTCCGGATGTATTCCCAGATGATCTTCCAGGTCTCCCTCCAGAGCGGGAGATAGATTTCAGTGTAGATGTATTGCCAGGTACCCAACCGATATCCACTCCTTCTTATAGAATGGCACCTGCAGAGCTGAAGGAGTTGAAGGAGTAGTTGAGAGACTTATTGGAGAAAGTCTTTATTAGGCCGAGTACATCTCCATGGGGAGCACCAGTGTTATTTGTGAGAAAGAAAGATGGATCGATGCGGATGTGTATTGATTATAGGCAGCTGAACAAGGTAACCATCAAGAACAGGTACCCCCTTCCCAGGATTGATGATTTATTTGCCCAGTTGCAGGGTGCTAAGTGCTTCTCGAAGATAGACTTGCGGTCAAGTTATCATCAGGTGTGGGTAAGGGAGGCAGATATTCCAAAAACAGCATTCAGAATCCGATATGGTCATTATGAGTTTAGGGTGATGTCTTTTGGACTGACCAATGCTCCAGCAGTGTTTATGGATTTGATGAACCGGGTATTCAGGCCATTCTTAGACATGTTCATCATTGTATTCATTGATGATATCCTGGTTTATTCCCGTTCAGAGCAGGAGCATACAGACCATTTGAGGACAGTACTTAGGGTCCTCTAGCACCAGCAGTTGTATGCCAAGTTTTCCAAGTGTGAGTTCTGGTTGACTTCGGTGGCATATTATCGGGGCTGATGGTATTCGGGTGGATACACAGAAGATTGAGGCGGTGAAGACTTGGCCCAGACCTACGACACCTACTGAGGTACGCAATTTTCTGGGGCTAGCAGGGTATTACAGAAGGTTTGTGGAGAAGTTTTCCCCGATCTCAGCGCCTTTGACTAGGCTAACCCAGAAGGCAGCTAAGTTTCAGTGGACGGATGCTTGTGAGCACAGTTTCCAGTTGTTGAAGGATAAGTTGACTTTGACTCCAGTTCTGACTCTTCCCGAGGGACCGGATGGTTATGTCATCTATTGTGATGCTTCAGGTATTGGGCTAGGTTGTGTGTTGATGCAGCATGGCAAAGTTATAGCTTATGCCTCCCGACAACTTAGAAAGCATGAAAAGAATTATCCCACTCATGATTTGGAGCTAGCAGCGGTGATTCATGCCCTGAAGATTTGGAGACATTATTTGTATGGGATTCATATTGATATTTATACGGATCACAAGAGTCTCCAATATATCTTTAAGCAGAAGGAGTTGAACCTACGGCAGAGGCGGTGGTTAGAGTTGCTAAAGGACTATGATGTTGATATCTTGTACCACCCGGGGAAAGCCAATGTTGTGGTAAATGCTATTAGCCGTAGATCCATGGGTAGCTTGACGGATGTGCAGTCAGACAGAAGGGAGATGGTTCGTGAGATACACAAGCTAGCTAGTCTTGGAGTCCGGTTGGCGGATTCGGGAGATAGCGGGGTTCTTATTCGGGATGTTGCTGAGTCCTCTATCGTGGAAGAGGTAAAGAAACGTCAGTATGAGGATCCTGTTCTGGACCGGTATAGAGATGCAGCTCTCCGAAAGGGAAAGACTTTATTTGAGGTTACACCTGATGATGTGCTGAGGTATGAGGGCAGGTTATGTGTACCTGATGTTGCAGGGCTACGACAACAGGTTATGGGAGAGGCACACAATGCCCGTTATTCCATTCATCCAGGGTCGAAGAATATGTACCATGACCTTAGATGATTGTATTGGTGGGATGACATGAAAAAAGACATAGTAGAATTTGTTGCCCAGTGCCCGAATTGTCAGCAGGTTAAGGTTGAGCATCAGAAGCCTGGTGGATTATTACAGGAGATTGAGATCCCGAATTGGAAGTGGGAAGTGATCAATATGGACTTCATTACAGGCTTACCTCGCACTCAGCGGAAGTGTAATTCTATATGGGTTATCATGGATAGGCTGACGAAATCAGCCCATTTTCTTCCAGTGAGGACTGCTTACTCAGCTGAGGACTATGCTAGGCTGTACATCAGGGAGATAGTGAGACTGCACGGGGTTTCCACATCTATTATATCAGACCGAGGAGCTCAATTTACAGCTAACTTCTGGAGATCATTCCAGAAGGGATTGGGGACACAAGGGAGTCTCAGCACAACATTTCATCCTCAGACAGATGGGCAGGCAGAGCGTACAATCCAGACATTAGAGGATATGCTGAGAGCCTGTATTATTGACTTCGGAGGTAGTTGGGATGATCATTTACCACTCATTGAGTTTGCCTATAACAACAGCTACCATTCTAGTATCTAGATGGCACCGTACGAGGCCTTATACGGGAGGAAGTGTAGGTCACCTATTGGTTGGTTTGATGTAGGTGAGACTAATTTGATCGGCCCAGACATGGTTTAGCAAGCTGTTGATAAGGTGAAGCTCATTCATGAGAGATTATTAGCAGCGCAGAGTCGACAGAAGTCATATGCTGATAATCGACGTCGACACTTTGAGTTTCAGGTTGATGATTGGGTGTTCCTAAAGGTGTCACCCATGAAGGGTGTGATGAGGTTTGGAAAGAAAGGAAAACTTAGCCCAAGGTACATCGGGCCTTACCATGTCATTCGTAGGATAGGCAAGGTTGCCTATGAGTTGGATCTACCATCTGAATTGGAGGCGGTACATCCAGTCTTCCATGTATCTATGCTGCGTAAGTGTATTGGTGATCCTTCCAGAGTCTTCCCAGTAGATGATGTCCAGGTGACAGAGGAGCTGTCTTATGAGGAAAGTCTCATAGCCATACTTGATCGCCAGGTCAGGAGATTACGGACGAAGGATGTGGATTCCGTCAAGGTATTGTGGCGAAACAACAATAGGGAGGAAATGACTTGGGAGGCAGAAGATGAAATGAAGAATAAATATCCTTACTTGTTCCCTATGACTCCAGGTGGATAGACATAGTTATAAAGGAGACTCTGCCGAAATTTTTCTAGCATAAGACTTATTATGAACATTCGAGGACGAATGTTTCTAAGGGGGGAAGAATGTTACACCTCGTAAGATTAAGGAAATAAGATTCAAATACCAGAAATTAGTATACCAGAGGATGTGATTTCGGAAAGATGTTGGTCACAATGAGGGTGACGTTGAAAACTTATAAAAATTGTATAGTCTTGATATGGGTTAATAATGTATTATAAAATTATGACATTGAAGATATGAGGCTTATGAAATTCTCAAAAATTAAAAGAAGTGGGTTTGAGATTTTTTTTAATTGAAGAACTTGGGGGGCCAAAGTGTAATAAGAAAAATTCAGATTTTTGTTTATAACCTACACTCACCTCTTCATCTTCATTCTAACTTAACCAAAAACTTTCCTCTCTTCTCTCCTCCAAGCCCAGCCGAGAAACCCCCCATCCATAACCAAATTTAAGGTTTTTATCTCCTCTTCTTAGACTACATTTTTCACCAAAAATTAGAAGCCAAAACAACACCAAAAATAGTGGCAAAAACAACCACTGCTTGCCGAGAATTTGCCCAGAAATTTTGAGATTTTTGGGATAACATTTTGGAAGAAAAACATGTAGAGATGATGGCTTAACATTGTAGAACACTTGCATGTTAATTGGAGTTGAAGAAGTGAACAAAAAAGGGAAAGAAATACGAAAACAATGGGGATTTTTGAACTCGGGCAGTGAGCAAACTGTGCAGACTGTTTTGGACAAAATTTGAGGTATAAAATTCTTCTTTCTATAATCTAATTGGAATGCATGTTGTTAGAATTAAGGATATGAATTTGTGTTAAGGAAAAATTTAGAATTTAAACAATGCATGTGACAATTTTGGGCTAGTTGCCAATTTGGGACAGATTTTGGTGATTGTTGGATTCGTTGGTTATTGTTGTTATTATTATCACTAATTGCATGATGAAATTGAAAGGAAACATTGATATTAAAGTTTAAAATTAATTATATGGAAGTATTGAAATATGAAATTGGATTTTAGGAGTTAAGAGAAGAGTTATGGAATTATGACATGTTGTGGCCAAGAACTTGCATGAAATCGTTGGACATATTGAGATGGATATGGACTGTTTTAGGGACTGTTTTGTGGTGTTATAATGCTGAAAATTTAGTTACCATTATGCGTGTTTAAGTGTGGTAATTGCTAATGTAAGTCCTAAAGGAATAAGGGTGTAGAAAGGTGTAGAAAGGCTTCACATTCTACCTTTGTTGCTGTTTTAGTTGTGCCCTTAATTGGTGCTTGACTATTGATGTTATTAGTCTCGTTTGAAAGTTGTGGAAACATGTATAAACAAGGGAGGTGCTGCCCGAATTTTTATAGAATAGGAAGTCGTTATTCGATATAAAGTATGCCAGTGATCATAGAATTGACGAACGTATTACCATTATTATAGGTTGAAGTTCTAAAACGAGACGTACTCTAATATTGAGTTGATTAGTTCGTCTAAGAGGTATGTGAACTATTCCTTCTTTCTTTGTCATGATTTTTATTTAATGAAGGTACGGCGGACGTACATGATTCTTATACAGTTTAATTCCTAAAGATGTCAGCTATGAGAAGTGCCTATGATTTTTCAGTAAAGAGTTTATTATGACATTATTATAATGATTTTATTGGGAGTCAAATGAAAATTTTGATTGCATATGGTTACTCATGAAATCTACTCGTGCTAAGTGTTATTACTTCACTTCACCGAGTCCCAATATGGGCCGGGTTATGTTCGTGCACATCCTTGCATTTTTCACCGAGTCCCTCACTAGAGGGTCGGGTTACGTAGGATGGATCCATAGATGAGATATGACTTTATCGAGTCTCAGTATGGGCCGGGTTATGATATGACTTCACCGAGTCCCAATATGGGCTGGGTTATGATATGATTCCACCGAGTTCTGCATTAGTGGGTCGGGTTACGTTACAGGTATATATATGTATATGGACAGACATTCATGTTTTCTTGACTTGACTCTCATTTTTATAAGGCACAACTGACTTTTATTGTTTATGGCAAAGTTGGATTTGGATCCTGATTTTTATACTGACCTCTTGTTATCCATTGGCTACTTATGATCTCATTTGCAGTATTTCATGTTTACATACGCAGTACATTATTTCATCTTGACCCTTTCCTCGGTCTGCGTTCATGCCCGCAAAATCTGGTGCTCGGTTTGGTGACCCTCCGGTTTAGGTTCTGCGCAATTTGTTTGAAAAGCTCCTTTGATCCGAGCTTTACCATTTTCTCTGAGAACCCTATCATTTTGATTTATGTATATTTAGGGGCACGACGGGGCCCTGTCCCGTCATATGTCGTTGTCCTTCTTATAGAGGCATGTAGACAGTTGTGGGTTGTACTTATGTAAGGGGTATAACTCTGTTTTGGTCAGTCATGCTATTGTACTCTGTGTTTGGGTGTCCCCGTGTATATATGATATTATCTAGTGGCAGCCTTGTCGGCTTGCCTGTTGTATTGTGTTGGCTAGTTATGACTCCTTAGGAGGTAGGTACATTCGGGGGTAAAGGCAGCCTTGTCGGCTTGCCTACCATGGCATATGTTGTTATTGCAGCGTTATGCTGCCGGATTTCAAACTCAATAGGTGTTAGTTGGATTATGTGTAACAGGTTAGGATAATGACGTCATTAGGGCAGTTAGTCGCGGCCCGTCGGGTCGGGTCGTGACAAAAGTGGTATCAGAGCATTTAGTCCTCGGAATGTCTACAGACCGTGTCTAGTAGAGTCTTGCGTATGGGTATGTTGTGCACCATACTTATACGCAGGAGGCTGCAGGGCATTTTGGATTGGTTTCTATTCTTTCATCTCCTAGATCGTGCAATAGAGCTATGTTATTAGGATAATCCCTTTCTGACGACTTACTATGTTTACAACTATGCCTCTGAAGAAGGCGATAGCAGCCTAGAAGGGCAAGCCTACATCGGGAGATACTAGTCGGATTCAGAGAGTTACCAGGTCCCGTACTCAGTCTATGCCGGAGACTGTGCTCCAGTCGACGAGCTCTGCTTCATCGCCACCACCAGAGACTCCAGTTCATGGGGCAACATCACTAGTTTCCGAGGCCCCAGCACCTGAGCCTCCAGCTCCTCAGCCGGGGGCAGAGGATAGAGCCATGAGAGATGCGGTGCAGCTGCTGACTAGGTTAGTGGCAGGGCAGACTTATAGACATGGACCAGGAGTTGGCCCCAGAGCAGATAGTTTGAGGGTCCGTGATTTCTTGAGCTGTAGTCCACCAGAGTTTTTCGGGCCAAGGCCGGAGGATGACCCGCAGGAGTTTATTCGACAGATGCAGCGTACCTTGAGGGTAATCAGGGCTTCGGAGACTGAGTCTGTGGATTTGGCTTCGTATAGGATGCGGGATATAGCTACAAACTGGTATGAGTCTTGGGAGTTGTCCAGTGGAGAGGATGTTCCTCCAGCTACAAGGGAGGAGTTTACAGAGGCCTTCCTTGGTCACTTTTTGCCTCCAGAGATGAGGAGAGCTAGAGTGGACAGATTCTTACAGTTGACGACAATCCCTAAAAAGTAACTCAAGGGCCCTAAGTCTTTCATAGCAAACTCAGAGCTAAGCATGGTCATGATAGACTGGCGTAAGGCATCGAAAGAAACAGTCAAAATGATATCATCCACATATAACAGAATGTAGGCCAAGGATGAACCATGACGGTAGATGAACAAGGAGTTATCTAACCTACTGTGAATGAACGCAATAGTCGAAACATAGTCAGCAAACCTTGTATACCATGCCCGTGGAGACTGCTTAAGCCCATATAAGGACTTCTTCAACAAACAGACATGATGAGGACGATTAGGATCCCTGAATCCTAACGACTGATGCATATAGACTGTTTTCTTGAGATCATCATGTAGGAAAGCATTCTTGATATCCAATTGATAAATAGACCATGCCTTTGAAAGAGCCGGGCTAAGCACAGTGTGAATGGTAGCCGGCTTGACCACCGGACTAAACGTCTCACCACAATCTATCCCAACCTGCTGAGTCTTACCATCACCCACAAGTCGCGCCTTATGTCGAGCAAATGACCCATTTGAATTCTCCTTATGAGCAAAAATCCACATAAACTTGATAACATTAATACCAGATGGATGAGGCACCAACTCCCACGTCTTATTATCAATAAGAGCATTATATTCATCAGTCATAGCAATTTTCCAATTCGGGTCGTTTAAGGCAGACACATGATTACGGGGCAAGGGGAATTTAGAGACATTAGAATGTAAATTAAAATGTCTTTTAGGTGTAAAAATACCCCGGTGACTACGAGTGATCGGTCTATGACTCGAGGACGAATTGAGTGAATTTTGGGAATTTGCTGGGCTTGGGATGGACTGGCCAGCAGGCAGTGGGCCTGTTGGCCCAAGACGGTAAATCTACTCTGGAGCTGGACCAGTTCCAGAATTGGGTTGGACTGGCCCAATCGCTCGAACTGATCCAGTGACGGTAATTGGCGACTGTCCAGTGGGGCCAGCAGGCGGTGGGCCCGCTGGAGAATTTTGGGTGCGGGACATGTTCAAAAAATGGTGAGTAATATACGGGGATATACCATTATCCAAAAAATTATATGAACTAGGCTCGGGAGTATGAACTTTAGTAAAGGAAAATTGAGTTTCATCAAAAATTACATGGCAATTAATGATAATTTTCTTGGAGGATAAATCAAAGCATTTGTAACCACGATGATTAGACGGATAACCCAAAAACACACACGGAGTAGACCGGGCCTGAAGTTTGTTAATTGTGTTGGACGGAAATAATGGATAACACAAGCACCCAAAAACCCGAAGATGAGGATAAGAAGGATTCTTATTATATAAGATTGGGAGAGGGGAAGAATATGTCAGACCTTTGGAAGGAATTATGTTTAGCAGATATGTGGCCATTTGTAGAGCATGATGCCAAAAATATAGGGGTATGGAAGCATGAAGTAAGAGAGTGTGGACAATGTTATTTATGGAACGTTCGGCTTTCCCATTTTGTGAAGATGTATGAGGACAAGAAAAATGAAAATTGATCCCATTATTAGCACAAAACTCCTGAAACTCCCTTGTCATACTCTTTTTCATTATCACATTGAATATTTTTTATTTCTCTTTCGAATTGGGTTCTAATGAATGCTCTAAATTTTACGAAGACGAAAAACACTTGAGATTTATTTGCAATTAGAAACGTCTACAAAAATTTAGAATAATCATTCAAAAAGAGAACATAATACCGATGACCCAATGAACTTAGAACATGATACGTCCATAAGTAGCTATGAATAATATCAAATGGCATTGAAGTATGAGAAGTTGAGTCTACAAATGGCAGCTTAACAATTTTTCCTAACGAACAAGATTGACAAATTGGAGTACGACTCGTACCCTTAAAAGAAATAAAACTATTTTTATCTAAAACTGACAAAATAGAGGATCCTGGATGACCAAGGCAAGCATGTCACAATGAAGGAGAAACAGCTGCAAAGTCTGATGGCAAATCTTGACTCGATGGACTGAAATCGGGCGTGATAGGATAAAGATCTCCCCTACTATCACACCTCATGAGAGGACTCCCCGTCTTGAAATCTAAAATTTTGTAAGTTATTGCAAACACTAAGTCTAATGTTTTGTATGTAAAGTTGAACAATATATGAAGAAATATTAAACTCGAGTCTAACATTATTTGGAAAGGTAATTTTCCAAAAATTATATTTACTTCGCTTTTAAAAATAGGGACAAAATTTAAATGATAACAGTTAATCAGCCCAAATACATAATAGTAGTTCGAGATTTGTACAGCAGAAACTAGAAAGTTTACTCTGAAAATGCATCATAGGTTTGAATTAAGGGAGAAGGCTTAAGAAACATTATTGTTGAAGATTCTAAGCACAAAAGGAATATAAAGGAAAAGAATGTCGAGAAAATTTAACTAAATGTACTTTTCAAGTCTTGAAATTAAAAACGGTGATAACTTTGACCAGCACAATGTTAAAACTCACTTAAAACTTGATTAAGCTAAATGAAGTCTAAAATATAATTTTTAAAATTTGTTAAACTTTTACAAAATACAAAAAAAAAAAAACTTAACCCTAACCACCCCAAATAATTTATTTAAAAAATCATAAAAAAGGAATTGCCTTTCCAAAACGCAAACGAACTGTTCTTCTTCCTCGTCTGTTCTACTCCGGCAATCTGCTCCCGCTACTCTAGTAAACTGCTCTTCTTTATCATTTTTTCTGCTACTACTCCTCTACTTTTCTGCTATTGCTTCGGCATTCCTCTCTCATGTAAGTTCTTTTTCTCTTTTGGCTTGGCTCAAAAAGTTAGAGTTTTGAAATCAATTTCTCAAAATGATAATTTTGATTAAAGAAATTATTTCTCTTCAAAGTTATTTATTTTGTTGTTTCATGCTTAAGAAAGTCTTATTTGGTGTATATGTTTAACTTGTTGTGATTGTGTGTTTGTAGATAGCGTACGTGGTAGTGAAATTAACGTTTTTGTTGTTGTTGTTGTTGTGGTTCTTGTTCTCCTTCTACGGTTAAGGGAAGATGAGCTGCACTTCTTTTAATTTCTTCTAACAACTGAGGAAGCTATTGCATCAATTTTGGATTGAGGTTGCAAGTTTAAAAATCCCTTATTTGGTGTATTTGTTAACTTGTTATGGTTGTGTGTTTGTAAACAGTGTACGCATATAGTAAAATAGATGTTTTTGTTGTTGTTGTTCTTGTTGTCCTCGTATGGTTTTGGGAAAATAGGCTTGCAACTATGTTGATTTTTTTCAACTGTTGTTGCAATAGATTCCTCAACTGTTGGGAAAAAATTAAAACAGTTGCTAAGATTTGCCACATTTGACGTAGTTATTGCAACAGATTTTGCAGCTATTGAAAAAATCAAACAGTTGATGAGTTTGTTGCTGAGGAAGTTGTTGCAACTGTTTAATTTTTTTCTAACAATTGACAAATATGTTGCAACAATTGTCTCACATGTTACAACTATTTCCTCAGTTGTTGCAACATATTCATCAATTGTTGCAACAACTTTAATACTTTTTGTACTTATTTGATCAATTGTTTTAGTTTTTTTTCCTGTTCACTTTGACTGATGCACAAATTAATTGTTGATTTCCGTTTGTCTCATGTGTGTAGATGAAATGACTCCAACAAAAAAAAGATAAATCAACTACGGTTTCAAGTATAAATAGCAAAAAAAACTAAGATGCAAAAGTCATTAGATGACTTTGTTGAACATGCCACAACTATTTTTGAAACAACAATGAGTCTCCAAATCATAATCAACATGAAAGGAGGGCTTAGAGGACAAAGCCTCTCTTGGGCCATATTCAGATCGAACAAAGGGCTTAGAGGCCAAAGTCTCCCAAGCAGAAGAAGAAATGTCGGAAGATGGCTCAGAAGAAAGCTCAGAAGATGATCAAGAAGGAAGGAACTGAAGATATACCCTCTAAAAGGGAGGATGAAGTGAATATGGGTTGTGGGTGTGATTGACAAAATGTTGGAGCCCTAAGGTGGGTTGATGAACTGTTTCTTTAAATTATATTGTTTGGGGTCGTAAGACAACTATATTTAATTTATATTATTTGAGTTGAGGAATAATTATTTTTAAGTCATTGTATTCAGTCCCAATATATTATATGTTTCGGTATGTATTTCAGTTATTGAAATTATGTTCAGTAGTTTCAAATAAGTCACAGAGTTGTTGCAACAGATTTCTCACCTTTTAAAAAAAATTCAAAAATGCTGTTGAAGCTGTTGCAACAGATGAGGAAGTTGTTGCAACAAATGACTCACTTGTTGAAAAAATCAAACAGTTGTTGAAGTTGTTGAAACATATGAGGAATTTATTACAACAGATGAGGAAGTTGTTGCAATAGATTTACAACATGTTGGAATAAATTAAACAGTTTCTTTTAGAATTTGTTAGAACAACTTCTTCATCTGTTGCAATAGAATCCTCACTTTTTTTGAAAAAATCAAACAGTTGTTGAAGGTGTTGCAACAACTTATTGATCACTAAATATTATTGAATCACTTTATTGACCACTAAATATGGTTGATTCACGCAGTTCACATCAAATCATTCTAATGAACACTCGTTTTAGCTTGACTATACTTGGTTGATCATCTATCGTGATCAAATTACAATCTAATTGATTAAGGATGTCAATTGATATATATATATATATATATATATTGATCACTAAATATCATTGCAAAACTTTGTTAATCACTAAATATTGTTGATTCAAGTAGTTCACATCAAATCATTCTAACAATCACTCCATTTAGCTCGACTACACTTAATTGATCATCTATCGTGATCAAATTGCTTTCTAATTGATTAATGATGTCAATTGATATATATATATATATATATATATATATATATATATATATATATATATATATATTGATCACTAAATATCATTGCAACACTTTGTTGACCACTAAATATGATTGATTCAAGTAGTTCGCATCAAATCACTCCAACAATCACTTGATTTAGCTCGACTATACTTGGTTGACCATCTATCGGATCAAATTACTATCTAATTGATTAAGGATGTCATTAACACTTTGTTAATCACTAAATATTATTGATTCAAGTAATTCACATCAAATCACTCTAACGATCACTGGATTTAGCTCGACTACAATTAATTGATCATCTATCGTGATCAAATTACTTTCTAATTAACTAAGAATGTAATTATATATACACACACACACACACACAAACATATTGATCACTAAATATTATCGAAATACTATGTTAATCACTAGATATTGTTGATTCAAGTAGTTCGCATCAATTCACTCCAACAATTACTCAATTTAGCTCGACTATACTTAGTTGATCATCCATCATGGTAAATTTTTTATCCAATTGATTAAAGATGTCATTATACATATATTGATCACTAAACATCTTTGAATTACTTTGTTGACCATTAAATATGGTTGATTCAAGTAGTTCACATAAAATTACTCTAATGATCACTCGATTTAGCTCGACTACAGATAAAATTTCTCGATTTGTCGCAACAATTGCAGTATTTATTGCAACTAGTAACATAGTTGTTGAACAAGTCATATCATTTGTTGAAAAAAAATACAAGTTACCTAGTTGTTGCAACAACTCTTTCCACTTGTTTGGAACACTATGCAAGCTTATAATTAAGCAAATATATAAAAGCTATCAGCACCTAAAGCAGTAAAACAAAGTTGTTATGGCTATGTTACTAACATAGACAACTATGAATGGTATTCATTGACAGGAGTGACCGCTTTTTAGTCGTAGTTGGTACCGCCCCTATTCACTTTAGCATGCAAGGAACACATTCGGGAAGAATCAAAGTTTTTCTCCTCTGCAAAGATATCAATGCTTTATTCAAGATCTTTAGCAGTCGATCGTTCATTCTCCCTCTCATTACCTTTTGAGTGAGATTTTGAGAAGAGTTGCTCTTTGGAGAGCATAGTACGATGAAAGTTGTAAGTTGTGTTCGGGGGGGAGTTATTGTCCAAAAAGAGAAAGAAGGAGTGCGAAAGGTTCGGTCCCAATTGGTCTCGTCTATAGATTTTCTTTCCCTATCCTATTGTCGAGACGACTGTGGCCATACCCAGAGGACTATCGCATCAGAACCCTCAGGCCCTTCCCACCAAAAGCAACTAGAAAGAGGAGTTTAGCTACTCGAACGAATGTGAGAGAAGATGAAATGGGGGTTCAAGATACTTCAATCTTCTCGATAGGAGAGGAGCAACTCTACTGTAAGGAGAGATAAAGTATCGTATAAAGAAACTCGAAGAGGCGAATCAAATCCTTATGGACTAACGGGAAAAGTACAACCTGTAAATCCAGCGTGGACCGTGGAAGGTTTTGATCCTCAAACAACCAATCTAGTTGTTGTATCAAGTCGTGTCACTTGTTGGAAAAACCCCAACAAGTAACTTAGTTATTGCAACAAATTTGTTACTTATTAGAGATTGTTCCACGAATTTTCAACTTGGCATGAGTTATTAGTTGTTGCAACAAGCTGTGACAATTGTTGAAAATATCCAACACGTAGATAGCTGTTGCAACAAGTCCGGTCACTCATTGGAAAAACCCTACAAGTAACTAGTTGCTGCAACAAATCCTGTCACTTGTTGAAAAAACTCCAACAAGTTACAAAGTTGTTGCAAAAGATTTCTTATTTATTGGAAATTGTTCAGCAATTTCTTACTACGTACATTTGTGATTTGAACAAGACCAACATATCATCTAAGTTAAGTTCACCAACAACATAATTTACCATTATAAGAAAGAATACCATTAAAATGTCATACAACCCAAGTTTGCTTTGCGAACATTAACAACAATACTTATTATTACAAGACGGTGCAACATTAACAACTATAGAGCATTTCGGTCTGTGTATGTAGTTCTTTTGTGGCCAATCGATTTGCATATGGAGCATTTATTTTTCTTCATTGAAAATGATTTTCCGACTCCACGCCTCATCTTTGTTCGCCTTCTTTCCGGCTTGTCCGGCTCAACATGTCGTTCACTCTCTCTGGACAGTCATCGCTATTGTCTCTACCATAAATCATTCTTCCAATGCCAAATAAATCGATGGTTCTTCTCGACCCATGCACCATGACAATCAATCCAAATTGTTTTGAATCCCCCATTAATGATGTTCGAGATACCTAAAGATATTTTATTTTAAAATTTTGGTCATGATAGTACATATCAAACTGTAATAAAATGAAATAGTTGTAGTGTTTGTTGCAACAACTTAGTAAGTTATTTATACAATGTAGCAACATCTGCATAAATCATTGTAATTGTTGCAGCAACTATATCAACTGTTGCAACTTCTTTATTAGTTGTTGCAATAAATGCATAAGCTATTATACAACATCTTTAATACTTGTTATAACAACTGTAACTGCTATTGTAAGTTGTTGAAAAATTAGTAGTTATATTCAGATGAATAATTGACACAAAACAATATTAGTTTACTTACCAAATGAGCGAACAAGAAGAAGCAGAAGAATTAGGATGAGGATGAGGAGGGGGAGGAGAAGGAGAAGGAGAAGGAGAATGAGAAGGGGGAGAAGGAGAAGAAAGAGGAGAAGGAGAAGGAGCAGGAGGAGAAGAAAGAAGGAGGAGAAGAAGAAATTTTTATTCTTTTTAGGTAATTTAGAGTTTTATATAAATTGGATTAAAGTGTATAAGATAAAACTTCAGGATAAGTTTGAAAATGGGTCAAACCTCATTAATTGTTAACCCAAACTTTGTTGTCTCTACTTAATAAAAATAACTTAAGGAGGAGGAGAAGAAGGAGGAGAAAGAAGAGAAGCAGAAGAAGGAGAAGGAGAAGGAGAAGGAGAAGAACGAGGAGAAAGATGAGAAGAAGAAGATTTTTTTTCTTTTTAGGTAATTTAGGATTTTATATAAATTGGATTAAAGTGTAAAAGATAAATTTTGAGGATAAGTTTGAAAATGGGTCAAACCTCATTAATCATTAGCCCAAACTTTGTTATACCTACTCAATAAAAATAATTTAAGTTGCTCTCACTTAATTTTGAAACTTTTTATCACCTTTAATTAATTCTCCCAAGAATATCCCTAACTTCTTTTAATTGAAAAAAGTAAAAGGAATATAAAAAATAAAAAAGAAGAAGATGAGTTTGTATAATGTTTTAATTTGCAAACATTGGGCCGTGGTATTGATTTTGCAGAGACTTTCAAGGTAAGACAACAATCAAGAAACTTAATTACTCTATCCGTCTCAATTTAAGTGTCTTAGTTTTATTATACGGAGTTTAAAAAATAAAGAAAAGCTTTTAAATCTCGTGGTCTTAAATTAAATATGTGTGAGTTTTTTAAATCTTGTGGTTTTAAACTTATCTTGAAATTTAAAATTTTACTAAATATAGAAAGAAACACTATTTTTGGGACATGCCAAAAAAGAAAGTAAAAAACTTAAAATTGAGACGGATGAATTACTTATCTGTATTGCAGTATACCAGAAGATGTTTTATTTAAAAAAATGGTCATGATAGTACATATCAAACTGTAATACAATGAAATAGCTGTAGTGTTTGTTGCAACAACTTAGTAAGTTATTTATACAACGTAGCAACATCTGCATAAATCGTTGTAATTTTTCCAGCAATTACAACAATTGTTGCAATAAATGTGAAAGCTGTTATACAACATCTTTAACACTTGTTATAACAACTGTAACTGCTATTGTAAGTTGTTGAAAAATTAGTAGTTATATTCAGATGAATAATTGACACCAAACAATATTAGTTTACTTACCAAATGAGCGAAGAAGAAGAAGAATGAGGAGGAGGATGAGGAGGAGGAGGAGGAGGAGAAAGAGAAGGAGAAGGAGAAGGAGAAGGAGAAGGGGAGAAGGAGAAGGAGAAGGAGGAGAAGAATAAATTTTTATTCTTTTTAGGTAATTTAGAGTTTTATATAAATTGGATTAAAGTGTAAAAGATAAAATTTGAGGATAAGTTTGAAAATGGGCCAAATCTCATTAATCATTAACTCAAACTTTGTTATCTCTACTTAATAAAAATAACTTAAGGAGGAGGAGAAGAAAGAGGAAGATGAGGAGAAGGAGAAGGAGAAGGAGAAGGAAGAGGAGAAGAAGAAGAAATTTTTATTCTTTTTAGATAATTTAGGATTTTATATAAATTGGATTAAAGTGTAAAAGATAAATTTGAAAATGGGTCAAACCTCATTAATCATTAACCCAAACTTTATTATCCCTATTCAATAAAAATAATTTAAGTTGCTCTCACTTAATTTTGAAACTTTTTTGTCACCTTTAATTAACTCTCCCAAGAATGTCCCTAACTTCTTTTAATTGAAAAAAGTAAAAGTAATATAGAAAAGAGAGAAAACGTGAGTTTGTATGATGTTTTAATTTGCAAACAGTGGACCGTGGTATTTATTTTGCAGAGACTTTCAAGGTAAGACAACAATCAAGAAACTTAATTACTCCATCCGTCTCAATTTAAGTGTCTTAATTTGATTTGACATTAAATTTAAGAAATAAAGAAAGATTTAATTTGATTTGATACGGAGTTTAAGAAACAAATAAAGACTTTTGGATTTCGTGGTCTTAAATTAAATATGTGTGAAATTTTTTAAATTTTGTTGTTTTAAACTTGTCTTGAAATTAAAAAACTTACTAAATATTAAAAAAAAATATTATTTTTGAGACATATCAAAAAAGATTAAAACAATTAAATTGAGACGGAGAAATTACTTAACTGTATTGCATATCCCTTCATAAAAATGACCAAATTTTACAAATGCCACCAAACCCATGTGCCATAATTGCAATCACCATCATGTGAATTTTTAGCCCTGCTCTTTAAATTAATACCACTAAAATTTCAACAATATAAGATTCTAATCCCATAATTTCAAAACACAATGGATACTAAAGATTAAACTCCGTTCAATCCACGTCGAAGGTGAGATTTGTGATTTAATTTCCTTATATGATCTTGAATAATATTCACCTGGTAAGTTAGCGTTTGGAGTTGAAAACCTAAGGTTCATTTTCTTATCATGACATTAATCTCAGACTCATCCCAATTTTTGAATTACCTGATATTGGGCCCGCATATTATTTTTTTCACACTCCAATTAACCGCCCGAGCGTGTGGGGATATTTGAGTCCCACATAATTGTTGAGGACTTCATCTCCTTACATAGTCTTAAGCAATCATCACTTCATGAGCTGGTTTTTAGAATTAAGTTAGAATCTAAGATCCAATTTTCTTTTTTTATCAAACTCATCATAGTTAAATCCTGAATCTGCCTGTCGCTCGACACCTTCCGCTTTTAACTCTTTTTGCAAACACCATTAACACGATTTAACAAAAAACAGAAATGTTTAATGAGCGTTGGCAACAATAATAATTAACAATAAAGGAGTTGAAACTTGAAAGAAACAATACACATGTTTGCTTTGCTGTAACGGCAAAGATAGAAACTAGGAAACAGAGATACACATGCATTATGAGATTAGTAATTGAGGAACCAGTCAATGTTTTGATAATTCTAGGACCCAAACTTGCCGCAATCAGTGGCCATGTTCGTGTCCTTATGTGTGAAAAGGAACATGACAATGAAAATGAAAGAATTTTGGACTCCTGCTTAGACAGCCAAAAGAAAAAAGAAAAATTATAGTGGTAAGTTTAGTATAAGAGAATATTTGCCTGCCTATTCTCATTCATTCAATAGGTTAATATACAGCATTTACAACATAATTGTAGGCTATAAATTAGGAACTAATTTGACTAATTGATTCTAACGTATACTAACCTAAAATAGAAGATTATAAATTATTTTTGACTAAATATTTACATAATCTAACACACTCCCGCAGTCGAAGCGGTAGGTTTACGAACGGTTAGACTGTCCCGAAAATCATCAAATAGTACGCGCGGAAGACCTTTGGTGAAAATGTCGGCAATCTGATAACGGGACGGAACATGTAGGACACGAACCTCTCCACGTCTAACCTTTTCGCGAACAAAGTGAATGTCCATTTCAATATGCTTGGTACGTTGATGTTGTACCGGATTTCCAGATAAATAAATGTCACTCACATTGTCACAATAGACCAAAGTTGCTTTACGAATAGGGCAATTGAGTTCAAGCAACAGATTACGAATCCAACAAGATTCAGAGACAACATTTGCAACCCTCTATACTCAGCTTCAGCACTAGACTTAGATAGAGTTGGTTGGCGCTTTAAAGACCAAGAAATCAAGTTATCCCCAAAATATACACAATAACCCGATGTGGAGCGTCGAGTGTCTGGACATCCTCCCCAATCTGCATCTGTATATGATAATAGTGACTGTAGAGAGGTTTTGTATAAATGTGTACCAAAATCAATCGTACCTCGAATGTAACGCAAAATGCGTTTTAATGCTTCCATATGCTCGACTTTGGGATCATGCATAAACGAGCATACTTGTTGTACTGCGTACGATATGTCTGGCCGAGTAAATGTCAGGTATTGCAAAGTACCCGCCAGACGGCGATACTTCGTAGGATCTTCATATGGGGCGCTCGAAGTAGCGCTGAGTTTGCCCTTTGTATCAACTGGTGTGGGGCAAGGCTTACATTGAGACATGCCTGCCCTGTCAAGAATATCCTCTGCATAAGAACTCTGAGACATGAATAGGCTATTTTTGTCCCGGGAGACGGCAATCCCCAAAAAATAGCTCAACGGACCCAAATCTTTCATTGCAAATTCCGTAGCTAACTTGGACATAATACGAGTCTGAGAGACTCTGAAGATGCAGTTAGAATAATATCATCCACATATAACAAAATGTAAGCAATATCTTTTCCACGACAGTAAATGAAGAGAGAGTTATCAGATGTACTATGCGAGAATCCAATGGTTGCCACATATTCAGCAAAACGCTGATACCATGCCCGTGGTGCCCGTTTCAAGCCATAAAGAGACTTACGCAAGAGAAAAACATGATCAGGACGAGCCGGATCCCGGAATCCCAAAGGCTGATACATATAGACGGTCTCATTCAAGTTGCCATGTAAGAAAGCATTATTTACATCAAGTTGGTGAATGTGCCAAGAGTGAGATAAATCAATAGTAAGAACCACACGGATAGTTGCCGGTTTGACGACCGGACTGAAAGTCTCGTCACAATCAACACCTTCCCGCTGGGACATGCCATCACCTACAAGACGGGCTTTATGCCTCTCAAAAGAACCATCAGATTTCTTTTTATGCCAAAAAATCCACAAAGACCGAATAATATTAGCATTTGAAGGACGAGGGACCAACTCCCAAGTCTTACTATCAATAAGAGCATTAAATTCATCCTGCATAGCATTTTTCCAATTCGGGTCATTAAGTGCACCAACTGGATTCCGGGGAATAGGAGAGATGACGGTGTTGGTGGCACTTAAGGCTTGATTTTTGTATTTCAAGTTCGGCTTAAATATCCCATGTTGACTACGCGTAGTCATGCGAGGAACTGGTGGCAATGTAGGTGAGATGGGGCTGGCAGGGACGGGGCTGCTGCGTTGGTGAGGCGGGCGATAGATGCCTAGGCTCACAACACGCAGCGAGGGTGAGGGAGAGGGTTGGGCCGCGCCAGGAGAGGGAAGGGGATGTTGGGCCGCTGGGTTGGTGGGAGTGGCCTGCTGGACAAGCGTCAAGGGAGTAGAGGAAATGGGTGAGTTTGGTTGTTGGGTTGCAGGAGGTGAAGTGGGCCTTAATGGCTGTGTTTGTGGGGCTGACCCATTAGGTGGAGCAGCATTGGCATGGTCATGCAACAATTGTATTCTTAATGTAGAGTTATCATCACCCAAAAACTCATATGAGGTAGGAGTTGGATTATTTATTTTTGAAAATGGAAAAGAGTTTTCATCGAACCACACATACCGGGCTATGATTATTTTTCGGCTCGATAAATCATAGCATTTGTACCCCCGATGATTGGAAGGATATCCCAGGAAAACACACGGAGTGGACCTATATTGTAGCTTATGAATTTGTATGGAAGGGAAGAGAGGAAAGCATAGACAACCAAAAACCCGGAGATGAGAGTAGGATGGATTCTTTTGATAAAGAATCTGAGTGGGTGTCTTATATGCTAAGATTTTAGAAGGGAGAATATTGTGTAGGTATGTGGCCATGGCCAAAGCATGATGCCAATAGGAGGGCGGCATAGACGCATGGGCAAGGAGTGTACGAACAATATTGTTTATGGATTTAATTTTCCGTTCCGCCTTACCATTTTGGGGTGAGGTGTGCAGACAAGAAAATCGAAAAAGCATCCCATTTTGTTCACAAAATTTATGAAAGGGACCATTATCAAATTCACGCCCGTTGTCACATTGAAAAGTTTTGATTTCTTTTTCAAATTGAGTGCGAATGAAGGTCCGGAAAGACAAGAAGATACTATAAACTTGGGACTTTGTTTTGATGGGAAAAGTCCAAAGAAAGTTAGTATAATTGTCAAGAAAGAAAACATAATATCTGTGACCGGAAGAGCTAAGAACGGGTGAAGTCCATAAATCATTGTGAACAATGTCAAAGGGCATAGTAGTAGTTGAAAGAGAGTCATAAAAAGGCATTTTAATCAATTTCCCCAAAGGACAAGAATGACAAACATTGTTTCAAGCCTTATTACATTCAATCAAATTACTACTACGTAAAGAACTAAGAATTACATCCCCTGGATGACCCAAACGGGAGTGCCAAATATGAGGAGATATGACAGTAAAAGCAGATGGTGCGGAAGAGGAAATGGCTCGATAATTTTTGAAGAATGGATACAGATCACCCGAACTCTCACATCTCATGAGTTTGCTCCCCGTCCGTAAATCCTTCACAGAAAACCCAAAAGGATCAAATTCAACAGAAACCATATTATCAATAGTAAATTTACGAACGGAAATAAGGTTTTTGATGAGTTTAGGTGCATGTAAAACATTTTTCAGGTTTAGGGAGGGATTGACTTGAAGGGAAATATGACCACAACCATGAATTGGAATCATATTACCATTACCAACAACAATGCCATTATTTTTGCTCAATTGAAAGTAAGACGAGAGAGGACCTTGGGAGTTGGTCATGTGAGATGTGGCTCCGGTGTTCATGTACCAATTGTTGTCATCGGGCGGATGCAAGGACATTGTATGCATAGCTTGATCAATATCCGTGGGCACATACCCACCATGGTGCGGTGGAGGGGCTGCCGAATAGAAAGAGACTGGGGAGGGCGAGCACCGAGAATGCCCTGCTGTGACTGGGTTAGACGTGGCTGCTGCCACCCTATGGTGGGGTAGGGACACGGTGGGGTGGCACACGGCTGTGGCCCCCAAGAGGCCTAAGGAGGGAAAAACCAAGGCTGGGCAGGAGCTCCTTGGTGCTGCGACGCGGTGGGCTGGCTGTGCTGGTGGTTGTTCCGGTTGCCCCCGCCGTTGTTCTGGCCATTCCCAGCACCACCGCGGTTGTTGTTGTTGCGGTTCCCACCGCCACGACCGCGGTTGTTCTACTTTCCACGATTGTGGGAATTTCCTCAATTATTGGACGTATTTTCAGAATTGTTGGGCTGCCCATTAACAGAGAAATTTTGAGAATTAATATTGTGGGAAATGAGAGCAGCATTCGAACCTGAATCATGAATAACGTCCTCGCCATTGCTGTCTTCCTCAAGGTCGAGCATCGACTGCACAACTTCAAAGGATGGGAGAGGAGTACGGTGCTGCACCGTTGTTCGAAAATGCTTGTATTCTTCCGATAACCCGCGCAGAAGACGGAGCACCAGACGTTCGTCGGAGACTTTGTGACCGACGTTGGCGAGGTTGTCTGCAAGAACTTTGAGCCTGGTACATTATGCTTTCACGTTCGGGAAATCCACCAATTTGGTGTTCGTGAATTTTGCATCAAGGGCAAGAGCCCTAGCCGATTTGTTGTCCTGGAAGAGATGAACAAGGCGATTCCAGGCCTCGGCTGCGGTGTCCTCTTGATCAATGATTGTGTTGAGAAGATCATTGGATATCGTACCATATATCCATTGCCGTACGATGTCATCTAGCCATTCCCATAGAGCCTTTGCATCAGTTTTCTCGGCTTCGGTTGCTGTGGATGAGACGGTGGGGGAGGCAGGAGGTAAGATGTGATCAATTACCAAATTCGCTCGGCAATGGAGCTTGAAGAGGGTAGCCCAGTTGTTGTATTGGCTTCCTTCATAGTCAAGAACAATAGGAATGCAGGATTTGATATTGGTGACTGTGGTTGCAGGATGCAACTTGGACGCGTCAGCCATGGAGATGAGAAGAAGGAAGGGACGAAGAAGATGGGTGGTGGGCGGCTGCTAGGGTTGCAGAGACCTAGCCTGATACCATATAAGAGAATATTTGCCTGCCTATTCTCATTCATTCAATAGGTTAATATACATCATTTACAACATAATTGTAGGCTACAAATTAGGAACTAATTTGACTAATTGATTCTAACGTATGCTAACCTAAAATAGAAGATTACAAATTATTTTTGACTAAATATTTACATAATCTAACATTTAGCACTAAGATCAACATCAACATCATAATTGACATGCTCATGCTCGTTTTTTATTTACTAAAATGTTCTCAAATATTGACTTATTATCACAGCTAGTTGTAGTCTTAACCCTGCAAAAATTCCACTGACTATAGATCTAAAAGCCAAGAACAAATTTGGTGGTATTAATATGTTCCGAAATCTTATTCTTAATAACTGAGAACGCTCTTACCATCAGATCAAAACCTTGATGACATCTATTCCTGAACTTGTCGAACGAGACGCTTTCACAAATTTCGTGTGTCGTTGTTCTTAAAGGAACATGAAAACGAAAGGATTTCTGGATAATGTTACAGCCAAAGAAATACATTATAGAAGTGCTGGGGAATTCTGCCCAAGATCAACATCCAAAACATGCTATAGCCAAGGGGTTTGGTTTACAAAAATGACCCGAAAGTTGTCTCTTTTTTCTTTTCTTTTTGGGGGGTGGGGGTCCTCACGTAGTAGTAGACTTTTGGTCTCAATTCTTTGAGAAGGGGAAGTCCCGAAGGTGAAACCCCCCACCTATATCAGAGGCTCGTTGGCCAGGTGGGATGTAAATCGAGGGATATGCGCGAGTGGCAGCCCTGCAAGGGAGAGGACCAACGGGACACGAACCCAGCAACAACCCTTGCAATATTTCAGCAAAGACTGTCATCACATGAATTCGAACCTACGACGTCGAAGTAGTTGTACCCCAATCACCTTGTCACTTATCGACTCGCATGTGTCAATGGGGGCTGACTTTTGGTCTCAATTCTCAAAGCCTCCAAAACCAAGTCATTCGAAAGTAAATCACAAAGCCGAGACTTAACTTACTACATATTATGAGTAATGATTGCAGATATTGATGATGGATGATTTGATTCTGCTTTAGTTTGACTAAATTGAATGTGCATTCCAGACGTGACATTGCCACCAGAAACTTACGTCCGTGAAACATGAAAATTGAAAAGTGTTATCTAAGTTAAGAATTCAAACTAATTATCATTGCATCTGCAACAACTAAAATGAGATATTCATAAATTGCACTAGAAGTGTCATAATTACACATTCCAGTTCATTAACTTTACTCCTTTGAGTAAAATTAGCTTGCAAGATGATGAAAACTTCAATTTCGAATGTATCTACTGACTCAGAGATCGATTATAACATCTGAAAACCACATAATCTAAGCCCAATCAACTGCAAATGTATTTTCCAGCTTCCACCAAAAGATTATCTGCATCTTTTTAATTTAAGAATAGACCACTTTAATGTCCTTTTGATTGGAAAATGAAAGATAGTTTTGTCAGCATTCTTCAACCGAGCTGCAAAATTAAGCATGCCAATTTGGCAGACGCCGTGAATCATTATTGCTCACCCTGTAGTAGAACATCTTCCCAGCGAACTACTCCATTTATAGAACGACATCCCCGAATTAGCATTCCTTGAGAATACAACATTATTTTTCATGACAAATTCTGGATTTTCAAGCAAATATGCCCACTATACATCCAAAACCACATTACAGTTCAACGGCAACTGATCAACCATCTCAAGGATCGTGAGGAAATGCTCCTGTCCCCTTTCAACCATCACCATTTTTGTCTTTACATAGCCGGTAAAAATGTTCAGAAAAAGTTCTTAGAGGCTAAAGTGGAACGGATTTCGGCTATCCTTCAGCCCGTCAAAAGGAAAAGAAGCCTTCAAACTATTGAAGTTTAATCCAGTTCCCAGAGTAACTAAAGATCATGCTCTTTTGAAATCAAATTTGGCTGACCTATGTTTTAAACCAAATATGACCATAGGCTTTCAACAATGAAGGATACAACACTAAATATTGTTGGCGATACTATTGTAAAGCAGTACGGAAAGTAAATAACTATTACAAGTGTTCGAAATGATAAATTAATAGGCCAATGTTGAGAACTGCCGCAAGCTTGTTGTGTCTTGAATCTTGATAACCTGAAATCAAGAAATAACTAAATCTGGATGGTTACAACGTTGTGTGTTAAGTCGAGTGATTGCACTCTGTCCTTAAGACAAGACTGCCACGTATATATGCTTTTATGTTAGCGGGCAATAGTCTCCCAAGATAAAACAACACTTTAATCTCAACGCTACAAAGCAAATAGGTTGAGTCTGACGAAGAAAACAAATATGAATCGACTTGCTGAAGAAATGAAAAAGGAAGGAAGAGTTTCTGTTTTCTCTTCTGTTTTGTCTCTGTGTATATAGTGTGTCTCTGTTGTGTATATCTTGTGTATATGAGTGTCTTTCCTCACTGTTTTATTGTGTTTTTGGTGACTGTTTCGTGATGTATATGATATTTTTCTGTCACGTTATTGAGCTAAAGGAGGCATCAATATATAGCATGGAGGAGGGACTCCTCAACTGCCAAACAAGGTTGTTAATGGCATTAGAGAGGGCTATTAATGGCAGGTTTAATGCCATTAGTGAGGCTGTTCATGGCCTTGAAGGAGGGCTGTTTATGGAGGAGTTAAAAGCCAAGTAGTGGCTGGTTAATGCTCTAGAAAATAGCCCAAACGGTAGGCAGAAAGTTTCTGCCTTCCGTCACTCCCAAAATCAACTTTTCAGAAACTCTAGGAACCAAACTGTAAATATTAAGCAATTTGGGGTCCAAAAAGATAATATCAGAAAGTCCCCACAGCCCACAACCCACGACGAGACGGGCGGACGGCGGCAGCGCACGTGTGGGCTTAGCCTTGAACCCAAGCACATCTAGGTCCTCCCTCCTTTAAACACATGTGATACCACTGGGTCCCAAACCCTTTACCACTTTAGAGACTTATAAAGAGAGCAATTATTCTTTGTCCCACACCATATTTTCATGCCTCAAACACCTTACTTCGTGGACCAATATCTCTTTCATTTCTCAAAGAAATTTGACGATTCTTGGCCCTACGGTCATCTACTCACTTAGTAGATTATGCATGTGAGAAGAGACAAAGCCTCCAACATGCGGAACACTAGTGTTTAGTTTATTAAATATGGGTGGACGCACCTTCCCGCCAAAGACAAATTTCCAACAATTCCCTCTATGAAAGAGAGATTGTGGCACACACACAAGGTGCTTACTTTCAGCAATCTTTCAGCGAAAAGATATTGCATCAGGAGAGGTAGCTTCTGCTTTGAACCTTCCCTAATTGAATACCACCGGACTTACTTATTGCGCGGTGAACGTGCTGTCTTGAACCGTCAGTGTTTAGTGTATGCCAAGACAATTATACCAACACAATAACTCTCCTTATTCATTTTTATTCTTACGATTTTGTCCGTTGTGGCCGTGGACACACTTGGATTCTTAAGTGCGTTCATTTGAGGCGGCCTTCCTCACACTTAAATAGGTGATCTCCTGCAAGGTATCCTGCTATACCCCACTTCACAAGTGTTAGGAATCATTAAAATTTTTCCCAACCTTAACCTCAATCGTTTGAGGATCGTTTAAAGGTTTGGAAGCTTAACCTTTACCCACCATGCAGGTAGCACTTTAATGTCTATCGCGGGAACAGCTTTGGATTCATGTTTCCGTACAGAAATCATCATCCGAAGTGCTTCTTGCTTTCACCGAAGCGCTCAACTGAACCTTTTGCAGCTTAGTTTTCCCATTGAACCAAATTCTTGGGATCTCCAATCAGTATGGTTGGGTTACCACCGCAATGGTTAGTATTGTTTGGGTTTTAAGCCCATTCCCCTAGACAGGCAGAACATTTGATCTCCGGGTAGTTCCTTAGTTAGTAAGGAAGTGACACCTGTTATGATCAACTGCCATATGGTCTTATGTCTCCGACAGATCCTGACAGATATGTTCAGATACCGTCATCCGTGTCCTTCATGAAGCCGACCGGCTAGCCACAATGTATAACTGCTGAAGGCACGGGTTTCTCCCAATAAGAGACGTCTTCTAAAGAGTCATGAAGTTACTCAACTTCTTTCATGCTTTGTATAAAGCGATAAACTCCGACTCCATTATGAATTGGCCGATGCAAGTTTGCTTAGAGGATTTTCCAAGATCCACCATACACATTTACTTGTGGCTTTTGTGTTCTTCATATCTGATGTCCAGTTTGCATCATTGTGTTCTCCAAAAACCGCTGGACATCCAGAATACTATAATCCGTAGATAAGCAAATAATTCAGATATCGTCATATCCTACTTAACGCCTTCTATTGATCATTTATTAAAATCATCAGTGAACCTTAGTTCAACTGATCTGTTTGTAGGCCGATATCAGGTCGGTTGTAGTGTGTACAATACATTGAACTACACGTGACATGTGCATATCGCTCCTTGTCTATGGGTGCACCATGATTCCAATCAGTTCTATGATTCATATCCATTGGTGGCTTCAACGAGACTGTCAACTATCTCACAACTGAGTTTGGAGTTAGACCAGTCCGTTAGATGTATTAGAAATCCAATTCCTAAGATGTCATCTGTGATACCCATATCTTTTGTTTCAATATAATTTCCACTCTCAGACTGTTGGTTTTCCAACTGTTGGCTTTCTAACTTCAGAGTCAATATTTCTGTGGTCAGATTCATTATTTCTGTTTTATCTTAAACTTTCAGGACCAAAATGTAAACATTTCAGGGATCAAAATGAAAGTTCAGGAAGAAGCCCAACAGTCCAGCAAACCAACTCTGATCCTCTCCTTCCAACTCTCCGGTTGGGAAGGCTGTTTCAACATCCATGTCACGCAAGACTGCAATGGCCCAGGATGTTAAGCTACTCACAGAGAAGCACATGTACAAGTAGCCGAGACCTTATACTCTACAGTAGATCCATCTACTTTGTACTCACATTTGAGTATCCATTTTCACAACCCAAAGGTTCTTTTTCCAGAGGAAGATCAACCATTACGCAAGTACGGTTCTATATGATGGAATCTATTTCTCTCTTTGTAGCTTCTTTCCAAAGCAGCGCTTTTGGAGATGACAATTCTTTGTTAATTGTCCATGGTTCATTCTTAACCATACAAGCTAGAAGGACTGGAACAAGTCTTTGTCCCTTCTTTGCTCCGTCTCGGTTTAACATCTAGAATTCATGAGTTCTGTAGATCTGGAATATTAAGTTCCGGATAGACATCAACTTCTGAGTCCTGTAGATACGGAACGTCTAGTTCCAGACAGTCAGGCACTTGCGGGTTCTTGTTAACCTTGAACAATCACTTCTTTTTCCTTTTTCAAGAAAAGTTATCTTCAAAGAATTCAGCATTCTTTGACACCAAGAGGCGATAAGCACTACTGTTATTTACAGATCCAGTGGATATGTAATCTACAGTCTTAGGTCCAACTTGACCTATTTCAGTATTTCAACTTTTACCAAGCCACCCCACATCACAACATTTGTATGTGAGATCTTTTCCATGTTTCACACGGAGAGTTATTCTTATCCTTATGCGTATTTCTGTTGAGAATCACATTAGCGGTAAGGATCCCCTTGCCCCACATATTTTGGGCGTATGACTTTGCGCTTGGGTAATACCGTTGGACTGAGGTGAGTAATGAACAGTCGTTTAATGAACGATGCTTCACATTCTCCCCCTCTATCACTACGAATTTCTCAATCCGTAGGCTTAGTTGATTTTCAACTTCTGCTTTGTAGCGCTTATCCGCTTCAACAACTTCATCTTTGCTTTTCAACAAACAAAGGATACAATATGTTGTACCATCATCAATAAAGGTCACAACGTACTTGTCTCCCCCCTCTATCTTGTATAAACTTTAACTCACCCATAAAGGTGTGACTAAGTTCTAGAGGAGCGGTGCTTCTTTCGCTATTCCTTTGACGAAATTTGGAAAGATGATTTTGCCTCTTCGCCTACCTCACATTTATTTTGAGGGTTTATGTCGACAGAAGGCAACAATCTCAACTTCGTTAGCTTTTGAATGACTTTCTATTTAACGTGTCTTAATCTATGATGGCATAGATGCACGAATTACAAATATATCATTCATTTGGCTACAGACATACTGTACCATTCTTAGTTATTATAGACCTGTTGGACTAGTCTCAAACCAGCTTGACCAACAGCGTCCCTTAAACTAAGTTTGGGACATGTATCACCTAATTGTAGAGTGATCTCATTCCCTGAAGTCCTATTGAGGACAACCTCTCCAACCCCTTCTACTTTAGAGGTGGCGTTGCTTCACATGAACAACCTCTTGCCCGTGGTTAGGGCGTAACCGGATCATATGTGATCTGGATACTCTGGTCCACTCCAGTTGCTTTGGCAGACTGAGTGTCCAATTTCTTTTCTGCCTTTCTTTAGGTCTTCAGATCATTTAAGACCTGGAAACTCTGGCCCACCTTACTAGATGTCCATTACTTTTCCTATGAAATAAATTCTGGCCCCACTCCAGTCGCCCGTAGGCTTTGTATGACTGAGTGTCCAATATCATCATATCAAAGGAATTTTGGCCCACTTCAGTCGCCCGGAGGCTTTGTATGACTGAGTGTCCAATATCATCCTATGAAAGATCTTTTGCCAAGTGTGACAGGCTCAATGTCTTTAGCTTTTAGTCTTCTTCCGTTATGATTGGTGCCCAGACAATTGTTGGCGCTTACTTAAGAGTGGTAACAGTTTTCGCACAGTCAGTGGATCTTTCCCCCTCGTATGTGCGAACATACTTTTAATAATTACACTTAAAAAAACGGATCTTTTTAAGTCGTTTACAAAATCCAATCTTTAAACGGAAAGAAAAAAGAGATTAAACTTCTGATTTTAAAGCGTAAGGAATATAAATTATTTCGTGAAAATATTTTCATATTCCTCATTACTTTAAGCCATTTTAATCAGACATCATTTATTCTTTATTCTTGACAAGTAAGAAAACCTACTTATCCCAATTTCGGATTCTGGCCCACTTCAGTCACTTTATCGGACTGAGTGTCCATTTCCTCCTTACCATAATTCGGATCCTTTGTCTGGGACAGATATAGGCCTTCTGCTGCAAGATAATAGCACATCTTCAGCCTTCTCCTCTTGTCCCAGTTGACATCCTCAACCTCTCGTGAACGCTTGTTCCCACCACTCTCAGGAGCGGTGACACCATGAACACGTTGACCTTCAACGGCATCATCATCACTCTCTTCTACCAGAAAACCACAGCCATATCTAGATTTCGTCACACAACTTTTGACCGACATCTTTCGAACACTAATACTAATACAATACAATCTTGTCTTAAGTTGTTGGCTATACTATTGTAAAGCAGTACGAAAGGTAAATAATTACTACAAGTATTCGAAAGGATAAACTAATAGGCCAATGTTGAAAAATGCCGCAAGCTTGTTGTGTCTTGAATCTTGATAACCTGAAATCAAGAAATAACTAAATCTGGATGGTTACAACGTTGTGTGTTGAATCGAGTGATTGCACTCTGTCCTTAAGACAAGATTTTTCCGTATATATGCTTTTACGTTAGCGGGCAACAGTCTCCCATGATAAATCAACACTTTAATCTCAACGCTACAAAGCAAATAGGTTGAGTCTGACGAAGAAAACAAATATGAATCGACTTGCTGAAGAAATGGAAAAGGAAGGAAGAGTTTCTGTTTTCTCTTCTGTTTTGTCTCTGTGTATATAGTGTGTCTCTGTTGTGTATATCTTGTGTATATGAGTGTCTTTCCTCACTGTTTTTCGTCACTGTTTTTGCTGTGTTTTTGGTGACTGTTTCGTGTTGTATATGCTATTTTTCTGTCACGTTATTGAGCCAAATGAGGCATCAATATATAGCATGGAGGAGGGACTCCTCAACTGCCAAACAAGGCTGTTAATGACATTAGAGAGGGCTATTAATGGCAGGTTTAATGCCATTAGTGAGGCTGTTCATGGCCTTGAAGGAGGGCTGATTATGGTCATTGAAGGAGGGCTGTTTATGGAGGAGTTAAAAGCCAAGTAATGGCGGGTTAATGCTCTAGAAAATAGCCCAAACGGTAGGCAGAAAGTTTCTGCCTTCCGTCACTCCCAAAATCAACTTTTCAGAAACTCTAGGGACCAAACTGTAAATATTAAGCAATTTGGGGTCCAAAAAGATAATATCAGAAAGTCCCCACAGCCCACAATCCACGACGAGACGGGCGGGCGGCGGCAGCGCGCGTGTGGGCTTAGCCTTGAACCCAAGCACATCTAGGTCCTCCCTCCTTTAAACACATGGGATACCACTGGGGTCCCAAACCCTTTACCACTTTAGAGACTTATAAAGAGAGCAATTCTTCTTTGTCCCACCGATGTGGTAGATTTGTCCCATACCATATTTTCATGCCTCAAACACCTTACTCCGTGGACCAATATCTCTTTCATTTCTCAACGAAATTTGAGGATTCTTGGCCCTACGGTCATCTACTCACTTAGTAGATTATGCATGTGAGAAGAGACAAAGCCTCCAACATGCGGAACACTAGTGTTTAATTCATTAAATATGGGTGGACGCACCTCCCCGCTGAAGGCAAATTTCCAACAAATATATCATAGCAAATTCTAAAACCTAATCTCACATAGTTCACCACTCCCTCACACCTACTTCACCAAGCAGAAACAACAAATTGCACGAATCAAAGATAACCCCAAAGGTAACAGCATCCAACACCAACTAATGAAAGGAAATAGAGTGGGCATATCACTAGTCATAAAGCTAGAAACAATTGAGCGAGGATAGCAATTGTTACTTAAGGTCTTCATGATGGACAAATAACATCAAAATGATGGACGTATAACATGGAAGTGAAACCATCACTACACAAACAGGGTGGGAGAAAAAGAAGAGAGATGCCCCAGGGGCACATGCGAGTTGGTAAGTGGCAAGGTGATTGGTGTACAACCACTCTGACGTCGCGGGTTCGAATCCGTGTGGTGACAGTCTTTGCTGAAATATTGCAAGGGTTGTTGCTGGGTTCGTGTCCCGTTGGTCCTCTCCCTTGCAGGGCTGCCACTCGCGCATATCACTCGATTTACATCCCACCTGGCCAAGGGGCCTCTGGTACAGGTGGGGGGTTTCGCCTTCGGGACTTTCCCGTTCACAAAGAAAAAGAAGAGAGATAGAGAGAGAGGGAGGGGGGGGACCATACACCACGGAATCTGCAAGGAGGATTATAAATTATTGGCGTATTTAATAAGCTTAAACAATACTCCATCTGTTTCATAATAAGTGGTTCTTTTAGCTTATGCACACCCCTTAAGAAAGTGTTTATTCCTAAAAAAAATTAGGAGTGCTTTTACTAATTTACCCCTAATTAATTTTTACCAATTTCTAAGTTGACATTGGATATTGAAATTTGGATATTAATAGGTGATCATTAACGAGGGGTATCATTAAACCTCAAGTGAACACTATTATTTTTTACATAAAATATTGTGCGTACATAATTAAATGCCTAAAAGAAGATGTAGTTAATGAATGTTGATTATTTAAACAAGGAAAATTTTGGAAGAATCTGCTCAAGGTATTCTTGAAATTCTAAACAACTGCTTATTTTGAAAAAAATTAAAAGGCCTAAACAATCATTTATTTTGGAACGGAGGGAGGACAAAAAAGCAAATCAAACTGTCATAACACAACAGTAGTCGGCAGTAAGAGCTCTCAGACGGAGGATAGCGAAAAAGCTTTTCTAAATCATTTGCATCTATTTTCTTGTTTTTTATCTCACATTTGATAGGCCAATATGTGATTCGACAAGAAGATTAAGAGGTCAATACCTAAGCATACATAATTGATGGTACAAGGGATCTTAAACTAGTTGCTGAAAATTGATTTAAACCGGAAGAAAATGGTTTATGTTTTTATAAAGGTGTTTAGTTATTGAAACTTGTCAAAGCTGCATAGCATAATATTATTTCTAGAAGTGTATTGATTATTTCAAAATGACCGAAAGTGGAGGAATTCACAAAATATTAGGAGGCAGTAATATACTCTCCCTCGGGAGATATTGTAACATGTAAAATGACTTGACAAAACAATTACGTCATTTAAAAGGGACAGCAAGAACTAAGGTGGGAAGCAATGGAACAGGGAAAAAGAGACCTCTTGGATATGAATAAGATGCAGGACAATCTGTATGATGATTTGATTAGCAATTGGAATACTGACAGGAAAAAAGCTTCATAAAAAAGGCATTTAAGCAGAATAGAAGATACAACAATAAGTCAAAATGGAAAGCAAGATATATAATGCTTTGTCATAGTAATATTAAAACAACCTAATCCACTTGTATAATATCAAATCAAGTGGTGATTCATAGTAGCTCTGCAGATTTTGTCACCCTCCATGGCCATTTCAAAACTAATGAAGCCTCATGTTGAAGCGGAGTTTTCACAAAATATTATCCAATCCCCCCCCCCCCCCCCGCAGAAACTTGTATTACAATTACCAGCACAACCAAGAACATCAACATGCTTGAAGGCCCAGCCAAACAGATAGATAGGGTCATACTAACTTAGCCAAAAGTATATAATTTAAAAACAAATTCATTATTGAATTCAACATGGAAAGGATGTTAATCACTTAATCTTATAACAAAACATAATCATAGCTATGTGAGCAGAGGCGAATTTATAGCTAAATTATGGGGCACGTGAACTCATGGTCTCTACATAAAACCAGGTATTTTATGTATATATTTTTTAAAATTGGTATAATATTACGTGTTGGCACCCATGCTATGGCAGTGCTAAATGGTGCACTTGATTGAATGTTGAGTTATTTACATAACGGAGTCGGGTCGGGGCGGGATCGGTTTTTTTGCACTTAATTTTAAAAATAACATATATATAAAAAACTCAATAATTAAACAAGATAGTGTAATAAAAACATTCCAAGACTGTTTTTGTGCCTCTTATATTATTTAATAGACATATGATTTTTTTTGTAATACAAATACAATTGTCAAAATTGCAACTTTGTGATATTGTTCAAAAGTTGCAAATTACATAGTAAAATTACAATTAAAAAAATTACATTTAAAAAAAAACTTGTTCTAATTTCTTGATAATTTCATGTGGTTCTTCGGTTGGAATTGATATTTGTTGGTCAAATTGCTCCACGTCACTTCCACCACCTTCGGATAAGACTTCGTTGTAGTTTTCGTCTTCTTCGTTGATCTCCGGTTGACCGCACCTTCTCCGCTCCGTTCGTATCCAATCTCTAAATAATACTACAATCTTCAAGATGTCTCCGGCTAATGAGTGTCTGTGCTCTCCTATTTGATATCTGCCGGCAGAAAAAGCGCTTTCAGACGCCGTTGATGACGCTTGAATGTTCAAAACATCTCGAGACATCATTGAAAGTGCCGGAAAGGTCTTCTCATTCCCCCTCTAGTATTTCAGCAAGTCTTCACGTCCTTCTTCATTGAGAACTGCTTGGTACGGTACAGAACCCTGCAAAACAAAAATATCAAACTCGCTAATTTGATCCTTCTTCTGAAATTTTTCTATAAAGTAGTTGGCAATCGTGATAAGTTTTTTTATATTCTTTTCTTCATTGTATTTTATTACTTTTAAAAATAAAGTTTATAGCAAATTGTATTTTACTAAGAATGTCTTCAAAAAGTGATAGACCATCCTTTACAATTAAGTTATATATATGACACACACATTTTATATGAAAATGATCTGAAAAAGATGGAGTTAAACAATTTTTTAAAATTGTAATAGCGTAATTGTTAGAAGAAGCGTTATCTAATGTAATAGTCATAGTTTTATATGTTATTACATAATAATGGCACACTTGATAAATATTTTCTGCAATAAAAGTACCAGTGTGCCTATCATCTATATATCTATACGCTAAGATAAATTTTTGCATAGACCATTTATAATCCATCCAATGACAAGTTACTGTTAAATAATCATGGCCGTTAGTACTACGACCTATATCAGACGTGATAGATACTTTGCCATTAAAATGATATAATGAATAACGTAAATATTGTTGATATTCATGTGGGAATTTAAATACACCTCTCTTAACAATTGATCTAGAAAAACCGTTAAAAACAGGATTATATCTCTCTCTAATGTAATGAATAAAACCGGGAGATGAAGGAAATGAAAAAGGCAAACCCTCCACATCAACTAATTTTACTATTGCTTCATTATCTCTATGCTTATCGTATTTAGGGCCTACAATTCCCCCGTCATAGGGTTAATTTGACCCTATACTTGATCCGGGACAGTATGTGAACCTTGTCCCGATGGAGCGAACGTTTGCACACCCAGTTTTGAAGTCTCGTATTGGGCATACCTAGCTGGATGACCCCTTGATATGTGTCTCATTAACCCCCGTCCCACCGTGACCTTTTTCAGTTTTAAATTTTAAAACATCTTTACAAATTTTACATCTAGCTACTTGATTCTCTACGTCTCTATCAAAAATTGTCCATGCATCTGATTTTAATAGTCGTTTTGCTGGACCTCGTCTTATACTAGGGGGAATAAGAGGCATTTCAGTTGAAGGTGCACTAGTGGGTGTGTTGTTATCTACATTAGTGGGTGTATCATCTAGATCATCGTCTAAATTAAAGTCTTCTTGAGTTTCAGAAAATAACTCCTTGTCTGAATCTAATGGTATTGTAGAAAAATATTCAGTATCAACAAAATCATCCTGTGTAGGAATATGATTCTGTCTAGAAATATGATCATTGCCCTTGTTGCCCCTGCTAGAAGAAGCATGACCCCTACCCATAAGCATATGTTTAAATCCTTCTATTATAAATTTATACTTATACTAATAAACAATTAAAGTAAACGAAATTAAGTGCGCTAAATAAAATAAACAGACAATAATAATTTAATGAAGGAACGAATGTACCAAACGCCGACGTAACGTCGACGTGTAATCGAGAGGTTGAAAATTGAAATTTTGCTCGATAGAAGATTCTCAAGCTAGTTGGCAACTTCACTCCCAAATGAATAAATAAAATTGAATATTTAGTAGACAATGTAGACTTGTAGAGAGATAGATTGAGAGATTGTAGAAAGATTTGTGAGAAAAATGAAGAGAAAATGAGGTATTTATAGTTGAAAAATTGGGTTAAAGTGTAAATATAATAACTTATGAGTTAAAAATAAATATTAAGGGGTAGAGGGGTTGGGGGAGGGGAGGGCAAAAATGGCCATTGCACAACGGCAAAAAATGGCAGTTGTACAACGGCCAAAATATAAAATCATCGTTGGTGCAACGACTATTTTTGCAAAAGGGGCTTCGGGTGGGATCGGGACCGGGACCGGGTCGGGCCTGACGGGATTGGGCCGGGCCGGGCTGAGACTATGTCTCATACCGATTCGAATCCCGATACCGCAAGAGAGATAGATTGAGAGATTAGAGAAATTGGTGCATACTTGATTGACTGAGTAACAGATTGAAAGGTTAGCATTCTGTACATGCTACACAATTCTTATATTCCATTAAACTACACCTAATAGAATTAGGCACAAGTGTTCCTTTGGCAATTTTCTTGAACAATTCATATCATGTAAGGTCTCTCTACTCCATGAAGGTAGGGTTAAAATCTGTATACATCCTATCCTTCGGAGACTCCATTCGTGGGATTACCACTTCGACGAATAGCTCGTAATGCTGCATCTCTTCCGAGACCGGGACCTTTTATCATAACTTCTGCTCGTTGCATACCTTGATCCACTACTGTACGGATATTACACTGGGTATGTTGTTGTTGTAATTCATACCATCTAACAAATGTGCAAAATAGCAACAGAAAATTAAAAGACCTTAGAAATGACAAATTAAGATAACTGAAGATAAAAGGCTTCACATTTAACACTCTATATGTCAAGATGAAGTCTACAATATCCTAAATCCCACAATCCATAAGTTCTACCAATACTGGACATCCTACATCATATATAAATGAAATTTAAACTCAGATAGAACAACAAACTCAACTGCTTCAACTGTCGTCACCAAATAGGCGTCGAATTCGGGAAGCATAGGCACCAGTTGGCTCAATAGCAGCTTCAGCAATTAGGCTTTGTTTAATATAATTCATTCGATTAACAAGTACTTCTTGTTCTTCCTTAAGCGCAGCGTTATCTTCCTCGAGATCATTTATGCGGTACTTCTGCCCTAGCGATCTTACACTAAGAAGAAGGATACCTGTCATAGCGAAGAATTGTATGAATCTATCTTTCCTCTTCATTGCGTTTGCAAAGAAACCTAATGATCGATTAGGGTTCTGATAGCCGCCGGAAGTGGCGGAGCTCGATGGTGGTGTAGGGATAGCCATCGCCGGAAATGGACTTCGGGCTGGTTCGGTTTACAATGTACTCTTTTTGTTTGTCTAAAAAAAATGTACTTTTCCACAAGTTTAACACAAGATTTAAATCCACACATTTTTAATATAATGCTACATATTCAAATTCCGTTTATTTCTTATATTTTGTATCAAATTAAATTAATATACTTAAATTAAAACCAAGAAAGTATTGACTATTGACTTTGACTATGACTATTGACTTTGACTATGACTTTAGTGAGAGAAAATGGAATTTTTAGTGCCTTAAGTAAAGCCTATAAAACATTTGATCCATAGGATAAAGTTTTGTGTCACTTCAGTCTCTAACCGGGAAACAAGTGTTAAAATGCACTTTTAGTGTAAGGTTTTATTTATTTATTTAAATTTGTTTTTCGTATTATTATTGTAATTGGAATAACTTATTGTAAACACCAATTCAGTTGGGATGAATTTCTTATATTCATTTCATTAGTTTTAGCTATTATATTGTCAAAGTTTTCATCAATGACAACATAAATTATTTTTCCTTACAATGTTTAATGTCAACTAATCTACGCTACCTATGTATGTTTATCGGCATAGGTAAATTATTCTTCCTTACGACATTTAATATCTTTTTGTATTACTGAGCTCTAAAGTATGAAATTTGGCATTATTAATGTTGAAAATCAATTATAATATATAGTTAAAGCTTTGAAATGAATGTTTGGATCGAGCTTTAGATCGACCAATAGGTTTCAAGCATAGCATACTCAACATGAATACCCTCCTTGTATGGACATTGCGTGCAAAGACATAATATTAACCCAAGCCGTTATCAATCTCGTCAACATTAATAGATAGCAAATTATAAATTGAATGATTGAGCTGTTAATCGATAATTGCTTTGAAAAAGGATAATTATGATTCGCAATAACATTATCCAGAGGATAGTGTGAAGTAGACAACATTAAAGATTAATATCACTATCTCGAGCAAGTATTGAAGATGAAAAACTAATTGATCGACGCCTAAGAACTTATTTTATATATGAAAAAATATATTATTGGTTGGGGAAGCAAAGACCCTTTATCCAAGCAAAATTTAATGTATGAAAATATTCAAAATATTAAATTCAATAATATCCTTTTACCAATACTATTTGTCAATATACACTTTATATTTTCAATTTCTCAAAACAAACACCACCTCGAATTATTAATTAAAAAAAGAAAAAAAGGAAAGAAGTAAGAACATCAACGTGGACTCGGCTGTGGGGACCCGAATACCCATCAAGTCCAATAAAATAATCTTAGATCCTTCTGGAACGTTATACCGAGCTGGCAAGTTTTAGATTCGACCCATAATTGTGATACCACAAGATTTCTCCTCTAATTCACATTTCGTCATAGCCTAAATCTTTGACAAAAGTTGACACCACTCTCTTTTCGATCTCAATTTCCGGCGAAATCCTGTTTGTAAGTTTCCGTCGTTATAATCATGTTATGTCTAATCTGATGATTTTTAATTTCAAAATCAATCGTGAATTAGGTTAAAATGATTTGTTTTATGCTTCAATCTCAATTTTGTCTATTAAGTTGTTGCTTTTTACCGTTTTACAAGCTATATATTCAATCTCAGTTTTGTGTATTAATTTGTTGATTTTACCGTTTTACAAGCTATATATATGCTTAAAATCTCAATTTTATGTATTCATTTGTTGATTTTATTGTTTTACAAGCTAATGTGCGTTCTTGTTTGCGTGATGTCGACAAAGTTATGCCGTCTGTTTCCTCAACATTTTATCTAAGAAAATGTAAAAAAAGAGCAATACAATTTAGTGAGTCTTGCTTGAATTTTGTACTGGCAAATCAATCACCTTTTAGATTTTTGATGAACTTAAAGCTCTTGTGCGGTTTGACCTAATGTGTAGTATCGTGAATTAGGTTACAATGCTTTGTTTTGTTTGTTTTGTATATATGCTTCAATCTTAATTTTGTGTATTAGTTTGTTGCTTTTACCGTTTTACAAGCTATATATATGCTTCAATCTCAATTTTATGTATCAAATTTGTTGCCTTTACGTTTTACAAGCTAATGTCTTCTCTTTGCGTGTTGTCCACAAAGTTTTGATGGTGTACCAGTCAGTATATGCCGTCAGTTTCCTCAACATTATCTTTAAAGATGGAAAAAAAGAGATTTAAGGCAATAAATATATCAGTGTTTATTAGGTGTTGTGGGAGTTAATGAGTCTTGCTTGAATCTTGTACTGCAAATCAATCACCTTTTAGATTTTTTGATGAACTTAAAGCTCTCGTGCGGTTTGACCTAATGTGTAGTATCATGAATTAGGTTAAAATGCTTTGTTTTGTTTGATTTGTATATATGCTTCAATCTCAATTTTTTGTATTAGTTTGTTGCTTTTACGGTTTACAAGCTATATATATGCTTCAATCTCAATTTTATGTATCAAATTTGTTGCCTTTACGTTTTACAAGCTAATGTGCGCTCTTGTTTGCGTGATGTGTACAAAGTTATGCTGTCTATTGCCTCAACATTTTATCTAAGAAAATGAAAAAAACGAGATTAAAGCAATACACATACCAATGTTTATCAGGTGTCGTGGGAGTTAATGAGTCTTGCTTGAATTTTGCACTGGCAAATCAATCACTCTGGGTGGTGTTTGACCTAATATGTAGTATCATTTTGGATTTAAGTTACCGGAACCCCATATGAACTGCGGCCTAGCGAATCGAAGCTGTATTCACATTTATCACTAGGTTTTTGGCTAGATTCTATAACTGGGGGACTGCGGCCCCGTCGCCATTTAGATATTGCAATTTCCATTAGCAGATCACATGTATAGGACCAAAAGGGCCAGTGGTGATGGACTAAAAGATATTTTAGGAGCTCAGAAAGGTCCATTTACAGGTTAGGCTATTAGGCTTTAAACCATTGCTTAAATATGTCATAAATGAAGCCCCATTTGCGAAATAAAAGTTGAACATTTACTTATAAAAAAATTAAAGTTGAACATTTAGGGACTATTGAAAAATACCATTTCTTTCTATTTCGAATGATTATATTATACGTTTACTAATCTTGGTTAAAAATCCATTGCTTTGACTCTTTAGAAGCAAAAAGGATAAGATCAAAGGAAGTAAGCACTAAAATATTGAAAAGGAAAACATTACTAAAAATGTGGTATAGTTTCTTTGTCAAGAAATATTGTCGGCCATGGTTATAAATGGCAAGCTGTATGGAATAGGCACATCATCTGCTGTACCCTATGTTTTCAATCACAATTAGCATGTAGGATTTCTTACCTTCTTATGACCTGAATAAATTACTGTCTAATGTCTGCTAGTTATTTTCTTCACCTGTGGAGTAAAAGTTGCCTTATTATTCGGCACCAACCTTCACTGAAGTGAAAAACCAAGTACGGACATGCTGAAAGTTGAGCTATAGGAAAGAATGTCTATGAAGTTGCAACAATCAGTTTGTTTTTTAAAAAGCTATTGGTAAATGCCAAAATAATCCTCATCTCCTAGGGGTTTGATTCAACAGAAAAGTTTGTACAATGTGGAATGCAAAATGTGCTAGGTGCACATCACGAGTTTGAAGCTTGGTTGTTAGACCAAGTTTTGGATTTAAGTGGAAAAGAGCAGAGGGACAAGCCCATTATCCCGGAATGCTGTTAGGACAATGTTCCAAGAGTTTGCCATGTCTTCATTTGCTAGCAATTTTCGAGTTCTTGAGTTTCTTTTCCAGATCTGTGCATCATCCCGTGTATTCCTTCACAAAACAGACGAGCCTGCTAAGGTCTATAAACAATGTGGGACAGATAGTGAATGGTATCTTTAGTCTTACTGCATAAAATATACAGGTCAGCAGTATAGTTTTTTCATTTTGAAACCAGAGAGTTTTGAGTGGGAAGGGTAGCTACAGTTCTGCAACTTCTTAGGACCCTTTAGAGGCTGTATAAGATTGTCGCTTGCTTTTTGTGGATACTTGGATGAATTGGACAATCTTTCCCATGGTTCTGTAGTTGAAAGTATCATTCTCGTGTCTCCTAGAGCTTTTTCTTCCTTCCTCAGTTTCCTAATTAGGGAAATTACTACCATGTGACTTATCAAAAGGAGAAGAATGCCACTAACACGTGTACTATTCTTCCTGTGGAGAGAACCTTTGAAGAGATAAATACCTAGTTAATGACTAGCTTCACCATATAACTGGTGCTTTTTCAGTTAGTCCTTTGTTTGTGGTCCTGCCTGAATCTGCATATTTTCTTGCTGCAACTACGTCATCATTAACTTGACCTGAGTGAAACGAGAATGCGTCATAAAATTCAAGTGTTGTCTGCAGTCAAAGACAAAGTGGCATTTGAATGGAACAAAATCATACGGGAGGGAATGGGAGGGGTGAGAGGAAATTTGGTTAGTGGGTTTTTCTTTTTCAAATAATCTCACGTAGGCTGGGGATTGATGTGCATTTTGAAACTTTCAGGGCCTCAACATTCCCTTAATAGTGGTTTTGTATCAATATTCTTACATCACCTATAAAAAACAATTTGGGCTTCAACCTGGTGAAAAAGGGTGTGCAAGATATTCCTCTTTGTTTTGTCCTGCCTGCGAAATAAGTTTCTGTAATGTACTCATTTTCTGGAATTAATCTACTTACGAAGAGAACAGCTGCTGGTACTGAATTACAATTTACCTTTTTGTATCTGATTCATTCATGGTTATTTCCCATTCTTGGCCATTCTTCTATTTTTCGGAATTGACACACTTTTAAATAATTTGTAGTAGTGCTTTAATTAATTTTTCTTTATTCTTTGGGGGTGGGGTGGTTAATTTTTTTTTTGCTGCTATTTATGCTTTTTGAATTATTATCGCTGCTCGTGGTCTCTTACATCTCTGATTTGCATATTGGCTGGTCTAGGCCTTCATTTAAATCTGTGGGTCGGATGGTGGACCTTCCTGCAAACGTATTTTGTTTCTGCAGTCGCTTCTTGGTGATAGTTTGTCTCAACTATTTCACATGGTGCTTTAATAAATGCTTACTATCCATCAGGGTTTCAGGTAGTTGTTGTTTCTGAAGTCTCATGGCGGATCAGCAAGCAGTTGAAGGGTCAAGCACAAGTAATGATTCTGGTGGAAGTTCTGAATCAACCGTGGAGCTCAATATCAAGACCTTAGATTCTCAGACATATACCTTTAACGTGGATAAGAATGTAAATTTTGATACTTTGTTTCTGTTGCAAATTATGCTGAAAAAGAGTATTTACCACCGTGCTTATTCGGTTACATGTGGAGCTTTCTTAAATTTATGCTGCTTTTGAAAAGTATGATTGTTTCTCCTTTATGCTTGTCAGAAATAATGTATCGAAATGTAGAAACCTTTTCTCAAATAAAGAAAGCCCCATCTTTATGAAGTTGAATGTTGTGGATTTTAGCATCTGGAATCTTTTATCACTGTACTCCTCTGGTACATCTCTTATTTGGCATTCATTGTCTACTTTACTTCTCTATCATATCTCAATCTCAGATGCAAGTTTCAGCCTTGAAGGACAAAATAGCAAGTCAGATTGGTGTACCTGTTGAGCAGCAAAGACTAATTTTTAGGGGCAAGGTCTTGAAGGATAATCACCTTCTTTCTGAATATCGTATCCTACCAACTGAGAAATTCAAGTTTTCCCTTCATACATATAAAGCAATTTGTGTCTGCAATTCGACCAGTCTGCTCTGGATATATTTTTCTCTTTGAATTTGTTGGACAGGGTTTTCTGTCAGATGTTCTGTATATGTGCATTTGGGTTCTTACATCTCTCTTGAGGTAATTTCCAGGATTTCACCATTTCATATAAGCTTGTCCTAATTTTTCTTTTTTCAATACTCATAGCTAATTGTTAAATGCTCTAAAAATTTCCACGACTCATTCAGAAAGAAGCTCTTACCTGTGATCATTGAGGGTGAAATACGCTGGAGTTCATGAAAACATAAAAGGCTTGAACATAATTTGAAGTAGTTTTTCTTTAAACTGAAGACACCCTTCAAGCAAGATTATGCAACTGCCACAAACCTAAATACCATTTTTGTCTGAAAAATTCAACCCTTGAACTTGCTTGAATATATATATTTTTTGATAACCGAGAGTACCCGTAGAACCAACTGGTGCATAGTTCGAAACTCGGTGGGTAATGAGCTCTCCCCTCTACACTTCTCCACCTAAATATCATGCTTTTTGTCCATGGTAGGGTTCAAACTCATGATGTGCGCCTATCCATAAAACAAGCTTAGGAATGAACTAAGGGAAATTTAGGTCTCTGTCCGCTTTGAATAATAATCTCAAGAGGGTAATTCTAGTTCACATTTTGTACCTCCACAAATCTAAATACCTCTAGATATCATATGCCACAAACCTAAATACCCCTAGATATCATATCTCCGCTACTCCTTTCCCTTGGTCATCTCGAGGGTGTCCATGTTGGTACTTAAGCTTAGTGAGTTGTTTTCATCTAACAAATTGATTGATTTCTCACCTCTTAAGTTTTATCGTGGCTATTATTAATTCTAGAGAGTTATCTTTGACCAACTGATTAGATGCAAACCTCAATGTTTGTTAACAGAGATTTAACAGATTTACTTGATTAAATGTAATGTTTTTGCAAAAAATGGAGCCTCTTTCATCTACAACCTTTGGGTTTCTTGCCGAGCCTTAACTCTTTCCAGATGTGGAAAATGGGGACACACTACATTTAGTACTGAGGCAGTCTCAATCGCAACCTTCATCGGGTAGCAGCACTGGAGCAGCTAATACTAATAATGTTAACAGAGGTAAAGGTTTTGTAGTTTGAAATTTAGGCTTTCAGGGCATTTGGCTGATTTGTTGGCCAGGTGAGTAACAATCATTTTTATTATCTCTGAATATCACAGGACCAGAGCCTCAACCCACTGCTGGAGGCTCACGGAATCGTATCGGGCAGATTTCACACAGTGTTGTCCTAGGAACTTTTAATGTTGGAGATCAGGGGGAAGGAGTTATGCCTGATCTTAATCGGGTGGGTTGCATAGGAGTTGAAAGATTTTTAATCACTGTAATTTGAGTTGATTTGGGAGAATTTCATAACAGAACAAAGTCCAACTTTATAGGTTATTGGGGCAGTTCTAAACACTGTAGGGATTGGGAACATGACTGGTGGTCAGCTTCCTGGTGTGCAGGTCCCTTTCCCACCTTTTACTCTTTACATTTCAGATCTCTTAGATTTACCCGCTTCTTCTATATTTTACTGTGGTTTCTCTCTATTGTGTGATAAGCCCTTTCAAGTTTCGAAGTTACAGGACTCTCACTTGTATGAGACTATTAATTTCACTTATGTTCACCTAGCAAGGTGCTGAAGAATTGCATCGCGTTGTCCGTTGCTTCCTCCCTAATCTTTGCTTTGTGGGTTGGTTTGTGGACAGGTCAGTGCTCCAGTTCCTCGACCTCAAGGAAATGAGAGTCTAAGTCAGCCAGGAAGTCAGCAATCTGGGCAGGCATTTGCTGGTCAATCTTTACCGCAAGTAGTGCAAATTCCATTGGGGGCAGCAATAGCGGTCCCCTCAATTAATTTGGTAGAATGTCCTTCAGATATTTTGTTTTTTCTGTCTCGTGTTGTTTTGATCATGACTCATTTATTTTTCCTCTTTTAAATGTTGAAGCCCATTCCTGATTCTTTACACACACTTACTGAATTCATGAATCGGATGGAGCTCGTGTTCTCACAGAACGGTGAGGATCTTCATCATTTTTGCTTCTTAACTTGTGGCGGGTGGATCTCTAAATGACTTTGCGTCCTCTTACCTCAGGTTACCCTCCAAACCAGTCATCTAATACTGCGGCAGATCCACCTGCAGTACAGTTGCCTACAAATTCTCATGGCTTATCGACTCCAGAGGCATTGAGCACTGTGCTGCATCATGCAGAGCGTCTCTTTGGTGGTCACGTCATTGCGTCATTATCTGTATGTACCGTGACTATGAGGAAACCTCCTCTGTTTTTTCCGTGCTAATATATTTCATGTGCATAGTTTGTAATTGGGCTGTACATACCAACCAGCACTTTCTTTATGCTGTTTTTTCTAATATAATACTATTCTCCCATTACTTACATAAAAGAAATATTTCATATAAGGAGGATGTGTCCATTTAGGATAAGTTCTGCAAGGCCTCAGAGAAATTGCCTTCCTGATGCTTGTGAATTCCCCTTTGATAAATCAAAGGTGGCAGTCTAGTTGCCACGAGGAACCCTTTAATACAGAAGATGGAGAATGAGGGGAAGAGGGTATATGTAGGTTTAGAACAGTGTTGTTGGTTTTCCGGGCCTTCCAGTTACTCTTTTTTGTACAGAAGGAATAAAAGGGTCAATCCTATTCATGCATATAATTATGAGGAATATAAAGAGGAATAAAAGGGTCAATCCTATTCATGCATATAATTATGAGGAATATAAAGAGGAATAAAGGGGTCAATCCTATTCATGCATATAAATGCAGGCATGTAGAAACTTCCTCAGCTTTGAGAGGTTGAGTCTGCTTGAAAGTTGCTAGTACATGCCTCAATCAAGCTGCAGTTGCTTGCAAGTTGGCTAAGCTATCATGCTGAGACTTAACTTGCACCGAATTTGCCTATTCTTAACATGAGAGTAAAATATGAGTCCTTTGTGGTTATGGATCATTCTTCTCTGTTTGTTCTTATCCTGGGAAAATGGAACTGATATGCTCCGTGTCTGTTTCATGTCTTCACTCCGACATTCCGGAGCTTTAATGATTATAGATTGTCACCATGTCTGGGATCAGTAAGTAATCTACCTGATATATTATGAGGATACTAAATACAGTGCTCGGACATATCCTTAGAGGGAAGTACAGCGACACTCATGCTCACCACTTGTACAAGCTGTGTGCTGTCTGATGTTCGCCAGTCTTTTGCTGCAAAAGCATGCATGCATGGGACCACTGTGTATATTTCTTTTATTCTCTATTCTCTAAAACAACGAACTTCACGGCTCAAAATAATGTTATCCACTTGCAAAACCAATTTGTGGAATCTTATAGCATTAGATGCAATGCGGATGCAGCCTTACTTCTGCATTACTTAGGAGAGTTCCTTTACCTACTGGCTCTGATGGACTCCTTACAGTCGCATTAAATATCACTAATAAGATATCATGTATGACCGTTAATAAAGATATGGTTCCTAGAATTGGTACATTATTCTTTTTCTGCTGTAACTTCCTGATGATTGTCGAACTCTTTACTTTCTTCTGCATTGTCAACTTGCTCTTATCAATCCGTACAAACAGTTAGCTACATGGTCTTTCTTTCGGAAATGTTGTTCTCTTTCTCTATTGTTCTCTGATTTTGTTTGCTAATCTTCTGCCACTTTGTAGCATATTGCAGGACGATTGGAAAGGGAAAGGATCTCCAGTGATCCTGCAGTAAGGGGACAGTTGCAGACAGAATCAGTGCTAATTGGTCAAGCAATGCAACATTTAGGTGCCCTTCTACTAGAGCTTGGAAGGACGATATTGACTCTCAGAATGGGACAATCACCTGTATATCTTTTTCCTTCTCTTATTGGTGGTAAAGCATTTTATGGAAGTGCTTTTCTTACAGTTGTTAAGCTGATCTTTGCAGGCTGAATCTTCAGTAAATGCTGGTCCTGCTGTGTACATTTCTCCCACAGGGCCAAACCCCATAATGGTTCAGGTTTGTTAGCCAGATAAAAAGTAGAGGGACTAGGCTAGGTTTGCAATCTGAAAAATTGGTAGATGCTCCTTTTTATACACTTCTTTTCTCATGACTTGTTGCACTTCCTCGATGTAGCCTTTCCCCCTTCAAACGAGTTCATTCTTTGGTGGCTCAGCTGCTGTTCCACCTAACCCTGGTACCTTTGGCGCTCTTGGGATTGGTAATGCTCCAAGGCATGTCAATATTCATATACATGCCGGTATGAAAAATATGCTATTACAAAATTTTCTGTATTTTCTTATTGTTTTTCCTTATTTTCTTGTGGAGCATTGCAATAATTGGGAGGAAATGTTGTGTAATCTTTCTAACAATATTGTTTCTGCAGTTGGTGCTAGGGCGACCAATGGAGATGGATCACAGGGTGAACGTGGTAATGGAACTGATTCTGGCCAATCAAGGCCTGTCGGAAATATAATGGCTACAGCTGTTCCACCAAGGCCTGCTGTTATCTCAGTCTCTAGTATTCCACAACCTGGTATAGTTTTGCAGATTTATGTCCTAAAATAATCTATTATCTTTCATATCTGAGCTTTTTGCAGACTGAGAGCTTCTTGTTAACATGTGCAACACCGTTACTTTTTAAATTGGTTGATAATGATACATATAATGGCGATATACTCTGAAGTGCTCTGTATAATGAAGGCCAATCAGAGGGCCCAAGTGGCCAAGAGCGCTCTATTCTATCTGGTGCTGAGAATGATACGGTGAGCACTCAACTAGATGTCTCATCTGCAAGTGGGATGACTGTGCCTGAGCCTCTACTGGCGCACGATGTTCCCGGAAGAGAGGACAAAATGGTTGGTGCCAATAAAATGATTCCATGACCTGTCCTTTTTTCCCTAGTACAACATTCTAGACCTAATTAAACTTGTATTGCCAGAGTCAAGGTCAATCAAGCGAAATGTCTCATAGTAAGGCAGAGGCCTCAGCCAGTGCAGGAGGAGCTCAAAGGTCTGGTCAGGAGTTAGGTAGTCCTGATGAATCCTCATCAGTTCCCCTTGGATTAGGGTTCGGAGGCTTGCATCTGAAGGTAGGCAAAGCCTTTTTGATACTGCTTCTCAGATATGTCTTTTGATTATTTCATTTGGCTGAAAGGTGGTGTGATAATAAAGTACGAACCTTTAGTTTCTATTTACATTTAGTAGACTTTTTGAAAGGACATGTGATAAGGAGTCATAGAACTCTCTAACCACTTCTCATTTTAGTGATGATATTCATCAGTTTCTGCCGCTTCATTTTCTTATTGTTACTAAATGAATAAGTTTTTGTCTGCTGATTTGTTTAGTGCTCATGTTCCGTTAAATGCTAGGTCAATTTTATCGTGCTGCTTTCCTGAGCCCTAAATTTATGTTTTCTTTTGTTTTGTCAATTAATCCTTTACCTTGAATTAGCATTCACGTCGCTCAAGAGTTTTGAGAGTTGATATTTTATAAGTAAATACAGCTCCCTCCCTCCCCCCCGGGACTTTAGTCTAGTGGTAAGAGTGCTACATGTTTTGTCTGGGTTAAGCCCATGTTAACAGATTTGACTATAGCCTGGTAACTAAGCAGAGGAGGGTAAATCCGTCGAATTTCGAACGGTATTTTAGTTTCTTCTGCTGTCTTGTTTCTCATTTTCTTTACAGTATAAAAAGAAATTGAGAGCTGGAGCTTTCCTTTAATGATTTTTCCCTATATCATAAACTACTATGTTGGACTAATGTCTACGGTGATTTGTCAGTTTGATGCGTTTTATTGTTGATCTCATAACTGAAGAAAAATTCAGATTTGTTAATGCTTTCTGGAATTGTTTTAACCTTTCACGTAGCGAGCTTCTATTCCTTGTATTGCTTTTCCAATTTTTGATCCTGGACTTGCATTCTTTTTCTTATGGTGGATATGCAAATCAGAGACGAACTATGCAATCCACACCTCATGGAAATAATGCTGATGGTTCAACTAGCAACAATCCGAATGAACTACCTAAAAGAGACGGGCAACAAGTTTTGCAGTCTCTTGCAGCGCTTGCAGCCAGGGGAAATGAGACTGCTATGCCCTCAGGGACACGCTCAGATAGGAGAGTTATGGGGACTATTGGCACGGGAAACCCAAATGTCGATGGTCAATCAGAGATAGTGGATGCAATGTCTAGTGTCCTTCAGAGTCCTGCTTTAAATAGTTTGTTGAGTGGGGTTTCACAACAAACTGGGGCTGGCTCTCCGGATCTCTTGAGGAATATGATGCAGCAACTCACTCAAAGTCCAGCAATGATGAACACTGTCAGTCAGATTGCCCAGCAGATTGACACCCAGGATCTTGGAAGCATGTTTTCCGGGCAAGGTGGTGGTGGTATGGACTTGTCAAGGATGTTTCAGCAAATGATGCCAATTGTCTCTCAAGCTCTTGGTGGCATTTCAGCTGTGCCTCAACAAATTTCTAATAGTGCACAGAGGTCTGGTGAGAATGCCACGGTAAGAGGGGCATCACCAACCGCTGTAAATTTTCAGGTTTGCTCCTGTTAGGTGGTGATTTTGTTAGAAATGATCTATTCTGTTTTGATCAATTTGCAAATTAAGCTTTACATATCAATTGCAATATTTTCAGGTTGACCTTCATGAGGTTGCCCAGGGAATTGAGAATAATAGTCCGCCTGTAGAGATTCTTCGCTCTTTGGTTCAAAGTACAGAATCCTTTCATCATAATGGAAGTACTGATCAAAGTCTAGTTGATGAGTTGTGCAGTGCAGAGGGTCTAGCCAACGTGAGTAGCTGCATTTGGAATTTGAGTTTGATATATGTTAAGGGCGTCGTCTAATGTTTTCATTCTGATTCCTGCAGGAATTCATGCAGATGCTGCGTAATGATGTTTCTCAGCGATTCCAGGATAGACAGGGCCAATAGGAAATATGTTTTTTTTTTCTTTTCATTTTCTGATTTGTTTCCTAAGAATGTCAATGTGCTGATCATTTTGGTTGAAGCAGACAGACTGCTGATTACGCTCTCTTTTTTGGATGTCATGGAGGGGAAAACCCATTATGCTATGGGATAGTTCATACAGCGGATGAGAACTGTATTTTCTTAGTTTTTTCTTAGTTAAAATATTGGTATTTCATTCCATGACGGTGTTTTGGTAACTTATAATTTATAAAGCATGCACTAATTAATGAGGAAAGAGCGAGATTTTTGTTGGAAATTTGCCTTTGGTGGGGAGGTGCATCCACTCATATTTAATGAATTAAACACTAGTGTTCCGCATGTTGGAGGCTGTCTCTTCACACATGCATAATCTACTAAGTAAGTAGATGATCGTTGGGTCAAGAATCGTCAAATTTCGTTGAGAAATGAAAGAAATATTGGTCAACGAAGTAAGGTATTTTGAGGCATGGAAATATGGTGTGGGATAAATCTACCACATCGGTGGGAAAAAGAAGAATTGCTCTCTTTATAAGTCTCTTAATTGGCTAAGGGTTTGGGACCTCAAGAGGTAACTCATATGGTTATAGGAGGGAGGACCTAGATGTGCTTGGGTTCAAGGCTAAGCCCACACGTGCGCCGCCGCCCACCCGTTCGATCTCGGGTCACGGGACGTGGGACTTTCTGATATTATCTCTTTGGACTCTCAAATTGCTTAATATTTACAGTTTGGTCCCTGGAGATTTTGAAAATGTGAATTTGGCAACAACGGAAGACAGAAAGTTTTTGCCTACCGTTTGGCTCAATTGTTAGTGACGAAATACACACAGAAAAATGAGACAATATTTATATACACAGAGACAAAACAGAAAGTCCAAAATGTGAGCAGAAACGTTGGGACGAAAATAGAAACTTTTCCTTCTTTTTCCATTTCTTCAGCAAGTCGTTTCGTATTTGTTTTCTTCGTCAGGATCAACCTATTTGCTTTGTAGTGTTGATATTAAGTGTTGTTTTATCTTGGGAGATTATTGCCCGCTAACGTAAAATTATATATACGGGGCAATCTTAACTTAAGGATAGAGTGTTATCACTCGACTCAACACACAGTTATAACGATCCAGATTTAGTGTTTCTTGATTTCAGGTTATCAAGATTCAAGACTCAACAAGCTTGCGGCAGTTCTGAACATTGCCTATTTGTTTATCTTTTCGAACACTTGTAATATTTATTTACTTCCTTTATGCTTTACAATATCCAACAAATTTAAGACAAGATTGCATTAGTGCTCGAAAGATGTCGGTCAAAAGTTGTGTGATCAAATCTGGATATGGCTGTGATTTTCTGGTATAAGATATTGATGATTATGTTGTTGAAGGTCAACGTGTTCATGATGTCACCGCTCCCAAGAGTGGTGGGAACAAGCGCTCATGAGAGGCTAAGGATGTCAACTGGGACAAGAGGAGAAGGTTGAAGATGTGGTTCTATCTTGGAGCAGAAGACTTATATCTGTCACAAACAAAGGATCCGAATTATGGTAGGGAGGAAATGGACACTCAGTACGATGAAGTGACTGATGTGGGCCAGAATCCGAAATTCGGATAAGTAATTTTTCTTCCTTGTCAAAAATATGATTAAATGATGTCTGATTAAAAATGGCTTAAAGTAAGGAGGAATATGAAAATGTTTTCCGAAATAATTTATATTCCTTACGCTTTAAAATCAGAAGTTTAATATCACATTCCTTCCCGTTTAAAGATTGGATTTTGTAAACGACTTTAAAAAGATCCGTTCTTTTAAGTGTAATTATTAAAAGTGTGTAAAGTATGTTCGCACATACGAGGGAGAAAGATCCACTAACTGTGCGAAAACTCTTACCACTCTTATGAAAGCGCCAAGAATTGTCTGGGCACCAATCATAAGGGAAGAAGACTAAAAGCTAAAAACGTTGAGCCTGTCACACTATTTGGCTGAAGATCCTTCATAGGATGATATTGGACTCTTAGTCATACAAAGCCTCCGGGCGACTGGAGTGGGCCAAAATTCCTTTGATATGATGATATTGGACACTCAGTCATACAAAGCCTACGTGCGACTGGAGTGGGGCCAGAATTCATTTCATAGGAAAAGTAATGGACACCTAGTGTGGGGGGCCAGAGTTTCCAGGTCTTAAATGATCTGAAGGCCTAAATAAAGGCAGAAAAGAAATTGGACACTCAGTCTGCCAAGGCAACTGGAGTGGGCCAGAGTATCCAGATCACATATGATCCGGTTACGCCCTAACCACGGGCAAGAGGTTGTTCATGTGAAGCAACGTCACCTCTAAAGTAGAAGAGGTTTGAGAGGTTGTCCTCAATAGGACTTCAGGGAATGGGATCACTCCAAAAGGAGGTGATACATGTCCCAAACTTGGTTTAAGGGACGATGTTGGTCAAACTGGTTTGAGACTAGTCCAACAGGTCTATAATAACTAAGAATGGTACAATATGTCTGTAGCCAAATGAATGATAGATTTGTAATCCGTGCATCGATGTCATCATAGATTAAGACACGTTAAATAGAAAGTCATTCAAAAGCTAACGATGTTGAGATTGTTGCCTTCTGTCGACATAAACCCTCAAAATGAATGTGAGGTAGGCGAAGAGGCAAAATCACCTTTCCAAGTTCCGTCAAAAGAATAGCGAAAGAAACACCCCTCCTCTAGAACTTAGTCACACCTACTTGGGTGATTTGAAGTTTATACAAAATAGAGGGGGGAGACAAGTATGTTGTGACCTTAATTGATAATGGTACAACATATTGTATCATTTGTTTGTTGAAAAGCAAAGATGAAGTTGTTGAAGCGGATAAGCGCTACAAAGCAGAAGTTGAAAATCAACTAAGCCTACGGATTGAGGAATTCGTAGTGATAGAGGGGGAGAATGTGAAGCATCGTTCGTTAAACGACTGTTCATTTCTCACCTCAGTCCAACGGTGTTAGCCAAACGCAAAGCCGTACGCCCAAAATATGTGGGGCAAGGCGATCCTTATCGCTAATGCGATTCTCAACAGAAATACGCATAAGGATAAGGATAACTCTCCGTGTGAAACATGGAAAAGATCTCACATACAAATGTTGTGATGTGGGGTGTCTTGGTAAAAGTTGGAATACTGAAACAGGTCAAGATTGCATATCCACTGGATCTGTAAATAACAGTAGTGCTTATCGCCTCTTGGTGTCAAAGAATGCTGAATTCTTTGAGGATAACTTTCCTTGAAAAGGAAAAAGAAGTAATTGCTCAAGGTTAACAAGAACCCGTGAGTGTCTGACTGTCCGGAACTAGATGTTCCGTATCTACAGGACTCGGAAGTTGCTGACTATCCGGAACTTAATATTTCAGATTTGCAGAACTCAGGAATTCTAGATGTTGAACCGAGACGGAGCAAAGAGGGGACAAACACTTATTCCAGGCCTTCTAGCTTGTATGGTTGAGAACGAACCATGGACAATTAATAAATAATTGTCATATCCAAAAGCGCTGCTTTGGAAAGAAGCTACAAAGAGAGAAATAGATTCCATCATATAGAATCATACTTGCGTAATGGTTGATCTTCATCTAGAAAAGAACCTTTGGGTTGTGAAAAATGATACTCAAAAGTGAGTACAAAGTAGATGGATCTACTGACGAGTATAAGGCCTCAGCTACTTGTACATATGCTTCCCTGTGAGTAGCTTAACATCCTGGGCCATTGCAGTCTTGCGTGACATAGATATTGAAACAACTTTTCCAACCGGAGAGTTGGAAGGAGAGGATCAGAGTTGGTTTGCTGGACTGTTGGGCTTCTTCCTGAACTTTCATTGTGGTCCCTGAAATGTTTACATTTTGGTCCTAGAAGTTTCAGATAAAACAGAAACAATGAATCTGACCACAGAAACATTGACTCTGAAGTTAGAAAGCCAACAGTTGGAAAACCAACAGTCTGAGAGTGGAAATTCTATTGAAACAAAAGATATGGGTATCTCAGATGACATCTTAGGAATTGGATTTCTAAGACATCTAACGGACTGGTCTAACTCCAAACTCAGTTGTGAGATAATTGACAGTCTCGTTGAAGCCACCAATGGATATGAATCATAGAACTGATTGAAATCATAGTGCAATTATAGACAAGGAGTGATATGCACAGGTCACGTGTAGTTCAATGTATTGTACACACTACAACCGACCTGGTATCGACCTACAAACAGATCAGTTGAACTAAGGTTCACTGATGATCTTAATAAATGATCAATAGAAGGTGTTAAGTCGGATATGACGATATCTGAATTATTTACTTATCTACGGATTATAGTATTCTGGATGTCCAGCGGTTCTGGGAGAACACAATGATGCAAACTGGACATCAGATATGAAGAACACAAAAGCCACAAGTAAATGTGTATGGTGGGTCTTGGAAAATCCTCTAAGCAAACTTGCATCGTCCAATTCATGATAGAGTCGGAGTTTATCGTTTTATACAAAGCATGAAAGAAGTTGAGTAACTCCATGACTCTTTAGAAGACGTCCCTTATTGGGAGAAACCCGTGCCTTCAGCAGTTATACACTGTGGCTAGCCGGTCGTCTTCAGGAAGGACACGGATGACGGTATCTGGACATATCTGTCAGGATCTGTCGGAGACATAAGACCGTATGACAATTGATCATCACGGGTGTCACTTCCTTACTAACTAAGGGACTACCCGGAGATCAAGTGTTCTGCCTGTCTAGGGGAATAGGCTTAAAACCCAAACAATACGAACCTTGCGGTGGTAACCCAAACATACTGACCGGAGATCCCAAGAATTTGGGTCAATGGGAAAACTAAGCTGTAAAAGGTTCAGTTGAGCGCTTCGGTGGAAGCAAGAGCACCTCGGATGATGATTTCTGTAGGGAAACATGAATCCAAAGTTGTTCCCGCAATAGACATTAAAGTGTTACCTGCATGGTGGGTAAAGGTTAAGCTTCCAAACCTTTAACGATCCTCAAACGGTTGAGGTTAAGGTTGGAGAAACTTTTAATGATTCCTAACACTAGTGAAATGGGGTATAACAGAATACCTTGTAGGAGATCACCTATTTAAGTGCGAGGACAGGCCGCCTCAAATGAACGCACTTAAGAATCCAAGTGTGTCCACGGCCACAACGGACAAAACTATAAGAATGGAAACGAATAAGGAGAGTTATTGTGTTGGTATCATTGTCTTGGCTTACACTAAACACTGACGGTTCAAGACATCACGTTCATCGTGCAGTAAGTAAGTCCGGTGGTATTCAACTAGGGAAGGTTCAAAGCAGAAGCTACCTCTCCTGATGCAATATCTTTTCGCTGAAAGATTGCTGAAAGTAGACACCTTGTGTGTGCGCCAAAATCTCTTTCAAGAGGGGATTGTTGGAAATTTGCCTTTGGTGGGGAGGTGTGTCCACCCATATTTAATGAATTAAACACTAGTGTTCCGCATGTTGGAGGCTTTGTCTCTTCACACATGTATAATCTACTAAGTGAGTAGATGACCGTAGGGCCAAGAATCGTCAAATTTCGTTGAGAAATGAAAGAGATATTGATCCACGAAGTAAGGTGTTTGAGACATGGAAATATGGTGCCGGACAAATCTACTACATCGGTGGGAAAAGGAAGAATTGCTCTCTTTATAAGTCTTTTAATTGGCTAAGTGTTTGGGACCCCAAGAGGTAATCCATATGTTTAAAGGAGGGAGGACCTAGATATGCTTGAGTTCAAGGCTAAGCCCACACGCGCGCCGCCGCCGCCAGTCCGTCCCGTCCGGTCTCGGGTCACGGGTCGTGGGATTTTCTGATATTATCTCTTTGGACCCCCAAATTGCTTAATATTTACAGTTTGGTCTCTGAAGTTTCTGGAAAGGTGAATTTGGCAACAACGGAAGGCAGAAAGTTTCTGCCTACCGTTTTGTACTGATTTTTGGAGCATTAACTAGCCATTACCTCACTAATGGCTATTAAACAGCCATGTCTTGGGCAGTTGAGCGGCCTCCCTTGTGCTATATATTGATGCCTTTTTGGCTCAATTGTTAGTGACGAAATACACACAAAACAGAACACACAGAAAAACGAGACAATATTTATATACACAGAGACAAAACAGAAGAGAAACAGAAAGTCCAAAACGTGAGCAGAAACGTTGGGACGAAAACAGAAACTCTTCCTTCTTTTTCCATTTTTTCAGCAAGTTGTTTCGTATTTGTTTTCTTCGTCAGGATCAACCTATTTGCTTTGTACTGTTGATATTAAGTGTTATTTTATCTTGGGAGACTATTGCCCGCTAACGTAAAAGCATATATACGGGGCAATCTTGTCTTAAGGACAGAGTGTCATCACTCGACTCAGCACACAATTATAACGATCCGGATTTAGTGTTTCTTGATTTCAGGTTATCAAGATTCAAGACTCAACAAGCTTGCGGCAGTTCTGAACATTGCCTATCTATTTATCCTTTCGAACACTTGTAATATTTATTTACTTTCCGTACTGCTTTACAATATCCAACAAATTAGAGAGAGCAGCTATCTGCATGCCTTCTTTTCCCCTTTTATTTGGTGCCTGCGTCCATGATTGGTTCTCACCTGACTCATTATTCCATGCAAGTGGGCTAATGTAGATTTGTATATAATATAATTAAAAGTTAAAAAATTTCTTTTTTGGTAAGCAATTTATTGTGCTTTGATATGTATTTAATTATGTTATCACTAATTTACAAATCTCCTTATTTTTAGCCTTTTATTTATAACAATAATCTCCTCCTTTTTAGCTTTAAGTTGTATAATTTGTAATATCTAAATTAGTTGTATCTTATATAATTAATTCTTATAAATCTTGTATTTATGTAACTTCCCCTTTAACCTAATGATAGGTTTGGCAAATGGAAGGTTTTGAGATGAACTTGGGCTAGTGAAAATAGGGTGAATCGATAAATGAATCATTGGTTAACCTTATCCAAAAGTTAGTACAACTGAGATAGGTTGAGCCATCAAATATTCGAAGGTACTTGATACGAGTCTATAACATATTACTAAAAAAGAAAAAACAAATATCAGTAGAAAATGCAACAGAAAAAGTAATAATGTAGAATGAACCCCAATTACTCCATCTAATTGCGTCATAAAATTGTTTTTCCTTTTTCTAGTTGCCTGTCTTATTCATTGAGGTTGATATTGAAAGAAAAATAATTCTTTGATTCATTGATTGAAAGGCTATATATACAAGTTACATATTTTCATAATAGGAGAATCTTATTTCTAAAATCTTATTCTACTTGGATCCTAATTATATAATTATGGTAATACAATATTATGGTAAGTATACAATACTATTTACACTACAACATTACCTAAACTAGGAGACTAAAACCTTACCTAATTTATCTATATGTACACGGTTTGTTGAAGGAAACCGAGAGCCATATATACACAATATACACATATATTGTGTATATTTAACACACACCCCCCCCCCCCCCGCAGTCATAGCGTGCGATCTTCGAACGTTGAGACTGTCCCTAAAATCTTCAAAAAGGACCGAAGGATGACCCTTTGTAAAGATGTCTGCAATTTGATATCTTGACGGGACATGACAGACTCGTACCTGACCCCGAGCAACCTTTTCGCGGACAAAGTGAATGTCCATCTCGATATGCTTAGTGCGTTGGTGCTGAATCGGATTACCAGAAAGGTAAATGACACTAATATTATCACAATAAACCAAGGTTGCCTTCTAAATGGGACAATGAAGCTCCAAAATCAAGTTAAGTAACCAACATGATTCCGAGACCACATTAGCTACCCCTGGATATTCAGCTTCGACACTTGAGCGGGATAGATTTGACTGACGCTTCGCCGACCAGGAGACCAAGTTGTTGCCAAGGAACATACAATAGCCAGACGTAGACCGCCTGGTGTCGGGACAGCCACCCCAATCAGCATCCGTATACGAGACAAATGTGGATGTCGAGGAAGGATATAGATGCAATCCATAGTCAAGTGTATCCTGAATATACCGAATGATGCGTTTGAGTGCATTCATGTGCTCAATTCTAGGATCATGCATGAACAAACACACCTGCTGGACAACATATGTAATATCCGATCTCGTAAAGGTAAGATACTGAAGGGCCCCTGCAAGACTGCGATAGCGGGTCGGGTCCTCGTAGGGTACGCCGGCCGCGGTACTAAGCTTGGGCTTCGTATCAACTGGAGTGGAAGTGGACTTACAGGATGACATCTCAGCCCTCTTGATGATCTCAACTGCATACTTCCGTTGAGACAAGAATAATCTATCGGAATGACGAGTGACGACAATCCCCAAAAAGTAACTCAAGGGCCCTAAGTCTTTCATAGCAAACTCAGAGCTGAGCATGGTCATGATAGACTGGCGTAAGGCATCGGAAGAGGCAGTAAAAATGATATCATCCACATACAACAGAATGTAGGCCAAGGACGAACCACGACGGTAGATGAACAAGGAATTATCTGACATGCTGTGAGTGAACCCAATAGTCAAAACATAGTCAGTAAACCTTGTATACCAGGCCCTGGGAGACTGCTTAAGCCCATATAAAGACTTCTTCAATAAACATACATGATGAGGATGTTTGGGATCCCTGAATCCCAAAGGCTGATGCATATAGTCTGTTTCCTTGAGATCACCATGTAGGAAAATATTCTTGACATCTAACTGATGAATAGGCCATGCTTTCGAAAGAGCCAAGCTAAGCACAGTGCGGATGATAGCCAGCTTGACCACTGGACTGAACGTCTCACCACAATCTATACCAACCTGTTGAATCTTACCATCACTCACAAATCGAGCCTTATGTCTTGCAAATTAACCATCTGAATTTTTCTTGTGAGCAAAGATCCACATAGACCTGATAATATTAATACCATATGAACGGGGTACCAACTCCCACGTCTTATTATCAATAAGAGCATTATATTCATCGGTCATAGCAATTTTCTAATTCGGGTCATTGAGCGCAGACACAAGATTATGGGGGTAATGGTGATTTAGGGACATTAGAATGTAAATTAAAATGTCTCTTTGGTTTATAAATACCCCGTTGACTACGAGTGACTGGTCTATGACTTGGGGAAGACATGGGCGGACTGTAGGAATTTTCTGGACTCAGGAAGGACGGGCCAGCAGGCAGTGGGCCTGCTGGCCCCAATCTGGACTCGGAACTGGAAACTGACGCCGAGACTGGCCCAGACGCTGGATTGGGCTCGGTAACTTGGCCAGCTACGAAAACTGGGGCATAACCTGGCCCAATTGAGGGTGGAATCGGGACTGTAGACGCAGCGGGCAGTGGGCCCGCTGGCGGAGTTGGGGTGCGTGACATGTCCGACAAATGATGAGTAATATACGGGGATATACTATCATCCAAAAAATTATACGAACTAGGCATAAGAGTATTAACTTTAGCAAATGGAAATTGGGTTTCATAAAAAATTACATGGCGATTAATGATGATTTTGTTGGAGGATAAATCAAAGCATTTGTAACCACGATGATTAGATGGAAAACCCAAAAACACACACGGAGTAGACCGGGCCTGAAGTTTGTTAATTGTGGTGGATGGAAATAACGGATAACACAAGCACCCAAAGACCCGAAGATGAGAATAAGAAGGAGTTTTATTATATAAAACTTGAAGAGGGGAAGAATATGTCAGACCTTTGGAAGGAATTATGTTAAGAAGATATGTAGCCATTTGGAGAGCATGATGCCAAAAAAGGGGGTACAGAAGCATGAATCAATAATGTTCGGACAATGTTATTTATGGAACGAATTTTGCGTTCGGCTTTCCCATTTTGTGAAGATGTATGAGGACAAGAAAAATGAAAATTTATCCCATTATTAGCACAGAATTCCCGAAACACCCCATTATCATATTCTTTGTCATTATCACACTGAATATTTTTGATTTCTCGGTCGAATTGGGTTCTGATGAATGCTCTAAATTTTAGAAAGATGGAAAAAACTTGAGATTTTTTCACTATCGGAAACATCCATAAAAACTTAGAATAATTATCCAAAAAAAGAACATAATACCGATGACCCACAGAACTAAGAACAAGAGACGTCCATAAGTCGCTATGAATAATATCAAATGACATTAAAGTATGAGATTAGGAGTCTACAAATGGCAACTTAACAATTTTTCCTAAAGAACAAGATTGACAATTTGGAGTACGACTCGTACCCTTACATGAAATAAAATAATTTTATCTAAAGATGACAAAATAGAGGACCCCGGATGACCAAGACGAGTATGCCACAAGGAAGGAGAAATGGCTGCAAAAGTTGACGGCAGGGCTTGACTCGATGGACCGAACTGGGTAGGATAAAGATCTCCTATACTATCACACCTCATGAGAGGACTCCCCGTCTTGAAATCCTTCACAGAGAAACCAAATGGATCAAATTCAATAGAAACAGAATTGTCAGTAGTGAATTTACAAACATAAACTAAGTTTTTAATCAATTTGGGGGAGTGTAGGGTGTTTTTCAAGATAAGAGGAGGATGAGGGAGAGATAACGTTTTACGACCATAACCACGAATTGGAATATAATTACCATTACCTAAAATTATACCGCGGGGGTTGCTCAAATTGGAATAAGACGAGAGCGTACCTGAATCGGATGTCATGTGGGTAGTGGCCCCGGTGTCCATGTACCAATTTGGGTCCGGTGGATTTAAACCAAGCGTGTGCATTGCGGCTTTGATGTCGATAGGCGTGGGTGTTGCTACGTGATGGGCTTGCGGGGGCCGAGGCCCAAGCACCCCTTCTTGCAGTCTCGGCCCAGACTGCTGGCTGTAACTGGACCAGGCCGAATTAGGCCTGGACTGCTGCTGGGCCGTCCACTGCCAATTGGGCTGAAACTGTCGCTGGGAGGCAAACTGGCTGGGCCCAAACTACAGTTATGGGGCCTACTGTCACTGCATAGGGGTCTACTGTGAGCCCCAGAACTGCTGCTGACCACCGCGAGGACCTCCACCGCCACCACCATTCTGCCAGCTGCCGCTGTTGTTGCCGCTGCGGTTTTTGCCATTATTTTTCTTATATCCACCCTTTTTGCCGCCACCGTTGTTGCGGTTTTGGCCCGAGTTGTTGGAACCGGTAGGATACACCATGGACTCGGTCATCATGACTTCGGGACTAGTATTGGTAGCCTCTCATTTTGCCATGCCTGCTTCTTCTAGTGTAAGCATAGAACGAGTCTGATAAAATTGTAGAAGCAGATTGCTTTATCGAAGAAGCGTTCCCACACCACTATAGGCCTCGAAGAGGCTGGAAACTATTTGGAGGACCAAACGATCGTTCAAAACCAGCGCACCAACGTTGCGAAGTTGGTCCGCCAATTCCTTTAATCTTTTGCAATAAGCCGAAACATTAGGAAAATCTTCCATATTGACGTGGGAGAAATCCTGCTCAAGGGTAACGGCTCTAGAATTTTGATTATTTTAGAATATATCACGCAGTCTATCCCAAGACGCCTGTGCTGTAGCGTCAGGCTCAATAATTGTTTGCAAAAGGTCGGTAGATATGGTGGAATATATCCACTGAAGGACGGTAGCATTAATAGTCGTCCACAACTTAGGATCATCCTCGCATTTTGTCACCTCCGTATCCTCAGGAGCCGCAGGGATTATGTGATGGATGACTTGATGCGATCGTGCGTGAATTTTGAACAGTTCGGCCCACGTCGCATATTGGACATTTTCTATTTCAAGAACAAGAGGGATGTTATTCTTGATGTTAGAAACTGTAAGGGCATGATGAAACATGTTCCGGGATGTAGACATATTGATAGAACAGTATGTGATTGAGGGATTAGGGAGAACATTTTTGGAAGAAGGGGGTTCTCGCCGGCACGAAACTCGAGAGCAAGGTCTCGGATTTTGCTAGGGATTTCGACGGAAAAAGTGGAGAATTTGGGAGAGAAAATAAACCTAGACTCTTGATACCATGAAAGAAATAATCACTTTATTATTTTCATTGATTGAAAGGCTATATACACAAGTTACATATTTCCATAATAGGAGAATCTTATTCCTATTCTATTCCTAAAACCTTATTCTACTTGGATCCTAGTTATACAATTATGGTAATACAATATTATGGTAAGTATACAATACTATTTACACTAGAACATTACCTAAACTAGGAGACTAAAACCTTACCTAATTTATCTATATGTACACGGTTTGTTGAAGGAAACCGAGAACCATATATACACATGTATATTGTGTGTATATTGTGTATATTTAACATATATCTTTCCCTGTTTCAATTGATATTTGATCCTCAAACTTAACGTACAAGTTGTATATGATACTTATAAGTTTGAGTTAAAATACATTTTTAAAAAAATCAATGAAATATTGCTAAATCGACGTTTAAATTGGTCTTCCCACAAGACCTAATAATGAGTTGACAATAGTTTTTGTTGTATTTTGATATTTGGATCGTAAATCATATTGCTTCTTCAGCAATACACTATTGCTTAGTATTCAGATTGTAAAACAGACCATCTTAATCATTCAGTGTTCAGATCTAGATGCAACATTTTAATCATTCAGATGTCCATTAAGATTCAGACGTCTTAATATTAATGAAAACAAATGAGGCCTATTAAATAAGGGAATATGAATTAATTCATGAACTAGTATGAATTTACGAAGTTAAATGCATTAGATGATTGAGCTTACACTAAATTTTGGCAAACGTGTTTGTTTGGAACACTCAAAAAATAAAAATCGTTGATGCATATCGCTAGAAAAAAGTTTGAGAACAGAACTTGTAAGCCCCCAAAAACATTTGCTTAAGCAAACTTTTTTCGGAGCTTTTATCAGTACTGATATCATATTAATATATGTTTCGACTTTATAGCCAATGATGCATGTTTATACCAAGTTAAGAAAATTAACCTCAATAAATGTGTAGAATTGTATTAATTTCTCTTGGGGAACCTTTCTCATTAATACAAAATATATATAGGGTGTACAATGTGGAGTCCTTATACAACATGGATCCTGTATTTACCATAATTACATAAGACTACATATGGCTAAATAATATTGTACACAATCTAATAGACCCCCTCAGTCTGAGCGGGATGAGGCCGGACATTAAGACTGGATCTGAAGTCAAGAAATAGCTGTCTAGGAAGACCTTTTGTGAATATATCCGCATACTGATAAGAAGAAGACACATGCAATACCTTGACATGACCGAGAGCAACCTTCTCATGAACAAAGTAGATGTCCATCTCAATATGCTTGGTTCGCTGATACTGAACCGAATTATGAGATAGATAGATGGTGGATATGTTATCACAATAAACCAAAGACGTCTTACACAATGGATACTGAAGCTCCAAAAGAAGGTTTCGAAGCCAACAGATTATCCCCCAAGAACACATAATAGCCTGAGGTGGATCGTCGCGTGTTCGGACAACCTGCCCAATCAACATCCGTTTATGACAACAATCTGGTCGGTGCTGAGGGGTATAAATGCAATCCATAATCAAGTGTGCCCTTAACGTATCGAATGATACGTTTAAGAGCAATAAAATGAGGCTCCATGGGGCATGCATGAATAAGCATACATGTTGAACAACATAAGCAATATTAGGCCTGGTGAAAGTAATGTATTGTGGTGCACCTGCAAGACTTTGATAGAGAGTGGGATCTGACACTGGATCACCATAAACAATACTAAGCTTTGATTTTGAGTCAACTGGAGTAGACATGATCTTGCAATTTGCCATTTTAGCCATGTACACAATCTCCTCTGCATACTTACGTTGACAAATAAACATAGTATCTGCAGATCGAGTCACTGAGATCCCCAAAAAATAGCTCAACTTCTCCAAGTTAGTCATAGCAAATTCAATTTTGAGTAAGGCAATTATCTTATTTTTTAACAAATCAGATGAGGCAGTAAGCACAATATCATCCACACACAATAATAAATAGGCAGTGCTACTACCTCTATGAAAAATAAATAGAAAATTATCACACTTGCTGCATACAAACTCAATCCGCATGATATATTGTGCAAAGCGATCATACCACGCTTTAGGGGCCTGTTTCAATCCATAAAGTGACTTACGGAGACGACATACATACTGAGGGGCTGCAGGATGGACAAAACCAGGTGGTTGGTGCATGAAAATAGTTTCTTTCAACTCCCCATGTAGAAATGCATTTTTCACATCAAGCTGATGAATGAGCCAATGCTTACCCATAGCAATACTCAATATTGTGCGAATGGTATCCGATTTTAAAACCGGACTGAACATCTTACCACAATCAAGACCCTCATGCTGATTTGTGCCATTAGCCATAAGTCTTGCCTTGTACCTCTCAAAGTCACCACTCTCTTTATATTTGTGACAAAAAAGTCACATGCAACAGATCACATTCACCCCCTCCGGTCGAGGAACCAAATCCCACGTGTGATGTTTTGTTAAAGCATTAAATTCCTCATACATAGCCGCATTCCAATTAGGGTCTAGTTTGGCTAATCTTGGGTTTTTTGGGAATTGGGAAAATGGTTTGTGTGGATAGGTTAAACTGGACTTTGGGTTTGAAAATCCAGTGTTGGGAACGGGTTTCCATTGGGTGTGAAGGGGCAGTGGGTGGGTGGAAATTTTGTTGGATTGCTGGATTTGGGTATCGGGTTTGGTCGTTGGCGACGGATGCGATCGACAGGACATGGAGGTGGGTGAGTGGTGTCAGGAACTGTTGTCGGGTTAGGTGGATAGGACAGTGGGTCGGGTGGGGTCGACGATGTGGGTAGATCAGTATGGTGTGGGTAAGGCGAAGTCGGGTATGGTGAAGGTGGCGGGTGAGGACTGTTCTGGTGGTGTGTGATCGTTGGTGAGACAGAGAAGCTGTGTCGATTGCCGGTGGTGGTGGCAATCGGCGATGTTTGTGACGGAGACATAGCCAGTGACATAGAGATGCTGGGCCGACTACCGGTAGTGGCAGTCGGAGGTGGCTGTGACAGTGGTACACTAGTGGACTGATGCAGTTGGCCACCGGTGATGGCAGAGCCGACGGAATCCATTTTGGAGGGGACAACTAGGCTGTCGGAGATGGCAGACCCGAGGGGATGATGAGGGGAGGTCGAGGCTGGACTGCCGATAGTGGCATTTGGTGCGGCGGCCGTTGCCGGAATAGTGGCAGCATAACGGAATGCTTGTTGGACAAGCGATGATGTGTTCGAATCTTCGAGAAATTGGTAATCAGTGACTCGAAATTTTTTAATGTTGTCAAGCAGGAAAACATACTCAACAAATGTGACGTGGTGAGAAATTATGATTTTGTCGGTGGAGAGCTCATAGCACAAGTACCACATATGGTTTGACAGGAAACCTAGGAAGGCGCACAGAGTAGATCGGGGTACCAATTTATGGGGGGCCGTGGATGTCAGATTAGGGTAACACAAATAACCAAAAATTCTAAGATGGTCATAGGTAAGGATCCGACGGTAGAGAATTTCGGTGGGTGTCCTATTTTGAATCGCACGGGTAGGTAAAATGTTGAGAATGTGTTCTACCATTTTTAGTGCATATACCCAAAAAGTAGGGGGGAGACGCATGAAAAATAAGGATACGAATCATATTAATAATGGTTCGAAGAATTCTTTCTGCTTTTCCATTTTGAGGGTAGGTGTGGGGGCACGAGAAACGAAAGATCATGCCATTAGCCGCACAAAATTTATGAAATAGAGAATTGTTAAACTCACGACCATTATCACATTGAAATGATTTTATGTCTTTTTCAAATTGCATTTTAACCAGTGTACGAAACTTAACAAATTTGGAGAACACTTGAGATTTGAATTTGAGTGGATAGACACAAAGAAAGTGAGAGAAATCATCCAAGAATACCAGATAATATTTGTGGCCTAAGTTGTTAGTTATGGGAGATGTCCATAAATCAACGTGAATAATATCAAATGGGGAGAAAGTAGTACTCATAGAAGTCGTAAATGGTAGTCTAACGTGTTTCCCTAACTGACACGAGGAGCAACTATGAGAAAGATTCCCTTTTTTACATTGGATTAAATTTCAGTTTCTAAGAGAATAATTAACGTGAGAACCCGGATGACCAAGTCTACTATGTCACGTTGAGGGAGATATGGTTGTTAAAATGGTGGGAGGAGTGCCGAGGGCATTTAGAGATGTGGGAGAATGGACACTGGCAGTTGACGTGGATAGGAAAGGATATAGTCCCCCCTTACTATTGCATCTCGTAAGTAGTTTTCCGATACGGAGGTCCGTTACAGAAAATCCAAACGGGTCAAAATTAATTGAGAAGGAATTATCGGTGGCAAATTTTCTAACATGGATTAGGTTTTTGATGATGTTTGGGGCATAAATGGCGTTGTTAATAGAGAAGTGGGGATGCGGTGGTGGGGTAAGGGTGTGACCAAATCTCTGAATTGGAATGCGATCACCATTAACGACCATAATAGATTGTGGAGTTTGTAACTGGTGTAGTTGAGGAAGATTACCTGAATTGTTGGTAAGATGAGACGTGACATCCGTATCCATGTACCACGCATTATCAGGTTGCCGAGGAGTCATTATATTGGATATGGAACGATGGTTTTCTGGAAAGAGAAAAAGTAAAAAAATAAAAGTAAATGACAAAATTTTAATTTGTCGGGGGTAATGGGAAAGCAAAGGAAACAGGAAGCAATTTGTCTCGGGCAAAGGAGAGAAAAGAAAAAAAATAGAAAACAGTGGTTCCTCTGACAAGGTTGTTGAAAACAGGAGTTAACCACTTTTGTTCGTCTCGAGAAAGGTAGAAAGGATAGAAACAGATTGTTTTTCTGTTGACACGATTGGTCAAAACAGAGGGTAATTACTTTCTGTTCTCGGAAAGGACCGGTCAGTGAAGAGACTGAGGGGAGGAAAATAGGGTGTATGTTTTGACTTCTGATATCATATAGAATTGTATTAATCTCTCTTGGGGAGCATTTCTTGTTAATACCAAATATATATAGGGTGTACAATGTGGAATCTTTATACAATAAAGATCTTGTATTTACCATAATTACATAAGATTAAATATGGCTAAATAATATTGTACACACTCTAATAAAATGTGTATATGAAAGATATATATTAAATCATAAAAGATATAGCTTATCCGGATAGGGTTCATATGAATCCAGTACATTCGTTAGTGAATTTATGTATAAAAATTCACTAATGCAATAAAGAGTAGTTATTAAATCATAAAAGATATAATAAATTCAAGGCTAAGAATCTTATAAATTAAATTCATACTCTCTCCGTTCTTAAAAAATTGGCCTATTTTTTTTATTAGTTTGTTCCAAAAAGATTGACTCATTTATGTATTTAGAAACAAATTTACTTTATGAGATTATTTACAACCACACAAATATCTAAGATTTGTTTTGGACCATATATTTTTAAAATATTTTTTTATTTTTAAAATTTTGTGCCAAGTTAAACTACGTTAATCTTTTTAGGATGGAGGGAGTAGAATTTAAATCATGGATAATATCTTAGTTATAATAAGTTTGAAAAACGAGAGGATAATAACGTAGTTAATGTGACCAAAAAACTTACGTCATTAAGCTTCTTTTGCTACTGTCATTACTCAGATCAGAAACCGGGAATGACGTGGGAATTAGGACGTTATTTTTATGAGACAACGCTAAAAAAAAAATTGGTAACTAGATAATTCAATTTATTTTTTGGTAACTAGATAATTCAAATTCTAAACTTGGTATACCATAATCTTATCTTTTACAAATTAATTTGATACTTAGTAGATTACCATATTCAAGTAATCTACCTTGTCTTTAGCTAATCACTGACGCTATAAAAACCAGAAAACCATATAGCAATTCACACAACACAATAGAGTGATTGTGATTTTAAACTCTCTGCATTTTCATCATTTTGACAATGGCATTCACAAAGCAAAAAGGTCTTAGCAAAACTGCTGGCAAGCCTATTCGTTGCAGAGGTATATACTCTTTAGTCTTCACAAAAATCTGTTAATTTTGCTGCTATTATCTGTCAATATTTGATCTTTATCCAATCTTGAAACAACTGTCTATGTGAATTTTTGCAAAGTATAGTCGGTTACAAACTGGGATAAAGGAAAATGGTTATAGTAGATTGGCACGAGTGTATAAATAGTCTAATCATGATGAATCTAGATATATTGTGGACTATAAACATTAGTGTCATGCATGACGGAACTAGAGCGGCGGAAGATGTTCATCTGAACCCCTTCATCCGAAAATCACACTGAATATATAAGATCTCTCTATATATATATACCATAATCTCAACAAATATTAGACTGAACCCATAATTTTAATATTACAATAAATTCAATGTTGAAAATCTTAATAGTTAAACTTAGTAAATTAAAATCATGAATCCATGTATATGTATAGTAGATGATGAAATCCTTTGATAAAAATTCTGTCTTCGCCACTTGTCTCATGAGATCGTATGTGTAATATGAACAAAGGTTGGAGTTCATATAGTATAGTGAGAACAAGTAATCCTAGTAAAATGAAAGTCAACAGGTTATAGTCAACCCGAACTAGTTTGCATTGAGTCATTTGTTGATTGATATAGAACTTGAAAAAAAGAATCGGAGGAATTTTATGTTGATTAAAATCGCTGATATACTTGAATTCTGTATTGAATTGTGTACCACTTCATCATATAGCTCAAGTTGTTTACTGTTAAATTGTGTGACCGTTAGTCATCAGAAAGAGCACAATTATAATTACTTAATTATATTATGTCTCGAGTCTCGACACATTAGTTACTGACTTTATGAGTTGTGCTGTAGCTGCGGTGGCAAGAAAACCAGGAGAACCACTGGTGATAGAGGAAGTGATTGTGGCTCCTCCTAAAGCACATGAAGTTCGACTCAAAATAATTTGTACTTCTCTTTGTTACAGTGACATTACCTTCTGGAAGATGAAAGTATGCAAAACTTATGTTCTCTTTCCTAATTTAGCTTATCAAAGTCTCCCCTGTAGAATTGCTTGTTTATTAATTTTTGTATCAACTGATTTTTTGTTCTTGTAGGAATTTCCTGGCTGCTTTCCAAGGATCATGGGCCATGAAGCTTTCGGGTAAATTTTCTAACACTGATGTTTAACTGGACACTAAATTTAAAAAATAAAAAACTTTTGGCACGCTCCCTTAAAATTTGTGATCAGAAACAAGGTTATAAGAGCATGCCATTAACGGTAAAAAGGAAAGTATACAGTTAAAAGTTTTCAAATATAGAAAGTTGTCATTCTTTTTGGAGTGAAAGATTGTCATAAAATGGAAGAGATTGGAGCAGTGATCCCTGCCAATCTTGAAATGTCCAATTATTTCTTTCCGGTTGTTTTATTCCTATTAATATGCACATAATATATGCTCACTATGGAAGTTTTGATTTTTTTCTTTCTTATTGCTTTTAAGTTATAACTCTTTTGCTGGTAAAAATCAAGGCATTGATTCCTAATATGCACCAGCAAATATGATATTCTGACTCTAACTTTTACTTAATTCAAGGGTTGTTGAGAGTGTTGGAGAAGATGTTGAAGAGTTAAAAGAAGGAGATTCAGTCGTCCCAATATTTTTGTCTGACTGTATGGACTGCGTAGACTGTAAATCCAAGAAAAGCAACCTTTGTTCCAAATTCCCGTTTGAGATATCTCCGTTGATGCATAGAGATGATACGAGCAGATTCACTACTGCTGAAGGAGAAACTTTACACCATTTCCTGTATATATCAAGTTTTTCCGAGTACACAGTCGTTGATGTTGTTAATGTGACAAAGGTTGATCCTGAAATCCCACCTAACAGGGCATGCCTCTTGAGTTGTGGAATATCAACAGGTAATTTCATGACCCTTTGTCTTCTAATATTTTCATGTTATAATCATTTCTAGAGTTAGTTGTATTCAGTCTCAACTTTTTATTAACCACTTGAAGTCATTATTTTAATGTTGTTTGTTTAAAATTTTTGTATATATCTATATATAACATGCAATTACTTAGCATATAAAGAAATTTTACGGGTCAGAGTACTGTGTCAGATTGGAGGGTTTTGGTTAAAATGGTTGGGTTTAATATTATCTATTTGTTGGCTTAAAAAAATCAGGTGTCACGTCATTAAAAACTGACAGAATAAATTACTTTTCGGCTTGAGTGACCTTTTGAGTGAAGTATCAAAATATAAGTGACTTTTCTTATACAAAAGAAAGAAAAATGAACTTTCGAGTGAAATAGCAAAAGAAAAGTGACTTTGTTCAACTATTTCCAACAGTTAAGCGACAATTTAAGAAATCAACTCGAAGAATTATGATAACCTGACTGCTTCTTTTAGTGGATAGTGACTCAAATTTTCCTTGCAATACCTGTGTTAATATGAAAAGACATCATCATAAAGCTTCTGTTAAGAGTTTGCAACAATTTCATGTCTGATATGATCTAAATTGGACTTTAGGAATAGGTGCTGCCTGGAAAAAAGCAAGTGTGGAACCAGGTTCAACAGTAGTGATCTTCGGCTTGGGAGCAATTGGATTAGCGGTAAGTTTCTCCTCCAGCTTCTTCTTGCTTATATATGTCGGTATTGTGTAAGCTCTTATGCTTAACTCAGAGGACTTTTTAGGTTGCAGAGGGAGCAAGGCTATGTGGTGCTACCAGAATTATCGGTGTAGATATAAACTCCGACAAGTTTGAAATAGGTAAGCACTACGTAGAATCTTGAGAAATCGATTTAAAGGAAGACATCAAGTAATATTCTTCTTCAAGGAATAAGTAGTAGTTAGTAGAATAGTAATGCTTGCATTCTATATGTACAATATTTGATCCTCACTGGCCCTTTTAAAAGGTAGTGATAATATTCTTCTTTCTTCTCCTTTTTTCTTACTTTTATGTTTTTTGATACCTTTCTATTTGACACAGGGAAGCAGTTTGGAGTTACTGAGTTTGTCAATTCTAGAAGCTGTGGAGATAAACCTGTTAGTCAGGTAAGTCTTTGAAGTTTTGTATTTCAGAAGTCAGCTATTGATTTAGCTTCATGCTTCTACATATAAGGAGAAATTAAGAAAACATTATGCTTGTACTTTCAGAACTTGTCATCCTTCAACTAGCATTAGCAATTCCATTATGTTAATTAAATACAGTGTAGTGTAAGAAATTTCTTACACTATCAGGTCAAAGTATATCTACAGATAAGCTTCCTTAAAATGTAGGATTTGTAATCATGAAAATAAGACAGAGCACCTGAGTAAAGGTGACTTGATGGTGTAAAAATTTCTTACACCGATGATGTATATAACTTAAATATGACAATGAGCCTTATCCCGTGGCAAAACTCTCATAATTGTTTTTGCTTTTTCTCGAGCAGGTGATAATTGAGATGACTAATGGAGGTGCTGACTATTGCTTTGAATGTGTTGGTGTGGGAACACTTGTGCAGGAAGCATTTGCCTGCTGCAGAAAGGTTTCCCCACATAACTCTACCACTAATCAACAAAATAAACAAACAAAATTCTTTGTAACCACTCTTTATTTATTTTAATTGCTAATTTGTCTATTGTTTTCACTTTTTTCACCACCCTTTGGCTGTAATATGCAGGGTTGGGGAAAAACAATTGTTTTAGGAGTTGATAAGCCAGAGTCACAGCTCAACTTTAACTCTCTTGAGGTTCTTATGAGTGGGAAAACTCTCACGGGAGCACTCTTTGGGGGTCTGAAACCCAAATCCGATGTTCCTATCCTCGTTAAACGTTACCTTGACAAGGTACGTACTTAATCAATCTATCTGCTTTACAGTTATAGTGGATAAAGTTCCGTCAGTTATAGTTATCCTATGTGAAATTAACCCTTAGTACCACATTTTGTGGTTTTTCAGGAATTGCAATTGGACAAGTTTGTGACACATGAAGTGAGTTTTGAAGACATCAACAAGGCTTTCGATTTACTTCTTCAAGGAAAGAGCCTACGCTGCGTTATTTGGATGGACAAGTGATTTACCTTATGGCAGTTTCTGCGTTGTTTTCCGTTATTGTAACTTAACTTTCGAAGACCGTACCACATTTCTATTCATTTGGTCTCGAGTTTGAGCCATACTTAGACATTTCTATACTTCGCCTCTCTTTTAGACAAATTCTCAATACATGGATGTGATCATGGTGCAATAAAATTGAATTTTTATCAGATTTTACGTATTATTTCTTAGTTTTCATGCATGTTTCAAGCATACAAGCTACTCTTTTCATGTGAAAATCTTAATGCTATTACATTTGCGACCAATGCTATTAATTCCTAACCCCAAAGCTTAAAAGATAGTACTCCTATCGGCGGCTTCTGAGTATGGTTGTAAACGGGTCATTTGCACTTTAGTCCTTTTTTTGTATTGGTCTTTAATTTTTGCTTCTCAAATGAAACTTATGATTTTCGAGGCATAAATTCCATTTGAAGGGAAAAAATAAGACCAACCCATTTGAAGGGAAAACCGTGCAATTTCTTCATTGTAAACTAATGGTCGAGGTTTCAACTATTAACTTGTCAATTTTCAAATACATTTAGTATGCACATTGCTTAGGTAGAAACTATAAACCTTCAAAAACATTTTGCCACATTAAATCTTTTTATGCTAGATTGGACTAGATTAAACCTTTTGAATATACTTTCCCGTTTCATTTTATCTGTCGCTTTAATTTTAAAAACTTATCTAAAAATAACTGATAAAGTAAAATACTTTTGGTAGAAAACATTTTATCCCTAAGTTAGAAATTTTTTAGTCGAGCATTAGAGAAGTGGATATCCAAAGCAACGTAGCTGAGGTCCGCAATTCACGCTAATCAATCTGCAAAACCTGGCCCTATAAAGTACACGTTTTTACCCCCTCTAATAGGACGCCAATATCTGTTTGGTATGTGTTGCTTTTGTTAATTCTGAAATGAGGTCTCCCCACTGATCTCGCTATTCGCTCGCTTGTCACGTTTTATTTTTTATAGTCAATATATATGAATTTTAATTACTAGTAACTTATAATATTTTTAGTACAATTTTAAAATACCTAAAATTTAAATTTAAAATATTGAATAATCTAATTCAAGGTAGCTCAGAAAATTAGTTAAATTTCACTTGCAAAAAGTGAAATGTGACAAGTAAAAATGAACGGAGAGAATACTTAAAAGTTTCACCTAGATGGTTTTAATCACTTTAGAAGTGCGAGTTCATCAACTAAACGGAACTAAGTAGGCGTTTGGCCATGCGTTTTCAAATCATGATTTCATAATTTGATTTCAAATCACCATTTGTTTATGCAATTTGGACATAATTTCAACTTCAACTTCAACTTCAACTTCATGTCATGATTTGAAATTTTAAATCATCCAAAAAGGTGTGATTTGGGATTTCAATTTTTTTTAAAATATAAAACTTGACCCATAAGTTTATATTTTGTAAAAAAAGATTCATAAGTTGGTAGATATATACCAATTGATTGACTTTATATTGTATTGGATATAATTGTTCAAGATGCATGCTCGACGTGAAGAGATTGTCCATACAATGTGAGAGGATTATATTAAAGGATAGTTACACTATTATTCATGTTCAATTTTCCTTTTTATTGAACTAAAGTTCGATCAACTGATGTTGTATTTTTTTGGAAAGGTCTTCTAGCCGCATATTAATTTTGTTATATGACTTGCTCATTTGGTAAGATTGCATAAGAATTAGGAAAGTTTTGATGGTTTTCACAACTTGTGGGGATTTTATGTCAATGAGAAAAAATATAATTTAAGAAATTCAAATTGCATGTCCAAACAAAAACTTCAGCTTCAAATCATGTCCAAATGTGTGCAATATTATATAGCCATATTTAGTCTTATGTAATTATGGTAAATATAGGATCCAATTGTACAAAGATTACACATTGTATACCCTATATATATATATATATATATATATATATATATATATATATATATATATATATATATATATATATATATATATATATATATATATATATATATATTGTATTCACCAAGAGAGATTAATACAATCTAATATGGTATCAGAAGTCAAAATCTAAACCCTACTTTCTCTCCTCAGCCGCCGTAGCTCCTCAAGTTTTGCGAAATTTTCCCCTTCTTTTTCCCAAGAAAACAGGTCGTGATCTGTGCTCATATGGAGAGAATATTTTCTGATCCAATTTTTTCATGTTCAGTTTAAATTTTGTGAGAAACATTTTTTCTTGGAAAACAAGTTTCTTACAAATAGGAAAAAACAAGTTTTACAAGCCGTATTTCACATTAATTGTGTCCTTCCCACCCTTCAACATACCTCATCTTCACCCCTCGCCTCCGCCCCCACAACAAAGCCCCACACTCCTCCCTCACACCTCACCTTTCATAGTATTTGTCTTGATTATATATAAATATTTTTAACTAATATGTTTTACTTACCTACCAAATTCAAAAGATAAGTAGGAAATTATTTATTTTCCTGAAAAGTATTTTCAAACATGTTTCTTCTTACAACACACCCTGAATCTTTTCCTAATTACTTTTCATGTCCTTCAGCTGCCGACAACGACCGACCCTATGATACTCCTTGAGTCCCTCGGTCCCAAGGTTGATATATCTTTTAAAAAATCTAAATGTTAAGTCAGCAACACTTCATAATGGCTGTTCCAGTTTTAATTGAACTTTAAGGAGTAGTAATACTTACTGTTCACGTTGTTGTACATAAGGGTGGCCAGTGGATCGGGCTCGGGTTTGGCGGGCCGGGTCTGGCGGGGTCGGGGTCGGGGCGGGACGGGAGAAGGGGCGGGGTCGGGTATGGCGGGCTCCGGCGGGGTCGGGTTTGGCGGGACTGGAGCAAGTCCCATCCCGATCCCGTCGGGCTCGGGTCGGGGCGGGCTCGGGTCGGGGTCGGGGTCGGGCTCGGGGCGGGATACGGCGGGTTTTCATTTTTTTTTAAAATAACATATGTATAAAAAAAACTCAATAAACAAAATAAGATAGTGTAATAAAAACATCCCAATGCTGTTTTTGTGCCTCTTATATTATTTAATAGACATATGATTTTTTTGTAATACAAATACAATTGTCTAAAATCTAAATTGCAACTTTGTGGTGTTGTCCAAAAGTTACAAATTACATAATAAAATTACAATTAAAAATTACATTCTCAAAAACTCGTTTCTAATTGCTTGATGATTTCATGTGGTTCTTCTGTTGGAATTGGTATTTGTTGGTCAAATTGATCCACGTCGCTTCCACTACCTTCGGTTAAGATTTCGTTGTAGTTTTCATCATCTTCTTCGTTGATCTCCGGTTGACCGCACCTTCTCCGCTCCGCTCGTATCCAATCTCTGAATAATACTGCAATTTTTAAGCTGTCTCCGGCTAATGAGTGTTTGTGGTCTCCTATTTGATATATGTGGACTACCTTTTATTATGAGAGTTAAAAAATAAAGTTATAGGTAATTTATAGTCATAAGCAACAAGTAGTTGCTCGTATAAAGAATTCCACATAGTGGATACTTCTTGTGGAATTTTTCTAAAAGGTAGTCCACAATCATGACAATTTTTTTTATATTCTTTTCTACGTTGTACTTTATTACTTTTAAAAATAAAGTTTATAGCAAATTGTATTTTACTAAGAATGTCTTCAAAAAGTGATAGACCATCCTTTACAATTAAGTTATATATATATACGCACATTTTATATGAAAATGGTCCTGAAAAGATGGAGTTAAACTATTTTTTAAAATTGTAATTGCGTAATTGTTATTAGAAGCGTTATCTAATGTAATAGTCATAATTTTATCGGTAATTCCGTAATAATCGCACACTTGATAAATATTTTCTCCAATAAAAGTACCAGTGTGCCTATCATCTATATATCTATACGCTAAAATACGTTTTGCATAGACCATTTATAATCTATCCAATGACAAGTTACGCTTAAATAATCATGGCCGTTAGTACTACGACCTATATCGACGTGATGGATACTTTGCCATTAAAATGATATAATGAAAACGTAAATATTGTTGATATTCATGCGAATTTAAATACATCTCTCTTAACAGTTGATCTAGGAAAACCGTTAAAAGCGAGGATTATATATATCTCTAATGTAATGAATAAAACCGAGATGAAGGAAATGAAAAAGGCAAACCCTCCACAAGAACTAATTTTGATATTGCTTCCCTATCTCTATGTTTATTGTATTTAGAGCCTACAATTCCCCCGCCATAGGGTTAATTTGACCAGATTTGGTCCTGACAATGTCGATGTGAACCTTGTCCCGATGGAGCGGGCGTTTGCGCACCGGTTTTGAAGCCTGGTATTGGGCATACCTAGTCTGGATGAGCACTTACTACGTGTCTAATTAAACCCCCGTCCCACCGTGACCTTTTCCAGCTTTTAAATTTTAAAACATTTTTACAAATTTTACATATGGCTACTTGATTCTCTACGTCCCTATCAAAAATGTCCATGCATCCGATTTTAATGGTCGTTTCTTTGGACCTCGCCTCATACTAGGGGAATAGGAGGTATTTCAGTTGAAGGTGCACTAGTGGGTGTGTTGTCATCAACATTAGTGGGTATATCATCTAGATCATCGCCTAAATTAAAGTCTTCTTGAGTTCCGTAAAATAGCTCCTGGTCTAAATCTAATGGTATTGTAGGAAAATGTTGAGTATCAACAAAATCATCCTGTGTAGGAATAAGATGACTAGAAGAAGTACCCTTGCCCTGGTTGCCCCTACTAGAAGAAGCACCCTTACCATTACCCTTAAACATACCTTTTAATCCTTCCATTTTAATTATGATAATAAATAAATAAATAAATAATTAAAGACAATAAAATTAAGTGATCTAAACTAAATAAACAGACAATAATAATTTAATGAAGGAACGAATGTACCAAACACGACGTAACGTCGGACGATGTAATCGAGAGGTTGAAAATTGAAACTTTGCTCGATGGAAGATCCTCAAGCTAGTTGCCAACTTCACTACCAATTCCCAAATGAATAAATAAAATTGAATATTTAGCAAACAATGTAGACTTGTAGAGAGATATATTGAGAAATTAGAGAGATTGTAGGAAGATTTGTGAGAAAGATGAAGAGAAAATGAGTTATTTATAGTTGAAAATTGAGTTAAAGTGTAAATATAATAACTTATGGGTTAAAAATAAATATTAAGGGGTAGGGGGGGCTAAAATGGCCGTTATGGACCATTTAGATTATGGCCGTTGGTGCAACGGCCATTTTTGCAAAGGGCGGGGTCGGGGTCGGGGTCGGGGCGGGGTCGGGTCTCGCGGGCCTGGGGCGGGCTCGGGTCTCGCGGGACGAGACATCGTCCCGTCCCGAGTTAGAGTCCCGCCCCCGTAATTTTTTTTTTTGGCGGGGTCGGGGCGGGACCGGGACGGGCTCGGGTCGGGGTCGGGCTGTCCCGGCCCACTGGCCAGCCCTAGACTTGTACATAAAATAAATAACATTCCTATCCTAATTCAAGAAATCCGCTTTCATTTTGAGTTAAATCACTTTTTCTTTAGACTTTAATTAATGAACTATTGCTGAATCGACGTTTAAATTAACCTAATAATGAGTTGACAGTAGTTTTTGTTATATTTTGATATTTGCATTGTAGGCTTCCTCAGCAATACTGAAGTCACGTGCATTTGTTCTATAGGTGTGAACCGTGTGGTGTCTTTTCCAGATTAAAAACATACTAGGATCCCTTCAATTTTGTAAGAGAAGTGCACTTAATTCTCCGATCCTTTTTGATAGAAACCGTAACAACAAGTGTAAAAGTGTATTTAAGTTTCTTATCTTATTTTGTAGAATTTTTATACAAGTGTAATTAGGATATTAATATTATAATAGAAATAAAATTTTTCATATTTAGAGATTGTATATTGTATATATAGATTATATGTTGGTTACAATGGTGCAGGAAACGGAAATAAGTAACTGCTAAGTATTACAACACAATGAAATTACAACAATCTAAAATTTCAATAAACTAGAACAAGAAACTGGAACAGTTTTGATATGTTGAGTCAAGTGATGGCACTTTGTCTTTAAGACAAGATTGTCTCGTATATATCCTTTCTACGTTCTGGACAATAGTCTCCCAAGATAAAACAACAACTCAACAAATGAATAAAGGAAACTCAAGTGTTACTTTGAAGAATTTTGAGTAATGAAATTATGCTTGAAAGTAGTAGGAAGAATCTGATTTCGTTTGTATGTTCTGTGTTGTCTCAACAATTGGCAAAGGCTTCATTATATAGTTGTAAGGAGAGGACCTACCAACTGCTCACATAATTGTTGTTACTGGCCAAGTAATGACAATTATGGAGGTAGTAATTCAGCCAAAATAAATGGTGAATTGATGTGCAACGGATTAGCTATTAGGGAGAGTTATTCAGCCCCAACAACAAAAGATTATCTGCCCAATTTAACTTACCAGAAGAAGCCCACGACCCGAGACCCGAGACCCGAGCCCGGACCGGACGGGACGGGCGGGTGGCGGCGGCGCGCGTGTGGGCTTATCCTCGAACCGAAGCACATCTAGGTCATCCCTCCTTTAAACACATGGGATACCCCTTGGGGTCCCAAACCCAAGCCAATTTTGAGACTTATAAACTAAACAAATCTTTCTTCCCCTACCGATGAGGGAGGATTGGTCTAAATACCACACTTTTTCATGCTTCAAACACCTCACTTCGTGGACCAATATCACTTTCATTTATCAATGAAATTTGACGATCTTTGGCTCTACGGTCATCTACTTACTTAGTAGATTATGCACGTGTAAAGAACCGAAGTTTCCAACATGCGAAACACTAGTGTTTAAGTCATTAAAGATGGTTGGGCGCAATTCCCTCCAAAGGCAAATTTCCAACATTATATTCATGGTATTAGAAGTCCAGGGCAAATATTTTCCTTCTCCAACCCGCTCTTCCGCAGCCCCCTTCTTGGTATTCGAGTCGTGGCCGACGGCCATCTCTCCTTTTTCTTCCCAAATCTTCCAAATCCTTCATTCTCCTCTTGTTCTTTCATTATGTCTACCTCAAAGAACACGTTTCATCCTACCCTTACAGTATCCAACATCAAGAACCACATCTCTATCATTCTTGAGATGGAAAACGTCCAATACGCGACGTGGGTGGAATTATTTAACGTTCACGCACGCTCGCATCAAGTCCTTCATCACATCATCCCCGCGGAAGCATGAAAGGAGAATGTGCCTACCACCGATGATGACCCTATGTTATGGACGACTCTTGATGCTACAGTCCTCCAGTGGATTTATTCCACTATCTCTACGGGCCTGTTATAGACAATTATTAAACCCGACGCCACGATGATGGAATCTTGGAATAGGGTGCGTGATATATTCCAAGATAACAAAAATTCTCGTGTCGTCACTCTTGAGCAGGATTTTCCCATGTCAATATGAAGGATTTTCGAATGTCTCAGCCTATTGTAAAATGCTAAAAGAATTGGCGGATCAACTCAAGAACGTTGGTGTGCCCGTCACCAATGATGGTCTTGTTCTTCAGATGGTTGCAGGCCTATCCGAGGCCTATAATGGCGTTGGGACACTCCTTCGTCAAAGTAATCCGCTCTCACCGTTCTACCAGGCCCATTCCATGCTAACATTAAAAGAGGTCGACTTAGATAAAAAGACGGCTACCAGAGCAAATTTCATCATGATGATGGCCACGTCCGATGACCCTCACTCATTCTCGGATAATTCTAGCCAAAACCGTAACAACGGTGGTGGCAAAAATGGTCAAAATCAGAAAAATTACGGCAAGAACCGCGGCCGCAACAATGGCGGTGGCAGCAGTGGCGGACGCGGTGGCAGTGGACCAGTTGGGCTGCAGAACCACTGGTCGTAGGATTGGCCCAATGCACAGTGGTCGTGGGGCTGGGCCAATGGCCAGTGGCCCACGCCACCCTTTCCTTATTTTCCCCCGAATTGGGCCCAATTACGCACAATAGCAGCCAGCTGCCCAGCAGAATCGGACTGGGCCCTTGCAGAAAGCAGGCCTGCTTAGACCTCAGCCTTAACAGGTCTTCTCTGTTGCGGGCCTAGTTTTTGGTCCGACACCTACGGATATTGAGGTCGTGATGCATATACTTGGATTAAATCCCCCGAACGTAAATTGATATATGGACACCGGAGCCACTTCTCATATGACGTCCGCGCAAGTATAACATGTGTGTTTATTTATGCATGATCCGCGGATTGAGCACATGCATGCGCTCAAACACATTATACGATACATACCGGACACACTTGATTATAGATTGCATTTATATCCATCCTCCGTCTCTACTCTGGTGTCTTATATAGATGCTGATTGGGGTGGATGTCCAGATACCAGACATTCGACATTTGTTTATTGCATGTTTCTTGGTGATAACTTGGTGTCTTGGTCGGCAAAACGCCAGGCTACTTTATCGCGTACGGAGGCCGAGTATCGAGGGGTAGCCAATGTGGTGTCTGAGTCATGTTAGCTGTGTAATCTTCTGTTAGAGCTTCACTTTCCTATTCAAAAAGCTACCTTGGTCTACTGTGATAATGTTGGTGCAGACTATCTCTCTGGTAATTCGGTCCAACATCAGCGCACTAAACATATCGAGATGGATATTCACTTTGTTCGAGAAAATGTAGCTCGAGGACAAGTACGTATCTTGCATGTCCCTTCAAGGTACCAAATTGCTGACATCTTTACTAAAGGTCTTCCCTTGGTTCTGTTTGAAGATTTTAGGGACAGTCTCAGCGTACGACAACCGCTCGCTATGACTGCGGGGGTGTGATAGAAACCGTAACAACAAGTGTAAAAGTGTATTTAGGTTTCTTATCTTATTTTGTAGAATTCTTGTATAAGTGTAATTAGGATATTAGTATTATACTAGGAATAAGATTTTCCATATTTAGAGATTGTATATTGTATATATAGACCTCTTCATTAATGAAAATAATCAAGAGATTATATTCTTTCACCTTTTGACTACATAAATGACATTATTTCAAGCTTTCTTTTAAGTTTTGCTACATGAACATAAAAAGATTAAATATTATGAGAAGAGAACACAATTTGTTGAAAGTTTGAAGCAAAACTTAATCTATGTAAGGTGATAGATAGGGGTGAGCACGGGTACAGGGTACCCAGATACCCGATCGGAACCGACACTAACGGGTAGGTTCCGGGTAGATATATTATAATAACGGGTAGGGTCCGGGTAGTAAAATTAGGAACCGATCAATGTCGGGTCCGGTTTCGGTTCCGGCAAATAGAGACAGTGGTACCCTGAATTCTAACCGATACTCCTAACCTATAAAATATTAAATATTTTAATTTTTTTTAGAAACATTTGGACCACTTTTAACTTTCTCCAAAATTATTTGTTGCACGCCTATACATTGATTTTCCCCACCCCAAGACGTAAATATTTTAGCTTTTTCACCCCTTTATTCTAGAATGTTCTTTGTGCCCTAAGAAAAAACACTCAAAACTCTCTCAATAACAATGGCGTTTTAGCTACACCACCGAGCTTCATCGTCGTCGTTGTTGAAGCTTTCTCTCAGGTACTTTCATCGTTGTCGTCATTGAAGCTTCACCTTTGCCTCTTTCTCTCCTTTAGTTGTGTTCACGTCATTCCTAAAATGCATATGGGTTCATATCTAACTCTTCAATTTCTTTTTAATATCATATGCTTCTGTTCTATTTCAGGCGATACTAATCTTCAATTTGTATTATTTTTTTATTTGAAATGTAAATCTATTTTTAAAATTTGTGTATATTTTTATAGTTGTGAAGATGAAATTTAGGGATTTACTAGTATAATAAAGCTTTTATTTTGTATCGAAGAGCTTATGAACACGAAAATAAGTTTAATTCAGATATTTTCAAATTTATTTTGAAATCAACACGTTCAATTAATTGAGTGTCAAATTTGGCTTGCAATTTTAGGTTTTGGTAACAGAATTAGTTTTTCTACAATGAATAAGTTTTCTAAAACTTCTTATAAGTGTACTAAAAACTCCGATTGCAGGCTAAAAAACTACTAGATGAAATTATTTTAGAACTCTTTTTTATTCTCATAGGCTTAAAAATTGTTGCTTAATTTGTATTTTTTATTTATAGGGTACCCGGGAACCTACCCGGACCCGCTTTTATAGGGTACCCGGGAACCTACCCGGACCCTGCGGGTCCGGGTAGGTTCCGGGTAATGATTGCTACGGGTAGGTTCCGGGTAGTAAATTTAGGAACCGATCTTTTACCGGGTAGGGTCCGGGTAGTTAAAAAATGTTAGGGTACCCGGACCCGCTCACCCCTAGTGATAGATGTAGAAATTAAGGTTTTCCTACATGGGTAAAATAAGGCGATCAAACGATATGTACAATATAAAAGGCAGCACACGTGATAAATTGACATCCCAATTCCTACATGTCCGTATCTTCTTTTGTTTCTGTCATGTCAATTTTTATGAGATTATTCAGATTTTAAACTTGAGTATAACATAAGTCCATAAAAACTTAGAATAAACATGTCTATTCGAATCGGGTTCTAATGAATGCTCTAAATTTTAAGAAGATGGAAAAAACTTGAGATTTTTTCGCTATCGGAAAAGTCCATAAAAACTTAGAATAATCATTCAAAAAGATAACATAATACCGATGATCCAATGAACTAAGAACATGAGACGTCCATAAGTCGCTATGAATAATATCAAATGACATTAAAGTATGAGAATTTGAATCTACAAATGGCAACCTAACAATTTTTCCTAAAGAACAAGACTGACAATTTGGAGTACTACGCGTACCCTTACATGAAATAAAATTATTTTGATCTAATGACGACAAAATAGACGACCCCGGATGACCAAGACGAGCATGCCACAAGGAAGGAGCAAGGGCTGCAAACGCTGACGGCAATGCTTGACTCGATGGACCGGCACTGGGTGTGATAGGATAAAGATCTCCCCTACTATCACACCTCATGAGATGACACCCCGTCTTGAAATACTTCACAGAAAAACCAAATGGATCAAATTCAATAGAAACGGAATTGTCAGTGGTGAATTTACGGACAAACACTAAGTTTTTAATCAATTTGGATGCACGTAAGGTATTTTTCAAGATAAGGGGTGGATTGGGGGGAGACAGTTTTATGACCATAATCACGAATTGGAATAGAGTTACCATTACCAACAATTATACCACGAGGGTTGCTCAAATTGGAATAAGACGAGAGAGTATCCTGATCGGATGCCATGTGTGTAGTCGCGCCGATGTCCATGTACCAATTCGGATCTGGTTGAGTTAATCCAAGTGTGTGCATTGCGACTTCAATGTCTGTGTGGGTTGGTGTGGGGCCTACTGCCGAGAATGCTTGTGTGGGCAGAGGCCCAAGCAGTCCACCCTGCTGCCCCAGCCCAGTGCTGGAACGAGAAGGAGAGGCCTGACTGTTGGGCCTGAACTAGGGCTACCCACCCCACTGCCCGTAGGAAGAACAACCTGGAAAATATGGGATGTTGGGCCACGGTCCACTGCCATGGCCCCACGGCTGAGACCAGTGGGGAGGTGGCCCATTGTTGACTGGATGGGGCCCACTACCGGAATGTTGTCCACCGGAACCACCACTGAAACCGCCGCGTTTGCCCCCGCGATTTTTGCCATTATTCTTACGATTATTTTTGCCGCCACCATGAGCACGATTTTGGCCCGAATTATCAACAAAACCCGAAGAATTTGTGGAGGACGTCATCATGAGTACAGGGCTTGCACCGGTAGACGTCTTCTTAGCCAAATCGGCTTCTTCCAAAGTAAGCATGGAGCGGGCTTGATAAAAAGCGGGAAGAGGATTACTTTGACGAATGAGAGTCTCAACGCCTTTATAGGCCTCAGAAAGGCCGACAACTAATTGTAGAACCAAACGATTATTTGTTACAGGTGCGCCAACGTTACGGAGTTGGTCCGCCAACTCATTGAGTCTCTTGCAATATGCAGACACGTTCGGAAATTCTTCCATGCGAACTTGAAAGAATTCTTGCTCGAGTGTGACAACACGTGAATGTTGGTTATCTTAGAATATGTCACGCAATCTATTCCAGATAGCCATAGCTGTAGTGTCCGGCTCAATGATCGTGGGTAAGAGGTCGACCGAAATAGTGGAATAAATCCACTGGAGAACGGTAGCATCAAGAGTAATCCATAACTGAGGATCCTCCGCGGGAATAGGTGCAGCGGGAGGAATAATGTGATGGATGACTTGATGGGAGATAGCGTGAATTTTAAACAATTCTGCCCACATCGCATATTGGACGTTTTCCATCTCAAGAACAATAGGGATGTTGTTCTTGATGTTAGAAACAGTGAGGGCAGGATGAAACGTGTTCCTAGACATAACGAAAGAACAAAGGGATAGGAGGGAAAATTTGGAAAGAGTAGAGGTAAAATATATCACGAATTCCGGTGAAGGGGGGACGGAAATCAAGGCAGGTTTGGCCGAGAAATGGCACAAACAAACGAGAACAATATTTGGAGAACAAAGGCGGAAGCAATTTAGACCTAGTCTCTTGATACCATGAAAGAAATAATCCCTTGATTATTTTCATTAATTGAAAGAGTATATATACAATTTACATATTTCCATAATAGGAGAATCTTATTCCTATTCTACTCCTAAAACCTTATTCTACTTGGACACTAACTATACAATTATGGTAATACAAATATTATGATAATTACACCACAACATTACCTAAACTAGGAGACTAAAACATTACCTAAATTATATACACAATACACGGTCAACATGTAGAAACCGAGAGCCAATATACATAATATACACATGTATATTGTGTGTATATTATGTATATTTAACACTATCCTCGTTAAACGTTACCTTGACAAGGTACTTAATCAATCTGCTTTACAGTTATAGTGAATCAAGTTCAGTTACTTTAATGTGAGAAAAAATTAGTTTTATGACTTCACAGTTATAGTGAATAAAGTTCCTTGACTATACATGAAATTAACCCTTAGTACCACATTTATGTGGCTTTCAGGAATTGCAATTGGACAAGTTTGTGACGCACGAACTGAGTTTTGAAGACATCAACAAGGCTTTCGATTTACTTATTCAAGGAAAGAGCCTACGCTGTGTTATTTGGATGGACAAGTGATTTGTATCTTATTTCAGTCTCTGCCTTGTTTTTCAGTTAATGTATCTCAACTCTCGAAAGCCACGTTACTTGCATTCTTGTTCATTTGGTCTCGAGTTCGAGTCAAATTTAGACATTTCTATACTTAGCCTCTTCTAGACAAATTCTCAACATATATGTCATCATAATTCATGACAGATTACTACAGCAAACATATTATCGTAGATTTTGCAACGTAATCCTAAGCAAGTGAAACATAATCACAAATTTAATGAACTGAAGAAACATACAAGGCAAGCTAGATTAGAGAAGTATCAACAATATGATAAATGCAATAGAATTGAAACTATCATCAGATAACTGGTCAATTATTTCTTTATATTTTTGTGCATGTTCAAGCATACAAGCCACTATTTTCATGTGAAAATCTTAGGACACAGAAAAAGCACTAGATGTACCAGTATAATACGAGTTTGGCGATTCTTTCGTGTCCTTCGTTGATCCAAAATGCCTTAAGCGATAAACGCCAGGATTAGCTTCCTCTGGTACTTCCCACTCAAGTGTAGCATAACCATAACTATTAACATTTGCAGCAGCAGCAATAAAAGTAATATTTTCTGCTTTCCATTTGAAGAACAAGCAAAAATCTTCGTCATCATATGCAGGTAACCAATTCTTGCCTTGAAGCATTTCCACTACAGCAAATGTGCCTTCAGTAAGTAAGTCAAATCTTGGATTTGCACTCCAGAATGTGGCGATTGCTTTGTCTCCCTTTTTAAATGTTCCTGATTTTGGTATAATTATGTCTTGTTTAATGTCACCGAATTTTATGCCTGGTGGAGGTGACTCACCAGAAGGATCTGGTAGGAGGCTAAGTTGAATTGAGAAAAGATCTGGAGGTGAAGGTCCTTTAGTAGTACTATTCTCTCCTTTTGCCATGGAGTTAGCTAGCTTCTTGAATTCTTGGATATATGCTGATAATGTGTGGGGACCGTATAGCGTAGATGCAGCCTGCCCAAATATCCGATGCATTTCAGTAGCCAGAAGACTAAAGAATTAGGTTATATGCACTGACTGTGTAAAGAACAAATCTTTATATACACTTCCATTATGAATGATAGATCGAATTATGGTAACAATTATGTTTATAAGACCACTTGGGGTGATGAAAGACGGGATCATAGAAATCTTGTTTAGTCTTCACTAGGAATTTGATGCATTTCAGTGACCAGAAGACGAAAGATTTAGGTTAGATGCACTGACAATTTAAAGAACAAATATGGATAGATACTTCCGACGTTTCTTCTTCCAATTCGTCTATTACACCCTGAATTTTGATAGTTTTTTAAATGATAGTGAGAATTATGGTGTCCGTTACATTTATAGGACCATTTGTGGTGATGAAAGACGGGATCATAGACATCTTGTTTAGTCTTCACTAGGAACTTGAGTCTATTTTGGGATTTTATAGAGTTTGAAACAAGGATTCTTTTTCCTATTTGGTTAAACATAATTGAGCCGAATGAAAGGGAACTTTCACGTCCATTTTTTAAGAGGTGCATTTTAACCGATTATAACAAATTATCTGCTTTACTTTCTAGATTAGCAAACTACCTTTACCTATTATTGTAGGCATGGATGATCAGTACAAACCATACTCTTTTGTTGGTTTGAACTTTATAATGAAAAATATATATAACTTGAGTCGAAAGCAAGTTTTACATTTGCCCAAGAGAACAGTTTATCGGTAGTACCTCATATCTTTGTTGCTCGTACTCTTCAAAAGTTGCTATGTATTGTGAGTAAGCGTTGGTTAGGCCTGCTATGACAACATGAGTTTGGTTGTCAAATTCGCCATTTCCACTGCTTATTAATGTCTCCTTCACTGCCTCTCTTAACCTACGTCCAGCCATTGTTGTAAACTCTGTATATGTTGTGCATATATTAGTACATACTATCCAGACCCCACTGTTATGTTAAGAGTACCGCATCAGATATGGAATGGGAACATGTACTCTTTATATCGACTTGAACAATCCTCACCCTACAAACTAGTTTTTGGGTTGAGTTAGGCCCAAGATCCATTCTTTACACCCATGTTGTGGGATTTCACTGGGTATGTATATTAGTTCATACTATGCCTAGCTACGTTTTTGGGTTGAGTTAGGTTCAAGATCCATTTTTTACACTCACGTTGTGGGATTTCACTGGGTATGTATATTAGTACATACTATGCCTAGCTACATAAACTGAGGGTGGTCAGTTGAACACCCTTCGTCAAAAAATTATACACGGTCACCTTTTACCGGAAAATTATATTGAATATATAGAAGATAATACTGCAAATATCGATAAAAAAAATTACTTATTATAAATATATATATTAAATCTTGAATGTCCTTAGCTAAATTTCTAGCTTTGCCACGGCCTACTATCTTGTACCGAAAAGAATGAGAGGTATTATTTTGAAATGAGTTTAAATATTTAAAAATTACAAAAAACATGGAGTTACTATATAAGTGTACATCACAAATTTTATATTTAAAAACATTTTTGAAAAAAAAAACATAGTGAAAACACACCTCCTGGCACAGAGAGAATGATGAGACTTCCTAGCCTGATAATTTGAATTGGAAGTATTGCTGGCTGCAAAAAAAATAAAGGAACAAGACTCATCATTAAGATTATTTTTGTGACACCTTGGGAGAAAATATAAATCAATAAATGATATTGTTGTTCAAATTTCGGAAAGAATTCACAAATAGCCAATAACCACTATTCCGGAGTTCTTAATATCCTGAAATTCCACTTATATGGAATTAAAAACTCCAAGATAGTATCTATTTCTCAAAGATAGAGCTGAAAAGTGGCCAGCAGGTGCTATTTTTACTCGTATTTGTTTTCCTTTAATTTCCATGTTGGGCCTTACCGCCCAGGGATATGGCCAAAACATCTCTCCAGTGTCCAGCAAAACAGTCTTGGGCTTTTGACAGTCCACTTGATATGGGCTTGGTTCTCTTAACACATCTCTTAGCTTCTTCCAAAATGGATTAATCTGTAAAGCAGATCAAATTTTCATCCTTAAACATAATCATATTTTCAAAAAAATTGTTTTAGTAATAAAAAAAAATTAAAATTGAATTAAATTGATTCCTGACCTCAGTATCACCTTGCTGGAAACCAAAAACACCAGGCCCATCAGTAGTTCCAGCAGCAAATCCTGGGCCCAATGCTGCAGGGCATGTTTGGACAACTTTGTTATCTTCTAATTGAACTTCAATATTTGTAAAATTTATATAAACATGTCGATAATCAATTTTCCCTGTCAATTCTTGTTTAGCAGATGTGAAGAGCTCAACAGCCTTTTGAAACTGCCTCTCTCCAATAATCTTTGTACTCGATATTTCATCTGGATATCTGAAGTCACATTAGAAATTAAAGCCCATTATAATTAAGGCCCAATTTATCTACAGGGAAAAAACTTACACAAACCTCCCTTCTTAGGTACTATTGATATTGCACCCATTTTTAAAAGTTGTTCAAATATAACCCTTGAGAAATTATCCTTTATGTTAGTTTGTTGATGTTTTCTGTTATGAGATAGCTAGTGAGTTAACTAGCTATGGATTTGTAATGTTTATTCTTGGTGATTAATACAATGTTACTTACCAAAAAAATGATTTTTTCCGGATAATGTTAGACTCGGATCTAATATTTGTTCATATATTGTTAAAACCTTACTGGATATTAGATTATGGTCTGACGTTTGCAATAACTTACCAAATTTTAAATTAGCGTCTAATGTTTCCTCATAAGATTTTCATTTTGCTCAAAACAATCTTTAGATTTTGATTTAAGAGGTCCATGGATTACAAAAAAAAATTATTTACTAAACAATTGTCCTAAAACACAACAATTGGTGAAAATTTTACGAATTACTTTTAAGAAGTCTTACCCAGGCCCACGACCCACACAGAGCTGGTCATTGCCATGGCAAGAAGAGTGATTAAAATCACAAGATAATCCACTATCAATGCAAAATGTTCCAAGCACATTTGGGCTGACATCTCCAACATTTGATTGGCAAAATGCTCCAACAAATTTCAATTCTTTGTTCTTCCTCACCTTAAATCCTTGGCTTGTTGTGTTTATACAAGCTTTTCCTCCTGTATGCTTGATTTCAGATGCTTTATTGAACAAGGCTTGGTTGCTACCTGATCCATTAAAAAGATACACGTTATATAACTGAGTGGAAAGATATCTTAAGTTGTCAATAATGCCCATCATAGAAAACCGGTAAATTTTATACTAAAATCTTGATATACTCTATTTATACCATATAGGATATGGGATTATAATCCTGAGATATCATGTTCCGAATTAAATGATTCCTGGGAGTTTCAACTTATATACACTATCAGTGTAAAGAAATTTCTGCAGTATCACCCAAATAATATTTACATGAATAAATTAAAACAGATTACCTACAACGACAGGCAAGATGACATGATAGATAGAAAAATGATTTACACTAACAACGTATATAACTTAAACTCTTACCTTAAAAGACCTAATTATGAAAATCTTTTTCCAAAATCGGTGCATATAATTCAAACTCATAAAACAAATAACTATTCGGGTCTTGTATTCCTCGCAACCAAAATGAAATATTGTACCTACCTAACACCTTAGAGTTAGGAAGGGTAGAATTTGTAGATGAATTTTTCTCTTGTGAGGTGACCCAATCCTCAAAGAACCTAGCAGCTGCACCCTTATTATCTCCACTAATTAACTTGTTATTTCTGCTCATTGAAGTACCATGAGTTGCAAACCAGCTAAATGCACCAATATTTTTTCCAGTGTCTCCATCCACAAACTTCAAAAGGGTCATTAGTGTATCAACATTGGTACGATATTTGGACCTTTCCTCTTGAGGATTGAATAAATATGCACTTGGACTCCTGTTTATGCCTGCATTTTCTAGATCCCCTACATAATTATCCAATAAAAAAATACAGTTAGTGTAGATTAGTAAAGAGGATAAAGTAATCAGCTTGAATCGATCATATAAAAACTATACCCCGATATATTATGGTGTGTTTGGTATGACAAAAGTCATTTTTCGGAAAAAAACTTATCTTTTGAGAAATATTTTTTGGATTTTTAAAATTAATTGATGATTGATCAAAATATTATCAAATCGGATGTATTTTGGTAAGCTTTTGATTATCAAAGATGGATAATAATGTATAAGCGTTGGTTAAAACAGTGACACGGAGTTAAACGTTTAGATGTAATATTTGTGAAGGAAAATGATTTCTACCCAAAAGTGAGGGAAGCCATTTTCGTCTATTGGTGAAAAATGTTTTATGGCAACCAAAAATATTTTCTGGAGACCAATAAACACTTGTAAACAATGGTTCATTTACTATACTTGACCAAGAGTCGATTGATACCCCTTTGCCGGAAAAATTATACGGTATAAATAGGTCAACTTTTTTGTTATGTATATATTGTAACTTGAATTTTCTTGTTTCTTTTGTGTGTTTACTTTTTTATATTTTGAATTTACTTAGTAAATATTTTGGTTCCGCCACCAATGCTAAATGAGTTATTTTTCATACTAAACACTAGGAGTGGCCAGTGGGCCGGGCTCGGGTCTGGCGGGCCGGGTCTGGCGGGGTCGGGGCGGGACGGGAGAAGGGGCGGGATCGGGTCTGGCGGGATCTGGCGGGGTCTGCAGCGGGATCGAGCAAGTCCTGCCCGATCCCGATCCCGTCGGGCTCGGGTCGGGGTCGGGCTCGGGGCGGGATACGGCGGGTTTTCATTTTTTTTTTAAATAACATATGTATAAAAACTCAATAAACAAAATAAGATAGTGTAATAAAACATCCCAAGGTCGTTTTGTGCCTCTTATATTATTTAATAGACATATGATTTTTTGTAATACAAATACAATTGTCTAAAATCTAAATTGCAACTTTGTGGTGTTGTCCAAAAGTTACAAATTACATAATAAATATTAAGGGTAGGGGTTGGGGAGGGGGCTAAAATGGCTGCTGGCCAACGGCCATTTTAGATTATGGCCGTTAATTGCAACGGTCATTTTTGCAAAGGGTCGGGTCGGGCGGGTCGGGTCGGGCGGGTCGGGCGGGCTCGGGTCTCGCGGGACGAGACATCGCCCCGCCCCAGTTCGAGTCCCGCCTGCACTTTTTTTTTTTTTTTTTGGCGGGGTCGGGGCGGGACCGGGGCGGGCTCGGGACGGGCTCGGGTCGGGGTCGGGCTGTCCCGGCCCACTGGCCAGCCCTACTAAACACACCTTATCAGTAGGTCTAGTTTAATGATCATCATATTCCTATGTTGTAAAGTGAAGATTGTAACAGTAACCATATATACACTCACTCACTCAGTATTATAATGAAATACTAACCAAAATATATGTTCTAAAGTCATATTTAATCATTTATGCATGCATGAAAATAATGCATGATTGATTTCTAACCTTTGTTGATAAAGATGGAACCAGGCTTTAAGTTGTCATGAGCCTGAAGAATGCTCATCTCGATGGCAGTAACAATGGCCTCAAATGATTGCGGAACAAAGCCCAGTGAAGTTATAGCATAGGTCACGTATTGCAAGTAACCTCCTGGACCAGCATGAGTATGTGTCCCACTTATGGCAATATTATCTTCATTGTATAAATTTACATACCTTCATATACAAACAAATTATAATATAATAAGAATCCTAAGTTACCTTAAATATACATCTATCATAATTACAAAATATTCGGTGAATATTCGCTAATACTCCCCCTCGGTCGGAGCGGGAGGAGGCCGAACGCTAAGGCTGGATCGAAAGTCGGTGAAGAGCTGTCTCGGTAGTCCCTTTGTGAAAATGTCTGCATACTGAAAAGAGGAAGGCACGTGTAATATTTTGACCTGACCAAGGGCAACCTTCTCTCGCACAAAGTGAATATCCATCTCAATATTCTTAGTCCGTTGATGTTGGACCGGATTATGAGACATATAGATGGCAGATATGTTGTTACAATAGACTATAGACGCCTTTCGTAGTGGACACTGAAGGTCCAAAAGAAGATTTCGGAGCCAACATATCTCAGCAACTACATTAGCAACTCCACGATATTCTGCTTCAGCACTCGAACGGGATAGAGTGGCATGTCGCTTGGCGGACCAGGAGATAAGATTATCCCCAAGAAATACATAGTAACCTGAGGTAGAGCGACGTGTGTCGGGGCATCCTGCCCAATCTGCATCCTTGTAGGAAAGTAACTTAGTTGGGGTAGAGATGTAGTCCAAAGTCTAGTGTGCCCTTAACGTATCTGATAATACGTTTGAGGGAGGCAAAATGGGACTCTCGGGGGTCGTGCATAAACAGACACACATGCTGAACGGCATATGCAATATCAGGCCTAGTATGTAAGATACTGAAGGGCACCTACAAGACTCCGATATAGAGTGGGATCAGAAACTAACGCACCGTCATTGGCACTGAGCTTGGATTTCGAGTCAACCGGAGTTGGCATAATTTTACAATTTGCCATCTTAGCCCTATATACTATCTCTTCTGCATATTTACGCTGACACAAAAATATAGTAGCGGCAGATATGGTCACTGATATACCTAAAAAATAACTCAGCTTGCCCAAGCCAGTCAGAGCAAATTCAGTTTTGAGTAGAGCAATGATTTCATTCTTTAAACCGTCAGATGAGGCAGTAAGAACAATGACATCCACATATAATAGCAAATAAGCAATGTTGCTACCTCGATGAAAAGTGAAGAAAGAGTTATCACACCTGCTACAAATAAAACCGATCTGCATAAGATACCTGGCAAAGCGATCATACCAAGCGCGGGGTGCCTGTTTCAAGCCATACAATGACTTCTTGAGATGACATACAAAATGTGGAACTGCTGGATGAACAAAGCCAGGGGGCTGATGCATGTACACAGTTTCTTTCAAATCCCCATGAAGAAATGCATTCTTGACATCAAGCTGATGAATTAGCCAATGCATGCCCATAGCAATACTGAGAACAGTCCGAATAGTGGCCGGTTTAACAACCGGACTGAATGTCTTACCACAATCAATACCCTTCTAATGATTAGTGTCATTGGCAACTAGTCTTGCCTTATACCGCTCTAAGTCACCACTGTCTCTAAACTTGTGACGAAATAATCACATACACCGGATAACATTCACACCGTTTGGTCTAGGTACCAAATCTCAAGTGTTCTGCTTGGTTAAAGCGTTAAACTCATCGCACATGGTCGCATTCCAATTAGGGTCCAGTTTTGCTAGTTTTGGATTTTTTGGAATGAGTGATAAGGTTTCGGTGGTCTGAAATTTTTGGAGATTTGAAAAAGGAAAGGTTATCTCGTCAAAGGTGACGTGACGGGAGACGATAATTTTACGAGTGGCAATATCATAGCACAGGTAGCCCTGATGAGTAGGAGAGATACCAACAAAGACACAGGACAAGGTGCGAGGGGCAAGTTTGTGAGGTGAAGTGGAGGCTATGTTGGGGTAGCATAAGCAGCCAAAAATACGGAGATGGTCATAGGATGGGAACCTACGGTATAAGATTTCGGTAGGGGTCTTGTTTTGGAGAGTGCTAGTTGGTAAAATATTCAGAAGGGATTCTACCATTTTAACAGCATAGACCCAAAAAGGTGGTGGAAGACAGGCATGAAACAGAAGGGTGCGAACCATGTTATTGATGGTACGTATAATTCGTTCAGCCTTTTCATTTTGGGAGGAAGTATATGGATAGGAAAAACGGAAAACCATGCCTTGTTTAGAGCAGAAATTGTGAAATGACGAGTTATTAAACTCACGTCCATTATCACATTGGAATGATTTGACAGATTTTTCAAATTGTGTTTTAATGAACTTTTGAAATTCAAGGAATTTGGCAAAAACTTCATATTTGAATTTCAGTGGGTAAATCCAGACAAAATGTGAAAAATCATCTAAGAATACTAGATAAAATTTGTGACCCAAAGAGCTAACAATCGGAGATGTCCACAAATCAGCATGAACAAGAAAAGTATGCTTGCCGAGTGGGCAAGATAGATAGTGTTGGGCAAGTTTCCCATTATTACATTGAATACGCTTAATAGTTCTAAGAAAAGTAAAAACAGGGTCTCCGGGGTGTCCGAGTTTATTGTGCCAAGTTGAGGGAGAGATAGCTGCAAGGGATAGATGTGATTGCAGTCTGACAGCGGAAGATTGAGTGAAGGGGTAGAGGTCTCCCACACTATTGCAGCGCGTAAGAATTTTCCCCGTATTGAGATCCTTCACAGAAAAACCAAAAGGGTCAAATTCGACAGACACAGAATTATTGCTAGTGAATTTTCTAACAGAGATTAAGTTTTTAATTATGTTAGGGGTGTAGAGGACGTGACTTAAGGAGAAAGGCGGGTGGGGATGTTTGGTATGTGTATTACCGTAACCTTCAATTAGAATGCGATGACCATTGCCGACAGTAATAAATTGAGGACACTTTAGCCGAAGTAGTTGAGATAAGTTACATGACGACAGGGTGAGGTGAGATGTGGCTCCGGTGTCCATGTACTAATTTTCGTCGGGTTGTTGAAGGTTCATGGTGCTGAAGGCCTGGCCCAAGTCAGTGGGGGCCAGGCTGCTGCCTTGCGGTTGCTGCTGGATCGAGACTATGTGGGCCTGATGCTGCTGTGGGTGGGCCTGCCTGTTGGCTGTGGGTGGGCCTGCCTGGAACTGGGCCCCTACAGTTGGGTATGGGCATGCAGGCGAGGCCAATTTGCTGGATTGGGCCATATTGGTTGTTGTTCAGGCCACGGTAGATAGGCAGTATTTGGGCCTGGCTGCTGGCTGCGGTTGCCTTTGCCGCGACCCTTCCCTTTATTGTTGTTACCGCGGCCTCTGCCGCCACGCCCTTCGCCGTGGGACTGCTGCTGCTGGTGGTCCTGCGGTGGTGGCTGGGTGGTGTTGGCCGCCGGTGGAGGCATGCCGTCAAAGGCTAATGCCTTGTGATTGTGCTCGTCTTGTTTGTCACGACGTATTTCTTCTAACAAAAGTTGTGAACGTGCTTTGTTGAAACTTGGGAGGGGGTCGGCTTGTTGAATCATCGTTGCGAGTGTATCATACTCACCTTTCGGTAAACCAGCAACTAGGTGAAGCACCATCTTCAATTCTTACACAGAAGTCCCTACGTTGGACAGTTGGTCGATTATGAGTTTAGTTGTTTACAATATTAGGACATGTTGTTAAAATTCTCGAGATGTGTATTGTTGAACTGCTCTTCCAAATACACGGCCCGAGTATTTTTATTATCCTGAAAAATTTCTTCTAGTCGGACCCAAAGTTCACGTGTCGTAGCACCTGTTTTCATGATAGTGCACAACAAGTCTTTAGAGATGGTGTCGTAGATCCATTGTTTGACGATGGCGTCAAGGCGACGCCAGGTTGAGTCTGCAACATCGGTGGGACGAGGAACATAATCATCAATATGGTCAAGCACATTGTATTCACATGCATGAATATAGAATAGTTTCATCCACATGGAATATTGACAGTCTTCTTGGTCAAGAATTATAGGGATAAAATTCTTTATGTTGTTAACGGCGAATGCCGGATGAAAAGAATACAAGGAACGTTGAGAGTGGTTGTCTAGTGTGCCAGTGGATAAACCAGAATTAGTGGGGGAAGACATGGTGGCAACCTTGTGGCCGCCGGCCGAGAGGAAGGGAAGAAGGGGGGGTTTCGGCCGTGAGAGATAAAATAAAGGGAGGATTAGGGTTTGGCTCTTGATACCATGTAAGATTGGAATAATTTTCCTTCGGGATTCATTTCATTAATCACAATATATATAGTTGTACAGATGTTGATTCCTAATACAATACGAATCATAACTTACCTTAAATGGTTGATTCATAATACAATAAGAATCCTAAGTTACCTTAAATATACATCTATCATAATTACAAAATATACTGTGAATATTCGGTGAATATTCGCTAATATTCTTATTGTATTATGAATAAACCATTTAAGATAAGTTAGAATTCGTATTGTATTGGGAATCAACTATGTACAACTATATATATTATGATTAATGAAATAAATCTTAAGTTGCATTAAATATACATTTATCATAATTACAAAATATACTGTGAATATTCGCTAATAATGTTCATAAAGATCAGAAATTTCAAGGGTTAATCTCATGAATGATCAGATCACTCAACTTTTACTTTATTGCCCCGAAATCTTTAAACTACTTTTTGAAATAAAAAGAATCACTTAATTTAGCCTAATCAGTATTATGAAAGTCAGTAAACTATTTTTGTAACAAAAAATCACTCGACTTTGCGTAAGTATCACAGGAAGTCAGTACGAGCACTACTAAAAAACGAGTGACTATTCGTGAAACTACCCCAATTCAAAGTGTTCTTTTAAGTATGTGTCAAAAAAAATTGTCTTAAATTTCATGTCCAGTTAAATATCGTCAAATAAAATAATTCGGAGAGAGTATTATCAATTAAGGAATATAGACTAGAAATTATGCCTCCGTACCTTGATTTTAGTCTCTCAAGTACCTTAATGGTCACAAGTTGTGAAGCCATACCAGCATCAAGGTTAACAAAAGCAAACCTCGGACCTTGTAAACTTTCAGCAACAATAAAAGTCCTAGCTCTCAATCGAAAATGTATACCGCCGGTAACTTGATCAAAATTACCATATCCCATCATGTTCACTTGTGCAGCTGGGCCAGTCATATCATAGCTTCCTACTCCTATCAAGTATTCCCCGTTGACATTTAGAATTATTAAACAAAGTAAAAACAGGAAAATACATAATAAGGTCTCTGTTTTTCTTCTCATTTTGCTGTATGAAGGAAATTGTAGGGATAGGTTGAGAATTATATATAAACGTAGGGCTTTATGTTGGTGAAAATTTGGGAATTCCTAGGATTTGCTTTTGACTTGTCGGGATGAAGTGACATAGAACTTAGAGCGATGTTTTGATTTTTTAATTTTACTATGAAGAAATTTGGACTGAACGCATTTCTGCTTAGGCTGCTCCGAACGTGCAATTTAGGGAAAGCTGTCTTGTTTCTTATGTTGGAATTGAATTACTATTCGTATTTTAGCTGTTTGTTTTTCAGTTTCAATTGGTATCAGATATGCATCTATTGGAGAGAGAAAATTCGACGAGTTTAGATTTAGAGTGTGTTGGTAAGGAGGAAAATGTTTTCCAATCTTTCCATGTTTGATTTGTTAAAATATTTTGAAAAATAAGATCCTTAAATATGACGAAAATGATAGAAAAAATAAGTTCTACAAAAGATCCAAATTCATTGTGTCCTCCCCACCCATCCAACACCCCAATCCTCACTCCTTGACCATCCCACCCCCCCACTACCCCCGAACCCTACTCTCGCCCCCCATCCCATCCGTAATATTTTATTAGATTGCCTATAAATGCTGTTGAAAAAAATTGCTTGCTTATCAAACACTAGAAAACAAGTAAGAACCACACTTATTTTTCAAGTAAACAATTTCTAGAAAAATATTTTCCTTCCTACCAAATACACCCTTAGAAAGGGAGAAAAAGAGAGGAAAAAGCACCCGGTTTATCAGCACATTTTGGTCCATTTTTCCAACTCTTATATTGATTCATTCTAATTTACCTCACATTAGTTCTTTATTAGTCTATTCCAAAATAAAGAATAATATATTTTTATATTAGGAAACATTTAATTTTTAATATTCCATTTTATTCATGATAAGATTTATGGTATGTATAAGACTATAAAAGTCAAACTATGTCACATATATTGGAAACGAAGAGTCGTATCAAAAGATTACCTAAATATAACTCATATTTAGAGCATGTTTGACCAAGCGTTTTGAGGTTAAAATGCTTTTTTTAGAAAAAAATATTTTTTGAGTTATTTGAGGTGTTTGGCCAATCCGTAAAATTGCTTTTAAGTAGAAGCAGAAGTAGTTTTTCTGATTCTTGAAAAAAGCAGAAGCAGAAATTTATTTTCTTTAAGACTAAAATATCTCTATCATAAATATATTTTTACCAAGTATATCCCTCATTAATCCATTAACTTATAATTAATAATCTTTTTATTTTATTTTACATTGTATGTTGTGTTGAATTTTAATTTGTGGAATGATTTTAAATTTTATTTTGGTTGATGTCTTTTAGTATATTTTGTTGAAAATGTACTAACGTGGAATTAAGTTTATCTCATTATTTATGACTCGAACAATTGGGGCTCCGCACGTCGGAAACGTCGTTTCCACACACGGGTACACGTAGTGCCAAGTATCGTAAATTTCATTAGTGAAAGAGATATTGGTACATACGCAATACGTTTGAGACATAGAATGATCGACAGTTATTGGCCAAATGACAAGTATTCCACGTTGGTAAACGAAGGAAGAAGTGTACGAAATGTAAGATGAAATGAGTCAGAAATCGCCGCAGAGCCATGAAGGTCCGGAGCGCCGCGACGCCCCCATGGCAGCGTCGTGGCGCTAAATGGTGGTTTGGGCTACTGGAGACGAGGCGCCGCGACGCTAATTCGCAGAGCCGCGACGCTAATTCGCAGAGCCGCGACACTTCAAAGGCAAAATGCTGCGACAGGAAGATGGAAAGTTCTGACTTTTGAGCTGGTTTTGGAGCATTGAATCTCCATTATTTGGCACATGAATTCAGCCATTATTTGGCTGAATGTAACCCCTCAATAAGTGACATTATATGGCTATTGAAGGCCATTAGTTGGCTATTTGAGGGGTCATTTCCTTACACTATAAATTGAGGCCTTTGGCTCAATTGTTCAAGACTTAGAAATTTTCTGAAATCTTCTTCTTCCTCATATAGATATTTACGGGGCAATCTTGTCTTAAAGACAGAGTGTCATCACTCGACTCAGCAAATCACAAAGAGTTTGTATCGTTCTTGATTCCAGTTTGTTGTAATCTTTAGTTTATCCTTTCTAGCAATCTGTAATATTTACTTACTTCCCGTTTTCCGTAATTGTTGTAACCCCACATATTTAAATCACCATGTTGATATAATATAAAATATTTTTGTTTATCTATGTATTGTTTTAATTGAAAACTTTAATATGAACTTTAAAATTTTAATTAAATAAAAGCAAAAACTTAATTAAAGTCTTTCATATATATATTTAAAATAATTTCTCGCTATAAAATAATTTTAATAACAAATGTTCATGATACTTGTCCTTTTTGGTAATTTGACACTCAAAAACACTTTTTAAAAAGATTGGTCAAATACAATCTGCTTATCAAAAATATTTTTTAAATAAATTATAGTCTGTTTGGCCAAACTTCTTAAATCAGCTTATTTGAAAAGTATTTTTTGTTCAAAAGTGCTTTTTCAAAAAAGTACTTTTGACGAAAAATAATTTGTGTTTGGCCAATTCATTTTTAATACACTTTTGAGCAATAATTAGTGTTTGGCCAAGCTCTTAAAAAGTATTTCTAAGTGTATTTTTCTCAAAAGTACTTTTTAAAAAAGTGATTTTGAGCAAAAACTGTTTTTTTTAGTTTCTGAAAAACTGATTCTGCTACTCCCAAAACACTTATTTTCTCTCAAAAGCTTGGTCAAACACCTCACTTTTTTAAAATAAGCACTTATTGGGAAAAAATAAATATTTTTGGAAAAAATAAGTTTGACCAAACATGCTATTAGTCAAACACAAATTGTTTCTCATCAAAAATATTTTTTCGAAAAGCACTTTTAAATAAAATCGGTGTGACATGTATGTATCGTATAATGCGTTTGAGAGCATGCATGTGCTCGTCCCTCGGATCATGCATAAATAAATACACCTGCTACACTAACATAAGTAATATCGGATCTCGTGAAAGTAAGATACTGAAGAGCCCCTGCAAGACTGCGATAGTGGGTGGGATCCTCGTATAGTGTGCTAGAATTAGCACTCAGCTTCGGTTTGGTATCAATCGGAGTAAAAGATGACTTACAAGATGACATGTCAGCTCTCTCAATGATCTCAACCGCATACTTCTTCTGTGATAAAAATAGACCATCTGCATGACGAGTGACGGTTATACCTAAAAAATAACTTAAGGGCCCCAAGTCTTTCATAGCAAATTCTGAACTGAGAAGGGACATGATAGACTTGCGCAAAATGTCAGAAGAGGTCGTTAATATAATATCATCCACATATAATAGAATGTATGCCATAGAAGTACCACGACGATAGATGAACATAGAATGATCAGACCTGCTGTGAGAAAATCCAACAGTAGACACATAATCTGCAAACCTCTTATACCAAGCTTGTGGGGCCTGCTTAAGCCCATACAATGACTTTTTCAGCAAACAGACATGATAAGGATAATTTGGGTCCCTAAAATCCAAGGGTTGATGCATGTATACTGTCTCCTTAAGATCACCGTGTAAGAAAGCATTTTTCACATCCAACTGATAAATGGGCCATGCTTTCGAGAGAGTCAGACTGAGAACAGTGCAAATGATAGCCGGTTTGACCACCAGACTAAATGTCTCTTCACAATCTACGTCAATCTGTTGAGTTTTACCATCACCTACAAGACGGGCTTTATGCCTCTCAAAGAACCGTCAGAATTTTTCTTATGAGTAAAAATTCACATAGAACGAATAATATTGACACCAGGCGGACGGGGCACCAACTCCTACATCTTATTTTCAATTAGAGCATTATATTCATCATTCATGGCCATTTTCCAATTCATGTCATGAAGGGCAAACACTGGGTTACGTGGTAGGGATGATTTAGTGACATTATAATTTAGATTAAAATAACGTTTAAGTTTAAAAATACTTTGGCTACGAGTAACGGGCCCTTGACTCGAAACAGAAACGGACTGGACTGTGGACGTTGGCGGACTGCCTCGGGACTGGCCAGCATGTTGTGGGCTTGCTGGCGGTAAAACTGGGCTCTCGAATGGCGGTATTGGGCCAGCCTGTCTGCTGGCCGAGAGGCTGGATAAGGTGGGTGATGTACTGGGCCAGCAGGCAATGGGTCTGCTGGCCGAGAAATAATGTCTGATTCAAAAATTATTGGGTCGGGATCACGGGATTATTGGGCCCACTGATGGATGATATACAGGGAGAGCTCATCATCCAAAAAATTATACGAACTAGACACAAAATTATACAATTTAGCAAACGGAAATCGAGTTTCATAAAAAATAACATGGCGACTAATTATGATTTTATTAGAAGATAAATCAAAATATTTGTAACCACGATGATTAGACTAATAACCAATAACACACACGCGGTAGACCGTGCTTGAAGTTTGTTAATTGTAGTAGACGGAAAAAGGGGATAACATAAACATCCAAACACCCGAAGATGAGAATACGAAAGATCTTTACTAGGGAGTATGTTAAGAAGGTAAGTAGCCATTTATAATGCATGATGCCAAAAAGAAGGGGTAGAAAAGTGTGGGCGAGTAAAGTGCGGACAATATTATTAATGGTACGAATTTTTTGTTTGGCTTTCCTATTTTATTAGGACGTATGAGGACACAAAATTAAAAAAACTATGCCATTAGTGTCACAAAATTCCCGAAACGGCCCATTATCATATTCTTTTTCATTATCACATTGAATGTTTTTAATTTTCTGTTCAAATTGGGTACGGATGAATGCTCTAAACTTTAAGAAAGTGGAAAATACTTGAGATTTTCTAGACAAAGGAAAGGTCCACAAAAAATTAGAATAATCATTCAAAAATAAGACATAATAACGATGGACCAAAGAGCTTAAAATGAGAGATGTCCATAAATCACTATGAATAATGTCAAAAGGCATCAACGTACTAGAAGTAGAGGCTACAAAAGGTAATCTAACATGGTTCCCTAATGGACAAGAAGGACAACTACAAGTACTATGTGTACTCTTACAATCAATAAAATTATTATTTTTAAGTCAAGAAATAACAGACGACCCGGATGACCCAAACGTGCATGCCACAAGGAAAGAGCGAGAGCGGCAAATGTGGATGGTGTGGCTTGTATTGTGGAAATGGTGGTTGTGGTGGTGATTGGATAAATCTCTCCCCGACTATTACATCTCATTAGAGGTATCCCCACCGTGAAATCTTATACAGAAAATCCAAAAGGATCAAAGTTAACAGAAACGCAATTATCAGTTGTGAATTTTTGGGCAGACACCAAATTTTTAATTAAGTGAGGGGGCATGAAGGACATTATTCAAGACTAGAGGTGGATGTGGGGGAGATAAATTTGTGTGACCATAACCACGAATTACCATTACCAACAATAATGCCACGATTGTTGCTTAAATTGAAATAAGATGAGAGATTACCTGCGCAGACGTCATGTGAGAAGTGGCACCAGTGTCCATGTACCAATTTGCGTCCGGGGGATTTAATCTGAGTGTATGCATCGTGACCCCAATATTCGTTGGTGACGAAATCGAGGCTAGGCCCGCAATAGCGAAGGTTCATCGAGGCCCCATGTCGACCGCCGCCATGGTCCGCCTGTTATCTTTGGCGCCTACCGTTGTCGGTCAAATTGGGCCTGGCCCAAGTCGTTGGAAAAAATGGGTAAGGTGGCGTGGGCCACTAGCCCAGCCCCACGGCCATTGTGCATTGGTCCAAGGCTGATGCCAGTGGTGCTGCGGCCCAGTTGGCCCACTACTCTGACCACCACGTCCGCCACTGCTCTGACTACCGCCACTGCCGCGGCCACCGCCGCGGTTCTTGCCACTATTTTTCCGATTTTGACCATTTTAGTCGCCACCGTTGTTACGATTTTGGCTAGAATTATTCGAGAACGAGTGAGGGTCATCGGACGTGGCCATCATCATGACGGAATTTGCTCCGGTAGCCGCCTTCTTAGTCAAGCCGGCCTCTTCTAATGTGAGCATGGAACGAGCCTGGTAGAACGGTGTGAGAGGATTACTTTGACGAAGAAGCGTCCTAACGCCATTATAAGCCTCGGAGAGACCTGCAACCATCTGAAGAACAAGACGATCATTTGTGACGGGCGCACCAACGTTCTTGAGTTGATCCAACAACTCCTTGAGCCTTTTATAATAGGTCGAGACGTTCGGAAAATCCTCCATGTTGATGTGAGAGAATTCCTGCTCAAGGGTCACGACACGGAAATTTTTGTTATCCTAGAATATATCACACAACCTATTCCAAGTGTCTATGGCCGTGGCGTCGGGTTCAATAATAGTCTGCAAAAGGTCCATAAAGATAGTGGAATAAATCTACTGGAGTAGCGTAGCATCAAGAGTTTCCCACAACTGTATGTCATCATCGGTGGTAGGCACATTCTCCTTGCATGTTGCCAAAGGGATGATGTGATGAAGGGATCGATTAGACCGTGCGTGAACTTTAAATAGTTTTGCCCACGTCGCGTATTGAACGTTTTCCATCTCAAGAACAATATGAATGCTATTCTTGATGTTGGAGACTGTAAGGGCATGATGAAATGTGTTATTTGAGGTATACATAATGAAAGAACAAGTGGAGAATTAGAGATTCGAGAAAAAGTTTGGGAAGAAAAAAAGAGGGAGTGGCTGGCGGCCAAGTCTCGGTTTCCGAGAGTTAGGGCTGCGGAAGTGTGGGATGGAGAAGGAAAATATTTTCCCTAGACTTCTGATACCATGAAAGATAATGATCCCCCTTCCTTATTTTCATTAATGAAGAGGTATATATACATGATATATAATATCTAAATATGAAAAATGAATCTACTTTTTTCTAATACAAGACTAATATTTTTTTCTAATACAATACTAGTATCATAATTACACTTGTACAAGAATTTTATAAATATAGTAATTTAATATATTAATTTCGGTCCAAGTGGTATACACGGTTACCCTGTCTATCAGTACAAATTATTTCCTAACCTTACAGCTCAGAGTTTGTGTTCTTTGCGGTCCTTTTAGATTAACATGCATGGGTCACTCTAACGCATCATTTTCGCCATCCCCACCCATTATGCTACTCCATTTTGTGGATATGCACTTTACACTTTAGAGGGCACACACCCACGCTCTCTGTCCCTTCGTTTCCTAACCTCTGCTCTTACGGCTCATATCATAGCCCTTTTTTTCTTTCAAGGCTTCTAGGATCAACCTGATGTAGCTTGAATTGCAAGCTTATCTCCCCTGTTATGCCAACAAAAATGCTTGAAGTGAGAACTTTTTAGGTGTAATGTGTTTTTGAATACTCACTTCTTATATGTATCTTTATGTGGTACATACTTATAAGAATATTTTTTTATTGGGTCATAGCTATGAAAAAACAAATTATCAATCCTTTCTTTCATTTCGGAAAAAATATAATCGGGAGGAGCTAATTCAAACTCCTCCGGTAAAATACGAAAAACCCTACGTTCAACCACTTGGACCATCAAAGAGCTAGTATTTTTTAACTAAATATCTTTGACTAGTTTTTGAAATTAACTTTTCTAACATATATAAGTACATTAATATTACTGGTGGATCTAAGATTCTATGGTCGTGAGTGCTCACCTTAAAATCAATAAAAAAATATTGCTTTGAGTGAATTTCAAACTCTGCTCTTCCATGACTTAGCCTAAAGTCTACCACCTTTTAATCAGAACAACAAGATCTTTTATTGCTTCTTAAGTGCTATTTAATGTTTTATACCAAAATTTTAATATTTTTTATATATATTTACGTAAGGTATCTGCCACAGTTGATGGGTGCTCGAGCATAAAAAATTAATACATGGTCCCCCTGATTAATAGTACTTTTTATAGTTGTACCTGTTGGAAATTTGTCTTTGGCGGGAGTTGCGTCCGACCAACTTTAACTGCTTAAACACTAGTGTTCCGCATGTTGGAGAATTTGGTTCTTCACACGTGCATAATCTACTAAGTAAGTAGCTAACCGTAAGGCCAAGGATCGTCAAATTTCGTTGAGAAATGAAAGAGATATTGGTCCATGAAGTGAGGTGTTTGAAGCATGAAAAAGTGTTGTATTGAGATCAATTCTCCCTCATCGGTGGAGGAAGAAAGAATTATTTTGTTTATAAGTCTCAAAGTTGGCTTGGGGTTTGGGACCCCAAGGGGTATCCCATGTGTTTAAAGGAGGGAGGACCTAGATGTGCTTTGGTTCGAGGAAAGCCCACACGCGCGTCGCCGCCGCCCGCCCGTCCCGTCCCTGAAGTTTCAAGAATGTCAGATTGGGCAGAGAACATAACGTCAACCAACACTTAATTCAGTCATTTATTTTGACTGAATTACTCTTCCTAAATGTCATCCGTTGCACATCAAATTCACCATTTATTTTGGTGAATTACTACCTCCATAATTGTCATTACTTGGCCAGTAATGACACTTATGTGGGCAGTTGTTAAGCATCTCCTCCAACTATATAAATGATCATGTGTCACCATTGTTGAGCTACACGAAAACACAAGCAGACACATAAACAGAAATAAAATCAATCCTCCTACTATCTTCCAGCATCATTTCATTTGTCAAAATTCTTCACGGTAACACTTGAGTTTCCTTTGCTCATTTATTCATTTATTGTTTTATCTTGGAAGACAATTATTCAGGACGTAGAAATAATACATACGGGGCAATATTGTCTTAAAGACAGAGTGCAAATACTCGACTCAGCATATCAAAATCTGTTTCAGTTTATTGTTCAATTGTAATTTCAACTTATTGTTCAATTATAATTTCAGCTCTTGTAATACTTACTTATAATTTTCGTTTCCTGCATCTTTGTAACCAACGTTACCACTATAATATATGCTTGCACAACAATTGTAAGGTCGATCATTACTTAGTCCTCATTAGCTCATAAATTTGGAGACTTAGTATTTTTAATTAAAAATGAGACTAGGGTAGTAGCATATATGGTGTGGTGTGATGTGATTTTTTGCCATGAGTATTGGTAAGTAAATTTTTCTGGTACATGCTAGTGCAAGTGCAACTACATGGTTACAAATAATACAACTACAAAATAAACCGGAAGTCATAAAACCAAAATCAACTGCATTTTACAAATCCATATCATCAAACTTTATACATAAGCACATAAAAAACTATGCACTTACATACAAAAATACAGTACTAATATCCTTCAGAATCCAAACCAAGTGAAGGAAATGGAAATCTTAACCAAAACAGAGCAACACAACCATAACATCCCAAAAGTTAAAAAAATAAAAATGAACATTCAGTTGCATGTTGTCAACTTTAATGAGCTTCTTTTTCTTTTTCCTTCTCCTTTTCTTCTTCAGTCTTTGAGTGGTATCCTGGTAATTTCTCCTTAATCTTCTCCAAAAATCCCTTCTTCTCCTCCTTACCCTCTGCCTCGTGCTCCGCCGCAACCGGTGGTGGAGGTGCGGGCGCCGCCACTTCCTCCTCCTTTTGCCCGCCACCTGGCAATTTCTCTTTGATTTTGTCTAGGAATCTTTTTTTCTCCTCTGTTTCCTCGTATTTCTCAACTGGAACTGACGTGTCCTCAACCTTCTCTGTCTTCACTTCTTCTTCCTTGTGTTCACCAGATATTTTGTCCTTGATCTTGTCCTTTAAGCCCTTCTTTTTCTTCTTCTTGATTTTTTGTCCGCCCTCTCCTACTTCTTCCTCTTCATCACTCTGCAAAATGATTACCATTAACGTAAGTTGCATCCAATTTAAAAAGGAATTTACAATATGTTTTGTACACCGATAAGGTAAAGAATCTCAAGAATATCAGATTAAGTTGACCTACAATCATAATATTCCGTAACAAGCCTAATACAATAACTTTAAAAATAAACTAGTATTACATGTTAAAATAAGCCAAATCTCTAGCGGTATTTATTGTGACTTCCATTATACGTTTTATTTATGCTTTCAACAATAAAAATTATATGCAAATAAGTCGAGTAATTTGATCTTCGTAATCATGTATTTTTATAGTTATATGAAAATAGAGCAATAAAACATGAAAATTTAAGTTCAATAACTAAAAGTAAATCAGTTCAATCCCTTAAAATTTAATGAGAAATATGTATATAAAAGACATGTATCCTACGTTCATTAATTTGACGTAAATTTTTAACCATGATCAAAGAGACTTACCGAGCTGCTAGAGCTGCTACTTGATCTGTGGAGTTTCTTCTCTTCCTCCTTGTATTCTTCTTCAGACACCTTAACTTTTTCACCAAACTCAGATGAAATTGCCTGTTCCTCATGAGCATGAGTTGGTTTTTCCTCTTCCTTTTTCCCTAGGTAATCAAACAAACCACGATCTGTAGCCTCCACGTTGGCACCAGTCTCTTCAACTGAGGGCTTGTATTGATCAGCCATTTTTTTTTCAAATTTTAAAAACAAATAAAAACTTGTTGCTAAGAACAAAGCAAAGAATGATCACTTGTTGTGCTAAAGTGAAAGTTTAAAGCTCTTGGATTATTGAAATGAAGCTTGAATTGATAGTGGGAGAAACATGAGACTTAGTGGCCATTATATAGCAATCACAAACGCGGACGTTACGCTGGTTAAGATATTCTTTTTTTTTTCAATATAATAAAAAAAGGAGTCCAAAGGACTCATAAATCAACTCCCTTAATTTTACTTACACATAAATTTTTAAATTTTATTATCTTAAATTAAATATGTATAAAATTATTTAAATTTTATGATCTTAAATTTAAAAATACTTTTTTTGGAATAAATTAAAAAGAAAAAATAATACTTAAATTAAGACGGAGAGAGTAATATATCCAATAATCACCAAGTGAAACCGATGTCGACGTGGCCTATTTTGTTCTTCACACCTTCCTAAATTGTAAATCAATTTTATATACTCGCCCTATTATGATGAAACACGGCCAAATATTACCGGATTTTGAGAATGTTAAATTTAATTTAAAGAAAATATAATTTGTTCAATTAGTCCTGATTTGAACCGGTTATATATTCATTGACGGATCAATTTTAACGTTCAATTAAACTATTTAAAAAGCTTGAATCGATTTGAGATCGTTTGATTTCTAAACGGTCATAAAAGAACTTATTAGTATTAGAATAAAGAGTTTTTTTTTTGTAATTTGATTCATTGAATATCATCATGAGAAATTAAAAAAAAAAGTTTTGCACGGTTTGATAATTAGACAAATCTATAGGAACAAATAAACAATACTCTCTTCGTTTCTTTTAACAAAAAATTGTTTAGAAAAATTTCTACTTCTATATTTAATAATTTTTAAATTTTAATATCATATAACTTATGATTAAAAAATATTATGTTTTTTTATAATTTGAATCTAAGCATATTGCTGGAAACAACTTCTCTATCTATCAAAGCAAAAATAAAATTTACATACACATTATCTCTCAGATTCTATTCGTGAAACTAAATTGGGTATGTTATTATTGTCGTTGTCCATGAATCTAGACAAATTAATACATACTATAATTGTAAACGAGAGAGTTTTAATATTGAGTTTGAACAATTCGAATTACAATTAGTATAAGTGTAGGTTGATACGTCCATTTTGATCAAAGTACTAAATATTGCAATAAGTTATGATCAGTGTGACTAGTAGATTTGACAATTCTCACGGAATAACGCGACTACGCGACAGAGGTGATGAAAACGCACTAAAGAAGAAAGTAGAATAATGTAGAGACAGACACGCTGTACATTGACGGTGAAAGACCACCAATGAAGTTATCACACGTAGGATGACGACGAGTGAGGTTGTCCTTGTGGGACCAGATAGTGTCGGCCTTGGTTAGATAACTTGTTGGTACAAGTGTGTCGGTATTGGTAGTGGTACAAGAACATAACACGTGGCGAAATTCTAGGGGTCAAGGAACTTCGAGATCCCAAATTGAGTTAGGAAGAGACGAGAGTAATGTTTTCATATAAATTTAATTTTGAGTTGGAGTAAAATGAGAAATATATATGATATTTTAATTTAAGGTGGGACCCAAAAGAAAAAAATGGACAGGTGGTCGGTTTGACCTTTAATATCTTTTGAAATGAATGAAGGTTACAAAAAACTTTTTGAATTTTGAGGTGAAACGTATCCATTTAAGTATGGTAGGGTGTGCTGTTTGATTTGCCTTTATTTTGCTTTCGGTAACGCTTTGATCAGGTTCTAATAATGGCTTTTCCTTTTCTTTTTATTCTTGTTTTTATTTTTTTATTTTTCTTTAGTTCTATGACAACCATAACAGAGAGAGAATCAACGAGAATGGGTCGGTGAGAAAGACTGATAAAATTTTGATAGAAGATTATATGCTACATGGAAGTTAATTTCACATTGAAAACAAATAAAAAAAATGAAGAGCTTTATAACGCATACACGAGGTCTATAAGACCAAACCAAATAATGTTTCGTGGGTTGGGGTCCTAATAAATTTTCTTTTATTGCGTGAGAAGATTAAACATAACTTAGAATTTTGAAAGTGGTTGAGTTCATCAAGAAAAGAATTTCACATCCTACCCTCGATAAAATACAAGACTAATAATATCTTGAGCAAAATTTTCGATACTCTCTAGCACTAATCATCACTTGCGTTTCTATTTTTAATCAATGAAAAAAAAAGTTAGTTTGTTGAGCAAAAGTCAAGTTCATTTTTCTTTTCGGGGAGTTTAATGTGTGAGGGCCTGCGGGGGTAATTTATTTGCTGTATTATGAATTGTTTAAAGAAAAAAACTTATGGTCTGTAGTTTGTTCCCCGATTTTACCTCTCTATTCTTTATTTTACTTTTACCAGCTAAAGATTAAAGAATCAACTTTACTGTTTGAGTCTTGACCTTCATTCATTTCTTAGCCACATCAGGTATTTATAGATAAAAATTGGTGTATTCGAAAGGTTAAACAAAATAAATGATTGGCTGAGTCGAGACATGACTCTCTGTCTTTAAGATAAAATTATCTCGTATAGATGCTTTTACGGTGATGGACAATAGTCTCCCAAAATACAACAACAACAGTCAACTATACAAAGCAAATATAGATGATTCTATCGAAAAAATAAATATAGAACATATTGTTGATTCTGCTTCTGTGTTTAGAACATAACAGATGAGAGTTTCTGTTTTTCTGAATATCGAAACATAAGTTTTCCGTTTCTGTCTCTGTGTTATCTGTATATCGAAAGAGAAGAGATTTTCTGTTTTGTATATTTTGAACAGAGCAGAAGAAAAGAAAAAGGTTATGTTTCTGTATATTCTTGATAAAACAGAAGAAAGGTATTTGTGTTGTGCATTTTATTCCTGAACATTACTGTTCAATTTATATTTGAAGAGGAGGACCATTGCAACATTTCTGGAATTTTCTGAATAGTTGCAACGTTTCGAAAATTTTCAGGGATCAAAGTGTAAATAGAAAACACTTCAGGGACCAAAAAAGAAAATATTCTGAAGACAGCCTGTGGTCCGAGACCCGAGCACAAGCTTAGAGTTTATATATTGCATGTGAGGCTTAGCCCCGAACCCAAGCTCACCTAGGTCATTTTCCTTCTAAACACATGGGTTACCCCTTGGGGTCCCAAACCCTTACTCAAACTTAGAGTTTATATATTGCATAAACTCTCCATCTTCTACCAATGAGGGAGATTAGTCATTTCTAGCCAAAAATACTCCATCTTTTCATGTCTCAAAAACCTTACTTTGCATACCAATATCTCTTTCATTTATTAACGAAATTTGACGATATTTGACACTAACATCATTTACTTACTTAGTAGATTAGGCATGTGCAAAGAAACGATGTTTCCGATATGTGGGGCCCACATGTTTAAATCATTAAAGACGGGATAAACTCAATCCCACATTGGTAAATTTCCTACAGTATTTTGTATCCCTCTAATCAAAACAAAGGAAATGGTCTTTCATGATCATTTATATAATTTGAAAAGAAAAAAAATGAGATCACAAATTTTTATATTATTTATATAGATTTTTGATATTATCTTTTGTTGATCTTCTATGAGAAAAGTCATACAACTAAAATAACATTTGTAATGGATTATAAAAGCAAATCTCTCGCAAATGTAGCATAAGAGGAGACATACAAAAAGTGAAAGTTAGCCTCAATTTGAAGTAATTTGTCGGAATTAAACAACAAAATGTAAGTTGCAAAAGTTGCTCTAATTAGATGGAACCATGGAAAGAAAATTGAACGACAAGAAATGAATACTTGTGGGTGAAATACTACAAAGTATTATGATTCTAAGTTTTAGCTAACAACCACTAAAGGATGCGGTGAAGCGGATGATGCTGCTCTATCGTTAATCAGAAATTTCATATTTGAGCTACGAATATGAAAAAAAATTAATGGTAGGAACTGCTTCCTACTAATAGGCCCTATGCGACGTAAATTCAAATTAGTCAAGCTCTAATACAAATATCAGACATCGGGAGAAACCAAGAAAAAAAGTTGTAGGTAGGCCAAAAAATGTTGTCGACAGCTCGAGAACTTTGCTATCAATATTGATACTTTGCATTACCCAAAAGCTCTTCTTCGTGGGGTCATAATGCTAAAATATCAAGCATGATTAGTCATTTTCATCATTATTTTGATATTTATGAGCCTATTGAATTCTTTCTTTTTTCTAGTTCTTTTTAGAATTATTTGAAAATATCCCATTTCATGAATATAATCAATCACTGGAAAAAAATCTTCGAATAACCATTTCGACTAATGATATTTGACACAAATATTGTTATTTTGTATTATTTTATCTCTAGTTCTTAATATTTTAATCGCTTTATCTATGATAAAATCATTGTATTCGAGCTTATGTTGGTACGTTTATGTGTTTAGATACAATGATGATAAATGAATGGAAATCGAGCAAGTTTGGATGATTTTGGAGGCATATTGCGCTTGGGCAACTTGACGAGAAATGAGTCCAACACTAAAAAAGAAAAATGAAAGACTGGAAGATCTCAGGCTTTGGGCGTGCATCGCGCAGCCATTGCGCAAGGAACTGCTCTCTGGTCAAGAAATTTTAAAACCTGATATTTGAGTGATGGGCATGCATCGCCCAAGCAAAGCGCGAGCACCTTTGTGCTTTGGTCACGCGACGCGCAAGCAAGGCACAAGACGATCCAGTTTTTCCAATCCATTTGGGATTTGGCCAACGTATTCTAGTTTTTTTTCTACATTATAAATAGACATCTTCAATCACTGTAAATGTGTGCTGGGCTATTTTTGAGACTTGTAAGCCGCTTTATTGCTTTTCCTTTAGTTTTCTTATTTTCTATCCATAAACTCTAGGTTATTTCATGAATTCTAGTTCTTCTTCTCGAATCATGAGTGGCTGATCTCCTTAATTTCTGGGGTTATGACAAAGACATGAATGTTAGTTTAATGATAGTTCTTGCGTATTAGATTTTTATTATTGCGTTGTTTATTTATTCTTTAGTTTAATTGTTTGATTATTTGACGAAATAGTTAGACACTATCTGTGCCGTGTGAATTGGACTAGGGACATGGAATTTGCATGTGTAATAAGAATAAATAGGGATTGTTCCTATTTATACGTTTCACTACTGAGGATAGGAATTTCCCCTTTAGCCTTACTTAGTTGAATACGGAGATATAAATGCATTCTTGTTACCGCTGACGACCATAGGAATATAGGCGTTATAGTAACATATACAGGCTTGTGAGCAACTCGGAAGATACTCATAAAGTTAAAATCAACCCGTCAACTAGTAACCCAGGAAATCGAAATAGGCAGAACTATCGAGACTAACTAGATTATCGAAAGACATAACCCTGGATTCCATCATCATCTGATAAATCTTACAGTCTTATTTTCAATTGTCTCAGTCACAAAATTACCCGATTTTACTTATTTCTTTCAGTCATAATTTGTTTCACAGAACATCTTGATCTTTACTCTCTTGAATAGTTACGAACGAATTTGAATTAGTTGAACAATAGAAATGTCTACTTATTAGTTGAACTGCTAGCATGCAAAAACTTGTTGCTCCGAAACGCACACACAATTATACGCGGTCGACAAGTAATATAGAATTGTAAGTCCATATATCATACCCATATAGACTTAGACTTTTCAATAATTTGTGATTATACTGAATTCAATAATTTTAATTTATACATATCTTGATAATTCACTAAATATATCTAATATAAATTATAATCAAACCTCAGTTTCTAACTCTTGCAGTTATCGTTCTAAATTCAAAATCTTTAAAACTCAAATCCTAATTTCTCGTATACCGATGATAACCAGTTCAACTTCAACCTCATCTAAATCAGGACGAATTGGAGGATTATATTTTGTTAGATTAATTAAGTTTAATACCCTAAAATCCAGTAATATTGGGCCACGTGTCACGATAATAAGGCGAGTATATTAAAATATATTAAAATGATGTACACTCCGAAAGGTGTGAAGAACAAAAAAGGCCTCGTCGACGTCGGTTACACTTGGTGTACTTGATTATTCTTTACTAAATATATTATGAGTCCTTTGGACTCCTTTTTTTAATTATTAATATTGCAAAAAAGAATATCTTAACAAGCGTAAGGTTCGCGTTTGTTATTGCTATAAAAGACCCACTAAGTGTTATGTTTCTACCACTTCCAATTCAAGTTTCATTTCAATAATCCAAAAGTTCCAAACTTTCACTTTACCTCAAATAGTGATCATTCCTTGCTTTATTTTTAACGAATTTTTAGTTTCTTTGTGTTTTTTAAATTTGAAAAAAAATGGCTGATCAGTACGAACACAACAAGCCCTCAGTTGAAGAGACTGGTGCCAACGTGGAGTCTACAGATCGTGGTTTGTTTGATAAATTCCTAGGGAAAAAGGAAGAGGTAAAGCCAACTCATGCTATTTCCACTGAGTTTAACGCATCTGAAGAAGAACACAAGGAGGAAGAGAAGAAACTACACAGATCAAGTAGTAGCTCTAGCAGCTCGGTAAGTCTCTTTGATCATTGGTTAAAAATTACGTTAAATCAATAAACGTAACACACATATTATCTTTTATATACACATTTTTTACTTGATCATAAGTATTTTACACTAAATTTTTAAGGAATTGGTGCCAAAATAGTCAGTTATTTATTTCTTTTTGTAGTCATTAGATGTTGATTATACACAATTATTACACGTCTGTTGATTATTTTCAAATCAATGAACATATAGTATGTATCTCTTATATACATATTTCTCACATGATTGTATGTATTTCACACTAAATTTTAAAGAATAGTTATACAAATAACCGGTCGAATATAACCTGGATCAAATTTCATGTAAATTTTCATATAAATTTAATCTTTGAAGACATAAACAAACATATAATGGAAGTCGCAGTAATTACTCTTAGTGCTTTGGCTCATTTTAGCATGTTACTTGGTTTATTTTTTAGGTTAATTATTATATTGTGCTTGTTATTAAATATTCATTGTAGGTCAACTTAACCTGATATTTTAGAAATTCTTTGACCTTATGATGAAACTTATGTTAATGGTGATAATTTTGCAGAGTGATGAGGAGGAAGTAGGAGAAGACGGACAGAAAATCAAGAAGAAGAAAAAGAAGGGTTTGAAGGACAAGATCAAGGACAAAATATCTGGTGATCACATGGAACAAGAGAAAATAGAAAAGGTTGAGGACACGTCAGTTCCTGTGAGGAAATACGAGGAAACAGAAGAGAAAAAAGGTTTCCTAGACAAAATCAAGGAGAAGTTGCCAGGTGGCGAACAAAAGAAGGCGGAGGAAGTGGCGGCGCCCGCACCTCCACCACCGACTGCGGCGGAGCACGAGGCAGAGGGTAAGGAGAAGAAGGGATTTATGGACAAAATTAAGGAGAAATTACCAGGACACCACCCGAAGACTGATGAAGAAAAGGAAGCTGCTGCATCTCACTAAATTAAACAACACATGCAAATGAATGTTTATTTGTAGTTGTTTTTACTTTGGGATGTTATGATTGTATTGCTGCCTGCTGTTTTGGTTAAGCTTTCATTTCCTTCACCGTTTTTGGATTTAGAAGTTGTATTACTATAATAAGTAAGTGCATAGCAAGCTTTTGTATGTGCTTATGTATGAAGTTTGACTTTATGGATTTCTAAAATGCTGTTTGATTTTGTTTTTTGACTTTTGGTTTACATATTGGTTGGTATTATTTCCACCTCTATATTGAGCAATGACCATTAATATGCAGAGGATGAGCTGGAAATAAGCCATACAAAATCAGCAATTTTGTTATTTCTGTTATGTTTGTTAGAAGATATTTTACACCACACTAGTAGACTAACTAAGCTAGTTAATGGTTAAGCCTAGTGTCGGTTAGTATAGATCAACTATAGTTAGATATGATTGGTGTATATATAGAAGTTAGTTATTATCTTGTAATTCATTTCAATAAACATTTCATTTCTGCATCATTCCTTACTCTTGAACTCACTGCTCTTCTCCGAAGCTTAGCAGATCATTCTAGATCTGTTTTGCATATATGATTAATTGATCTTTTGACATGGTATCATAGCGATATTGAGAGAATCCGACAAGTTTTTTCGCAGGATTTTAGTGAAGAAATTGAGAAATTCATCTCTGCTTTCCGCAATTTGAAGTAACAATGGCGGTGAGAATAGAGCACACTCATCCATTGTACTTATCAGCTTCTGATGTACTTGGAGCACTCAAAATTGAAATTCAGTTACTACGAATGGAGAATTATACACTGTGGAGCTGTGCGATGAAATTGAATCTATTGACTCGATGAAAGTATAAAAAATGATGATTTCACGACTGAATATGAGAAGAAACAGTGGGATCGATGCAATACGATAGTTGTTTCGTGGATTATGAGCAATGTAAGTAAATAGTTAATCAGTAGAATTTTTTTTCGATCTAATGCAATGTTAGTTTGGGAGGATCTACAGGAACGATTTGATAAGGGGAATATGTCGAGGATATTTCATCTTCACAAAGCAATAGTCACCTTAACTCAAGGAGTTTCCCATGTTTTTGTATATTATTCCAAGTTAAAGGATCTTTGGGATGAGTTTGACTCGATCATTCCTCCACCATTGTGTGATTGTGAGAGATCAAAAGAGTATTTATGATAATATGATTAGACAGAAGTTGCTACTGTTTCTCATGGGACTAAATGACAATTATGCAAATGCAAAGGGTCAAATTCTCATGATGAATCCATCACCTAGTGTCAACCAATGTAATGTAGTGATAATTCAAGATGAGAGTCAAAAGACTTTGAGTGGTAAACATTGTAAGGTAGGTGAGAATAATGATCATACTGCTTTGTTTACTAATAGAAATGAAGGTCATGGACCTAGTCCTTCTGGTGGAGTATGATCATCTCAGAGGCCTATGAAAGGAGATTGGTACTGTGATTATTGTGACATGAGAGGACACACTAGAGATCAATGCTACAAATTGAAGATGTGCACTCACTGTCACATAAATGGACATACTAGGGATGTTTGCTACAAATTGTTAGGTTATCCTTCAGATTTTAAAGGCAAGAAGAAGGTAAATGTTGCTACAACTGTAGATTCAGTACCGCAGATTCAGGTTGCTGGTGTTAATCCCATGCAACCAACTCCATACTTTACTAAAGACCAATACAATCAAATTCTCCATCTATTGAACAAGCCTATGCTCAGTGAGTCAAGTGCAAATGTGGTAGGTATATTTGATGCAACTTCATACTGTAATATTGCAGGTAGTTGTTCTAAGAATAGTTATGCAAAATGGATAGTTGATAGTGGTGCAACCAATCATATGGTTGGTAATGAAACCTTATTGAATCATGGATAGACAGTTGGTAATCCAGGCAAGGTGAAATTACCTACTGGTGATTCAGCAAACATCGCAAAATCTGGGAACTGTTAATTAACAGGAGGTGATGTAGTGAAGAATTTATTGTGTGTGCCAGCTTTTAAATCCAAATCTTTTGTCTATAATAAAACTGACTAGAGAATTGAATTATTGTGCTCTTTTTTCCCTCATTTCTTTATTTTCTTGAATCTCTTCACTGGGAGAGTGAAGGAGATTGGTGAAGAAGTGGAAAGGACTCTATGTGCTGAGGACTTAAAGACATGTAAATAATGCAGAAATAAGACATGTGACAGCAACAACCAATTGTGTTGATGGTGCAATATGGCATAAGAGGCCAAGGCATGTCCCTATGGGTGTTCTTAGGAAAATAAACATATTTGACAATAAAAGTAGTTTTGTTCTACAACATTGATATTTATCCCTTAGCAAGACAAGTTAGACTATCATTCCTCATTAGTAGTAACAGAAGCACTAGCTATTTTTATTTAGTACATTTGGATGTATGGGGACCCTACAAACCTGCCACACATGATAATATGAGATTTTTTCTTACATTGATTGATGATCATTCTAGATGAACTTGGGTGTTTCTAATGCATTTGAAATATGATATTTCTACTTTGTTGAAAAATTTCATTATTATGATTCAGACTCAATTTGGTTTGAACATTAAGGCATTTAGATCAAATAATGGAGGAGAGTTTTTAATGCACAAAGCATTGTACTTTTTAAGACTTATGACATAATTCATCAAAGTACTTGTCCACACACACCTAAATAAAATCGTGTGGTGGAAAGAAGACATAGACATATTTTAGAAACTGCAAGAGCTATTATATTTCAAGGCCATTTGCCAATAAGATTATGAGGTGAATGCATTTGGGAGTTGTTCATATCATAAATAGGATTCCATCAACAGTTTTGGGCAATAAGTCTACATTTGAAGTCCTACTCAAGAGGAACCTGATTTATCTTATATGAGGATGATTGATTGTTTATGTCATGCTACAAATTTGATCATGATAAATTTGGACCAAGGGCAGTCAGATTAGTGCTCATGGGTTATGGTACTACTAAGAAGGGATATAATCTTTATGATCTTGAGCATAACATTATCTTTATCAGTAGAGATGTGATCTTTATTGAACATATTTTCCCTTTTCAACATACCAGTTCTGGAGTTTTGCAGGATTTACTTGCAGAAGATGAGCTTGGCACTCAGACATCACCATCTATATTACTGTATGATCCATATACTGATATTTCACACACAAATGTGGAGGCACCTATTGATGAAGAGGTAGCTGATGAGTCTCCAAACATTCCTCAAGAAGTTGTTCATGAGGTCTCTACTTATGCAGAAAATACAAATGTTGCACCTTCTACTTATGAGGCATCAACATCATCATGTCCCGTTGACAGAAGAAGTTCAGGAAAGGCTTGCAAACCTCCCATTTGGCAAAAGGTTTCATAACCACTACAGATGCAATGCCTGAGTATAATTGCTTATATTCTATATTAGACAATGCTGATTATAGCTGTCTTTCTGTGGCATATCAGTGTTACATTGTAAATATTTATGCTGATACTGAGCCACAAAATTATCATCAATTTGTGAAGGATGAAAGATAGGTTCAAGCAATGAAAGAAGAGATTCATGCACTAGAGGAAAATGAAACCTGTGAAATTATGTCTTTGCCCATTGGTAAGAAAGCCATATGATGTAAATGGGTGTTTAAGATCAAATATAAGGCTGATGGGCAAGTGGAGAGATTCAAGGCAATGTTGATGGCCAAAGGATATAATCAAAGTGAGGGATTAGACAATCAGGAGACATTTTCACATATGGTGCAAATAGTCAATGTATGGACAGTGATTTCACTTGCTGCAACTAGAGGATGGACAATTCAACAAATGAATGTATATAATGCATTTTTATGAGGTGTTCTGACTGAGGAAATATATATGCAATTACCTCAAGGTTTCCAACATGATGCAAAATGGGGGACCAACGTATGTAGATTAATTAAGTCTCTGTATGGACTTAAGCAATCATCTAGGCAGTAGAATGTGAAGTTAACTACTGCCTTGCTTGGAGCAGGGTTCCAGCAGAGTCATCGATATTACTCCTTAATGATAAAAAAATTTACTGTTGGTATTGTCAGTATTTTGATCTATGTGGATGACTTGTTAGTTACTAGGATTAGCTACACCTAACTGAAGAGGCAAAACGGGTTCTTAAGGACAATTTTAAGATTAAAAACTTAGGAAATTTGAGGTGTTTTCTTGGCATTGAATTTTCTAGGAAAAAATATGGTATACTCATGCACCAAAGAAAGTATGCACTGAAACTTATTTCAGATTTGAGAATATGAGGTTCCAAGCATACTCACACACAAGTTGAGTTGAACAAAAAATTGACAACACTGGAGTTTGATAAGCATATAAAAGCAACATCAGATATTGACAAACACACAAGAACAATACCTGATCCTCTTTTGCCTGATCCTTGTGAGTACCACATATTAGTAGGTAGGTTACTTTATCTCACCATCACTATGCCATATATTTCATTTGCAGTACAGAATTTGAGCCAATTTATGCATGCTCCTAATGTGTCTCACATGGAAGTTGTTGTTAGAGTGGTTAAGTATATTAAAGAGACACATGGCTTTGGTGTTCTTTTGTCTGCTCAAGGTGGTGATACACTACATACTTATAGTGATGCAAATTGGGGTTCTTGTGTTAACTCCAGAAGATCCATTAAATGATATATGATCAAGTATGAGAATTCTTTGATCTCTTGAAAGTCCAATAAGTAGTCAACTATCTCCAGAAGTTCAAGTGAAGTTGAATATAGGGGTCTAGCTTCAACTGTGGCTGAGATTGTATGGCTTATTGGTCTTTACATAGAGCTTGGTATCTTTTTGTTTTTGCCAGTTTCTTTATATTGTGATAGTAAGGCAGCAATTCAAATAGCTGCTAATACGGTCTTCCATGAGAAAACTAAGCATATTCACATCGATTGTCATTTCATAAGGTAGAAAGTACAAAAAGGCCTTGTTCAAACTAGGGCTGTCAAGTGGGTCCGATCGGGACGCCACGCTCCGATCCCCCATAAAAAAATTATCAGTGTCGGGGTTCGAACTTGGGACGGGGCCCGTCCCGATCTCGACCCGCCCCGTCCCACCAGCCCCCTTTGCAAAAATAACCGTTGCAACAACGACCAAATTTTGATTTTGGCCGTTGTGCAACGGCTATAACAACCATTTTTGGCCCCCACCCCATAAACCCCCTACCCCCTTAATATTTATTTTTAACTAATAAGTTAATATATTTACACTTTAACCCTATTTCTAAACTATAAGTACCTGATTTTCCTCATCATTTTTCTCACAATTCTTCCTACAATCTCTCAATTTATCTCTCTACAATTCTACATTGCCTACTAAATATTATTTTTTTTTTGCTCATTTATATCAACGTTAAAAAATTGGGAGTGAAGTTGACAATTAGCTTGAGGATTATCCATCGAGCAAAGTTTCAATTTTCAAGCTCGATTACACGTTGACATTACGCCGACGTTTGGTACCTTCGTTCATTCTTTAAATTATTATTGTTACTTTATTTTAATTATCGCACTTAATTTTATTATCCTTAATTATTTATTTACATAATTAAAATGAAAGGATTAAGATGTATGTTTAATGGTAAGGGAAAGAGTAAGATTGCTTCTTCTAGTAGGGTAACAAGGGCATGAATACTTCTTTTAGTAATCCTATTCCTAGTCCCGATTATTTCATTGATTTCACTCGTATAGACGAAACTACTTTTTTAATGATATACCATTAGATGATGAGGTAGATGAACCAAACTTTAATTTAGACGATAATCCAGATGACACACCCACTAGTGCACCTCAACCTCAGGCTCAGACTAAGTCTCAAACTGAAACTGGAATGCCTCATATTCCCCCTAGTATGAGTCGAGGCCCCACACAACGAAAATTAAAATCAGTTGCATGGTATTTTTTTGATAGGGACCAAGAGAATCAATTAGCTAGATGTAAAATTTATAAAAATATTTATAAATTTTAAACCGGAAAAAGTCAAGGTGGGACGGGAGGTTTATTGAGACATGTACACAACTAGGTGGAATGAATACCAGGCTAAAAAATTGGGTGTCAATGCCATCTGAGTTGGGACAAGGTTCACATTATTTCCTCGACCAAGTACAGAGTCAAATTAACATGATGACGGGAGGAATTTTTGGTCCTAAATATTATAAAAACAAAGATAGGGAAAATATGACAAAATTAGTTACGGTGGAGGGTTTGCCTTTTTCATTTCCTTCCTCTCCTTGTTTTATTCATTACATTAGAGAAACATATAGTTCTGCTTTTAATGGCTTTCCTAGATCAACTGGTAGAAGGGATGTTTTTAAATTTGTAAGTGAATATCAACAATATTTACGTTATGCATTGTATCATTTTAATGGCAAAGTGACTATCACTTATGACATAGGCCATAATACTAACGGTAATGATTATTTAAAAGTAACATGTCATTGGATAGATCAAAATTGATCTATGCAAAAACGTATTTTAACATATAGATATATTGATGATAGACACACTGGAGGTTTTATTGCACAACATATTAATGAAATTTGTGATTATTATGGAATAAATGATAAAGTTATGACTATTACATTAGATAATGCTACTTCTAATGATTATGCTATAAGACTTTTAAAAGTCCGATTAACTTCATGTTTTTCTGATCATTTTCATATAAGATGTGCGTGTCATATTTATAACTTAGTTGTAAAGGATGACCTAATTTTTTTTGAAAGCATTCTTGATAAAATACAATTTGCTATAAATTTTATTTTTAAAGGTAATAAAATACAAAGACGCAAAGAGTATAAAAAACTTGTCATGGTTGTGGATTACCTTATAGAAAAATTTCAGAACAAGTTTCGACTAGGTGGAATTCTCTGTATGAACAACTACTTATTGCTTACGATTATAGACAACCTATAACTTTATTATTTAACGCCATAATAAAAATCCAAGGGATATGCTTTTAGATAATGATTGAATTTTTTTTTTAGAACTTAATGGATTTCTAGAGAAATTTTTTCAAGCTACTAAAGAATTTTTCGGTATTTATTATCCTACTATTTCAAATATTTTATTTTATATAGCTCTAATATTTTTGTTACTTAATGAATATATGCAAAAACCAACTTATAAGACATCTATTGAAAAAATATTTAAAAAAATTTTAAAAAAATCATTTTCCTATTCCCACTATTTATATTATTGGTGCGGTATTAAATCAGACTATTAAAGTAGATGGTTGTAAAACACTAATAAAAAGATTTATGATTGTATATAAGTACTTCTAACACACATAACTGAAGAACCAACTCACAAACCAACTAAAGAAGAAGTTACGTCTAACATACACACTGAATGCAAACAAGTATATATGTATTACTAACAACAAAGTGCAAATAATCAACCGGCTTCTGTACCATCTTCTACTACTTCGCTGCAACCTTATAAAAAACATGCAGTTTCTGCTGCTAGTATTCAAGGCCTTAGAAATAAAATGTTTAGTGGTTCAACTTCTTCACAAGTTAGCAAATTTGATGTTTATATTTTGCAGGGTGTTGTTTCGTACAAATTAATTGTCAATGATGAATGACATAAAGACTTGCTGAAATACTGGAGGCAAAATGAGAATACATTTCCGACACTAGCAAAGATGACCCGAGATGTGTTGAACATTCAAGCGTCATCAACAACGTCTAAAAGCGCTTTTTCTGCTAAAAGATTTCAAATAGAAGAGCATAGACATTCATTGGAGATTACGGTTTTATTCAGAGATTGGATTCGAGCGGAGCGTAGAAGGTGCGGTCAATCGGAGATCAACAAATAAGAAGACAACAACTACAATGAAATCTTGTCCGAGGGAACAAGAAGCGACGTCAAACAATTTGACCAACAAATTCTAATTCCAACCGAAGATCCTCAAGACATTGTGAGAAAATTAGAAAAAATATGGTTAACTATGTAATTTTTTTAATTGCAATTTTACTATGTGATTTGCAACTTTTGAACAACACCACAAAGTTATAATTTTGAAATTGTATTACAAAAAAATCATATTTCTATTAAATAATATAAGAGGCACAAAACAGTCTTGGGATATTTTTATTACACTATTTATTCAATTATATATATATATATATATATATATATATTATTTTTAAAAATTAAGTGGCAAAAAAAACTCCAAACTCCAATCCCGACCCGACCCCCCAAATCTCGGCCCCTCTTCCGGCGGGATGTGGGACGGGACGGGACCGGACCATTTCCCGTCCCGCCTGTCCCGCCGGAGCCCACGTCCCGACCCTCCCCTGTCCTGCCGGGACCCACCCCGCCCCGTTGGACTGCCATAGTTCAAACTATACATCTATATACTGTAGAGCAGCCTGCAGATGTTCTAACTAAGGGTTGTGGTAGACTGCAACATAATTACTTGTTATCCAAGCTAGGGATGAAGAACATCTTCATACCACCTATCTTGAATGGGGTATTGAGCAATGACCATTAATATGCAGAAGATGAGCTGAGGATGATATGAAAATAAGTTATGCACAATAAGTAATTCTGTTATTTCTGTTATGTTTGTTAGAAGATATTTTACATCAGACTAATTAGCTAACTAAGCTAGTTAATGATTAAGCCTAATATCAATTTATATATCAACTATATTTAGATATGATTGATGTGTATATATAGGAGTTAGTTAACATCTTATAATTCATTTCGATCATTTTAATAAATATTTCATTTCTGTACCATTTCTCACTCTCGAACTCACTGCTAGCAGATCATTGTTGATCTGTTTTGCATGTACGATTGATTTCTTTTGACAATAAGTATATATAAAAGCATAATACTTACACGGAGGAATACAAGATCAATTGATCCGTCCAAATGGTAAGTGCCACGTAATAAAGCTACAAAATAGGAAGGATTCAAAAACATATTACACCTAAAATTTCTCAGTCGAACATTTTTGTTAGCATTCCTTTAGGCTCATTTAGTTGGAGAATACGTTATTTCGCTATCAATTATTTGTGATTAATTATTCCGAGAATGTATTTCACTTTAATAAATAAAATAATATTAAAATATTATACTCCTTTCGTTTCATAATAAGTGTTTTTTAGGCTTTTCAATTTTTTTCCAAAATAAGTGATGCTTTAGTATTTCAAAAAGATTTTGGATAGATTTTTTCAAGACTATCCTTATTTAAATAGTCAAGATTCATTAACTACATTTTCTATTTTTCGAAAGTAGTAAAATTTGATTTGGGGTAAATTAGTAAAAATATTTTTAATTTTTTAAAAGTTAATAATTTCTTAAAAAGTGTGCATCAGTCTAAAAAATCACTTATTATGGAACATAGAGTAATAACTAATATGTTGTTTATCCTATAAACAGGGCCATTAGCCATGAGCTGTAAGTGCAAGGGCTAAGAGACCCATGGCCAAGGAAGTAAAAAAGAAAAATAAGATGTTTTCCTGGATATCATAGTAATAGGTAGCATATAGTTTTCCTCAAGGAATAGAATTTACCCGGCCGGAATTTCGATATAATCTGGCTACACTGCAAATTTTGGATGGGAAATAATAAAAAAAGCAGCGTTTAAGTAATCTTTTGAAATATATTTTTTAAAATTTTTCTTAAAAAATAATAAAATCTTACATAATATGTACAATGAAAATTTAAATTCTTAGTCTGTTACTATATTTTATTTTATTAGTGTATTTTAAAATATCATACAAACGTATTTGTCAAAAAAGATTTAAGTAGTAATATCTCATAAAAAGGTTTAGGGAAATGAAAATACGAAATTTACAATATCCGAAGGAAATTTACTAGTGTCGGATTTTGTCTTCCTAGTAACCCAAAATTCCTTCCGCCGGCGGCCATCATCCCGTCGCCGGAAGGAAAAACGGTCACAAAATCTCCGTCGTAAACGATTACAAGAGATCTGCTATACACAACTTGATAGATTGCACAAGTGCAAGGGAGGAGAGAAATTGAAATCATGATAACGCGATCGAATTTGGCGGAGCAGTTGAGAGATTATCAAATTCGATCGAAGCACGATTGGGCTTCCGTCTCTTTCTTCTCCTCCACCTCTAATCTCACTTCTACATCTACTAGGTATTCTATCACCTCTTCAAATCCTATTACATCTTTTCATTTCTCGCCTCTCGCTATGATTTTATTAAACCTGCGTTTTTCTACATCTACATTTAATAAGACGGATCCAGGATTTTATATCGGTGGTGCACAATCTAATATACGTGTAAAAAGGCAGTCCGGTGCACTAAGCTCCCGCTATGCGCGATCCGGACCACAAAATTATGTAGAAAAGAAAGGGCATCTCAGTGCACTAAGCTCGTGCTATGTGCGGGTCCCGGAGAAGGGCCGGACCATAAAGATCTATTGTACGCAACCTTATGTTTCCACGGCTCGGACCCGTTTATTTTGTAGAAAATTTGCTAAATATGATTTGGTTTATGAGAATTATGAAAGTTTCTGGTATTATTAGAAAATTTGTGTTTGTCAAAGTTTAAGTCAATTTATTGAAGTATTTATAATTAAAGTTGACATTTTGGAGGGGAAAAGTTTCATTTGGCTGTATTGATTTAGAAATGCTTATATAAACAAATTAACAAGAACTGTGTTCACCTTCAATGGTGATACACAGAGAACACTCTAGAACAGTCGAGAGGAAAGGGGGAAGACTTGTGATACTCATGAATTGGGGAAATGAAAACTAATTTCCGTTCCATGGATTATGCAAATATATACACAAGTAGTAGTTGTCAAAATATCTAATCTAAAACTATTTAACCGACTTTAGGAAGTTGAGCTAAGATCCAGCTAAGCAAGTCATTAACTAATCCTAACTAAAAGTCTAACTAACTAACTGATTGTGCTGACTCAACATTACAAAATAATTAGGTAATATCTAATATTCTCAATACCCCCCTCAAGCTGGAAGTGAGGGAATCACAGCCAGCTTGCTGAGAGCTGATGAGTGTTTGAATCCAGTAAGAGCTTTGGTGAGTACATCTGCACGCTGCTGTCCAGTACCAATATGATGTAGTGAGATAAGGCCTTCCTGTAGCTTTGATTTAACAAAATGGCAATCCACCTCTATGTGCTTGGTTCTTTCATGGAACACAAGATTTCTGGCAATATGTAGAGCAGACTGGCTATCACAATGAACAACAATAGGAATGGGGAAAGGGACATCAAATTCAGTAAATAATCTGCTCAACCATACTAACTCCCAGCCACCTTTCTTAGTGCTCTATATTCTGCCTCTGCTGAAGAAAGGGAAATTGTTTCTTGCTTTTTAGTCTTCCAACTAACAGGACTATCACCCAGCAAAACAATGTAACCTGACACAGATCTTCTAGAATCAGGGCAAGCAGCCCAGTCTGAATCACAATATGCCCTGATGTTGTAGTCTTGTTTGTTGGGAAAAAAATTCATAATATAGGATCCTTCTTCGAGTACCTGAGCATGTGCAATGCAACCTGTAAATGAGGCTGTCTAGGCTCCTGCATGAACTGACTTAGGTGTTGAACTCCAAATGTAATATCAAGTCTGGTATTTGTGAAAAAAATCAACTTTCCAACTAACTTTCTGTAATAAGTAGGGTCTGGTAGGAGATCACCTTCCCTAGCTCTCAACTTCATATTAGGATCAAGTGGTGAGGTGAGACTGCTATACTTGTGACAATCAAATTCTTTGAGTAAGTCAAGAAGAAATTTTCTTTGTGAAATGACCACCACATCATCCTTGTAGAGTATTCCTAATCCCAGAAAATAGTGCAACTTCCCCAAGTCTTTAATCTTGAACTTGTCATGGAGAAACATCTTCAAAGTGTTAATCTCAGTGATGTCTGTCCCAGTAAGCAATACATCATCCATATAAACAGCAATAAAAACTGATGAATCTCCACTTTTCTTATAGAACAGAGAATAATCATATGTTGAGTGTGCATAACCCCTTGATCTGAGTTCCTCAGTGAGCTTCTCATACCACTGCCTACTGTCTTGTTTCAAGCCATATAAGGACTTGTTTAACTTGCATACAAGACCTGCAGTACTGGTATCTAGTCCTTGAGGAATTTCCATATAAACCTCCTCATGTAAATCACCATGCAAAAATGCATTATTTACATCTAATTGAAAAATATCCTAGCCTTTCTTAACTGCTGTGGCGATGAGAGTTCTCACAGTTGTCGTCTTGACAACAGGAGAGAGTTTTAGTATAGTCAATACCAGAGTGTTGAGTATACCCCTTAACCTCTAATCTAGCTTTAAGTCTTTCTATGGTGCCATCGGCCTTGTGTTTGATCTTCTACACCCATTTGCATCCAATGGGTTTCTTTCCTTTTGGTAGAGGGACTAGACTCCAAGTGCCATTGGCATGAAGAGCCTCAAACTCGTGTCATTGCTACCTGCCAAGCAGGATTCATAGCTGTCTCTTCATAAGAGAAAGGCTCACTGTCATTGCAAATGTTTCTCACTAGATGGTGACTCTCAGAAACTAGAACATTGAAAGCTATATGGTTGTGTAGGGCAAAAGTAGCATGTAAGGGCGAAGAAGAAGTGGAAGTTGAAGGAGCAGGCTGACTAGGTTTAGGTTGAGGTAACCTATGGATATAATTTCTCAGATAAGTTGGTACTTTGGATGGTTTAAAAGATTTTCTAGTCTCTACAGGGGTTGGTTCTTGATGTTGTAATGGTTGTAATGTAGGTGAGGTATTTGGTGATGCAGTCTGTGAAGCACTAGGCTCAAGATTTGAATATGAAGGAGATTGTTGGTGTGACTCTAAAGTATTAGGTCAGATAGGAGAAATCGCGACACTTTCATTCATTTGATCATTGTGTATAGGACTAGACAATTGAAATGTTGAATCAGAAGGAATGTCAATAAAAGGTTTTATGGGAGAAACTGATGGAAAATAGGATTGAGAAGCAGAAGAGGAAAATGGAAAAACACTCGTGAAAAATAACATCTCTAGAAATATACAGTTTCTTTGTGGCCAGACTTAGAATCTTGTACCCCCTTGTTCCGAAAGGGCAACTAACAAAAACATGTGGTGTAGTCCTAGGGTCAAATTTGGTTCTGTGTTGTTTAGGTGTAGTAGGGAAGCACAAACACCCAAAACTCTTCATGTGTGTGTAGTCTGGTTTTCTCTTGTGAAGCAGTTCATAGGGACATTTGTTATGGAGAAGGGTGGAAGGTAATCTATTGATGATGTAGGTTGCTATGAGGACATTCTCCCCAATATCTCAATGGGATTTGGATTGATAAAGAAGTGCCCTGGCTGTTTCTAGTAGGTATTTATGTTTTCTTTCCACCACACCATTCTGTTGTGGTGTGTAAGGGCAAGCTTTCTGGTGTAAAATTCCTTTGGATTGAAAGAAAGAAGTGGCTTCATGGCTGATAAATTCAAGTCCATTATCTGTTCTTATCATTTTCACAGTGGTGTTGAACTGATTTGGACCATCAGTACAAATGCTTTTAAGATGTGCAATGTATTGCTCTTGCAACTGAGTAAATGGGTCCAGGTGGCCCTACTAAAATCATACACTAGGGTAATGAAGTATTTACAATTGTCATGTGTTTCCGTATGGTAAGGTCCCCATAGGTCAATATGAACAAGTTCAAAAATATAAGAAGTGCTGGTTGTTTTATCAGGGAAAAGCAACCTAGCTTGCCTAGCCATTGGACAAATGGAACAAATAAAAGGTTGCTTTGGTGAAAATTTGGCTGGAAGTGGTATCCCCTTCATTTTGGAGAAAGACACATGACCAAGTCTGTTATGCCACAACAAATCTGCTCTATTATTAGGAGATGCAACATTAGCACAAATCAAAGCACTGTCTTTATTATTATCATGTGAAATGAGACTATTTATAATAGGGGAATGAGAGGCACAATGCAGTCTATTTACATTCTTAGAATTGAAAGTAAGAGTAGAATCATGAGATTTTGAATCAACAGCATTGCTGTTTTTCTTCAAGGAGCTTGAGCAAAGAAGGTAAAGACCATCAGCCACATTACCAATCACCAGAAACCTCTTCAGTGAAAGGGCCTGTAGTAGACAAGCAGTGTCAGTGAATGAGGCAATACACTTGAGGTGTACTGTCAAGGAACTGATAAAGACTAGATTGTATTTAAAAGATGGAATAAACAAGACCTTATACAGAATGATATCAGAAGACATCATCACATTTCCTACTTTTGTTACCTTCACTTTATAGCCATTAGGAAGTTTGACCAATAATGGATAAGGTAACGTTAGGATATTTGTAAGTTGTTTTCTACTGAATGTCATATGGTGGGAGTCTCCTGAGTCTAGCATCCACAAATCAGCCCTATCTTTGAAACATCCACATGACAGTTTACCAAAGTCTATAGAAGAAGTGCAAGCTATGGTACATGCAAAGTTAGTAGCTCCACAAGTCTGGAAATTGTAGTTTGCATGCTCTCCTGTGTTGTTGAATTGTTGTAACTAGTTGATGAGTTGATCATATTGCTCTTTGGAAAGATTAGCATTTTGAGCACTGTATGATGCACTGTAATCTTCAGCACTGACAGATCCCACATCTGAAGTCATTCCATGTGCATTTGCCACAATTCCTTTTCCTTTATTGTTGTACCACTTGTTGTAGTTGTTATTCTGAGGTCTTGGGTTTGGATTTGAACCATCTTGATATGGAATGTATCCTTGAGGCCTATGGTTGTTATTACCTTGGTTATTCTGAGATGGATATCCATGCAACTTGTAGCACCTATCCTATGTGTGCCTTGTCTTCTTACAGTATTCACAAAATAGCTTGGACCTGTTATTACTGGTATTGTACCTTGTCTGTGTGTAATTTGTTCTAAAATTCTTTGTTCCTGAGGTGCTAGCAACAGGAGAAGTAGGTTCAGGGTACTTTGTTGGTGAAAACTCTCTTCCAAATTTCTTTGTTCCTGAAGTACTGACAGCAAGGGAAACATATTCAGCAAACATTTGGTTATTAGGCCTAAGTTCTCTTTGCTTTTCCTCTTGTACAAGCAATGCAAATGCTTGCCCCATGGAAGGTAGATGAGTCATTATCAATATGCTCCCTCTAATGATGGTATACACCTCATTTAAGCCCATTAGGAATTGGATTAGCCTCCTGTCCTGTTCTGCTTTGTACATGAGCTCTTTGGCTCTACATACACATGCACAATTGCATACATGTTTAGCCGATAAATTGCTCAACTCTTCCCACAATTTTTTCATGCGAGTGTAATATCCAGTTATGTCCAAAGATCTTTGACTCAGATCGTTTATTTCCTTTTGGATTTGTTAGTTTGGCCCCATTAATTTGATTATATCTATCCTCTAGTTCCTTCCATAGTTCTACAGAATCAGCGACATATTCCAAGCTATCTGCTATTTCTCTTGAGAGTAAATTCAAAATCCAAGATGTAACCATGTCGTTACATCTTTCCCATTGACGAAGCTTTGCAGAATCTGCATCTGGCTTCTTACATTCCCCAGTAACAAAACCTAACTTGTTCTTAACAGAAATAGATCTCAAAGCACTTCTCTTCCATGAACGATATCCAATTCCATCGAATGGAACTGAAACCAACACCGCACCGGCATTATCAGATGGATGAATATACAAATGGCTACTTACATCGATTGTGTTGTCATTGTTCTTTGCATTTTGGTTATCAATCTCCATAGCGGATTTTCTTCAACAATCGCCGCGAATGTCGATCACAACGAGAATCAAACCTTTAGTTGAAAGAAAAACTGAATTATATCGATCGAGCAATGATATCGATTGAATCATCACAAATATCGAACGAGTTAGGGCTTAGCAAATCGATATTGAGTTGAGTAATCCAACCTTAGCTTTGATACCATAACAAGAACTGTGTTCACCTTCAATGGTGATACACAGAGAACAGTCGAGAGGAAAGGAAAAGAAGATTGCTTAACTAATCCTAACTAAAAGTCTAACTAACTAACTATCTGATTGTGCTGACTCAGCATTACAAAATAATTAAGGTAATATCTATAATATCTAATGTTCTCAATACAAATTATCAGCATGATTAGTTATTTAGTTTCAAAATTTACTGTGAAAGATAATGTGATCGAATTTTCAGAATTTAACCAGATGAGGAAGTTTCATCTTCATCTGGCTATATCGATTTGGAAATGCTTATGTTTACAAAGTTTCAGCACAATTAGTCATTTAGGGTGTGTTCGGTATGGAGGAAAACATTTTCCGGAAAATGTTTTCCACTTTTCTCAAATTTGTTTGATCAAAGTTTTTGAAAAATATTTTCTTTAGGAAAACAAGTTTTTTAAAAATGGGGAAAATGACTCTTCTAATCGAAGTAGGGAAAACAAGTCCACAAGTGACATTTCACCAACCACACAACCCACCCCCAATCATCAAACCCCAACCACTCCCACATCTCCACGCATCACCTGCTACCCCCCCCCCCCCCCCCCAGTTTTTTTTTAATAAAAAAAGTTTTGAAAAGTTTTTTTTTTATTTTCTACGACCCCCCTGCCCCAACACCCCCTCCAAATTTTTTTTTGAAAAGTTTTCTTTTCTGATTTTCTTCACCCACTCCCACCCTCAGCACCCCCTACCTCCTCCCAAAATTTTTACTTTATATTTAATTTTACCTTTACAAAAATTTTATAAAAATGAAAAGTTTGCGTAGTTAAATTTGCTGCGGGGTGGGTAAGAAAAAGTTACTCATTTTTTTTTATAAAACAACAACAACATACCCATTAGCAATCCCGCAACTTGGGATTTGAGGAGGGTAGAATGTACACAGACCATACCTCTACCTTGGCAAGTAGAGCGACTGTTTTCGAGAGACCCTTGGCTCAGGACAAGCAAAACAAAAAACAGTTAGACCCGGTCAAAAATTTAAAGCAGTAAGAAAATGCTGATAGCAAACGTGAATACGCCATGATATCGCATCTTGAAAGAGAAGCAGTAACTAACGCAGATAAATGAGACAAACCAAGTACATTAAAGAACGCATAGCAGAAGAAATAAAACTAGAGAAGACTATAAAGCACTGGGGCATCTGTGTCTCTCCTCTGCACATGCCCGAACCATCTCAATCTCGCTTCCCGCATCTTATCATCCACCGAGGCCACCTCCCACTTTCTCCCGGATATCATTATTTCTAATCATATCTCTCCTTGTATGCCCACACATCCATCTCAGCATCTTTATCTCCGCAATTTTCATCTTTTGTATGTGCGAAGTTTTGACTGGCCAACACTCCGCCCCATACAACATAGTCGATCTAACCACCACCCTATAGAACTTGCCTTTACGTTTTGGTGACACTTTTTTTCCGCACAAGACTCCAGATGCGAGCCTCCATTTTATCCACCCTCTCCAATACGATGTGTGACATCGTCATCAATCTCTCCATTCCCTTAGATAGTAGACCCTAGGTACTTGAAGCTTTCTTTCTTTGAAATGACCTGAGTACCAAGCCTTACTTCCACGCTTGTCTCAGGGTCGCTCTCGATGCTGAACTTGCACTCCAAATATTCTGTCTTGGTCCTACTCAACATGAATCATTTAGACTCCAGAGTCTGTCTCCAAACCTCGAGCTTGGCGTTCACTCCGCTGCGAGTCTCATCAATCAGGACTATGTCGTCTGCGAATAACATACACCATGGTACCTCCCCTTGGATTTGTCGCGTCAGTCCGTCCATCACCAAAGCAAATAGGAATGGGCTAAGAGCTGATCCCTGGTGCAGCCCCATCATCACTGGGAAGTGCTCCAAGTCTCCTCCTACTGTTCATACTCTAGTCTTGGCTCCATCATGCATATCCTTGATTGCCCTAGTGTATGCAACAGGTACACCTCTAACCTCCAAACATCTCAATAGAACCTCCCTAGGGACTTTGTTGTATGCCTTCTCAAGGTCGATGAAAATCATATGTAAGTCTTTCTTCCTCTCTCTATACTGCTCCACCAACCTCCTAATAAGATGGATGACTTCTGTGGTCGAACGCCCCGGCATGAAACCAAACTGGTTCTCGGAAATAGATGTGTCTCTTCTCACCCTCACCTACACGACCCTTTCCCAAACTTCCATTGTGTGGCTTAGCAGCTTGATACCCCTATAGTTGTTGCAACTCTGGATATCACCTTTGTTCTTGTACAAAGGGATCATTGTACTCCACCTCCATTCTTCGGGCATTCTTGCCGTCTTAAAAATGACGTTCAATAACTCAGTCAGCCACTCCAAGCTTGCCCTGCCTATGCTCTTCCAAAATTCAACTGGGATCTCATCCTGCCCGATCGCTCGTCCCCCGCGCATCCTGCGAGCAACACCCTTAACCTCCTCAATCTTGATGCTTCTACAATACCCAAAGTCCCGGTACCTACCAGATTGCTCCAGATCTCCCAACACAATATCTTTATCTTTTTCATTCAAGAGTTTATGAAAGTAAGACTGCCACCTCCGCCTAATATGTGCGTCCTCTACCAATACTTTTCCATCCTTATCTTTGATGCACCTCACATGATCTAAGTCGCGAGCCCTCCTCTCCCTCACATTGGCTAGTCTGTACAACTTCTTATCCCCTATTTTTTCCTCTAATTCCACGTATATGCGTTCAAAAGCCGCCGTCTTTTCCGCCGTGACAGCCAACTTTGTCTCCTTCCTCGCCATCTTATACAGTTTCCTATTCGTCCACTTCTTCACCTCATCCTTGCTTTCTACCAATTTCTCATACGCTACTTTCTTCGCATCCACCTTCTCTTAAACTTCACCATTCCACTACCAGTCCCCTCGACACCCACCACGGCTACCCTTCGAGACCCCTAACACTTCTCTAGTCACCTTCCGAATGCAACTGACCGTTTTGTCCCACATACTTTCGCGTCCCCACTACTCCCCCTGCCCCCTTGGCCGTCAACTTCTCCCCCGTCTCCTTTGCACTAGCCATGGTCAAACTCCTCCACTTGATTCTCAACCTATCATCCACAACCCTTCTCTTCTTCTCCATCTTGATCTCCAAATCCATCACCAAAAGTTTATGTCGGGTTGTAAGACACTCCTTTGGAATAACCTTGCAGTCTTTACAAAGACTGTTGTCAACCTTCCTAAGGAGCAAAAAGTCTATCTGAGTAATAAAATATATGAAATAAAAAATTTGGGAGGGGTGGGTGGGAGGGTTAGATGGAGCGGTGGGGTGGGGTCGGGGTGGGTAAAGATGAAGTGCGTTCGAGGGTGGGGTGATATTTGGTTGGGGTGGGTGGTGGGTGGTGCGTGATGGATGGTGGGTGGGGGGTTGGGATGGGTGGTCGGGGTGGGGTGGGTGTGGGTTGGTGGGGCTTGAGTGAGTATTTTCCAAAAAATATTTTCTACCAACCAACTGAACATGAGAAAATAAGTAAGAAATTTACTTATTTTCCAAGAACACATTATCCAGGAAAACATTTTCCTCCGTACCGAACACACCCTTAGTTTCAAATTTTCACTATGAAAAGATAATGTGATTGAATTGTATGTATGGACTTTATAGGTTAGCTTGAAATGAGATTTAGGAATTATTAATTCTTTATAACAGATTGAATGTCACATAGTTAGCTTGAAATGAGAAGTTTGAATCATTATTCTTACTCTTCTCTGCACCTAGTAGAGTTTTAAAGCGGGTTAATTATTGAATGGGCAGTTAAGGAGGAAGGTGAATTCCCCAACTGCAAGCTGAATCTTTAAACCGCGATAGAAAAAGTTGCCTGTTCATCTTTGCAAATAGGTACTAGGTGTGATCTTTTTGCTCTAGAATATAGAGAATGTAATAATATTTGCTACATATCTTCCCTTCTTCAGTATGAAGTTCATCCAAAGCTTTGATTATGATCCCTCCACATCTGCTACATTGGAACATGTTAAAGTTCCAAGAGCTGAATCTTCCAAGTTCAAACTTTTTGGTGAACCAAGCTAAATGACTGAAATCAAGGCACAGGAAGTAACCACCCTAAGAAGGCTAATGAGAAGTTCCTAAAGCTAATTGGGTACATTATTATGCAGCAATATCTTGTTGATGTCTTCCCTAATTCCATACACATGATGCACTGGCTTACATGAATCGTTTGATGTCCTCTTCTGTGGATGCACTCCCATGCACTTCTCTTGGGGCTCTAGAAACCAAGTCTTATCTGCAAAAGCTCTAGTTCTTTTGTTTTGAATAACAGGCAGATTTGACACCTAATTTATCATTTGCTTGATTCTCTTACCTCTAGTAACCTAAACCATCCTATTTGTTATTCCATCCTATGTCTCACAAGCCCCTTCACACTAACATGCAAGTGCTTTAGATGTCTCCTGAATTTAAAATTCTAGAAGAAAGAACCCATTATGTGTTTAGAGGCTTCTTCACCGGGAGCGAGTTCCGGACATTTCCCAGCCTTTTCAAAGCACGTCGAGTGAAATTTGGCTTTTAAAACATATTATGAGATGTCATCATTGACTAGTAAGTCATGCAGAAGTGGGTCGTAATTTGATGTTGAATGGAAAAAGAAATCAAAAGCATCTAACCTTGCAGGACTTGAACTTCCTCCAAAGCTGTTTTTTGAAACTTTTGGAGAAGACAAAATGTAATATTAGGATTAGTGTGAAAGATTTGTTAAAAGACTCCAAACCATTACCCCGGTGGAGGCCACAAATGGTAGACCGATAAATGATCGCTCATACCTCCTTTACAGTTTATAATATAATGTTGCAATTCATTGAGAGTGGATTGGATGAAGAGTGAGAGAATTGCATCTTTTGGTTTGGTCCTTGAGCTGCTTAGATTTTCTTGGGTAACTACTTTTGCAGCTTACTTTTGTGGAAGAATTAGTAGGATGCTACTTGATTTTGCCCTTTTCTTAACAGTTTAGTGCTTCGATTCATTTCAACTCCGATATTTTGTCAACGGGTTGTATTATCAATGCTTACTTCTGAGTTCTGACTATTTGTTTTGTTCTGAGCCTTCTTTTCTCTTATTTCCTTTTTCTTTTGCTTTGATGCAGAGCGGATGTCGTCATATTTGTAATATGTGAACTGGTTATTTTGGCACTCCTGGTTTTCTCCGTAGTTTCGCTGTACTTTAGTCATCTAAAGCTTGCATTTATCTTAGTAAGTGTTAGCTTGCTATTGCTTGTATGCGTGACAGTTGCAAAGCAAGTTACAGAAGCCAGGAAGAAGAAGCGAAGGATGCTTCTTCCGTTGTCAATGTAGAAGTGTGTGCGCATGGAGAATCTTTTTGCTACGCCAACCAATTTTTTAATGTGAAATCTCAACGAATAATTCTGCCTTTCTTTTTTTCTTTTTTGAATTCCTTTTGACACAAGTAATTGAAGTAAGAGGCAAGCTGATTAAATGGCGTAGCTTTTGAGATCGTTTGACATCAGAGCAATTTTTTGGGTTATATACTTATAGGTGTTTGGAGGTTGCAGAAATGTGAGGTACGGTTGCGTACAATAGACCCTTGTGATCCGGCCCTTCTCCAGACCCCGCGCATAGCGGGAGCTTAGTGCACCGGGCTGTCCTTTTTTTTATACTTATAGGTGTTTGGGCTGGTTGGTTGATAAAGCTTCATGTAACTTTAACCTCAAGTCCTACAATGTAATTTTCTTGTAACTTCATACTTATATTTATCTCTTTTCAGTCGCAAATTTTATGTCACCATGAAAGGCATATGTTCTGTCAACATTAGGTTTCTCTTAAATCTTGAAGGGTGTTGATCTTTGATGTCTGAACTTTGTTTTCCTTGACAAGCAACAGGATTTTTACATACTACATCATTGAAATTGACAACAAGATATATGTGCTTGTGTGCTTTTATATTTACAGAGTACATGAAGAGGTTGTAACTTGCACAAATCCTATTGGTTGGCTGCTGTTAAGGTTCTCTCTCCCCAGTTTTGACCAATAAAGTCAACCTGTGGAGTACTAGTTAGATTTTTATCAATTGCCAGAACCTTTCCAGTCTTCACTGGGGCTTGAAGAAATGGACATCCATACCTTGAGTTGCTATTCTCCATATAGCACCAAATACCAAAAGTACACTTAGAATCAAGCCTAAAACTCCAAGTGACCAATTAACAAACCAACTTGGAGTATATGTCTTTGGTTTCTTGATCATTATCCACATTAGACAAGGATATGCCAAGGTTACTGGCAGAGAAATGCCGCCAATGAGCCCAGCCAAACTTGGCAAAAAAGGGAAGTGCCACTGATATGAAAAAAGCTAGGCATCCAAAGAATATCCTCAATCCTGTTCTACTCCACCATGGACAGGATTTTTTCTTCTTGTTAGTGTACCTAAACTCCAAATTATCAAAAACTGGCCTTGCATAGATTCGGAATGAGGTAAGGCAATGTACTACCACCAATAAACTTGTTATCCCTAGAATTACTTTTGAAGTGCCTTCTCCATGGTATTTGTCCAATGCACTCAATATCCCTCCATTTGGCATCTGCCATAATAAACAACAATATTGTTACTGTTCAACTTTACTAACTTATTTCTAAGGCTGATAGAATGTCAAACAATAACTAAAATTTTAACGCTGATTTACACAAATGTGTCCTTGCATATTGAAGTTGGCCACTTCTTCTAAATTAGACCAGTAGCATGAAGTCCAAAAGTGGTCACCTAGTCTGAAGTTCAAAACAATATCTAATTTAAACTGGGACTGTCCAGTGGGCTGGGTCGGCTCGATCCCGACTTGTCCCATTCCGATCCCCCATAAATTTTTTTGTCAGTGTTGGGGTTCGAACTCGGGACGGGGCTTGGGATCATCCTGCCCGTCCCGATCCCGACCTGCCCCATCCCAACCCCGTCCCACCCTGCCAGCACCCTCCTCCTTTGCAAAAATAATCGTTGCAACAACGGTCAAATTTTGATTTTGGTCATTATGCAACGGCTATAACGACCATTTTTTGCCCCCCCACCTCATAAACCCCCCTACCCCCTTAATATTTATTTTAACCCCTAAGTTAATATATTTACACTTTAACCCTATTCTCAACTATAAATACCTTATTTTTCTCTTCATTTTCTCACAAATCTTCCTAAAATCTCTCAATTTATCTCTCTACAATTCTACATTGCCTATTAAATATTATATTTTTTTGCTCATTTATATCAAAGTTAAAAAATTGAGAGTGAAGTTGACAACTAGCTTGATGATTATCCATCGAGCAAAATTTCAATTTTCAACCTCGATTACACGTCGACGTTACGTCGGCATTTGGTACCTTAGTTCATTCTTTAAATTATTATTGCTACTTTATTTTAATTATCGCACTTAATTTCATTATCTTTAATTATTTATTTGCATAATTAAAATGGAAGGATTAAGATGTATGTTTAAGGGTAAGGGTAAGAGTAAGAGTAAGGGTGTTTCTTCTAGTAGGGGTAACAAGGGCAGGGGTATTTCTTCTAATAATTCTATTCCTAGTCCTGATTATTTCATTGATTTCACTCATATAGATGAAACTACTTTTTTTTAATGATATACCATTAGATGATGCGGTAGATGAACCAAACTTTAATTTAGATGATAATCTAGATGACACATCCACTAGTGCACCTCAACCTCAGGCTCAGACTGAGTTTCAAACTGAAACTGGAATGCCTCCTATTCCCCCTAGTATGAGTCGAGGCCCCACATAACGAAAATTAAAATTAGTTGCATGAGATTTTTTTGATAGGGACCAAGAGAATCAACTAACTAGATGTAAAATTTGTAAAAATGTTTATAAATTTAAAATCGGAAAAGGTCAAGGTGGGACGTGAGGTTTATTGAGACATGTACAAGACGAGCACACAGCTAGGTGGAATCAATATCAAGCTAAAAAATCGGGTGTGTCAATGCCATCTGAGTCGGGACAAGGTTCATATAGTGTCCCCGACCAAGTACATAGTCAAATTAACCGGACGACGGGGGGAATTTTTGGTCCTAAATATGATAAAAACAAAGATATAGAAAATATGGCAAAATTAGTTGCGGTGGAGGGTTTGCCTTTTTCATTTTCTTTCTCTCCTGAATTTTTTCATTATATTCGAGAAACATATAATCTTGCTTTTAATGGTTTTCATAGATCAACGGTTAGAAGGGATGTTTTTAAATTTGCAAGTGAATATCAACAATATTTACATTATGCATTGTATCATTTTAATGGCAAAGTGACTATCACTTCTGACATAGGCCGTAGTACTAACGGTAATGATTATTTAATGGTAAAATGTCATTGGATAGATCAAAATTGGTCTATGCAAAAACGTATTTTAACATTTAGATATATTGATGATAGACACACCAGAGGTTTTATTGCACAACATATTAATGAAATTTGTGATTATTATGGAATAAATGATAAAGTTATGACTATTACATTAGATAATGCTACTTCTAATGATTATGCTATAAGACTTTTAAAAGTTCGATTAACTTCATATTTTTCTGATCATTTTCATATAAGATGTGTGTGCCATATTTATAACTTAGTTGTAAATGATGGCCTAAAACTTTTTGAAAGCATTCTTGATAAAATACAATTTGTTATAAGTTTTATTTTTAAAGGTAATAAAATACAAAGACGCAAAGAGTATAAAAAACTTATCATGATTGTGGCTTACCTTATAGAAAAATTTTGACTAAGTGAAATTTTTTGTATGAGCAACTACTTGTTGCTTACGATTATAGACAACCTATAACTTTATTATTTAACGCCATAATAAAAATTCAAGGGATATGTTTGTTGTTTTCGACCCGACCTAACCCGAACCAATTTCCGGCGGGATGTGGGACGGGACGTGACATCCGCCTGTCCCACTAAGTCGGGCCCGCCAGTCCTGCCCCGACCTACTCCGCCCTGTTGGACAGCCTTAGTTTAAACAACTCTTGTCAGTTACACCTCTTCCTAGTTGCTTGGTCAATGGTAGATATTTGGTTTACAGCTCTAGGTATCGGACACTATATGACTTTCAACCTAAACGGTATCAACTTCAAACAATCTGATGATAGTCAAGGTTTGTTTGTTTATTTATTTATGTTTTCTCATTTAATCTTGTCTCCGACTATTGCTGATCCCCTTTCTACGATAGACATTCTTATTGGACTTTGTGTATTAAAGAGAGCAAATCATTGATTTATTTGTTTAAATAGATATAATCCATGAAGTCGCTGATCAAAACTAATATTTTCAGAACATGTTTTAGTTTTGTAAAAGTTGTCAGATTTTAAATACCAGGCCAAAAGTATCCATCTTGCATAAACAATCCAAATTGTAGAAGACCTTACCAGGTTTCCACAAGCCCAGTAGCCTCCAATTGACAGTGGAAACAAACACAAAGCAATGATAGAAATAGAATATGAGAACTTGACTTCTTTCCACATTGGCACATGAGATGGGTTCTTTAAATTAGAAGGCATTGTACCCTGTGACATACCAACCAATGTTAATTTTTTTTATAGTACTATATGATAAGCTGAATTTGTTAAAATGCCTAGTTAATTAACATACCTGTATCTCAAGGACAAGATTATGGCCCCTGAATGCAAAAGCTATCATTCCAATAGTATTCAAAATGCTACAAATCCTTGCAACATCAGATTTATATTCAACAAGTTCAAATGGAACATCTTGTGGCCTTTCTTTGACAGAAATCACCTATGTCAAGGTACAATAGGTCACGGCGGAGAGCGAACTGATGAGAGAAATTCCAGCAATGGAATTTAAATTAGGAAGTTGAGCAAGAACTATGGCTGAAACAGTGAACACAATGTACCACTATTGTATTTAGAGGGGTTATATGGCTATTAGAATTGCTGACAGTTTGGAAGAAAATCTTCATAGTGCTACCTCCGATCATAATAAGTGTAACGCAAGTACCACCTGATAGGTACATTGTTGGAAATAGGGCCAATATTTTCACCTACATAACACTTCATAAACTTAATTCAATTTTCAAGGAGGAGCAAAATCGGAAAAATATTTACACAATCAGATTAATTACAGGTAAATCCTTTGTACAATGATTATTGATACTTACCGAAGGCAGCCATAGAGAGGCGAAGATAGCGGCTATAGCGCATGCCAGGGACTGATTCATGAAGTTGGATGAGTAACCAAAGTGTGTATGATTCCCACATAAATATAAGCTACAGGCTGATTATCCGCCATATCCTACAATTTTTCAAATCGCAAGCTGATCATAAATCCAATATTTGGTACCACGAAAAATATTTTTCAGAAAATAAGTCGTTTCCAAATTTGGTTGCCAGAATATAAGTATCAGGGTTTCCACCAAAAAAGGTACCTCCTAACTTTTGGGCGGATGTCATTTTCCTTCCCAATTATCCCAACTCTTTAACTTTATATCACTACTTTAACCAACGTTAGATACTATTGACATTTTTTTAGTACTCAAAAAATTCATAAATACTTTACTAATATCGTTATCAATCTTTAACAAATGTTTTTTCAGATCAGTTTTTTCCCAATCTCTCACTACACCATACAAAAATATTGTTGACTGGCTTATTACTCCCCATATCCTACATGATTTTATCAACAAAGCTAATCAGTATATAAAAAAAAATTAAGCCCGGTGCACTAAGCTCCCGCTATGCGCGGGGTCCGGGGAAAAGCTAATCAGTATATATAGCATATAAATTCAACATTCCTAAGATAATTATTTTTCAAAAAGTAAATCATTTTGTGGTGTTTGTTTGTAAAAAAATATTTATGAGGAAAATATTTTCCACCAAAAGTTGAAAATTACTTCCACCATTTTCTGGCGGTATGTTAATTTTCTTCATAATTATCTCAACTTCACAAAAATTATTACGTATTACTTTAACCAACATCCAAACATTATATATTAACGATCTTTAATACAAAAATTCTCATCAAAACACCAAAAACACTTTTTCGATCAAAATTTTACATAAAATAAGGCACCTTTCAAAAACATATTTCGGAAAACGATTTTTTGCCGTACCAAACAACACCCTTTATTTCTTTCCTCTTTACGAGAAAGAAACTCATGAGCTTATGAAAAAAAAGATAACAAAAATAATTTGATGAATTGTTAGACATACCATCCAAGAGTAATAAAAGCAAGAGGAAGAGGAAGAAGAAGAGCTTGAACTCCAGTCCCAGAAGAAAGTGTATGAAATGCAGCATAATATGCATTTCCACTTCTTGATTCAGTAATTGGAAGCCAGGCATCTTGATGATCATGAAGCTTTGTGAGCTGACCAATCTCTTCCATATATGCTAATGCTTTCTTCATTGGGCTGGCTAATGGACTTTTTGGTGTTTTTGGCATATTAGAATCAAGAATATGAGGAGATGGTGTTAAAGAAACTGTGTTTCAATTCCCCATTACTTAGTACTGTTGATGGACTCATTTTCATTTCTTCTACTAACTCACTTCACATAATCTTCTTTGCAATTGCACAAATTTGTATTGCAGTATGGTACCTATTGTATAGGAATAACTTTCCCCACACGATTGAAAAGAAAATAAAGTGGCACATTTTTTTGAACTTTAACCAGACCCCACTACTTAATTTGGCTGTTGTTACCCACTAATTTACTAGTGGTACAAGCAATCCATATATAACTATAGTGAATAAGTTAAGGTTAATAGCGTTTTAACTTCTACATGCTAAGTGTAAAAAAAATCTTAGATTACTCCATCAATTAACTTTGTTTCGTAACCCCTTTAACATATACGACACTCCCTTTTTTTAATATCTTAAAAAAGAATGACGTCTTTCTATATTTAAAAACTACTTAACTCTAAACTTTCAATTTACTCTCTTAATAACATAATTTTATAGTAATATAAATGTGTTCAAGACCACACTTTTGGTATATATGCGCCAAAATCAATGGCAGCATTAGGGGTTCAAGCGAACCCACTATGTTTCTTTTACATGGAGTATAAATATATGTATGTGAAAATTATTACTACAAATTTAAGTACTAATTTATGAACCCGTAATTTAAAGACACAATAACCAACTTAAAGGTTGAACCCTCTTAGTTTAAAGCTTGGATATGCCTCTGTTGGAAATTAGTCTTTGGCGGGAGTTGCGACCGACCAACTTTAACGGCTTAAACACTAGTGTTACGTATGTTGGAGAATCCGGTTCTTCACACATGCATGATCTACTAAGTACGTAGATAACCGTAGGGCCAAGAATCGTCAAATTTCATTGAGAAATGAAAGAGATATTGGTTCACGAAGTGAGGTGTTTGAAGCATGGAAAAATGTGGTATTGTGTTCAATTCTCCCTCATCGGTAGAGGAAGAAAGAATTGTTGTGTATATAAGACTCAAAATTGGTTTGGGGTTTGGGACCCTAAGGGGTATCTCATGTGTTTAAAGGAGGGAGGACCTAGATGTGCTTCGGTTCGAGGAAAGACCACACGCGCGCCGCCGCCCGCCAGTTCCGGGTTCTCGGGTTTGTGGGCGGTGGGCTGTGGGTCTTCTGATATTATCTTTTTGGGCCAGAAAACTTTGCCAGAAGTACAGTTTGATCCCAGAAGTTTCAGATGTACAGTTTGGTCCCTGAAGTTTCAAGATGTACAGTTTGGTCCCTGAAGTTTCCAGAAAGTCAGAATTTGGACAGTCAAAGCAGAAACGCCAAGCACTCAATTCAGCCATTTATCCGTTGGTCTTTCACCATTTATGTTGGTGAATTTACTACCTCCATAATGACCATTATTTGGCTGTTATGGAGGCAATTTTCAGTCCCTCCCTCACCTATATAAACACCCCCCTTACACCATTGTTGAGGACTTACACTAAGACTCACATATACACGAAAATACACAAGCAGAAATCTCTTCTTCCTACAACTTCCAAGCATCATTTCGTAACTCAATATTCTTCACGGTAGCACTTGAGTTTCCTTTGCTCAAGTGTTCCATTGCTGTTTTATCTTGGGAGACAAATTGTCCAGGACGTATAAAGGATGCATACGGGGCAATATTGTCTTAAGGACAGAGTGCCACACTCGACTCAGCAAAAATAGTTTCCAGTTTTTCTTGTGCAACAATTGTAATTTCAGATTTCTAGTTGAATTATTGAATCTTTGTTTATCCTTTCGAATACTTGTAATAGTTATATACTTTCCGTACTGCTTTATAAAGTACAAGACTAAAATCTTCCAACAGCCTCTTACTAAATATTTTTTCTTTTAAATTTTGTGTTCACTTAAACATCACATAAAATGAAACTGGGCGAGAAATAAATGCGCTCATATTTCACATGAGAAGTAAGATATCACTCCATGCAGATTTATTTTAATATATGGGCCGCCTTCTTTTAAATATCATCTTCTTCTCTTGGGAAAGTACATATTAAATTTCAGAGTTTTGAGAATCATGGAATTATTAGAGAAAACTTTCTTAGGAATTATATTCAAAAGTACAAATGAAGATTCAATGAAACTTGAGTCTCACTTTATGGAGAATTTTCTTTATCATTCTTTTTTTTCCCCTCTCGATTGAAGTGCATGGAAATTTCACGATTTAGAAAGCTAGTGACTGCTGGAAAATAAGTTGGGCATATATTCAAATTTATGTGAGTTGGACTTGGACTTTAAAAGCACTATAAGTGTTGAGTGTCGCCAAAAGTTTCTCTTACGAAGAAAGTACTTAAAATCAACCTAATTTATGATTTGAAGCACTTAAAGAAAATAAAATAAAATCAATCTAAATTTTTTCTATTGCGTGCATGGTAGGACGTGATATGTTTTGATAACGTCATCAACATTCTCGAAGTAGAAAATATAGAGAACTTCTTATACTTTTATTGTTATAACATGTACCTCAATGATTTAAAATAAATTTAAATAACGTAATATGATCAATAAAAGTTGATATAATAGACTCCAACTTGTTTTTGGAGTAGTGAGGCACAATTATTGTTGTTACTTTTTGTTTGAAATTTTTTCATACTTGGACCTTGATTGTTTTAGTGAAATGATAAGCCTAGAATATTCAAAGTTGGCGAAAGGCTTTAATTTTTAGCCAAAAATAATGCCTTTTAAAGTATAATGTTTTGTAAGGATGTGGTTCTAACGATCCTACAACAACCTTAATATATGTCCTAAGGATATAAATGTTAAAATTTCCACGTCGTAAATAAAATGGGGACATGGATTCCTTATAAGGATTTGGACAATCCTCACCCTACAAGCTATCTTTTGGAGTTGTATCGCCTCACGACTGTTTCCAATAATTGCATGACCAACCCATCTACTTTTGCAGTCATTTCTCCTACTTTGTGGCACAGCCGATTGGGACACCTGGAAGCACCAGTTTTTGATAATCAAAGGAAGAATAAATTTATTTCTTGTAACAAACTTTTGGACTCTGCGTGTTTGGTAAACATGTTAAACTTCCTTTTTCATCTTCTACTTCCAGTACTCTTATGCCATTTGATCTGTTGCATTGTGATTTGTGGACCTCACCTGTTTTGAGTTATGCTTGTCATAAATATTATTTACTTGATTTAGATGATTATTCGATTTTTTTGTGGACATTTCCATTGGGGAATAAATCTCAAACCTATACCATGTTGAAACAATTTAGTGTTTTTATCAAAACTCGTTTTGAAAATCCTTTAAATGTTTTTAATGTGACAATTGGGGGAATTCATAAATGCCCAATATAATGATTTTTATCACCAAAATGGGATGTCTTTGCGTGTTTCCTGTCCACATACATCTCCACAAAATGGGAAAGCCGAAAGAAAGATTCGAACAATTAACAATATGATTCGCACTCTCCTTGTGCATTCGTTCACACCACCAAATTTTTGGCACCATACTTTTCAAATGACCACATATCTTTTAAATATTCTTTCTAGTAAACTACTCTCCAATGTGTCACCCACACAAATGTTGTACCACTGTCTCCCATCATCACATTTACGGTGTTTTGGGTGTTTGTGTTATTCTTTGTTTCCATCCACCACAATTAACAAACTTGAGGCTCGTTCCACTCCTTGTGTGTTTTGGGATACCCATAAAATTATAGGGGATATAAGTGTTATGATATGACAAATGGAAAAATTATTATTTCTCGTCACGTCATTTTTGATGAATCAACATTCCCCTTTGCAACATCTCAAGTGACATCCTCACCTTCATATGATTTTCTGAAAGACGGATTACATCCAATTTTGAGGTATCATCTAAACACTCAAAATAATGTAGGGCTTAACCAAAACCCCCTGACCCAAACCCAAAATGAGAATCCAGACTACATCCAATCCATCGTTGGAATCGGGCAGGCTCCACAAAGGGAAAATTCTACAACCCTACCCGTGACACAATCCGAGCCCACCATTTTGGCCCACAATCGGCCAACCACCCAACTACCTCACATAATCGACAACCCAACTGTCCAACCTCGGACCAATGAAACCCGTACAATGCACGTAATTTTTTTACCTAAGCGCCATTTTAACCTAAACACCTCCGTCCAACTGTCACCAATACAAAAAAATCTCAAAGCTGCCTTATCCTACCCGAATTGGAAAGTTGTCATGTTAGACAAATTTAATGCTCTTATTAAAATAAGACGTGAAAATTATTACCACGTCCATCTAATGTGAACATAGTTTGGTCTACGTGAGTGTTTTGTCATAAAGCGAATTTTGATGGTTCTTTTGCGAGATACAAAGCTCGTCTTGTTGGTGATGGCATGTCTCAGCAGGTTGGAGTGGATTGTGGTAAAACATTCAGTCCGGTAGTTAAGCCATCAACTATCAGGAGTGTTCTCAGCCTGACACTTTCCAAATCTTGGTCCATTCATCAGTTGGATGTCAAAAATGCATTCTTACATGGCCACTTACAGGAAACAGTGTACATGCACCAACCATTGGATTTCCGAGATTATACTCCTCCGGATCATGTTTGCCTGTTGAAGAAATCCTTATATGGTTTGAAATAAGCTTCTCGGGCATGTTATAACTAGAGATGGCAGTGGATCCTGGACTCGGTGCATCCAGATCCATTTTATAGGATATGGATCTTCAAAATTTGGACCCGACGGATCCGGATCGGACCCGGATCCATTTCTGACTGATCGGATATGGATATGGATCTTGTATTTGAGATCCGTATCCGGTCCAGATCCGACCCGTGGATTCATTTTTTATTAAATATATTCATAACCTAGAATGTAATTTTATAAGTATTTTTTTTAAAATTGATAAGCACATCCTTGCAAGTTTAATTCTCAAAACAAGTTTAATTTATCCCCGCGTTAACTCAAAAACAAAAAAAATAAAGAGGTAACTTCGATAATAAAATCAATGTTATATTAGTGAATGACTAACATCTCCATAGACAAGTAGTTAAAATTATATTCACTTCATTTGTGAAGATTCCAAGCACATGCAAGTTCTGCATTGTGGAAATACTAGTCAGCATTTTCCACAACTATTGTCATTGTCCAACATTTTCAATTAATAGCTCACAATCAAAACGAGACAACGAACAAAATATCTCATATAAACATTTCAAAATTGAAACATAATAAACTGTTAGCTAAGTAAAAATCGTTTGTCAGTTCAAATTGTTTTTAGCAAGGTTACATTCTTAGCAAGGTAATTTTTTTTACATGTGGATCCAGATCCGATCCGTGGACCCGGTGGATTCGAATTTGGATCTGATTTTTATGGACCCGATGGTTCTGGATTCGGATCTGGATCCACGTATGAAAAATGGATCTAAATCTGGATCTAGTAGGATCTGGTCCAGATCTGATCCGTTGCCATCCCTAGGTATAACAGGTTTGCAGGATTTGTTTCCAAATTGGGCTTCTCTCACAGCAAGTCCGATTAGTCATTGTTCATTTATCGGAAGGGCGCTGACATGGCATATATATTTATGTATAATGATGACATTATTCTCACGACATCATCGGCTTCACTTCGCTAGTCTATTATGTCCCTTCTTGCGGCTGAATTTATGATGAAAGATTTGGTTCCGTTTAATTATTTTCTTGGCATTGATGTAACTCAATATCTAGGTGGTCTGTTTCTCAGTCAAAATAAATATGTCGAAGAAATAATTGACAAAGCAGGGATTTCTTCCTGCAAACCATCACATACTCCAGTTGACATAAAGGCGAAATTGAGTAATGCTGCAGGTACTCCATACATCGATCCTACACATTACCGCAACCTAGCAGGGGCCTTGCAATATCTGACTTTTATGAGACCCGATATTTCCTATGCGGTTCAACAAGTTTGTTTACACATGCATGATCCAAAGAAAGAACATATGGGGGCACTCAAAAGAATTATGTGGTATGTTAATGATACTCTTCATTTCGGTTTGCATCTATATAAGTCCTCCATCTCGAGTCTCTTATCCTATATATATATACGTATTAGGGTGGCTTCCCGGACACACGTCGTTCCACTTTCGGTTATTGTGTGTTCTTGGGGGACAATCTCATTTCATGGTCGTCAAAACGACAATCCACACTGTCTCGGTCAAGTGTTGAGACAAAATACCGAGGGGTAGACAATCTAGTTGCTGAGTCATGTTGGCTTCGTAATCTACTGTTAGAGTTACATTGTCCTATTGAAAAGGCAATCGTGGTCTATTGTGACAATGTGAGTGCGATATACTTATCCGGAAATCCTATTCAATATTAGCGCACAAAACACATTGAAATGAATATCTTATTTGTCCGAGAAAAGGTTGCCCATGGTCAAGTCCGTGTTCTTCATATACCGTCCCGTTATCAGATTGCAGACATCTTCACAAAAGGTCTTCCGCGCGTACTTTTTGATAATTTCAGGGACAATCTCATCATACGCGAAACTCCCGCTAAGACTGCGGGGGACTATAAGAATAATTATGGGTTAATTCCATAATTATCTCCACAATCAATCAAGAATATTCTAGATCAATCAATTGTAAATTAGTATCATCAATTAGGATTAATTAGATCAATTACATTAATCAATATATTCTTATAGATAGCAAGACTTGATTATTGTAGTTGTATATTGGGAATGAAATAAACTCAAGGAATCAATTTCTTACATGGTATCAGAGCCAGACCCATTCAGATTTTTTGTTCATCGATGTTGGGCCCCCAAATTATATTGTCCACGCTCCAGTTAATGCGGTTTGGGCGTGCGGGGGAGTGTTAAGAGTCCCACATCGGAAATGAAATGGGAACATGGACTCCTTATATATGTACATTCAAATTCCTTGACGACTATATATGATGAAATTAGGTTGACGCAAGAAAACCAACATATATATGTACATTTTGTTTTCATATCATTTTTAAATCACATGTTTTTTGATCAAATGTTCTAACAACGATTTGATACGGAGACGTACTTTTGTACATGCAAATAATGTTTTTTTGGAGGGTAGTTACTCCTTCATTCTTAGCCGGAGGCTTCAGGTTCGAATCCCCGCGGGCATGAAGTCGCCTATGGTAGGCAACACTTTATCCCCCACCCCAATATAAGACTTTCCGGCACAACTTTAAATTTAATTAATTTCTAGCGCTGGTATATATCAGATGTAATTAAACCAAAAAGTTTTATTTATTATTATTAGAAAAGATCAACATTGTGGAGTTCATAATTGCATAAAAAGAGTCAAAGTAGTGGCTGCGGCGCATTGAGGCACTTCTTCGACGGTCCCCGTATGCCCGGCCTGCTGGCCCGCTCTGAGGTAACTACATGCATAAAGTTGTTGGTGCTAATGCATGTATGATGAAAGGCCGTTGCAAAAAGAGGTAACCAACTTTGAATCGGTGCGACCTTTATTATATATGTTACTGTATATGTTATATATGTGTTTCAGTACTTGTATGACTATGCACCTTTGGCTGCAGATGTCTCCAACTTTTTTGCTTTGGCTAAGGTTGCTCATACGGTTCTTTTTATTAGAACTTGTCGTTGTTAACTTGGACTGTTAGATTGTATTAATATCCCTTGGGGATTTATTCTCATTAATACAAATACATAGTGTGTGTACAATGGGGAATCCTAATACAATAGGGATCTTATATCTACCATAATTATACAACACTAAATATTATAAAATATATGGACCATATTTAGTAATACACGTTAATACACCCCCTCAGTCCGAGTGGGAGGAGGCCGGACGCTAAGACTGGATCTGAAGTCGAACAATAGCTGTCTAGGAAGACATTTCATAAAGATATCCGCATAGTGATACAAAAAAGGCACATGCAACACCTTAACATAACCGAGAGCAACCTTTTCACGAACAAAGTGTATATCCATCTCAATGTGCTTGGTTCGATGGTGCTGAACCGAATTATGAGATAAATATATGGCGTATATTTTATCACAATAAACCAAAGACGCCTTACGCAAGGGACACTGAAACTCCAAAAGAAGGTTTCGGAGCCAACATGTATCAGTAACAACATTTGCAACGCCTCTATACTCTGCTTATGCACTCGAATGGGATAGGGTGACTTGAATCTTGGCAGACCATGAAATGAGATTATCCCCTAAGAACACACAATAACCGGAGGTGGAGCGTCGCGTGTCCGGACATTCTGCCCAATCAGCATCCATATATGATAATAACTTGGTTGGTGCTGAGGGATATAAATGCAATCCATAATCAAATGTCCCCTTAACGTATTGAATGATACACTTAAGAGCAGTAAAATGAGGCTCCATAGGGGCATGCATGAATAAACATACATGCTGAACAACATAAGCAATATCGAGCTTGTTCAAAGTAAGATACTGTAGTGCATCTGCAAGACTCCTGTAAATGGTAGGATCGGACACTAGATCACCATCAACAACACGAAGCTTTGATTTAGAGTCAACCGGAGTGGACATTATCTTGCAGTTAGCCATTTTAGCTTTGTATACTATCTACTGTGCATACCTGCGTTGAGACAAAAATATAGTATCTGCAGACCTAGTCACTGATATCCCAAAAAGTAACTCAACTTTCCTAAGTCGGTCATAGGAAATTCGGTTTTAAGCAATGCAATGATCTCATTTTTCAACAAATCATATGAGGCAGTAAGCACAATGTCATCCATGTATAACAACAAATAAGCAATGCTACTACCTCAATGAAAAATAAATAGAGAATTATCACACTTGTTGCATACAAACCTAATCCGCATAATGTACTGTGCAAATCGATCATACCACGCTTTAGGGGCCTATTTCAAACCATTAAGTAACTTACGAAGACGGCATACATACTGAGGGGCTGCTGGATGGACAAAACCAAACGACTAGTACATGTAAACAATTTCTTTCAAATCCCCATGTAGAAATGCATTCTTCACATCAAGCTGATGAATCGGCCAATGATTACCCATAGCAATACTCAGAACTATGCAAATGGTAGCCGGTTTAAAAACTGGACTGGACGTCTCACCACAATCAATACCCTCATGCTGATTAGTTCCATTGGCCACAAGACTCGCCATATATCTCTCTAGATCACCACTGTCTCTGCATTTTTATGATAAAAAAAGACACATGCATCGGATCACATTCACCCCCTCCGGTCTAGAAACCAAATCCCAAGTGTGCTATTTCGTTAAAATATTAAACTCCTCACACATGACCGCATTTCAATTTGGGTCTAGTTTGGCTAATTTTGAGTTTTTGGGAATTGGAGAAATGGTTTGTGTGGATAAGTTAAACTGGACTTTGGTCTTGAAAATCCCGTGTTGGGCACGAGTTTCTATTGGGTGCGTGGGGGCAGTGGGTTAGTGTTGGGTCACTAGGGGTAGGGATAAGTCGGGTTGGTTTTTGGGTGAGTCGACGGTGCCGGACATTGGGTAGGTGGTATCTAGGGACGACATTGGGATGTGTGAAGGCGGATATCTGGGTTGTGAGATGTGGTGTGGGGTGATCAGTGTTAAATTAGACGACGATGATAAATTGGGGCTGGGTTGACATTGTGGTAGTGTGGTTGTGTCGGTCCGGGTATAGGCAATTGGAGTGGTTCAGAGAACTGGTAGGTATGCGGTGTCGATGTGGGTGTTTGGAGTGTCGGCGATGAGGTGTGGTAGCACTATCGGAGTTGGTGGGGGTCGTCGGTGGGTTGGCTGATGACCGATCGTAATAGAGAAGGGGATGGAGACAGAGACAGTGACTGAGACGCAGACATGCTGTCATTGATGGCAGCAGTAGGTGGCAGATAGACTGGGCTGGTGGGGTGGTTGGCTAACAGACTACCAGTGGTGTCAGTAGCCGGCAGAGCCGGCAGAGGTGGCGGAGGTGGGGAGGGGGTGATGGTAGACTGACGCAGTTCGTGAAGTATGATGGGGGAGGTGTCGGACTCGTCTAGAAAAATATTGTTCGTGTTATGAAATATTTGAAAGTCATCTCGTCGAACGTAAAGTGATGAGAGACATGAATTTGACAAGTGGACACCTTATAGTACAAATAGCTCCTATGATTAGACGAAAAACCTACGAAGACACACAGAGTGGTTCGGGGTGCTAATTTATGAGGGTCGGTGGACTCAAGGTTTGGATAACAAAGGCAACCAAAAATCCGAAGGTGATCATAGGAGGGGATTCGACGGTATAATATTTCAGTTAGGGTCATGTTATGAAGAGTACTAGTAGGTAAAATATTAATGATGTATTATACCATTTTGACTGCATAAACCCAAAAGGGGGAGGGAGAGAGGCATGGAACAATAAAGTACGAACCATGTTATTTATGGTTCGAATGATTCATTCTAGTTTGCCATTCTGAGGAGAGGTGTGAGGATGTGGAAATTGAAAAATCATGCCATTATTTTTACAAAATTTGTGAAACGTAGAATTATTAAATTCACGTCCATTATCACATTGAAAATATTTAATGGCTTTTTCAAATTGCGTTTGGATAAAAATGTGAAATTCAAGAAATTTGGCAAAAAATTCCGACTTGAACTTTAGTGGGTAAATCCAAATAAAGTGAGAGTAATCATATAATAAGACTAGATAATATTTATGACCCAAAGAGTAAGTAATGGGAGAGGTTCATAAATCAGCATGAACAATATCAAATGGGGCAAACGTAACACTAAGAGACGACTTAAAAGGAAGGCGAACATGTTTGCCCAATTGAAAAGACACATAATTTTGGGCATGTTTCCCATTATTACAATGAATAAAATTATTGCTTCTAAGAAAATTAAAAATAAGAGCTCCTGGATGTCCAAGCCTATTGTGCCAAGTTGACGGAGAGATAGAAGCGAGGGAGGTGTGTGTGCCGGGACTGGAATCGGAGGTGGATGGGAAAGGATAAAGATCCCTTGTGCTATTGCATCTTGTAAGAGGTGTCCCCATACGAAGGTTCTTCATAGTAAAACCAAATGGGTCAAAATCAACATAAAAAGAATTATTACGAGTAAATTTTCGGACAGATATTAGGTTTTTAATAATGTTGGGAGCATACAAGATATTATTTAGGGAGAAGGGTGGGTGAGGCGGTTGGGTGTAGGTTGTACCATAACCCTGAATTGGAATGTGATGGCCATTACCAACGGTAATATATTAAGGATACTTTAAACGAAACAGTTTGGGAAGATTACCTGCAGAGCGGGTGAGGTGAGATGTGACACCCGTATCTATGTATCAATTTTCATCGAGCTGTTGGAGATTTAGAATGTTGAAGGCCTGGCCCAAGTCAGTGGGGGCTAGACTCGAAATGGGTTGCTGTTGGACCATCACAAAATTCGCTTGTTGGGCAGACCGGGAACCCACCTTGGGCTGGGAACTGGCCCAGACACTGGGCATTCCTGGGTTATATAATTGGGCCGACATCTGCTGGCTATAGAGAAAAGGAACCGAGACCCAAGGTCCAGTGGCGGGCAACTGCCCTAGGCCAACCCACATTTAACCAAATTTGGGCTGTTGCTGAGCTTTTCCTCCTCTACCGCGACCCTTACCATTTTTGCTGACATCGCGGCCTCTGCAGCCTCTACCACCGCAGTTGTCTCGTGATTGGTGGATTTCCGATAGTGGCGGCTGGGTGGTGGGGGTGGCATTTGACACTGGATTTTCAACCGCTAACGCCTTTTAAGCGTGTTCGTCTTGTTTTGTGCGTCGGGTTTTCTCTAAAAGTAATTGTGAGCGTGCCTTGTTGAAACTCGGAAGTGGGTCGGCTTATTTAATCATAGTTGCAATAGTGTCATATTCACCTTTTGGTAATCCCGCAACAAGTTGTAGGACCATTTTGGTTTTGGAAACAGGCGTTCCCACGTTAGATAATTGGTCAGCAACTAGCTTCATTTGTTTACAACATTCAGACATGTTGGCAAAATTCTCGAGAGGTGTATTGTTGAACTGCTCCTCCAAATACACAGCACGAGTATGTTTGTTGTCCTGAAATATTTCTTCCAAACGTACCCATAACTCACGAGCCGAGGCACCTATTTTCATGATTGTGTGAAGCAAATATTTAGAGATGGTGCCATATATCCACTATTTGACAATAGCGTCGACACGACGCCATGTCGAGTCTGCAATGTCAAGAGGGCGAGGGAGAGAGTCGTCAATATGGTCAAGCACGTTGTACGCGCATGCATGAATATAAAAAATTTCAACCCACGAAGAATACTGACCATCTTCTTGGTCAATGATTAAGGGAATGAAATTCTTGATATTTGTGACGGTAAACGCCGGATGGAAAGAAGAGGCAGAGGGAGGAGGGGGTTGTCATTGAAGACTGCGGAGGATGCGCAAGCTTTGGGAGTGGTGGGAGCTGACATGGTTGCCACAGAAGGTACACATGAAACAAAGAAAAGAAATTTCGATGTGCATGGCAGCCGGCGGCTGCTGTCCCATGGGGGGTGGGGGACGACGTCGGCTGGAGAATAAACAAAAGAATAGGTTTTGAGGTGTTTTTAGGGTTTGGCTCTTGATACCATGTTAGATTGTATTAATCTGCTTTGGGGAGTCCTTCTCATTAATACAAATATATATAGTGTGTACAATGAAAAATCTTAATACAATAGGGATCATATATCTACCATAATTAGACAATACTAAATATTATAAAATATATGGACCATATTTAATAATACACGTTAATACATCTTACTTTTTATCTTTGTTCCAAGAAAGGAAGTTATCTGATATTGAGTTTAAGTTATTGTATCTTAAAAGATAGGGCGTCCTAAATATATAATGGCATGTAACTCTAGCTATTTAATAAGTATTACTTCTCACTTTTTAGTATGTCCAAAAAATAATGATATCTTTTTATATTTAAAAATAATTTAATTTGAAGCTTCCTATTTTACCATTAGTAAGATGTTTTATAGTAATATAAATATGCATGACTTGTTTTAAATCATAAATTTTAAAAGAATATTATTATTTTAAACTTTGCGCCCCTAGAAAGTTCTCGTGTTGCATCTCTCCTTTTAGGACATGACCTTAGAAAGGTGTGGAGGTTGAAGATTAGAGTATAGAAGGTTAATAGGTAAGCCGAGTGTTCTCCTTATTAGTAGTATTAGTTAGTAATTGCGTAGTTTCTCTTCAATGTGTATTACTATTTGTTGTCTCTATATTATTTTAGCTTACTATTTTGTTATCATATTTTTTCCTGATACCATGCTTCAAAACTTTTCTTTTCTTTCGAGTCGAGTGTCTATCGAAAATAATCTCTACCCCACAAAGGTAGAGATACAAATTAGATAGACAAAGTAATTGATAACATATAGAAATAATAAATAGTTAGTAATTTGTTATAATATGTTAAATTAAATAATTCGTATATAACTTAAATTCTTTTTATTTGACAGCAGGTTGCATTTACCTGTAATTTAGCAGGTTAAGGGTGGGTGGGGTGGGTGGGGGAACTCCTAGATCTTACTTTTGGACCACTTTTAAGGCTGCGCGAGAATTAGAATATACAAACTGACAATATCAGTTAGTTGAAAATTTCATCGATCTTCGTGTAACTAAAAGTCTAAAACCATTAGTATGACTAATTAATTTTGTTGAATTCTATTGGTTGGGTTTTGATGCTTTCTTTAATTTATATCTAAATTATCCTTGTAAAGTGTAACTGTGATTTTTACTAATTACCAAATAGTATTTAAAAATGAAATGATGCACTTAATCATCATAGCTTTTTTTTATTTATCTTTTGCCTGAGGGGCTCAGAACCACATTTTCTTTTCAAAGCTATTAAATTATTGAATTCACAGCACATTATTATTTATAATATAGAATAGACAGAACGAGAAAGGAAACAGAAAAAAAGATTACTGCTTTAACAAAAAGGCATCTTACTTAGCCACCAGCTCACTATTTGAGATTACTTTTATACACACACATTACACTTAACTTTAATCTTTCTTAGTGCTTAAATTTGTCATATTCAATTTGCCCGTCACCTCTTTCAGCCATGAAGTGGATGTTAAGAAATATATAAGGGGGGAAAATGGTTATTGGACTATGAGTCTAATTAATTTTAGTTTAAGATGATTTGTTTGCATACTCCTAGTCCTACCTAATAGAATGTCGACATAATAACTATGCGTTAATGCCAAACAAATTAAAGTTGATTATATGAATTCTATGATTACATTTCTCTAACTAATTGAAAACTATCTAGCCAACATTATCAAATAAATAAAAATAAAAAGTACGTAGTAGAAGTTCTCTATCTTAGCTTCATGATGAATCATCTAGTGCAACTAGGAAATTTCTTAATTAAAATTCTGAAACTTTGGGTGATTTTAGTATGATGACCATGCTTATCCACTCCATGTTTGTCCAAATAATCAAAGCCGCGCTAAAGTATTGATCATCCAATTAAGCTAATGAGACTCTTTAATAATTTATTATATTCATGCCGTCATGTAATCGCCAGAAGATATGCGATACATAAGAATTAAGATATGTAAAGTATATCATTAATATTTCAGGAAAAAAGTAAAAAAAAAAAACGAAGTAACCAAGTATTGATAATTGAAGGTACTAATTCACATGCAGCATCCAATTAGCACACACTGCTAAAGAAGGAAAACTTCCAAAAAAAAAAATCGAGAGTAGCAGAACCTTTTCATTCAGGAACTTTTTTTTGCAAGAGATGTGGCTGGATTAATTAACATGCGCGCAACTTGATTATTTTATTGAATATCTGCTATTGATTATTCTACTAGCAGGGGACAAGGCTATGTAGAGTCGAGGGAGTTCAACAAAATCTCCTTTGTCGAAAGACAGTGCAACTAGGGCAAACAATGATTTCTTGGGTTATATATATAATGAATTGTAAGTGAATCCCCTTATTATAAGGAAAAGGGAAGTATAGTGTAATGAGGAAGGTGTTCAAAAACTGCTTTAAATCACATCTTCAAATTTCGAGTGTGATATTAATAGTTTTTTGAATCCCCTTACATAAGTTTTTTTAGCCTGAATAAGAATTCACGCCGAAAAGTCTCACTTATAAATCAGTTCTATCAAAGGTCATTTCATTCTAAGAGTTTGAACGAGAAACTTTGATATATTAAAATTGAACCACAGCCTTTTGATAGTGACTTGACTGGAAAAACGGGCAACGCAATTCGGATTCAACGTAACATGTACTTCCAATGTCAATTTTGTTTTCAGTCTAACATGTTTAATTAGATTTGTATAGAGGAGTCACTTTGACAACATATCAGAAAAACACTGATATGAAATAAGTATATTTTATGTTGTAAATGCGTGTAAAGATTAACAAGTTCTCTTATTTCAGGAAAAAAGCTTTAGTAGTTGTATTTTATTGTTTTGATATACATTCGGATAATGCTTTACATAAAGTAAATAAAAGCTGCATGCATTACTACTAGTTTGCATGCATAGTTAACAAGGATTAGTAATTTTTATACTAACAAGGACAACAATTTTAAGGCGGAAAAAAAACAAAAATGCAAGGTTAGATTACGTACATATAAGGACTAATATGATCCAATTCTTTTCTAAATCACACACATAATGTGAGATTAGTGCGTTGAAGGATCAATGTAACCATGCATTTTCAATGAATCTATCTTTAATTAATTTTGGCGTTTGGATTTAATTATTACTCCATTAAAGTTATCTAAGTTGATTCCAATTATCCTTCATGTAGTGAGGTAGTCAACTTTGCTCGTAGGAGTTGGAAGTTTTAAGTTTTATATATTACATGCTTTTCAAAGACTAGATATAAATTAATCATGAAATGAAAATTTAATGAATTGGACATAGAAACAGATGAGGTAACTCTTATTTGTCTTCTTCGTTTTTTTCTACCAATTAATTAGTCCCCATTTGCAAGATCTTAGAAAGAAATAATCCCTTTAATTATTTTCATTGATTGAATAGATATATATACAAGTTACAAACTAGGAGAATCCTATTCCTAAAATCTTATTCTACCATAATTCTAACTATACAATTATGGTAAGTGTATAACACTAATTAAGGTAACCTTTACACTACAATATTACATCAATATACACTCCTAATATATAACAATCACCTCTGTCCGTGATGGGCTTACTGCCTTCAGATTTCATTACCTGCCGAGGCCCATTGCCTTGTCCACCCATCGCCAGCTATCGCAGCGGGCCCACTGCCGAGGCCCACTGCCAAGGCCCTTGCTGCCCAGTCCACTGTTTTGCCTGTGATATACACTGCTGTATATTGGGTGTATATCACAGGTATATTACTCTGTTTAACACACCTCACTTGATCATAGCGGCGATTTTCGACGCCGAGGCGTCCTAAAATCTTCAAAGAGAACCGCTGGTAGACCCTTTGTAAAGATGTATGCAATTTGATAATGAGACGGGATATGGCATACGCGAACGTGACCCTTTGCAACCTTTTCACGGACAAAGTGAATGTCCATTTCGATATGTTTGGTGCGTTGGTGTTGAATTGGGTTACCGGAAAGGTAGATGGCACTAATGTTATCGCAATATACCAAGGTTGCCTTCTGAATGGGACAATGAAGCTCCAACAGTAAATTTCGTAGCCAACAAGATTCAGAGACCACATTTGCTACCCTTCGATATTCTGCCTCTGCACTTGAGCGTGATAGAGTTGCCTGACGCTTTGCCGATCATGAGACCAAGTTGTTGCCAAGGAACATACAGTAGCCAAAAGTCGACCGTCTGGTGTCGGGACAACCACCCCAATCCGCATCCGTGTAAGAGATAAGTGTGGATGTAGATGAAGGATACAAGTGCAACCCATAGTCCAGTGTCCCCTGAATATACCGAATGATGCGTTTGATTGCATTCATGTGCTCAACTCTGGGATCATCCATGAATAAACACACCTGCTGAACCGCATACGTAATATCTGGTCTGGTAAAGGTAAGATACTGGAGGGCCCCTGCAAGACTGCGATAGCGGGTCGGGTTCCGGAATGGTGCACCTGCTGCGGCACTTAGCTTTGGGTTTGCATCAACTGGCGTGGAAGTGTACTTACAGGATGACATCCCAGCCCTCTCGATGATCTCAGCAGCATACTTTCGTTGAGACAGAAACAACCCACCTGAATGACGTTGGACGGCAATCCCCAAAAAATAACTCAAAGGCCCTAAGTCTTTCATAGCGAACTCAGAACTGAGCATGGTCATGATAGACTGGCGCAAGGCATCGGAAGAGGCGGTCAAGATGATATCATCCACATACAACAGTATGTAGGCCAAAGAAGAACCACGACGGTAGATGAACAAGGAATTATCTGACCGGCTGTGAGTGAACCCAATAGTGGAAACAAAGTCAGCAAACCTCGTGTACCAGGCCCTTGGAGACTGCTTAAGCCCATATAAGGACTTTTTCAATAAACATACATGATGAGGTTGGTTAGGATCCCTGAAACCCAACGGCTGATGCATATAGACTGTTTCCTTGAGATCACCATGTAGAAAAACATTCTTGACATCCAACTGATGGATTGGCCAAGTCTTTGAAAGAGCCAAGCTAAGCACAGTGCGAATGGTAGCCGGTTTGACCACTGGACTAAACGTCTTACCACAATCAATTCCAACCTGCTGAGTCTTACCATCACCAACAAGTCGCGCCTTATGTCGAGCAAAGGACCCATCTGAATTCTCCTTATGAGCAAAAATCCACATAGACCTGATAACATTAATACCATATGGACGGGGCACCAACTCCCACGCCTTATTATCAATAAGAGCATTATATTCATCAGTCATAGCAATTTTCCAATTAGGGTCATTTAATACGGACACAGGATTGCGGGGCAAGGGGGATTTAGAGACATCCGAATGTAAATTAAAATGTCTTTTAGGTGTAAAAATACCCCGCTGACTACGAGTGACTGGTCTATGACTCGAGGAAGAATTGAGGGAATTTTGAGAATTTTCTGGGCTCGGGACGGGTGGCCCGGCGGTGGGCTCTTGGCCCAAAGCAGTAAAGCGGACTACCTTACGGACCCGGTTCGAGGTGGCTGGGCGGCCCAATAGGTGGCGTGGCGATCTTGTGGGGCCCGTAGGCGATGGAGTCCGCTGGAGGATTTTGGGTACGGGTGATGTCCGAAAAATGCCGAATAATATACGGGGATATTTGGTCATCCAAAAAATTATATGACTTAGGTTCAGGAGTATGAACTTTCGTAAATGGGAATTGAGTTTCATAAAAAATGACATGGCGATTGATTATGATTTTCTTGGAGGATAAATCAAAACACTTCTAACCACGATGATTCAACGGATAACCCAAAAACACACACGGGGTAGACCGAGCCTGAAGTTTGTTAATTGTGGTGGATGGGAATAACGGATAACACAAGCACCCAAAAATTCAAAGGTGAGAATAAGAAGGGTTCTTATTATATAGGATTTTGAGGGGGGAAGAATATGTCAGACCTTTAGACGGAATTATATTTAGAAGGTAAGTGGCCATTTGTAGAGCATGATGCCAAACATATGGAGGTATGGAGGCATGTATTAGGAGAGTTCGGACAATGTTATTTATGGAATGAATTTTGCATTCGGCTTTCCCATTTTGTGAAGATGTATGAGGACATGAAAAACGAAAATTTATCCCATGAGTAGCACAAAATTCTCGAAACTCCCTATTGTCATACTCTTTCCCATTATCACATTGAATATTTTTTATTTCTCTTTCGAATTGAGTACGAATGAACGCTCTAAATTTTATGAAGACGGAAAACACTTGTAATTTATTCGCAATTGGAAACGTCCACAAAAATCTAGAATAATCATCTAAAAAGAGAACATAATATCGATGACCCATTGAACTAAGAACATGAGATGTCCATAAGTCGCTATGAATAATGTCAAATGGCATAGAAGTATGAGACTTGGAGTCTACAAATGGCAACTTAACAATTTTTCCTAATGAACAAGATCGACAAATTGGAGTACGACTGCACCTTACAAGAAATAAAGCTATTCTTATCTAAAGATGATAAAATAGAAGATCCCTGATGACCCAGACGAGCATGCCACATGGAAGGAGAGATGGTCGCAAAAGTCAATGGCAAGGCCGACTCGATGGATCAAACCGGCATGATAGGATACAGATCCCCCTACTATCACACCTCATGAGATGACTCCGCCTTGAAATCCTTCACAGAGAAACCGAAATGATCAAATTCAATGTAAATGTAATTGTCATTTCAACTTTCTGACAGACACTAAATTTTTAATCAATTTAGGAGCATGTAAAGTATTTTTCAAGAGGAGTGGTGGATTGGGAGGAGACAATGTTTTCGACCATACCCTAGAATTGGAATAGAATCGCCATTACCAATAATTATCCCCAGGGTGCTCAAATTGGAATAAGATGAGAGAGTACCGATTCGGAAGTCATGTGAGTAGTGGCCCGGTGTCCATGTACCAATTTGGATCGAGTTGAGACAATCCCAACGCGTGTGCATCGCGCCTCGATATCGGCCTGCAGTGGGCTCGCCGCATGGTGGGCTTGCGGAGTGCAGGCCCGAGGACTCTGATCGTCTTTGGGCCGGGCGTAGCTGTGGTGCCGTTCTTTGGGCTTTGGCGATGGGCCGCCAATGCTAGGTATTAGACTGGGTGTTGGCGGCCAGGCTGAAGCTATTTCTTTGGAGGGTGTGGGTTCCACTGCCAATGACCCCACTGCTGGGCCCACGGTGGTGGTGGCCCACTATACCCTGGATGGGACCCACCGCCTGCTTGTTGATCACCGGAACCGCCACCAGAACCGCCTCGTTTGCCTCCGCGGTTTTTGTTATTTTTGCGATTATTCTTGCCGCCACCATTATTATGGTTTTGGCCCAAATTATTAACAAAACCCGAAGAACTAGGAGAGGATGCCACCATGACAACTGGGCTTACTCTAGCAGCCTCTTTTTTAGCCAAACCGGCTTCTTCCAACGTCAGCATGGAGCGGGCTTGATGAAAGTCGGGAAGAGGGTTGCTTTGGCGAAGGAGAGTTCCAACACCATTATAGACCTCCGAAAGACCGGCAACCAATTGTAGAACTAGACGATTATTTGTTACTGGTGCGCCAACATTACGGAGTTGATCCGCCAACTCCTTTAGTTTCTTGCAACATGCAGAAAAATTCGAAAATACGTCCATTCGAATGAGAGAGAATTCCTGCTCGAGTGTGACGACACGGGAATGTTGGTTGTCTAGGAATATGTCACGCAATCTATTTCATGCAGTCATAGCCGTGGTATCGGGCTCCATAATCGTCTGTAGAAGGTCTACTGAAATAGTGGCGTATATCCACCGAAGAACGGTAGCATCAAGTGTAATCCATAACTCCGGATCCTCCGCAGGAAGGGGTCTAGCGGGAGGAATGATGTGATGAAGAACTTGATAAGATATAGCGTGAATTTTAAACAACTCCGCCCACGTTGCATATTGAACGTTTTCCATCTCAAGAACAATAGGGACACTTAGCTTGATATTGGAAACCGTGAGGGCAGGGTGAAAATTGTTCTTAGACATATTTGAAAGAACAAGGAAGGAGGTTAAATTTAAGAGAGGTTTTTGAGAGCGGAAGACAAAATTTTGGAGAGAAAACCCGGGTTCTCACACAAGGCAAAAGTTGAGAGAAAACTTTTGTGTAGACCTAGTCTCTTGATACCATGAAAGAAATAATCCCCTTGATTATTTTCATTGATTGAATAGATATATATACAAGTTACAAACTAGGAGAATCTTATTCCTATTCTATTCCTAAAACCTTATTCTACCATAATTCTAACTATACAATTATGGTAAGTGTATAACACTAATTAAGATAACCTTTACACTACAATATTACATCAATAAACACTCCTAATATATAACAATCACCTCTGTCCGTGATGGGCTTACTGCCTTCAGATTTCATTACCTGCCGAGGCCCACTGCCTTGTCCACCCATCGCTTACCATCGCAGCGGCTCCACCGCCGAGGCCCTCTCGCCAAGGCCCTCACGCCACCCACTGTTTTGCCTGTGATATACACTGCTGTATATTGGGTGTATATCACAGGTATATTACTCTGTTTAACAATATTTACTACTAAAAAGATGATGCTAGCATTTTAAAAATTACTTTTAAGTAAATACAATAAGAGTTATTCAACAATCTCATTTGGTGGTTATACACACGAAAATATTCATACGACTTGACATAAAATTAGAATCATTAAGAAAATTCTGTATCCACATGCAACGCATGAGCAATCTCGTCACGTTAAATAGGCAGTTGAATTATCCCATATTACAAATTTGGACGTTTCTACATGTATCTAGTTGTAACCAAAAACAAGATCCACTTCAAGACAGCTTGCATTTATACCTTGAATTTGTCTCTGGGATAACGCTATCCAATGTAGATAGATCATATATCACTTTCACATCCTTTTTTTTACTCCCAGCCACTCAAATTAAAACTACTCAATCACCTTATTCTTGTATATATAGAATTATTGCTTCTTAGCTCACTTATTTAATTTCTCGAACATATAGTTCAATTCCATCATTCCGATCAGCAACTTCTTAGGAGAAAAATAACTCGTAAAGTCGAATTTTTTTTTTTCTCGTTTCAATTTGAAATAAGAATCAGCTTACTTACTTCTCGAATGATAGTTCCACGATCCATGCCATCAGCTTCTTGGGAGAAGTAACTCATAAATTTGCGATTTCTTTCTCTCGCTTCAATCAGCTGAAAGAAGGATCCACATACTTACTAGTCGAGTGATAGTTCCACGATCCACATCAGCAACTTCTTGGAAGAAGTAATTGGTGAAATCATAACTTTCTTTCTTTTCTTGCTTTCCTTCTTAAAATCGCGACTTTATGTAATTAAAACGTTTCAACTTATATTCAAATGAAGAGTCCTTCCAAGAAGTTAAGCAACATTATAGCCAAGTGGAAAAAAAGAAGGAAAGGTCAATTTGTCGTGTATACAAAGGAAGGCAAGAGATTTGTTGTGCCATTATATTATCTAAATCATCCTATTTTCAAAGTTCTACTTGAAATGGCTGAAGAGGAGTATGGTTCAACTGTGAATGGCCCTTTGCAAGTTCCTTGTGAGAATGAATTGATGGAATATATTCTATGTTTGTTGAGAACAAAACCTGATGTTGAAATAGGAAAAGCACTTTCCTCTATTGGTACATGTAGAGGAACACATGTTTCTTCTAATTCTCCCCTTTTCAGTGTGATAGTCTAGTTGAAAGTGTGTCATGATCTCCCTTAGGCTAAAAATAGTGTAGGAGATGAATATTATTTATGTATTATGTTCTATACATTGATGACAAGTTTAAAGTTTTGATAAATTTAAGATACTTTTGTAGTTGTAATCAATAATTCTTTCATCCCTTTAATGTTCTCCAACATTTGAGTAACATATAACTAATGTAGTAGTAGTTTTTTTCTCATATGGGATTCGATATTTGCTATCGTGCCTTAGTTAATCTTGATTGATATTTGCTATCGTGCCTTAATTTCTTCTCCTTACCAATTTATGCTGGGTAAGATCCTCGAATCCAACCAAGATTACTATCTGTAGTCCATTTTCGTTTTCTTTCATTCTTGAAAAGGGGATCAAAGAAACTAAAGGTAGTTTGCTTCTCTTCTGGACTCGCACCACATAAGAATCATTAAAGGGGGAATAATTCCCTGCCATGATTTCTTTCATTTTTCAGGATCTAATTAAGAGTGAAGGGATCTTACCATCCCACAACATTTGGTGGTTAATATACTAATGTATACACCTGTTGGACATCCAATATATAAGAGTATATTACTCTCAAAGCTTCATTTATTAATATTAACAATGAATTCAAAACTAATGCTACTACAACTCTAACTACATTCATTCAAACACGAAGATTGCGCATTTCCTACATTCATACAACCAGTCGGGGCAGTGGCAGCCCACTGCCCAGCCCGTCGAAAACCAGTGGGGGCAGTACACACCGTAGGCCTGGGCCCAACAGTGGGCTGCCACGCCATGCCCCTATCCAACGTCGACATGGGTCAGGCCTCCCTCTTCAAATCGCCAACCCGGAATTCTAGGTTCACATCCACAACATGCATTTGCGGCGCAGTCACCATCTTCTGTCGGCTATGCACCCACGAACATTGAACAAGCCATGAACAACATGAATCTAAACGTTCCAGATAAATCGGGGTATGTGGACACAGGGGATACGTCACACATGATAGCATTTCAAAATTATTTTCTTGTAATAAAATTTTGGACTCTTCTGTTTGCCAAACTTGTGTGTTTGGTAAACATGTTAAACTTCCTTTTGCATCATCTACTTCACATACCCTTATGTCATTTGATATTTTGCATTGTGATTTGTGGACATCACTAGTTTTGAGTTCTGCAGGTCATAAATATTATATGCTCATTTTAGATGATTATTCGAATTTTCTGTGGACATTTCCCTTAGGAAATAAATCACAAGCCTACACCATTTTAAAACAATTTAGTGTTTTTATCAAACTCAATTTGATAAATTCATTAAATATTTTCAATGTGACAATGTGGGGAATTCAGAAATGCCCAATTTATTGATTTTTGTCATCAAAATAGGATGTCTTTGCGTCTTTCATGTCCACATACATCACCACAAAATGGGAAGGCCGAAAGAAAAATTCGAACAATTAACAATATGGTTCGCACTCTCCTTGTGCATTTGTCCACACCACCAAATTTTTGGCATCATGCACTTCAAATGACCACATATCTTTTAAATATTCTTCCTAGTAAACTGCTCTCCAATGTGTCACCTACACAAATGTTGTACCACCGTCTCCCATCTTTTACACATTTGAGAGATTTTGGTTGTTTGTGTTATTCTTTGTTTCCATCCACAACTATTAACAAATTTCAGGTCCGTTCCACTCTTTGTGTGTTTTTGGGATACCCACAAAATCATAGGAGATATAAGTGTTATGATATGACAAATGAAAATATCATTATTTCTCGTCACATTATTTTTTATGAGTCTACATTCTCGTTTGCTAAATCTCACGTGGCATCCTCACATTCATATGATTTTTTTGGACGACAGAATACATTCAATTTTGAATCACCATTTCAACACCCAAAACAATATGGGACCAGCCCAAACACCACAACCTACCGTCCCGACCCAACCACAACGTGTGACTGGGCCAGTCCAAGGAGAAGAGGTCACTGCCTCTCTTCCCCAGTCTCGGCCCAATCTACATTTAGTGGCGGGCATGCCCAACGAATGGAGACCTCTAGCCCACTGCCCGTGATACTCACCCATCCCACTGTTTTGGCCCAACCTCGGACAGCTAACCAACCCACTAACATACCCGACATCCCAACTCCCCAATCTCAAACCATTGAAACCCGTGCAACATTGTGATTATTAACATGTGTATACTATATTATATTTACCATATTTAGTGTTATGTAATTATGGTAGATTTAGGATCCCTATTGTATAAGAATTCCATATTAGACACTTATATATATTTTGTATTAATGAGAAAAACTCCCCAAATGAGATTGACTCAATCTTACATGATATTAGAAGTCAAAACCTAAATCATATTTTCTTCGCCCGCAATCTCAATTTTGTCAATACTGTCTGTCGGCAGCTGCCCAGTGTCAGAAAACCAAATTTTCTTCTCTATTCTCTACTTTTCTTTTTCTTTTAACCGAGACAAACCTCACTTGTCTTCATGTTCACCCATCTTGTCAGAAGACACTTTCTCTGCCTCTGTTTCCTCTTTACTTTACCCAAAGAAAAATCCCAAGCACAACTCTTTCTCTGCCTCTATTTTCTTTTACTTTACCGGGAAAAAAAAATCAGAAGTGCAGTATTTTTTTTTGTCACTTTCTTTTTTCTGATTTCCCTACTTCCTTCGGCTGTTTTTTTTTCTGTTCCCGAGATCAAAAAATCAGATTACTACTTCTTTCACCCACAAATCTTTTCCTTTTCGCAAACAACTCTTCGAAAATTTAATGGCAGTCACAAATTTACAAGGCCTTCCCCAATCTAATTTGGGTCAGGCTTTCGTCACAGTTACTCCTCGGCAGCCCGATAATGCATGATATATGGATACGGGCGTCACGTCACATCTCACCAACAATTCTGGTAATCTTCCTCAACTACGCAAGTTACATACTCCGCAATCTATTATGGTCGGAAACAGTCATAGCATTTCGATTCAAGGATTTGACCACACCCTTACCCCACCACTGCATCCCCACTTCTCTCTTAAAAACGTCTTTTATGCCCCACATATCATCAAAAATCTAATCTTTGTTAGAAAAAAATTCACCGCTAATTCTGCCTCAGTTAATTTTGACCCGTTTAGATTTTCTGTAACGGACCTCCGTATCTGAAAACTCCTTACGAGATGCAATAGTATGGAGGACCTATATCCTTTCCTGCCCACATCCGCTGCTAGTGTCACTCCTCCTACTGTTTTAACAGTCATATCTCACTCAACTTGGCATAGTAGACTTGGTCATCCGGGTTCTCACATTTTTTATTCTCTTAGAAATCAAAATTTAATCGAATGTAACAAAGGGAACCTTTCTCATAGTTGCTCCTCTTGTCAATTAGGGAAACACGTTAGACTACCATTTACGACTTCTATGAGTACTACTTTCTCTCACTTTGATATTATTCACGCTGATTTATGGACATCTCACATAACTAGCAACTTAGGCGACAAATATTATCTGGTATTTTTGGATGATTTCTCTCACTTTCTTTGAATCTATCCACTCAAACTCAAATCTCAAGTGTTTTCCAATTTTTTTGAGTTTTGTACACTGATTAAAATGCAATTTGAAAAAAGACATAAAATTATTTCAATGCGATAATGGTCGTGAGTTTAATAATTTCCTATTTCATAAATTTTGTGCGGGTAATGGCAAGATCTTCCATTTTTTGTGCCCCTATACCTCCTCTCAAAATGGAAAAGCCGAAAGAATTCTCCGAACCATTAATGATATGATTCGTACCCTCCTTTTCCATGAGTCTCTCCCCTTACTTTTTGGGTATATGTACTAAAAACGGTAGAACACATTCTCAACATTATCCGTGCGATTCAAAATAGGACACCCACCAAAATTCTCTACTGTCGGATCCCTACCTATGACCATCTTAGAATTTTTGGTTGTCTGTGTTACCCTAATCTGACATCCACGGCCCCCACAAATTGGCACATAGATCTACTCCGTGCACCTTTATAAATTTCTCGTCAAATCATACGGGGTACTTGTGCTATGAGATCTCCACAGACAAAATTATAATTTCTCGCCACGTCACATTTGTTGAGTATGTTTTCCCATTTGACAATATTAAAAAAATTCCGAGTCACTGATTACTAATTCCTCAAAGATTCGGATCCATCACCATTTTTCCAACAAGCATTTCGATATGCTGCCACTACCGGCGGTCAGCCCTCCGCCACCACCACCACTACCCGCCATCACATCGCTGCCTCAGCCGCCACCATCGCGCTTCCGCATAACTGGTGCCCACATAATGCCGCTGCCACAACACCAACTCCGACATCTCTGCCGCCAGCCCACTCTCTGCCACCACCACCGCCGATTGCCACCACCACCGACAATCGACCCACCTTCTCAGTGCCTTCACCGATCCCCGTCCCCGCATCTGCTCCGGTATCCACCCAGAACTCCTACCGGTCCAATTTCCCAATGACTACCGCACCGCCATTCTGACACCGCGGCCCACTCAATCACCGGAAACCCAGGCCAAACCAACCCTGGTAACCAGAACATCGAACTCCCACCACAGATCCCCACCCCCTCACCGACGTCGTACCCCACCATCCCCAACTCACATAACGTCGACCTACCCAGTTCGACCCCATCGCCACCCCTGATGCCACACCCAGATTCCACAATCCCGATACCCCAACCAGTCGTCGAACCCGGTTCGCCGCCTACAGCCATCCCGTCGACCAGTAACCAAAACCCATATCCACACCCGATTTCCAATAGTACCCCTGCATCCACTCACCACATGGAAACCCATGTGCGTCACAGAATTTTCAAACCCAAAGTCCAGTTTAACTTGTCCATCCAAACAGTTTCCCCGATTCCCAAAAACTCAAAATTAGCCGACCTAGACCCTAATTGGAATGCGGCCATGTGTGAGAAATTTAATGCTTTAATGAAACAACACACTTGGAATCTGGTTCTTCGACGGGATGAGGTGAATGTGATCCGATGATATGGCTTTTTCGTCACAAATACAGAGACAGTGGTGACTTAGAGAGGTATAAGGCCAGACTTGTGGCTAATGGTACTAATCAGCAAGAGGGCATTGATTGTGGTGAGACATTCAATCCAGTTTTCAAATCGGCTATCATTCGCACAGTTCTCAATATTGTTGTGGGTAGACATTGTCCGATTGTTAAAAATGCATTTCTTCATGGGGATTTGAAAGAAACTGTCTACATACACCAGCCGCCTGGTTTTGTTCATCCAGCAGCCCCTTAGTGTGTATGTCGTCTTCATAAGTCACTGTATGGTTTTAAACAGGCCCCTAAAGCGTGGTATGATCGCTTTGCACAGTACATTATGTGGATTGGTTTTGTAAGCAGCAAGTGTGATAACTCACTATTTTTTTTTTATAGAGGTAGTAACATTGCATATTTGTTGTTGTATGTGGATGACATTGTTCTACTGCCTCGTCTGATGTGTTGAAAAATGAGATCATTGCACTGCTTAAAACCGAATTTGCTATGACTGACTTGGGCAAATTGAGTTATTTCTTAGGGATATCAGTGACTAGATATGTAGATACTATGTTTCTTTGTCAGCGTAAGTATGCAGATGAGATTGTGTACAGGGCTAAGATGGCGAATTGCAAGATCATGTCCACTCCAGTTGACTCCAAATCAAAGCTTAGTTATGTTGATGGTAATACTGTATCCGATCCCACTCTCTACAGGAGATAGGGGTGAGCACGGGTACATGATACCCAGATACCCGATCGGAACTGACACTAACGGGTAGGTTCTGGGAAGATATATTATAATAATGGATATATTCCGGGTAGTAAAATTAGGAACCGATCAATGTCGGGTCCGGTTCTAGTTTCGGCAAATAGAGACAGGGTACCCAGACCCGAAACAGATACCCGGAACCAATGAAATATTAAATATTTTTACTTTTTTAATTCCACTCGCAGTCTCTTGCCCTCTTCATTTTCACATTTATCTTCCACTCTGCACTCTCTTCCTCTCCAATAAAAGCAACAAATTCAATCTCTCATCCATCGACACACACCACAACAAGTACTATTTTCCCAACTTCCCTAACCTCTGCGAATTGAAAGTATTTGCCATTAATCGAGTTGTTGCTACCTGCAAATTGGAAGTGTTTGCCAACTTCCCTAACCCCTGCGATTGTGGTTTAACTTTTCATATTTGAGTTCCTACCTGCACTATCATTTCAATGTAATTTGAGAGGGTGAAACACTGGTTAGGTCACACACACACACTACACTCCAGTGCCTAACATGTGTTCGATAATTTGCCACACCGAATTTGGGCCTAATACAACAAATTCAATTAGGTATTTTGATAAAACCTAATACAGCTACAACTTAGGAAGCAATCTACAGGGTACCCGGGAACCTACCCGGCGGTTCCGGGTAATGATTACTACGGGTAGGTTCCAGGTAATAATTGCTACGGGTAGGTTCCGAGTAGTAAATTTAGGAACCGATCTTTTACTGGGTAGGGTCCAGGTTGTTCAAAAAGTTAGGGTACCCGGACCCGCTCACCCCTAACAGGAGACTTGCAGGTGCACTACAATATCTTACCTTCACCAGGCCTGACATTACTTATGTTGTTCAGCAGGTATGTCTATTCATGCATGCCCCCAAGAAGCCTCATTTCACTGCCCTCAAACGTATCATTCGATATATTAAGGGCACACTTGACTATGGATTACACCTATACATCTCAGCACTGACCAAATTGTTATCATATACGGATGCTGACTAAGCAGGCTGTCCGGACACGCGATGCTCCACCTCCGACTACTGTGTGTTCTTATGGGATAATCTCATCTCATGGTCTGCCAAACGACAAGCCACCTTATCCCGTTCGAGTGCAGAAGCAGAGTATAGAGGTGTTGCAAATATTGTAGCTGGGATATGTTGGCTTCGAAATCTACTGTTGGAGCTTCAATGTTCTTTGCGTAAGGCGTCTTTGGTCTATTGTGATAACATATCCACCATATATTTATCTTATAATCTAGTCTAGTATCAGCGAACCAAGCACATTTAGATGGATATACACTTTGTTCGTGAGAAGGTTGCTCTTGGTCATGTTAAGGTGTTACATGTGCCTTCCTCGTATCAATATGCGGACATCTTCACGAAAGGCCTTCCTAGACAGTTTTTCCTTGACTTCAAATCCAGTCTTAGCGTCCGACCTCCTCTCGCTCCGACTGAGGGGGTGTATTAACGTGTGTGTACTACATTATATTTATCATATTTAGTGTTATGTAATTATGGTAGAACTAGGATCCCTGTTGTATAAGGATTCCACATTGTACGCCTATATATATTTTGTATTAATGAGAAAGACTCTCCAAGGGTAATTAATATAATCTTACAGTGATAATCTTTTTTTTTATTTTAACTAATAAAATTTGTGATAATTCATTCCGTTTGAGTCTATATTATTAAAAAATTAAATTTAGTCGAGTGTAGGCTCATCATGCAACAATTTGGGCTTAAATTTATTCTCTTAAATTTTGAGTTACTCATCAAACACAAACACGTATTCTAATATCATTTATATCTTTCTATAAAGTTTATACTCATCAAAGGGATACTATTATACCAAAAGATGAAAATAACAATATTGATAATGCTTATCAAGCAACTGTAGGTGGCATATGCTATTGTACAATTTATGTGCATAGCCTTTATGGGATTATGGATATGTTAATAATCTGTATTTCAAAAAATCAGTAAACAATAAACACTGAAAATAAGCAGAATCAGTGTTGAAAAAATAAGAATAATTTTCAGAATATAATCGAGCCCACTTAGTTCAAAGTGTGTCCTTAAGGAAATTATTCCCCTCACAGTACTCGAGGTTGATGGAATATCCCCTCCCAGGATAGAACGATTATCTTACCAGAATAGTAGTACTCCAAACTCTGGTAGCGGCGAACCACTCAACAGTAATATATCACACATAATTTATTCGTGCAGAAGAAGAAGAAGATTTTGTAGTTCAGAAAATTAGTAAGTAAAATTCTGAAGAATCAAATGAATTTATAGCCATGGAAGTACTGTTTCTGAAGGTTTGCAACCCTTCTGAACAATCACTAAAACTGGTGGGAAATTTAAATGTGGGAAAGAAACCGTCGCGGTCGAAGCGGATCCGCCGTCGCGGTCAGGGTCACTAACGGGTAGGATTGGATAAGTTAATTAATTTAATTAAATAATAATTAATTAAATAATTAAAATTAAAGAAAATTTGGTCCAAAAAGATTATCAATCAATCAGATCATTTGACCGAATCCGAATCCGAATCCGAATCCGAATTCGAATCCGAAGCCGAAGCCGAAGCCGAAGCCGACGGCGCGAGGGGTCCTTGCCCCCTCAACCCTTTTACTGACAAGAAGGAGTAATTCTACTTATAAGTAGAAGAACTTTTCTTTCCACTACCGATGTGGGACAACTCCCACTTTTCTTTCCACTACCGATGTGGGACAACTTCCACTTTTCTTTCCACCACCGATGTGGGACAAATGATTATTTTATAGAGCAAGAGGGAACTCCCTCCATTTCCCATTCAATCTATCATTTAATCCCAACAATCCCCCACATGAATGGGGAATGGCTATAAGATAAAGGAATGCGCTGACAAGTGTGATATACAAGCGAGAATTGATTGCATCTGGATAAGTAGGTTTTCCTTTGAACTTTCCGTAGTGAACTTATATCGGATATACTCGATCAATCGGTAGATTTGATATCTTTGAACCGTCGAACTTTGTTGTATACCTAGACAACATAAGTCAATCAATCAACCCTCAACCGTTTATGGTTCTCACGGTTGTGTTCGTTTCAGCCATGAACACCTCCTGGTTTCATGAGTGTGTAGAGAATGGGCCTTTACTGTCATTCCCCTTTAAAGCGGCTTACACTTAACACTCACATAGGTGATTTCTAAACATGTGGTCCTATATCCACATTATCTGGTCATACACTGCCAGATTTAGATAATCATTAAAGAACCTTAATGCTTTATTAACTCATTAACAAGCCATAAGGTTTTATCCTTATTTCTGAACATTGTCTTCATCCGAAAATGGGTTGAGTTATTTGACAATGTTGAACCGTCAGTCACAACTTTGTTTGATCTCCTTGAACCTAGCTCTTGGGATCTCCAGTCTGCTAGGTAGAGTTACCGCCATGATGACTTGTCCTCGGCCTTAACCCCATTCCCATTGATGATCTACTAACTCCCTCTCTAGATAAGCCTTTTGTAAGCGGATCCGCCACGTTATCTCTTGACTTTACATAGTCAATCGTGATAACGCCACTAGAGAGGAGTTGTCTAACGGTATTGTGTCTTCGTCGTATGTGATGAGATTTTCCGTTATACATTACGCTCCCTGCCCTACCTATTCTTTGCTTGGTGTCACAATGTATACATATAGGAGCCAAAGGTTTGGGCCAGAATGGAATATCTTCTAAGAAATGTCGGAGCCATTCAGCTTCTTCACCGGCCTTGTCTAAAGCTATAAATTCAGATTCCATTGTAGAGCGGGCGATGCATGTCTGTTTTGATGATTTCCAAGACACTGATCCACCCCCAATTGTGAAAACATAACCACTCGTGGATTTAACTTCAAATGACCCGGTGATCCAATTTGCATCATTATATCCTTCGATCACGGCGGGATATTTGTTATAATGCAAAGCATAGTCTTGGGTGTGTTTTAAATACCCCAAGACTCGTTTCATTGCCATCCAATGAGTTTGATTGGGATTACTCGTGAATCGACTCAGCTTGCTTATAGCACATGCTATATCTGGTCGTGTACAATTCATAATATACATCAAACTTCCCAAAACTCGTGCATAGTCCAATTGTGAGTCACTTTCACCTTTATTCTTTTGAAGTGCAAAACTTACATCAATTGGAGTCTTTACAACATTGAAATTTAAATACTTAAACTTGTCAAGTACTCTTTCAATAAAATGAGATTGCGATAATGCTAGACCTTGTGGAGTTTTATGAATTCTGATGCCTAAGATCAAATCAACAACTCCTAAGTCTTTCATATCAAATTTGCTAGCCAGCATACGCTTTGTAGCATTTATATTGGTAATATCTCTACTCATTATCAACATGTCATCAACATATAAACAAACAATGACTTCATGATTTGGAGTATTTTTAATGTAAACACATTTGTCACACTCATTAATCTTAAATCCATTTGCCAACATTGTTTGGTCAAATTTCGCATGCCATTGTTTGGGTGCTTGTTTAAGTCCATAAAGTGACTTAACAAGTTTGCACACTTTCCTTTCTTTACCAGGAACCACAAAGCCCTCAGGTTGTTCCATGTAAATTTCTTCCTCCAATTCTCCATTTAAGAAAAGCTGTCTTGACATCCATTTGATGGATTTCAAGACCATATACGGCCGCCAGTGCTACTAACACCCGAATAGATGTTATTCTTGTTATCAAGTAGTATGTGTCAAAGTAATCAAGGCCTTCTTTTTGTCTATAACCTTTGACCACAAGTCTTGCCTTATATTTGTCAATAGTGCCATCAACTTTCATTTTCCTTTTAAAAATCCATTTTGATCCTAAAGGTTTATTTCCAGGAGGAAGATCAACCAATTCCCATGTATGGTTGTTCAAAGTTGATTCAATCTCACTATTGACTGCCTCTTTCCAAAATGCTGAATCAGAAGAAGACATTGCTGCTTTAAATGTTTGAGGCTCATTTTCAAGCAAGAATGTCACAAAATCTGGTCCAAAGGAAGTAGATGTCCTTTGACGTTTGCTACGCCTTGCATCCGCTTTACTTGGTGTATTTTCCTTTGGTTTTTCCCGCGGTCGTTTAGATCTTTCACTTGACGACTCACGTTCAATTTTATACGGATAAATATTTTCAAAGAATTCAGCATTATCTGATTCAATTACCGTATTTACATGAATTTCGGGATTGTCCGATTTGTGAACCAAAAACCGACAAGCTTTGCTGTTTGTAGCATAACCAATAAAAACACAATCCACAGTTTTTGGTCCGATTTTTACCCTTTTGGGCAAAGGAACCTGGACCTTTGCTAAACACCCCCACACTTTGAAATATTTCAAGTTGGGTTTTCTTCCTTTCCATAGTTCATATGGAATAGATTGTGTTTTGTTGTGGGGCACCCTGTTGAGTATTCGGTTAGCTGTAAGGATAGCTTCCCCCCACAAGCTTTGCAGAAACCTAACTTATTAGTAAGACATTCAACATTTCCTTTAATGTTCGGTTTTCCTTTCCGCAATTCCATTTGATTGTGGTGTGTAAGAGCGATAGTTTGATGAATAATTCCATATTCTAAATATATCTCTGCAAAAGGAGATTCGTACTCTCCTCCCCTATCACTTCTAATCATTTTTATCTTTTTATTCAATTGATTTTCCACTTCGTTTTTGTATTGCTTAAATGCATCAATTGCTTCATCCTTACTATTAAGCAAATACACATAACAATATCGAGTGCAATCGTCAATAAAAGTTATAAAATACTTTTTCCCACCGCGAGATGGTATTGACTTCATATCACATATATCTGTGTGAATTAAGTCTAAAGGATTTGAATTCCTATCAATAGACTTATATGGATGTTTAACAAACTTAGATTCGACATAGATTTCACATTTAGATTTATTACACTCGAATTTAGGCAATACTTCTAAATTAATCAATTTTCGCAAGGTTTTGTAGTTGACATGTCCTAAACGAACATGCCATAAATTATTTGACTCCAATAAGTAAGACGAAGCTGAATTCTTATTAATACTGACAACAACCATTACATTGAGTTTGAAAAGGCCCTCGGTGAGGTAGCCCTTTCCTATGAACAAATCATTCTTACTTATTACAATTTTCTCACTAACCAACACACATTTAAACCCGTTTTTGACGAGTAGTCCGGCTGAAACTAAATTCTTCCGAATTGTTGGAACGTGCATAACATTGTTGAGAGTCAGGACCTTGCCGGAAGTCATCTTCAGAAGTATCTTCCCATATCCTTCAACCTTGGTCAAGCAAAGATTTCCCATAAATAGTACCTCTTCGGGTCCAGCGGGAGCATAGGTTGCAAATGCTTCTTTTGTAGCGCAAACATGTCGAGTGGCACCAGAATCAAGCCACCACTCCTTTGGGTTTCCAACCAAATTGCACTCCGATAGAATTGCACACAGATCATCCATATCATCATTCTTTTCCACCATATTGGCTTGTACTTTTCCCTTGTTCTTTTTCGGGAGACGACAATCTGGGGCTTTGTGGCCAGCTTTCCCACAATTAAGGCAGTTCACCTTGAACTTTTTCTTGTTGGAATCCTTCTCCTTTCCAGAAGGCCTCTTCCTTTTCTTGTTCTTTTTCAGAGCAGCATCTTCAACGATGTTTGCCCCTTCAATTGGTGAAGTCTTACGGTACCTCTTCTCAGTGGTTTTGTTATCTTCCTCGATCTTGAGACGAATCACAAGATCTTCCAACTTCATTTCCTTTCTTTTGTGCTTAAGATAATTCTTGAAATCTTTCCATGAGGGCGGCAACTTCTCAATCATTGCAGCCACTTGGAATGCTTCATTTACTACCATACCTTCAAAGAATAAGGTCATGGAAGATAAGTTGAAGCTCTTGAACTTGGGTTCCAACGGTTTTTCCATCCACCATTTTGTAGTCTAGGAATTTGGCAACCACAAACTTCTTCAAGCAAGCATCTTCAGTTTTGTACTTCTTTTCAAGTGCACTCCATAGTTCTTTGGAGGTCTCTCTCAGACCGTAGACGTTGTACAAGTCATCTTCCAAGGCACTCAAAATGTAGCCTTTGCACAAAAAATCAGCCTGTTTCCAAGCCTCAGTAACCATGAACTGTTGGTTGTCAGGCATGTCGGCGGCAGGCACGGGAGGATCCTCATTGGTGAACTTTTGCATACCAAGGGTGGTAAGCCAAAAGAACATTCTTTGCTGCCATCCTTTAAAGTTGGCACCGGTGAACTTCGCAGGTTTCTCAGCCGGTGGCACTGCGGTACGGGTTGTAGGAGTAACCGCTGGTGCAGTATTCGCAGAGGTAGTTCCAGTCTCAATTGCCATTATTCGTTTGTCACTGTCAAATTGACAAACTGGTTTAGTTAATAAAACCAGAATAGCAATTCAATCACAGACTTAAACGATGAAGATTTTATTTCTTCAAATCGCAGTATAATTATGAAACTTTAGTTTTCCAACGAAGTTTTTATATCTTCGAGTCAGAGTACTAATATTCATATGGAGTAGAAAACTACACAAGTTTTAATCTCCAAACCAGAATACAACAACGATGAAGTTTTTATGTTCTTCAAATCGTTGTACAAGTATGGACTTTAATGTTCCAATGAAATTTTTATTTCTTCAAGTTAGAATATGAAATTTCATACGGAGTAGAAAACCACACAGGTTTTAGTCTCCAAAACAAAATACAGATTAATCTAAAAATATAATTTCCTTAAGATTGTTAATAATCTGTATTCCAAAAAATCAGTAAACAATAAACACTGAAAATAAGCAGAATCAGTGTTGAAAAAATAAGGATAATTTTCAGAATATAATCGAGCCCACTTAGTTCAAAGTGTGTCCTTAAGGAAATTATTCCCCTCACAAGATTTCGAGGTTGATGGAATATCCTCCCAGGATAGAACGATTATCTTACCGTAATAGTAGTACTCCAAACTCCGTAGCGGCGAACCACTCAACAAGAATATATCACACGTAATTTATTCGTGCGTAAGAAGAAGAAGATTTTGTAGTTCGAAAATTAGTAAGTAAAATTACGAAGAATCAAATGAATTTATAGCCATGGAAGTATCAAGCTTACAAGGTTTGCAACCCTTCGAACAATCACTAAAGCGGTGGGAAATTTAAATGTGGGAAAGAAAGCAGGTCGCGAATTGAAGCGGATCCGTAGAGTCGCGGTCGTGGTCACTAACGGGTAGGATTGGATAAGTTAATTAATTTAATTAAATAATAATTAATTAAATAATTAAAATTAAAGAAAATTTGGTCCAAAAAGATTATCAATCAATCAGATCATTTGACCGAATCCGAATCCGAAGCCGAAGCCGACGGCGCGAGGGGTCCTTGCCCCCTCAACCCTTTTACTGACAAGAAGGAGTAATTCTACTTATAAGTAGAAGAACTTTTCTTTCCACTACCGATGTGGGACAACTCCCACTTTTCTTTCTACTACCGATGTGGGACAACTTCCACTTTTCTTTCCACCACCGATGTGGGACAAATGATTATTTTATAGAGCAAGAGGGAACTCCCTCCATTTCCCATTCAATCTATCATTTAATCCCAACAGGATATACTTCTGCGCTTGGAGTTATTTGAAACCGTACCCGGTAGAATATAGTTCAGACATATTCCATGGGGTCTTTGGATTAAAGTTACAATGGTTGTTTGTCTAGTGACTTATAATAATTCTGTTTTCTTTATTTAATTTTAAAAAGCTCATTTAGTAACTTGAAAGTTAGAGATCGATATGACAAAAATAAATAAGTAAACACAGGATTCAAAAGCGTTCAAACAATTGAACATATTTTATCAATTTATACTTCGCCTAGAGTATGTTTCTCAAGAATTGAAAAGCCAAGCATCTCTTCGATACTAAAGCTTCCCTCTATGTATGAAGATTGTTCGGTTCCATGACACCTTCTTGCAGGATTAGGTTGAGGTATTGAGAACTGTTTGAGGCCTGTCCGGTATTACCAACGTAGAAGGCACACCTTGTTGGCCTGGTGCTGCACCATCCAGGTGGGGAGGAGCTAGAAGAGGTGAATTCAGAAGAATAGGGGTGGCTTCAATTACCTTATAAATTGTGCAACATCTTCATTAGCAATAGGAGATGATTGCACAAGAAAAAGAAAATATGCCTTTGTTATAGCAGTCACTCATGCTTGGGAGAACTAGATCATCACCTTGTGTTACTTGTGTGAAAAACAATTCAAGGGAAAATTCAAGGATTTTTTTCGACTTGGTCGTTAAATATGGTAAACAAAGTTGTTTGGTTACTCGTATCACCCACTTCAAAAAACAAAGAGCATCTAACATGCGTGCACTCTTCTCGCATTAATTCTAGTGCTGTCTATTCTACCTAGCTATATGAATGGTTGCTGTCAATGCCACTGTAATTGCACTATATCAAAATGACTTGAATATATTTATGTAGTATTGCGATTATAAAGTGTAGCTAGCCTAAGAAATCTTACAAGGGCAAACTAATGTCGTTTAAAGTTTTAATCATTTACAACTAGCTTTATTTTCTATTGCTAATTTACTTCTTTTTTAAAAAAGCTTTAAACTTCAATTGTTTATATTGTATGTGGACAAGGAAAGAACAGATTACATGACATTATAATTAATAGCAGAGATAAGAAAAAACCTGACATAACGGCAAGGCAAGAAGTACAATGTTTTTTCTGCGACAAGTTTTTATTGGTCGAAGTACCAGGCCTGCTTGTTACAAGAACAAGTGAGGATATCCTATACAACAACTATGAAAAGGTTTATGGTTTTGGGAGTAAATATTCACTGCTAAGCTTGCAAAACGACGATTATGAAAGCGACTGTCAATTTACAAAGAATAGAATCACTTAAGATGAGCGCTCGGCAGAACATGTTAACGATGACTGGAACAGTATCTCCAGAGACACTTCTAAAGGGAGTTAAAAAGGTTGACAGTGCCGCGTCGATTGCAGTAGTTAGAAGTGCAACAGTAAATGAAAATGCAGAATCACAAGTGGCTGTAAGATTCGGCAGGTGCCGCAAGCGCGATGTGGTTGTTGGCCTTGGTCCTAGTAAAGTTTTAAATTGCACCAGTAAAAGTTGAGACTTTATTAGAAGAAGGACCAATCTTACTCATATTTTGTCAATTAAATTCTCAATGTGACCAGTAGAAAGTGTCGTTATTATTCTTCCGTTTGCTCATGATAAATTTTTTAACTATCCTCAAGAAAACAAATAGTTGATTTCTTGTAAATTAATTAAACATATGTTCTGATACACAGACACGTCGTGTATCTCGAGATTCTAAATTCACCTTCCCTTACATTCCCTAACCTAAATTACCCCTATCCCTATCCCATCTACCAAATATCTCTAGTACAAATTTCTTCTTATCCCAACATCCAAGTCTACCTCTACACATTGTAATGGACTATGACCGTTAGAATTTATGTCTCAAATTTTACCTAATCAGAAAAATAGTAAATAAACGAAGAACAAATAACATACACATATTTATAGTGGTTCACCCTCAATGCGAGAGCTACGTCCACTTTATCGCTGCAGATTTTACTATAATGGAGTTTTCAGTTTACAATTCTCTCTTTCTCTTTTTTTTCGACCACTCTTCTGAAAGAAAAACAGCGCCCTAATTTATATTTAGTGAAAACTATGGCGAACATAAGTGCTACACAACTCTGCGTAGGCAGTGGCAGAACTTGCCCAAAATATTAAGGGGGGCGGTAACTACTAACTAAAATATTATAATTGAAATTTATAAGAACAAAATATAATTTTATCACAGATTCAAAATAACATCAACACAACAAAAATATAATATATAAAAGGAAAGACGTACCTAGAATTAAAGTGTTGCCCTTCATTCTTTTAAAGACTTGAAATCATTAATAATTGAATCAGAGCTAGAGCTAAAGCTTTCAGCTATCTCTTTTTCAATATAAACCATCATATTGTCAGCAACAAATTCATCATCCATCTTATTACGCAACCTTGTCTTGATTATCTTCATTGCTGAAAATGATCTTTCTGTAGTAGCCGTAGAAACCGGAAGAGTTAAGATAAGGCGGATTATCCGGTCAATCAAGTAATATGTATTCACCTTCCCTGTTTTTTCCAAAGCTTCACACAATTCAGACATAGTTGACAAGTTATTCAATTCTGAATGACTAACAACCTCAAGAATAAAGTGTTAAAGTTGAAATCTCAAATTTGTTTTCTCTTGCTCACTAAAATTCACTGGATAGAATTTTTCTACAAGAGCACATATATCATCCATATTAAATGCTTCGTAAATATCTTTAGGAATCAAACTATTGCTTAGGCTCAAAATCTCCATTGTTTGAACATTAAACCTGTGATTCAATTCCTGTAATTGTTGATCAATAGTAACATAAAAGAGATTCACTCTAAAATGTTGACCCACTGTGATGTGATCCTTCTCGCCCTTGACGCTCTATATAAACATCATTACAATCAGGAGAATCAATATCATGTTGTTCACAAAATAATGTCACATTTTTCAATAATTGATCCCATCCTCCATCTCTCAACTTCTGAATTAATGTTTTTGTAGTGCTGACTAAATGTATAGCATTAAGTATATCTTGGGATTTCTGTTGTAAAGCTTGAAAAAGATAATTTGTAATTCCCATAATCACTTTCATCATGTGCAAAATCAATATGAACTCAAATGAATTCATAATCTTATAAGCAGCAATAGCATCCCCTCGTTGAGAGTAAATTGATCCATTTTTCCTTATATTTGGAAGCTTTCCTCTTGAAAAATGCATCAATTTTCTTAAGTTGGACCATCGTACCACTCCTAAAAAATACATAAATCAATTATCAAAGATAACATCTAAAACTGAAAACAGAACTAAGTCAGAGAAATTCGGCTTTTAAAGCCTTAATCTGTTAATTCCACTCCCATAAGCCCAAAATAGCCTCGTATATGATGAAACAAACATAAAGTTCCCCCAATCTCACGAACTCAACCACACAGAAAAATAAAATTTTAGACTAGGAGAAACCTTGAAAAAATAAAAGAATAGTTAGTGAAAGAAATAATCCCTTGATTATTTTCATTAATAAAAGAAAATATATACAATTTACAATTTCCATAATAAGAAAATCATATTCCTATTCTACTCCCAAAACCCCATTCTATTTGTACAAGGATCCTATAATTATGGTAAGTATACAATGCTAATTATATACAATTAATACAGCATATTTTGTTACCAAAAATAATGTATACACGGTGTGTATACCGTGTATATCACAGATTCCCATTTGTGATAGGTTTCCGTGATATACACGGTATACACAAGATAAAGATATGTATATACTGTGTATACCTATTGTATATTTAACACACTCCCGCAGTCGTAGCGGGCGGTCTTCGTACACTGAGACTGTTCCTAAAATCTTCAAAAAGAACTGAGGGAAGACCCTTTGTAAAGATGTCTGCAATTTGATACCTGAAAGGGACATGGCAGACGCGTACTTGTCCATGCGCTATCTTTTCGCGAACAAGGTGAATATTCATCTCGATGTGTTTAGTGCGCTGATGTTGAACAGGATTACCAGAAATATAGATGGCTCTTACATTATCACAATAAACCAAGGTAACTTTCTGAATAGGACAATGAAGCTCTAAAAGAAGATTACGTAACCAATATGATTCAGAGACCACATTGGCCACCCCTCGATACATGGCCTTTGCACTAGAGCGTGATAATGTAGACTGACGCTTCACAGACAATGAGACCAAGTTATTACCAAGAAACATACAATAGCCATACGAGATAAGTGTAGATGTCGAGGATGAATATAAATGTAAGCCATAGTCAAACGTCCTCTGGATGTACCGAATAATGCGTTTGAGCTCATTCATGTGTTCAACCCTGGGATCATGCATAAATAAGCACACCTGCTGTACGACATACGTAATATCTAATCTCGTGAAAGTAAGTTACTGAAGAGCCCTTGCAAGACTGCGATAACGTGTCTGATCCTTATAAGGTGAGACATCCGCAGCACCCAGCTTTGGCTTAGTATCGACAGGAGTGGTAGTATACTTGCACGAGGACATGCCAGCACGCTCAATAATCTCAGCTGCATACCTGCGTTGAGATAAGAACAACCCACATGCATGACGAGAAACATCAATCTCTAAAAAGTAACTCAAGGTCCCTAAGTCTTTCATAGCAAACTTAGAACTAAGCATTGTCATGATAGACTGGCATAATGCATCAGAAGAGGCAGTCAAGATAATATCATCCACATATAATAGTATATAAGTCAGGGAAGAACCACGATGATATATGAACAATGAATTATCAGACCTGCTCTGAGAAAACCCAATAGTCGAAATATAGTATGCAAACCTCTTATACCAAGCCTGTGGGGACTGCTTAAGCCCATACAAGGACTTCTTCAATAAACAGACATGATGAGGATATTTGGGATCCCTAAATCCCAAGGGCTGATGCATATAGATGGTCTCCTTAAGATCACAATGTAAGAAAGCATTCTTCACATCTAACTGATGAATGAACCATGCTTTCGAAAGAGCCAAGCTGAGCACAGTGAGTATGGTAGCCGGTTTGACCATGGACTAAATGTCTCCCACAATTCACACCAACATGCTGAAAGAAATAATCCCTTGATTATTTTCATTAATGAAAGAGAATATATACAATTTACAATTTCCATAATAGGAAAATTCTATTCCTATTCTACTCCCAGAACCCTATTCTATTTGTACAAGGATCCTATAATTATGGTAAGTATACAATGCTAATTACATACAATTAATACAACATATTTTATTACCAAAATTACGGTATACACCGTGTATATCACAGATTCCCATTTGTGATGGGTTTCCGTGATATACACGGGATACACAAGATGTGTGTATACCGTGTATACATATTGTATATTTAACAGTTAGGATTTTGGCAAAAGACAAATTCCAGATCGTAGTTTCAAAATCTAGGGTTTCTATGCTCGAAAATGAGACTTGTAAGGGTTCTTGAATTAGTAGAGAATATAGAACTCCAAAACTTCATAAGTTCTTCTTGAAATCGACGTGAGACAACTACAAGTGAATTTCATCAATTTTTTATTTCTTTTTGAAAATATTTGATTCTCAACCAATGGGATACATTGCTTTTCGTCCTCAATACAGTCAATAATATAAAAATTAAAAGCCATTAAGAATTCACAGAACATCAAAGAGGAGAGAAAGAGAGAGATAACCACTGTTGGGGCTGAGATATGGTGGGGGTGGTCGGGTCCTGGGTGGGTAAGAGCAAAATGAGAGCTGATGTCTTGTTTAGAACGTGAAAATAGAGTGACGTGTGAGAGAGACGTATATATATGAAAAAAAATAGTTTTTTGAGTTTTTTGAGGGGGCCACAGCTCCCCAGCCCCTACCATAATCCGCCATTGTGCGTAGAGTCTTTATAGTATCGGCGGTGAATTAGGCTCCACGACTCAACAATGCGGGCAATCCCGTGATTTGTTTGTGACACGTCAGATACTCAATGTGCTCATTCACATACTCTTGATTTGCACCGTCTTTAAGCCATATCTCGAGGAAACACCTAGCATAAATGGGGTGATTGCAAAGCAAAAGTGCTACCACGTTATCTTCCTTGTCAAGAAGAGGATAGTTACAACATACACCAAATTTTCCATAGGCTGTGTTAATATTTGAAAAAAGTAAATAAATAAATAAAAATTTTAAAAATGACCTTATATTTATAAAAAAAAACATAATTTTAGTGTACTACTAAAACTTTCTTCGACGAATTTATATTTTTTAAAACATATCTCAGGTTTAAGTCTTGTTTGCTTCAACATTTTTCCAAAATAAAGCAAAATAAATTTTGGAGAATTACGTTAAATGAGTGGGCATCGAACTCTTATTGTCTCACAATGAAAATAGTGTGTTTGTAGTAGTGTGCCAATGTTGTCATCTCCCTAGAAAAAATGTGACTCCTCTTCAATCTCACATGTCCCAAGTGTTGGGCGTTTTCTCTCATGTCTAGGACTATTACTATCTATTCAAATTGGTATTCATCTTCGTGAGGCTATGACAATTAATGTTGATGGTTTAGTTAGATTTTCAACTCTTTCATAGTGCATCCAATTCAGAATTTTGATCAGGATGATTCAAGTACTCAGAATTTTGATCAAGCAATAAGCACCGAAATAGCGAATATGACGGTCGACAATAGGTATTGTTTTTGTTATACCCATAATATCCCTGAAAAATATCATTTTAGGTGATATTCTATTTTAAAATAAATATATAGTTAGAGAAAACAATATCACTTTCTATTGTATAAATTATATATATTCTTGCAGTTGTGCACATCACGCAAGTCACAAAGATATAAAAAATAAAAATAAAAATAAAAATAAAGAAACAATATATATCAGGTTTTAATTACACGACAGTAAATTTTCATCTAGGCCATTTCTAATTTATAAGTTTTACTTATAATTAGATAATAACAGTTAAAGTCACAATTTTGAAACAGCATACATAAAAATAGGGGTGAGCGGGTCCGGGTACCCTAACATTTTTTAACTACCCGGACCCTACCCGGTAAAAGATCGGTTCCTAAATTTACTACCCGGAACCTACCCGTAGCAATCATTACCCGGAACCTACCCGGACCCGCAGGGTCCGGGTAGGTTCCCGGGTACCCTGTAAATAAAAAACACAAATTAAGCAACAATTTTTAAGCCTATGAGAATAAAAAAGAGTTCTAAAATAATTTCATCAAGTAGTTTTTTAGCCTGCAATCGGAGTTTTTAGTACCCTTATAAGAAGTTTTAGAAAACTTATTCATTGTAGAAAAGCTAATTACATTGCAAAACCTAAAATTGCAAGTCAAATTTGACACTCAATTAATTGAACGTGTTGATTTCAAAATAAATTTGAAAATATCTGAATTAAACTTATTTTCGTGTTCATAAGCTCTTCGATACAAAAGAAAAACTTTATTATACTAGGAAATCCCTAAATTTCATCTTCACAACTACAAAAATATACACAAATTTTAAAAATAGATTTACATTTCAAATAAAAAAAAAATACAAATTGAAGATGAGTATCGCCTGAAATGGAACATAAGCATATGATATTAAAAAGAAATTGAAGAGTTAGATATGAACTCATATGCATTTTAGGAATGACGTGAACACAACCAAAGGAGAGAAAGAGTCAAATGTGAAGCTTCACTGATGACAACGATGAAAGTACCTGTGAGAAAGCTTCAACAACGACGACGATGAAGCTCGGTGGTGTAGCTAAAACACCATTGTTATTGAGAGAGTTTTGGGGTGGGGAAAATCAATGTGCAGGCGTGCAACAAATAATTTTGGAGAAAGTTAAAAGTGATCCAAATGTTTAAAAAAAATATTTAATATTTTATAGGTTCCGGATCCGGGTACCCTGTCTCTATTTGCCGGAACCGGAACCGGACCCGACATTGATCGGTTCCTAATTTTACTACCCGGACCCTACCCGTTATTATAATATATCTACCCGGAACCTACCCGTTAGTGTCGGTTCCGGTCGGGTATCTGGGTACCCTGTACCCGTGCTCACCCCTACATAAAAATAAGCCCGAATAGGCCGTTAACAGTTTATTCAGCGATCCAACCACTGAAGCTTATTGGGAGCAGCGATTATTGAAGAGAAGAGAAGAGATGGGAGGTGTGACTTACAAAGGGATTACTATACATCAACCTAAGCATTGGCACTCTGTTACCGGAAAAGGCTTGTGTGCCGTCATGTGGTAATTTCCTCAAACCCTAGTTGTTTATCTTGTCAATTTCATTTCCCCTATTTCGATTAATTTTACGAGAGCAATGAATTTGATATTTTAATGTTTTTGGATCATAGATCTAGGAATTAGACTGATTTGGAATCTAACCACAAGGGTCTATTGTACGGAGCGGTTGGCAGCTAAAGCTGCGTACAATAGACCCTTGTGGTCCGGCCCTTCCCCGGACACGCGCATAGCGGGAGCTTAATGCACCGGGCTGCCCTTTATACATATGATGATTCCTCCTTGTTGGCATGAAATGGGTATTAATAGAATGTAATGGATGTAAATGATTTATATTGCCGAGCTGACTAGCTTGAAATTGAGGTGTGGTTGATTGATTGACATTTGATTCCTTGTTGATCTATTTGATTTATTTCTATGGTCTTTTGAGTAAAAGTTGAATCTTTCCTTGTGCGTTTTACTGGTCTTTTCTGCACTGGATATGTCTTAAGCGAATATCAGCGTGCATTTAAGGGTTCTTTGTTTTTTGGGTACATTTTGGGGGTTGTTTGGCAAGATATGATTCTGCTATTTTGCATTTGTGTGCTTTTGAGTTAGGAATCCTTCTTGTTCTCTAACCATTTCTTGCCTCGTTCAATGTGGGCGAAATTGTAATTTAGCTCCCAACATTTGAGGTAATGTCATATCAGATTGCATTCCAATAGTAAATAATGTTTTTTTGGTCAGGTCAAGGGACATTATATTGAGTTGATAAGAAGAAAAATAATAGTGTAAAGTTATTTGGTTTGAATCGCAAGGAAGAGTGAGATTCAATTCAAATATCTGAGTATGACTATCTTGTTAAGTGTTAGTTATAGGTTCCTCATCTCCTTTATCTTTTCCCTGGTCTGACTCATACCCAATTATAGTTCGTTGAAAATTGTTCTTGTTCTAAAATTGAAACGTATGGTTTGACTCATTCTTGAGGATGACATTTACTCTGGATGAAGGTTAACTCATTATTTATGTTGCTTATCTGCATCTGGCTAAGACCTGTTCAAGATGTTAGCTTAGATAATTACAAGGCTAATATAGTGAGTGCATATGATAGAATTTTATTAGTAATAGATATTGCCTGCAAAAAGTCTGATGTGGCACCCTTAGATGTACCATGTAGATGCTCATTGGGCATGTTAGACATGCCTTAAGTAGCATTCAGCAGACAATGTTGAACAAATGAGTCTTCCCAATAAAATGTGATTTTGAAGAAAGGATGCCAATTGTACTACATGTCAATCCAAAGTTAGTTTGGTCGACTAGATGAATCATCACAGTCTATTTCACTTCACTTTGACAATCTGTATTGTGAGGATTTATCATGAATTAACACTTTTTCATGAGGAGGATGTTAGAAATAATATTGTCCACAGTCCCAGCTGGTGTTCATTGGGCTTTATGGGTGGAAAGGCCCATTCTCCAATTTTTATTTGTGAAATTGAGCTTGGTGAGTGATTAAATTCAATTACAATGCTACCTCAGGCTCCCTGTCGAGGTTGAGTTGGTTCAGCTGCAATAAGAGAAATAGTTGATCTTCATTTTTTTTTAAAAAGGTAGAGAGAAATATCTGATGATTTTAATTAGGGATGTCTTTCCTTAAATTTTTGCATTCTATTAGAATTCAACTAGTAAACAAAAGAACTATTAGAAATAGTTCTTAAATATTGGCAGGATGACTCATTGTTAATATATGGAGAATAGTATGAACTATTAGCTGCATTTGTATGGTTTAAAATAATGAGAGCGCATATATATTGGTTGCCTATAATTGATTTTAAAAAACTTTCAAGGTGTCGAGGTCTGTGTTGAATCAATTGTTATATTCCTTAACACCAGATTGTGTTTGTTATTTCAGGTTTTGGATTCTTTACCGGGCCAAGAAAGATGGTCCTGTAGTGTTGGTGAGCCTTATTGTTTCATCATCTCTTACATTTTGGTTTATTGCACCATTTTGGTGATTGTTGATGTGATTTTTGCTGCTTAGGGCATGAGGCATCCTTGGGAAGGCGATGGCCATGGTCATGACCATTAGGTAAGGTTTTCGCAACTTTAACTTATAATGTTGCTATTGAATGTGGTTAGTCATCTTTACATTATGCTGGCTGGAGGAGTCTGTTGTTTTTCTTTGCTAAATGATGCTTCTAATCCAAAACCTTATGTATGTTCCAAAATGACATGTATTGGTCAAGAGTCATAGCATAACCTATCTTCATCTAAGCAACACTAGGACTAAGTTTGTGAAATGACAACTATATACTTGGAGAGATTTTTCATTTATTAAAAAATTGCAACTTTATAAGCAGAGAGATTTCTCCTTTTAGCCAGAATAAATTTGCATAGGAGATTCATGTGAATATTTTCCTCAGCAGAATAACTGGTTCTGTTCATATGATGAGTTTGATTGTTGGTAGATCATATCACCAGCACCAGCATATTCCCACCTTTTACAATCTCTACATTATTTGCTTATGCTCAGATGTTCACTGCTAGTACTCAGTTGAGGTTTTGATATGCGTCAGTTCGAAATGTATCGCTTGATTTTTTTGTGGCATTTGGCATCTTCAAGTGGGTTGTTTCAAATTTTCAAAGTCTTGAGCTATTTGACTAACCCATTCTGTTGAATTGTGCTAATTGATTTTGCAGATATGCTGGGGAATCTGGGCAGGATTGTAAACCATATACTCAATGTCAATGTATTTCTTGGAAAACTCATTTGAATATCTTTCAAAGCACTTGTGTTTAATGTTTAATAAAAATCCTATTAAGTGGAGAACTTCATCCATAAGATGCTATGGTTTAGTTAACTTTGAGCTATCATTTGCGTTTTCATTGAACTGTTTTACCCCCGTGGTGCATGTTTGGGCGCCACTCTCTTTGTTAACAAGGAAATATTATTGGATAAGGTTTGTAATGCCTTAGCGATATAGAGAAAGTGCATCTAAATTCTGAGTATGAATGGTAATCATTGTTATTATAGATGAGGCAAGTATTCAATATTGAGTGTCAATTGTAAAGAAGTCCAGATTTCGTTCATATGACAAGATTTAATGTACCAACAATGTTCTACAATATTAAGCCTTTAAAGGGTAACATATACACTATTGATTATACAACTTAAATTCATATGTAAAGGGATAGCATGTAATATAAAATTTAGAATGTCAACTGTCTAGTAACAAATAAAAACCATTCAACGGGTAAAATGAACCAAAAAATCACCACAAGCAAATAGTATATGATTGAAATTTGGGAAAAGTATCAAATATACCTCTCTATTTTATTTTATTAGCTAATTTTATCCTCTGTTAGGCGATTTTGAACAAAAATACTCCTGTTGTCTTCAAACTTCACACTTATACTCCCTATTTGGATGAAAATTTCTAAATTCTCTTAAATAACTCAATTTCAAAAACAATTACCCATTACCTTTGTTGACCCACCCCGACCCGCCTATCATCATCAAGTTTCAACTTCTTTCATGGAGAAAAAAAGAAAGAAGTAAAAAAAATACTTGAATGATAAACCCAAAACTCACCTCAAATTTCATCTTAATCATTCATTTTTTTTTTCATATTTCCATTCACCTCAAAATTAATTAATTAATTTCCGAAAAGGAAATATATACTAGCCAAAAACCTTTTAAAAAAATATTAACTAAAACGATAATAATATTATTTGCTATACCCCCATTTTAATCTAAAAACAAAGTTCAGCATCCAAGAGCCAAAAAGGGCAAAAACTAAGTCAATCCACCTAAATGTTACGCTTGCTAGTTCAACTTCAAACAAAATCGAAGTATCATCACTACTAAACTAAACTACACGGTCCTTGGTGATCATGTCAAAGGCTAACAAAGTAGAGACCTCTAGGAGCTATTACACTTGCTGACTCGTCCTTTCAACAGATTTTAATTTACGGGAAAAGGCTCAAAAAATTTAATGAAAGTGGTTAGTTTATCTATCAAGGTAGAAATTTGAAGACAGTTAAAGGTGAGTTTTGAGGTTTATTATTTGGGTATGCGCATGGGCGTCTTTGGGCCCGTGCGAGCTGTGTTTACCGCGCAGCGCCCCGAAAAACGCAAATTTTTAGGAACTCCTTTTTTTATTTTTTATTAAGTAGTATTAGCCAGAATTTACTGTAAAAGCTCATAATTCGCAGTTCTTACCCTAATCTAATTATTGAAATCGTTTATTTATTTATATTAAGGGCCCACTTTTACGAATTAGAACAGGGCCCCCAAAATGTTTGAGACGGCTCTGGGTATGCGTTTTTACTTTTTTTTTTTCTAGCTCAAGCTTGATAATGATGATGATGATAGGCGGAGCGAGGCGGGTCAACAAAAAGAGTGGATAATTCTTTTGAAATTGGGTTATTTAAGAGAATTTGAGTATTTCTGTCCAAAATAGGGATATAAGTGTGAAGTTTGAAGACGGCAAGATTTTTTTTGTTCATAATCATTAAATGAGGATAAAGTTAACTAATAAAACAAAGTAGAGTGGTATATTTGACCATTTTCTGTAAAACATAGATCTTGGGTCTAACTCAACCACAAAAGCTAGCTTATGAGTGAGGATTGTCCAAGTCCATATAAGGAGTCCATGTTTTTATTCCATATCCGATGTGAGACTCTTAACACTCCCCCGCAACGCCCAGACCTTGTTAACTGAAGCGTGAATAATATAATTTGGGGATCCAATATCGGTGAACAAAGAATTGGAATGAGTCTGGCTCTGATTTCATGTAAATCATGGATCTTGGGCCTAACTCAATCCCAAAAACTAGCTTGTAGGGTAAGGATTGTCCAAGTCCATATAAGGAGTCCATATTTCCATTCTATAACGGATGTTAAACTCTTTAACATTTTCCCTTAGAAATTTTGCAAGGAAACAACCATAAGAAGTAGCATTGTCATTTAAGAGATAACGCACGATCCAAAATGAACTGAGTTGTCATAAGATACTGATGCTTAGTAAGAAATGAACAACAAGAGAGTTACTTTAACAGTGTCTGTAGAAACATTTTAAATTTTCGAGAAGTAAAAGACTGATGTTTTATGTAAAAAGATTTTAGTTAAGAATTTCTCTGTTTTACTTGCGCCAATAATAAGAACAAAAAATCTATCTGGCCATTAGCTCGACTAAGAGTTAAATAAAAAGGGCAGTCCGGTACACCAAGCTTGACTAAGAGTTCCGAATCAAAAAAGATATACATGGAACCTCATCACGAGAGAAGAAGAAGAAGAAGCAATACCAAAAGCACTAGGTGCTTTCTTCTTACCTAGGCGTGGATGGTCAGAGTAACCGATATATGTTTTGATAGAAGTGACAGACAACCTATAAAATAATCGAGATGCGCATAAGTCAACTCAAACCCAAGAATAAATATGTAAAAGTTGAAAGATTGATTAAACTGTTTTCAAATTTAGAATTTGGAAGTCACGGAAAGGCGTTTGACATATCTACAGGATATGGCTTCTATTTTATGGAGAAACAAATAAAAGAATCATTGATACTGTTTAACTAATATTAATCAGTTACAATTAGTTTGATATGAACTCTGAATAATGCCTACATTTGATTCACCATCTGCAATCATTGCTTCAATTAACTCTGCAGTACTATCCTAATTACTGGCAATTTTAATATGTGAGTATATTCAGAAGAGAAACTCTTGTTCTAATAAGGCCCCGAATAATACACTCTAATTCTCCTCCAAGATCTTCAATGACAATTTCCACTGCTTCCAATCTTTTATTCACACATTGTAGAGTCATGGCATCACATTTTCCCCATGAACTTAAGCTATTCACTCTCATTAACTTTGATCCAAAAGAATACCCTTTACTTAATTTCTTGTTATTTGGACTTGGCATTGACATCAATGACTCCACAATAGACATAGTGGCCAATTTCACTTCCCTTAGCACACTCACAACTACCATTAAATTATTTTTACTGTCCGAGGCCAATGATAATTTCGAGCTTTTCATTCCCTTTAAGGAATGCAATCGCTTTAATATCTCTTTCTTCAACTTCTTTCGTTGACCGTGAAAAGATACTGCAAACTTGTTATCGCCAAACCTGATTCTTCTGAACGTTGACTTGAGGTCATGGATATGATCTTTAACTAGCAAAAGAACGTCGTTTGTGGTGGCACAAACTTCTAGCATCTTTAACGATGTTTCAGAAACTTCGTGTACCCACTTTTCCTGTCCCTGGTGCGCGATTTCTCGTTTCATCACTGGTGAGTGAAGCAAGTCGTTGGCTGAGTCGTGCAAGTCTCTTAGAGCATCAAAATTTGGTAGTGCCATTGAATTTCTTGAACTAGAAAATATGTTTGAACTTCAAACTTTTGAAATATATTTGTATGAGACTGTTTAGATTAATGTTTTGCAGTTGTATCCTTTTATAGTTTATCTAAAAATGGATTAGAAATTAGAGATTTGTGATCTATAAGGGAAAAAGGACAGGAAGGATCCTTCTTTGTACGGATACCAATTGTCTTCTTATTGGCAACAGCTAAGAAGCTAAATATTGTCCCCAAGGAAAAAATACATGAAATGAAAGAAATTAATTGATACTCCAATTATTCCATTTTATATGGCTCAATTTGTTCTAACAAGAATGTCATATTTGTATATTTAAAAATTATTTAATTGTGAATCTTCTATTTGACCTTAAATAATATGTTGTTGTCGTAGCTATAGAAATGTCACGACATTTTTAAAACGGCAAATTTTTAAAACGATATTATAGTGTGCGTCAAACATCTTTCTTTTGTTCTTAAATTCATGTCTAGTCAAGTACCGTCATATAAAATGAAACGACGCAAAATAGCCTTTTTGTTTTGGGTAAGATATTGTGGTTCCAAAATTAAGTTAGAACAGTTGTAGATACATATACATGCACGAGGGGAGAGGACGATTCTAGTATGGTACTTAAATTGTCGCCATGCAGACAAATGTTTGCGAATATATTTATGAAGACTAATTAGGGAGCATTATGAAACATTAATCAAAATGATTTGGAGTACTTCAACATGATTTTAGAGTACTTATAATTGTTTATGTTTTTGTTTCCTCTGTTAATTAAGACATGAAATCTTCCATTAAGATTATATTCTAACCATGCGTGTGGAGAGCTTCCAAGAAAATTCTTCCAACATTGACAAAATTTCTCCTTGTCTTTTAGTGCATTTTTTCCTTTTTTTTATAACATGATGCGTTTACTTCCCTGAAAATTTCAATTCTTATGAGGCCAGGGAATAAATAGAGTTAAGTATAAAATGATGCAAAATGAATTATCAAATTAAACCAAAAAGACATTTTAACAGATATAAATAATAGCATGGCTTCGAAAAAGACCTAACATTAGGTTGGAAGAATAATATAATTAAGTCCATTGTTAACCAAAGTATGAAAGGCCAAGAGTAAAATATTAAGATAAAAATAATATGATCTTCTAATTGACATGACCTTGCTACTAAATAGATGAGTTTGGCATGAGTTTAACTTCTATATACACTAACAGTTGTAAAAGAATTTTTATGCTGATTGATGTTTAAAGACTTGTATTTATGTGTATACATTGCATGTCTGCTTATAATAAAAATTTCAAAATCTCAGCTAACTAGCTGCTCAAATCAGATCTACAGGAGCAAGTGGAATCTTGAAATAAAATTAATTCACATGTTTGAGATATGATACAGTTTGTGCTTTATTTTGTATTCACTTAGTTCTTGCTATTAAAGGATTTAGTTGCGGTTTAGGAGCATTTATCCGCGGTTTAGGTACATTTTCAGTTGTTTATTTACATTTTAACAGCGGTTTTGGGAACTTAGCGGCAGTTTAGGTACATTTATCGACAGTTTAGTGAATTTAGTGACGGTTTAGGTGCATTTAGCTGCAGTTTAAAACATATTTCGCGGCGGTTAAGGTGAATTCAGTAGGAGCTTTGGAATTTAGAGACAGTTTAGATGTAACAAGAGAGAGTAACTCTCCGGTTATGGTAACTAAAATAAGCATGAAAATAAGGAAGAAAGGAAGAGAAGATATTCCTTGTATTGATTGAAATTTTATGAAACAGTGCTAGAGGCTATAAATAGCCTTACAAATGGATTACACTTTTCTGAGACTCAGGGGACTACTATGCAATTAACATAACTAAAGGGAAGACTTATAATTGTAGAATTAGGATTAACTAATTAAATACTTGGGGGACTAAAATGAATTACATAGAACTTAGTCACAATGTCCTATTGTGAAACCCCACCCTCCTAGAGAACAAGCTTCTTTCTTCAAAACTCAGCTGTGTCTGGAAACTGTGATTTCATAAAATGATAATCTTCCCATGTAGCCTCCTCAGGTAGTAAGTTGGCCCATTGAACCAGAATTTAAGTGGTAGCTCTGTTTCCTTTCTTGATCATCCTCCTATCCAACATTGAAACTGGTTCTATTAGTATATGACCTTCTGCTGAACAAAAAAGAGGATCAATAAAAGGTATAACATGATCTCCCACTCTTTTCTTGAGCTGAGAGATATGGAAAACTGAATGTATTTTTGCAGTAGCTGGTAAGGCTAACTTATATGTCACTGGTCCAACCTTCTGGATGATTTGGTAAGGACCATAGAATTTTGATACTAATTTGAGACACTCTTCTTTATGGTTATGGATATTTGCCTATAGGGCTGTAACTACAAAAACATCCAATCTCCCACATTGAACTCTCTATCAGTTATTTTCTTGTCAGCATTGGTCTTCATCCTATTTTGTGCTTTAGTCAGGTTCTCTTTCAACACCTTGGCCATTAGTTGTATTTCCTTGAGCATCTAATCTACAATCTCTATTTTAGATTGAGAAATGAGTTCAAAGGTCAGCAAAGGGGAATCATAACCATACAACACTTTGAAATGGGTGTACCAGAACTCTGCATGTGAGAGCCATTGTGCCAGTCCTTAGGTTTATGGACAGTCATGCATCTTAAGTAGCTTTTCAAGCATCTGTTGAGCCTCTCAGTCTGACCATCTGTCTATGGATGGTAGGCTGAGCTATAACAAAACTGGACTTGTATAAGTTTAAACAACTCCTTCCAGAAACTGCTAATGAACACCATATCTCTCTCAGACACTATACTCTTGGATAGTCCATGTAGCTTGTAAATGTTGTCTAGGAATATCCTAGCTATTTGAAAGGGTGAGCAATGGCAATGGAGTGTGCATATTTGTTGTATCTATCAATACCTACTAATAAAATATCATTTCTTTCAAATTTAGGCAATCCCTCAATAAAATCCATAGAGATGTGCTCCCAAGCTCCTTCAGGAATATAAAGGGGCTGCAATAAGCCTAGATATGCAACTTGCTCATCTTTGCATCTTTGGCACACCTCACAGAGATGTATTACAACTTTAACTTGCTCAACCATGGCAGGACAATAGAACACTGCCTTGAGTCTCTGATAAGTAACCCAAACTCCTGAATGCCCTCTCAATCCTGACTTGTGTATTGTCTGAGTCAAGTGCTGCCTCAGATGTCCTTTTCCCCCACCCAAGCATTTCCTTTGTATCTAAGCACTCCTTATTGTAAGAAAATCTTCAGTTTAGGGTCAGGGTTGGCACTAAGGGTGGTGATGGCTTGTAACACTTCTTGATCCCCTTTATAACTATTCAGAATTTCCTCAATCCATTTGGGTTGTACTTGTGTTATCACTAAACATTGTGTGTTATCAGCTTCCTTGTTGTTATCCTTTAGAGAGGTACCCTTCCTAGATAAGGCATCAACAACCACATTTTCTACTATTTTTTTGTACTGAATCTCAAAACTTAATCCTATCAACTTGGTTAGGCCATTATGTTGCAATGAAGTGGTTATTTTCTGGTTTTGTAAGAACTTCAGACTGAAGTGGTCAGTCTTTATTATGAAATGCTGGGGATGTAAGTAATGTCTCCACCTATCAACAGTTTGTAGTAGTGCTATCAACCCCTTCTCATAAGTGGACATTCCTTGGTGTCTCTTACTCAGAGCCTGGCTCATGAAAGCCAAGGGTCTCTTTTCTTGCATCAATACAACACCAATACCAGTGTTACATGCATCAACCTCTAATACAAAGGGCTTAGTGAAGTCAGGGAGTGCCAGTACAGGGGTGTTGTACATGGCTATCTTAAGCTGGTTGAAAACTGTTTCAGCTTCAGGATTCCACACGAACTCTCATTTCTTTAATAGATTGGTTAGGGTTTTGCTAATGTGGACATAATGCTTCACAAACTTTCTATAGTACCTTGTTAGCCCTAAGAAGCCTCTCAACTCCTTTATAGTCTTAGGATAGGGCCAATCTAACATGGCAGCAACTTTGCTAGGATCAGTAGTCACTCCCCTATCATTTATAATGTGCCCTAAGTACTCCACCCGAGGTTGTCCAAAATCACACTTGCCTTTCTTGGCAAATAATTGGTTTTCCTTCAGTAATTTTAAAACAGTATCCAGATGTACAAGGTGATCATACATAGTCTTACTATAAATCAATATGTCATCAAAGAACACTAAGATGAATTTTCTTAGTTGTTCTTTAAAGACATGGTTCATAAGGGATTGAAAAGTTGCAGGGGCATTAGTTAGGCCAAAAGGCATTACTTTGAACTCCTAGAGACCATGATGTGTTCTAAATGTAGTTTTGTGCTCCTCCCCTTCTTTCATTCTCACTTGATGGTACCCAGCCCTTAGGTTAACCTTAGAAAACATATTTGCCCTAAATAATTCATCTAGTAGGTCATCTATCATAAGGATGAGGTACTTGTTCTTCACAGTTAGACTATTTAACCTCCTATAGTCTACACACAGTCTGCATGTGGAGTCCTTCTTTTTAACCAAGAGTGCAGGTGATGAAAAGGTTGGCGGACTGGGTACTACAGTAGTAACCTTGATCATGTTTGCAATGATGGACTCAATGGTATTCTTTTGATCATAAGAATACATGTAGGGCCCTAAGTTAAAGGGTTGAGCTCCAGGGATAAGGTTGATCCTATGATCACACTCTCTTTTTGGTGGCAACCCAACAGGTTATTGAAAAATGAGTTGATATTTTCGCAACAGCTTATCAATATCAGGATGCACTGCTTGTTTTTCCTTGACTACTACCCCTGGTTGAATCAGGGACAGTTCAGCTACCACTTCACAAGTGCCACATTGTAACATTCTTCTTAGCTCATCAGAGTTCATTGTGGACACTCTAGAGTCATCACTCTCCCCATACAATATGACCATTCTCCCTTTAGACATAAAACTTATGCTATGTGGTCTGGTATGCAAGATCACTGGAGCCACATTATCTATCCAATCCATCCCTAATATCATATCACATCCTCTCACCTTCAGTACTCTGAATTTGAAATTGAATGGTTCATTCTGCATTTTCCATCCAAATGAGGGACTTTCAAGTTGGCAACTCATCTCTTGTCCATTAGCTACAATTACTCTCATAGGTTTCCTCATGGGTTGCATGGGCATTTTTAGCCTCTTGACAATGTATGGGTCAATGAATAAGTGTGTGGAGCCACTATCTATCAAAATTGTCATAGGTATCTTGCTAGCATATCCTATGATTATGATAGTGGAAATTTTTCCCTTGGAAGAACTTAAACCTAGTAGTGCATTTACTGAAATCTTTATTCCTTTTCTGGTTCTTCTAATGTCTCAGCTACATCCACAAACACATCTTAGGCTTCACATTCTTCTCTCATTTCTACTCCTTCTATGGTATTAACTACTCTCGTTTTACATTGACTCCCAGGAAAGTATTTCTCCTTACATTTATAGCACAAGCCTTGTTCTCTAAGTGCCTCTAGGTTGGGTGGAAGAGTGTTTGGTTTATATGGTGCCCAGTTTGTGTTCTTTGGGTAGGGTAGGTTTTTTTTGAGTGGCTGCTGGTTACCAGATGTAGTGGGGTATCTTGTGGTGGTAGTTTGTGTATTTATGGGGTAAGTGATAATTAAGGGTTTTGGGTTGTTGTTCTGAGAGCTTCTATGATGGTTGAAGGGTATGAGAGCTCTGAAGGACTCCTTATACAGTTTAGCAGTTTTATAAGCATCTAACACAATGGTAGGATTAGTCATCTTAACTAGGGGCTTCAACTCAGGTTTTAACCCACTAATGAAACTGGCTACATAGTGGATTTCAATTAGTAGAGGGTTAATAATGGTAATATAACAAGTGAGTTCTTCAAATCTGTCCTGGTACTGATCAACAATACTTGTTTGCATAATCTTGTTAAACTCATCTACAATATCTTGGGGCCTAATATTACCAAGTCTCCCACACATTTCAGCACAAAACTTTGGCCATGTCATTACTCCCCTATGGTTCACAATGTAACTGTCAAACCATACATCAGCTCTCTCTCCAATGTGAACTGATGCATAGCTCAATTTTTCCTGCTCAGGTATGTTATACAACTCGAAGAACTTCTCGTATTTTCTAAGCCAGCTTCTAGGGTTAGTTCCGTCAAACTCTGGAAAATTTATTTTAGGTTTTAAGGTTCTGTGGTTGTTGGTTATGTCATGGTTATGAACTACGGAATTGGGTGAAACTGTAGATGTTATGGAAAAATTGGGGTTTCAGTAAAGAGGTGGACTCGAAAAAAATGGAGCTAGGGAAATGTGAAACCCCTTCCTGCCGGAAAGGTTGAGGGGGTGTATATAGCTTGAGTATTAGGTATAGGTGATTTGTGACCTGAAGGCTGCCCTTCTTCACTTTGGCTGAAATGCATTGGTGTTCCTTCTAATGTCGCCCTTAGGTTAGCCGTTGCACCTAGGGTCATGTCACAACCCAAATCGGAGGGCCACAACGGGCACCCGGATCTCACCCGCGGGGTACCACCAATCGCACAGTCAACACCTAGTCATAATTAAATACGAACTAAGCAAAAAAAAAATTATGGCAAATCTTAACTAGAAAACCCAACTTATATATATACCAAGGCCGATAAGGCCATACAAGATTACTACACACAGGACACCTGTCTACAAGCCTCTAAGGAGTATGTGATATCAAAAGGTTGGGACAGGGCCCCGCCATACCCATATACACATGCAAAAATATACCATACCAAAATAAGATCGACACTCCGAAACAAAGGGAGTGCTCCAAAATCCGCTGAGTGGCAACCTACTAACGTGGATCGTCGTCCTGTCTACGTGAACCTGCTGGCATGAAACACAACGTCCCCCGACAAAAGGGACGTCAGTACGACTGACGTACTGAGTATGTCAGGCATAAACAATAGTATAACATGGATATAACAAAAACTGAAACAGAAACAGCTGACCAGCAGTAAATTCCTCTGAAGGCCCTAATACATTTGCCTAAATGTTATGCACAACGCAAATGCGATCTCTCTCTCTCTCTCTCTCTCTCTCTCTCTATATATATATATATATATATATATATATATATATATATATACATATATATATATATATATGTTGCGGAACGTGCAACCCGATCCAGTATTTGTCAGTGTTGCGGAACGTGCAACCCGATCCAATATATGTAGTATTGCGGAACGTGCAACCCGATCCAATATATGTTAGTGTTGCGGAACGTGCAACTCGATCCAATATATGTATTTATGTATAATGCATGAATGACAATGAAACATTCTGAACTTATCGGATGACATAATATCCTTGCCCCTTCGACTAACATTGGGAATATTAACATGTATATTCGGCTAACACTGTGAATATCAACACATTTTCTATATGCCTCAATAAGGACTTAGGAACATATTTAGACATACTTTTAACATAGGAATCAACAACATGAATATTCTTAACTAATATGAGTAGAATAATTTATGGAACAATATCACAGTTATATTTCGTTACATGGAACATGCCAAAAGAAAGAAATAATTTACCTCAACATACCTCGATAATAATGGAACCATCCCCTTTTAATTCTTTTGCTTGCTGGAACATTGCTTGAAGCAATATTTGCGAAAGGTTTTGTTCAAGATTAATTGTTGAACGTTTTTCTCCAAACCAAAAAGTGAAATGCTTCATACGTTTTTTGGCTAAAGTCTCTGGAACGTGTTTCTTTTATATTAATAGCCAAGGTTGGGATTCTTAATTTGTGAAGGAAAGTAAACTGCACTATCTTATCTAGTAACCAACTGCTACTTGATCGAAATGAAATGCTACCATAAGCATACTGCCTTAATACATCTAGTTGGATAGGAATTCCCATTAATTGCTAACACAAACACACGACACCATATTAGTTTATTAGGCTAATCATTAGGTGATTTTACTTAAGGCGTACACGTCAAACTTTCACTCAACTTTGTCCCCCCTCCCCACTAATTAAACTTATCCCATAAATAATCAATCACACACACAATTAATTTTTTGATCCCAATTCACTTAAATCTTAATAACTTATAAGACCTTCATATACTCAATGTCATAATTTTGTGATATGACACTAGTCCATAACCTCTTTGGGCACACACCAAATTTATTTTCGATCCCCATCGTCACACTTGTTACGTCCAAAATTATTCCGGGGTTTAATCCTTTTATATACATCTATTTATTAGCATACGTAAATATAACATAGATTCCCCGAGGCTTGGGCCTACTTGTGTACGTCTAGATGCTCGAACCGTCACCCGAAATTACGGGATTACATCACCGGAGAACTAGGATTCGAACTCCCTGGAGGAGTTGAGCTCGTCGGAAGTTGCATCTTCGACAGAGATAGCTCCAGTTTCTTATTTGTTTCTCTTGACTCGTCCATTTGCGATTGGAACTGCAACTGGTTGATTTCTAGGGCTTCCAACCTCTTGTCGGTGTTGTCGACGAAGGTCGACATTTGAGCTCTCAGAGCACGCATTTCTTCGTGTATATCTAACATTTCCGGTGGCGGCGCCGTCGGCCCAGCTAGTTCTGATGCCATTTGTAACAATAGAGAGTAACTCTCATGTTATGGTAACTAAAATAAGCAGGAAGATAAGGAAGAAAGGAAGAGAAGATATTTCTTGTATTGATTGAAATTTTATGAAATAATGTTAGAGGCTATAAAGAGTCTTACAACTGGATTACACTTTTCTAAGACTCAGGGGACTACTATGCAATTAACATAATTAAATTGAAGACTTATAATTGTAGAACTAGGATTAACTACTTAAATACTTGGAGGACTAAAATGAATTACATAGAACTTAGTCGCAATGTCCTATTGTGACATTAGATGAATTTAGCAGTGCTTCTGACTACCCCTTCAAATATTAAAGAATTTAGGGGCAGTGCAGTTTTAGGTCCTTTTAGCGGCGATTTTGGTGCATTTAGCTATAAAATTTGGCCAATGATACTAACAGGTTTATCTTAAAACTCTTGAGTGGTAAAGTCATTCTTTGATATCCAGAAAACAAAAACATTGCGAGAGAACCAGAGAGGAAATTGATGTAAGAACAATTGACATATACAAGTATTCGTTGCTGACAAAATTTGTCATTTGCTTGAATTCTGTATGATTACATTGTATTAACAAACATTGAGATACAGAATGTTGAGGAGGGAAACTCTAGTTTTTATAAGGCACCTAAAGATGGCTTCTAATCCGTCCTCCAGCTCTTGAATGCTCGATTCAAATGTCACCAGTCTTTTAAGTACACTTTGCATTTGTGAATAATCTATCTTCTTGTTTTGTAAAATAAGCAACTCCATGTGTAACTTCTCTACTTCAGAGATATCAGTTCCTTCACATGATATTCTCTTTGGCTTCAACAACTTGGAGACGAAACACCAACCAGTTGCCTTTGATCTCATTTTTGGATGAGAAATGAAAGATAGAGTTAATTCCAATATTGTAAGACTAATATCTTCAACTCCTTCAATTAGGCTGATCAATGATGCAAAGTCAGAGTCTTCTGTTTTGATTATGTTACTCTTCTTTTCGTTCTTCAAATCTCGGATGCTTTTACAGATCATTTTTTTAAATTTATTATTGGATACCATGTATGCATCAATTTCATTGGATAAGTTGGATTCTCCACTCCTTTTCCTTCGGAGTGATGACTCGAGTAGTTGAACACTTTCTTTCATCTGTGAGAAAGCATCTTTAATGACATTACAAGTATCCAGAACCTTGAGAGACCTGTTAGAGACTCGTTCGTACCATTTGGAATGTTTCTCATGGGAGAGAACTTGTTCGCTAAGTGGCAAACGGAGGACGTCATCAACATATTTGTACAATTTACTGAGACCATCCAATCTTTCGCATATTCTTGAATGAGAAGATGCGGATGTGCCTTTAGACGACTTCAGTCGTTGCAGATTTTCCTCTGCACTTGCAATAAGAGGATGAGTTGCAGTAGGCAAACTCGTGGAACGAACATGATTTGTGATTTTTAGATTTTCCATTGATGCTAAGTTCTATTTCTTCTGTTGTTCAAAGCCTAACAAGAATGAAAATTGAGAAAGTATTCTTGGTTCTGGTTTAGATCAAACTTCTTTCTCTGTTATATATGCAATGCCAAGGGAAACAAAAAGAATCTTATCTTAACTCACCCTAGTTGTCATGTTTCAGGTCCATTAAATTTTCCATTCTTTTGCTCCTATGCCTCATCATTGTTGAGTGTTGTAATATAATAAGTGTCATAAAAATTGTGCCACTAAAATACTCTGTTAACCACCATACATGTCACCCATTGCACGAGCAAAATATCAGTCTTTAGCATATTAGGTGGATTTGAGCTAAATTAACTACTCAATTAGATATGACAGCCAGGGAGCAAGAGGAATCCTGACATCTCATGTTCAATTTAAAATTAATTGCACACGTTTAGGATGTTCAACTTGTGCATTTAGCTTTTGTTTAGTCTAATTGAGGTTTGGCACAAAAGAGATTTTATAGCTAAGTTTGTAACCTTCACCTGAAACCTCCTTGTTCTTGTTCTCATATTTAAGCCATTCTTCTTATAAGATAATTTTCTAGTTCATCCTTATGTAAGGCTTCTGCACACTTTTTTCCCCTTCTCACTATGTCTTCATCCCGTATTCTTCATGACAGATTCATGCTAAATTTATTTGTCACTTGTAACTGAACTGCCAAGATTCCACTTGTTTCCCCTCAACTAGAACAATGACCTAGGATTAACCAGTATCAAAGTCATGAACGTTTTGGCGTTTCTCTCTGTCTTGGATGACTCATTTCAACTTACTCATGTGTTATGACTGTCTTGGTAGATTCAAACATTTAACACAAGGTTTTTGTAGGGTTTTATGCAACCTGTCTGTAGCTTAGCGTTTTTTGGCAATCAATGTGAATATTACCATTAACAAAACAAAAACATACAAACTAGGGAGCACCCATCCCCATTACCACCTTCCAGGAAGAGTGTAATGGTCAGGGAGGCCTCAAGAACCAAAAGCTAAATACAAAATTTCTGCTAAAAACTCTACATATCTGTGCTCTCTTTGTTGAACTATACTGCTCTATCCACTCTACAATATCAGTTGTAATTTTCCCTACTATATCTGTATACTGTACAACTCTTCCTTTAAAGTGTCTCTCATTCCTTGCTCTCCATATGTGGTATATCATTGCATCCCATAGTGCTGCCACCACCTTCTTCTTGAACCTCTTCCAATGCTTACTTCTTACGATCCCCAGGACTATTCTCAATTCCCCAGCAGGTAAGTATATGTTAGGCCATTGCATCAGTTCATTCCTAACAGCAGCAACAAAATCACAATCAACAAATAAATGTTGACTAGTCTCTAACTCCTTTGCTTGACAAAGGCAACAACTTGCATCATCTATAGAAATATTCAAATGTATGAGTCTTGCCTTAATTAATAGCCTATGTTGTATAGCAAGCCACGTTATGAACCTGTGTTTTGGAGCTGACACAAAATTCCACACAAGGCCTGCAATATCCAACCTGTCTCTGGTGCCAATCAACTTCAAGTATCATCTTGTTATGGAATACTTCCCAGTTAGTAAAAACTGCCCATGGCCATGCCAAGTCTTCATAGTATCCTTCAAAGCATTTATCTTCCTCCAATACCAGCTACTATCCAGAGGAGCTCTATGGGTCCAAATTGTGTCCTCTTTGATATATATCCCATGAACCCATTTCAACCACAATAACTTGCCCGCTGATGCCAGATTCCAGTTACCACATCCTTTAATGTTTAATCCACTTTGCTTCTTTGAGAAACATACTGTCTCCCAAGCAACAAGTGGGATCTTCCTCTTTCCAGAATTACTCCCCCATAAATAATCTCTACACAACTTGTCTACCTCTTTAACAATGCTTTGTGGAAGAATGAAAACAGACCCCCAAAAACTCTGAATAGAGAACAACACAGTTATAATCACCTAGAGCCTTCCTGCATAGGAAAGTAGCTTAAATAAAGGAAGCCCATCTCTTTGAGGATAAAGGAAGCCCAAGGTATCTATTGGGAACTCTCCTGGTGTGAATCCTGTCAAGTCAAGCAATTGTTATTTCACAGCATCTGTTATACCTGCTAAAATAAGCTTGACTTCTCCATGTTTGCCACAAGTCCAGTAGTTGCACTAAAGTGTGCTAGGGCCTCCTTCACTCTAGTAAGACTTCACTTCCCCTTTGCAAAAACCCATTAAATCATCACAAAAAATGAGATGGTTCAGTCTAAGATCTTTGCACATGGGATGAAACTTGAAATCTGTCAAGAAGCTCATAGTCTTAAGGGCTCTTGACAAATATTCCATTACCAAGACAAACAACAAAGGTGAGGCAGGATCACCTTGCCTTAATCCTCTCTTTCCTTCAAAACAGCCATATCCTTCTCCATTGAGCTTGAAAAAGGAGACGTCCACAAATCACTATGTATGATATCGAAAGATTGTAAAGTACAATTTGTGGATGCAGAAAATGGTAATTTAACATGTTTCCAAACAACACAGGATTTACATATAGGAGTCCTAGAAATATGGTTGCAATTGATAAAATTATTTTTCTAAGGGAGCGTAAAACAGAATCTCCCAGATGTCATAATCTAGAGTGCCATAAGGAAGACGAAAGAGCAGCAAAGGTTGATGGAACTGAGGCTGGATTGTTAACGGCGTTTAAAATAGGGTAGAGATCTCTAGTGCTGTCACGTCTCATTATTCGTCTCCCTGTCGTAAAATATTTCATAGAAAAACCAAAAGGATCAAAGTCAAGGAAAACATTATTATCAGTTGTGAAACGTCGCACAGAGATTAGATTCTTAGTTTAGGGGCATAAAGGACATTTTTTAAGGTTAGTGGTGGATGTGGTAGGGACAAGGATGAATGACCAAAACCGCGAATGGGAATGCCTTGTCCACTACCAATAATAATATTCTGATTTAAATTACTCAAATTGGAATAAGACGAGAGAGTGTCTTGTGATGCCGTCATGTGAGATGTGGCTCCTTTGTCCATATATCAATTTTCATCTGGAGCATTGAGTGACATTGTGTTCATAGTTGCCTCAATGTCAGTCGGTACATAAGTTGAGGGCAGGAGGGCCTGTGCTGTGTAGGCCTGTTGAGAACGTAAGCCGAGTATGCCAGGGTGGGTCTGTCGGTTCTGAGGTGGAGTCCACGAGGACGTCGGATCAAGCTAGGACTGCTCTACGTAGATGACAGGTTAATCACATAGAGCAGTCCTAGCTTGATCCTAGAGACTAAGAAAATGTTGAAACAATACTTCGACATGAAAGATATGAGTATTACAGATGTCATCTTAAGGATAAAGATCTCTAAGACGTCTGACGGACTGGTCTTATCTCAGTCTCACTACATCGAGGATGTGTTGAGAAAGTTTGAGATGTTTGACAATTCGTCTATGAAGTCACCACTGGATAGAAATTAAAAGCTTGATAAAAATCATGGTGCACCCGTATGCTAGGAGCAATATACATAGGTGATTGGGAGTTTGATATACATAACAAACTGCACCCGACCTGATATTGCTTATGCAGTCAATAAGTTGGCTAGGTTTACCCATAATTCGAGTAATGATCATTAGAAAGCGTTGAATCGGGTACTACGATACCTGAAATATATGTTAACTTATGGGTTGCATTATTCGAGATATCCAGCTGTACTAGAGGGGTACAGTGATGCAAACTGGATATCTGATATAGATAATACCAAGTCCACCAGTGGTATATATTTATTATTAATGGTGGGGCTGTGTCTTGGAAATCCTCTAAGCAAACTTGTATCGCCCGATCCACAATGGAATCAGAGTTTATCGCTTTAGACAAAGCAGGAGAAGAAGATGAGTGGCTTCACAACTTCTTAGAGGATGTCCCTTGTTGGGACAAACCCGTACCTTCTGTAATGATCCACTACGACAGTCAGTCGGCTCTAGGAAGGGCACGGAGTTCTATGTACAATGGCAAGTCTCGTCATATTCGACGGAGACATAAGACCGTTAGGCAGGTGATCACCACGGGTATAATATCCATTAATTACATAAAATCAAAGGATAACATAGCGGATCCGCTGACAAAGTGCTTACCTAAAGATCAGATATTCTGCTTGTCTAGGGGAATGGGCTTAAAACCCAAGCTTTAAGGACCAATACGGTGGTAACCCAACCTTACTGACCGGAGATCTCAGGAATCAGGTTCAATGGGAGAACTAAACTGTAAAGGTTCAGTTGAGCGCTTCGGTGGAAGCATGAGCACTTCGGATAGTGATTTTTGTAAAGAAACATCAATCCAAAGTCGTTCCCGCGATATACGTTAAGTGTTATCTGCAGTGTGGGTAAAGGTTAAGTTTCCAAAACCTTTAATGATCCTCAACGGTTGAGGTTAGGTTTGGGGAAACTTTTAATGGTTCCTTATACTTGTAAATTGGGGTATATCAGGATACCTTATAGGAGACTACATATTTAAGTGCGAGGACAGGCCGCCTCAAATGAACGACCTTAAGAATCCAAGAAGTGTCCACGGCCACAACAGACAAAACATTATGAAGAACAAAGTAAGAGAAGTTGTTGTGTTGGTACCGTTGAGTTGGCTTACACTAAACAATGACGGTTCAAGACATCACGTTCACCACGCAGTAAGTAAGTCTGATGGTATTCAAATATGGAAGGTTCAAAGCTGAAGCTACCTCTCCTGGTGCAACATCGGTCCGCTGAAAGATTGCTGGAAAAAGCACCATGTGAGTGCGCCAAAATCTCTTTCAAGAAGAGATTCTTGAAAATTTACTAATGTGGAATTAAGTTTATCCCATTATTTATGACTCGAACAATTAGGGCCCCGCACATCGAAAACGTCGTTTCCACACACGTGCACACGTAGTACCAAGTATCGCAAATTTCATTAGTGAAAGAGATATTGGTACGTAAGTGAAATGTTTGAGACATAGATTGATGGACGGTTATTGGCCAAATGACAAGTATTCCACGTTGGTAAACGAAGGAAGAAGTGTACAAAGTGTAAGATGAAACGAGTCAAAAATCGCAGTGGCGTAGCCCCGTCGGAGCCAAGGCGCCAGAGCGCCGCGGCGCTAATTGGGTGTTCAGTCACTAGATCTGCGGCACTAATTCACAGAGCCGCGGCGCTTTGGAGGCAAAATACTGCGACGGGAAGATGGAAAGTTCTCACTTTTGGGTTGGTTTTAGAGCATTGAATCTTCATTATTTGGCATATGAATTCAGCCATTATTTGGCTGAATGTAACCCCTCAATAAGTGTCATTACATGCCTATTGAAGGCCATTAGTTGTCTAGTTGAGGGTCATCTCCTTACACTATAAATTGAGGCATTTGGCTCAATTATTAAAAACTTAGAAACACTTACAGAATTTTCTGAAATCTTCTTCTTCCTCTCTAGCAAGTTTACTATACTCAAAGTTCTTCAAGAGTAACACTTGAGTTTCCTTTACTCATTTGTTAAGTTGTTGTTGTATCTTGGGAGACTATTGCCCCACAACGTAAAAGGATATATACGGGGCAATCTTGTCTTAAAGACAAAGTGGCATCACTCGACTCAGCAAATCACAAGGAGTTTGTAACGTTCTTGATTTTAGTTTGTTGTAATATTTAGTTTATCCTTTCTAGCAATTTGTAACATTTACTTACTTCCCGTTTAGTGCAATTGTTGTAACCCACAATACATTCCCAAACTACTTCCTTATACTTACTCTACAGTATCTTTGGGCAAATTTTCTGTGCTTATTGAGCAGTGAAGATAAACTTATGAGCCTTGAGGTCTCTTGCATTTCCACATAACTTTTCTGTGAATATTCAAGAATTTGCGGGATCATCATTTTCCCACTTTGAAAAAATATACTCCCTCCCTCTTAAATTATTTGTCATTTATAGGGATCTAATAGCTCAGTTGGTTGACTACATGAACTTTCACCTTGTTGGTTAGGGTTTGAATCTCACGTTATAATCCTTTCTACAATTCCCCTTCACCTACCCCTATGTAATAAAAATATTTTTAAAAAAAAATTATTTGTCATTTTTTTTGTTTACATACCCCTAAAAATACTAATTAGGAGAGACATTTAATATAATTTACTCTTATTATTTATGTCTAAGTTATAATTTTTCGTAATTAAATATTTACTCTATTTATGTATCATTTTTATTAATGATAAATGATAAATGATAAAATGAAGAAAAAAATTATTTATATTTTAAACTTTTAAAATAATAAATAATTTGAGATGGAAAGGAGTAGTACTAAATATATGGGGGAAATGAGAAAAAAAACATAAATATCAAAAGGTCGGATAACACTCGTGACACGTAGAAGCAACCTAGGCCAACATCCTAATCTATGGCTTCCATTCAATTTCTCAAGAAGTAGCAAAAAGCCAAAAACCAACTTAAAATTCTCCAAATTTTTTTTAATATTCAGCTCTCCGCTCACACCTGACTATTACCGCTAATGTTCCTCTCCATTTTTGCATATATAATTGTTGAGTTTTACCCGCTCCTTTAGAAAATAAAAATATCTAAACTAATTTCCCCAAATTTAAGACCAACAATTCATCACACCAAATCAAACTTCTTCAATGGCCAATTCTTTGCTCTCTTCCAATTTCTTGGGTTCTCAAATCTTTCTATCTCCTCCCACACCCAAAACCACAACAAAGTATTTCCATTATCACTCCAAAAGAAAGTGTATAGTCAACAAAAAACCCAATTCAGATAATAATAATTTGAAGAATGTTCCTTCGCAAGCTGCTTTAGTGGCCTTACTCTTTTCTTCGACCACCTTACATGCCTTTGCACTTGATAATACAACAACCCCAACAGCAACATCACCACCACCACCACAAGTAATCCAAGCTGAAGCACAAAAACCCACATCACTCTTTTCCCAAAACATAATCTTGAATGCTCCAAAGACTCAAGCACAGCCCAATCCTGACATTCCAGAAGGTTCTCAATGGAGATACAGTGAGTTCTTGAATGCTGTAAAGAAGGGTAAAGTTGAAAGGGTTAGATTTAGTAAAGAAGGAAGTACCCTTCAACTTACAGCTGTAGATGGTCGTAGAGCTAATGTAACTGTACCTAATGACCCTGATTTAATAGACATTTTAGCTATGAATGGCGTTGATATATCAGTTTCTGAAGGTGAAGGTGGTAATGGGTTGTTTAGTGTTATTGGGAATTTGTTGTTTCCAATAATTGCTTTTGCTGGGCTGTTCTTTCTTTTCAGGCGGTCTCAAGGTGGGCCGGGTGGGCCCGGTGGGCTTGGCGGGCCGATGGATTTCGGCCGGTCCAAGTCCAAGTTTCAGGAGGTTCCTGAAACTGGAGTGACTTTTGCTGATGTTGCTGGTGCTGATCAAGCTAAATTAGAGTTGCAAGAAGTTGTTGATTTCTTGAAAAATCCTGATAAGTATACTGCTTTAGGTGCTAAGATACCAAAAGGGTGTCTTTTGGTTGGTCCACCAGGTAATCCGGGATTTAACATCTATGGGTTCAATCTTAATGAGTCATTTGGTATATGAATAAGTATAGTACTGAATAATGTGTATTAGTAATGATGAGATTAGTTAAGCTGGCATTATTTTTCATCGAATGTTTGGTTTGTCCTATTAGATAACATGCACTGCATAGTCCGTAGCATTTTCATACGAAGGTCTTTGACTTGACACAAAGTTTAAGAAATGAAGTAAGACTTTTTAATCTTGTGGTCTAAAACAACCAATTGAAATTTGTGTGGCTAGAATCATTTCATTAAGGGTATAAAGGTAAATTTAAAGTTAAATTGTTGTTAATTATAGATTGGTGTCGTTCTTTTTTGGACGGACTAAAAAAAGAGTGTCATATAAATTGGGACGGAGGGAGTACTGAATAGGGTGTTTAAAATAGAATAGTATTGGTATTGTTAATGCCATATATAAGAATAGTACTAAATATGTTGAAAACACTACCAAACAATGGATTAAATAATACTAAAGCTAATACCAGTATTATTTTCTCTAATAGTACCTCTACCAAACGACCCCAAGTTTTTTAGCATTGAACCTATTATATTTTTGATGTTATGGATTCATCTCTACTATTTATTAAAATTTCGCCATTGCAGGTACTGGGAAGACCCTTTTGGCCAGAGCAGTAGCTGGTGAGGCTGGTGTGCCATTTTTCTCATGTGCGGCATCAGAGTTTGTTGAGTTGTTTGTGGGTGTGGGAGCCTCTAGAGTGAGGGATTTGTTCGAGAAGGCGAAATCGAAAGCACCTTGCATTGTGTTTATTGATGAGATTGATGCTGTGGGAAGGCAGAGAGGTGCAGGACTTGGAGGTGGAAATGATGAGAGAGAGCAAACTATTAATCAGCTCTTGACTGAAATGGATGGATTTTCTGGAAATTCTGGTGTCATTGTTTTGGCTGCAACTAATAGGCCTGATGTTCTTGATTCTGCATTGTTGAGGCCTGGAAGGTTCGATCGACAAGTGACTGTGGACAGGCCTGATGTTGCTGGTAGAGTCAGGATTCTTCAGGTTAGTTTACTTCTTATTATCTTGGCTTCAACTCTATGCTTGCTCCTGTCTAGTGTTGGTTTGGTCATTCATCATACTTAGGAAGAAATATAAAGTAATGATAAATAGAGATCGAAATTAGCAATGATATATTGATAAAACATTGTCACTAAGTAAGTTTTGCCGAACAAGCTTGAGGAGTTTCACTTTGAAAAATACAGGTTCTATATCGGAAACCGAGTACATAAGTTCAGTCCCCCTATCTGGAAAACAAACTTCTACTTTCTCAAAAATGTTTTCTGTTTGTTGAACTGCTTGTGTTACTACTTTGCATGACAGGTGCATTCGAGAGGAAAGGCCCTTGCAAAGGATGTGGACTTTGATAAGATTGCCAGGAGAACACCAGGTTTCACTGGTGCAGATTTGCAAAACTTGATGAATGAAGCAGCCATCCTTGCAGCTAGGCGTGATCTAAAGGAAATAAGTAAAGACGAAATATCCGATGCTCTGGAGAGGATAATTGCTGGACCGGAGAAGAAAAACGCTGTTGTGTCAGATGAGAAGAAGAAGCTGGTAGCTTATCATGGTATGAAAATAACTACTGTATATAACACTAATTAGCAGTTACCTTCTTCTTATGATCTAGTTATAGTGTGTGTTTTAAATTGTGTTTACATTTGGATTACAGAGGCTGGCCATGCCTTGGTTGGTGCACTTATGCCCGAGTATGACCCTGTTGCCAAGATATCTATAATTCCTCGTGGTCAAGCCGGTGGTCTCACTTTCTTTGCCCCCAGCGAAGAAAGACTTGAGTCGGGCTTGTACAGCAGGAGCTACCTAGAGAATCAAATGGCAGTTGCTCTTGGTGGAAGGTCAGTTTTTACCTACTGTGTAACGTTAAGTTAATCCTTTGCACCTGTATAGATGCTTATAACTACGGTCTATCTTGAAGTTAGCGCTTTGCCCCTTGTAATATCAAAGGATCAAAAACAAAAAATAAAGAGGGAGGGTGGATTGGAGGATGCATTATTCTTAAAGGATAAACATGTATGCCATGCTATTTTCTTCTTTGTATAGTTACTTCAAATAGATCGGACTCATTTCCGGGTTCATAGGACTGATACTACTATAATAACTATGCCTTAATCCCAACCAAGTTGAGGTCAGATAATTGAATCTTCATTTAACCATGTTGCTTCATTTAAGCTCATCTTAGATGGGTTATAGGATTGATGATCTTTTTCTATTCATAATTCATCCACAACCTTGCTTACCTCTCCGCATTCTAAAATGCCCAATTCTGATTCTTGACTCCCCTGCTCTTCTAGGGTTGCTGAGGAGGTTATTTTTGGACAAGACAACGTAACAACTGGTGCATCTAACGATTTCATGCAAGTTTCACGAGTAGCAAGGCAGATGGTTGAGAGATTAGGGTTCAGCAAAAAGATAGGCCAAGTTGCCATTGGAGGAGGCGGAGGAAACCCTTTCCTAGGTCAATCGGTACGTGTTTCATGCAAGTTGTCTTTTTCCTTTCTATGCTGTAAGAGTCGTTAATCATGTCTCTTACAATATCGTTGTTTAATTTCAGATGTCATCCCAGAAAGACTACTCCATGGCAACAGCTGATGTGGTTGATGCTGAAGTAAGGGAATTGGTTGAAAAAGCATACGAAAGAGCTACACAAATCATCACAACTCACATCGACATCCTACACCAGCTTGCTCAGCTGCTGATAGAGAAAGAAACCGTTGATGGTGAAGAGTTCATGAGCCTTTTCATTGATGGCAAGGCCGAGCTATACATTTCATGATTTCACCAATATATATTTCACCGCTCTATTGTATTAACAAAATATACATACAAATGTACACATTGAGAAATTTATTTTCATATTTTGACAAATCAGAGTGCAAAACTGACATGCGCATTTACCTACTGAGCAAATGATTCTCTTCCTCTGTTATACATAGTTCTAAGGCAATCACACTTAAACAAATGATACAGGAGAATTTGGGCTAATTTTGTGATGACAAGAATAATTGATAGGATCAAAAGAATGATACAAGTGAGGTATTATTCAAGATGCTTTCCCGCCTCGTTTTTTCTCTTCAAGAATTGCAGCCTCATTCAACATGTCAGCTGCATCTTTGTGCATGTCTAGCTTGGATAGGGCAACTGCCTGCATGTAGAATGCTGTGGACCAGTCTGGATAGACACATTGTGATTGCATTGCATCGCGAAGGGCAGCATCTGGTTGATCACACATGAGATAACAAAGGCTTCTCCGTGCATAAACAGTTGGAGACACCATTGTTCCCACATCTACGAACTGCAAATGAGACACGAAGAAATAAGCAAATTGTCCTAAAGCAAAGTAATGTTTAGTTTATCCATCTTATGCAAATAAATAAGCTAATGAAAGCACTCCATTAACCCAAATACAGCTAGATCGTCATTTGCTAGCTAATAACCATGAGTCATAAAGGGAATACTGGAGATATATACTACTACTACAACAGCTAGAAAAAGGGATATGTACAAACTATTAATTTAGAAACCAGTAACTTAAAGGGATTACAATCCTGAACCCATAAGCTTCAAATCCTGGCTCCGCCTCTAATGGGATGGAGCCTATAGATTGGTTGTTCTTTTTAACATGGCAGATTTACCAGGCACACAAATAATCAACATGTCACAACCCAGTGAACAAGATCAGCTACAGTAGAGAATTAGATTTCAAGAATGCATTGAGTATAATTCTTGGATTATTGGCCAAGGAAGACTCACTGGTCATACAAGGAGAAGTGTCACCAACCGGGTGAACGAGATCACGTACGATGTGGAATTAGATGTGGTAAAGTTAGATGGCTCTAAGGAAACTGAAATAAAGAAATGCAGCGACATGAACATTCTAAATCGGATACATAATAAAGATTTGGGAATGTCGATGAACCCACCCAAAAAGTGGCACAAATCCTGCCATTCCAACCCCAAAAAGGAGATGCATGTTGCCTCTATTAATCAAGTTAGTAACTATTTATGGCATCCAATTGCATACATGGTTTTTAGGAGTTAATATCAAGCATATTTCGGTCTACCTCAAGCTCGTCTGGGTCAGTCTTTTATTGCCAATACCGACCTTACTAGGTTTGAAATAAAGGAAGTTGCAAGTTGTAACCAGTATTGCAAATTGACGCCCTTCTCACTAAATGAATGCAAATACCTGAGAATAGCAATCAATGGCAGTTTTAAAGTCCTTGTCCCGAAATGCCAAGTCTCCACGCTTTCTTGCCTCTAACATATCCCTCATCTGTTGAGTCCACTCTTGGAAAGACAACTGCATCATTGGGCATCTCAGCGTCAACATAAAGATGTGAGAGAAACAGACACTTCTGCAGTAGCAGTTTTGGTCAAAAGAATTACCTCATTAGTCCCTTCATCGTCTTTATAATGTGTCATTACCAAAATTTGATGAATAGCTGTGAGATCCATTCTTGAACAAGCATCGCCCATTGCAGAAAGAGGGTGCTGTGGAGTTGGCGGAGCTTCTTCACTCTTGGGAATACCCAACATTACATGCGATGCAACCTGCAACCAGAATCTATCAGAAACTCCTTTCAACCTCTAATTGAATAAGACAAAGCAATCAATTAGAGCCTAGACAATGGAAAAGAGTTCAACACTACTATGAGCTACTATTTATTTTTCCCGTATTTTTTGGAAGGGGAGAGGTTAGGAAACAAGACATTAAGAAAAATAGATAGATTATGGTGGTAGGACTAACATCAGGTTTACTTTGCAATGGACCAAGTGTTGAAACGAGGTCTTTGGTATTTGGTCGCTCCCTGGGTTCATACTGCAAGCATCGCGAAGCGAGATCAAATACAACAGTTGCCTCTTCTGTCGAGAAATTTCCCTCCAAATGTGAATCCATTAATAGAAGAATGTTTTTGCCCCGTATCATATCAAGTGCCTGAAACATGCAACAGTTTCTGTGCCATAAAAAAGGGAAGGAATTGCAAAAGAATATAAGGTAAACACTATGATACCAATATTTATAATTAAGAAAATGATACCAATATGGATGGCTCTTCCAAGAGAAAATGAAGAAACTTACTCTACGTGAATGTTAACATCGAATGAATTTCTTCCTCTTCCTTTAGAAAATTAAAGCAAAGGTACATAAAATCTATGCGGATGTTTAGCTTAGTCAAAATAGTTTCAGACTCCTAATGTTCCCAGCCTAATGTCCAACTACCCTCCTATTGCTGGTCCGGCAACAAAATTTGTACGTAGTCTCAGACATCAAAATTAGTTGCTAGTTTCGCAAATAATTTCCACAGCATCAGCACATAAATACAACACGACAGAGTCGTGAGGTGACAATCCCCGAGGCATGGAGCAAGAAGAAATGGATGTACAACAGACAGTCACAAAGAAACTTACATGACCAGGAGGGATATGTTTTCCACTTAGCAGATCCAAAAGGACAGTTCCATAGCTGAAAACAACACTTTCTTGAGTAACTCTTCCTGCAAATAGACAAGAAATTCGTCATCCCCTAATTCAAGTTAACAATGAGAATAATTAAAAAATAGAAAGTGATTTATCAATAGAATCACTAATGCAGTGGCATCTTGCCTTCTCCAATTGTCGTATTTAAGTTCCACCACCCCCTTTTCCAACAAAAAAGAGCACCGACAGAAGGAAGGTAACTTAGAACTACCAGAACATAATTGTATAACACCAGCATCTCAGGATTAGTACTTGGCTATTTAGAATTTGAATTCCAAAATCACTCTAAAGGTGTCAGATAACACGACAAAAGATCTCTTCTTTACTGTCCTAAAGGGATATAGTCCCACCCCCACCACCAAACTATCAGTTTCCAGTAGCAGATTGATGATAGTACTTTACTATCAAGCAAAAAATCATTGTCTCCTGGTCAGAAATAAATAATTCATATGGTAAGAGATCATCTGTCAAAGAGAAAATGATAACATAATGTATATTAGGTTATTGGAGATACAGAAGGCACCAAATTCAATTGATAACCTATTCACTGCTGCTTCTCTTCCTCCTCCTCAGCTTTCTCTTCAAAACTCTTGGGTTTACAGTGATGTTGAATTGTGTGACAACTCATCTAAAAGTTAAAAATGTTAGAGATGGGAGACTTTTTATTTATTTAATTATTTTTTTAACATGTCCCTCATGTGCGGACCTGATTCTTTTTCTTGGGCCAAACATGTGGAAATACTTTTATAGTGCGTAGCAGTGAGACTTGAACTCAAGACCTTTGCCTACTCCGGTACCAAATTAATTATTTTACTTTATTTTGGTTTAAATGGATATCATGTTGAATTGTGTAACCACCTCATATAACACCTTACACTGTTAGACAAGGGACGTTTTAACAAATCCTTCTTCCAGCCCCAAAGTTCCAGTCCCGCATAACATCACTATCCATGGAAATAATGCTAAGAGAAAAGCTTTAAAACTCAAGAGAGACAAAAAGTTCGAAACTTTACCATTTCTTAAATACTCAGGAGGTGTATAAGCAAGGTTCGTGCTATAACTTTTACCATCCCTGCTATTTTTCATCAGCCCAAAACAAGAAAGACGGGGATCGCCACTCTGCCAAAAATCATTTACAGAATTAACACAATGGTACAAGTAAATTCAGAAGTCTACATTAGCCTATTCTGTTCATTGGAGAGGGAGAACAGTAGAAGAAAATAGGACATTTTAATCTCAAGAAGAGGTCCATCAAAACACCTCGTCGAAGAGAACTCTATACGCGTTCAAGTCATGGTACAATGGTCGACCTTCGCTGCTACAGTAATCCAATGCTTCAGCAATATATAGAGCCACTCTTAAACGCATGGCCCACTCAAGGGTTTGATTCTCCCCTGCAGTGAAGGAAAGAAGCAAATGCAATTCCGCAAAAACCATGAGACGAAGCAATATACAATATAAAAGTTTAATACATTGCACCAGATTAACTAGGGAAGAAACAATCCATAAAAGCAACAAAGCAAGAAACGGAATATGTTAACATATAACCCACATATATACAAACAGAAGGTAAATCACTAAACTTATGTATGAAAAAGGATAACCAAAAACACAACCCCCATAAAGACACTAAGCTCTTCGATACCCCTTCCCCAATTCCATGCTTAAAAATGGAAATGCTGTGCTGGTGGATAATCTGCAGAGTAACCCGCAAAAAGTCTAAATGATCCAACTTATGTCTTTATAGCAAAATTTTATGTTTGTATTGCCCCACTACCACATGCCTCTCTAACTGCACAAAAAGAGATGATAACTATTAGCTAAGACATAAATTAGTCAATAAACCAAAAACAACAAGGTTAATATCTCCCAACACTTATTGGAGCAATGCAATTAATGTTAATTCAAGCCCTTTCTCTAACTATGAACAATCAAATATCTTGATTTTTCTGTTCATTCCCATAAAAAATCTGCATTGAAGCTAAAAAACACAAGTAGTAAAAGATAAAACATACAGTGAAACAGATGCTTTGCAAGTGTATCATTTGGCATGTACTCAGCTACAAGCAGCCTTTCATCCCCATCAGAGCAATACCCAATCAAATTAGCCAGCCTTTTATGCCTCAATTTCCCAACACCTGATGCTTCTTCCTAATTACAACAAACAAACAATCAAAACAAATAACAATAACCACCAATCCAAAATCCACATTAAACCCTAATTTCACAAATAAAATAAAATAACTACCCAAAAAGACAAATAATTTAAAGAAGAGTTAAATACCGCAAACTGTTTAGTATCAGGCCAAGCCGATTTAGTAAATTTCTTAACAAAAATATTGACGACCCAAATGAACCCTATTACAACAACAACAACAACAAACCAGTATAATCCCACAAAGTGGGGTCCGGAGAGTGTAGAGTGTCCGGACCTTATCCTACCTTGTAGAGAGATTCTTTCAGATAGACTATCGGCAATAACAAAGCAGGTCAAATAGAAAAAAAAAACAATAACTACAACAAAACAGAACAGTATACTAAGCGAAGAAAATGAACCCTATTAATAAAGTGTAATTGTTCAAAGAAAGTAATTCAATTGAAACCCCCCCCCCCTTTTCTCTAACTTAGCTCCACCCTGATTCAACTCTATTTGAGTCCATTTGAAATCTACATTAAACCCTAAGTTCATAAATTTAATAAATAACTACCCAAAAAGACCAACAACAACAAACAACAACATACCCAGTGAAATCCCACAACCTGAGGTCTTGGGAGGGTCTGGGAATGATTGAGTGTATGCAGACCTTACCCCTACCTTGTGAAGGTCGGGAGGCTGTTTCCGAAAGACCTCGTCTCAAGAGAAAGCATAAAAAGACCAAAAATTTGAATTAGAGACAAGTACCGCAAACTGTTTAGGATCAGGCCAAGCTGATTTAGTAAATTTCTTAACAGCGATCCAATGTCTATTCTGTAAACGCCCTTTATAAACCATATTAGGGGCCTTTTCGCCACTTTCAGAAACTATAAACTCTGAACTGAAGTTATTCGTAGCTGCTTTCAGCTCAGATAATGAAAACTCGGAGAAAATCGGTACTCCACCATCTCCGACGGCTGCTCCGGCGCTGTTGGAGGCGCGTGGGTGAGTAACTCCAACGCGTTGATCTTTCTCTGAGCTAAGCTCTTTCAGAATTGAAGATTGACAACAACCCATGATAACTCAAATTCGAGTTGAAAGTAATAATAATAACTCACGATTTCCTTCAATTTAACACCATAACCAATAACAAGATACTAGTGCAACCAAAAAAAAAAGAATAAACCTTTATATGAATAAATTAATCAGATAAATAGTACTCCCTCGGTGAGGAGTTTTAAAAAATATAGAGAGCTTTTAAATAATATATTAAAATATCTTTTAGTGTTATTATTATAAACTTGCCACGTAAGATTTGCAAATTATCAACTTAAAAGAGGTTTTTTTTTTGGACAAATAAAAAAAAGAAAGTAGCACACTTAAAATAGAACTTAGGAAGTAGCTTTGTTATGTTACTCCCTAAGTTCCATAATAAGGGTTCTTTAACTTATACACGCTTTTAAGAAAGTGATCATTCTGATAAAATAAGAATGTTTTTACTAATTTATTCTTAATCAATAATATAGTTAATGAATATTAACTATTTAAATAAGAATAATTTTAAAAAAATTCTGCCCCCAAGTATTCTTGAAATTTAAAAAAAATATTTATTTTAAAAAAAAATTGAAAGGCCTAAAAAAATCACTTATTAGAAAAGTGAGGGAATATTTTATTTTGTTTGTGTTAATTATAGCTAGGATATGGGGATTGGGGGGTTGTGAGGTATGGTGAAATGGGAAGTAATGCAAAGGGTGAAAGTGAAAACTCAAAAACAGTACTTTCATTGACCCATTTGTGTTTTTCTGTACCTTTTCTGTTCTGACAAAGCTTTCTGTGCTTTTCTTTGTACCTTGTTTTGTCCTAAAGAAAAATAATTATGAGGGTGTTTTGGTCATTTAGGTACTGTTTGGATTGTAAAATCCGCGGTAATGAATCTTATAAAAAAAATTACTTAGGGCAATGTAATTGGAATTGAGTATAATTACTCCGTTTGATATATTTGGTAGGCTAACTAATTATATGGCTAGCATATAATTGAGTGTAATTATGAGTAATTAAGAATTGGATGTAGTTACAACCCTCTAATTACAATTATATTCTTTTTTTAATTTATTTTTTATTTCTTTTTATTTTTATTTTAATTTCATTTATTTTTTATTCTATTATTTTAATTTCTTTTTTATTTTAAAATTTTAAATTAATTTTATTATACATTATTTATCTTTCATTTTCTTTCTTCTCATTTCCCAACATTTGTTTCTTGTGATTCCATGGAATTGCTCGTATGTTTTCTTATTTTTTCTTTTCTTATTTTCTTCATTTAGTATAACTACGTTATTATTCTAGTTTTTGAAACTACACTTCCTAATATTATAAAGAATGAGTTATTAACAAACTTGACATATAACGAGTGATGTTATTAAAGTAGAATTATGTTGTTGAATGAGGTTATAGACATATTCACTTTCTTTTGAATTATATTACTTAAGTTATGTCGAAATTATTATATGTAAATGTTGGAATTTGACATAAAAGTATCATGTTAAACTTTTTTTGGATTTCGAATTTGGGTTATATTTTCAATTTCAATTTATTTGCTTTAGTACTATTCACTTGTTGTTTTACATTGCATGTTGTTCATTTTCCACTTACAATTGATAGGTTATTTTTTTGTCACACATTTGAATAATGTTATGACATTATATGTATAAATATTAATTTTTTTGTCGAACATCCAGCCCATGATGTTCTTACAAAATATGTTCTTTTAATATTTATAATTAATTAAATTAAACCACTATTAATTTTAAAATATATACAATTATTCTTACAATATTATTTACAAATATGTGATTAATTAATATATTTTCAAGAAATCTTAAATACCTAATTTAATATAAAGGATCACTTATAAAGGCACATATTTGTCAAGTATTAATTTTATTTTAAAACTAATTTAACTTAATAATTACACATATGCAACCAAACAGTATGCTTGTAATTATGTTATAACAAACAAACAGGCGGTCGTAATTACTATATTGTGTAATTACTAGGTTGTGTAATTACTACCCTAGTAATTACACCAATTCCAATTACCAGATGGCTTTCCAAACAGACCCTTTTGTATTGTGTTTGCGTAAATAGAGCTTCTTTTTTCTTTATCATCCCTAATTTGACACACGTGATACTGGCGTGTGGGTGTTAGCCGCTGGCAAGGGGTATCGGTGGGGCGACTTACATAGGTATCGTCACACTTGTCACTTAGCGTGGCCAATGCCACAAGGTTGTCCATGGCGCTGGTGCGCGAGTGCTGATACCAACTGTTGACTTATTGGAAGGGCGACGTAAGGCTAAACAACCGATGTTCGTGCGGTCACTATCCGCCAACTGGGGTCCCCTCCGTACGCTAGATGAGATTGTCAATGCGGTACGAAAAAACCAACGTCAAAAGCAATTGAGAAAACAGAAAAGAGTATATGTAAACAAGTCTTACATTGAGGACAAATGTGCTTTTGCCCAAAGGAGATTCTATTTTCAGTGCTGGATTTATCACTCACCACAACTTTTAGTGGTACATAAATAGAGTTATTTTTATACTTTGTAATGTCCAAGTTAATTTGGTGCAATATATCCAAAGGCATATGCGTGATTATTCTACGTCGTTTCACATTTAAATGAACTTATTGTGTAAATAACATCAACAAATGGATTCTCACGATTGTAACAGCGGCGATCCCACATTAAACGAAGCAGTATCACATGCTATTACTTTCGTTGGAAATTTTCAATAAATATATGTATATATATATTAATGTTATAGAAAAGAAATGACACCAGTTAAGTATGAGGTTTGTTGGCCCATTTGTTAAGTACCTAATTATGCTCTTACAGGTTGGAGGTTCAAACATCAACTAAACATTTGTCAAATTGCCTGATTTTGCTCTCAGACTCAAACAAACTAAACATATTTTTGGCAAATATAACCTTTTACTTAAAAATTGTGGGTAAATAATGTTGAATCCTAGACCTCTTGAAACTTAAGACTCAATTAAACCAACAAGTCAAGGTTATCTCTTATCTATAAATGTGATAATTAATATTTTTCTCTCTTTTATAATAAAAAAATCTACTTATACTACTGGATTGTAAGTCTCAAATAGAATGGATCCCCAAGAAAATATAAATACAATGAATAGAGGGTTTAGAATATATTTTATAACCCCGATCCTTCAACACTATTACCAGGTAAATCGCAGGATGTGCTCCGGTGGCCAGTTTTCTGGGAGCGTACAACTGATCAATGAGACAAGGTCAAATTCCCCAACATACAGAGTTTCTTCGTGCTTGCGGGGAATCGAACCCACGCTATCCCATGCCAGAGCGCCTTATAGCGCCCAGGCTTTGCCACTGGACCAAAACCATACCATATGAACTATCTATCTTGACTATAGACTCTAAATTAATTTGTTAAATCAGGGGAATATGCTTTTTGTATACCTTCTTTTTTTTCCTTATATTTCTGTTTTGATAGATGTAACAGTTTGAATTTTATCACGGTAACTTTTTGCTCGTTCTACAGACACAAACTTGTATTTTTTAGTAGAGATTGCATGTATCAGGCGATATTGTGCTCGTCTTAGACTTGGCCGTGTCTTTTGGCTTGTCAAATTCATGCGACTCTTGTATCAATGAAGATTGTAGATTGAAATGAACCTAAATAAAATGATATGAACTGTACAAATTCACATAACGAACTCTGATTTACTGTGGATTGAGATGGAGTTCGTGTTGTTATTGTAATAGTTGCTTGTATCGACACTTGCTAATTATTGTCCATGATCCAAAGTCAACAATTGCTGAAAGATGCAAGAAAATGGGAAAAGGGAGTTTGTGTAGGTAGCATGATTAGAACCTTAGAACAAACTATGTAACTCTCTGATTTGAATTAACTTAGAAAAACATAACATTATTGCCGTTTCGGAAGTGTCTATTTGAAAGTTGACCGAAGAACTAGTTATCCAAAAAAAATATAAAATTACTCTCTCGATCTTATGAAATTATATAATTGCAAATAAATAATGGAATCAAACCAATTACTTGATAAAAAGGATGGAGAAATTGTATTATCGGTTGTTGGTGTTGTAAATGAGAAGGCAAAACTCTTTATTTTTAGAAGAATTTTGGCTCACAATCTACAATATACAACTTGTGCAAGTTGTCTACAACTTGACACAACTAAGATACAACTAAAATACTACTACTTGCAAGTTGTATTTATCACTTTAACTCAAGTGGTACAATTTACACTTCTAGTTGTATAAACATTAATAATACATCCAAAATATAACTTGACAAAATAGTTTATAATACTCCCCCTTGGATGTCTTATTAATAGATAATGTGTCTCGTTAAAACCTTACTAGGAAAAATTCAGTGGGAAAAAATCATAGTGAAGGAAAAAGAGTATACAAATCTGGTAATACGCATTTCTAGTTGCCTCATTAATAAACTTACCAGGAAAATCCAATGGGACAAAATTTTGGTTAAGGATAAAAGAGTGCAACACGTATTTTACTCCTCCTAATTAAATCATCACTTAATTATTGAAGATGATGCACTTCGATCTTGAATATCAACTTGTTGTATGTTGAGGTTGGTAGAGCTTTTTGATCAAATTTGTCGAATCGTCATTTGAACGAACTGGTTGATCACATATGCCACCATTCTCTTGATAGAGTTGCATCGTTGTCATATAATATTATTGAAATCATGTCAAGTACATTTCCATCTTGCTTTATAATATGTTGTTATCTTGTCATGTGGAACATAGTATGACAGTAATCCCTCATGAGCATAACTAACATGTTTTGATCAAATATTTACGTCAATCATATGAATACCCTCAAAATCTTCATGTAGGAGTAAAACAATATCATGTTCATAGTTATAGAAATATATTTAAATGCATCAATTGCACAAAGATTGATATTTCAGGGCCAATTCAGTTTTCTCAGTTCTTTTAGCAGATAATTGATAGCTTTTAGAAACTCTTCAATAGATCAATAATATTCATCAAGACAATTTCAGTACATTAATATTGATTCATTCAATCCATTTAAGGATTATAAACAAGTTTCCCAGGAACCTGTATATGCTTCAAGCATTTTGAATCCTTTAGAAATTTTCATATAAATTTTGTCAAGTAAGCCATATAGGTTGTGACAATTTCCATTTAGTATTTAAATGACGTGACATCTTCTGATGTCTAGATTGCAGGTCTAATAAATTTTACGCTTACCAAGATGTATCATTTCACTTTGTAATTATTTTTATGTCAGCTTACTTTAATAGACGTAGAATTTAGATCTACACAATCTTTTACAATATTGCGCTACACTGTATCAAATATATCGTCGACGAGATACCATTTGTTTAGGTTCGCAATTAGACATAACTTACTAATATCTCCTCACTTCATTATTTTCAGGTACCTGAACTTCTCATGAGGTTTCATAAAGTGTTATGTCGTAAGCTCTTCAAGAGCACATTGCCTCTTTATTATAATATTTTGCTCCTCTCCCTTTTCAAGGACTATTATATTTAGAATGGATTGGTCTACCATACTCCATTCATGTTATAGACTTTGTCCTTCAAGGACATTAGAAACATTTTGCAGCTGAAATATAAAATAGTTGAGTCAGCAAATGCTTCCAGCATTTGACTTGAATTATTTTTTGGACGAGGATCATACTGATGATAATTACATAATAAAATTGCAAATTACATAATAAAATTGCAATTAAAAAAATTACATTCTCAAAAAAACATGTTCTAATTGCTTGATGATTTCCTGTGGTTCTTCGGTTGGAATTGGTATTTGTTGGTCAAATTGATCCACGTCGCTTCCACTACCTTCGGTTAAGATTTCGTTGTAGTTTTCATCTTCTTCTTCGTTGATCTCCAGTTGACCGCACCTTCTCCGCTCCGCTCGTATCCAATCTCTGAATAATACTGCAATTTCCAAGTTGCCTCTGGCTAATGAGTGTCTGTGGTCTTCTATTTGATATCTGCCGGCAGAAAAAGCGCTTTCAGACGCAGTTGATGACGCTTGAATGTTCAAAACATCTCGGGCCATCAATGAAAGTGTCGGAAAGGTCTTCTCATTCCCCCTCCAGTATTTCAAAAAGTCTTCATGTCCATCTTCATTGATAACTTCTTGATACGGTACAGAACCCTGCAAAATAAAAATATCCAACTCGCTAATTTGGTTAGTAGTAGAGGTACGGCCGCACATTCTATTTCTGAGGTTTTCAATACTAGTCGCAGAAACAGCATGTCTTTTGTGAGGTTGTGTTGAAGATGAAGAAGATGGTATGGAAGCCGGTAAGTTACTAGCATTTTCTTGTTGATAAAATCTATATATTTTTTTGCATTGGTGTTCTACGCTAGACAACACTTCTTTAGTTTGACTTTGTTCAATAGGTGGTGGGTGATTTAGATTTTTGGGACTTGAAGGTGGTAGTACTTCTATATAATCGTAAATAGTTTCAATTAGTGATTTAGTACCATCTATTTTAATAGTAGGATTTAATACAGAACCAAAAATATAAATAGTGGGAATAGGAATAAAATATTTTTTTATTTTGACAAACATTTTTTTAATAGCTGCCTTATAAGCTGGTTTTTCCATATATTCACTAAGTAATAAAAATATTAGAGTTATATAAAACAACATAGTTGAAATAGTATGATAATATATACCGAAAAATTCTTTTGTTGCTTGAAAAAATTTCTCTAAAAATACAATAAGTTCGGAAATTTTTACCCAATCACTATCTAAAATCATATCAGCTGAATTTTTATTATGAGAGTTAAAAAATAAAGTTATAGGTATTATATAGTCATAAGCAACAAGTAGTTGCTCGTATAAAGAATTCCCTAGTGGATACTTCTTGTGGAATTTTTCTATAAGGTAGTCTACAATCGTGACAAGTTTTTTTATATTCTTTTCTACGTTGTACTTTATTACTTTTAAAAATAAAGTTTATAGCAAATTGTATTTTACTAAAAATGTCTTCAAAAAGTGATAGACCATCCTTTACAATTAAGTTATATATATGGCACGCGCATTTTATATGAAAATGATCTGGAAAAGATGGAGTTAAACTATTTTTTTAAATTGTAATTGCGTAATTGTTAGAAGAAGCGTTATCTAATGTAATAGTCATAATTTTATCGGTTATTCCGTAATAATGGCACACTTGATAAATATTATCTGCAATAAAAGTACCCGGTGTGCCTATCATCTATATATCTATACGCTAAAATACGTTTTTGCATAGACCATTTATAATCTATCCAATGACAAGTTACAGTTAAATAATCATGGCCGTTAGTACTACGACCTATATCAGACGTGATAGATACTTTGCCATTAAAATGATATAATGAAAAACATAAATATTGTTGATATTCATGCGCGAATTTAAATACATCTCTCTTAACAGCTGATCTAGGAAAACCGTTAAAAGCAGGATTATATATATCTCTAATGTAATGAATAAAACCGGGAGATGAAGGAAATGAAAAAGGCAAACCCTCCACAACAACTAATTTTGATATTGCTTCCCTATCTCTATGATTATTGTATTTAGAGCCTACAATTCCCCCCGTCATAGGGTTAATTTGACCCTGTACTTGGTCCGGGACAGTATCAGTATGTGAACATTGTCCCGATAGAGCGGGCGTTTGTGCACCCGGTTTTGAAGCCTGGTATTGGGAATACCTAGCTGGATGAGCACTTACTACATGTCTAATTAAACCCCCCGTCCCACCGTGACCTTTTCCAGTTTTAAATTTTAAAACATTTTTACAAATTTTACATATAGCTACTTGATTCTCTACGTCCCTATCAAAAAATGTCCATGCATATGATTTTAATGGTCGTTTTGCTGGACCTCGTCTCATACTAGGGGGAATATGAGGTATTTCAGTTGAAGGTGCACTAGTGGGTGTGTTGTCATCAACATTAGTGGGTGTATCATCTAGATCATCGTCTAAATTAAAGTCTTCTTGAGTTCCAGAAAATAGCTCCTGGTCTAAATCTAATGGTATTGTAGGAAAATGTTGAGTATCAACAAAATCATCATGCGTAGGAATAAGATGACTAGAAGAAGAACACTTGCCCTGGTTTCCCCTACTAGAAGAAACACCATTACCCTTACCATTACCCTTAAACATACCTTTTAATCCTTCCATTTTAATTATGATAATAAATAATTAAAGACAATAAAATTAAGTGCGCTAAATAAAATAAACAGACAATAATAATTTAATGAAGGAACGAATGTACCAAACGCCGACGTAGCGTCGACGTGTAATCGAGAGGTTGAAAATTGAAACTTTGCTCGATGGAAGATCCTCAAGCTAGTTGCTAACTTCACTCCCAATTCCCAAATGAATAAATAAAATTGAATATTTAGTAAACAATGTAAACTTGTAGAGAGAGATATTGAGAGATTAGAGAGATTGTAGGAAGATTTGTGAGAAAGATGAAGAGAAAATGAGTTATTTATAGTTGGAAAATTGGGTTAAAGTGTAAATATAATAACTTATGGGTTAAAAATAAATATTAAGGGGAAGGGGAGGAGGCCTAAAATGGCGTTATTGGCCAGCCAAAATCTAAAATGGTCGTTGGTGCAACGGCCATATTTGCAAAGAGGGACAAAGGCGGGGTCGGGCTCGGGCTCGGGACGGGGTCGGGGCGGGGTCGGGGTCGGGTCGGGGTCGGGGCGGGGTCGGGGTCGGGGCGGGCGGGCCTGGGGGGCTCGGGTCTCACGGAAAGAGACATTGTCCCGTCCCGAGTTCGAGGCCCGCCACGTTTTTTTTAGCGGAGTCGGGGCGGGGTCGGGGTCGGGTCATCCCGGCCCACTGGCCACCCTTAGTCTGAAGCATACAAGTGTCGTTGTATGCAATATATCATATTTCAGACCAACGTATGAAGCTTTGTTCTCATAAGCAATAGTTTAGCTATTTATCGGAGGCATTTAACATCAAACTAGCTCGATATAAACCAACATTATCAAGATGAACTGTTTTGATTACATAATCTGGAAATTGTGCTCCTAACTCAATTTATATTGAGCAAGAAATTTTGCCCATGTCAAACTGCGGGTTGACAATAAACGCACATGTGAACGTCTCATAGATGCATTTATTTAAGACATCACATTATAGGTGAACGGGCCCATATTCACCTTTGAATGTTTCAGAATTTAGGGAATTCAATCCCAACATTAGCTGGTGTAATCAACTTATCATGAGAACAAGCAACACAAAATAAATCTTGCAGAATCTTCTAGTTCTTCAATATATTTTGAATACTCAATTAGCACATCTAATTTAAATCAGAACGATCAAAATGGTCATGTCAAATGAAAAATTGTATGTATTAGTAAACTTCAAGTTTACCACGACGCGTGCTATTTACTTTAGTAAACTTCTGATTTAGTAGAGCATGTGCTTTTATTTTAATAAACTTCTTGTTTATTATTGTATATGCTCGAATAATGTTTCACATATGTATTTCTTACCCATAGTAATCTGAAGATATTCAATCTACCAATCATTTGTAGCTCAATATGATAATCATTTTTATTGCTAGAAAACTTCAGGTTTATTGTAATTTGTGTTCCGATTGTAACAATTACGATCTAGGAAGAATTGTACTATCATATATAACCTCTTAGAGAGATTTTTATCTTTTATAATGATATATTATTTGAACACTGCTAGTGTCACAATTCTTGTAAACAAATATTAATTAACACTTCTGGAGCTCCTGATAATTAATTTTGTACTATTAAATATTGCTTAAATGTTGATGGTATCATGAAAGAAACTATGGTTAGACACTACTGGTATCATTAAAGAAAATGGAAATCAAATAGACATTTAAAGATAATTATACATTCATAAACAACGAAAAATAAACACTAAGTTGTAAACTCCAGTATTTCAATGTCTCCTTCAGGGAGATTAACCATTAACATCTGAATATTTTGTATCAAAGTGCTAATCACATAGTAATCACATCCTTCAGGAAGAGATACATTAATATTTATTTCCTTTGGGGAAATCATAACAACTAACCATGATGTATCAATGTGGTTATAGTAGAAACATTCTACTCTGCTTCCTTTTGCCTTAGAATGATATTTAATAAATTTATTCACGATGTTTCTACATACGACGAGTATGTGTTGTAATGACTCTCTACTACATGTATCTCCTTTGTTATTTTATCTCTCCAGGAGGTAGATTGTGGTATATCTTCATTCGCTTCTGGAAATGAAACCTGATTATTTTAATGTGCTTGATCTACAACGTTTATCTATAGCTCATTATTTTGCTCAAACACGAGAAGAGATTGCTTCAGAATATTTCTCTGATACTTTATCAATTCTTTCTACTTCAGGCGTAAAGTTTCAGAATGTTACTACTTCAGGAGTAAAGTTTAAAGTTTTACCACTTCGGGAGTAAAGTTTAAAGATTTACCACTTCGGAAGTAAATTTTAAAATTTTACTACTTTGGAAGTAAATACTAGAATTCTACTTCGGAGGTAGAATTCAGAGTCTTACTACATCGGGAGTAGAGTTCAAAGTTTACTACTTCAGGAGTAGAGCTCAAAGTTTACTACTTCAGGAGTATACTTCAAATTTTGCTAATTCGGGAGTAGAGCTCAAATTTTTCTACTTCAGAAGTATAGTTCAAAATTTGCTACTTCAGGAGTAGAGTTTAGAATTTGCACTTTGGGAGAAAATTTCTGAATTTACTACTTCATGAGTAAATCATAAAATATTCAGAATATTTCTTCTCAATTATTCTACCTCCTCTGCACATCCGTATTTCTAGGTTTTACTATATACTGTCACATTCACTTCAAGGAATGGATATGTATATGTAAATCAAAAGTTCTTATTCTTCAGGAATAAATTATGATTATCTGAACGTGCCTTAAGCATATCAAATTGTGATTGCTTAGAACCTCTTTTAAGGTATTGCTACTTTCGGAGCAAATCGAGGTATACATATAAGGGGAGCCCGGTGCAATAAAAGTAAATTGAGGCATACATATGATGTAGAGATTTTTTCTCTAACACATCTTCAGTTGTAATTACAACAAGCCTATAAAAATATTAGCACTTCTGATGGTTAATTATTAACAACAACAACAACATACCGAGTATAATCCCACCATGTGGGGTCTGGAGAGGGTAGAGTGTACGCAGACCTTACCCCTATCCTTTGACGGATATGGAGATTATTTCCAATAGACCGGGACTCAAAGTATAAGTGAAGAGCAACGGTAATAATAAGCAGTAATAGCAGCAAGAAATTAAGATAACGAAGTGAAAGAAACGAGCAAGTAGTAATAGATAACTAAGAATAAGATTTATGAGAATACTAAAATAATATGACGGAAATAAGATTGATCCTACACTAAAGGAAAATAATACCAATTCTAATACTAGCCCTCTACCCTAATTCTCGAACTCCACACTGTCCTATCTAGGGTCATGTCCTCAGTAAGCTGAAGACTCGCCATATCCTGCCTGATCACCTCTCCCCAATATTTTTTCGGTCTGCCTCTACCTCTCCTCCAGCCCTCCATCACCAACATCTCACACCTCCTCATCAGATCGTATGTGTCTCTCCTTTGGACATGTCCAAACCATCTCAGCCTCTCCTCCCGCATTTTATCTGCCACGGCGGCCACTCTCACCTTGCTCTGAATTTCTTCATTTATGAGCGTAAATAAATATAAGAGGCATAGGAAATATTGTCATGACTATATATTTCTTGTAAACTCTCATTCAGCTATTAAGGGATATAAAATTAATATCATAATCCCTCTTAACAATATTATTCTTAAAGAACAACTTCGAGGCATATATAATCAAGCGAACCATTTAGGTTTCGTAGATCAAATGAATACAACATAGTTATACTATTAGTAGCAAAAGACAAAGAGAGCTACTACAAGGATTATGAACAATTGACCATATGTCATATATTCATGGATCCAACCACTTTAAATAATATTAGTAGGTGTAGCGAAATAGGACACATACTTCGTGTTGAACATCCTTATCATTAGCCATATATAGATCTGCATCATTATTTATTTCCACATACAATATCTTTTATTTTACAAAAGTTCTTCGTCGTTGTAAGTTATTAGAAATGATCAGTCACAATACTTCACTAACCAAGATAAATAATTAATACATAAAATAAATCATACCTTCAGAATGTTGTTTAGAGGCAGAATCAAGAAGACCGGTAGCTAGGCTTCAAAACTAGCAAAATATATATACACATCTTAAAGATATGGATAACAACGAGAATACCTTTGGATCGACTAGGTAGCGGACATAAAATATTAAGCAACTTATTATTGTTCTATTCTGAATTAGTTAGAGTCTCGTGCTGATAACGTATTATGGAATTATATAATTGCAAATAAATAATGGAAGCAAATCAATAACTTGGTAGAAAGGAGGGAGAGATTGTATCATCACTTGTTGTTGGTGTTGTAAATGAGAAGGTAAAACTCTTTATTTATAGAAGAATTTTGCCTCTCAATCTACAATATACAACTTATGCAAGTTGTCTACAAACTTGGCACAACTAAGATACAACTAAAATACAATTAAGATACAACTTGCAAGTGCAAGTTGTATTTATCACTTTAACTCAAGTGGTACAATTTACACTTCTAATTGTATAAACATTGATAATTCATCCAAAATACAACTTGACAAATAGTTTATAATACTAAAGTCCATTTATCTTTTTCTTTTAGGATAATTACACATCCCTTAAGAAATGAGTATATTTATAGTTTCCATTCTGTTATAACTTACAAGGGTGTATTTGTCTAAACAACCACCTACTATATTTGTAATCTTCTCAATTAATTAATATTTCACTAATTAGAACAATAAGGATTGGTTTCTAAAAAGCATAGATATTATATACAATCTAAATATTTAATACTTAAACAAATTCAGTTTATCAAAACGATTAATATTTGAAACGGAAGAAAAATCAACCAACTTGCTCCCTACACTTGATTGCCTCGACCATGTTCACTAAGGACAGATCTACAATTTCGTAAATAATTCACATGAAAGAGCTATATATAGTTAGAAGGAAAGAAAATCATCTTTTAGAAGACATGCACAGTCAAGCACATGAATTCATGTTTTTTTTTGTACTTAGTGAAAGATTATTAGTGTTAATGTGCTTATGAAGAGATAACAATTATTCTTTGCATCTACTGGCATTTATTCCGACAAAAGATGGACATATCTGCAGACTTTAATTAGTTTATATTTAACTTTTATATATATAAGATCTCTGCAATATATTAAGCAGAGAGTGAGAAATCCCAAAAAAAAAAAAAACGAGAGCCAATTTGTAAACGTGTACAAGTATAACACTACAATCTCTACCCATTATTAGATTAGGATTCCTCTTGTATTGTGATTAGGATTCCTCTTTTCTCTTGTATTAGGATTGTATATTGTACACTATATATATTGATATTAATGAGAAAGACTTCCTGAGGAAGATTAATATCATCTTACATGGTATCAAGAGTCAAAACCCTAATCTAGAAAAAATTTCTACCTTAACGCCCCCCGCCCCCCCCCCCTCTTGGCCAACGACAACATTTTTTTTCTTCTTTTCTTTCTTCCTAAATTTCCACCATTCTAATGGAAAATTTGGCTACTCCCACCTCTTCCAATGCTTCCGCTTCTAACGCAGTCGTCATCCAACCACCCACTACCCTCTCCTCACCATCTTTCCATCCGGCTCTCGCTGTTACCAACATCAAGAATTTATATCCCTATAATTCTTGATCAGGAAGATGGCCAATATTGGTCATGGGTGGAACTATTTCGTATCAATGCATGTGTATATCATGTTCTTGATCATATAGATGACTCTTTCCCTCATCCTCCCGATATGGATGACACCACATGGCGCCGCCTCGATGTCGTAGTCATAAATTGGATATATGTCACTATATCCAAGGATTTACTATACACAATCATAAAAACTGGTGCCTCTGCCTGTGATCTATGGACACGTTTGGAAGAAATCTTTCAAGACAACAATGAAAGAAATAATCCCCTTGATTATTTTCATTGATTGAATAGGTATATATACAAGTTACATCTTTCCATAATACTATAAATCCTTTTCCTATTCTACTTCTAAATTCTTATTCTACCATAATTCTAACTATACAATTATGGTAGGTGTATAACACTAATTAAGGTATCCTTTTTATTACAATATACTACAAATATATATACCATATATACTACAAGTGGCCCATTGGCCGAGAGCCTCTGGTCTGTTTAACACACCCCCGCAGTCATAGCGGGCGGTTTTCGAACGCTGAGACTGTCCCTAAAATCTTCAAAGAGAACCGCTGGTAGACCCTTTGTAAAGATGTCTGCAATTTGATAACGAGACGGGACATGGCATACGCGAACTTGACCCTTTGCAACCTTTTCCCGGACAAAGTGAATGTCCATTTCGATATGCTTGGTGCGTTGGTGTTGAACGGGGTTACCTGAGAGGTAGATGGCACTAATGTTATCGCAATATACCAAGGTTGCCTTCTGAATGGGACAATGAAGCTCCAAAAGCAAATTACGTAGCCAACAGGACTCGGAGACCACATTCGATACCCCTAGATATTCTGCCTCTGCACTGGAGCGTGACAGAGTTGCTTGACGTTTTGCCGACCATGAGACCAAGTTGTTGCCAAGGAACATACAGTAGTCAGAAGTCGACCGTCTGGTGTCGGGACAACCACCCCAATCAGCATCCGTGTAAGAGACAAGTGTGGATGTAGATGAAGGATACAAGTGCAACCCATAGTCCAGTGTCCCCTAAAGATACCGAATGATGCGTTTGATTGCATTCATGTGCTCAACCCTGGGATCATGCATGAATAAACACACCTGCTGAACCGCATATGTAATAACTGGTTTGGTAAAGGTAAGATACTGGAGGGCCCCTGCAAGACTGCGATAGCGGGTCGGGTCCTCGTATGGTGCACCTGCTGCGGCACTCAGCTTTGGGTTTGCATCAACCGGTGTGGAAGTGGACTTACAGGATGACATCCCCGCCCTCTCGATGATCTCAGTAGCATACTTCCGTTGAGATAGAAACAAGCCACCTGAATGACGCTTGACGGCAATCCCCAAAAAATAACTCAACGGCCCCAAGTCCTTCATAGCAAACTCGTAATCGAGCATGGTCATGATAGATTGGCGCAAGGCATCGGAAGAGGCGGTCAAGATGATATCATCCACATACAATGTAATGTAGGCCAAAGAAGAACCACGGCGGTAGATGAACAAGGAATTGTCGACCGGCTATGAGTGAATCCAATAGTTGAAACAAAGTCGGCAAACCTCGTGTATCGTGCCCTCTGAGACCGCTAAGCCCATATAAGGACTTCTTCAACAAACATACATGATGAGGACGGTTTGGATCCCTGAAACTCAAAGGCTGATGCATATAGACTGTTTCCTTGAGATCACCGTGTAGGAAAGCATTTTTGACATCCAACTGATGAATTGGCCAAGTCTTTGTGAGCCAAGCTAAAGCACGATGCGTATGGTAGCCGGTTTGACCACCGGACTAAACGTCTCCCCACAATCAATTCCAACTCGCCGAAGTCTTACCATCACCAACAAGTCGTGCCTTATGTCGAGCAAAGGACCCATCGAATTCTCCTTATGAGCAAAAATCCACATAGACCTGATAATATTAATACCATATGGGCGGGCACCAACTCCCACGTCTTATTATCAATAAGAGCATTATATTCTTCACCATAGCAATTTTCCAATTAGGGTCATTTAATGCGGACACAGGATTGCGGGGCAAGGGGATTTAGGTACATCGTAATGTAAATTAAAATGTCTTTTAGGTGTAAAAATACCCGTGACTCAAGTGACCGGTCTATGACTCGATGAAGAATTGAGGGAATTTTGGGAATTTTACGGGCTCGGGGCGGGTGGCGGCCGATGGGCTCTTTGGCCCAAATCGGTAAAAGGCTGGACTCGGTTTACGGACCCGTTCAGGTGGTGGCGAGCCCAATTCTTTGGAACTGTTCGATGGCGGCTTCTTTGGATGTGGCGTTCTTGTGGGGCCCGGTAGGCGATGGGCATTGTAGGATTTTGGGTACGGGAGATGTCCGAAAAATTCCGAATAATATACGGGGATATTTGGTCATCCAAAAAATTATATGACTTAGGTTCGGGAGTATGAACTTTCGTAAATGGGAATTGAGTTTCATAAAAAATGACATGGCGATTGATTATGATTTTCTTGGAGGATAAATCAAAACACTTATAACCACGATGATTCGACGGATAACCCAAAAACACACACGGGGTAGACCGAGCCTGAAGTTTGTTAATTGTGGTGGATGGGAATAGCGGATAACACAAGCACCCAAAAATCCGAAGGTGAGAATAAGAAGGGTTCTTATTATATAGGACTTTGAGGGGGGAAGAGTATGTCATACCTTTAGACGGAATTATGTTCAGCAGGTAAGTGGCCATTTGTAGAGCATGATGCCAAAAATATGGAGGTATAGAGGCATGTATTAGGAGAGTTCAGACAATGTTATTTATGGAACGAATTTTGCGTTCGGCTTTCCCATTTTGTGAAGATGTATGAGGACATGAAAAATGAAAATTTATCCCATGAGTAGCACAAAAATCTCAAAACTCCCTATTGTCATACTCTTTCCCATTATCACATTGAATATTTTTTATTTCTCTTTCGAATTGAGTACGAATGAACGCTCTAAATTTTATGAAGACGGAAAACACTTGTGATTTATTCGCAATTGGAAACGTCCACAAAAATCTAGAATAATCATCTAAAAAGAGAACATAATATCGATGACCCATTGAACTAAGAACAGGAGATGTCCATAAGTCGCTATGAATAATGTCAAATGGCATAGAAGTATGGGAATTGGAGTCTACAAATGGCAACTTAACAATTTTTCCTAATGAACAAGACTGACAAATTGGAGTACGACTTGTACCCTTACAAGAAATAAAGCTATTTTTATCTAAAGCTGATAAAATAGAAGATCCCGGATGACCCAGACGAGCATGCCACATGGAAGGAGAGATGGCTGCAAAAGCTGATGGGAAGGCTGGACTCGATGGACTGAAACCGGGCATGATAGGATACAGATCCCCCTACTATCACACCTCATGAGATGACTCCCGCCTTGAAATCCTTCACAGAGAAACCGAAAGGATCAAATTCAACAGAAAGCAATTGTCATTTGTGAATTTTCGGACAGACACTAAATTTTTAATCAATTTAGGAGCATGTAAAGTATTTTTCAAGAGGAGTGGTGGATTAGGAGGAGACAATATTTTCGACCATACCCTAGAATTGGAATAGAATCGCCATTACCAACAATTATCCCCAGGGGTGCTCAAATTGGAATAAGATGAGAGAGTACCTGATTCGGAAGTCATGTGAGTAGTGGCCCCGGTGTCCATGTACCAATTTGGGTCCGGTTGGGACAATCCCAACGTGTGCATCGCGGCCTCGATATCGGTCTGAGGGGGGCCTGCTGCATGATGGGCTTGCGGAGGACGGGCCCAATGTCGCCATTCCGTGATGCGGCTGGGCCGAAGGTGCTGGATACACTGCTGTTGGGCCATCGCCGATGGGCGCCACCGCTGGCGTTAGTGCAGGCTGTTGGCCAGCCCACTGGCCGTTGGAAACTGTGGCTGGAGGGTGCGGGTTCCACTGCCAATGGCCCCACTACTGGGCCCACGGTGGTGGTGGCCCACTGTACCCTGGATAGGACCCACCGCCTGCTTGTTGCTCACCGGAACCGCCACCAGAACCACCTCGTTTGCCCCTGCGATTTTTGTTATTTTTGCGATTATTCTTGCCGCCACCATTATTATGGTTTTGGCCCGAATTATTAACAAAACCCGAAGAACTAGGAGAGGATGTCATCATGACAACTAGGCTTGCACCGGTAGCCGCCTTTTTAGCCAAACCGGCTTCTTCCAACATCAGCATGGAGCGGGCTTGATGAAAGTCGGGAAGAGGGTTGCTTTGGCGAAGAAGAGTTCCAACACCATTATAGGCCTCCAAAAGCCCGGCAACCAACTGTAGAACTAGACGATTATTTGTTACTGGTGCGCTAACATTACGGAGTTGATCCGCCAATTCCTTTAGTTTCTTGCAATATGCAGAAACGTTCGGAAATACGTCCATTCGAATGAGAGAGAATTCCTGCTCGAGTGTGACAATACGGGAATGTTGGTTGTCTTGGAATATGTCACGCAATCTATTCCATGCAGCCATAGCCGTGGTATCGGGCTCCATAATCGTCTGTAGAAGGTCCACTGAAATAGTGGCGTATATCCACCGAAGAACGGTAGCATCAAGTGTAATCCATACCTCAGGATCCTCCGCAGGAATGGGTCTAGCGGGAGGAATAATGTGATGAAGAACTTGATAAGAGATAGCGTGAATTTTAAACAACTCCGCCCACGTTGCATATTGAACGTTTTCCATCTCAAGGACAATAGGGACACTGAGCTTGATATTGGAAACCGTAAGGACAGGGTGAAAATTGTTCTTAGACATATTGAAAGAACAAAGAAGGAGGGGAAATTTAAGAGAGGTTTTTGAGAGCGGAAGACAAAATTTTGGAAGAGAAAAACCCGAGAAGGGGGGGGTCTCGGCCAAAGAGAGGCAAAAGTTTGAGAGAAAAAAACTTTTGTTTAGACCTAGTCTCTTGATACCATGAAAGAAATAATCCCCTTGATTATTTTCATTGATTGAATAGGTATATATACAAGTTACATCTTTCCATAATACTATAAATCCTTTTCCTATTCTACTTCTAAATCTTTATTCTACCATAATTCTAACTATACAATTATGGTAGGTGTATAACACTAATTAAGGTATCCTTTTTATTACAATATACTACAAGTGGCCCATTGGCCGAGAGCCTCTGGTCTGTTTAACAAACAAGAACACTCGCGCGGTGTACTTGGAAGAACAGTTCAACAACACCCGTCTTGAAAACTTCTCTATTATGTCAGAATATTGCAAACAGTTGAAACTGGTGGCAGACCAACTATCCAATGTTGGTACGCCCGTGTCCGAAACAAAGATGGTGTTACAATTAGTTGCAGGTTTCCCTAAGGGTGAATATGACACCCTAGCCACGATGATAAAACAGGTTGACCCTCTACCAAGCTTCAACAAAGCACGCTAGCAATTGTTATTGGAGGAGACTCGACGTGCGAAGCAGGACGAGCATAACCAGAAGGCTTTAGCAGTCGAAACGCCCGCACAACCTCAGGCCACCGCCGGCCAACAACCTCCGCCGGAAAATATCCAACCGCGGCAAAACCGCGGCGGCAGGGTGGCAAGGGCCGCGGAAATGGGCGAGGCGGCAAGGGCCGCGGAAAAGGCTGAGGACAACAGCCACATCAGATCAGCAATAACGCTTCATGGGCCGACCCAGTCTCTGGCTACCCAAATCAGAACTAGGCCACGATTTCTGGCTTTCATCCAGCCTAGTACCCTTTTTAGCAACAAGGGTTACTGGGCCAGGCTCCAGCTCCGCGCCCACCAGTGTTCCAAAGAACATCAGCCCCACGCCATGCAGCCCGCCTCCCACAAAGAATTCTTAAATTAAATCCCCACCAACTTAGGTCAGGCATTCAGCGGTATGAGTTTGCAGCAGCCTGACGAAAATTGGTATATGGACTCCGGAGCCTCCTCTCACCTCACCCGATCCGCAGGTAATCTTTCCCAATTGTTTTGTTTAAAGTTTCCACAATTTATTACAGTTGGCAATGGTCATCGCATTCTAATTCAGGGCTATGGTCACACTCACACTCCGAAACCTCACCCACCCTTCTCCCTAAATAACGTCCTGCATGCCCCCCACATCATCAAAAATTTAATATCCATTAGGAAATTTACTCGTAATAATTTTGTGTCGGTTGATTTTGATCCCTTTGATTTTACTGTGAAGGATCTACGTACGGGGACCTCTCTTACGAGATGCAATAGCACAGGGGACCTCTATCCATTCATATCCTCGTCCGCTGCCGGTTCCCGCCCACACACTACCCTAGCTGCTCTGTCTCCGTCAATTTGGCACAATAGGCTCGGACACCCATGAGCTCCTGTTTTTCATTTTCTTAGAAGTAATATTTTTATTCAATGTAATGGGAAACTTGCCCAGACCTGTATTTCCTGTCAACTAGGTAAACATGTTCGTCTTCCGTTTAATTCACCAGTTAGTATTACGTTTGCTCCATTTGATATCATTCATGCTGATTTGTGGACTTCCCCCGTTACCAGCTCCCTAGGTCATAAATATTATCTCGTGTTATTAGATGACTACTCTCACTTTCTTTGGATCTACCCATTAAAATTTAAGTCCGAAGTTTTTGCCAAATTTCTTGAATTTTGCACATTTATCAAAACACAATTCGAACTCGCCATTAAATCTTTCCAATGTGACAATGGCCATGAATTTAAAAACTCTGCGTTTCAAAAATTCTGCAACAATAATTGAATGGTCTTCCGATTTTCGTGTCCCCACATGTCCCCTCAAAATGGCAAAGCCGAGCGTCTCATCCATACAATAAATAACATGGTCCGCACTTTTTTGTTTCATGCCTCCCTCCCTCCATCCTTTTGGGTTTATGCGGTCAAAATGGTAGAATACGTCCTTAATATTTTACCCACTAGTACCCTCCATAACATGACTCCAACTGAAATCTTACACCGTAGGGTTCCCTCCTATGATCACCTACGGATATTTGGTTGCCTATGTTCCCCAATCTCTCTTCCACAACCTCTCACAAATTAGCTCCCCACACCACTCCGTGTGTCTTCTTAGGTTTCCCGTCGAACCATAGGGGTTATCTGTGCTATGACTTATCCACTCGTCAAATTCACGTCTCGCGTCACATCACTTTTGATGAGACGCAATTCCTCTTTTCCAACATCCAAAAATTTCAAAAATCGAATTATGAATTTTTAGATAAATCAACTCTCTCTCATGTCCACCTTCGGGAACTGTGCCCGACTGACACCACTACACCACCTCCATCTGCCATAATACATCACCTGCCGTCGGCATCCTTGCCACCGGTGTCCCCCCCATCACTGCATTTTTCCACCTCTAGCACAACTCTGCATCCAGGTTCCACCAACTCACCGATCATCATCCCATCCACTGTGCCGTTCCAACAGTCTCACCACCATGCCGACCACAGTCCGACCATCAACCATCACCCAGAAAACCTAGATACCGAACCTAATACACCACCGACGTCGTACCCTGCCCTACAAACCTCCTCCATTTCTGGCATACCGAGAATCCCCATAACTCCATACCACAGTTCACCGGCAACCAACGACCAAACCCACTCGACTCCAACCCCAAACACCGTCAATGTTCCGCATCACCCGACAGCCACCCTCGACAGAAACCCAATCCCGACAACACAACATGTACCACACCTGAATCAGTCCACCCAACCAGTTGACCAATACCCTTACCCAGCCAGCACCCACACACCGGATAGAAACCCGTGCCCAACACAGGATTTTCAAACCCAAAGTCCAATTTAAAATGTCCACCCAAACAATTTCACCTATACCAAAAAGCCCTAAATTAGCCAAACTAGACCCGAATTGGAATGCGGTCATGTGTGAGGAGTTTAATGCTTTAATGAAACAACATACTTGGGACTTGGTTCCTCGACCACGGGGTGAATGTGATCCGTTACATGTGGCTTTTTCATCACAAGTTTAGGGATAGTGGTAACTTAGAAAGATATAAGGCAAGACTGGTGGAAAATGGTACTAATCAGCAAGAGGGCATTGATTGCGGTGAGACATTCAGTCCGGTTGTTAAACCGGCCACCATCCACACAGTTCTAAGTAGTGTTATGGGAAAACATTGGCCGATTCATCAGCTAGATATGAAGAATGCATTTCTTCATGGGGATTTACAAGAAACTGTCTACATGCACCAGCCGCCTGGTTTTGTCCACCCAGCAGCCCCACATTATGTGTGTCGTCTCTGTAAGTCACTCTATGGCCTAAAACAGGCCCCTAGAGCATGGTATGATCATTTTGCACAGTTCATTATACGTCTCGGGTTTACATGCAGCAGATGTGATACCTCTCTCTTTACTTTACATCGAGGTCGTGATACTGCTTATTTACTGTTATATGTGGATGACATTGTTCTTACTACCTCTACTGCTGTGTTGAAAGATGAGATTATTGCACGGCTCAAGTCTGAATTTTCCATAACTGATTTGGGAAAGTTGAGCTATTTTTTGGGGATCTCAATCACTAGATCCGCTGATTGTATGTTTCTTTGCCAGCGTAAGTATGCAGAGGAGATCGTGCACAGGGCTAAGATGGACAATTGCAAAATCATGGCCACTCCAGTTGATTCTAAATCCAAACTTAGTGCAATGGTCGGTACTCCAATGACTGATCCTACTATGTATCGGAGTCTTGCAGGTGCACTTCAGTATCTCACCTTCACCAGGCCTAACATTGCCTATGTTGTCCAGCAGATATGCTTGTTTATGCATGCCCCCAGGGAACCTCATTTTACTGCCCTCAAACGTATCATTCGATATATTAAGGGCACACTGGATTATGGACTACACTTATACCCCTCCGCACCGAACTCGTTATTATCCTACACCGATGCAGATTGGGCAGGCTGTCCGAACACTCGCCGCTCTACATCCGGCTACTGTGTGTTTTTGGGTGATAATATCATCTCTTGGTCTGCCAAACAACAAGCCACATTATCCCGTTCGAGTGCAGAAGCTGAGTATAGAGGAGTTGCTAATGTTGTTGCTGAGATCTGTTGGCTCCGAAACCTTCTCTTAGAGCTTCAGTGTCCGTTAAGTAAAGTGTCTCTGATCTACTGTGATAACATATCCGCCATATACCTGTCTCACAATCCGGTTCAGTATCAATGAACCAAGCATGTTGAGATGGACATCCACTTTGTTCGCGAGAAGGTTGCTCTCAGACATATTAAGGTATTGCACGTGCCTTCTTCATATCAATACGCGGATATTTTCATGAAGGGCCTCCCAAGACAGTTGTTCCTTGATTTCAAATCCAGTCTTACCGTTAGGCCTCCTCCCGCTCCGACTGAGGGGGTGTGTAAACGTGTACAAGTATAACACTACAATCCCTACCCATTATTAGATTAGGATTCCTCTTGTATTGTGATTAAGATTCCTCTTTTCTCTTGTATTACAATTGTATATTGTACATTATATATATTGATATTAATGAGAAAGACTTCCTAAGAAATATTAATATCATCTTACACAATTCACGTTGATTCATAAGGGGACTGCATTATGAGAAAATAAAGCTAAATTATCAGGAACAAATGATTGATTCATTATCGTAGTATAATTAATGAAACGAATGATGAAGAAAAAAACAGTTCTCAATTATATGAAACAAATCATGTGCAAGTTGCTCCTCTTCTTCTCCTCCTCCTTCTTCTTATTATTATAGTTTAATTTTTATGCAGATGAATAATCCAGTCCACATGTTACACCGCGTGCTTTAGCATGCCAGCAGTCTTTTTTAAATACTTGTATCGAATTAATTAAGAATAATAATGGACAAATACCTAGTGAAAATAATTGTTATATTCACTTTAATTCACATGATTCTCAACAGAAAAAAGAAAAGAAAAATAATAGCATGAATGGGCAATTTGATGTTCTACACAATATTCCCAACTGGTTTTTTTGGCTTTTAACAGCCAACACTATTCTTTATTCATTTCCCAAAAAAAAAAAGTTTCCTTCAAGAATTGACGATCAAACATGTAGAAAAAATAAAATCATGGATAAAGTAAAAATGTATGGAATATGGGACTTGTCTATAAATTTGTAATGTCTTGGAATGGAAGAGTCAAGAGTGGGTACCTCCAATATTTTTGAAATTTAGATGTTAATTTATCGTAGATTAAAACAACACATTTTTAATAGGATACATAAAATTCCCACTAAAAAAGATTCGATTGATTAGTTGGGACGACTTTCATTAATGTTGATTATTGGTTGTAATATTTACGAAATTATATTTGTATATAATTCAACGTTCAATGATAAAATTATTTATTGAGTGAATTACTTGAAAGGTGCGGAATCTTACTCTTTTCGCTCGAGACGAATTCATTTTTCTTTTGGAAGTGATACACAATATATACTACTAATGTGACGTATCACGTATCGTTGAAGTTCTAATTCCAATGTAGTATTACTCAAAGTAAATGGTGCAGAAAGTGATAACCAAGATTTTTCATAGAAATCCGAATTATGTACTGTAAATGCAATATCAAAATCTCCATACGCATGCACTTTAAACGATATACAACCAAGAATATTCTCTATTCAACAGTAAACTTTTCTTTTTTCCTCAATAACAAATAAACTTTAAGATAATAACAAATTAATTAATCAACAAAAAAAGAAAGAAATTAAGCAAAATATGCATGTACGCATCATCTTAATTTCCCCCCTATTGTGTGATTACATTGAGCAATGAAACTCTAGCATTAATTAAACTCCTAAACACTTTCTCCCCACCACTTTCAATTCCACAAATGCAATCTTCCAATTCATGCATTTTTTTAGACACAATTTTCACCTCATCCCCTTTATTAATTCTCATTAAATTCTCCAATCCCATTTCTACAAATTCCATAATTCCCTCCTTTTCTTTCACTTTTTTTGTCTTCTTTCCTAATCCGATCCATGAGCAAGATAGTTTTGGAAATGCCATTGATACTGCAAGTCCGTTGAAAAGTGCAGTAGAAATTAATTGTGTCGCTTCTACAATGTCTTTCATGACTTGTGCTAGTTCTGTATCGCCGTCGGGTACAATATATCTTCCTGTACATTGCACGTTGGACGCCACTTTATCCATTTCTTTAGCCATTTTTCTCAAAGCTTTAGCGTACCAAGCAATCTTGGATTCGTCTTTGCGCCTCACAGCTACCTGTTGAAATATTACGATTCTTTCCAATAACTTAATGTTTTAGATTATAAAATGATCACTCAGGACAAAAATTGGTTATTTTCCTTCTATGGTCTTCTGAGGTCACCTTTAAATTCTATCACCCAAGTGGACAAAAAAGGTCATTTTTCCAAATGTATCCATAATAATTATCAGTTTCAAATCGCTAAAATTTAAAAATAATCACTTTTCAGCTTCTGAAATTGAAAATTAGCCACTGTTGTAAAGTTTCAAGCTTCATAAGTGAAATTCAAATCCTGATGTTTCACTTATAAAATTTATGAACCTTGTATGATAGTGGTTATTTTTGTAATACAGGGTCGAAAGACTAACAAAAGAGCATATTTTACGTTCAAATCCCATTTGACGCCCAAAAAGTAAAAAATATTTTCAGTCATTGGGCTATGAAGAACCAGATGAGACGTGTTGAAACATAATATAATTAAGTAATTAAAAGTATACTCTTTAACCGTTACGGTACCTGAGCTGCTAAATGTTCTTCCTTGAAGGTGAGTATCAACGTCTGGAAGATTCCATAAACATCAACAAAGTGAAGGAAATCATCTAGAAGCTTCTCGACCAAATCAGAGTGTCCATGTAAAGATTCACGTGTTTGTGGAAGCTGAAGTAGATCATCAAGAGACTCATGAATAGTCTTCAGTTGACTCAGCCCATCACAAAGCCAAGCACAAGTTCGTTTTTCGGGCTTACAGACCCATGATTTGAGCCCATTTAAATCATCTTTGAGCGAAGAAATTAACGGATGAGATCGACATGGAAGACTAGCGGATCGGACGTGGAAGGTTTTTTTGGGCTTGTTTGAATGGTTGAGGTGATTCGGAAATGAGAGAGATCTGCGGAAATTGGCCACCATTCTTGGAGCCATTGTTCTGGATTTTGATAGTGTTTTTTCTTTTCCCATTTTTTGGAGAGACAGGGAAAATAAAATTTGAGAGGAGACTTGAGAAGTGTTTATAAAGGGAGACAAGAAATGGATCTATTTTTTTTTAATTTCGTAGTTACTCTGTTGGGTGTTTTTAGCTTACGTACACCCCTTAAAAATTGTTCAGTTCTAAAAAATTATGAGTGTTTTTACTAACTTACTCTTAATTAATGTCTAGAAAAAGACAAGCAACTTAATGGTTATTGATTATGTAAATAAGGGTAATTTAAAAAAAATAAAGTCAATTTCTTCTTAAAATTCTAAAATACCATTTATTTTAAAATAAAATAAAAAGCTTAAAACACAACTTATTATTGAAGGGAGGGAATAATAGTAGTATGTATACATACGCCTCTATTTTGGGTAAATCTGGATTATTTCACATAGCCATTTGATATTTTTCCTTTTCTTAAAAGGTATATGTGTTGGAACGCTTACACCATTAGTGAATAAAGACATATTTAAGCAAATTTTATAATTATAAACATATATTTGATTTTAATTATTAACGGGTGATAAATTTTGACATTATCCCCATTTTTAATAAGTAGATGCAAAATAATACTCATAGTATTTATACTCACTCTATTCCGAGTCTTTTCATTTATATGTGATACAATTACGATTCGGAGAGTTAATTTTTTAATTTTAATTTTTTCATGCTCTGTTCAAATATTTTAAACTATTTATTATGTGGACTTATAATGGTTTCCACATAATTTTTAAATATAAATTTTATTTTTTTTCAGAAAAAATGTTATTTAAGTAAAAATTCATATATTTTAACCCTCCTACTTCAAACTCCTTTGCATATAGAGCATTAATTACTATAATTCGAATTAAAAGTAATTCACACTCGTATTCACGACTAACAAGTTATATTGTCACGAAGACAAGGCGGGAGGAAGCGCAGCGGGGTAAAAGCAAGGAATTTCAGTTACATGCACTAATATTTTCAAAAATATTTACATAATCAATCACTTATAGAGTAAGTTCTCAGGTTAAATGTACACTAACTTTTAATTTGATAAAAATAATACGGATCGTGTAATTATTTTAACATTTGAATGGATATAACTTAAATTAAATTGATAAGTAAAAGATCAAAAAATAGAATAGATGGTCCCCCGGGCATAGTTGGATGGCAAAGGAGGGGAACTTAAAATCCAGCTGGAAGCCTGCAGCGTGGGTTCGAATCCTGGTGGGAGCAATTTACTCTCTTTTGGGGTAGGACCTTGTAGGTGATATCAGTTGCTCTGTTGTCAAACTCTGATCATTTAGGCACATCCCGTGATTTACTGATAATAGTGCAGAGAAATCGAAATTACTATCTTCAGAAATAATCTGGTGTAAATCAGGAACCTGAATATATATATATATAAAATAGACGAGGGAATAGATCGAGCTGTTTTGGGGGAAGCCAAAAGGCAAAATCCGTTAGAAAAGGTGGCTCTATGGGGATGAGCTGGAATTTCTGTAATTCACAGGTTATACTGGTTTTCCTGTTGTGCTGGAGCCTACACACCACGGGCCCCTCACACCCTGTCCCTCTTTTAATTTTACTCTCCAAGTACTTATAATCCAACTGTTCTAAGTTAAGAGCCCAAGACTTTTGTTGCTGGTTGAACAAACAAGTCAAATTAATTTCCTGTATAACATTCTTGTATTGTTCTACCACTCATCTTATCATTATTGGCCTTTGCCTCTGTATAATACTCCGTATTTCTGAGTTTTTTTTCTATTTCTTCAGACATCATTGTTATAGTATTTGTTACGTATGTGTTAATGTTGGATTTGATGTTGTGACATTTGACCCAACATATCTCCTCAAGTATTGATATGAATGTGTAAGTATGTTGGGACAAATGTTGCACAACATTCGGACCAACATTTTCTGAACAGATTTTGCCTTACTTCACGCGATACAGTAATATTTGTGTAAATATTACTATGAGGTAAAAATGACTTGGCAAGGTAAAAAAGGAGCTGGTAAAAAAGGAGTGAGGATTAAGTCAAAAGTTATTGCTTATCGTGAGGATCAAGTCAAAGCTGTTGAGATTATTATCTCCCTGATCTTCTCCAACCAATCCCACCAGCAATTCACATTTTCCTCAACTTCCACAACTGATCGATGAGATTTTCAAGGAAGACTCTCTACTATAAATAGAGAGGCTACTACAGAGAATCGATATCCAGAACCAGAAAGTAAAATTACTAAGAGAGCTCTCAGGATTTCATCTCAGAAATCTGGATCACCAGTGTTGACTGAGTGTGTTGACAACATTCTGTCCAATATTACAATTGTTGTTTAGATTCTAGATTAGTTTTGTATGGAGCGATTGTATTGAGAGGTTGTCTATGTCTACTTAGTTAGATTTTTCAGGAAGAATTCATATGCGACTTCAACTTTTAATTCCTTTATGTTTTATCTTGTAAATCTAAAGAAAGGAATTTGTAAATTTATATATAATATATATACAACACATTTGATCATTGACTATCATAAGTTATATAATTTATATATATTATATAACTTATAAAAATTTAAAACTTTTGTGTTCTTTAAATTTTCGCTGCATTTACTCTTCAAGGTTTTCTACTTTGCTAAAGTGTTGTTACTGGTGTTGGACAACATAATTGCCGACAATTGGAAACATAATTGACATTCGATTTATTTCATCTCTTGTTTTTACTTTTCATAGCATTTGACATCCTTCAAGTGGTATCAGAGCGGACACTTAACACAATAAGAGCTTGGTCCTATTGTCATAAGCTATGAATCCAGCAAATCCAACTATTGATAGGATGTCAAATGAAGATACATACTTGGTCCCTCTTACTCAAGCAGTGCAAGTGAAGATACACACTATGTGCTTTCAACCGAGGAGAGTGAAGAAGAACCATCTGCTTCAGTGCAGCCAAATGTGCCTCAAGAAAGGGAAATCCCAGACGACACTCATTTAAAACAATTCTTTCCAAAGGGAGTCCCCAAACCTGCAAAGTCGACTGCTGCTCCAAATGTTGCCACTGATGCCACAACATCTCAGGCTACATTTCAGCCGACATCTGTAGAGACACATACAACAACATCCTCCAGCAAAAACGAATCCACCGATTCAGACTTTGAGGTATCTGCTTACTCAGATAAATTCTATTCTAAAACTAACTATGATATGTGTGACTGTTATAAGAATAGAGTAATCAGGCCTGAGAAAGTAATTAATATTGCCTATTGTACTTAATATGGACTGGTAGAATTCTTAAAGGACAGACAACTCCTAGGATCTATCACTGAAAAATGACTGTATGTTGATAATGTAGCAAAGTTGTTTTACGCTAATTTGAGCCCTATTATAGAGAAGACCTCCTCAAAGAAATTTGGGAAGGTATATCTCTTCAACAAGGTCTATATGTTTACGCCTTCTATTATAAATCAATGTATGAGACTAGATGCTGGAGATAATGTTAGAGAAGCAGAACAAGTCATAAACAATAGGGATGAAGTGATTGAATATCTCACTGGAGGTATGATGAAGAGGTGGATCCCTAGATATTCAGCCTCCAAACTAACAACCCTGTTTTTCACCCTCCACAAAATTGTTATTCACAATTGGCTCCCGTCAATGAATGAGTCAATTGTGACATCTAAACAAGCCACCCTATTGTATAAAATTGGGAAAAGTTTGAAAGTTGATTTGGGAAAAATGAATTTCATCAAATTTCCAACTTGGCTAAGAAAGAATCAACTTTAATCATTCATTTTTTCTCTCTGATCTACAAAGTATTAGCCACCCAAGGCTTTAAGCCTAAGAGAGAAGACACTTTAGGGAAGACTGATGAGCTTTACATTATAAACAAAGTAATTTTGAAGAGCAAGGATAGAGTCATCGACTTTCCCTGGAAGAAGGAAGCTGAAAGAGAAAATGTTGCCAGAAATGTCACCAACATTCTGGGCAACACTGGTCCAGGACAATCTACACTGTCTACAGAATGACTTGTGGATTAAATTGAAAAAATCAACCAACAGATTTATGAGGTTGATGCTGCAAGAAATGCCCTGATATAAGCTAGAGACCATTTCATGATGCTAATTTCTTCATAAAAAGGGGGAGATGATGTTGATGCAGGAGGAGAAAGCTAAAGGCTGGAGGAAGCTAAAATCTAATGCGTAGAGGAAGTTGAAGATGTTATGTATGAGTAGAAAGTTGTTGCTGCTGTATGATGAGCAATGAGGGAATTGTTGTTGTTGTCGATGTTGTATGAGGATCTTTAGTAGATTGATATTGATATTTGTTGACAATGTTTATTTCTATTTATGATTTGTATGTATTGTATGCAGCACTTGTACGGAGCATTATGATACGTGTGCTCATATTTTTTTCTTTTCTAATTCTATGAATCGGTATACACATGTTTGCTTGTATGCCATCACAGGTTAAAAGGGAGCATGACCTTGAAATTGTTGATCACAGATGTCAGACAACATTTGCGACAACATCCTAAGTCAACTTTACATTTTAAAGAGTTTTGTGAATAAAGCCAAAAAATGGGAGATTGTTAATGTTGGATTTGATGTTGTGACATTTGACCCACATATCTCCTCAAGTATTGATATGTGTGTAAGTATGTTGGGACAAATGTTGCACAATATTCAGACCAATATTTTCTGAACAGATTTTTTCTTACTTCACGCTATGCAGATATTACTATGAGGTAAAAACGACTTGGCAAGGTAAAAAAATGAGCTTGTAAAAAATGAGTGAGGATTAAGTCAAAAGTTGGTGCTTGTCGTGAGGATCAAGTCAAAGCTGTTGAGATTATTACTCTATGATCTTCTCCAACCAATCCCACCAGCAGTCCACCTTTCCCTCAACTCCCACAACTGATCGATGAGCTTTTCAAGGAAAACTCTCTACTATAAATAGAGAGACTACTACAGAGAATCGATATCCAGAACCAGAAAGTAAAATTACTAAGAGAGCTCTCGGGATTCATCTCAAAAATCTGGATCACCAGTGTTGCCTGAGTGTGTTGACAACATTCTGTCCAATGTTACAATTGTTGTTTAGATTCTAGAGTAGTTTTGTATGGAGCGATTGTAATGAGAGGTTGTCTAAGTCTACTTAGTTAGATTTTTCAGGCAGAAGTCATCTGCGACTTCAACTTTTAATTCCTTTCCGTTTTATCTTGTAAATCTGTAAAGAAAGGAATTTGTATATAATATATTTACAATACATTTGGTCATTGACCATCATAAGTTATATAATATATATAACTTATGAAAATTTAAAATCTTTGTATTCTTTAAATTTCTGCTGCATTTACTCTTCAAGGTTTTCTATTTTGCTAAAGTGTTGTTACTGGTGTCGGATGACATAATTGCCGGCATTCGGAAACAGAATTGGATTCGATTTATTTCATCTCTTGTTTTTACTTTCCGTAGCATTTGACACCCTTTCAGTATGGAATATATATAATACCCATAAATACAGCTATTATAGTTTTTTTTGTACTGATCTATTTGGCATTATAATTTAGATAGTAAATATATGTTTTTTAACTTTCGAATTGATTTTCCAAGCACTAATGAAGTTGAGGCCTCAAGAATTTGCAGAGAGATTATTTGCACTAATTTGTTCTTGTGTCACTAAATTGATGTTACAACTATATCCTTTCTTTTTTTCACACAGTTAACATGGAATAGGACCGATATATTTAATTGAGCAGCGGTTCAAAATTAATGTTTGTGACTTGTGAGTTGTCTTTTCATAATTGAAAAAGCCATAATTGAAAAAGCTTGGTACATTTACGTGTTGAATGCGGCGAAATTGATTGCTGAAAGTATAGTGTACACCTAACTCACGTGTCTTTTTAGAAAACTAGCCGCAATCGAAGGAAATTGAACAGCATCGTATCGTATCCCTTCTCAAAACTTCAAATAATAACGTTGAGCAAACATTAATTGTTATAGTAGTAGTAGTTTTTAAGCATTGCTAGTGGATTAGCACACCATTTAATTCTACCTGTGTGAGTTTGTTTACATCACTAAGGAGGAGAATTTTAGTAAGTTGACAATTAGCATAAAACTAATCAAATTAAAATATTTTTTTTCGTAATACAAATAATGGGATAGATATGATCAGGGGCGGATAATAATCTAAACACAATATTTTTTTACGCGAAACATAAATTTGTGTAAAAATTCTCTTAAATTACAACAAATAGTGAATATGAACCAATAGCTTTAAGAATATAATGGGTTCAACGTTAACAATCTTAAAGGTTGAACCCATAAAACTTAAATTCTTAATTTTCCTCTAGATCATGATAGTTGAACTTAAATAGAGAAACATATACCGTATGTGAAAATGATATAGCCGATTCTAATTTATTGAGAATTTAGAAGTAGTTGTTTGATAGTGCATTAGCACAATGCATGGGAAAGAATAAAGATAGGTTTGTGCTTTGACGACGTTTATTGGACAGAATATATTTTGAGTTCTCTAGTTTATATGCCAATAAAGTCAGACGGAGAATATATTACTACCACTACTACTTGGTACTTGCTTGAGAATATTGCGCTAAATCATGGTAAAAGTAAATGAAAATCATTCTTGCTTTTGTTTGATAATATGAAGTTGAGATATTGCCCCCTTTCTGGAAAGCATCCTGCATTTCCTTCTTTTTCTCTTAAACTAATGAATTAGCACTTTGGCAGCAGCTTCTATAAAACTTTTTAAAAAATGTATTAGCAGCAGCTGGGACAACCTATCTAGATTTCATGAAAAGTTACCCAGTCTGGTCGGCATCATTTAGTTAGTGCATGTCCCAATTAACTCTGCCCGCTGCGACTTACACACGTGGGAAGATAAAGAAAGAGATATAAGCATGTATTTTTCTATATTCTATATTTTGTCCTTTTTTTTTTTTATATCCAGTTTTCCGACTTACGCCAGACTATTCCTAGAGATAGTAGTCCCGGTCCCTTAACACAACTACATGTAAATAGCGGGATGTGCCTAAATGACCAGAGTTTGAGAACAGAGCAACTGATATCACCTACAAAGTCCTACCCAGAAGAGAGCAAATTGCTCCTACCAGGATTCGAACCCACGCTGCAGCCTCCAGCTGGATTTTAAGTACCACTCCTTTGTCATCCAGCTATGCCCGGGGAACAATTTTTTTTTATATCTTGTTTACTTGAACATCCTTTCTCGATTGGTGAAACAATAGACTGTATACTATATTGTGTGGCTTACAACAATTGCAGAAAACGGAAAGTAAGTATATTACAAATGCTAAAAAGGATAAACTACTCAAGATTACAACAAACTGGAAATAAGAATGATTACAAACTCCATCTGATTTGCTGAAACGAGTGATGTCACTCTGTCTTTAAGATAAGATTGCCCCGTATATATCCTTTTACGTTGTCGGGCAATAGTCTCCCAAGATACAACAACAACTTAATAAATGAGCAAATGAAACTCAAGTGTTACTCTTGAAGAACTTTGAATATAGAAATGATGCTAGAGAGGAAGAAGAAGATTTCAGAAAATTTCTAAGTGTTGAACAATTGAGTCAAGGCCTCAATTTATAGTGTAAGGAAATGACCCCTCAACTAGCCAACTAATGACATTCAATAGCCATGTAATGACACTTATTGAGGGGTTACATTCTGCCAAATAATGGCTGAATTCATGTGCCAAATAATGGAGATTCAATGCTCCCAAACTAGCCCAAATGTCATAACTTTCCATCTTCTTGTCGCAGCATTCTGCTTCCGAAACGCCGCGACTCTGGGAATTAGCGTTGCGGCGCCTCGGCTCCAGTAGCCCAACCACCATTTAGCACCGCGGCTCCAACGGTGTTGCGCTGCGACCCTTCACATCTCCGCGGCGATTTCCAACTCGTTTCATCTTACACTTCTTCCTTCGTTTACCAACGTGGAATACTTGTCATTTGGCCAATAATCGTCCATCATTCTATGTCTCAAACGTATTACGTATGTACCAATATCTCTTTCACTAATGAAATTTACGATACTTGCCACTACATAATCAATGGATATTATACCCGTGGTGATCAGCTGCCTAACGGTCTTATGTCTCCGTCGAATATGGCGAGACTTGCCGTTGTACATAGAAATATGTGCCCTTCCTAGAGCTGACTGGTTGTTGCAGTGGATCATTATAGAAGGTACGGGTTTGTCCTAACAAAGGACATCCTCTAAGAAGTCGTGAAGTCACTCAGCTTTTTCTCCTGCTTTGTCTAAAGCGATAAACTCCGATTCCATCGTGGATCGGGTGATGCAAATTTGCTTAGAGGATTTCCAAGACACAGCCCCACCACCAATTGTAAATATATACCCACTGGTGGACTTGGTGTTCTCTATATCAGATATCCAGTTTGCATCAATGTACCCCTCTAGTACAACTGGATATCTTGAATAATGCAATCCGAAAGTTAGCGTGTATTTCAGGTATCGTAGTACCCAATTCAACGCCCTCCAATGATCATTACTCGGATTACGGGTAAACCTAGCCAACTTGTTGACTGCATAAGCAATATCAGGTCGAGTGCAGTTTGTTATGTACAACAAACTCCCAATCACCTATGCATATTGCTCCTGGCATACGGGCGCACTATAATTTTTATCAAACTTTTGATTTCTATCCAATGGTGACTTCATAGGCGAACTGTCAAACATCTCAAATTTTCTCAACACATCCTTGATGTAGTGAGACTGAGATAAGACCAGTCCGTCAGACGTCTTAGAGATCTTTATCCCTAAGATGACATATGTGATACTCATATCCTTCATGTCGAAGCATTGTTTCAACATGTTCTTAGTCTCTGGGATCAAGTTAGGACTGCTCCATGTGATCAACATGTCATCTACGTACATGCATATCATGACGAATGAGTCATAGTTACCTTTTGTGTAGACACATTTGTCACATTCATTAATAGAGAAACCCTTCATAGTAGAGTATTATCAAATTTTTCGTGCCATTGCTTCGGGGCCTGTTTCAGCCCGTACAGAGATTTGACAAGTCGACAGACTTTCTTCTCTTGCCCTGGAATCACATACCCCTCGGGTTGTTCCATATAAATTTCTTTTTCCAAATCACCATTTAGGAAGGCTATCTTGACATCCATTTGATGTATCTCAAGGTCACGCAGCGCTGCGATCGTAATGAATACTCGTATGGACGTCATCCTAGACACCGGGGAGTACATGTCAAAATAGTCAAGGTCTTTCTTCTGCTGATAACCCTTAACTACCAACCTGGCCTTGTACTTATCTATAGACCCACCTGTTTTATACTTCCGTTTGAGTATCCATTTACAACCCAACGGTTTATTTTTTGGAGGAAGATCAACCAACTCCCAAGTATGGTCATGCAGGCTGGAGTCTATTTCACTCTCAATAGCTTCTTTCTAGAGCGGTGCCTCTGGAGTTGACAATGCTTCAGCAATTGTCCTTGGTTCGTCATCAGCCATATAAGCTACAAAGTCAGGACCGAAGAATTTATCTTTCCTGGTCCTTTTACTTCGCCTCGGTTATCTGGAACACAAGATTCCAGATATTCAGCCACTTCGAAGTCCACTAGATCTGAACCATCTAGATCTGGGCAGTCAACGACTCCTGGTTCCTGAGAGCTTTGTTCATAACTTCGTTTGCGAGATGTTATATCTTTTTCCTTTCTAGGAAAAGTATCATCAAATAATTGAGCATTCCTTAATTCCATGATTGTACCTCCGTGGATATCTGGAATATCTGACTTATGCACTAAGAAGCGATAAGCACTACTATTATTTGCATATCCGATGAAAATGCAATCTACAGTCTTAGGCCCTATCTTGACTTGCTTTGGCTTGGGCACTTCGACCTTTGCCAAATAACCCCACACCTTTAAATATTTATAGGTGGGTTTCTTTCCCTTCTATGATTCATATGGAGTTTTGTCCTTACCCTTATGTGAGACTTTATTAAGAATCGTATTAGTGGTAAGGACGACTTCTCCCCACATGTTTTGGGGAAGACCAGAATTGATGAGCAAGACATTCATCATTTTCTTCAATATGCGGTTCTTGCATTCAACAACACCGTTCGACTGAGGTGAGTATGGATCCGTCGGTTGATGAACAATGCCCGATTCGGCACAATATTCCTCAAATGGTGCTACGTATTATCCCCCTCTATCGCTACGAATGGATTTAATCCGCATGCTTAGTTAGTTTTCAACTTCTTCTTTGTAACGTCGGAACGCTTCAAAGGCTTCATCTTTACTTTTCAACAAATAAAGGCAACAATACCTTGTGCTATCATCAATGAATGTCACAAAGTACTTGTTCTCCCTAGTTTGTGCAAACTTCAAATCACATATATCTGTGTGAATAAGTTCTAGAGGAGCGGTATTTCTTTCGACAGATCAAAAAGGAATCTTTGTGAGTTTTGCCTCTACGCACACCTCACACTTATGTTGAGGGTTTACGTCGATAGACGGCAACAACTCCAACTTCACCAACCTTTGGATGGACTTGTAGTTAACATGTCTTAATCTATGATGCCATAAATTAGAAGACTCAAGCAAGTAAGAAGAAGCTTCAATTTTATTGCTTGGACGTATTACAGGCATGGCGTTAACTTTGAAGAAGCCTTCACATACGAAGCCTTTTCCCACAAAAGTTCCATTCTTGGTCCCATTACTTCGCATCTCCGCATTTTCTACTTTCTTCTGTTTCAAAAAATTCTACAGGCACTACAACAAATGTGATTTTTAGCTACAGTAGAAAATTTGTCACTAATTGTTCACTTTTCGTGACAAAAAATACATTTCGTACTTAAATGCATGAATCACATGCTTTTGGTGATGAAACAAAAAATTCATAGCAAAAATTATTTACTAAAGTTTTCTACTAAAAATATGGATTGGCGCCAATTATTGAGTACTATTAGCCACGAAAGTGAAGTTATTGGTGACACTTCATTTTCGTCACTAATTGTGTTGACAATTTGTGACAAATCACTATGTCTTAAATTAGTATAAAGTAAGGCTGGCCAGTGGGCCGGGACGACCCGACCCCGGCCCGACCCCGTCCCGACCCCGCCCCGGTCCCGCCCCGACCCCGCTCTAAAAAAAAAAAAAAAAATTAACGGGGGCGGGACTCGAACTCGGGACGGGACGATGTCTCGTCCCGCCAGACCCGAGCCTGCCCCAAGCCTGCCGGACCCGAGACCGCCCCGAGCCCGTCCCGAGCCCGACCCCGCCCCGACCCTTAAACCCCCTTTGCAAAAATGGCCGTTGCACCAACGACCATTTTAGATTATGGCCGCTGCCAACGGCCATTTTAGGCCCCCTCCCCAACCCCCTACCCCTTAATATTTATTTTTAACCCATAAGTTATTATATTTACACTTTAACCCAATTTTTCAACTATAAATAACTCATTTTCTCTTCATCTTTCTCACAAATCTTCCTACAATCTCTCTAATTTCTCAATATATCTCTCTACATTGTTTGCTAAATATTCAATTTTATTAATTCATTTGGGAATTGGGAGTGAAGTTGGCAACTAGCTTGAGGATCTTCCATCGAGCAAAGTTTCAATTTTCAACCTCTCGATTACACGTCGACGTTACGTCGTGCTTGGTACATTCTGCTCCTTCATTAAATTATTATTGTCTGTTTATTTTATTTAGCGCATTTAATTTTATTGTCTTTAATTATTTATTATCATAATTAAAATGGAAGGATTAAAAGGTATGTTTAAGGGTAAGGGTAAGGGTGCTTCTTCTAGTAGAGGCAACCAGGGCAAGGGTACTTCTTCTAGTCATCTTATTCCTACACAGATGATTTTGTTGATACTCAACATTTTCCTACAATACCATTAGATTTAGACGAGGAGTTATTTTCTGAACTCAAGAAGACTTTAATTTAGACGATGATCTAGACGATACACGCACTAATATTGATGACAACACGCCCACTAGTGCACCTTCAACCGAAATACCTCCTATTCCCCTAGTATGAGAGCGAGGTCCAAAGAAACGACCATTAAAATCAGATGCATGGACATTTTTGATAGGGACGTAGAGAATCAAGTAGCCATATGTAAAATTTATAAAAATGTTTTAAAATTTAAAAGCGGAAAAGGTCACGGTGGGACGGGGTTTAATTAGACACGTAGTAAGTGCTCATCCACTAGGTATGCCCAATACCAGGCTTCAAAACCGGTGCGCAACGCCCGCTCCATCGGGACAAGGTTCACATACCGACATCGTCCCTGACCAAGCATGTGGTCAAATTAACCCTATGACGGGGAATTGTAGGCTCTAAATACAACAAACATAGAGATAGGGAAGCAATATCAAAATTAGTTCTTTGTGGAGGGTTTGCCTTTTTCATTTCCTTCATCTCCGATTTTATTCATTACATTAGAGATATATATAATCCTCGCTTTTAACGGTTTTCCTAGGTCAACTGTTAAGAGAGATGTATTTAAATTTGCATGAATATCAACAATATTTACGTTTTCATTATATCATTTTAATGGCAAAGTAGCTATCACGTCGATATAGGTCGTAGTACTAACGGCCATGATTATTTAACTGTAACTTGTCATTGGATAGATTATAAATGGTCTATGCAAAAACGTATTTTAGCGTATAGATATATAGATGATAGGCACACTGATACTTTTATTGCAGAAAATATTTATCAAGTGTGCGATTATTACGGAATTACCGATAAAATTATGACTATTACATTAGATAACGCTTCTAATAACAATTACGCAATTACAATTTTAAAAATAGTTTAGCTCCATCTTTTCCAGACCATTTTCATATAAAATGCGTGCCATATATATAACTTAATTGTAAAGGATGGTCTATCACTTTTTGAAGACATTCTTAGTAAAATACAATTTGCTATAAACTTTATTTTTAAAAGTAATAAAGTACAACGTAGAAAAGAATATAAAAAATTTGTCACGATTGTGGACTACCTTATAGAAAAATTCCACAAGAAGTATCGACTAGGTGGAATTCTTTATACGAGCAACTACTTGTTGCTTATGACTATAAATTACCTAGAACTTTATTTTTTAACTCTCATAATAAAAACCCAAATTGATATGATTTTAGATAGTGATTGGGTAAAAATTTCCGAACTTATTGTATTTTTAGAGAAATTTTTCAAGCAACAAAAGAATTTTCCTATATATTATCCTACTATTTCAACTATGTTATTTTATATAACTCTAATATTTTTATTACTTAGTGAATATATGGAAAACCAGGTTTATAAGGCAGCTATTAAAAAATGTTTGTCAAAATAAAAAAATATTTTATTCCTATTCCTTCTATTTATATTATTGGTTCTGTATTAAATCCTACTATTAAAATAGACGGTACTAAATCACTAATTGAAACTATTTACGATTGTATAGAAGTACTACCACCTCCAAGTCCCAAAAATCTAAATCACCCACCACCTATTGAACAAACTAAAGAAGAAGTGTTGAATAGCGTAGAACACCAATGCAAAAATATATATAGATTTTATCAACAAGAAAATGCTAGTAACGTACCGGCTACCATACCATCTTCTTCATCTTCAACACAACCTCACAAAAGACATGTTGTTTCTGCGGCTAGTATTGAAAGCCTCAGAAATAGAATGTGCGGCCGTACCTCTACTAACCAAATTAGCGAGTTGGATATTTTTGTTTTGCAGGGTTCTGTACCGTATCAAGAAGTTATCAATGAAGATGGACAAGAAGACTTCTTTGAAATCTGGAGGAATGAAGACCTTTCCGACACTTTCATTGATGGCTCGAGATGTTTTGAACATTCAAGCGTCATCAATCAGCTGAAAGCGCTTTCTATGACGGATATCAAATAGGAGACCACAGACACTCATTGGCCGAGACACTTGGAAATTGCGGTATTATTCAGAGATTGGATACGAGCGGAGCGGAGAAGGTGCGGTCAACCGGAGATCAACGAAGAAGATGATGAAAACTACAACGAAATCTTAACCGAAGGTAGTGGAAGCGACGTGGATCAATTTGATCAACAAATACCTATTCCAACCGAAGAACCACATGAAATCATCAAGCAATTAGAAATGCATTTTTTGAAAATGTAATTTTTAATTGCAATTTTATTATGTAATTTGCAACTTTTGGACAACACCATAAAGTTGCAATTTAGATTTTAGACAATTGTATTTGTATTACAAAAAAATCATATGTCTATTAAATAATATAAGAGGCACAAAAACAGCCTTGAGATGTTTTTATTACACTATCTTGTTTTGTTTATTGAGTTTTTTTTATACAAATGTTATTTAAAAAAAAAAAAGGAAAACCCGCCCCGCCCCGACCCGAGCCCGACCCGAGCCCGCCCCGCCCCGATACCGACGGGATCGGGATCGGGACGGGACTGGAGCAGGGCCCGCCCAGACCCGACCCCGCTAGGCCCGCTAGTCCCGATCCCGACCCCCCGGCTCGTCCCGCCCCGACCCCGACCCCGCCAGACCCGGCCCGCCAGACCCGAGCCCGGCCCACTGGCCACCCATAGTATAAAGAACTTAATACGGGAAAAAATCGTCACTAAAGTTTGTTGTTAAAATAGCGACGAAATAGAATTGTAGTTAAATTCTCCAGACTTTAGCCATAAAATTTTATACTTATTTGTGACCTTATTTTTTTGTCACTAATCGTTTAAATAATTAGTGACAATGATCGTATCGTCTCTAATTCACTTACGAAATTATTAGCTACGATAAAAGGTAATCATCACTAATTATTTACTTTCCGTAATAAAAATCATACTTCATACTTAGATGCAAAAGTCATATGCTTTTAGTGACAAAACACAATTTCTTCCCAAAAGTGAATTAGCACCATTTATTGTGTGATATTTGCCATAAATTTAATGTTATTGGTGACACGTTATTTTTGTCACAAATGTTGTAGGTCATTTGTGACAAATTATTATTTGTCTTGTAATTAATAAAATTTTAGAGACGAACAAATTTCTTCACCAAATATGTCGTTAAGATAGAGACGTAGTATTTGTAGTTAAATGGTGTAGAGTTTAGTTAAAATCTTAATTTTTTGTTATTAATATTATAAAAAAAAACTAATACGGTGCGGACGATATCAAAAGATATTAATCATGTGGTATTGTGATCTCACTTGTGGAGTATATTTGAATATATTATTTTAATAAAATATCAAATATCCAACTAATTTTTAATATAATACACCCAATTAACGACATCTTTATGAAATTAAAGCAAATAAATTAATATATTTAATGAAGAACTTCTAGGTTATTTTTCTTTACCGCGTATCAATAATTTAGTAATTCTACATTATGAATATGTTTTTTTTATCAACTTGTCACTTGATTTAATATTATTATCTACTCCTATAACTTTAAATATAATAGATATTACTGGTGAAATATATATTTTTTCCTTAAAAAAATTATCTTATTGCTTTCAATTCTTTAATTGTCCAAATCTTTTAATAACTTTTTAAAAAAAAGTATTTTCTTACTTTTTTTAAAATTAGTTCAAAATATAAAGATATATCTAACCCCTTCTGCATACCATTTTTTGTACTATGGTATTTTAATTAATATTTCCGTTTTAGTAAATCAAAATAATGTAATCTATAATAGCTAATTCTGACTATAAATAGAAATTTCTTTCATTATTTTGTCATAAGATGTATCGATATATTTAATAATAATTATTTAGTAATATGTACAATAAGCAGTTATATTTTCTTCTCTTTTGCTTCAGTAGAAAAATTCAAATTTAATTTATATTGATATAGATAATATTTTTTGTAGTCCCGTTGTTTTTTAAAAAAAAATTATTTCATGTTTAAATTCTTTCATTGTTTAATAGTTCCACTGTCGAATATCATTATTCATATTATTTTATTTTTAAATTAAATTTAAAGATAAATAGCCTCATATTATCTCTATTTTTGTCTTTATATATTCATATTCATAATATTATATTTTAATTATTTTTTACTATTTAATGTTTTACCTGTATCTCAAATTATGTTATATTGTATTAAAAGTATGATTTCTTAATTTATATAATGTATAAGTAAATAGGTTTTAAAATTACCTTGTTATAAAATGTAACAATGTGTTTAATAATCCTATGTGGAATAAATAATTAATTTTTTTGTTTCCACTATAAATTTATTTATTGAAATTACCTACATGAAACATTAATTTCATATATTTTGTTGCTTGAAATATTTTAAATTTTCAAGCTTCTCGTTTTTTGACTTTATCTATTAAGATTTCAAGTCATGATCTTGAATGATAGTATAACTATTTTCTCCATAATTAAGAACTTTCTCATATCAAATTAAGTCTAATTCTTTTATAACATTTCAAATCTACACTAATTTAAACATTCTTTGTATTAATGTATACATATTTTCTCACCATGATAATTCGATTAAATTTTCCATTTTGTATTTTACTATTTATAATTCAAACAATGTCCCATTTTGTTATAAAATTATAAAATTTAATTAGTTTAAAATGTAAATAAATCATTTCTTGATTATTTTGTTATAAACACTACGATATTTTTAGTAATTGTTACTCTTGTATTACATAATTACATTTTTAATTTATTTTCAATTTAATCAAATATCAAAGTTATCTATATGAAAATTTTGTTTATGTTTTTAATTCTTTAATCTGTTACTTGACGACGTAAACCTTGATTGGAATTATAACGGATTTGGATCATCGATTGCTTCCGTTAGATATTCATATTCACCAGACATATAAAATTGTTGAAAGATCTGTAAATGAAAATATTTAACTATCCAATGAATTTGTGTCAATTGGTCACTGAATCGGTTAGTAAGTTAGGATTCACTTATGGGGTTGTTACTGTTGGGATACAGTTGTTTTAGGGAACGGGAAGTAAGTAACCATTACAATAATAGAAAGGATAAATTAACTATTACAATAAACTGGAAATCAAGAACTTAACCGATTGCTTGTGTGATTCGATGAGTCGAGTGATGACACTCTTTCTTTAAGACAAGATTGCCCCGTATATCTCCTTTTACGGTATTGAATAATAGTCTCCCAAGATACAACAACAACTTTAACAAGTGAGCAAAGGAAACTCAAGTGTTACTCTTGAAGAAATTTGAGTATAGTGACTTTGCTAGAGAGGAAGAATCAGAAAATCTGGAGTATTTTTCTAAGTGTTGAGTGTAGTGTTTCAATTGAGCCAAATGCCTCAATTTATAGTGTAAGTAGAAGACCCCTCAACTAGCCAACTAATGGCCTTCAATAGCCATGTAATTGCACTTGATTGAGGGATTACATCCAGCCAAATAATGGTTGAATTCATGTGGCAAGTAATGGAGAATCAATGCTCCAAAACCAGCCCAAACGTCAGATTTTCCAACTTCCCGTCGCAGCATTCTGCCTCAGAAGCGACGCGGCTCCAGTAGCTGACCAGCCATTTTGCGCCTCGGCGCTCCGGCGCCACGGCTCCGACGGTGTGACGCCGCGGCCCTTCACGGCTCCGCGGCGATTTCCGACTCGTTTCATTTTACACTTTGTACACTTCTTCCTTCATTTACCAACGTGGAATACATTGTCATTTGACAATAACCGTCCACAATTCTATGTCTCAAACGTATTACATACGTACCAATATCTCTTTCACTAATGAAATTTGCGATACTTGGCACTACATGTGCACGTGTGTGGAAATAACGTTTCTGACGTGTGGGCCCAATAGTTCGAGTCATAAATTAATGGGATATACTTATTTCCACATTTAGTAAATTTCCAACAATCCCCCACTTGAAAGAGATTTTGGGCACACATATGATGCCTTTTCTAGCAATCTTTTAGCGGACCGATGTTACATCTGGATAGGTAGCATACGCCTTGAACCTTCCATAGTTGAATATCATCGAACTTACTTACTGCGCGGTGAACGTGATGTCTTGAACCGTCAGTGTTTAGTGTAAGTCAAGTCAACAGTACCAACACAACAACTTTCTCTACTCAGTTCTTCGTAATGTTTTGTCTGTTGTGGCCATGCACACTTCTTGGATTCTTAAGTGCGTTCATTTGAGGTGGCATGTCCTCGCACTTAAATAGGTGATCTCCTACAAGGTATCCTGCTATACCCCACTTTACAAGTGTTAGGAACCATTAAAAATTTTCCCAAACCTAATCTCAACCGGTGAGGATTATTAAAGGTTTTGGAAACTTAACATTCACCCACACTGCATATAGCACTTATAATCTATCGCGGGAACGACTTTGGATTTGGTGTTTCTCTACAGAAATCACTATCCGAAGTGCTCATGCTTCCACCGAAGCGATCAACTGAACCTTTACAGCTTAGTTTTTCCATTGAACCTAATTCCTAGGATCTCCAGTCAGTAAGGTTGGGTTACCACCGTATTGGTCTTTATACTATGGGTTTTAAGACCATTCCCCTAGATAGGCAGAACATATGATCCTTGGGTAAGCCCTTTGTCAGCGGGTCTGCTATATTATTCTTTGACTTTATGTAATCAATGGATATTATACCTGTGGTGATCAGTTGCCTAACGGTCTTATGCCTCCATCGAATATGACGAGACTTGCCGTTGTACATAGCATTCCATGCCCTTCCTAGAGCCGACTGGCTGTCACAGTGGATCATTACAGAAGGTACGGGTTTGTTCCAACAAGGAACATCCTCTAAGAAGTCATGAAGCTACTAAGCTTCTTCTCCTGTTTTGTCTAAAGCGATAAACTCTGATTCCATTGTGGATCGGGCGATGCAATTTTTCTTAGAGGATTTCCAAGACACAGCCTCACCACCAATTGTAAATACATACCCACTGGTGGACTTGTTGTTCTCTATATCAGATATCCAGTTTGCATCACTGTACCCCTCTAGTACAACTGGATATCTCGAATAATGCAACCCGTAAGTTAGCATGTATTTCAGGTATTGAATTACCCGATTCAACGCCTTCCAGTGATCATCACTCGGATTACGGGTAAACCTAGCCAACTTGTTGACTGCATAAGCAATATCAGGTCGGGTGCAGTTTGTTATGTACATCAAACTACCGATCACCTGTGCATATCACTCCTAGCATATGGGTGCACCGCGATTTTTATCAAGGTTTGATTTCTATCCATCGGTGACTTTTATAGGCGAACTGTCTAACATCTCAAACTTTCTCAAAACATCCTCGATGTAGTGAGACTGAGATAAGACCAGTCCGTCAAATGTCTTAGAGATTTTTATCCCTAATATGAAATCTGCGATACCCATATCCTTCATGTCGAAGTATTGTTTCAACATGTTCTTAGTCTCTAGAATTATGCTAGGACTACTCTCTGTGATCAACATGTCGTCTACATACATGCATATCATAACAAACGAGTCAGAGTTACCTTTCATGTAGACACATTTGTCACACTCATTAATGGCGAAACCCTTCAATGGTAGAGTACTATCAATTTTTTTGTGTCATTGCTTCGGGGCCTGTTTCAGCCCGTACAGAGATTTGACAAGCCGACAGACTTTCTTCTCTTTCCCTTGAACCACATACCCCTCGGTTTGGTCCATATAAATTTTTTCTTCCAAATCACCATTTAGGAAGGTTGTCTTTACATCCATTTGATGTATCTCAAGGTCACGCAACGCTGCGATCGCAATGAATACCCGTATGGACGTCATCCGAGATATCGGGGAGTACGTGTCAAAGTAGTCAAGACCTTCTTTCTGCCGATAGCTCTTGACTACCAACCTGACCTTGTACTTATCTATAGACCCATCTGTGTTATACTTCCGTTTGAGTATCCATTTACAATCCAACGGTTTATTTCCCTGAGGAAGATCAACCAACTCCCAAGTATGGTTATGTAGAATGGAGCCTATTTCATTCTCAATAGCTTCTTTCCAGAGCGGTGCCTCTGGAGTTGACAATGCTTCAGCAATTGTCCATGGTTCATCATCAATCATATAAGCTACAAAGTCAGGACCGAATGATTTATCCTTCCTGGCCCTTTTACTTCGCCTTAGTTCCATCTCTGGAGTCTCCAAGTTCTGAGAATCTGGAACACTAGATTCCGGATATTCAACCACCTCGAGATCCACTAGATCTGAACCATCTAGATCCGGGCCGTCAATGACTCACGATTCCTGAGAGCTTTGTTCATAACTTCGTTTGCGAGAGGTTATATCTTTTTCCTTTCTAGAAAAGGTACCTTCAAAGAACTGAGCATTCCTTGATTCCATGATTGTACCCCCATGGATATCTGGAATATCTGACTTATGCACTAAGAAGCGATAACACTACTGTTATTTGCATATCCGATGAATATGCAATCTACAGTCTTAAGCCCAATCTTGACCTGCTTTGGCTTAGGTACTTCAACCTTCGCCAGACAACCCCACACTTTTAAATATTTATAGGTGGGTTTCTTTCCTTTCCATGATTCATATGGAGTTTTGTCCTTACCCTTATGTGGGACTCTGTTAAGAATCGTATTAGCGATAAGGATAGTTTATCCCCACATATTTTGGGGAAGACCGGAATTGATGAGCAAGGCATTTATCATTTCCTTCAATGTGTGATTCTTACGTTCCGCCACACCGTTCGATTGAGGTGAGTATGGAGCCGTCGTTTGATGAACAATGCCTTCTTGGGCACAATATTCCTCAAATGGCGCTACATATTCTCCCCCTCTATCGCTACGAATGGATTTAATCTGTATGCTTAGTTGGTTCTCAACTTCTGCTTTGTAACGTCGGAATGCTTCAAATGCTTCATCCTTACTTTTCAATAAGTAAAGGTAACAATACCTTATGCTATCATCAATGAATGTCACAAAGTACTTGTTCCCCCCTCTAGTTGGTGCAAACTTCAAATCACATATATCTGTGTGAATAAGTTCTAGAGGAGCGGTATTCCTTTCGACGGATCGAAAAGAAAGCTTTGTGAGTTTTGCCTCTACGCACACCTTACACTTATGTTGAGGGTTTACGTCGATAGACGATAATAATTCCATCTTTACCAACCTTTGGATGGACTTGTAGTTGACATGTCCTAATCTATGATGCCATAAATTAGAGGACTTAAGCAAGTAAGATGAAGAGGCTTCAATATTATTGCTTTTACGTAATACATACATGGTGTTCACTTTGAAGAGGCCTTCACAGATGAATCCTCTTCCCACAAACATTTCATTCTTAGTGACTGCAAATTTATTGGACTCAAACACTAGCCTAAAACCAGCATTAACCAATAAAGGACCTGAAATTAAATTTCTTCTAATCTCAAGAACATGCATCACTTCCTTCAGAGTGAGCTCATTTCCAGAAGTCATCTTCAGGACTACCTTTTCTACCCCCAGTACGTCAGAGGAAGCGTTGTTGCCCATGAACATCTTTTTGTTTGTACCCGGTGTATAAGTGGAGAAGGCATCTCTGTTGGAACAGATGTGTCTTGTAGCACCTATGTCCATCCACCATTGCATAGGATTCTCGGAAAGGTTTGCTTCTAGCACCACCACTGAGAACTCCTTAATCATGTCGTCCAGAAACTGATCCTTGACAACGTTAACCTGAGCCTTGCCCTTAGCCTTGGCCTTCTCTTGTTGCTCAGTCTTGAGCTTGCGGCAGTCCTTGATCATATGATCAGGTTTCCCACAGTGGTGACAGTTTCTTTTGAACTTCTCCGCTGCTTTTAAAGTCAATTACATTTTCTTAGATTAATACTAGTAGTATTTGTTCTTCATTTATTGGTTAATTATGATTTTAATCTTTATGATACTCGATTAAGCACAACTAATTACCTTTACTTAATTAACTGAAACAAGTATTTTGGTCCCTTTATCTAGAAAATGTGTTGTATTTGAACTATTATTAGAACTGTTGGAAATTTGCCTTTGGCGGGAGTTGCGACCGACCAACTTTAACGGCTTAAACACTAGTGTTACGTATGTTGGAGAATCCGGTTCTTTACATATGCATGATCTACTAAGTACGTAGATAACCGTAGGGCCAAGAATCGTCAAATTTCATTGAGAAATGAAAGAGATATTGGTCCACGAAGTGAGGTGTTTGAAGTATCGAAAGTGTGGTGTTGTGTTCAATTCTCCCTCATCGGTAGAGGAAGAAAGAATTATTGTGTATATAAGACTCGAAATTGGTTTGGGGTTTGGGACCCCAAGGGGTATCCCATGTGTTTAAAGGAGGGAGGACCTAGATGTGCTTCGGTTCGAGGAAAGACCACACGCGCGCCGCCCGCCCGTCCGGTCCGATTCCGGGTCACGGGTCACGGGTCACGGGCTGTGGGTCTTCTGATATTATCTTTTTGGGCCAGAGAACTTTGCCAGAAGTATAGTTTGATCCCAGAAGTTTACAGATGTACAGTTCGGACCAGAATTCTTTCAGATGTACAGTTTGGTCCCTGAAGTTTCAAGATGTACAGTTTGGTCCCTGAAGTTTCCAGAACGTCAGAATTTTGACAGTCAAAGCAGAAATGCCAAGCACTCAATTCAGCCATTTATTTTGGCTGAATTACTCCTCCTATAATGGCCAAATCCGTTGGTCTTTCACCATTTATGTTGGTGACTTTACTACCTCCATAATGGCCATTATTTGGTTATTATGGAGGCAGTTTTCAGCCCCTCCATCACCTATATAAACACCCCCTTACACTATTGTTGAGCACTAAGAACATACATATATGATACACGAAAATACAGAAATATACACAACCAAAACAGTTTTCTTCCTACAACTTCCAGGCATCATTTCGTTACTCAATATTCTTCACGGTAGCTCTTGAGTTTCCTTTGCTCAAGTGTTCCCTGTTTTATCTTGGGAGACAAATTGTCCAGGACGTATAAAGGATACATACGTGGCAATATTGTCTTAAGGACAAAGTGCCACACTCGACTCAGCAAAAACAGTTTCCAATTTTCCGTCTTCAACAAAATTGTAATTTCAGTTTTGTGGTTCTCTTGTAATTTTCAGATTACTAGTTGAATTATTGAATCTTTGTTTATCCTTTCGAATACTTGTAATAGTCATATACTTCCCGTACTGCTTTATAAAGTACCATAGAGCAAAAATACCCAACAAGAACTATACTACTGTTATTTATGGAGTACCAATACAAGTTTAATCTAACACATGGTAAATTACGTGGTGGAAAATCAATAATCATGATAAATTTGTGAATATTCACAAGTAAAGGATCAAAAGTGCAGGTTTTAATTAATTGAATGGCACAGCTTAGTCAAATATTACAAGGCCTAAATTCAAAATTTATCAATATCTATGGGCTAAAAGTACTATAAACCCGTTAAAATTTGACCAAGAATTTTGGAAAATGTATACTATTACTTAATGATAAGTAATCAGTTTTGTCTTCCTATTTAGAACAACTAATGGGGGTAAAGTTGAAAAAAAAAAACTAATTCATTCTCGATTTCTAAAAAGACTAAAACAACTATTTTTAGCAAATATGACAAATATTTAATCTATTTTTGGTAATAAAATATCTTCTTAATCAGTTGTTGACCTTGAAATAACTGAAGAGCTACATCGTCAACGAATAATCGAAGGCTGGATATGCTTGGTAGTTGTTTGGTTTGCATTATGCCTTTATAAATCCAATAAAGTTCTAAGAATTAGTAGTTGATAAATCATGTTTTCTTTTCTCTTTTTTCCTTTATATTCTTACTTTATGAATGAGATGAATCATGAACGTGCAAATTACTTGGTTCTTATCGAAATTATTTACACTCTGGAGTAGCTTAATTAGCTTCCTTTCTCTATATTTTTCTCATATTAATAATTAATTATGGAGATGCTTTTAAGCCAGCTCTTATTTACTTGGATTATTAAGGAATTAGAACTGTCTTTATTCTTCTTGAAAAGAGAACACAATGGAATGGATTAACTTGATTTTATTTCTTCATCTTCAATTCTATTTTAATAACTTTTGACAATTGTGAACCAATTAATTAACTCCAAGATGTTAGGTAGATGGAATTATTCTCCTTGGGAGAGTATGGGCTGGAAGCCTACCTGAAAAAAGGTAGGCAAATTTTTTCTCTCTTTATACAAAACTAATAGTAGAAGATTTAGTGAGCAATAATGATAGCGAGACCAAAACGATTTTTTTTTTGTTACTAAAAAATAATCCATTTCATAGTGGAAAATGAATTCACAAGCATTATTGTGTGAGAGAGGTGGTGTAGGGATTTTTAATTTGTGGATTTTAAACTTACTGATTTCTGAATATGGAGTATTATTTATAATATCAAATGAATTTTCTAATGGAAACAGATTGAATCAAAACAATTTGGTTCTGTCAAACTCGTAGCTAAATATATGACTCCCGCTCATGTATGTGAGACTCTAACAAATACCACTAAACTATAAATTATGGAGGTGAGACCAATATGATTCAAATTAGAAGGAAAAAAAGAACAAGGTATACAAACTTTTTTCCCCACATAATTAACTAGGAGTAATGAAGATTGAATAATTGAATAATAGCTTTGAGAGATTTCAACTTGCAGTTTAAATTATCCTACTCTCTGCATAATGTGCAACTTGTTCGTAATTTTTTATTATCATCTATTGCCTAGCTTAAACCTAGAAGGGCCCGTCTGGCTTTGCCCACCCATATGGTAAGATAATATCCAAGTATTTTAGTGGTAGTACCTTTGACAGATTGTAGAAACCGAATCCTAAAGTGACTTCGGAACAGGTTCGAGAGCTTCGATCGAAAAGATTATACTTACAATAAAGTCATTTTCGTGTAATCCACTAATATTTGTATTAGGATAGATCGTATCTACATCACACTCCTTGAGGTGCGACTCTTCATCGGACCCTACTAACGCGAGATGCTTTGTGCACTAGATTGCTCACCTTTAATAGATTGTGAAATCTGAATTATGCAACATAAGTTAGTTGTTATTTCAAAGGATTAAGAAGGTTCGCAGGCATGTTCTTCCTTCACCATTCTTGAGCGGTATCACCTTCAGTCACAGAGTCTGGAATGTTGGAGATGTACCAACTTCAAGTTTAGGCTAATGTCATCTTCAGACATTTTGAAGTTTCACTCTTTTAAAGAGAAGGTGGGGATTGCCTTTTCTTTTTTCAGAAGATAGGGATCATTGGATTGATTGGCTCTTTT